>CM068387.1:66375933-68775933 GCA_034770075.1 Aralia elata | reverse complement strand
TGGATAATAGCCCTCTAGTGCGACCACAGAGAATTGCACCACCCCGACAGCCTAATTTCAATGATCGAAGGTCGGACGAACGAAAAAGATTTGAGACCTCAAGAGATCGGGTATTCACCCCGCTCGGGGATCCTCTTTAGCAGGTTTTGGCAGTATTGATAGCCCAAAGGAAAATAGTCGATTTGGCACCCCCAAGTGACCCGAATGGAAGAAGGTTTGACCCAAGCAAGCGATGCGCATACCACTCAGGTTCCCCTGGTCATGATACGCAGGAATGTTGGACGCTGAAGCACAAAATTCAGGACTTGATTGATAGTGGGGAAATCGTGGTGGAACAGCCAGGGTCGCCAAATGTTAAATCCTCTACCTAAGCATGATGGGGAAGGGGGTAAATCCAGAAGTATGGCAGTGAATCCCGGGCAGTAGAAGATCAATGGGTTTTAAAATTCTGAGTTTTATTTCAAATCCCTGCACGCTCTTGTCATTTTGTCATGTTATACAAAAATAAGATCATGTGCTGAAATGTTTTATATATATGACAAGCATTTTTTGTTTTATGGCTGTACCCCGAATTGAGGCATTCTAGCCTGATAAGCAATAGGCCAAATTTGAAGGAGGATCACGATTTTGGTATAAAGCTAGATTTCGATCTGATGGGGATTGAGCAGGACGAGACAGATATCGACAATACGCCTGGCGAGATCAAGGGATGGGTAGAAGGTAAACCCAAACCCGACTTAGACCAAACCTTCACCATCAAGCATCAGAACCCTTGACGGTCACAAAGAACCCGGAGTAGGGGCAAAAAAAAAAAAAACTCAAAAATCAAAAATCAAAAATCCCCCAAACCTTTCAACAGGTCAAATGACCGGATCTTTTGTCAGCCCAGCGAGATACCGATGCAACCAGTACGAGGGAGATCACAAGAAAATCAAGTTAACACTGGGGCATTTGTCAACTACCCAGGAATTGATGACGTGCAAATTAGCACCCATGCAACAATCCCATCAACATGCACCATCATCATCAAATGCTACCTCATGTCAATTCAATTTCAACGATACATCTGGCATTTGTTAAGCATAGTTTTCCCAGGATAGGATGACCCGCATGAAAGGGGATTTTATTTGACTTGATAGGAATCGGATTAATTCTGACAAGCATCCGTGGAGCACGATCGTGAGTATGATTAGACGAAGAAGGCTATTCAACCTTTTGATCGGGTACAAAGCCTTAATTCAAAGCAACGTTTGCGACAGAATCGACCTCATATGCCAGTCTGCACTTTGCATTTGCACGAACTTTCAGTCATGGGGTATAAAACTATGATGACGTTGATGGCAATTAACACGTAGTCAGACAATCAATAATTATCAAGCAAATATCAAGAAGTCAGACGATAATTGATTATCAAGCTAATGTCTCGAATTGTGGCCTGGGTTATTCGAGTAATTAAGCCCAAGGGGTGTCTCTACACCTGGTGCCCTAAAGCCATCTGGTTTGGGATTCGCTGGCCCAACACTCGTTACATGGGTAACTCAGAGCCTAAGAAAACGAGCATTACAGTAGAGGAGGCCCGGGCAGATTCGAATCGTGGCATGGGTTACTCGAGTAATTAAGCCTAAGGGGTGTCTCTGTATCTGGTGCCCTAAAGCCGTCTGGTTTGGGAGTCACCGGCCTAACACTCGCTACATGGGTAACTCAAGCCTAAGAAAACGAATCTTACGCAAGGTCAAGCAAAGAATGAATGGTGTAAACCACCAGCTTGTCTCGAACCGTGGCCTTTGTTACTCGAGTAAATAAACCCGAAGGGGTGTATGTACACCTAATGCCCCAAAAACCATCTGGTTCGGGAGTCATTGGTCTAAAACTCATTAAATGGGTAACTTTGAAAAGCCTAAGAAAACGAGACAAGTGAAGTGGACTAATAAAGGACTAATAAAGAGAAAAGATAATGCGAAAAACTCTCGGCCTTAAACAAGAAGTCAGGAAAGAGAAACCCCTACTGAATGCTGCATCGCACAGTGCATTTGTCATATGATGTCAATCCTGCTAAGAACGTTGTCGAGAATGGAGACAGGATACCCTTGACGAGGGAAGGTAGTTCTTTTGAATTCGACCTTACTCACATACAATGACCATGAATGCTTGAAGGTGTTCTTACGATTTCATAACTCGTCAAATAGAAAATCATCAACTCACGAGGGATTGAAAAAAAAAAAAAAGAAAAAAAAAAAAACTTCCAATCTAGTACATTCACGGTTCACAACTTGCTAGATTGTGCGATCAACAGATATTCAATTTCATGTGCTTTAACTGCATTTTTGTCGAGATTATAATATCTTTGTATTAAACTAACACTAACGGCCCGAGCTTTCAAGTTTTGACATTTGTTAGTCATCTGATATGCAGGATCTTGCAGAGCTGTGGATAACTCAGCACGGTCAACATCGCGAGTTTTCGATAGAAGTTCTTGGTAGCGACACGCGCCAAGGCAGGGGCAGTTAAGAATCGTGAAATGGATGGAAGCTGAGGTTGCATAGAACTTCTCGTCATTGGGCATCTCCCCAATCCTGACTATCACTGCCTCGACATCCAAATGATCCACATGCATGAGCATATACAAGGATGATATAATGCGGGACAACAGCATATCGGCCATCAGAAATGATCAAAAGGCCAAGGAGCCCAACATAGCTATCGATCATCACAGAGAGCGAAACAGACTGCCTCAACTTGATGAAATGAAGACGACCAAGAACAGGCAGAGTACCAAACCAATGTTGAAGTCTAGAAACTACACTTCACGACGAGGCGTGATCCAATCAAATGTTGGCAAACAATGACGACGGTCGAATCGTATCATTTAACTGAACAGGGGTCATTTCTATCTAAACATATGTTCTGCACATGCATCTGTCCATAACATATCTGTCATATCATGCATAACATCTTTTGCATGCATACAGGTACGATCAAAATGAAAATCTTCAAGGGAAAGTACAAGCACGACGCTTTCAACCTCACAAATGATCAGACCGTGATGGCTTTTGCGGCATAGACGATGTGGGTGGGAGATCCAGGACAAAAGCCGATCACACATCCCATTTTAAAAAAAAAAAAATCACTCAAATCAAACTAACACCCTGGGAAGGGCTGGCACCCTGGGAAGGGCTGAGATCCAAACCACTAACACCCTGGGAAGGGCTGGTATCCAAACAACTAACACCCTGGGAAGGGCTGAGATCCAAACAACTAACACCCTGGGAAGGGCTGAGATCCAAACAACTAACACCCTGGGAAGGGCTGGTATCCAAACAACTAACACCCTGGGAAGGGCTGGTATCCAAACAACTAACACCCTAGGAAGGGCTGAGATCCAAACCACTAACACCCTGGGAAGGGCTGAGATCCAAACAACTAACACCCTGGGAAGGGCTGAGATCCAAACCACTAACACCCTGGGAAGGGCTGAGATCCAAACCACTAACACCTTGGGTAGGGCTGGTATCCAAACAACTAACACCCTGGGAAGGGCTGAGATCCAAACCACTAACACCCTGGGAAGGGCTGAGATCCAAACAACTAACACCCTGGGAAGGGCTGAGATCCAAACAACTAACACCCTGGGAAGGGCTGGTATCCAAACAACTAACACCCTGGGAAGGGCTGAGATCCAAACCATTAACACCCTGGGAAGGGCTGGTATCCAAACAACTAACACCCTGGGAAGGGCTGGTATCCAACCGACCAATGACTCCTGGGAAGGGCTGGTATCCAAACAATCAATGACCTTGGGAAAGGCTGGTATCCAAACAAGAAGTGAACTTGGGAAGGCATCCAAGCAAATCACAACAAGGTGATGAGCACCCTGGGAAGGCATCCAAGCAAACCACAACAAGGTGGTGAACAATCCCTGGGAAGGTCTGAGATCCAAGCAAACCCTGACAAATGATGACATCCGTAGAACAGTATCAAAAGACTGTACAGGGGGGGTCATTTTTCATCAATTTAAATGTTGTGTCACATGCATTGAATAGATGATAATTCTGTACGTGACCCATGCAGGTTAGGTGTCAAGGTCCTAGCCTATCAGAGTCAAAAGCGATGGCTGCCAAGAACGATGTACGAGGACGAACTCCAAGGATGCCTCTCAAGCTAATCAGGAGAATAACTTCCGTTGAGGACAATCGACCGGAGACGAGACCCGGCGGTTACGAGACGAGCGACCGGAGACGAGACCCGGCACTCACAGGACAATCGACCGGAGACGAGACCCGGCGATTACGAAATGGGTGACCGGCGACGAAACC
Source organism: Aralia elata (assembly GCA_034770075.1). Lineage (NCBI taxonomy): Eukaryota > Viridiplantae > Streptophyta > Magnoliopsida > Apiales > Araliaceae > Aralia > Aralia elata. Next base: position 68,771,620 of record CM068387.1, on the reverse strand, counting down.
CGGCCCCGACAAGACGATCGACCGGTGACGATAATCGGCGATTACGAGATGGGTGACCGGCGACGAAACCCGGCCCCGACAAGACGATCGACCGGGGATGATAACCGGCGATTACGAGAAGGGTGACCGGCGACGAAACTCGGCCCCGACAAGACGATCGACCGGCGACGATAACCGGCGATTACGAGATGGGTGACCGGCGACGAAACCCGGTCCCGACCAGACGATCGATCGGCGACAAAACCCGACGATTACGAGATGGGTGACTGGATACGAGACCCGGCCCCGACGAGACGATCGACCGGCGACGAGACCCGGCGATTACGAGATGGGTGACCGGATACGAGACCCGGCCCCGACGAGACAATCATCCACATTGACACCCTTTTACGAATATTTTGCATGCCTTACATCTTATGTTGCATCATAAGTCATATGTGTTGTATCACGTATGTATTGTCATCCTTGTGCACTGTCATTCATGCATCGAGTGTCTATTCTTTATCCTGTTCATTTCATTTAACATTGCATAAAAATGATAAAGAGGGGCAGCTGTAGACACCCAAATTTTGCACTTCCTATACTAACCCTGACAGGAGGGCAAAATCGTCAATTGACCCGGCACACGAGAATAAAAGGTGAACATAAAGACGAACACTCAAAGCCACCACTACGGGACGAGATCGAAGCCGACACGACAACAAGCGAATGTCGGGAGTCGGTTACTGATCACTGGGCTTACCCGGATGACATGGCACGTTTTCCAGCGGTTTCCGGACTGCAGAATGCAAGCCCTTCAGCGAAAACCAACGGTACGACACGAAAATCGAGATGAGGTACGAAAAACGAGAAAATCAGCACAGTCAGTCGTAGATCAATTGGCGGCCAAGGACGGAACTCGAGACGACACGGGACTCGAGCGCACGGGACTCGAGCACGGCTGGGGGGAGAACCAAGGGCCAGCCGCAGATCAATCTGCGGCCTTTATCTACGGCTGCCCTTGGCAGTGCCTTATCAGGCCATTTTGCATACAGAAACAGAGAGAGAGAATCCAGCAGCAGCAGCAGTTCGGGAGAAGGAGAAAAACAGCAAGAAAACAGCAAAAATTAAGAGAGAAAAGAGTGAGAAATAGTGAGAAATTGTACCCATTTTGTGAGATTACACCTCATATTTTCTACTCTACTCAATACACAAATTCATACATATTGTGGGGATCATTTGCAAGGTGAAAAATCCTTTGTTTTAGCATTTTGTTATACCATTTTTGCCAAGCTTTTTGTCATCCGAATTATCTTAAATGTAGCTTTCTTACATGTTGTTGTGAAACCATGGATTAGGGACTATTAGTGAGGGTTTCATCGGAATGAAATTCCCCCTAATAGCCCGATGATGTCCGTTTCGTGCAAATTTTAGCTATTACGGTAATGGGTCATTCGTAGTGTATTTCAATTGTTATTGTAAGATATCCTAGAGCATTAGGCATCCCACGGTTGTTTATTTACGTTGTATCCATTTTGCGGTTGTGCAACAAGTTCGGATGTGAGCCTAGGAACGCGACCCCGTGGTCCAAATTCGATGATGGACATTTTTGGATGTATGTAATCGAGTAGATGCATTCGTCATTGTAAATATGTAATCGTCGGGCCTTAAAACGATACCAACTCGGAGGTCGGGTTTAAGGCCCCGAAATAGTGTAACTTGTGATTGTAGGCGTTTGGGGTTATTTTGATGGTTTACATGCCCATGAATAGCCCCGACGCGTGGTTATGCTTAATTGGATTTTGTGACACGAAAAAATGATTTCAAAGATTAAACGATGAAGGTTTTTCATTAAAATAAATCAAACTAGGTTATTAGCTTCACGAGGCTTAAAATTGGAAGTGCTAATGAATGTCGATTCCTATTCAAACGAGAAGGTTAAAAAATCGTTTTCAAACATCACCAAAAATGGTTTTTATGAATAAACTAAACGTTTTATTAAACCTTTGTGCATAGGGTTAAAGAGACCCTAGAAGTTGCCTGTCATCTACGAAAGCGACGTATAGATCTCAATTCCTATTTTGACGAAGGTTTAGAAAACTCTTGTTTTTGCCAAAATAACACCTAATGAAAATCTCATAGTTTTGACAAATAAAATCAAACCTTTCTCATAAAACTTTCTCGTATAAGCCGAAGGACATTCTAAAGCACTCCCAAAACACGACTTTCCATAAAAAACCCCAAATGATTCTTTCATACAAACTCACCACAATATTCACATAGGCACACACACACACGCATATATACACATTTCATGAATTAAAGGATAGGAAAGTATCAAGATTGCGGTAACCGTGTTTCACGGAAGTCGGGGGGTGCCTAACACCTTCCCCTCGCTTAAGCAAGCCCCCGAACTCTATGAATCTCGGTTCGCAGACCAATTAAATCAGAATCACATATGAGCCATCGATTTATAAAAAAACGAAAACTCGGATGAGTTGGTACATCCATTTCAAATATACCCAACTGGCGACTCTGGTTAATTGGCTCATAATAAAAAAAACGATCTTTCAAAACCCCGTCGACATCAATGCCGACCTTTTCCAAAAAATCATTTAATAAAAAAGCTAAAATTGGAAGAGACGAGAACCGGCGTCGACACTACCCTTAATTGAGTTTTACAATTTTATTTACTTATTTACTCGGGAAAAATGGATTTTACGCTTTTTCTCAACTTTGCTAATTTGGACATTTTCTTGTATTTTTAAATATCTATTTCCCATTAAACATTTATTTATTTAATTTTTCTTCCTTATTTTGTAATTTCAAACTTTCATGCTAGGGTTTCTAGTTTTTATTTTCTAGGGTTTTCTTCCCTATTTTTTTTACTAAAATTTTGCATTCACATGCATAATTTTTGCTATATTAACACATCATATATTACTATTACTATGTTTTGATGAGTATATAACCTTCATATATAAAAAGAATTACATAATCATATATGAAAATTACATGTATAAAAATAAAAAGAATAATTAAAAGCATACCTTCTAATTTTATTTCCTTCTTTTGCTTCCTCTTGATTTTTCTATATTTTTCTCTTACTTTTCTTTCCCTCCTAGCTCAACAGTGCCTCCTTTCTTCTTTTATTTCTCAAGCTACTGATTTCTTTCTTTTTCCTTTTATAAGCTTCTTTAAGTAGTATAGTGGGTACGTATATATATTCCTTTTTTTTTTCCTTCTTTAGTCACTGACTTCTCTCTTTTGCTTTTTTTTTTGTGTCCGAAGTGCATGGCTTATATAGTTTTATATATATATATCTTGGTTCCTTTCCCCCAAACTTCCTGATTTCCTAATTAAAATGAGATAAGAATCACTTTGCAAAGTTGCTAACCTTATCCCATGAAATCCTTATTGCGGCTGCCGACTCTCTTAATTCCATACACGTGTTATAGCTTATTGCCACCTATTAGCATAATATGCTTAGTCACACTTTCAAATTTTGATTGATTTTTTTTATTATTATTATTTTATTTATTATTTTATTTATTCATTTTTTAAACCATGTTTATTTGGAACTTTATTAGCTAATATTTACCTTCTTTCCATAACATTCTAATTGTGTAAAACACCATTACACACGTTTGTATTATCGTTTGTTAATTATCGTACATCGATTTTTCGATATAATTATTTTTTCCCTAGTTTTCAATAAAATTTAGATTTATTTCATTGATATCTAAATTTACATTTATAATTTCATTTACATAAATTGAACGTTCCAAATGTTACATTCTCCCTCCCTTATAGGGATTTCGTCCACGGAATCGTCATTATAATCTATTCAAAGAGATAGGGATAATTTTGGTTCATCTTTTCTTCAACTTCCCAGGTAGCTTCTTCTTGTTGCTGGTTTCTCCAGATTACCTTCATCGAGGGTATTACCTTGTTCCTCAGTACTTGTTCTTTTCTATCCACGATCTGCACAGGAACCTCCTCGTAGCTGAAATCCTTCTCGATCTGTATGGGTTCATAATCTATAACATGTTTATAGTCAGGCTTGTAGGGACGTACTACAGATATATGAAATACATTATGTATGTGCTCCAACTCAAAAGGTAAAGCTACTGTCGACGCCGGGTTTTCTCTTTCTCGTCTTTTCCAATTTTAGCCTTTTGATTTAGATGACGTTTGGAAAAGGTCGGCATTGATGTCGACGGGGTTTTGAAAGATCGTTTTTATGATGAGCCAATTAACCAGAGTCGCCAGTTGGTATATTTGAAATGGATGTACCAACTCATCCGAGTTTTCGTTTTTTATAAATTGCTGGCTCATGTGTGACTCCGAATTAATTGGTCTGCGAATCGAGATTCATAGAGTTCGGGGGCTTGCTTAAGTGAGGGGAAGGTGTTAGGCACCCCCCGACTTCCGTGAAACACGGTTACCGCGATCTCAATGCTTTCCTATCCTTTAATTCATGAATGTGTATGTGTGTGTGTGTGTGTGCCTATGTGAATGTTGTGGGGAATTTGTATGAAAGAGTCATTTGGATTTTAGGGAAAATCGTGTTTTAATTTGAGAACGCTTCGGAATATCTTTTCGGTATACACGAGAAAGCTTTATTCTTTACGAGAAAGGTTTGATTTTAATTGTCCAAAACTATGAGATTTTCATTAAGTGTCGTTTTGGCAAAACAAGAGTTTTAAACCTTCGTCTAAATAGGAATCGAGATCTATACGTTGCTTTCATAAAATGATGGGCAATTTCTAGAATCTCTTTAACCTTATATACAATGGTTTAATAAAACGTCATTTTATTTATAAAATCATTTTGTGTGATGTTTTGGAAAACGATCTTTCTTTATCTTTCTCGTTAGATAGGAATCGACATTCATTAACATTTCTCAAATTTTAACCTCGTGATTCTAATATCCTACTTTGATTGATTTTATGAAAATCTTATCATTTAGCTTTGAAATCAATTTCGTGTCATAAATCAAATCAAGCATAAACACGCGTCGGGGCTATTCATGGGCATGTAAGCCATCAAAATGTCCCCGAACGCCAACAATCACAAATTTCACTATTTCGGGGCCTTAAGCACGATTCTCGCCTTAGCGTCGTTTTAAGGCCCAACGATTACATATTACAATGAAAACTACGTCATTTCTACTTCTTACATCAAGATATGTCCATCATCGGATTGGGACCTCGGGGTCGCTTTCCTAGGCTCACAACCAAGTATCCACACACAAGCAATCGGATATTACAAGAAAATAAACCAACCCGGATAATCTAACAATACCAAGACATCCTAAAATGACGATTTAAAGGAATTGATACCAAATATAACACCTTAAAACAAACAAAGAAATTAATGAACGAATATCATCGGGTTATTAGGAAGAGTTTTATTCCGATGGAAACTTCACTCATAATCCCTAATTCATTGTTCAATCAATAAATTACATGAAAAATTGCATCTAATTTGATCAAATGATATGATAGAAATTGATATCACAAAGAGATTTCACCTTGCAATTGATATCCAAATGGATGTGAACTTGATGTATTTGAATAGAAGGAAAGAATCTATTTGATACAATCAAATCAAAAGAAAATTATTCCTCTCTTTTTTCTCTCTTTTCTTCCTATTTGATTGCAAAATTTATGCTATTTCTTCCTCAATTTTCGAGTTGGCTGCTGCTGTATTCTCCTTCTTCCTCAAATTCTCCAACCTACTGTATGCTGCCCGAAGCTGGGCTTAAATAGGCTGGCCAGAGCCAGCCGCAGATCTATCTGCGGCTGGCCGCAGATGGATCTGCGGCTGGCCAGCTGGCACGCCTCCCATCGCACTCAGCTGGTAGTGCTGATTTCCTGGTTTCCGTGCTGGCGCACCCACTTGGCCGTAGATCTATCCGCGGCTGGCGGGCTTGACTTTCTCGATTTTCGTGCCACGCCTAGATTTCCGTGCCGCAACGTCGGTTTTCGCTGACATGCTCGTGTTCTGCAGTCCGGGAATTTCCGGGAGACGTGCCACCTCATTCGGAAGTGCCTGCTTCGGACGGCTCTGCTGTCACGTCGACTTGGGCTGCCCAAAACATTGCGGCGGTGCCGAGCGTTCGCCCTTGTGCCCGCTCCTTTGCTCCCGCAAGCCGGTTCAATTGACGATTTCGCCCTCCTGTCATGGTTAGTAGAAGGAAACGCAAAATTTGGGTGTCTACAGCTGCCCCTCTTTATCATGTTTATGAAATGTTAAATGAAATGAACAGGATAAAGAATAGACACTCGATGCATGAATGACAGTGCATAAGAATTGACAATACATACATGAATGAAAGTGCATAAGAATTGACAATACATACATGATGCAACACATATGGCTTATGGTGCAACATAAGATGCAATGCATGCAAGACATTCGTAAGAGTGTCAATGTATCAACCCCTTGGCCGTGTTTGTTAGCCTTTGGGTTCACTCCTTTAATCTATCGTCTCGTTCGGGGCCGGGTATCGTCGCCGGTCACCCATCTCGTAACCCCCGGTTATCGTCGCCGGTCGGTTATCTGTCGGAGCCGGTTATCGTCGCCGGTCATCCATCTCGTGATCGCCGGTTATCGTCGCCGGTCGATCGTCATGTCGGGGCCGGGTATCGTCGCCGGTCACCCATCTCGTAATCCCCGGTTATCGTCGCCGGTCGGTTATCTGTCGGAGCCGGTTATCGTCGCCGGTCATCCATCTCGTGATCGCCGGTTATCGTCGCCGGTCGATCGTCATGTCGGGGCCGGGTATCGTCGCCGGTCACCCATCTCGTAACCCCCGGTTATCGTCGCCGGTCGGTTATCTGTCGGAGCCGGTTATCGTCGCCGGTCATCCATCTCGTGATCGCCGGTTATCGTCGCCGGTCGATCATCATGTCGGGGCCGGGTATCGTCGCCGGTCACCCATCGCGTAACCCCCGGTTATCGTCGCCGGTCGGTTATCTGTCGGAGCCGGTTATCGTCGCCGGTCATCCATCTCGTGATCGCCGGTTATCGTCGCCGGTCGATCGTCATGTCGGGGCCGGGTATCGTCGCCGGTCACCCATCTCGTAACCCCCGGGTATCGTCGCCAGATCGGTTATCTGTCGGAGCCGGTTATCGTCGCCGGTCATCCATTCTCGTGATCGCCCGGTTATCGTCGCCGGTCGATCGTCATGTCGGGGCCGGGTATCACGTCGCCGGCCACCCCCTCGCGTATAACTATTTCACTTCAACACGTCAAATGGCTTCAAGGGAGCAAGGTGGGGCCCACCAAGGCCAGCCGCAGATGGATCTGCGGCCAGCCGCAGATACATCTGCGACCAAGATCGGGCTTATAAGCGGCGTCCCGCTTCCAGATCTGTCACTTTCAACTTCCAACTCACACATATTCCTCGCGATTTTTGCTTGTTCGCAAGGGCTTTTCGTCGATTTTTTCAACTTTCCTGCAAAAAACTGTTCCGGTAGGATTGATCTACACGCTACAGGTAACACTTTGACCGGTCACTTTTCAATCTCGTCAATGTTTTGCTATACATTTGACTATTTGCATGTTTAGAGATAAAATGTATGCTTTACAATGCTATGTAATGTACCATCATATATACATGCTATGTATCAACTATGTGAGTCCTATTTTATGTTCATGAGGCGGTCCCACATATTGTTACTCCTTTTCTGCAAGAGAAACATGCATTACATGATGTAATTACACATATGAATGCAATTTAAATCTGTTTGAGGCTTTGATTGATGGAAAACACGTTTGGCTTATGCCTGGGATGTTCAATTTACAAACGGAATTCTGCCGATTTTTTTTTTTTTTTTTTTTTTTTTTTTTTAACATGCATCATGTTGCATTAATCATATGATGAGGCTAGAAATTTAGAATGTTCATTACATAATTTTAAAAGGGAACTTACCTTCTTTCTCGCCCGTTCTATTCCAGCTATGGATCGTGATGCGCCCAGTAGCTCCTCCGCCTCTCGGACTTCGGGTGTTCGCCGTCGTAGGGCTGCACCTGCTCCTGCTCCTCCTCGGACCCGTCAGGCTCGTCGTTTGACGGAGGCTGTCATTCGTCCTGGTCATCCGGACGTTGAGGAGGCTGTCCCTCCGGAGGTTGCGGCAGAGGGGCCATCCTCCAGCACACCGGCTCCATCTACTCATCAGGCTTCTTCTGGCGCCTCCGTGCAGATACCCGATCTTTTGGGTCGGGATCTCAGTCGTCACCCTTCAGCATCTCTCGTGGCTAACGAGGTATATTTCAGATCTATTCTGATTTCACTCTCAATTTCTCCATTCTCCTTTTATCCGGATTGACCCCTTGGTGATTGCCCTAGGTACCCGAGTTTACCCAGCCGAGGGGTAACTGGTTCAACATCTACTCCCTTTACGCGGCCCTGCACAGTGATTATCGGGCGATGGTGGATTCTTGGGCTTTCGACATTTCTTCAACTATCATCCCCCGCCAGTGCCCCTGGGGTTACATGAGGGCTTTATCCGAGCGATGGTTCCACCAGACGCAGTCTCTTCATCTCCTCGACTGCGAGGTCGTGTTGACCCCATGGGACTGGAGGTACATTACCGGCATTGAGTTTACCGGGTCCCGCGTCCCCTTGGATCTTGATATCACTCCTGTGGAGGTTCGAGCTTTGCTGGGCTTCGCTGCTGAGGACCGGGTCTTTAAGGCCCGCAATATCCGATCTGGTGCCTTGGCTGTCGATGCTGTTGGGGGTCTGTACGCACTGCCCATTCCCGCGGATCAGGGCACCAGGGACATTCTGCTACGACGCCTGTTCCTGACCATCATGAGGGGTTGTTTTCTGGGGAACAACTCCTCCACCATTCATTTCAGCGTCGTAGGAGCGGTCAGAGACGTGGACCGCATCGGTGACTATGACTGGGGGTCATTCACCTTTGCCTACTTCCTCCACGGCATGCGCCTACGCTCGGAGGGACAGACTGATGCCTGGCTCGGCTTCTACCACTTTCTGTTGGTGAGTCCCCTCCTCCTCTCTCTTACTGTATTTCTTTTCCCTTCATCTCTTTTCTGTATTTGATAGTGACTCATGCCTTGCCTTGTTTCTATTCACAGTTCTGGGCTTACGAGCGGCTGCCATGTCTGAGGCCTATCACTACTCTGGGCCCGGACACTTATCCTCGGGGTCGGCGATGGCATCACAGTACTCTTGGAGGAGGTCCCCGTGTCGGGCAGCTTTGCACATTGTCGTATTCAGCTGGAGTTGATCACGGCTGCCGACGTCGTCTGGATTCCCTACCTCTCCGATCATCTGACTGTGGGGTTTGCCGACGGGCATCCTTCCGGCCCGGAGTTCGAGCTTTCCACCCGTCGCCTCACTTTGCAGAGTGTTGGAGGCTGGGTGATGTATCTGGGAGAGCGCGCATTCAGATGCGTCACTGGGGAGATCCGCATCCCGCACTCCCTTTCTTTCACTACTTTCTGGCCGCTGGATTCTCAGCCCTCGGAGATCATGCTCGCCGGGGAGGACGGTCGGATGCTTTCCACAGGCCCCAGTACGAGTGAGGCTTTCAGGACTTGGTGGGTACCTCGTACCATCGGTCCCCAGACTCGGGCCACTTTCTTCCTTGGAGACATGGTTCCAGGCTCGGTTACGATGACCGATTGGGCTGCCTGTGTTCGGACCCCTACCCACGCTGAGCAGATCGCCACATTGACCCGTCAGGTGGATCAGTTGTCGCTGTTTATTCGGGGGTTGGGCCGGACCCCGGAGGAGGCTTACACCTACGATCCTGACGGTGCGGGTTATGATGCAGGCCCGAGTTCATCTGATGCCACAGCGCATCCCTACATCCCTGATATGAACTTTGGTCCTCCGAGCTCGACGACTCCAGGGGATCAGTTCGAGGATCCTGCTTTCATAGATGATACTGATTTTATTTAGACCAGGATAGGATAGGGCTTTTTGTATCGTCACCTGCTTAGATTTCTTTTTCATTTATGCACTATGTACTGAACTCATTTATTTATTTACGCACAGTTTCTTTTCATCTTTATGGAATTCACCTGCTTTATTATTAACTGTATGATGCATGCTTTTTTATTTATGGATAGAGAATGACCCCTGTACAGTCTCTTTGATACTATTTTTCCACAGATGTCGTCCTCGGATGCCGTGATTCGTTTGGATTCCATTCCTCCCACAGGGTTGGTTGGCAGCCTCTTCCGTTGGTTGGACAGTTTACTGCCGGCAGACAGGATTATCGCAGATGGTCTTTTGGGACATTCTTGGTCCTTACTGACCTTCCAGGTGCCAGCGGGCTTCGTGGATGGTCTTCTGAGCTATTGGGCCCCTGCCCGTCAGGTGTTTAGGTTTGGGACAGTAGAGCTGACCCCCACCCTTGAGGAGTATGCTCGCTTTACCGGTTTGCCGTTGGATAGTCCCTGTGCTAGGGTTACCGTTGGTTCCATGCGCCGTCAATTCTTGACTTTCACCGGTTTGCGGAGGGTTGTCTTATTACCGGTAATCACGTCAGACCATATGGTTCCTCTTCAATTCTTGATTGACCGATTTGGCTTACCTGACAGTTTCCGTCTTTTCCTCGGTGATTTTTCCGTGTCCGAGGATCGCTGGGATGCCTTGAGAGTGGACGTTCTGATGGCCTGTGTCCTCTCAGTTTTGTATTTTCCTGCAGGATCCGATCATTTGGACATGCGGATGGTTGCGGCCGTTGGGGCCCTTCAGGAGGATCACACCATTCTCCCCATGATATTGGCGGATACCTATATGTCGACCACATATTGCCAGTCCTTCCGAGGGAGATTCTTCCGAGGGAGTTCGACCTTATTGTATATGTGGTTCATGAGTCATCTTAGTCCCATCGGCCATTTCCGTCGCCAAGGGTTTTGCTTCAGCCATGACATAACCACACAGTTTTCGCTTCGTCCCGCGAGTTGTACTGATGTGGCCTCCTGGACATCATTTTTGTCTATCATTGAGGACCCCTTTCATCTATTGGTTTACTCGGGCTATTGCTCCTTCATGAGCTTCTTGACTCATGTGCCTGGCATGGATTTCATTCCCATTGCTGGGTTAAGGGGCGTGACGACCTATCATCCCCTGGCGGTTATGGGGCAGTTTGATCAGACACAGGATTTACACCCCTTCGCGGGTGCAGCCGCATACCGATTCCTTATATCATCCTGTACAGAGAGGGATCTATTGCAGGTATACGAGCTTTGGGATCGCAGGATCTTTGCCGAATATAGTGCGAGCTGTCACATCCAGACATTTGCCTACGTACAGTGGTTGCGTGGAGACCTGGATTCGGCTAGTTTGAGTCGGACTGGGGCCTTTGATGACTCTGGAGTGATTTCCACAGAAGATACCACAGACCATTCCATTTCAGCCGATTCTGCCCTGAGTCGGGTCGCTGAGGATTCCCGACTCCGCCTGGCCCTGATTACTACTGAAGCCGAGAGGGATGCCGCCCTTGCCGAGAGAGATGAGGCCATTCGGGCTAGAGATGCTGCCATTGCTGATAGAGAGGCCATTGTATTTCAGACCAGGGCAGTGGTAGACGCTCATTTTGGGACTGTCAGCCGAGCTACTGCTTTACTGGATCGTATTGATATGATGGGGCAGCAGATTGCAGGAGACGCTGATGCTTCAGATCTATCCACCACCCTGTCCATCCTGCTTCGGCTAGTTTCAGATTTGTAGATTATTTTATTTCCTGCATAGACTATGTTGGTTTCATCAGTTATTGAAAGAGAAATCTTGTAATAAAACGACTTATATATATAGACATGCATTTAAATTTAGTCATTTTCCCCTTTTGTCGTATCATTGCCATCCATTGGATCATCATTTTATCCATCTGACCATGATTTTGACATTTCGCCTTCTTTCTTTCCTCAAGACTTGATGGAGATTTGACAGATATTGCCGCACACCTTTTGATTTCGTCGGATTGAATCTCAGATTTTGGATAACTGTTTGGGTTGGATCAGGGTATGTATTCTGGGATGAAACTGGGTTAGGCAGTTGGTTTCGGGAGGGTTTTGAGGGTGTGTTAGGAAGGTTTTATCTGGCTATCGAAAATTGGTTTTGGTTAGGGAAAGGATTATTTCTTTTTAAAGGATCGGACCGCGCCATGATGGCTGCCTACGTACCCCCACAAGTTGGGAGATCAGGTCCTACGTAGTTCGCTCTCAAGGAAAAAGGACCTGATGATTCAAGCGTAGAACCGCTTCACCGAGTCAGAATTGAGGGGTTGTGGAAATACCTCACCATCCATTTCTTGCAATATGAGGGCTCCTCCGGATAGCACTTTCTTAATCAAGAATGGTCCTTCCCAATTCGGGGCAAACTTCCCTTTGGCTTCGTCTTGACAAGGCATGACTCTTTTTAGCACCAGATCATTTTCCTTGAACTTCCGAGGTCTGATCCTTTTGTCGTACGATCGAGAGATCCTCTGTTGATATAGCTGGCCGTGCCAAACAGCAGCCACCCTCCTTTCATCAATTAGGGCCAACTGGTCGTATCGGCTTTGCATCCAATCCTCCTCGCTTATCTGAACATCGATCACTATTCTGAGGGACGCCATCTCAACTTCAACTGGCAGGACAGCCTCCATTCCATACACCAAAGCGTAAGGGGTTGCCCCTGTAGAAGTACGCGTTGATGTTCGGTAGGCTAACAAGGTGAGGGGTAACAAATCCGGCCATCCCCGATGATTAGCAGACATTTTTGCCATGATCTTCTTGATGTTTTTATTTGCAGCCTCCACTGCCCCATTCATCTTAGGACGGTAAATGACGGAATTGAGATGCTTGATCTTGAACTGGTCACACAATTCCTTCATGAGGGCGTTGTTTAAATTCTTGGCATTGTCGGAGACCACAACCTCAGGTTGCCCATATCGGCAAATGACATTATTCCTGATGAAGTTGACGATGACCTCCTGAGTGACTTTGGGGAAAGAGGCTGCTTCTACCCATTTGGTGAAATAATCGATCATGACGAAGATGAATCGGTGCCCGTTGCTTGCTTTGGGCTCTATTGGTCCGATTACATCCATTCCCCACATTGAAAATGGCCAGGGGGAGGTCATACAGTGCAGTTCATTGGGAGGTGTATGGATCACATTACCGTGCGCCTGACATTGATAACATCGCTTGACATGATCTTCGCAATCGGCCCCCAGCGTCAGCCAATAATGCCCTGTCCTCAAAATCTTTTTGGCCAGCATCGGTCCACTCATATGTGGCCCACACACCCCGCCATGGATTTCATTCATAATCCTTTGGGATTGCGTTTCGTCTACGCATTGCAACAGTCCCAACCCGGCATCCCTTTTGTAAAGTGAATCGCCACTCAGGTAAAACTTCATCGCCATCTTTTGAATTCTCATCCTTTTAGTCCGATTTGCCTGATCGGGAAGGGATCTGTCTCTCAGATATTCCCTGATGTCGTGATACCAGGGCTGCCTTGTCAACACCACCTCGTTTGATAACACTGCCACATCTTCCTCATATGCCGGGGCATTCTGTACGGTGATCTCAATCTGTGGACTGTCCCTACTCTTGATCACGTGGATTAAGGAAGCCAAAGTCGCCAATGCATCGGCAAAATCATTTCGTCCCCGAGGAATATGGCGGAAGGCGATATCTTCGAACTCTTGCACAAGCTGGGTGACACAACGATGGTATGGAAGTAACCGAAGCTCCTTAGTGTTGTATACCCCGATTGCTTGTCTGATTACCAATTCTGAATCCCCAAACACCGCTAGTCTTTTTACTCCCATGTCACGGGCCAATCGGAGTCCCAAGATACACCCCTCGTATTCAGCGGTGTTGTTCGAATTGCTGAAACGAAGTTTAGTGGCCACGGGGTATTGTTCTCCGGTGATAGAGACTAGGACCGCTCCGGCTCCTGCCCCCCCGGCATTCATGGCACCATCAAAATACAACTTCCAGAATTGTCCCTCGTCATCACATTTTTCGCCGCGATACCCAAAATATATCCTCGCCCGGGAGAGGAGTTTCTAACGGCTCCATCCCTCCTGCCGGGGCTTCTGCCAACTGATCTGCAATTCCCTGCCCTTTCATGGCCTTTTGGGTCACGTACACCATGTCAAACTGTTGTTAAAATCAACTGCCATCTTGATAGTCGACAATTCAGCATGGGCCTTTCGAAAATATATTTCAGGGGGTCCATTCTTGATATCAGGTACGTTGTATTCCCATGGAGGTAGTGCTGTAATCTCCCTGCAGCCCAGGCCAGAGCACAACAGGTCTTCTCAATGGGAGTGTAATTCTGCTCACATTGGCTAAATCTTTTGCTGAGGTAATAGATGGCCTGCTCTTTTCCCGCCTCATTTTTCTGTCCCAACATACATCCCATCGCGATGGCATTTACCGATATATACATAAACAGAGGGATCCCATCCTTCGGGGGTACCAGCACTGGTGCCTCCGTCAATTGTTTCTTAATGGTCTGAAACGCCCTCTGACATTGCTCATTCCATTCTTGGGACACCCCTTTTCTTAACAGTTTAAAAATCGCTTCACATGTAGTCGTCAAGTGGGATATAAAACGGCTGATGAAGTTTATTCTCCCCAGGAATCCTCTTATCTCCTTTTCCGTGTGGGGTGCCGGCATATCCACAATGGCCTTAATCTTTGCTGGGTCCAACTCAATGCCCCGATCACTAACCAGGAAACCCAAGAGCTTGCCCGATTGTACTCCGAAAGCACACTTGGCTGGATTGAGTTTCAAATTATACTTTCTGAGCCGATCGAAATAGCTTTTTGAGATGAGTTATATGATCGGACTCTACCTTCGATTTCACAATAATGTCATCCACGTAGACCTCTATCTCCTTGTGCATCATATCGTGGAACAAGGCCATCATGGCTCTCTGATAAGTAGCCCCTGCATTTGTGAGACCGAAAGCCAGTCGTCTATAGCAGAAAGTGCCCCAAGGGGTGTGATGAATGCCGGTCTTTTCCCGGTCTTCTTCCGCCACCATTATCTGATGATATCCCGCAAAGCAATCCACAAAGGAATACATTTCGTACTGGGCCGTGTTATCTACCAGGATGTGTATGAAAGGCACCGGGAAGTTATCCTTGAGACTGGCCTTGTTTAGATCTCTGTAGTCTACACACACCCTCACCTTTCCTCCAGGTTTAGCCACTGGGACCACATTGGATAGCCATTCCGGGTAAGTGGACACCATAATGATTCCCGCCCTGAACTGTTTGATGATCTCTTCCTTCACTTTTAAGCTCCACTCAGGTTTCAACTTTCTTAGTTTCTGCTTGACAGGCCTGAAACCCTCCTTGCTAGGTAACCGGTGCACCACAATGTCGGTGGACAATCCGATCATATCCTCGTGCGACCAGGCAAAGACATCCTCATATTGGCTTAGTAACTCAATTATTTCTGTTTTTTGGCTGGGGGTAAGGTCTGTCCCTATCTTGAGTTCTTTTGGATTGTCAGGGGTTCCGATATCTATAGTGATGGTTTGGTCCAAATTGGGTTTGGGTTTATCTTCGACCCATCCTTTGATCTCATCAGGTGCGTCGTCGTAATCTGTCTCGTCTTGCTCAATGCCCATTAAATCGAAATCCAGCTCAATGTCAAAATCATAATCATCATTCAAATTTGAAAGACCATTTGTTAGGCAAGGAATACTCAAATTGGTACACCTGACATAAAACAAAGTACTTGTCATATATAAATCATTTACGACGATCGCAATTTCAAATAACACGAAGAAACGACACAATTATGCAGAAATAAAACAATAACAAAATAAAACTTCTTCATTCCCCCATCCTCTAGGGTTAACCACCCTGACGTCGAGCTTTACCCTTGTTTGGATATCACTGGTTTTTGGGTCCAATTATCGATGGTCAGGTCAGATGAAATGCGCTGGATAAAGGAGGGCCTCACATCGGACACCTCCCCGATGATTACGGATACGTCGCCTGAGTCCTTCTCTATATCTTCTCCAGGAATAATCAGCCCCGCCCAATCGATGACAGGCACAACTCGTTGGGCTCCCGGTGGTGTGATAACATTCGTCCCCTCCTTACTGCTTGTTGATTGTCCGGGGATATAGCATTTGGTTTCAAACTCTTTTGCGACCTCCTGCAGGAAACTTTCCCTCCGGGCCGACTCATTACGTGTGGGGGTTAACTCTTCATTCCCTGCCCCAATCACAGGTCCGCTGATCCCCTGCTCATTGTCGACTTTGGTCACCGGGCTGCCAACTAGTCGAATCGGAGTCGCACCCTGACGGTGTCCCCGTACTGCGCCCACATGGTATCCCAATCCTGCCTTGCCTATCTGCTGTGGTAGGTGGATGGGCTCGGTGATTCCCTGACTGCTTTTCCCTAGTCCCTGTCCAGGTTGGAAGTTCATTTTAATCATTTCCCTTGCCACAAAGGTGAGTTCCGGAGAGACCCTTGGTTTCACAGCTGGAGCTCCCAGGCATCTATAATGGGGAGTGCTAATCTCTAGTGCTTGAAAGCTGGTAGGCGCCGCTGACTCATCCACATTGATTACTGGTAGGCCACTCCTGGGAGGAGAAGGGTCGTCACATTCGGCCGAGATTGTTACCAGATTCCCACCGATGATCAACTTGATTTGTTGGTGGAGCGTGGAAGGAACTGCCCCGGCCATGTGTATCCACGGCCTCCCTAACAGCAGGTTGTAGCTTGCCGTAATATCTAGGACTTGGAAGGATATATCAAAAGCACAGGGCCCTATCTCCACTGGCAATTCTATCTCTCCGATGGTATCCCTCCGGGATCCGTCAAAAGCCCGGACCACCACATGACTGGCCCGTAGGCGCTTGGGACTGATGTTCATTTTCTTTAGCGTACTGAGAGGACATATATTCAATGCCGATCCCCCGTCGATAAGCACCCCATTCATGACATATCCTGAGGAGATTATCGCGATGTGTAGCGGTTTTCGGTGCCCCCTTCCCTCTTCGGGAATGTCCTCATCCGTAAAGGATATTGCATCAGTTTCCAATAAGTGGCCTACCAGCTGGCCGAAATCCCCCTCACTAATTTCTTTGGGCACAAATGCCTCCTCCAGAACCTTCATCAGGGTTTTGCAATGCTCACTGGATGACAACACCAAGTCCATGACCGATGTTAGGGTTGATTCCTCATTTAAAATCTGGATCCCCCCCGTTTCTGGGTGATCCATCCTTTTCAAAAACTCTATGGCCCTTTCCTCGGAAACCTCTTCATTTTTCCTCTTTTGGCTCTCAAGGACTCGCCCGGGAAGATATAAGGGGTTCCCCTTGGTCGTCACGGAAGCACAACTGGCCGCTTCCTCTGGTATTCCCCCGTAATTCCAGGGTACAGTCTTCAGACTACTGATAGGGAGTTGCGGCCTTGCTGCAAGGATGATGGGCCTCGGGGCTGTCAACTTGACAGGTCTTTCCATGCCATTTGTACTTATCCCTATCAACCTGATGGGCGCTCCCCATGCACTCCCATGATCATGTATCACGTTGATCAATTCCTCAATTTTCTGCACATAGTTCAACCTTGGCGGCCCCCCAGCCTCACTTGCCTCCGTCGCATTAACTCCCCCCCCATCATGTCTTGGCAGGGGATTTGCCTTAACATTCGGGGAGTCCGGTTGCTCCACCACAATTTCCCCGTTGTCGATCATGTTCTGAATTATATGTTTCAATGTCCAACAATCTTGTGTATCATGACCCGGGGAACCCGAGTGATAGGCGCACCGCTTGCTTGGATCAAATCTCCTTCCCTTCGGGTCACTTGGGGGAGCCAAATTGATTATCTTCTTTTGGGCTACTAATACCGCTAATATCCGTTCAAGCGGCTCCCCGAGCGGGGTGAATACTCGGTTTTGCGAGGCCTCATATCTTCTTCGCCCCTCTGTCCTTTGATCTGTGAAGTTTGGCTGACGGGATGGCCCTCCCCTCTGTACCTGAACCGGAAGATGACTTTCTGTTCTTCTGGATGACCCCTGTAAGATGAGGGAAACATCCTCTTCCTTCTTCTTTTGGACCCTCCGGGAAGTGCTACTGCCCATTAGTTTCCATTCTGTATTTGCTCGGCAGCAGTTTCTAAAGCAGTAAGATCCCGGATTTTACCCGACTTCAACCCCATGTCTACCATCTCTCCATGTTTAATCATTTCAGCAAAAGGTCTTCCAATCCCCGAGATGACCCTCTCATAATACGGTGCCTCCTGGATGTCTACAAAGGTCATCACCATCTCTGATTCGTTCATTGGGGGGGTCACCTGTGCGGCCATGCCCCTCCACCGTTGTGCATATTCCCTGAAGGATTCCCTAGGCTGTTTTTTAACCTTTGTCATTTGGTACCTGTCAAGAGCCATCTGGGCCTGAAAGCTGTATTGGGTTAAGAAGGTATGGGCCAATTCCTCCCAGTTGTGGATTCGGGCGTTGTCGAGGCGGGCATACCAGATTCTTGCCTCCCCTGTTAAGCTTTTCTGGAATAGTTGCATTCTTAACCCCTCGTCTTCGGCGTAAGCCCCGAGTTCTCCAATGTATATTTTCAAGTGTGTATAGGGGTCTCCCTTTCCATTGTACTTTTCGAACTCGGGAACTTTGAACTTTTCTGGATATCTGGCTCCGGGGAAAACACATAGATCCGAGTAATTCACCCTGCCCAGGGAGCCTATGCCCTTTAGGGATTGGATGGTTTCCTCCATGTGTTTCATTTTTCTCCGAAGGTCGTCATTGTCCCCTTCTTTTGGGATAGTAATCACTGTCCTGCTAGGTATGGGAACGGGCTTTGGGATGACTGGCTCGTCCTTGAGTCGGGGTTGGTCCTCTTTAATCAAGTTTGTACCATTTTTAGGAGGATTCTGATCATCCCCTGGTGGTGGAACATTATGCGATCCCTGGTTTGCCGGATCCTGTCTGATTAAGAACTGTTCCTTTAGCATTGTGGCCATTTCCATCATCTGTCTTTTGAAATCATCAAACTTTTCCCGAGATATGGAACTATGATTAGGAATATCAGCCATTTCAGAGGTAGAGACCTGGGCTTTCTTAGACTGCGAACGGGTTTGAGGAGCAATCCTACAGAGACAATGGTTCGAAGTTTAGTCTTGGGGAAACGCAAAATGGATGCATGCTAAAACTGTAATTTTTTGTGTGTTTTTTTGGGTTTTTTTTTAATCTTTCCCTGCAAAAGAGAAAGTTAGTAGTCCTTTAGTGCCATAACCAATGCTAAACATGCTTTATTATGCTCCCCCAACTATTCCCTGCAATTCACAGCGGTTAGTAATCTCTTTCGACACAGAAAAGGGATGTATGAATATTGAATGAGATCATGACATTTAGACATATAAACGTAGAAAGGCATGAAGAGACTTTTCCTGCGTTGGGTTAATCTGAGGCTGACCTACCCTAGGGTTACTCTCGCGGGCTTTTCGGCATGAAGGTTCCCAAATCTTCGCAATCTACTCGTTTGAGCCCTTTCGATTGGAGCGGATTTGAGTGGTGCGTTTCCTGAGCCATCTCCGGGGAGCAGCCCCATCGAGTCCAGTAATAAGCAACCGACGGGTTCGCCTCAGGAGGAGGTACTCTCTCAACATACATTCACATTCATCGTCCTCACCGTATGCAAATGATTACTTTGAAGTAAAGCAAACCCATTCAATCATTCATTCATTGGACAACAACACACATTCACACAACAATAAAAAGAAGTCAAAATGTCGCACGCACATACACATTTATAAATTTTAAAAGATAGGATAGCATCAAGACTTGACGCGGCTTAAGCCCTCTAATCTCCCCAGCAGAGTCGCCAGCTGTCGACGCCGGGTTTTCTCTTTCTCGTCTTTTCCAATTTTAGCCTTTTGATTTAGATGACGTTTGGAAAAGGTCGGCATTGATGTCGACGGGGTTTTGAAAGATCGTTTTTATGATGAGCCAATTAACCAGAGTCGCCAGTTGGTATATTTGAAATGGATGTACCAACTCATCCGAGTTTTCGTTTTTTATAAATCGCTGGCTCATGTGTGACTCCGAATTAATTGGTCTGCGAATCGAGATTCATAGAGTTCGGGGGCTTGCTTAAGTGAGGGGAAGGTGTTAGGCACCCCCCGACTTCCGTGAAACACGGTTACCGCGATCTCAATGATTTCCTATCCTTTAATTCATGAATGTGTATGTGTGTGTGTGTGTGTGTGTGTGCCTATGTGAATGTTGTGGGGAATTTGTATGAAAGAGTCATTTGGATTTTAGGGAAAATCGTGTTTTAATTTGAGAACGCTTCGGAATATCTTTTCGGTATACACGAGAAAGCTTTATTCTTTACGAGAAAGGTTTGATTTTAATTGTCCAAAACTATGAGATTTTCATTAAGTGTCGTTTTGGCAAAACAAGAGTTTTAAACCTTCGTCTAAATAGGAATCGAGATCTATACGTTGCTTTCATAAAATGATGGGCAATTTCTAGAATCTCTTTAACCTTATATACAATGGTTTAATAAAACGTCATTTTATTTATAAAATCATTTTGTGTGATGTTTTGGAAAACGATCTTTCTTTATCTTTCTCGTTAGATAGGAATCGACATTCATTAACATTTCTCAAATTTTAACCTCGTGATTCTAATATCCTACTTTGATTGATTTTATGAAAATCTTATCATTTAGCTTTGAAATCAATTTCGTGTCATAAATCAAATCAAGCATAAACACGCGTCGGGGCTATTCATGGGCATGTAAGCCATCAAAATGTCCCCGAACGCCAACAATCACAAATTTCACTATTTCGGGGCCTTAAGCACGATTCTCGCCTTAGCGTCGTTTTAAGGCCCAACGATTACATATTACAATGAAAACTACGTCATTTCTACTTCTTACATCAAGATATGTCCATCATCGGATTGGGACCTCGGGGTCGCTTTCCTAGGCTCACAACCAAGTATCCACACACAAGCAATCGGATATTACAAGAAAATAAACCAACCCGGATAATCTAACAATACCAAGACATCCTAAAATGACGATTTAAAGGAATTGATACCAAATATAACACCTTAAAACAAACAAAGAAATTAATGAACGAATATCATCGGGTTATTAGGAAGAGTTTTTATTCCGATGGAAACTTCACTCATAATCCCTAATTCATTGTTCAATCAATAAATTACATGAAAAATTGCATCTAATTTGATCAAATGATATGATAGAAATTGATATCACAAAGAGATTTCACCTTGCAATTGATATCCAAATGGATGTGAACTTGATGTATTTGAATAGAAGGAAAGAATCTATTTGATACAATCAAATCAAAAGAAAATTATTCCTCTCTTTTTTCTCTCTTTTCTTCCTATTTGATTGCAAAATTTATGCTATTTCTTCCTCAATTTCCGAGTTGGCTGCTGCTGTATTCTCCTTCTTCCTCAAATTCTCCAACCTACTGTATGCTGCCCGAAGCTGGGCTTAAATAGGCTGGCCAGAGCCAGCCGCAGATCTATCTGCGGCAGGCCGCAGATGGATCTGCGGCTGGCCAGCTGGCACGCCTCCCATCGCACTCAGCTGGTAGTGCTGATTTCCTGGTTTCCGTGCTGGCGCACCCACTTGGCCGCAGATCTATCCGCGGCTGGCGGGCTTGACTTTCTCGATTTTCGTGCCACGCCTCGATTTCCGTGCCGCAACGTCGGTTTTCGCTGACATGCTCGTGTTCTGCAGTCCGGGAATTTCCGGGAGACGTGCCACCTCATTCGGAAGTGCCTGCTTCGGACGGCTCTGCTGTCACGTCGACTTGGGCTGCCCAAAACATTGCGGCGGTGCCGGGCGTTCGCCCTTGTGCCCGCTCCTTTGCTCCCGCAAGCCGGTTCAATTGACGATTTCGCCCTCCTGTCATGGTTAGTAGAAGGAAACGCAAAATTTGGGTGTCTACAGCTACCTCGTATGCTACCTCTCCCACCCTCTTTAGTATCTCAAAAGGTCCTATAAATCTAGGACTTAATTTTCCCTTCTTACCAAATCGTATTTTTCCCTTCCATGGAGATACTTTCAAAAACACATAACTTCCAACATCAAATTCTCTCTTCTGTCTATGTTGATCAGCATACTTTTTCTGTCTATCCTGTGCCGCTTTTAATCTGATTCGGATCACTCGAACCGTCTCTGCTGTCTGCTGTACCATTTCTGGTCTGAGCAGTTGACGTTCCCCGACTTCATTCCAACATAAAGGTGTTCGGCACTTTCTTCCGTATAAGGCTTCGTACGGCGGCATTCTAATACTAGCATGATAGCTGTTATTGTAGGCGAACTCCGCCAATGGCAAGTGATCGTCCCAGCTTCCTTTGAAGTCCATAACACATGCTCTCAGCATATCTTCTAGAGTCTGGATTGTCCTTTCGCTTTGCCCGTCCGTTTGAGGATGGTAGGCTATGCTCAACCTCAATTATGTCCCTAAACGATTCTGAAGACTCCTCTAAAAGTTTGATGTGAACCGCGGGTCTCGATCAGATATGATAGAAATCGGAACACCGTATCTTGAAACAATCTCCTTGATATAGAGTTTGGCTAACTGATCTAAGTTGTATTTTACTTGGATTGGTAAAAAGTGCGCGGATTTGGTTAATCAATCTACTATCACCCAAATCGCATCAAAACCTTTTTGAGTAGTCGGGAGTCCCATAATAAAATCCTAGTGATATGCTCCCATTTCCACTCAGGGATCTTTAAGGGTTGAAGTAAACCGCTGGGTCTCTGATGTTCCGCTTTGATTCTCTGACAGGTTAAACACTTGCTGACCCAATCTGCAATTTCCTTCTTCATTCCCGACCACCAATAATATTGTCGTAGATCCTTATACATCTCCGTGCTACCAGGGTGTATCATAAATTTAGAATTATGAGCTTCCTGCAAAATTTCATCTTTTAATTCTAACACTGTAGGTACCCATATTCTATCTTCAAATCGTATAATACCATCCTTATCCATCCTGAATTTCTCATTTTCTTTTTCTGCTATTTGTTTCTTTATCCTTTCATAATCCTCATCCTTCATCTGGAACTCCTTAACTCTATCCCATAAAGTCGGACAAATCTCCATTGCATACAACTTCTCAGAAAATTCTCCTGAACTTCTTATTTCTATCTCTAATGTCTCAAATTCTTTTATCAACTCATCTTGCACTATTAATTTCATCAACTTCTCTTGATTTGTCCAACTCAAGGCATCAGCCACCATATTTGCCTTACCCGGATAATACAAAATTTCACAATCATAGTCTTTGATTAACTCCAACCATCTCCTTTGTCTCATATTTAATTCTTTCTGTGTGAAGATATATATTTCAGGCTTTTATGATCTATGTATATCTCGCACTTTTTTCCGTATAAATAATGCCTCCAAATTTTTAGAGCAAAAACTACGGTGCTGATTCTAAATCATGAGTAGGATATTTCTTCTCATAATCTTTTAACTGTCGTGACGCATAAGCAATCACTTTCCCATGCTGCATCAAAACACAGCCTAGTCCTCGATGTGAGGCATCACTATAAACCACAAACCCTCCAATATTATCTGGCAGTGATAATACTGGAGTCGTGCTCAATTGTTTCTTCAGCTCCTGGAAACTTTCTTCACATTTCTCTGCCCAAACGAATTTTACATTTTTCCTAGTCAAATTTGTTAGCGGTCCTGCTATCTTTGAAAAATCTTGAATGAATCTTCGATAGTATCCCGCTAATCCTAAGAAACTTCTAACCTCTGTTGGAGTTTTCGGTTATTCCCAATTTACTACGGCTTCTACTTTTGCTGGATCCACCAAAATCCCGTCTTTATCAATTACATGACCTAAGAATTGAACTCTCTCCAACCAGAATTCACACTTGAAAAACTTCGCATACAACTTCTCTCTTCTCAAGGTCTCCAACACCAATCTCAAATGTTCCTCATACTCCTCCTTTGTTTTTGAATATATCAAAATATCATCAATAAATACCACAACAAATTTATCTAACCACTGCTTGAAAACTCTATTCCTGAGGTCCATAAATACTACCGGCGCATTTGTCAACCCAAATGGCATTACAAGAAACTCGTAATGACTATAACGAGTCCTAAATGCTGTTTTTGGTACATCCTCCTTTCTTACCTTTAACTGATGGTATCCTGACCTCAAATCAATCTTTGAGAAATATCTTGCTCCTTTTAATTGGTCGAACAGATCATCTATTCTTGGTAAAGGATATTTATTTTTGATAGTCATCTTATTCAACTCCTTATAGTCTATGCATAACCTTAATGATCCATCTTTCTTTTTCACGAATAATATCGGTGCTCCCCAGGGTGAGACACTTGGTTGAATAAATCTCTTATCCAACAGTTCTTGTAATTGTATCATTAATTCCTTCATTTCTATGGGTGTCATTCTATACGGAGCCTTTGAAATTGGCGTTGTTCCAGGGACTAAGTCAATTACAAACTCCAATTGCCTATCTGGAGGAATACCAGGAAGTTCCTCCGGGAATATATCTACAAATTCTTTTACTACTGGCATCTGACTTAAATCTGGTTCCACTCATTGGGTATCTACTATGTAAGCTAAATACCCCTCACATCCTTTTCTGAGTAGTCTTTTAGCTTGCATCATTGATAAGCAACAAGACTGCCAAGGCGACTGGTTTCCATGGAACACCACCTTTTCTCGATTTGAAACTTGAAGGTTCACATGTTTGCTATGGCAATCTATAATGGCTCCATGGTTATTCAACCAGTCCATCCCCAATATTACATCAAATTCCCCTAATTGAATAGGGATTAAATCCGCCAAAAATTTGTGTCCCTTAATCTCTACGTAACAATTTTTATGTACGTATCTGACAGGGATCACTTCCTTGTTAGCAATTTCAATATTCAAAGGAAATTCTAACAGTTGACGAGGTAAGTTCAACCGACTTGCAAATTCATGAGACACGAATGAACAGGTAGCTCCAGAATTAAACAGTACGTAAGCATTTATGGAATTTACTGGAATGATACTTGATACCACGTCCCTAGATGTCACCGTATATTTAATCGTCATGTTAAAAGTCCTTGCTGTTGGTCGGTCAGGGACTAGCGGTCCTGTTATTAGCGGCTTGCTGCCACCGCTCTTATTTCCTCCTTCCTGCTCTATTCCCTTCTTTGGACAATTTTTAATCTGGTGGTCTAGCGCACCACATATAAAGCATCCGCACTTCTTTGGCTTTATGCAGTTGGGAGCTATATGGCCTTCCTGGCCACAATTATAACATACATTCCTTCCTTTCAGACATGTCCCGAGGTGATTCTTTCCACATGTCTTGCATGCTTCAACCTTTTTCTTGGCTTCTCCTTCTTTCCCTCTGTTGTTATTATTGTTATTCCATTTTCTTTTGAGATTCCCTCCACCTCCACTATTACTAACTTCACCTTTATTCTTTCCCTCAAACCTCCTCTTTTTTTGCTCCTGAGTATATTTAGTTAAAGCTTCACTTCCTCCTTCTGCAATGATCGCTTTCTCTAGCAATATACCAAATGAGTCAATCTATAGCACAGCTAATCTATTGTACAACCAGGGTTTCAAACCTTGTTCGAACCGTCTTGCTTTTCTTTATTCTGTAGTTACTTGGTGTGGGGCAAATCTTGCTAGCTCATTGAACTTTTCTGCATATTGTGGTACTGTCATGTCTTCCTTCTTAAGTTCTAGAAATCGCATTTCCATGCGGCTTTGCAGACTTCGGGGAAAATAGTTTTCGAAAAATAATTCCTTGAACCTAGTCCAAGGTATCACACCATCCCCTGCCCTATGCTCGTTTGCCTCCCACCAAAAATTTGCTTCTCCTTTCAACATGTACGAAGCAAACAATGTCTTTTGGTCCTCCTCAACTTTAGCTATAGCAAACGCTTTTTCAATTTCTTTTATCCAAGCCTGAGCCTCTATAGGCTCGGTGGTTCCTTTAAATTCTGGGGGTCCCACATTTTTTAAATCCTTAAAAGTTGTGACATGTGGCGCAGATGGCTTTGGATTTTGAGTTCTACTTTGAAGAGCTCCTACCAGTAAATCTACAAATTATTGTAGAGGGTTCTGATTTGATTCATGATTCTCATATTGTTCAAATTGCCCATCTGGTACTTCATTAACAGGCCTCATTCGTGGTCGTCCCCTTGGCATTTTCTGTTTAATGTAACAATATATCATCATAATCGTTATGTAACATAAATAAGTAATTAATTAATACCATCCGTCATTCACAAGACATATGTTTATAAAACATACCATAATATTAAACATCATTATATGTACATATTTTTTTGTACAATAATTAGTTATTTTACATATCAGATTTTACCTTCCTACATACGTCCCATAATTATACATCAAAAGATGGGATTACATACTTATACCTACTTCTTATAAAAGTAAGCTTTTACCTATTACACAAATAACCTTATCTCTGCGGCCTCTCTATATTCTTGGTCCGCTATGAACCAAACCAGATCCCTGCTTATGGTGTGAATCGTCTAACCTTCCTCTGTTGGATGACTCATCACCCTATCTAGAAATCGTTCATAGGAAACTCCAAAGTTATATATTGCCCAATCCATCATCCTTTTCTTCCTTCTTAAGTTTTCTTCTACCCCATTTAGCACTGTCTCTACTCTGATATGGGTATTTATCTCCGCACTCCAAATGGCCTCTAGTTCCTCTTCCCTTTCTTCCAACTGGTGGACTCTTGACTCCAATACTTGGGTGTGAGCTTCTAGTTCCTGGTTTCTTTGTTCTAACTGTTGGCCTCTAACTTCCAGTTTTGCGTTTCTCTCTTCTACCTGATGGTTTCTAACTTCAAGTTCTTGGTTCGTATCCATGAGTCCTCTGATTAAGGTATATGTTTCTGCAAATATTTCATCCTCATCATTATCATCATCTTCGGCAGTATCATCAGCTGCCTCCTCGGGTGCTACAAGATTCCCTACTGGATCCTCCTCAGGTTCTTCCTCGGGGTCTGGCTCTGCTATGGTTTCCTCCCAAACTACCTGTATGTCTCTTACCCCTTCCTCGCTAGCCATCCTACAAAAGGACAAAATATCTGACTTAGCACGACAATATATATATAATATGCAATTTAAATAATCTTCAAATCCAAAATAATAATAATTATTATTTTATGCAAAAACTCTATGTGAGTTCTTTTATCACCGTCTCTATTAGATTTCAATCAGGTTATATCCTAAGGTTCTCTTACCTAAGGGTTATAACCTACAGCTCTGATACCAACCTGTGACGCCCCCATATCTGAGTACTCGCTACTATAGACATGGGGGTCACTATACTTTACATTTACTCAGAATCTACTAGTTATATTACATGATCACTAGTTTGTTACATAATTTACATCAAGCACATAAATACATCCTAGGTCTTTATCTACTACGATTTACATACATTTTTGAAATTTATATTTTATACAAGACATGATTTATCTACGATTTCATTCTTCTTTTACTTTTTCTTTTCCCTTACTTTTGGACTGGGATCCTTCTGCTATACCGTCTTTTTCTGCAAAGAATATATATGTCGCAAGGGTGAGCAACTGGTTTGCTCAACAAGTATATGAGATATCAAGAATTGAATTATAGAGAAATCAAATATCTGAATGCAAATTAAATCAGGATAATGAATAATACAATAATGAACAGATTTAAATTAACAAGTATCAAATAAATTTTTTTTTCTGAGCTGAGTGGCCATAAGGACCAAGAACGTAAGTGTCTTACAGTTATAAAAATTGCTAACTCTCCATAAGTGTTCATCAGCCATAAAGACTAAAAAACTCTCCACAGGCACTTTAGGGGATCAACCTATCATACCCTATGTTATGCACAACATTATCTCCACAAGCCGAATTTTTCCGACAATAATATCCCCTATATAAAATAGGGTTGTTCACCTCAGTTTAGGATTCCGCCCCAAAACAATTTGGTTTAGAAAATAATTAATATAAATTCTTATTTTTAGAGTAAGCCGAAACAATGACTTTCTCTTTATTACAAATAAATCAGGGGTATTTAAAAATTTAGAGTTCAACCAATCTTGTAAATATATTCTGAGATTTAATATTACATAATAGCAATGAACTTGAATGAAATTCACCACTTAGGAAAATTATACCAAAAGCAAAAATGCTTAAGGTTTAGGAATTTGTCATTCATGAAATTCTCATAAATTAAGGGACTTGCACAGAATAATAAACTTGCACAAGTTGGGGAAACTTGCTCAAAGTGCGGGAACTTGCCTGTTTTTCGTGGACTATTTTCCAACTCAATAAATCTTTTCTGCAATTGACCTATATCATTATTCATGAAGGTCAAAAATATTAATTTATCATAATTTTATTTTTAGTCAACAACTACCCTTAATTGAGTTTTACAATTTTATTTACTTATTTACTCGGGAAAAATGGATTTTACACTTTTTCTCAACTTTGCTAATTTGGACATTTTCTTGTATTTTTAAATATCTATTTCCTATTAAACATTTATTTATTTAATTTTTCGTCCTTATTTTGTAATTTCAAACTTTCATGCTAGGGTTTCTAGTTTTTATTTTCTAGGGTTTTCTTCCCCATTTTTTTTACTAAAATTTTGCATTCATATGTATAATTTTTGCTATATTAACACATCATATATTACTATTACTATGTTTTGAGGAGTATATAACCATCATATATAAAAAGAATTACATAATCATATATGAAAATTACATGTATAAAAATAAAAAGAATAATTAAAAGCATACCTTCCAATTTTGTTTCCTTCTTTTGCTTCCTCTTGATTTTTCTATATTTTTCTCTTACTTTTCTTTCCCACCTAGCTCAACAGTGCCTCCATTCTTCTTTTCTTTCTCAAGCTACTGATTTCTTTCTTTTTCTTTTTATAAGTGATAAGTGCATATTATTTATTTATTTTTATTCCTTTATATCCAGTTTATTGCATGTTTTATTGTATATATGCACTTATTAGGTTGTTTATTGATTTCAGGAGAATTCAGAGTCAAAAGTGGAAAAAGATGGAAAATCGGAGCTAAAACGAGAAAAAGTTGAAAAGTTGAAATTTTAAGGTTCTCGCCCCGGCGAGAACTTTGTACTAGGAATTCTCACCCCGGTGAGAAAGCCTCTGCCCGTTTTCGCCCCAGCCGAACCAGATCTCGCCCCGACCCAGACCTCTCTGGAGTTTCTCACCCCGGCGAGAAACCCAGTACAAAATTTCTCGCCCTGATGAGAAAGGCGGAATTGACAAGTTTGACCAGCTTTAACTTTTGGTAATTTTTGAGGATTTCTATTTCAGATTGGATTCTTAATTCTTAGAGACTTAGGATATTATATCTTAGGACTATAAATAGATGTTTTTAATTTATTATTGGAGATCTTGACAACTACAATTGTAACCCTAATTGGAGGAGATTGAAGGCATGTCAGGCTAAACTCTTATTTTCAGTTCTAAGGGATGTTGAACCTTTTTCATAATTAATGGTTTAATCAGGTTTTATTTATTTATTCCTTCTTGCATGAGGTTTATTCTAATAATCTGTTTTAATTGATTATATGTTATTTAATCTTTTGATTTGATTTGGCCAATTGAATTGATTTGATTAATATCATCTGCTAGATTAAGATATAGTATTAAGTAAACGATATTATATCTGATCATATGTAGCAATTAATGGTATTTGATTGTGGACAAGCTTTTGGATATTATTAAGATTATTAGAAGGCAAGTTAAATAATTCCTGATTGTGTAATTGTTGCTTGGAATAACCTAATTCTCTAATTCTTCATGCTGCTGTTATATTAAATCTAGACTGATAGTTCTAGGTTATATGATAGTTAGAGTCTCTTGAGGCGATTGTCACATTTGATTTACACATAAGGAGAATTTCGAATAATTAGAGATTGCGGTTATCTAGGGTTATTAATCTCATTGAAGGATAAATATTGTTAAACTTGACTTTTCCATAATTATGATAAGGTGATACTGAACTGACGAACTGATGCTTTTTATTCATTGATTACTCTTAATTACTTTTGTTAGCTTAGTGAATCAAATTCAAAACCCCCATTCATAGAAATAATAGGAATAGTAGAATAAGTAAAAGATTAATTCACTTCTCTATGGGATCGATCCTTGCTTGTCATTATAGTAAGTTTTGTGCTAGTAGAGTGTTAGTAAGGTATTAATTTTGGAGTGTAAAACGACAGCTCCCAATAAGCTTCTTTAAGTAGTATAGTGGGTACGTATATATATTGCTTTTTTTTTCCTTCTTTAGTCACTAACTTCTCTCTTTTGCTTCTTCTCCTTTTTCTTTTTCTTTTTGTGTTCGAAGTGCATGGCTTATGTAGTTATATATATATATATATATATATATATATATATATATATATATATATATATATATATATCTTGGTTCCTTTCCCCCAAACTTCCTGATTTCCTAATTAAAATGAGATAAGAATCACTTTGCAAAGTTGCTAACCTAATCCCATGAAATCCTTATTGCGGTTGCCGACTCTCTTAATTCCATACATGTGTTATAGCTTATTGCCACCTATTAGCATAATATGCTTAGTCACACTTTCAAATTTTGATTGATTTTTATTATTATTATTATTATTTTATTTATTTATTTATTTATTCATTTTTTTAAACCATGTTTATTTGGAACTTTATTAGCTAATATTTACCTTCTTTCCATAACATTCTAATTGTGTAAAATACCCTTACACACGTTTGTATTATCGTTTGTTAATTATCGTATATCGATTTTTTGATATAATTTTTTTTCCCTAGTTTTCAATAAAATTTAGATTTATTTCATTGATATCTAAATTTACATTTATAATTTCATTTACATAAATTGAACGTTCCAAATGTTACAGAACTTAACATTTCCATCATGAAAATTAAGAGAAAAGCAAAATTAGAGTTTTTTAGGGATTTTCTTACCTTTTACTTTTGATGGCTACTTTTCTCTTCTTCCCAAAGTATGTTGTGTAGGAGGACATGAACTAGATAGAACTCCTTCACTAACTTGGTAACTCAAAATATTTTTGCTCTCAAATGCTCTCAACTCTCTTAGGAGATGAAGGAAATAAAATGCAAGTGTTCTCTCTCAAATGACTAACCAAGGGAGGTATACTTATAATAATATTACATATAGGAAATGTAAGTATACATTTTACCATCATTAAGCTAGTGTGTAGACTTTATGTAGAGTGGCTAGTTGACAACTTAGGAGGCTACACCATCGAGTCTAGCACACAACCTCCAACACAAGCTAGTTAATTAAATAAAATAAATTTTGAAAAGCAACTTGCTCCCACTCTTTCTCTCATTATCGAAAATGCTACGGGTTGTCCCAAAAATGTTGTCCCCAACATACTACAATTAATCATTTAATGTTACACCTTTAAATTACCAAGTTGGCTAGGTTTTGGACTATACATTAAATACACATTGGGCTTTAAAATTAAATGATTGGGCTAATGAAACTAAATTTATTTAATGCAATATTGGATCATTTAATTTAACCCAATGATTGATTAATTAATTTGTCACACTATTAACTACTCCATCCATGGTCAAATAAATGATTGGTCTTAGTCCATTAATTAAATAGGTTAGTCAATTAGTAATTGATTACTAATTGGACTATTAAATTTTATTATTCAATTTGACAATATTCTCATTAATTAATACTTTTATTAATTAATTTACTCAATTTAATTTACTAACTATATTCAATTTAATTGACTATTTAATTAGTAAATACTTTATCAACTTATTGATATTAAACCTTAGGGCTTGATCACTAATTTAACTATACTATTAGTGACTCCCTTTAATTAATTTAATTCAATTAATCACCTAGTCATGTAGTCTACCAATGCGCACAAAGGTTTAAATATGCACACAAACTAACTCATTAGAAATTAAATTATATATTTAATTAATAATGACGCTTAAAAATTCACGGGCATTACATCCCCCCTTATAAAAACCGTCCTTGGAATTGCAAACATAAGGTTACTCGAATAAAAGTGGATAATTCGCTTTCATCTTCTCTTCGAGTTCCCACATAGCTTCTTCGACTGCGTGATTCCTCCAGAGAACCTTGACGGAATGGATGATCTTATTCCTCAGCTTCTGTTCCTTCCTATCGAGTATCTGGACAGGAACTTCCTCGTACGTTAAGTCCTTCTCGACTTGGATTGGTTTATAGGAGATAACGTGCTTGTAGTCTGGTTTATACGGCCGCAACACTAACACATAAAACACGTTGTCAATGTGCTCAAGTTCAGGAGGTAACGCTACCTCGTACGCCACTTCGTCGATTCGCCTCAAAATCTCGAACGGTCCTATGAACCTAGGGCTCAATTTGCCCTTCTTCCCAAATCGGATTTTTCCTTTCCAAGGAGATAACTTCAAAAATACAAAGCTACCAACTTTAAAGTCCCGCTTCTGACGATGTAAGTCGGCATATTTCTTCTGACGATCTTGAGCTGCTACCAGTCGATTTCTAATCAACCGCACTATATCTGTAGTCTGCTGCACCATTTCAGGTCCCAGCAGTCTTCGCTCTCCAACCTCGTCCCAACACATCGGGGTTCGGCATTTCCTTCTATATAGCGCTTCGTACGGTAGCATGTCGATACTTGCGTGATAGCTATTATTATAAGTGAACTCCACCAGTGGTAAATGGTCATCCCAGCTGCCCTTTAAATCTATCACGACCGCCCGAAGCATATCTTCTAAGGTCTGAATCGGTCGCTCGCTCTGGCCGTCAGTTTGAGGATGATACGCTGTACTCAACCTCAACTGTGTTCCCATTCTTGCCTGTAGACTTCTCCAAAAAGTTGACGTGAAGCGCGGATCCTTGTCTGATACAATAGATACCGGTACTCCATGACGCGATACAATCTCCTTGACGTAAAGTTTTGCTAACTGCTCCAGCGTATACTGTGTCCTGATTGGTAGAAAATGGGCAGACTTGGTCAGACGATCCACAATTACCCAGATGGTGACTAAACCCTTATGAGTCGGTGGCAGACCCACCACAAAGTCCATTGTGATGTGCTCCCACTTCCACTCCGGAATCTCTAATGGTTGAAGCAGTCCGCTCGATCGCTGGTGCTCTACTTTAATCTGCTGGCATGTTAGACATCGGCTGACGCACTCTGCCACTTCTCGTTTCATATTCGGCCACCAAAAATACTGCCGCAAATCCTGATACATTTTCTTGCTCCCAGGATGTACTGAGTATTTCATATTATGAGCTCCCTGAAGGATTTCTTCTCTCAATTCCGGATCTAACGGTACCCAGACTCTCCCTTCAAACCTTAGCAACCCTGTGTTATCAATCTTATACTTAAGCTCCTCGCCTTCGGCAATTTGCTTCTTTAGTAAATCATAATCCTCATCCTTTTCTTGAGCCTCCTTAATTTGATCCAATAGGGTCCGGCTCGCTGTCACTGTAAACAATTTCCCATCCGTCTCCATCGGATACTTAACCTCCAATTCCAAACATTCGAACTCCTTTATCAACTCTACCTCAGTTGTAAGCCTCATCAATTTCTCCCTGCCTTTCCTACTCAGGGCATCTGCCACTACATTTGCTTTGCCCGAATGGTACAGAATCTCACACTCATAATCCTTGATCAATTCTAACCATCAGCGTTGCCTCATGATTAACTCCTTTTGAGTGAAGATATATTTTAGGCTTTTGTGATCTATATATATCTCGCACCTCTCTCCATATAAATAGTGCCTCCAAATCTTCAAGGCGAATACTACTGCTGCTAACTCTAGGTCATGAGTCGGGTATCCCTTCTCATAGTCCTTCAGCTGACGTGAAGCGTACGCAATGACCTTGCCGTGCTGCATTAGTACACAACCAAGACCTTTGTGTGATGCATCACTGTACACTACAAAACCTCCAGTGTTGTCCAGTAAAGCCAACACCGGTGCTTGGCTAAGTCTCTTCTTCAGCTCTATGAAACTTTCCTCGTACTTCTCCGTCCAAACGAACTTTACCGTCTTTCCGGTTAGATTGGTCAACGACGATGCTATCTTCGAAAAATCCTGGATGAATCTTCGATAGTATCCCGCTAACCCTAGGAAACTCTTGATCTCCGTCGGCGTCTTCGGCTGCTCCCAGTTGATAACGGCTTCCACCTTTGCTAGGTCTACCGAAATGCCATTCCTGTCAATAACGTGTCCTAAAAACTGCACCCACTACAACCAAAATTCACACTTTGAAAACTTCACGTACAACTTCTCCCTTTTTAACGCCTCTAAAGCAATCCTTAGATGTTCAACATGTTCTTCCTCTGACACTGAAAACACCAAGATGTCATCGATGAATACTACCACGAACTTGTCTAAGTACTGTTTGAACACTCTGTTCATCATATTCATGAATGCCGCTGGTGCATTGTCAGTCCAAATGACATTACTAGAAACTCGAAATGTCCATAATGAGTTCTAAATGCCGTCTTCGGGAAATCCTCCTATCTCACCCTCAGTTGATGATAGCCCGTTCTTAAATCAATCTTTGAAATGTATTTCTCTCCCTTGAGTTGATCAAACAGATCGTCTATCCTGGGCAGCAGGTACCTATTCTTAATCGTAACTTTGTTCAACTCGCGGTAGTCGATACAAAGCCTCATCGAGCCATCCTTCTTCTTTACGAACAGAACTGGCGCTCCCCATGGTGACACACTCGGTCTGATATAACCCTTGTCTAACAGTTCCTCCAATTGAACCATCAACTCTTTCATCTCTACTGGTGTCATTTGGTAAGGCGCCTTGGATATCGGTGCCGTTTTGGGTACCAAGTCAATCACAAATTCTATCTCTCTATATGGCGGCAGTCCCGGAATGTCATCTAGGAACATATCAGCGAATTCCCTTACGATGGGTATCTGACTCAGTTCACCCTCGACCCATTGAGTGTCCACCACGTGAGCTAAATAACCTATACAACCCTTCCTAAGCAATCTATTTGCTTGCATCATCGTTAGACAACAAGATTGTCTCGGGAATTTACTACCATATATAGAATACCACCTTTGACTTATTCGGAGTCTTCAAGTGTACACACTTATTTTTACAGTCGATGACTGCTTCGCAAATTGATAACCAGTCCATTCTAAGGATTACACCGAACTCCCCTAAACGAATCGGTATCAAATCCACGTTAAGCTTACATCCTCACAATTCGGCACAACAGTTCCTATGAATGCATTCTACGGGGATAATTTCCTTGTTTGCTACTTCTACGTTCATAGGGTGTTCTAACTTTTCACGATGTAAGTCTAACTGTTTAGCAAATTCTTCGGAAACAAAAGAGCAGGTAGCACCCAAATCAAATAACACATATGCATTTATATCATTGATTGGGATGATACTTGACACCACGTCCTTGGACTCCACCGCATCCTGAACGGTCATGTTGAACGTGCGTGCCGTTGGTCTGTTGGCTTAACTGGCTGGCCCTCCGATGCTCAGCCTGTTGTTGTTATTGTTGCTATTGTTATTGCCTCTGTTCCCACCCTGTGCGTCGCCCTTCCTCTTCGGACAATCCTTGATTTGGTGGTTGGGTGCTCCACAAGAAAAACACCCTCCCTTCTGTTTATTCGGGCACTGAGGAGCCATGTGCCCCGGTTGTCCACAACGATAACAAACGCTCTTCCCTTTTATGCACTCCCCCGAGTGATTCTTTCTGCAACTACTGCACTTCCCACTTTTCTTAGTCTCTCCTTTGGATTTATAGCCTCCGAATGATTGACTCTCATTCCACTTGTGCTTATTAGGGTTACTGCCTCCGCTGCTCCCCGTTTTAGGTCTTTCCTGACCTTTCTTTCTGTCCTGGTTGAATCGCGCCACAGCGTCATTGTCTCCTTCTGCGATGATAGCCCTTTCTAGCAGTTCAGAGAAGTCCTTAATCTTTAATACCATGACTGCTTTCTGCACCCATGACTTCAATCCCAATTCAAATCTTCTTGCCTTCCTAGCCTCTTTGTCCACCTGATGTGGAGCAAATCGGGCCAACTCATTAAATTTTTCCGCGTACTCTGTGACAGTCATACCTCCCTGTTTCAGTTCTAGAAACTTAACTTCCATATCCTGCTGCGTATTCTTCGAGAAGTAATTCTCGAAAAATAGCTCTTTAAATCTGTCCCTTGGAATGACTCCCTCACCTGCTCGTCCCTTATTGGCCTTCCACCAATAGTTAGCTTCGCTCTTCATCGTGAAGGTGGTGAATCCAATTTTCTACTCCTCGACCACTCGTACGACCTTAAAGACCTTCTCCATTTCTTCGACCCAAGTCTGTGCTTCTGTTGGATCGAGAGTTCCCTTAAACTCGGGTGGCTCAACCAGTCTGAAATCCTTAAAGTTAGCCAAGTGATGCGCTGGTTGGGGCGCTAGTTGTTCCCCTACTGAGACCACATGTGGTGGTCTTACTTGCATAGCTTCCGCCCGCATCTCTACGAACACTTTCATTGGATCGGGTTGATCTCCAACCTCACTTTCTGACTCTGCGACTCGCTGATTGCAGGGTCTACCTTTAGGCGGCATTATGATCTGATAAAAAGCAAGTCTTAGACTTTTGCTTACTATGCCTTATGCACTATGTCGGTTAATTCAACATTTAACAGTAAAAGTATTTATCAAACACATTCGATTTAAAGGAAACAACTGCATTTATATTCATATACCAATGTTTTAATACAAACTGACTTAACATTTGGCATACTAATATAAATGCTCAATGGCATAAATTGCCCACTGATAACTATCCTCTATTAAGCAAAAGGTGAGGATTCACTACTACTTTCCCCTTTAATAAAACAAAAGTTGGGGTTGATTACCATCCTATGCATACATCAAGCATAAGGGTTTACAACATAAAATTGTCCCTATTAAAACAAAAGTGGGACTCACTACAATAACCAGGTACACTCAAGGGTACTGAAACAACAAGTCAACGCCTGCTATGGCAAACTGCCCGGCGGAATGCTTATCAATCACTCAACGTCTGATCATGCGCCGATTACTGCCCTCATCCCGAGGGTATCTTCTGACCCGGTCCGACAGTCTGGCTAATACCATGTACATGGCATACTCTAACGTATTGATCCTAGCGGATCCATCTGGAACCTCTCCCTCCAGCACATCCACCCTTGTGGCTGCGCGAACCCAGAATTCCTGTACTCGAATCCTGTCTGTCTGCTCCAAGTCTCGCTTGGCCCTGACGGCCTGTAGAGCAGACTGCAGCTCGACCTCCATGGCATCCGACTACTCTAATGCCTACCTCAGCTGACTGTTTTGCAATATTAGCTCCTGCACTGTAGGGCTCAACTTGGGTATAGCACCCTCTAACTGCTGAATCTGAACCTTCATCTCAACTACCTCCAACTGTAACGAGTATGCCTCTGCCTTATACTGATCTTCCATCTCCTGATAGACAAAATTCTCCTCTTCTAAGTGTGCAATACGAGCATTATGTTGCTCGATAATCTGCTCTTGCTCAATTATGCGATCGGCATAATCTCCGAGCAAGTCATCCTAGAATGTGTGGAACACAAGAGATCCTTCTCCGGGTACCTCGTCAGTAGCTCCACCTATCTCTATCTCAGTCGAGTCCTCCTCGGACTCAACATCCCTGTCCTGACTGCCGGATCTCATTACTCCGCCCATGACAGGTTCCACTAAATTCATCAAGTAGTCCTCCTCTGGCTCAGACTCGCTTAATGGTACTACCAGGACAACCGGTGCATAACCCACCAACTGCTCCGTGGCAACAGGTATGTCAGTAAATACCTCATCCTCCTAAACTCCACTGGTCTCACCTCTGACAGTCATCCTACAAACACACAAAACTAACATTAGTACAACAATAAAATATATTCATTGAAGGAATGAAATTATATTTCATTGGGTACTACACGACTCGATGAATTTCCCAATTCATCAAAATACGAAAATTGATAAATCTCCTCGATTTACCTCCTAGCACACTCAATACGAGTTTAATACTAAGGTTATAACCTAGGTTTCGCAATCTTAACGTTTATAATCTACAGCTCTGATACTAACCTGTGACGCCGCCAAATTCGGGTCTCAAATGCCCAGATTCGGTCATCACAATCCAATACAAACATTCACCTCTAAACAACATACAATGACTAAATGCAGAATATAATAAACATATGTTATTCATTCAAAAGGTGTTACTAGTCCCAAGATTCGATAACCTTAATACATAAAGCAAAATATACCCTAAATATTAATCAGGATTCAAATTACATTGATAGTAAATTAAACTAAGCATAAAACAAAGTCAGCTACTTGAAGTCTATTACTTCATCTTTTCTTTACCCTTGCCCTTCCCTGAAGTCTCTGGTTTAACTGCAATAAAAGTCATGATATAGCAAGGATGAGCAACTAGTTTGCTCAATAAGTTTAAATGTAACAATAACGGATATATCATGATGAACGAAATATAAAAAAAAGAATTCAACAATATGAATATCGAAAGCAAGAATAATAATTGCTTTTAGAATAAATGATAGTCAAGTAGACTTTGAACAATAATCTTCCAATGGAATCAATAGCTGATTGACCCTTTGGTTACTGGCTACAGAATGTGTACTTGAGGGATCAGCCTCGCGTACGCTATGTATATGCATAACATTCAACTCTGCTGTTTGTATCTTATATTAGATACGTGGGGTACTCCCTTAAAATAAAAGGGTGTTCATTTTAGTCTAAGAATTCATACCATCAATTGGCCTGGATAGCCTTTATATAAAAATTTCATGCAATTGTCTGACCGAACAAAGGTTCAGACTCAATCTTAAACAATTTATGAATTATTGAATTTTAAATAATGTACAAGTCCAAGACTGTACGAATTCAAGTGCACCAAGTGCGAGTATCAATAAAATCAATGTGGAATAATTGTAAAGTAATTAAACCACTTAAAACATGCTTGGAAATAAGGTTTAAGCTTAAACAAACAACTTGCAATACAATAACATCCTACCCGAATATAATTTGAGTAGGGTTAAGGAACTTACTTAATAAAATATGAGTAAGGAAAGGAGACTTGCCTGATTGTCGACTTACAGCTATCTAGCTTTATACGACTCTCTTCAATTGACCTAACATTAATAATATTAGTCTATCAATTAACACTGCGTATAATTGTATATTGATACGCTTACTTATGCTATTTATTTAGCAAATAAGTCAATCACATAACACATGCACATAATTTAATAAACTATCATTAATCCTGTAAGATACTTAATTGATCTTTAGGTTGATGATTTAATTAATTAACAATATTTTTCTTAAGTGATAAACACTTATTAAACCCTTAAACAATTAATTATAATTGTTTAATTAATTAACATTACTTTTTTTAAGTAATATTCATTTATTAAACCCTTAAACAATTTATTATAATTGTTTGATTAATGTGTTATTTAAAACTCTCTTTATTTTATTAATTCTATCTTCATTTAATTACTATTTAATATTAGTTAAATAGTAATTAATTAATTACCTTTAGTTATTATTTAACAATAAATAATAACTAATTATATTTACTTATTATTTGAATAATCAAATTATTAATCTTATTTGTCTTTAATTATTTGTTAATAATCCTTATATATTATTTATTATTACTTACATAATAATAAATAATTACTTTATTAGTGTATTATCACTTAATATTAATTAAATAACAATTAATAATTAATTTTATTTTATTTGTATTTAATTACTATTTAATATTAATTAAATAATTATTACCCCTTATTTATTATTTAATATTAACTAAATAATAAATAATTAATTTATTAACTTTATTTGTCCTTAATTATTATTTAATATTAATTAAATAATAATAATTAATTATTATCCTTATTTATTATTTATTATTAAATAATAAATAATTAATTTATTAACTTTTATGTTAATTAAATAACATTTAAATGAGTAATTATCATTATTTATTACTTAATCTTATTTAAATAATAAATAATTAGTTTATTAACTTAAACACGCTTTAATCATTATTCGATATTAATTAAATAATAATAGATTAATTATTTAACCCTATTTATTATTTAATCTTAATTATATAATAAATTAAATAATAAATAGTTAGTATATTATCACTAATTCTATTTAATTATTACTTAATATTGATTAAATAATAATTAAATAATTAATTACACTTAAACAATGTTTAATTAGTTTAATAATCAATTAGTAGTATTAACATTTATCATTTAATAATTTTTAAATGATTTAAATAGGTTTTAATCACTAATTAAACTAAACATCACTTAAGTACACTGAAAAATTACCAAATAAATATGATAATATTATACATGATTTTAAAAAAATTTGGGTCCAAACGGGGTCGTCGGAACCGGCCGGAATAGTGCCGAACCGGTTGCCAAAAAAAATTGCGTCGGTTCGGTGAATAGTGAACCGGCAGGGGCTTTTAGTATTTTCGGATTTTTTCCCAGATTTGGGATCTTTGGCTAAAACTTGAATAACTTGAGATCTACAACTCCGATTGATGTCCAGTCAGTCTCGTTAGACTCGTATCTTTCCGAACTACAAGATTTCATCATCAAAATACAACTTTGGACAAGTTTTGTATACTAAAACCAGCCCGAAAATAGACTATGCTAGGGGTTTTTCCCAAAAATATTGTCCCCAACATACTACAATTAATCATTTAATGTTACACCTTTAAATTACTAAGTGGGCTAGGTTTTGGACTATACATTAAATACACATTGGGCTTTAAAATTAAATGATTAGGCTAATAAAACCAAATTTATTTAATGCAATATTGAATCATTTAATTTAACCCAATGATTGATTAATTAATTTCTCACACTATTAACTACTCCATCCATGGTCAAATAAATGATTGGTGTTAATCCATTAATTAAATAAGTTAGTCAATTAGTAATTGATTACTAATTGGACTATTAAATTTTATTATTCAATTTGGCAATATTCTCATTAATTAATATTTTTATTAATTAATTTACTCAATTTAATTGACTAACTATATTCAATTTAATTAACTATTTAATTAGTAAATACTTTATCAACTTATTGATATTAAACCTTAGGGCTTGATGACTAATTTAACTATACTATTAGTGACTCCCTTTAATTAATTTAATTCAATTAATCACGTAGTCACGTAGTCTACCAATGCGCACAAAGGTTTAAATAAGCAAACAAACTAATTCATTAGAAATTAAATTATATATTTAATTAATAATGATGCTTAAAAATTCACGGGCATTACAATGGTTCACCAATTGATGGACCACAATATGGATTTAACTAACAGACTTTAGACAACATAAGATAGAGGCCAGTACTATGAGGCTAGGTTGCATGAATTGCAAGCAGAGTTCCACAACTTGAATAATATTAGAGATGTGGAGATCCAAGAGCAGCAGATGTTTGAGGAACGTATTCATACACTCCAAAATGAGGTGAGAGATTGTAAGGGAATAATAAATGCAATGAACCATGTGTACACTAATTCCATGGGACGTGTACAAAAAGCTGTTTGGAACTATCCACAGGAGATAGGCCAGTTCAGTCAGTCCATCTCTCGTCCACATGTCATAGCCATCACGGAAGAGGAGCCATCACTGAAGAGGAACATGTGAACACTACTACCATTGGTCACACTTAGAAGAGACGTTTGTTTGTGAAATAATGTTGTATATATGTGTACATATTTGTATATATGTTATAAATAGTTGGTAATGTAGGTATGAACTAGAAATTCCATCTTTTGTTATAGTAATGGGATATCTTTTGAGAATCCTAACTTGATAATAGTTAAGGATTAAGGAATGAGAAATCTTTTGATGTAAAGATAGAAAGAATATAGCTAGTAAAATGCTATATGTAAGAAGTTAGCCAGAGGGGCTAGTAGAGAAGATGTGTACAAAGTTCAGATGTAAAAAGAAGCATGTTTGATATAATATTAAATATATTTTGAAATGATTATGTGTTAAGCATGGAATGAAACTGTTGACACATTTATTAGTTTAATAATAATAATATTATTAAACGAAAGAGAGTAGTATATATCAAATGAATGGAATAAGCAAAGAAAATCATGTTTAATATGAAAATGATTAAATATGTTTTATTATTAAGCATTGTATAAGAATGTCTTAAAAACAAAGAAGTTGTTTAATAATAATAGATTTTATTAAACAGAAAATGCCACCAAGATGGAGAGGAAGAGGAATACATAGAACACAG
Source organism: Aralia elata (assembly GCA_034770075.1). Classification (NCBI taxonomy): domain Eukaryota; kingdom Viridiplantae; phylum Streptophyta; class Magnoliopsida; order Apiales; family Araliaceae; genus Aralia; species Aralia elata. Next base: position 68,729,221 of record CM068387.1, on the reverse strand, counting down.
AGAAATGAAACGAAAGAATCAGAAACTGAGAATAGAAATAGAAATGAGGATCAAGAAAATCCGATGCAGCAATTTATAGACTTGTTGATGGGAGCTTTCCAGAATAGGAATCCCCCTTAACCTAATGCAAATGTAGATCCACCAGCTGTTTATATCGCTAGCTTTAAAGATTTCAAAATTGTGGGACCCTCGGAGTTTAAAGGAACCACTGAACCTATAGAGGCTCAGTCTTGGATTAAAGAAATAGAGAAGGCCTTTGAGATAGCAAAGGTGAGCGAAAAGTAGAAAACCTCATTTGCTGCCTATATGCTCAAAGGGGAGGCAAATTTCTGGTGGGAAGCAAACAAGACCAGAGCCGGTGCATGTGTGATTAGTTGGGAAAGATTTAAGGAGATTTTCTTTGAAAACTATTTCCCTCCTAGTATGCAAAGTGGAATGGAAGTACGATTTCTGGAACTTAAACAAAATGATATGACATTAGCACAGTACGCAGCAAAGTTTAAAACCTTGGCTCTACAACAAGTTGTCGGTTCTACAGATTGAATCATTTGGTGCCCTCCTTGAAAAAACAATAATTACAGAAGGAGGAAGTGAAGTAATGAGTCGTTACAACAGAGATAAGAAAAATAAGGGAAAGATAGAAGGAACAATCAAGACAGAAATAGGTAGTGGAAGTGGAAATAATAAGAAAAGAAAGTGGAATAACTTTGAAAACAATCAGGGAGATCAGAAAAAGAAGTTTGAAGCCTGCAAGAACTGTGATTGAATGCAAACTGATTAGAACTCCAACATGATTGACTGCAAACCAATTAGAAATTAGTGTTAAGGAAGAAGAAGTACATTAAAAGGGTGTTAAAGAAATTCAACATGATTAACTGCAAACCGATTAGAACTCCTATGGCTACATGAATTAAATTATCTGCAGATCAGTGTCCTAAGACTAAAGAAGTAGAAGAGGAAATGACTCCCATTACATACGCAAGTGCAGTTTGAAGCTTAATGTATGTAATGGTATGTACAAGACCAGATATTGCCCAAGTTGTAGGAGGATTGAGCAGATATATGTCAAACCCATGGAAGGAGCATTGGATGCTAATTACGGTGGAGATGTTGATAGTAGAAAATTAACAAGTGGTTATGTATTTAACTTGTTTGATGTTCCTGTGAGTTGGATGAGTAAGAAGCAAAATGGTGTTACTTTATCGTATATTGAGGCAAAATATATAGCGCTTACTCATGCTTAAGGAAGCGATATGGATTCGCAGGTTGTGTGTCGAGCTTGTTTCAAGTAGAAATTAAATAGTGAAGTTGAAGTGTAACAGTCAGAGTGTTATTCACTTAGCAAAGAATCCTGCATTTCATTCATGGTCAAAGCATATGATATCCAATATCACTTTATTAGAGAGATGATTGATGAGAAACTGATTCTCTTGGAAAAAGTTGACACAACAGTGAACAACGCATACTTCTTAACTAAAGTAGTTAGTTTGGCGAAGTTTAAGTGGTGTACATCGGAGGTGGGCGTCAAGAAGTATTCACCAATTGAGAGAATGTTGAGATAGGCTCATACTTCTGCGAGTTCGACTAATGGCGGGGGTTGCAAGAGGCAGCGCCCCCTAGAAGCCAAGCGCAAGGTGCAATTGGGCTTAAGAATTTATTAGTAGCTCGGTCTTGGGTTTTACTCATATATTGGGCATCATGGGTTTAAACCCATGTTATAATAACTAGGGTTTTCTAGTTACTATATTGTTTGGTGTGTAAATCATTGTAAAACGTGTGAAGCATCTAATGAATACATCAAACAAGAAGACTAGCCACATTAATGAACCTGGATATATCGTGTGTTCTTATTGTTTGATAAATGATTGAGATTTGATCATAGAGGACTAAACATATTCAATTTTTTAGGCTGTGTTATCATGGATTTGGATGTGTCAAAAATATATCTACACTTTTTTATAGGGTGTTGATATATGCACACCCTAAATTTAAAGTTGCACACCCAAAGCTTAGAAAGTGACTAATTTACCCTTAAAAAATGAGACATCAATTCACTTAATTATAATTTATCCATTTTACCCTCGAACTTATTACACATAATAAATATGGGATATATAACGTACATAATTTAATTTTACAATTATTAATTGTTTATCATTTTTTTATTAATAAAACATAATTGTTGATTTTTTTTATAAAAATAATTTTATCTTGATGGCAGATAAATATAAAAAAAATTAAAAAAAAATCAGCAAACATCTTGTAACGACCGCGGATCGCGGGTAGCTTTGTAACACGAGCCTATGAATTTTATTTAATAAATTGAACTTTTATTAATATTATTTCGTGTTATGTGTTTGAATGTTTCATTACTACATATGACGTGTATGTGAAAATTTTTGAGTGTTGTTATTTCATTGTATTGATTAAATAATTTAGAGGAATAACGCTAAAGCACTATTGACGCAAAAGGCGCCTTTTTCGATTTAATAACTTTTCATAATTTCGTCAAAGCATTAATGAGAGAGATTAATAATCCAAGTGTGGGATTTTATTTGAGCCCAATTGAATTGATAATTAGAAGTCCAAGAGTGGCCCAAATTGAAGCCCAAAATCTATGGACCAAGTCCATGACCCAAATTAACCCACAACCCATGACCCATGAGAGAAATGAGTTATAGAATCAGCTGAACACATTTGAAGGAAGGAGAATGAGAGGGAGAAGAGAATCAAGGAGGTGGACACATTTGGGGAGAAGCAATTATACATTTGGTAGAGGAAAAGGAAGGAAGAACAAATGGGGAGAAGGGAGGGGGATTACCCAAGCATGGAGAGGAGCAAAGCTCACTCTCCCAGCCATGGGGAGCTGCCATGTATGGCACGCTCGTATCCTCCACCCAGCCAAAGGAGCTCAGTTCATCCCTCTATAAATACTCCCCCATTGCAAGCCTTCCATTCCTTTCATTTTGCTAAGTGTTGAATCTGAAAATTGAGAGAAAAGTGAGAAGTGAGTTCACGGGTAGTTTGAGGAAGAAGAAGGAGCGTTGTAGCAGCTGCTATTGAGTCCATTTAGCATCCTAGAAGAAGTTCCAAGAGGTAAGCAATATAGAGCTTAGCTCATTTCCACAATATTTCCAAGTTTCTAGTTTTGCTTTGTTGGAGTTATGTGGCTGAAATTGCTTGGTTGATCATAAACGTGTATGAATGTTGTTAGCTCTATAAAACCTTGTTAATGATATGTAAAAGTGGAACAAATAAGGAGAAATCAGGACCTATGCATAAGGAATCAAGAATGGACATTAATGGACTGTTAAGGACTAATATTGTGTATTAATGAAGTTGTAATCACAATGTATTGGTTGTGTTAGATGGTTGAGAATTATTGTCATGTGCTCAGAGGTATGTAGGTAATGATTTCAATTGGAAATCTGGACCAGAGTATAATGAAACTCTACTCCAATATGAGTTTCTAACTCATGCCCACCATCCATTTGATTTAATATTCAAGAGAATAATTTCTCTAACAAAATTGAGAACTAGGTGTTGATTAATTGATGAAATGATGTTATGTTGCTTAGTTTGGTAATGAAAGCATGTTTTAAGTCATATAGAGTTGTGGTGTAATGGCTAATAAGCAAATGAGAAGAAATCAAGAGTTTTGGTTAAGGTTCTGCAGAAGCAGAACCTGGGATTCCCTGTATCCGGAGTGGCGCGGTCATGCCACTCCCAAGCTTAAAACCAGCACGACCACGCTGGTCTGCAGAAGTGAAATGCCTTGCTGCTTTGTATTGTTGATGTGATGCATGTTTACATAGACCCAACATGTTATAAATACCCCAAAGAATACGTATGTTATGTTAGTATAATAGTAGAATGACCCCAAACATTTAGAAGTCGAACAGTGCATCTGGGGGAGTAGTGCGGCCGCGCCGTCCTGCAGAGTTGCCAAGTTGTTTCTTTTTATAAACTGATGCTTGAGGCAAGTGTCTGTAATGAACCAAGAGGACTTTTAAAAGAGTATAATGTGCTGATTAATGTAAACCAATGTTTGGCATCTATTGTGAGACTAATTGGTATGTGAATATGTGCTTAAATGTGTAGGACATATTTGAAGGACGATTAACGTCAAATAGTAGCAAGCGCTTAAGGCAAGTTTTTTAACACTTGTCTAACCCTTGTGTTGGGCAAGTTTATTTGATTCATTTGATTTTTTATATTCTCATGACTTTCATGCGATGTTTGAAGTTCCGATTTACGCAATACATATATGGTTGTGTGAATTCCTTGCTTATGTAAATCTTTAAGTATTTGCACAAGTATTCGAGCTATGTTATGACATAAATTGTTGAAGCTTTCAAGTTCACATATATATGAACTGTTATAGAGAACGTCAATGCCATTTGTTTCAGCTAGACAGATATTGAAATGTTTTATTGATTTGATAATAAATCTTTAAAATGTTATTCATGATTAAGTAGAGCTATCCAACCGAATTGTTTTGGTTAGGATTCCGAGGCATGAATGAGATGAACAACCATAATATTAGGGGCAGTTTTTATTCAGTCATTCTGACAAGGCATCGAGCGCCTAAACAAACACATATAGTCGTTTTCAGCTAGAGTGTTGATCAACATAGAGTACAATAGACTGATCACCTAGAAGTACTCGTAAGTAAGACGGTTTACAGTTATATTGCTGTGTACCTTTTCAAGAAGGCAAAAGAAAGTTCAAGGTCTTGTGACCACTCAATGTCGTTTCAAAAATATATATTTAAAATGAAAGCAAAGTATTATTCTTGTTATTCAGAATGACTCGCAACTATTGTTCCAGTTGTAGAGTAAAGAAGTGGTATGATTATTGATATTATTGTTATTCAACTGCTATACTTGCTGGGCAATTGAATGCTCATTCTTGCTTTATATTAAATATTGCAGCTAAGGCCGAGCGGGTCGAAGGTTCCGGTAAGGATAAGGGAAAGGGCAAGATGAACGTCTAGATGACGTCGTAGTTTATTTATTATAGTAATGATGTAATATTAAGACTTATTATGTATTTGGAATAATGTTATGGTAATAGAACCTGAGATTGAGAGTAAGACATGTTGTAATAATATAGTAATTACATTTATGTCTATTAGGTTGTATGGAATGGGATGTATCGTGTAGCATCGAACTCGGGTTTGAGGTACTCGGATTTGGGGGCGTCACACATAATCTTTTAAAAGAATCAAAACTCCTTGATTTTCTCTAAAAATACAAAATTGTATGATTTCTATTGGATAATGTAAAAACACTAATTTGCAAGCAGTCTGTATAAAATTGATTCTCATTTAAGATATATTGAAGATATATAATGTATATTTATGTTTCAGCGCATTTTAAATTTTGTTTCGAAATCATCTCCAAAAGTATGACATTAATTAGGGGAGTAATTTTTTTTCCTATGCAAACAACTACCAGTCAATGACCGAACCAGCTCTATGGTCATACCCTAAATTTTGAATCGTTTGACATTTTGGTCCCAAAACATGTGAAGATATTCATGCAATCCCAAAAATCGTACAAATATTGTCATGCTAAATTTATATGGATTATTGATGGCCTATAATTCTAATACATGATTAATTTATAAACAAATAAATCTTTCTTTCTAAATTCATATGATTAATTAATTACCACGTATTAATTGTTATTTTCTATATTGCATGATAAATACATTGTAGACCCTAGGCATATACAGCTCGAACAACGTCGTTGTCAGTGGATTAACCTCCTTAAACAGTCAAATGTTCCACATAATCATCTACAGCTGCAGCAATGCCAAGCTACAAGGAATAAAAATCACAGCACCGGATAACAGCCCGAATACCGATGGGATTCACGTCCAATTGTCAACTGGAGTGAGGATATTCAGCTCTCAAATTGGGACAGGTGATGATTGTGTCTCAATAGGCCCTGGCACTACTAACACATGGACTGAAAGCGTCTCCTGCGGCCCTGGTCATGGCATAAGGTACTTATTATCATTAGCACAATTAAGAGAACTTCCTCAAAGAACAATACTAGCTAGCTAGAAATTAGAATACTGACTAATATATCCTACTTTATTATTTAATTTTATATTAAAATGTAAAACTCTACCAAGTGTTTGTGGCGCTGTGATGTTTCCGTACTTGAATTTTACTGATTAGCAAAGCACTTCCTCAAACAACAATATTAGTGCAAAATTCTACCTTTTTACACTGTGTTACTGAGTTTTAAAAAATAAACCGAAAACAAAAAATAGACGGAAAACTTAATTTTTCTATATAGTATGTTGTTACTGAGATTTTTAATGAACAAAAAATAAAAAAAAGGAACGGAAACCTTTGTCCGTGTTCTTACCAAAATTTTCCATCAAAAATGGATGAATTTGGATAAAAAACTAATAACACAAGTAAATCTTTTGTAATATCTATTATACCATTTCCATTATAAACATAACAAAACTAATATAAGGACCAAATAGTACTTGAATTTAAAACTTAAGTTTATTTCATTTTTCTTTATAAATAATAATTTATATATATTCTTTTCTTTTCTCATCAAATTTAAGTTTTTTAGTTTTTTCTTTTACGTTAAAAACTCAAAAACATAGTGTTAGAGTATAATTATCAGTGTAAAATTGACCCAAAATATATAATTTTGCACTACTAACTGTATCATAAGTTAACGGTTTGCTATATTTTAAAGTCGTTGTACCATAAATATTTACAAAATGATAATCATAGGATACAATTTTACATTTTAATTTTAATTTTAGTTGTATCATTTTATATTTGTAGTGCTATACATATTATTTATTTATAATGTGAATGAAATTTAATTGTTGTTTCAGCATTGGAAGTCTTGGTTGGAATTTGCATGAACCTGGAGTTCAAAATCTGATAGTTAAAACAGTTACATTCCGAAACACAAATAATGGTGTGAGGATAAAGACATGGGCAAGACCAATGGATTTGTTAGGAATGTTCTTTTTCAGCATGTTGTTATGAGTAATGTCAAAAATCCCATCCTTATTGACCAAGAATACTGTCCTGAAAAGAAAAATTGCCCCAGCCAGGTAAGATAATTAATTTTGTTAAATAATATATAGTTTAATAAGTATTGATGGTCGATATAATTAATTGTCTGATTAATAGTTTTTTTTTACTTAATGTTAATAGTTTTTGGGAGTGAAGATTAGCAACGTGATGTATCAAGATATTCATGGAACATCAGCAACACCAGTAACCATGCGATTCCAATGCAGTAAGAAATACCCTTGCAGTGGAATACGACTACAAGATGTAGCACTCACCTACAACAATCAACCGGCTACAACATCATGCGCTAATGCTGAAGGAACGACTTCTGGTGTAATGAAACCTACAAGTTGTTTGTAGGAGAGATTAAAAGGATTATAGGATATATATGATACAATTTATAAGTCATAGCTATTAAATTGACTATAAGGTAGCATTTGTAGTGAGGATATGAAATGAATTGAAGAAGAAATTTGATAATTGTCTAGTCGAGAGTATGTAAGTTAATTAGATTTACATGTAATTGTTTGAAACGTGGATTTCAAATGACAAAAGAGTGGATGTAATAGGTTATATTGGATGAATTTGATATATATATATATATATATATATATATATATATATATATATATATATATATATATATATATATATAGATAAATGTAGTTGTTTGAAATGTTCATGCCAACGTGAATTTGCAATTAGATTTATTATCCTATTCCTTTTTCACTATATTAATGTTAGATAATCTTTACTAACTCACAAAAATTAATTATAAATAAAAGAATGAATCACATTTAGTATACATGTATTAAGTGGGACAACAAATGAGATATTAGATCGGACAAAAATTTAGATTTGAAAATTTTGGTACAAGACCATACCATATTATGTATTTCCACATCTTTTTTCTAACACAGCATGTCAACATTAATAGCATTTCTTTCCAATAGATAAATTCCTTCATTACAAATTCGTGGACTTATCAAAATTGCCATAAAATTTATACTTTGTGGCTAAAAAAGTAATGTTGTTGTACAAGGAGTCCAATCTTGAAGTTAAAATATATGGTTGAAACGTTTGTCATGTCCAGTAATATATATAGCCACGTCCATATAATGAAATTTTATTTATATGAATAATGTCCTAAGCACGCCTCAATTCTACTACTACATAAGTTTTACAGTTTTGTTACATAATCTTTAGCAACTAATATATGAACAAAAAGTGGTTCTAAAAGTCAAATTAATTAATTAACATTAATTTCAAAAAAAGGTATAAAAAGAAATAAAATAAAATAAATAAAAACAAGACATTTTGTAAATAGCACAAGTATAGAGAGGATAGAACACATGACCTGCCTTTGAAATAACATGATCCTTTTTTTCCATTCTCATTTTCTACGTTAAAATCAAGAAACAATCATTGAAAATAAAGTGGATAACTCATTACTTAAAAAGACTAAATACACTTATGTATATTACATCAAGTTACACCCTCCTCATAATTTAACCTTTAAACTACCTAATTTCACACAATGTCCTCCCCAAATTCTATTTTCAGCTGAAATTGTTCGGAATACATAATTTTCTGACAAGGCTAGTAGTTTTATACTGTTTGACTGTATTAAAATATGGTTTGACTTTATTAAACAATTATGTATTATTAATTTAAAATACAAAAACAAATAAAACACACAAATAAAAATATAAATAAATTCAAACACATACACTAATTAACACACCAAGAACACACACACACACCCTCACATCTAAATATCACCATTCAGATTTGAACCAAATACTAATCACTAATATACTAAGAACACATCAAATCCCCCAACCCAAACCCTAATCCCCATGTCCCTCCATTTCATCTGCATCAACCTTATTATTCACACACACGCGCACACACCCCCCCCCCCCCCCCCCCCCCCCCCCCCCGCGCGCGCGCGCACACACACACACACACACACACACATATATATATATATATACACACACACACGCACACGTACACATACACTACACACATATATATACATATAGTACTATAATATCCCAAAATCAATCAAATAAATTAACATCCCAGATGAGAAAAATGGCAGAAATACTTCAACTTCACATATCCAATTAAGAAATTATAAAAACACGTCCTTTATTTTAGTAGCTTCTTTGTATTTCTCTTACAAAATATGGACCAAGTTTGGCGGTAGTTGAAGAAGTAAAGAGATAGAGATGCATATGGGGAAAGAGAAAGAGGTCAGATCGTGAGCTTAACAACAACACCATACGTTCACATTTGCTACAGTTGGGGTCGATTGGAGTTATAATAGCTCTGAAGAAGTTTGGATTTGGAGGATATGGAGCATGGAGTTCATCATGCTCTTCATGGGTAAGTTTATGAAGTTCCCATGACCGGCAGGCTTGATGAGAATTGAGATAGAGATGTGTGGGCCCAAGTGCATATTAGGGTTCACATGACCTAATTGAATTAAATGTACAAATTAGGGTTTACAAAAAACCTAATTGAATGTACAAATTAGGGTTTATGTGACCTAATTAAATGTACTAGACCCGAAAAAGTCTCCACGTGTTCCAAGGCAGAAGACTCATGGATGCGACCCATTTTGGGAATTGATTGAGGGATTGGATTGGTGGCTAGAAGAACAGGGCAATTTGGGCATTACTTTAATGATTAAAGGATATATCTGGAATTTTCCCTATAAAACATAACTAGAGGGTATTTCTGGAATTTTCCTTTAAAACATGTGCCTGGCATGTGACTATTTCCCAGGATAAATAGTCCCTCTATTCTAAGAAGAGGGGATCGCTCTCAAGACATTACACTTAGACTCTTGGAAGCTCCTAAACACTTGAAACTCTCTCTCTCAACTCGAAGACTCAAGAAGGCTCTTGGAATCCCTGCTACCCTAACCCGGTTTCCGGATTCTGAGAGTTCTGCCACGTGTCATTGGAGTAATTGCCTACCTGTTCTTCTCCCCTCTTCAATCAATCAATCAGTTCCGTACTCTTCGTGGATTTCTCTCCTCTCCAGCCAACACGAAACCCTAAACCTAGCAAGGTGTAATTTTCTTACCTACATTTATTTGGCAACTCTGCTGGGGACGTGTAGAATTCATGAAGGGTATGCCCACAACTCGAAGTGGGAGAATTACAGGAAGAGTTTCACCGACAACAAGCATCACTTCACCGGATTCGATTTCAAGGCAAGTAAATCCAGTACTCCAAAGCGCGAATCTGGATTTTGATCAATCCATCTTAGAAGACGTTTCGGAAGGAAGTTCAACATCACCTCAAATGGCTGATCAACAACAAACCAGTGCTAGACAGCCAAACGCAAGAAGGCAAGGTGAGGAAGTCACTCGAGCGCAGACAACTGCGAATGCTGTGCAGATGGAGATGCTTAAAGCATTACAGGAGGCACGAGAAGGCCAAGGGATGATGATGACCATGATGTTGGAAATGCAAAGGAAGCAAGAAGAGATGGGGAATTTCCGCCAACATTTGATGCAAATCCCCACTTTTAGGGCTATGTTCCCAGGAAGTTCGCAGGGGGAACGAGCAGAAGTGGAGGACAACAGCAACAACAAAGAGAATCCGACTGTGCTTCCAACAACGGAGAGTCAGCCGATTCCGATCATCAACTTGGAGCCCCAAAACAGCGGCGATGTGCCACAACTCAGATTGGAAGCAAGTCAGCCTCAGACCAACATCGTCCCGCCCACTCTCCCAGCATTTTCGCAAGTGCAAATACCGACCATCCCGAGCCACATCTAACGAACAAGCCAACAAGTACCACCGATACAAATGGTGCAGGATGCAAGTGTACACCAGCCAGTTTCCTTACCATACGTACCACCTATGCATCAATACATCACAGCCCCTCAAAGAGTCCATACCACGAGCCAGTATGTGACGAAGGATGATATGATTGATGTGATTAATCAACTTCGCAAGCAGACATCCCGACCTTCAGAGTTGGACTTTACTCCGCCCTACCCGGCACATGTACGGAGACAACCTTACCCGGCAGGGTACATTGAACACCCCCCGTAGTTCCCAAAGTATAACGGGGATAAACGGATGCCAGGGAGCATATTGCTAGGTTTGTGGAATTGATGTCTCCATGGTTGGGTTATGATGAGGTGAATAACCACAATCTGTTGATGAGGGAATTCAACAAGACTTTGACGGATAGTGCCTTCAGTTTGTACTACAACTTGGAGAATGGATCAGTACATGATTGGGATGATCTGGATTATAATTTTTTAAGAAATTTTTCTATGTGCAGAAACAAAAAGTGGTTCTAAAAGTCAAATTAATTAATTAACATTAATTTCAAAAAAAGGTATAAAAAGAAATAAAATAAAATAAATAAAAACAAGACATTTTGTAAATAGCACAAGTATAGAGAGGATAGAACACATGACCTGCCTTTGAAATAACATGATCCTTTTTTTTCCATTCTCATTTTCTACGTTAAAATCAAGAAACAATCATTGAAAATAAAGTGGATAACTCATTACTTAAAAAGACTAAATACACTTATGTATATTACATCAAGTTACACCCTCCTCATAATTTAACCTTTAAACTACCTAATTTCACACAATGTCCTCCCCAAATTCTATTTTCAGCTGAAATTGTTCGGAATACATAATTTTCTGACAAGGCTAGTAGTTTTATACTGTTTGACTGTATTAAAATATGGTTTGACTTTATTAAACAATTATGTATTATTAATTTAAAATACAAAAACAAATAAAACACACAAATAAAAATATAAATAAATTCAAACACATACACTAATTAACACACCAAGAACACACACACACACCCTCACATCTAAATAGCACCATTCAGATTTGAACCAAATACTAATCACTAATATATTAAGAACACATCAAATCCCCCAACCCAAACCCTAATCCCCATGTCCCTCCATTTCATCTGCATCAACCTTATTATTCACACACACGCGCGCACACCCCCCCCCCCCCCCCGCGCGCACACACATACACACACACACACACACACACACACACATATATATATATATATATATACACACGCACACGTACACATACACTACACACATATATATACATATAGTACTATAATATCCCAAAATCAATCAAATAAATTAACATCCCAGATGAGAAAAATGGCAGAAATACTTCAACTTCACATATCAATTAAGAAATTATAAAAACACGTCCTTTATTTTAGTAGCTTCTTTGTATTTCTGTTACAAAATATGGACCAAGTTTGGCGGTAGTTGAAGAAGTAAAGAGATAGAGATGCATATGGGGAAAGAGAAAGAGGTCAGATCGTGAGCTTAACAACAACACCATACGTTCACATTTGCTACAGTTGGGGTCGATTGGAGTTATAATAGCTCTGAAGAAGTTTGGATTTGGAGGATATGGAGCATGGAGTTCATCATGTTCTTCATGGGTAAGTTTATGAAGTTCCCATGACCGGCAGGCTTGATGAGAATTGAGATAGAGATGTGTGGGCCCAAGTGCATATTAGGGTTCACATGACCTAATTGAATTAAATGTACAAATTAGGGTTTACAAAAAACCTAATTGAATGTACAAATTAGGGTTTATGTGACCTAATTAAATGTACTAGACCCGAAAAAGTCTCCACGTGTTCCAAGGCAGAAGACTCATGGATGCGACCCATTTTGGGAATTGATTGAGGGATTGGATTGGTGGCTAGAAGAACAGGGCAATTTGGGCATTACTTTAATGATTAAAGGATATATCTGGAATTTTCCCTATAAAACATAACTAGAGGGTATTTCTGGAATTTTCTTTAAAACATGTGCCTGGCATGTGACTATTTCCCAGGATAAATAGTCCCTCTATTCTAAGAAGAGGGGATCGCTCTCAAGACATTACACTTAGACTCTTGGAAGCTCTAAACACTTGAAACTCTCTCTCTCAACTCGAAGACTCAAGAAGGCTCTTGGAATCCCTGCTACCCTAACCCGGTTTCCGGATTCTGAGAGTTCTGCCACGTGTCATTGGAGTAATTGCCTACCTGTTCTTCTCCCCTCTTCAATCAATCAATCAGTTCCGTACTCTTCGTGGATTTCTCTCCTCTCCAGCCAACACGAAACCCTAAACCTAGCAAGGTGTAATTTTCTTACCTACATTTATTTGGCAACTCTGCTGGGGACGTGTAGAATTCGTGAAGGGTATGCCCACAACTCGAAGTGGGAGAATTACAGGAAGAGTTTCACCGACAACAAGCATCACTTCACCGGATTCGATTTCAAGGCAAGTAAATCCAGTACTCCAAAGCGCGAATCTGGATTTTGATCAATCCATCTTAGAAGACGTTTCGGAAGGAAGTTCAACATCACCTCAAATGGCTGATCAACAACAAACCAGTGCTAGACAGCCAAACGCAAGAAGGCAAGGTGAGGAAGTCACTCGAGCGCAGACAACTGCGAATGCTGTGCAGATGGAGATGCTTAAAGCATTACAGGAGGCACGAGAAGGCCAAGGGATGATGATGACCATGATGTTGGAAATGCAAAGGAAGCAAGAAGAGATGGGGAATTTCCGCCAACAGTTGATGCAAATCCCCACTTTTAGGGCTATGTTCCCAGGAAGTTCGCAGGGGGAACGAGCAGAAGTGGAGGACAACAGCAACAACAAAGAGAATCCGACTGTGCTTCCAACAACGGAGAGTCAGCCGATTCCGATCATCAACTTGGAGCCCCAAAACAGCGGCGATGTGCCACAACTCAGCTTGGAAGCAAGTCAGCCTCAGACCAACATCGTCCCGCCCACTCTCCCAGCATTTTCGCAAGTGCAAATACCGACCATCCCGAGCCACATCTAACGAACAAGCCAACAAGTACCACCGATACAAATGGTGCAGGATGCAAGTGTACACCAGCCAGTTTCCTTACCATACGTACCACCTATGCATCAATACATCACAGCCCCTCAAAGAGTCCATACCACGAGCCAGTATGTGACGAAGGATGATATGATTGATGTGATTAATCAACTTCGCAAGCAGACATCCCGACCTTCAGAGTTGGACTTTACTCCGCCCTACCCGGCACATGTACGGAGACAACCTTACCCGGCAGGGTACATTGAACACCCCCCGTAGTTCCCAAAGTATAACGGGGATAAACGGATGCCAGGGAGCATATTGCTAGGTTTGTGGAATTGATGTCTCCATGGTTGGGTTATGATGAGGTGAATAACCACAATCTGTTGATGAGGGAATTCAACAAGACTTTGACGGATAGTGCCTTCAGTTTGTACTACAACTTGGAGAATGGATCAGTACATGATTGGGATGATCTGAATTATAATTTTTTAAGAAATTTTTCTATGTGCAGAAACAGGTAACTATCGTAGAGCTGATGCGGTTCAAGCAGAAGCCGAATGAGGAGCTGTCAGATTATGTGGACAGATTCAGGGCCCAAGCACAGAAGTGTGCAGAGCCAATTGAGGAGAAGAATTTGGTTAGCATATGCAATAATGGTGCTCTAGACTCCTTCAAGCCCCATCTCATTACAAAGGCATGTGATTCGTTTGCAACCCTCTCATCCTTCGCACAAGATTTGGGAGGAATAATGACAGTACCCACCAGCCATGCGATGGTTACATGGAAGGGTAAGAGAACAGCAACTGTGGCTTTGGCTGACTCTCAGTCAAAACCACAAGGGGGCAAGAGGGAGAAGAACGAGCGAAGTAAAGGGAAACACGGAGACAAGTATACTAGAATGCCAGTTCCAGAGGCTATCACATGTAGTGAGAAGGCCTTTAGAGACCTGTATGAGCAATGGGTAGAACATGGAGTGGTGAGGCCTCTGAAGCCCAGATTTGTTGTGACCGAAGAAATAAAAAGAAGACCAGACTTTTGTGTATACCACCAGTACGTAGGACACTCCACTATCGATTGTTATAGTCTGCGAAGAATATATCATGAAAAGCTGGCAGCAAAAGAAATTGAGCTAGGAAAAGGAAGCAGTGTGCATGACAAGCCACTACCTAATCACAAGGGAAAAGAAACGTGCAACACTATTACTCATAGTGAGGCACCAGAAGTGGGGATGATGGAGAATGCGGAAAGGATGGAAGAAATGATGGATGTTGATCCAGGCCTGCAGGTGACGGCATTGATGAATGGAGTTAAATTAAGAAAAAATTTCGACCAGATAGGGTTGGCCAAGAAAGCAAGGATAGAGGCAACCAGGGCAATCATCAAAGCAGCCAAAACCCAAGAGATCTGCATGGCGGTAAGCAAAGGATTTGTGAAGGCAGTGGAAGAGGAAGAAAGCAAGATATCTTTCTTTAAAGCTGACAGAGAGATAAGATACCCGCACAACCGACCGATGTATGTGACGGCAATCATAAATGGAATAGAGGTGCGGAGGGCGTTCATCGACAATGGAGCATCTATAAATATTATGCCCTACACTGTGTTTAAGCAGTTAGGCCTGCCGGAGAAGAGAATTGTGAAAGAACCAACAAACATCACAGGGTTTGCCAACCAAAGTGCCAGAACCCTGGGACACATCAAGGTGGACATGCAGGTTGGAAAGATTCGAGGACCTGTAATGTTTCATGTTACCGAGGTGGATGTAGCGTATCATGTCTTGCTAGGAAGGGCTTGGCAAAACGACTATGGGGTGGTACCCTCCGTTTTTCATCAATGCCTGAAAGCTATCTGGAAGGGAAAAGAAGTGAAGGTACCAGCAACCAGAAATCCCTTTGGACTAGAGGAGGCACACATCGCCGAAGCAACTTTCTTTGCTGATGTCGCTGAAGAGGGAGAGAACCAGATTGCAAGACCTGATTCTCTAAAACTAGTTAGTTGGGAGGAAGTACAGGCAGACAATTTTGTGCCTGAGGAAAAAGAAAAGAAGAAGACCTCGGGACAAGGAGAATGTTCCAACAATAAGAAGTCGGTGGCAATAGACCTGGAGAAGGGAGAAAAAGGAGAAAAGAAAAGGCCACCAGATCCTGAAGATGCCAGAAACATAATCAATGCCAAACGGACAGTGCAATCAGATGATGGCCAAAGAACGAAATGGGAGAGGGTTGTTAAACCCGACGGAAAGGTAGTGTTTCGCTTATGACGGTGCAAGGGCGAAGAGCCCAAGGGAGAGTGCAAACCTAACGGTTCAGGAGGTGTCCCCCACTCCAACAGTAATGAAGAAGAAAAAGTTGTGCAACAAAAGGTAGAACCAGCTCCAGAATGCTTTGAGGATAGGCCAAAACCTCAACAAAATGAATTAGAAGAAGTTGATCTGACAAAAGATGGAGGAACGCCAAGACCAACTTACGTCAACAAAGAGCTGGGTGCTGATTAGAAAGAGGCGCTCGTGAAACTGCTGCAAGAGTATAGGGATGTCTTTGCTTGGAACTATGACGAGATGCCCGGGATTGACAAAGAGTTGGTAGAGCACAATCTGAATGTAAGCCCGGGAATAAAACCAGTAAAGCAAGCTCCTCGCAACTATGCACCCGAAGTTGAGACCCAAATCAAGTAGGAAATCAAGAAGTTGCTGGAAGTAGGGTTCATCAAGCCAATTCAACATCCGATATGGTTATCCAGCATTGTACCAGTAAAGAAGTCAAATGGTCAGTTACGGATATGTGTGGATTTCAGAGACTTGAATAAGGCATGCCCAAAGGATATGTATCCATTACCCAACATAAACACTTTGGTAGATGCAACGGCTAATCATGAGATGATGTCATTCATGGATGGGTTTGTGGGTTACAATCAGATAAAAATGTCAGTAGAAGATGCAGAGTTAACGGCCTTTCGTACTCCGTTTGGGAATTTTTACTATGTAGTAATGCCCTTCGGGTTGAAGAATGCGGGGGAAACTTATCAAAGGGCAATGCATGCTATATTTCATGACATGATTCATGATATAGTAGAAGACTATGTGGATGACATAGTGGTGAAATCCAAGATAGTGACAACTCATGTGGAGGACCTGAGGAAAGTGTTTGAGCGATGCCGAAAATACCAGTTGATGATGAATCCAAAGAAGTGCGCTTTTGGAATGACGGCTGTAAAATTTTTGGGCTTCTTGGTGCATAACAGAGGCTTGGAGGTAGACTCAAGCAAGGCGAAAGCAGTTATGGAGATGCCCCCACCAAAAACGCAAAAACAGCTGAAGAGCTTTCTAGGGAACGTTTCTTATATGAGAAGATTTATGCCAGCATTAGCAGAAGTCACAGAACCTTTTGGCAAATTGCTAAAAGGAAAGGCAGAATGGGAGTGGGGGCAAGACCAACAACAGGCCTTCGAGAAGGTAAAAGGAATTTTGGCTTCAGCACAAACAATGGTAGTACCACAAAGAGGAATACCGTTGCAGTTATACATCACCTCTACCACAAAGTCTGTAGGGGGGTTAATCACACAAGAAGTGGATGGAGAGGAAAAGCTTGTGTACTACATCAGCTAGATAATTAGAGGACCGGAAACCCGGTATTCGCAGGTGGAAAGACATTGCCTTGCCTTGGTGTTTGTAGCGCAGAAAATGCGACATTATTTTTTGGCACACGAAGTGAAGCTTGCAACAAGAACTGACCCGATCAGATACCTACTGACTAAGCCGGCATTGGTAGGAAGACCTGCAAGATGGATGATGATACTTTCAGAATATGACATCCAGTGTGTAACACCAAAGGCAATCAAATGTCAGGCTTTGGCAGATCTACTAGCTCAATTTCCAAATGGAGAATACGAACCTCCCTCTGAGGATCTTCCAGGGGGAGAAGTAGAAGAAGTTGACATAGTAGATGACGACTCAGAATGGTGGTATTTAGCCTTTGATGGGTCATCTACTGAATGGAAAGGTGGAGCAGGCGTGGTGTTGACCACCAAAGAAGGAAAGGAAGTAGCTTTGTTATACAAGTTAGACTTCCCCTGCACGAACAATGAAGCAGAAAATGAAGCGTTTATATTGGGGTTATTAGCGGCTCGAGAGTTGGGAGCTAAACACCTGGAAGTAAGGGGAGATTCAAACTTGATTGTGCAACAAATAAGAGGGCAATTCGCAGTGAAGGAGCCTATATTGGCACCGTATCGAACTGTAGCACAAAATGTGATGGAGGACTTCAGGAAGGTGGTTATTGAGTACGTGCCAAGAGGACAAAATAAACAACCTGATGCATTAGCCACGGTAGCATCTAGAATATATGTCCAAGGAGAAGACCTAGATGTGAAAGTAATGAAGAGAACCCTCCCAACCACGGTGCTAGACTTGTTCCCCAAAGAGATGACAGATGATTGGAGACATAACATCTCCCATCAATTGCAAACGAAGGAGGGGACCATATCACCGGTGGAACTTCAGAAATACACCATCATCAAGGGAGTCTTGTACCATAAAGAAACAGATGGGGTATTGACACGATGCTTGGGGAGGCTCGAAGCAAAGCGCGTTTTGCATCAGGTACATGCAGAAAATTGTGGGTTGGCAGATATCGGATTGTATAGAAGGTTGCAGCGCCAAGGGTATTATTGGCCTGAAATGAAGAAGGAAGCAGATGCACTTCAACGACAATGTGTTTCATGCCAAGAATACCCTGGGGAGGAGGAATGCGCCTTCATCGATGACATAGCAGATTGGTGAATTCCTTATGTAGAGTTTTTACAAAGCGGCAATCTGCCCGCTGAAAAGAAGGACGCAATCTTGATAAAGAGAAAGTCACAACGATTCTTCTTGCAAAATAGAGAATTGTTTAGAAGAGGGTTCAATGGCAAGCCCTTACGGTGTTTGGAAGTAGGAGAGGCCAAAGATTTGGTCTATCAAATGCATAAAGACGAGCACCAAGGGGGAGCCAAATTATACAAACAACTTATTGATCATGGTTATTACTGGCCGAAGATGGAAGGAGATTGCTTGGATTTTGTGAAAAAGTGTCACATCTGCCAAATCCATGGAAATCTGATTCATGCTCCCGCTGTAGACCTACGGACCATAGCAACACCATGGCCCTTTCATACATGGGGAATGGATCTTATAGGTCCCATTCATCCTAATTCTAAAGGCAACATATGGATCTTGACGGCCACTGAGATGTATACAAAGTGGGTAGAGGCAATCCCTTTGAAGAAGGCTACGGGTCCAGCAGTGGCGAACTTCATTAAGGAACATATCATTTGTCATTTCGGGATCCCGAAGATTATTCTGTCAGATAATGGAACTCCTTTCATTAATAGAGACATCAAAAGTCTGATGGAAAGATATAGGGTGAAGCACTACAAGTCATCGCCATACTACCCGAAAGGCAATGGGCAAGCAGAGGCCACAAACAAAACCTTGATCAAGATCCTGTCAAAAACCCTAGATGATCATCCGAAGACATGGGCAAAGCAATTACCAATAGCATTATGGGCATATCGAACTTCAAAAAGAAAACCCAAGGGAGAAACCCCATATGCTTTAGTCTATGGAGAAGAAGCTATCCTGCCGCCGAAATAGAAATCCCTTCGGCTAGGATGAGACTCCAAAGCTTAGTCGAGGAAGAGAACCGACCAGCAGCCCTGGAGGCATTAGCTGACTTCCGAGATCGAGCCAAAGAAAGATTGGAACGGTATCACGAAAGACTGCGACGACAATACAATACCGCAGTGGTACCGCGACAAATTCTGGTGGGGGACTTGGTGCTCAAGACAGCAAATCAAGTCATGAGGGGAACACCAACCACCAAATTTTACCCCAAATGGGAAGACCCGTATAGGGTACGAGAGATCTCCGAAAGCGGGTATTGCAAAATATCTCGTGTGGGATCAAATGCTATCTCAGGCCCATTGAACCTGAAATGGGTAAAGAAATATTACACATGAGATAGTCATCACGAGAGTTATACTTTTAACTTCAAAAGTAGTTGAGGCATCTGACTATAAGCCCTCACAGTTATACTTTCAAACTTTAAAAGTAATCGAGGCACCTGACTATAAGTCCTCAACCTGAAAAAATAGTTACACTTTATCTCTAAAAGTGACGAACGTTATGCTTTATCCGACAAAAGCAAGATTTATTGTTTTTCATGAAAATTTTGAAACGTTATGCTTTTCGTTAAAAGCAATTTGATTATCAATAAATTATTAGACTTTCACTTATTTTTCAAAAAGATATATATATATATATATATATATATATATATATATATATATATATGCATGTTATTGATAACATTCATGTTTATCTATTCATAATACCTATTGTTGCCTTAGAGTATTAATTTGAGTGACTTGAGATTCAATGATAAATATTGAGTTTTGAGGATTCATTCAAATTAAAGGCAATCAACAAGGTTAAAGAAACTCTAATTTAATAAATGAAATATCTGTAAATGAGTTTTTGAAACAGGAAAAAGGAAAAAAGAGACTACAGCAGGTCATGATCTAAAGGCCACGACATATCAAACTGCAATGAAGGCATAGCTAAGGCCTCCAAATCACTAATGGCAGCATCCCGAATCTTGAGATTTTTAGCTTTTGATTTCTTGACATCTCGAGTAGCTGACTCTAAGTCTTGAAGCTGTCGCTCTACCTCCTGAAGCTGAGACTTTAAACCTTGCGCATGGCTCTTCAATTTGTTTACGGCTTCGTCAAACTCTGAGATCTGGGCTGAAAAGGAGTCATCTTCACACTTACGTATAGCAATTTCCAAACGTAGCTCAACAAGGTTGAAATTCGACTTGAGGAGATCTAGCCTAGCCCGAAAAGGGGCCATATCAACACCCACAGCTGCAAGGTCGTCTACATCATCGCTAAATTTCTTCAAATCCTTAACTCGTAAAGAGTATAAGGAAAGAGTGTGCAACCCAAGCACAAGGCCTGCGAGCTGATCTAGGAAGAAGGTCTGGGCAGAAGACGCCTTAATAATCAGCTGATCGAGTATATGTGGGAACCGAGCTAGGAGGCGCTCAAGACTTTCCTGACTAGATGATAATATTTGGAAGCTTCTCCAAGTAACAAGGTCTTCGTTTGGATTGAAGGAAGCTCTGACAGGAGCAACTTTGGAGGCCATCATAGAATTTGTCGAGATAAAGGATGGAGGAACACGGGGCTGCTGGGATGCTGATGAATCCATAACGCCTTGGTCATCCGGAAGACAGCCTGGAGGCTACCCGAGGTCATTGTCTAGCGAGGTGTCAACATTCGGATTGAGAGCATCGAATGAGGCAAGCGCATCAACAAGCAAAGGCAACTCTTGCATCTTCTCACTCTGGAAAAAAAGATGAGAAAAATATAATATATTTGAAAAAATAATAAAAAAAAATGATATATTTACTCACCAGACTCACATCAGCAATAGTTTCAGCAGGATCCTCCCTCGCGGAAGCAGGAGTCTCATCAGTTTCCTTAGGCCTATCATGTGGAGAAGCTGGAGGAGGGTTTGAGGAAATTATTACATCATCCAAAGCAAGGCTCGAACTCATATCAGATAAAGTGTCTTGAGCATCAAGACTGACACAAGCTTCATGAGATGGAGATGACTCAACACTGATAGGTCGGGGAAGGTCACAACTCGTAGAAGCCGCTGTGGTTGCCCCATTTGCAGTAATAGGCATAAACTCAAGAGGAACATCCTCATCCTCTTCATCAGCATCGCCAATCTAAAAATGGTGGACATAATGATAAAAGAAATCATGAAAGCAATTATATGGATAGTAACAGACATAAGTGACGATACTACAAAATGTATAAACACATACCAAATTTCTACGGCGTTTCTTGACCGGATCCTCGGCTACCGGCACAGTAGGACTAGCATCCTCAAGAGGGCGTTTTGCTAATGGCCTTAGGCGAAGCCTGATGCCAAGACGACTAACCGGGGACACGGTAGAAGCCATAGGAGGAGCCACCTCCGAATCCGTAGGGGTAGATGTTCTTGTTCTGGAACGAGTAATTCTCATTTCCCTGGCGTCAAAGGATCCCTGGGGAGGCACCGGCGGAAGAACTGGAGGAGGCATACGAGACAGAGGTAACTGAGACAAGGCCCGCGGTGGAAGGTTCCTAGAAGTAGTAGGGGCTTGTACAGGAAGGATAGTTGGCTCACTTTGAGAATGAATACCTGCTGACTGAGGAGGAGAAGACTTAGGCCTCAAGGCCTCACGCTCAACAAGGCGGCAACTGGCTGGCCATCGTCGGCAACTGGCTGGCCATCGTTCCGAACGGACATTGGGCTTAGGAGAACACAACATCTTAACCCATTGAAGATGTTTGGGAGGAGAAGCTGGTCTAGAGCACATCAGTGTGTCGTCCTCCCATCTCTTAAGATTGATTTTCTAGTAGTTGCGTTCACCAGTAGTATACCGTCCACTCCGAGTAGCAGGTGGTATGATAAAAGCCACGGGAAAGGATTTGTGAGGAGCACCTGGGGGTTCTGGAAAGGCCCATGCAAAAGAAGGAGAGGTGAACACGAAATTGAGGAGAGCAGTCTCATAAGTCTCCTTGCAAGTACGGCCAAAGGGACGTTCCTGGTCAAATCCAAACTGCCTCATCACCTTATGAGGATTATAAAGTACGGTACCGAAATCATTATCCTCAATAAAATATGGAAGCTCCGCAGCCCGAAGGAAGACGAACCAGGACAATGAAGAACCGCCCAACCCGTTGGTATTTAGATAAGAGCGAGACTCACGCCTATAGAAGTGAGGAAGGTGACCGTTGTTTTCCGAAACAATAGTGTAAGGACGAGCGGTGAAGCACGAAAAATCATCCATAAAAAGCCGCAAGTGTGAGCTAAAGCGGTAATCAATCCAGCGGGCTGTCCGGGGGTCGATGTGGGGTAATAAAAAAGGGTCTGAAGACTTCTTCTTCTTCTTAGAAAGATGTTCAAAAGAAGAATAACCTTTGAAACGCTCGAAGAGGAAAAGCTGAAGGAAGGAGCCTGGAATGAAGCAATTCACGTCGTACCTGAGTAAATGAAAAAGGAAGGTTGATAATTCAAGAAGAGAAGAGAAAAGTGCAGTATGAAAGACAGTTAATGAAAGCATGAAAACGAATACCTTCCAACAGATTCTCTCAAAGCGAAGGCCACCTCATCTAAACGGCGATACAGGGTTCCGAGAAAGAGGGAAGCAAGAGGAATCTCCAAACCCCGAGATAGCAGAGCTGCTAAACTAAACATACGAACTGAGAGACGGTCAACAAGAGACCCGGGAAAGAGAAAGCGAGACAACCACATAGCTAGATAGGCTGCCAAAGGAAAAGGACAAGGTTCCTTACGAAAAGCAAGGACGGATTGGTCATAAGTTGAACTATCCCACTGGTTAGTTTTGTAATCCCGAAAGAAGTAGCGCACCCAAGATAACCATGAAGTTTTTTGTCGGCTAGTGGTCTCAAAATCCGGAAGGAGTGTGTCCCCTTTGAATCGTGAGACATAATGAGAAGACTGCTTGAAGGCCTCCATCAAATAGGCAATGCACTCAACATCTCTAGCAGACATACTAGATGGGTCACAAGAAGCCGAAGCGACAGCAGGGAGGCTACAAGATATAACCCAACATAAGCATATAATTTGAAAAGAGAGGAGAAAATAAGAACGAATGAAAGTTACAAAAAGAAAGGCTTACTGGTAGATAGCATAGACATCCTCTAGTGTAGGGGTGAATTCCCCCCAAGCAGTAACAAATGTGCATGAAGAGGAGCACCAGCGGGAAATCAACACAGTAAGAGCGTCATGATCCTGCTGAATACGTAGATCCCTACATAGCTGAATGCAGCGATATATGCCCGCGCTCGTCAGTCCAATGTTGCCATCCTTGAAGACGGCTAGATGAGTCAGACAGGAAGCGAAAGGGACTGAAAGGGTATTCTTGTTTCTCTATGCACATGCGGGGAATGCGACCGGAAAGTCGTCCCAACCTCCGCAAGCCGCGACATAAAGAAACAGACCTTCTTTCTCTGGCGCAGGAAAAGTTGTGCGATCATAAGTCCGGACATGCTCCCAAAAAGTGTCAAAAGGCCCAAAAAAGGGAGCCTTTCCCCAATCATTGACGAAGGAAATTACCCTAGAAGTCTTCAAGTCTTCAGAACATCCAGTAGATGAGGCCTGCAAGTAAGAAAGACTCCACATTAGGATACTAAGGATGTCAAGTAAGGCATATGAACTTGAGTGAGCTTACCATGGCAAGGGGAGAATTTGAGCTTTTCACTTGAGAATACCTGAAAATAAGAAGAAATGAAGTCAGGGAAGGATCAAAATCACAATTATGAAAGAAAAACAAGATTTGAAATTTTTCCAAAAAACTTCGGACAGCCAAAATGCATCCTTCGGAGCCATTTTTCGGATTATTTTTATATGTGTCATGGCCATAGGTGATGACTTTTGAAGAGCTCGTCGATACGGTCGTTTTGATATATTATGGGCCCCGAGACTCCAAACGGAACAAAAGTTATGGTCAAAACAGCGATCACGATTCCCAATGTTTAAATTTTGGTACATTTTTTCCTAGGACTCGCTCCCTAGGGTTCGGTCACCCTAGGGTTCGGCCCCCTAGGGCGAAAAAAAAATAACTATATTTTGTGTACCTTGAAAATTCTGGTGCCCCACAGATTAATTTTTTTTCGGCACGGATGCTTCTTTGTCAATAAATATTGTGTTTTTCTTTATGATCCGAGGGAACCCTACCGAGATATAATCCAAGTAACGGGGCTCGGAAGACAAAAGAAAAGCTACAATAACCTGAAAGAAACGTAGGAGAAGCAAGTCAAGAAGAAGTTCGGCAGAAAGTACTCAAATAAACTAAAAAAAATTGAAAGAAAGAGAAGAAGAAATTGTTTTTTTTACCTCGTTCCCAAGCTAAAGACTGTTGGCTTGACGACTTCTTGGTGATCTTCAGACCTGAATGAGGAGAGACAAAAATTTGCATGATGAAAAGAAAAGCCTAAGTGACTTGGGAGATATATATATTCAAACTGCAAGCTTGCGATAAAGGAAGCAATCTTTATTTTCTTCTTGCGGAAGATTTTGCAATATAAAGATAAGTCTCTTTGAGTTTATTTTTTAAATAAACACATATATTTTCGAAATTTGTTTAAATTTGGTATTTTAATGGATTTTCGAAAAATAATATATATTTGATATCTGATATTTTATTCCTATCAATAGACAATTTTCGAAATTGGTATATATATATTATATATATATATTGAATATTTGGTTTTCCTAAGGAAAAAAGATCTTGCTTTACAAAATTTTAAAGGAAGATTTTGTTTCCAAATACTAAATTAAGATTTGATTATTGGATTTTATTTAGTGATATCTGATGATCTTCCTTGTTTTAATTCTCAAAAAATAAGGAAATAACTATTAGACAAAAATGAGGAAGCTTTCAGATGATCTACCAAGAGGTTCAAGGAAGAGCCCTTCTAGGTTTTGCCTCCTCAGGGTTTAACCCTAATGGTTTGGTCCCTAGGGGTTCCCTCTTCTAGAACTCTTGTGTTCAAGACTTGAACAAGGGGAGTCACACAAAATCATTCGAAAACTTGGAGTATTTTGCACGAGCGTCTCTCCAGGGATCGTGACTCTCGCGCAGGGGGCAAATGTGGGCCCAAGTGCATATTAGGGTTCACATGACCTAATTGAATTAAATGTACAAATTAGGGTTTACAAAAAACCTAATTGAATGTACAAATTAGGGTTTATGTGACCTAATTAAATATACTAGACCCGAGAAAGTCTCCACATGTTCCAAGGCAGAAGACTCGTAGATGCGACCCATTTTGGGAATTGATTGAGGGATTGGATTGGTGGCTAGAAGAACAGGGCAATTTGGGCATTACTTTAATGATTAAAGGATATTTCTGAAATTTTCCCTATAAAACATAACTAGAGGGTATTTCTGGAATTTTCCTTAAAACATGTGCCTGGCATGTGACTATTTCCCAGGCAAGCTCTATAAATAGTCCCTCTATTCTAAGAAGAGGGGATCGCTCTCAAGACATTACACTTAGACTCTTGGAAGCTCTAAACACTTGAAACTCTCTCTCTGAACTCGAAGACTCAAGAAGGCTCTTGGAATCCCTGCTACCCTAACCCGGTTTCCGGATTCTGAGAGTTCTGCCACGTGTCATTGGAGTAATTGCCTACCTGTTCTTTTCCCCTCTTCAATCAATCAATCAGTTCCGTACTCTTCGTGGATTTCTCTCCTCTACAGCCAACACGAAACCCTAACCCTAGTAAGGTGTAATTTTCTTACCTACAAGATGATAATTATAATTGTTTAATTTGTTAATTAGTTTATTTAAGTTTTTGTTGTATTATTTGTTAATTAATTTAATTGTTTGTTAGTTAAACTAGATTAATTTATATTTTCTTTAGTTCTTTAATTTGTTATGGAATTAAGCTTAATTTATAGTATTTGAAAATTGATTATTTGGTATAATTTTAAATTTTTTAAAGTCAACATTGTTTGGGCTTAATTGTATTTGTAATTATTTTAATTTGTGATTAATTATATTTAGAGGTATTTTAATTTTTTAATGAACTCAAATCGTACCCATATGGTTAAACCATATAAAACCAATTAGTTCTAATGGGGGTTGACGGTCGGGTCGGGTATTCTGACTAATTTCAACCGAAAATAGAATTTAGGAGGGACATTGTGTGAAATTAGGTAGTTTAGGGGATAATTATGAGCCCAATTAGTTTAGGGGTTAAATTATGAGGAGAGTGGAACTTGATGTAATATAAATGTATTTAGCCCAACTTAAAATTCAAATAAAAAAACTAATTCTAATATGTGATAATGGACACGATAAATACTGAACCGTATACGCCATAGACCTACTTCTTACTAAGCATCCAAGGTCATGCATGTGCCGCAGTTAAATATTTGAGGCTAAAAGTTATTTAAAGCTACGTTCTCAGTTCCTCATCATCCGTGTCAGTTCAAACTTGATTGGGAACTCGTGGAATGGTGCGGAGTGAGGCGGGAATTTTATCTGTCCCGCGAGAATGAGAATTTTCATTCCTTGACGAAAATAAGGCGGGAACAAGAATCTTTAATTTGGAGTTGGGGATGGGGACAGGACTACTAAACATGGCCCCTCCAAGCTCCAATGCCATCCCTACTTTTCTCTCATTTCAATATAAAAGATTAGTCAATCAATTATAGATAGTAAATGGAAATGTTTGAAGTAAATTAATATTCGATAATGTGATGCATTTTTGGACAATTCTAGTGTAAAACATTTTTAATACCATTAAATTTTTCATCTTTTCTTTTCTTTTTAATGGGCCCAAATCATAATAAATGCCATCCGGACTAGAGATAATTGGGAGCCTGCGTGTACAAAACATGGGAAAGGGGGTTGAAGCCGCCATAATTCATGGAGATGGCATGCAATTATGAATTCTTCCCCTTTCTCTACTCCACATAGTTGTCTTAAGACGTAACAAATACCCCATTTTCTATCATATCCTAATAGCCAATTAAGTTTCAAGACAAAAAGAAAAAAAATGATATTTTTCTATATTTTTAAAATTAAAAATAATATTTTCACAAGATACATCTTGAAAAGGAAATTTAGTCCTCCCTAATCAAATCCCAATCATTTATGTAGAGATTGACTCATACTTCTGTAGGTTCGACTATGATGAGATCTTTTCTCCAATAGCAAAGTTAGCATCCATCTAGACAGTTCTATTTGCAACAACTGTTTATGATCTAGAAATGAAGCAGCTAGACTGAAGCAACTAGATGGTTTTGAAATATAACGCAACGAGAATCTAGTATGAAAATTGAATAAGTCCTTGTATGGGCTTAAGCAATCTCCGAGGATATGATATCAAAAGTTTGATTTTTACGATTTACAACTTGGATTTACGCGATGTCAAGTTGATCATTGTACGTTTATGTGAAAAGGTTGGATGACAATTTTGTTATTCTAACCTTGTATATATATTGATGATATATTGTTGATTAGAAATAACAGAAAAATGATCAAGTATGTGAAAGGTTTGTTGGCACAACAGTTTAATATGAAGGATCTCGGGCCAACAAATTTCATCTTGGGTATGCATATACACAGGGATCGTAAGAATCAAAAATTAGTGTTAAGGCAGAAGAAGTACATTAAAAGGGGTGTTGAAGAAATTCAACATGATTGGCTGCAAACTGATTAGAACTCCTATGGCTACAGGAATTAAATTATCTGCAGATCAGTGTCCTAAGACTAAAGAAGTAGAAAAGGAAATGACTCACATTCCATACGTAAGTGCAGTTAGAAGCTTAATGTATGCAATGGTATGTATAAGACCAGATATTGCCCAAGCAGTAGGAGGATTGAGCAGATATATGTCAAACCCATGGAAGGAGCATTGGATGCTAATTGGGGTGGAGATGTTGATAGTTGAAAATTAACAAATGGTTATGTATTCAACTTGTTTGATGTTCTTGTGAGTTGGATGAGTAAGAAGCAAAATAGTGTTTCTTTATCGTCTATTGAGGCAAAACTATATAGCGCTTACTCATGCAAGTAAGGAAGCGATATGGATTCCGTGTGTCGAGCTTGGTTTCAAGTAGAAATTAAATAGTGAAGTTGAAGTGTAACAATCAGAGTGTTATTCACTTAGCAAAGAATCCTGCATTTTACTCATGGTCAAAGCATATGATATCCAATATCACTTTATTAGAGAGAAGATTGATGAGAAACTGATTCTCTTGGAAAAAGTTGACACAACAGTGAACAACGCATACTTCTTAACTAAAGTAGTTAATTTGGGAAAGTTTAAGTGGTGTACATCTGAGGTGGGTATCAAGAAGTATTCATCAATTGAGAGAATGTTGAGATAGGCTCATACTTCTGCGAGTTCGACTAATGGCGGGGGTTGCAAGAGGCAACACTCCCTAGAAGCCAAGCGCAAGGTGCAATTGGGCTTAAAGATTTATTAGTAGCTCGGTCTTGGGTTTTACTAATATATTGGGCATCATGGGTTTGAACCCATGTAATAGCAACTAGGGTTTTCTAGTTACTATATTATTTGGTGTGTAAATCATTGTAAAGCGTGTGAAGCATCTAATGAATACATGTGATGACCCGGATTTTCAGAAAATATTAAAATAAGAATTTAATAAATAAAATTCTTATTTGGTGGTATGTGATGTTATGTTATATTGCATAAGTGAATACAATCTATTCAATATGTGATTTTTGTAAATAATAAATATATTATTATTATATATTTATTATTTCATGTAAATAAATTGTATAATCAATTTATTAAGAAGAAATGAGATGGGTAAAATTTATGATGAAGGAAATTATTAAATTAAATTATTTTAATATAGTAAATTGGTGGCACTAAATATATTTAATAACCTCCATTTTATTGAGTAAAATGTATGCATGTTTTTTTAGTGAGTATATTATTATATTCGCTATAGTTAAATAAATTGTGAGAAAATAATTTATAGAGAGAAAAGAAAATAATTCAATATATTATTATATATTTAATTTGGTTTGAAATAAATTGTGGGAATCAATTTATTTAAAGAGATTGATAGATTTAAAGATACAAAATTTTTGTATCTATTGATGAGCAAATTAAAATAAGTTATAAATAAATGGTTAGAAGTAATTAATAAATGGAGATTGAATTAAATTATATTATGAAATGATATAATTTGATTATGATGTCTTGTAATGAATTCGCTATGAATTAAATTTCATGAGCAAGTTAATTCACTTAATTAAATCGGTGAATTAAGATAATATTTAAATTATGGTTAAATATATTAAATTAATATATTTAACTAATAGGAATAAATTGTTGAAGACAATTTATGGAAAGAAGAAGATGATTAAATTTAAATATACAAAATTGTTGTATATATTAAATAAGTAAATTAAAATAGTTAATTGAATATTAATTATTTTAACTGGTCTGTTACATTAAATAAAGAGCATTAAGATAATTTATGATATTAAATTATTTTAATAAAGTGGAAATTATTACATTATTATAAATTCCATGTTTATTATATGTAATATATTTTGTAAGTGATATAATATATATTATATGTAATATATGTATTAAGTATAATATATGTAATATGTATATGTTAGTTAACCAAAACCAACCAAGCAGCTGGGCAAAATAAATTGAGCAAGCATGCGGGGTAATCGAATGAAATAGAGTAACCTCCAAGCAAAACTAAACCAACTAAGCTGGGTAGAGAGGAGAAGTAGCCTCCAAGAAAGAAAAGGAAAAAAAACGTATGGAGCAAGAGAAGTGAATTTGAGAGCAAGCATAAAAAAAAAAATCATTGTATGGAAGCAAGTAAAAATTCAAGTCTGCGAACATCTTTATGATGCACAAGTGCTAAGTTCTCTTATAAAATAAGACTATATTCTCTCTAATAATTTAAAATTTGTAGGACATTGTTAGAATAATTTTTAAATTATTCTTAACCTTTAAGAAACAAAATTGGGCCAATTACAAATTAGTCTAGCATATAAAAGTTGATTTTTGTTTAACCATTAAGACTAAATGTTATTGGCTAAATTTGATGGCTATACTTGGGCATGAAGTTTACATGTATAGTGTATGAGTTTGCCACGTAGCTATGTAATGTATGATGCAGTAGCTTGTGTTAGTCGGCTAATAAGGCGGCATACTACTTGGACAAGTCTAATTTTCTTTGGTCTTAAGTAATGGACCAAACAAACCGCCATGCACCTTATAAACAAAGGGCAGACACATGACATTCAGATAATATAAAAAAAAAGGGAAGCACGAGGTGGAAGCTAAGCTCTTGTGGCAACATGCGGTGGCATATGTTGTATATTTGTATGTAGATATAAATCATAGAAAGGGAGTAAGAGAAAAAGGGAAGAAACAGAGAGTTACTTGTAGGGAGAGAATATATCCCATAATACTAAAATAACATATTCTTTCCTGAATTTATTACCTCTAATTAGCAAATTACTTTCTATAGATTTCTACGTTGATTTTCTGGGGGAATATAATTAGATTCTTTGCATCAATACTTCATAAACCCACTCGCTGTTGATATAGATTGGGTCAGATATATTTGCTTTTCTCCCAGATAATTATTTTTAATTGCTTTTGTTTGCTGTCGATTCTGATCATCATCTGTTTCGATCGTAAACTTAAAAGCAAATAATTTTGACGTAATTGATTTTGTTAATCTAATATCAAGATCAATCATCAACAATTTTTGGTCAAAACTGATGGAACCCAGGTTTCTCGATTCTGGGTATGATCATAAACCCATGAAACATCGAATTTTGATTTCTGGGTATTGACCGGAATTTGATTTTACAATCTGGGTTTTTTTTTATTTGAATTTGATTCCACCCAAGTGATAACGGGTATCAAGTTTGGAAACATTCTCGATAAGTGGCGGGATTACTTCCGTACTTCCAATTCTGACGTATTTGATATTATCGAACATGGGATTATGGTTGCGGATTCTGATTTTTCCCAAGAGTTCAGGTTAAGGCGATATCGAATGGCTCAGATTTTGTTCTCTTCTAAATTGACTAAATGTGTAGGTTGTGATTGTGTTGAGTTGTTAGTTCCTGGTGAAGAGAGAGATGATGATGATGAATAATTTTAACAGTGATGGTAGATAAGATTCTGAAACTGCTAGGAGCAAAGAGAGCAAATTGGATTGTGTTAGAGACGATCATGGTGATGAGATGAATGTGAACCAAATGCTTAGCAATTACAGATATAGGGATGCTGAGACATTAACTGAAAAGATTGAAAAGGAGACTTAGATTCTTGGGGAGGTTTTTTTTTTTAGAATCAAAGGGATTGTGTAAAACAGTGAAGATGAGATCGTGAGGCAGATGGAAATATACGAGTATTAACAACCAACAAATAGAAATGGAATTGTGGACGTTTCTTGAACATATAGCGATGAACGCAAACTGATGTGCTATGCGAGGTCATAACGTTTCTAGTTCGCGAGAAGGATTAGAACCGGTAGCATTTCGTAGTGAAGGCAAGTTTTTCAGTTCCTTTGTGTTTTGTGATCTTGATATTATATGAGATTTTCACAAATATGCTAAATTATACTTTATGCTTGTTAAATTGTGAAAGTCAACTTATGACTGAAATTGATTAAGTTTTGGAACTCAGTCTTAATGTGATATGGGATATGCTAAACATATGAATTATATTGTTTAGAATTATGATAATCATGAAATATGAACTGAGCATGAAATTATGTGCTATGTGAAGTATGAAAGCTGTTAAATTTGCTGAGCCGTCGAGCTCAATCTTGCAAAAATAAACTTTTTGCAGGTTAAAGACACAATGTGATATTACTTGTTATCTGGACGATAAGGATTGGAAGATATACGAAGATATACATTTTATTCATTTAGAATTTGTATAGAAACTATGATTGATAGCTTTGATATATGTAACTGGCATGTTATGTGTATTTTAAAATATTCAATAAAGAATATTTGTTCTGATTATGTTGTGATGATTACTTTGTAATATAAAGTTGTATAGTGATAATACTATATAAGAATGAATTTGTATTGAGGATTGAGTTGTATATACTCATATTTACTCTGATAAAATGAATCATAGAATAAAAATAATTCTTAAATATGTAATCGTAAAGGTTGCGATTCAGGGAAAAGAAAGAAAGAAAGATATAAAAGTTTTTAATTATTCCGCATTTTTAGCTATTTTAATATTGAATAATGTTTTAAAGCTAGAACAAGATGGTATTAACGCACAAGGTCGGGAATAGAAATAGTCCCGATTCTTGGGGCGTTACAATACATCAAATAAGCAAGACTAGCCATATTAATGAACCTGGATATATCGTGTGTTCTTATTGTTTGATTGAAATTTGATCATGGAGGACTAAACATATTCAATTTTTTTAGGCTGTGTTACCATGGATTTTGATGTGTCAAAAATATATCTACACTTTTTTATATGGTGTTGATATATGCACACCCTAAATTCAAAGTTGCACACCCTAAGATTAGAAAGTGACTAATATATCCTTAAAAAATGAGACATCAATTCACTTAATTATAATTTATCCATTTTACTCTCGAACTTATTACACATAATAAGTATGGGATATATAACGTACATAATTTGATTTTACAATTATTAATTGTTTATCATTTTTTCATTAATAAAACACAATTGCTGATTTTTTTTATAAAAATAATTTTATCTTGATGGCAGATAAATATTATAAAAATTAAAAAAAAATCAGCAAACATCTTGTCCTAAATCATTTCTAAGGCTTAGGCCAAAGTCTTTAAATTATTAAATTTCATTTTTGTATTTGTATCCCACCAGTATGATACAGTGGTTAATTGTAAATTTACAATGTTCATTTATCAATTGATTGCCGGAATTTTTCTTATTACAATAATATTTCCTTCTTTGATTACAATTTCTTAAAATGTTTGTTTAATTTAATTTTAAATAATATTATTTATTTATAACATAAAATTTTAATTATAAAATACTTTTTGATCACATGCACGTGTGTGCCAGGTTATTAGAATTTAAATTTAAATTTTTTAACAATTGTATTTAATTTTAAAAAAATTATGAACAAATTATAAAATCAAGTTTTGTTTCATCTTGTAATTAATGTGTGCAAAAGGCTCAAGGATAAAATGGATAGAAAGTAAATATGTAAATTAGAATCCAAAACTAATAAAGATAAATTAGTCACTTTCTTACTTTTAAGTGTGCAACTATTGATATAAGATGTGCATATATCAACACTTTTTTATATTGTCAATATGTTTGTATAATATTATATTTTAAAGTATATTTGAGATATATCCAAGATATATAGTGTATATTTATATCAGCACATCTTAAAATTAGTATCGAAATCATCTCCAAAAGTATGACATTGATTGGGGGGGGGGGGGGGGTAATTTTTTTAGGCAAACAACTACCAGTCAATGAACCAGCTCTATGCCCATCCCTAAATTTTGAATTGTTTGACATTTTGGTCCCAAACATGTGAAGATAATGCTATCATGGTAAATATATATAGATTATTGATGGTCCATAAATCTAATACAAGATTATATGATAACCAAATATAAATCATTCTTTCTAAATTCAAATGATTAATTAATTATCCGTATTAAATGTTACTCCCACCGTTCAAAAATATAAGATTATTGTTGACTTTTATAATAAACTTAAAATATTTTCAAACTCAAAATTAACATGATTTCCTTTAATTTTAGCTAATACAATGATAAATTTATAAACTATTTAAAAAGTACTACTCATTGCAAAATTTATTGTTTCATAATTTTTTTATGAATTATTTTAATTTTAAATTTGAAAATGTTTTATTTTGACTTCACTTAATATCAATAATAATATTGTAATTTAGAACGGAGGGAGTATTTTTTGTTTTACGTGATATATACATTGCAGATCCTAGGCATTTACAGCTCGAACAACGTCATTGTTAATGGATTAACTTCAATAAACAGCCAAACGTTCCCCATAGCGGCAACACCTAGCTACGAGGAATTAATCAAAATCACAACACCGGATAATAGCCTGAATACGGACGTAATTAATGTCCAATTGTCAACCGAAGTGAGCATATTGAGCTCTCAAATTGGGATAGGTGACGATTGTATCTAAATAGGCTCTAGCACTACTAACACATGGATTGAAAGTGTCTCCCGCGACCCCGGTCATGGCGCAAGGTACTATTATCATTGGCATAAAATCTTAATTTGTTAATTAATGATCACTTATATACTAGCTAGCTGGGATATTGACAAATATATCCTACTTTATTATATAATTTCTTAGACTAAAATGTAAATTCTACCCTGTATTTGTGGTCCCGTAATGTTTTCGTACTTTTTTTTATCGGAAAAAATAAAATTTCATTAATCTCAATCCAAGATTTACAGCTAAAGAAAAATGAATTTGACTAATTCACAAATTACTCTCAAAATACAATTATTAATGTAAAATTATAAGTTTTTAGGTATAATTAGGTATAATTATACCTAATTGACGCAAAAAGTATAATTGCACTAATTGTATCACAAGCTAGCAGTTTGCTATATTGTGAAGTTATGTATTTTTTTTTTTACGAACCCTGCAACAATAACAAAGAAGATTAATACATTGGATCAGAAAAATATGAATAACGTGTATGATAGAGTGTGGATACCTACCCTATCCAAAAATATTAGTGTTATTTTTAGTTGCATATTAGTTGTAGTTTTAGTTGCATAAATATTAGGGTTAATTGCAAATTAAACCCCGAAGTATACACCCTTTTACCATTCGTACCCCGATGTTTAAACGCTCTCATCCTGCTACCCAAAGTACCGTTAAGTTATCATAACTGACCCTTTTGTAATTTCCGGCCAAAAAAGTGGTCGGAACTGCCACGTGTTCGGTGGTGTATGTATAAGTGCGATTTGACTAGATTTTTATACACTTGACCGTATAAAACCTTTGAAAACATGATTAATTAGATTAAGTAATACATTTTTATTTACTAATATAATAAATTACAAATTTGCAAACCTAATTTTATTTTCTTTTTCCTCTTCTTCCCCATCTTCATCATCTTCCATTACCATAGAACTCACCAAAAATTTCAAAATCCAAAATTCCCAAATCATTCATCCTCTTCCCTTGTAACCATTCATGAAGCTTGAAAATCTCAAACTAAAAATCCTAATTCGTTCAACTTCAAAAATTTGCCAAATCTCAAACCCACTTCATTTTCTGTCTCTAAGAGGAAGAACCAAAAACCTAAATCCAAACCCAAAAATTTCAAAAATCTCATGAGCAGAGGAAGAACCAAAAACTCAAACCCAGAATTTTAGAAATCTCAACACCCATAAATTTGATAAGTGCATATTATTCATTTATTTTTATTCCTTTATATTTAGTTTATTGCATGTTTTATTGTGTATATGCACTTATTAGGTTGTTTATTGATTTCAGGAGGATTCAGAGTCAAAAGTGAAAAAAGATGGAAAATCGGAGCTAAAACGAGAAAAAGTTGAAAAGTTGGAAGGTTTGAGGTTCTCGCCCCGGCGAGAACTTTGTACTAAGATTTCTCGCCCTGGCGAGAAGTGCTCTGCCCGTTTTCGCCCCAGCCGATCCAGAGTTCGCCCCAGCCCAGACCTCTCTGGAGTTTCTCGCCCCGGCAACAAATCCAGTACAAAAATCCTCGCCCCGGCGAGAATGGCTGGCGTTGACTAGTTTGACCAGCTTTGACTTTTTGTAATTTTTAAGGATTTCTATTTCAGATTGGATTCTTAATTTTTAGAGACTTAGGATATTATCTTAGGACTATAAATAGATGTTTTTAATTTATTATTAGGGAGATCTTGACAACTACAATTGTAACCCTAATTAGAGGAGATTGAAGGCATGTCAGGCTAAACTCTTACTTTTTAGTTCTAAAGGGAGGTGAAACCTTATTTACAAGTAATTGATTAATCAAGTTTTATTCTTTATTCCTTCTTGCATGAAACTTATTCTGATAATCTATTTCAATTGTTTGCATGCTAATTGATTTCATTAATTTGATATGGCCAATTGGATTAGTTTGATCATTAACATCTGCTAAATTAAGGAGTAATATTACGTGTAATTGATAGGATTCCTTGTCATCAGTAGCAATTAGTAATATTGATTGTGTCAGAATTTTCGATTATTACTAAGGTTATCAGGAAGCAAGTTAAATAAATCGAGCTTGTGTGTTTATTGCTTGAATTAGCCTAATTCTCTAGTTCTTAATGCTGCTGTCATATTAAATCTAAAGAGCTTGTTTTAGGTTATATGATAGTTAGAATCTGGTAAAGAGCTTGTTTTATTCAGTGAATATCTAATGAGAATTTCATATAGCAGAGCTTATTGCTATCTAGGGCTAATAGTTTCATTGAAGGGTAAATAGTAATAATTTGGTCGATTAATTACTGTGATTTGGTGGATCTGAACTAAAGAACTAAACTTGTTTATTTATTGGTCAAGCTTATTACTCGATTTTGTTTAGTTAGATAATTGATTTTCAAAACCCCCCATCTTTTGTCATTGAATAGATTTTAAAACACGTACTCCCTGTGGGATCGATCCTTGCTTACTACTGTGCTAATTGTTGAATTTGAGAATAGAAAGTGAGGTTAATTTAGGAGTGTTAAACGACAGCTCCCAAATTTTGGCGTCGTTGTCGGGGAGTAAAACGGTTGATTTTATCTATTTAGTTTTTTTTTTAGTTTATGACTCGATCCTCTCAAGTTGTTACAGATTTTGATCCAGAGATCGAGCGAACTGCAAGAAGGCTGAGAAAGCAAAATCGTAAAGCTCGACAGTCTACTACAGATCAAGAGGAACATTGTGCTCCATCACCAGAATTAAACATCGCACTTGAATTACTAGCCAACCACTCATCAACTGATTCCGAAAAAGAAGAGGAGATGGCACTTCAAAACAATAACAGGACTTTAAAGGAGTTGGTAACTCCTAATTTAAACCAACAACCTCTTTGTATTGACTATCCTACCTTAGATGCTGCGTTTGAGCTTAAATATGGACTAATCCATTTGTTACCTACTTTTCGTGGTCTTACAAGTGAGGACCCGTACAAACACTTGAAAGAATTTCATGTGGTATGCTCTACCATGAAGCCACATGGGATTACCGAAGAACAGATTAAGCTGAGAGCCTTCCCTTTCTCATTAGCGGATCTAGCCAAGGATTAGTTGTATTACCTGCCGTCAGGTTCAATACGATCATGGAATGACATGAAGAAGTTATTCTTGGAGAAATATTTCCCTGCTTCAAGAGTAGCTAATATCAGAAAAGAGATCTGTGGCATAAGGCAATTCAGTGGGGAGACACTCTACGAATACTGGGAAAGATTCAAAAAGCTCTGCTCAAGCTGTCCACCTCACCAAATAGATGACCAACATTTGATACAATATTTCTATGAAGGGTTGGTGCCAATGGACAGAAGTATGATAGATGCGGCAAGCGGAGGAGCTCTAATTGACAAGACCCCAGAAGCTGCGAGGAATCTAATTGCAAATATGGCTGCAAATTCACAACAATATGGAACACGAGCAAGTCATGCACCAACAAGGGTAAATGAGGTGAGCACGTGCACTCATGATCAACAGATTGCGAAATTGACTGCTATGGTTAGACAGTTGGCTGCAGGGAGCGTGCCAGTTGCAAAGGCATGTGGGATATGTTTACAATCATGTCATACTACAGATGCATGCCCAACTTTGCTAGATGACGAGGCTATACAGCAAGCCAATGCAATAGGAAATTACCAACCACAACCACCGAAAAAGTATGATCCCTACTCAAATACCTACAACCCAGGATTGAGGGATCATCCCAATCTAAGTTATGGAGGAAATCGACCAACTGCATAACTTGTCTATCCAGTTAGGCAGCAAGGCTATCAACAGGCTCAACCTCAATATCAGCCCAAGCAAGCAGCACCTACAAGTTCTGGAACGTCCATAGAAGACATGTTCAAGGCATTCATGAATCAAACCCAGCAGTTCATGAACCAAACTCAGCAGTTCCAGCAAGAAACTAGAACGTCAGTGCAAGATTTAAGAAACCAAGTGGGGAAACTTGCGACTACAGTAGGGAGGTTGGATTCTCAAGGAACAGGAAAATTGCCATCTCAAACAGTTGTCAATCCGAGGGAAAATGCCAGTGCCATCACATTGAAGAGTGGAAAGCAGTTAGCGACTCCTCAAGCTACTGTAGAATTTGATGAAGGAAGAACCAATGAAAAAACCGCAATACCTCAGGTAACTCCTAACCTATTTGTTCCTTTGAAGACTAATGTTTTACCTTTTCCACCCAGGAATCCTAGAACCTCACGGAAAGATGAACAAGAAAAGGAGATTCTTGAGACTTTTAGGAAGGTTGAGGTAAACATTCCTTTAATTGATGCAATCAAACAAGTGCCCATGTACGTAAAAATTTTAAAGGAATTGTGCACTAACAAAAGAAAGCTAAAAGATGATGAAAAGATTACTGTAGGGGAAAATATATCTGCAGTCTTATAAAGGAAAATGCCCCCAAAATGTAAAGATCCGGGCATGTTTACCATTCCCTGTAAAATTGGCAACATCATATTTGAAAAAGCTATGCTAGATTTAGGAGCATCCATAAATGTCATGCCACTATCTATTTTTGCTTCTCTAAATCTAGGACCTTTTAAGCAAACTGGTGTTATCATACAATTGGCTGATAGAACTAACACTTACCCCGAAGGGGTAATTGAGGATGTATTGGTACAGGTGAATGAGTTGATTTTTCCGGTAGATTTCTACATAGTAAACATGGAGGACGATAAATCCTCAAATCCTGCTCCCATCTTGTTAGGAAGACCATTCCTGAAAACAGCAAGAACAATGATTGATGTTCACAACGGGACCCTCACCATGGAGTTTGATGGTGAAAAAATTCAATTTAATATATATGAGGCATTGAGGTACCCTAGTGACATTAATCCTGTTTACGCTATTGATGTGTTTGATTCTTTAGTACAACAATCTTTTGACCATTTGCACAAGGATAGCTTGGAGGTTGCCATCACACATAGCTTGGAGTTAGAAAAAGAAGGAGATTATGAGCAAGAACAAAAGTTAAAGGAAACTGTGGCAGCACTACATTCTTTGCCAAAAATCGCAGATAAAAGGGGTAGTATTGTCCATTAAGTTACCTATGTCTCATACTAAATTATTACCTTCTGTTGAACAGGCACCTATTTTGGAGTTGAAACCTCTTACAGCCCATTTGAAGTATGCATATCTTGGGGAGAATGACACATTACCTGTAATAATTGCTAATAATTTGACCCAAGCTCAAGAGGAGAAACTGTTACGGATTCTAAGGGATCACAAAACAGTCTTTGGATGGACAATTGCAGATATCAAAGGAATAAGCCCGGCTGTTTGTATGCATAGAATCCTATTGGAGGAAGGAGCGAGACCTACCAGAGATGCTCAAAGGAGATTGAACCCACCCATGATGGAGGTAGTAAAGAAAGAAGTTCTGAAGTTGCTAGATGCAGGTATTATCTACCCAATCTCAGACAGCCAATGGGTGAGTCCAGTCCAGGTCGTTCCTAAGAAATCTGGGATCACTGTCGTTCAGAATGATAACAATGAGTTGGTGCCAACAAGGATGCAAACAGGGTGGAGAGTCTGTATTGACTACAGAAAATTAAATGCAGTCACTAGAAAGGACCATTTCCCTCTTCCCTTTATTGATCAGATGTTAGAGAGATTGGCTGGCCATACTTACTATTATTTTCTGGATGGATTTTCAGGTTACAACCATATTGTAATTGCCCCAGACGATCAAGACAAGACTACGTTCACATGCCCTTTCGGTACATTTGCTTATAGGAGGATGTCTTTTGGACTATGCAATGCACCAGGTACCTTTCAAAGGTGCATGGTAAGTATATTTTCTGATCTTCTTGAAAGTTGTATAGAGGTTTTTATGGATGACTTTACAATCCATGGTGACTCGTTGGATGCATGCTTAGAGAACTTAACTAAAGTACTTGACAGATGTTTAGAAACTAACCTTGTTCTAAATTGGGAAAAATGTCACTTTATGGTAGAACAAGGTATAGTACTTGGTCATGTCGTATCTGCTCACGGATTAGAAGTTGATAAAGCTAAAATAGAAATCATTACTGCTTTGCCTTACCCTGCAAATGTGCAGGAGATTCGATCTTTTCTTGGCTATGCAGGTTTTTATAGAAGATTTATCAAGGACTTTTCCAAGATAGCTTTGCCACTATGTAAGTTACTGCAAAAAGATGTGCAGTTCCAGTTCAATGATGAGTGCAAGGAAGCATTTGATGCATTGAAGAAGCTTTTAACCTCAGCACCTATCATCCAGCCACCTAACTGGAATTTGCCTTTTGAGATCATGTGTGACGCTAGCAACTATGCAGTCGGAGCTGTTTTAGGGCAAATGGTTAACAAAGTTTTACATGCCATATATTATACTTCTAGGACATTAAATGCTGCTCAAATCAATTACTCTACAACTGAAAAAGAATTGTTGTCAGTTGTATTTGCTTTAGACAAGTTTAGATTCTATTTACTTGGTACTAAAGTGATTGTCTATTATGATCATGCTGCTCTTAGGTACTTGCTGACAAAGAAGGACTCAAAGCCTCGAATCATACGTTGGATTTTGTTGTTGCAAGAGTTCAACCTAGAGATCAAGGACAAGAAGGGAGCTGAAAATGTGGTAGCAGATCACTTGAGTAGACTACTGCGGGTTGAAGATACCCTACCATTACAGGATTCTTTCCCAGATGAGTATTTGTTTAAAATTGATACAGCATTACCATGGTTTGCAAACATTGTCAATTACCTTGTTAGTCAACATATGCCGGATGGTTATTCTAAAGCCCAAAAAGAAAAACTCAAGAGCGATGCTAAATATTATGTATGGGATGACCCATATTTGTGGAAATTTTGCTCTGACCAAATTGTTAGAAGATGTGCACCCGACCATGAGTTCCTATCTATTCTTACTTTTTGTCACTCATATGCTTCTAGAGGACACTTTGGACCTAAGAGGACTGCTCATAAGGTTTTGGAGAGTGGTTTTTATTGGCCTAGCCTATTCAAAGACTCTTTCCTGTTTTGTAAAGCTTGTGAAAATTGCCAAAGAACCGGTAACATAACACATAGGAATCAAATGCCACAAACTCCCATCTTAGTTGTTGAAATTTTTGATGTTTGGGGTATTGATTTTATGGGT
The DNA here is from genome assembly GCA_034770075.1 of Aralia elata. Lineage (NCBI taxonomy): Eukaryota > Viridiplantae > Streptophyta > Magnoliopsida > Apiales > Araliaceae > Aralia > Aralia elata. The sequence continues at coordinate 68,687,316 of CM068387.1, read as the reverse complement.
CCTTTTCCTGTTTCTTTTGGTAATTTATATATCTTGTTAGCCGTTGATTATGTCTCTAAATGGGTGGAAGCAAAAGCCACCAGGACTAATGACTCTAAAACTGTTGCAGATTTTGTCAGGACTAACATATTTTGTAGGTTCGAAACACCAAGGGCCATTATCAGTGATAGGGGTACACATTTTTGTAATAGGATGCTAGCTGCGCTATTGAAGAAATACAACGTTTTGCATAAAGTTTCTACATCCTACCATCCCCAAAGTAATGGCCAAGCTGAGGTTTCTAATATAGAGATCAAATCCATTTTAGAGAAGGTGGTCAACCCTAACAGGAAGGATTGGAGTTTGCGGTTGGAAGATGCACTTTGGACTTACAGAAGGGCGTACAAAACTCCGATCGGTATGTCACCTTACAGATAGTATATGGGAAGGCATGTCACTTGCCTGTTGAACTAGAACATAGAGCTTTCTGGGCAATCAAGCAATGCAATATGGAGATGGACAAGGCTGGTGCACAACGGAAGCTACAGTTGCAGGAATTGGAAGAATTGCGGAACGATGCTTATGAGAGTTCTAAGATCTGCAAGGGGAAGACAAAAGCTTTTCATGATAGCAGGCTCATTCGCAAGAACTTTGTTGTAGGACAAAAAGTTCTCCTTTACCATTCCAGGCTCAAATTATTTCCGGGTAAGTTGAGATCTAGATGGGTAGGACCTTTTGTTGTTACTAACATTTTTCTTCATGGTGCAATTGAAATTCAAAGCCCAAGTACAGGAAACGTTTTTACGGTGAATGGACACAGGTTGAAACCCTTTCATGAGGGTTTTCAAGTGAAAAATATTGAGGTGATGAATCTCGAGGATCCATTGGTTACGGAGTGAAAAAAAATGAAGGATGTCGAGCCAATGACAATAAACAAGGGCAGCTGTTTGGGAGGCAACCCAAGATTCAGATTTGATTTTTCTATCCCTTTCCTTTTTAGTTTTTTTTAGTTGCATATTGGATAGTAGTTACTTCATCTTTGCATGATTGTCTTACATTGGGGACAATGTAAGGTTTGAGTGTGGGGGAGGGGTTTAGGTTATTTAGGTTTACTCTAGGAGATTATGATCCAATGGTGCTTATCTGTGTAAACATTTGCTTGAGATCTTATTTGGGATCTTATTCGGTCAAGTTTTCAAAAGTTTTTGGTTTTAGAATGAAGATTGATGCCATTGATTGAATTTGTTTGATGCTGAATTAATTGATAAATGATGGTAACTGAGTTAGGAACCATAGTTGTCTGACTTAGATTGAGTTGGTATTGCATGAGTACTTGAGTATGAGATACATGTTTACTTGATTGAGTTAGTTGTGGAGTTGACTTTGTGCACTGATTTCATGATTTAGAACTGTTTAATTGCTTATCTTGTTTCCAGGACCATGTGAAGACAAAATGGGACAGTTGAAAAAAATTGAGAAAAAAACTGAAAAAAACATTTGGTCTCAAAAAGAAGACATGTGGTGGGTTGAGATGGAGCATAAAACGCACTCACCCATAAACACATATAACGAGATGGAGCGTAAAACGCACTCATTGGTGAGAAGAAAAGTGAGATGGAGCATAAAATGCACTCGCTTAAGAAAAGAATGAGAAAGGTGAAATGGAGCATAAAATGCATTCACCTGAATGAAGAAAGAATGAATGGCAGGAAAAAAAAAACAAAACAAAACACATGTTCTGGTTTTGAGTCAGCGTGCACGATTGTTGTTCCATACAAACTGAGTTGAGTATCTATGTTCATCATAGGAGATGCTTATGTGGTTTCAATTTGATTTAGAGATGTTCAGTGGAGAATGACGAGGTTATTGTTATTAGTTAATTGATAAAGTATTGAACAAATTTCTGTTGAATCGGTGTTAGTATTCATGGATGCTAATTGAATTTGAACCTTTGAGAGTTTGGTTGAATAGAATTCAAATGATTTCAATATAACTTTTGTTTTAGTTTACACGAGGACGTGTAAAGACTAAGTGTGGGAAAATTTGATAAGTGCGGGAAAATTTGATAAGTGCATATTATTCATTTATTTTTATTCCTTTATATTTAGTTTATTGTATGTTTTATTGTGTATATGCACTTATTAGGTTGTTTATTGATTTCAGGAGGATTCAGAGTCAAAAGTGGAAAAAGATGGAAAATCAGAGCTAAAACGAGAAAAAGTTGAAAAGTTGGAAGGTTTAAGGTTCTCGCCCCGGTGAGAACTTTGTACTAAGATTTCTCGCCTCGGCGAGAAGTGCTCTGCCCGTTTTCGCCCCAGCCGATCCAGAGTTCGCCCCGGCCCAGACCTCTCTGGAGTTTCTCGCGCCGGCGAGAAACCCAGTACAAAAATCCTCGCCCCGGCGAGAATGGCTGGCGTTGACCAATTTGACCAGCTTTGACTTTTTGTAATTTTTAAGGATTTCTATTTCAGATTGGATTCTTAATTTCTAGAGACTTAGGATATTATCTTAGGACTATAAATAGATGTTTTTAATTTATTATTAGGGAGATCTTGACAACTACAATTGTAACCCTAATTGGAGGAGATTGAAGGCATGTCAGGCTAAACTCTTACTTTCAGTTCTAAAGGGAGGTGAAACCTTATTTACAAGTAATTGATTAATCAAGTTTTATTCTTTATTCCTTCTTGCATGAAACTTATTCTGATAATCTATTTCAATTGTTTGCATGCTAATTGATTTCATTAATTTGATATGGCCAATTGGATTAGTTTGATCATTAACATCTGCTAAATTAAGGAGTAATATTACGTGTAATTGATAGTATTCCTTGTCATCAGTAGCAATTAGTAATATTGATTGTGTCAGAACTTTCGATTATTACTAAGGTTATCAGGAAGCAAGTTAAATAAATCGAGCTTGTGTGTTTATTGCTTGAATTAGCCTAATTCTCTAGTTCTTAATGCTGCTATCATATTAAATCTAAAGAGCTTGTTTTAGGTTATATGATAGTTAGAATCTGGTAAAGAGCTTATTTTATTCAGTGAATATCTAAGGAGAATTTCAGATAGCAGAGCTTATTGCTATCTAGGGCTAATAGTTTCATTGAAGGGTAAATAGTAATAATTTGGTCGATTAATTACTGTGATTTGGTGGATCTTAACTAAAGAATTGAACTTGTTTATTTATTGGTCAAGCTTATTACTTGATTTTGTTTAGTTAGATAATTGATTTTCAAAACCCCCATCTTTTGTCATTGAATAGATTTTAAAACACGTACTCTCTGTGGGATCGATCCTTGCTTACTACTGTGCTAATTGTTGAATTTGAGAATAGAAAGTGAGGTTAATTTAGGAGTGTTAAACGACAGCTCCCAAAATTCTAAACCACAATCAAAGAAACCAAGCGTAAGATCAAACCCATCTATTATCTCATACACCAAACCTAGAAAAATCAAATAAACAAACCCATAACAGATCTAGCACCAAGGGTAAGATCAAACCCAAATAGAGCCCTTTATTTAAGCATCCATGGTGATCGGGACCAAAACTAGTCGCATCCATCGTAGATCTGAGTTTGAATATTTCAGATCTTTCACAAAAATTCATCGTAATTCGAGGACCCTTGGGTTTATAATGAAGATGAAGATGAAATGAAAATGAAAGAGATGAAGATAGAGATTTTCACTTTGTTTTGGTTTGATGAACGAAATGAGATGGTATTAGCAGGCCCTTTGGTTTGTTGCTCTAATTTGTTGTCTGTTTTGGTTTGTTGAATGAGATGGAATTAGATTGATGAAATTCCTAAATTGTTTGAAATTTTTACCCTTTATTTTGTTAATCTAGTATTTCACATGTATTTCTACAAATTAATTAAGTCAACTACGGTATTTATGCGGTCAACAATATTTAAATATTAAATTATGACACGTGGCCATTTTCCGGCAAAAAAATTGACCGAAAATCTGAATAGGGTCCATCGTGCTTACTTTATGGTACTTTAGGTAGCGGGATGAGAGCGTTTAAACATCGGGATACGAATGGTAAAAGGGTGTATACTTCGGGGTCTAATTTGCAATTAACCCTAAATATTAAGACTAATAAACTAATATAATACTCCCTTCGTCTTCAAAAGGATGAGTAAATGTACATAAAGTGAAGAGTAAGTATGTCATTTAGTGGAGTCTATATATATAGATATATATATATATATATATATATATATATATATATATATTTATATATATATAAAGTACTCATCACATTATATAATTGTGTGTGACCATTAAGGATAAAATTAAAACTTTTTTATTCTCTTTCCTTTATTTTACATGTTTTTTTATTTGTGTGAAAAATATACTTGTGTCATCCTTTTGAGGACGAAAAAAGTATATCAATTGAAAATGCATTAGTCTTAATATTAATTCATTCAATTAGAAAGAGTTTTGCATTTCAGTCTTAATTTTGGTTGCATCATTTCATAAGTAGGGTGCTAGCTATTAATATTATTTATTTATTTCTAATGTGAATGGAAATATTTGTTGTGACAACATTAGAAGTCTTGGTTGGAATTTGCAAGAACCTGGAGTCCAAAATCTGATAATTAAAACAGTTTCATTCCGATATACTGGCAATGGTGTGAGGATAAAGATATGAACAAGGTCTAGCAATGGATTTGTTAGGAATGTTCTTTTTCAACATGTTATGAGTAATGTCAAAAATCTCATCCTTATTAAGCAAGAGTACTGTTCTGACAAAAAAATTGTCCCGATCAAGTAAAATATTTAATTTTGTTAAACAATATCTTTAGATTTATTTATAAAAAAAATACGCAAAAGTTTGATTAATTTTCTAATTGTCAATTATTTTTCTACTTAATGTTAAAAGATTTCGGGAGTGAAGATTAGCAAGGTGATGTATCAAGATATTTATGAAACATCAACAACACCAATACAACCATGTGATTTGAATGCAGTAAAAAATTCCCTTGTAGTGGAAGATGAGATATAGCACTCACTTATAAAAATCAATTGACTACAACATCACAGACACGGCTTTTGGTGTAATAAAACCTTCTAGTTATTTATAGGAGAAATTAAAAATATTATGAGATATAAATGCTACAATTTATAAGTCATAACTATTAAATTGACTATAAGGTAGCATACAACTATATGTCTTTTACGTTTACCTAATTTTAAAAATATTTTTCTTGTGCACTTTCAACCTAAACATGTTAGTCATGCACATTTTAAACGACAATAATTTATGACACGTTTTTTTTAAAATTTTTTTAGAAGGGGTTTTCCCATGGAATTAACGTCAGTTAACCATGCGCATTTATATAATATATATTCTTTATAATTGTTAAGTAATTAACTCATCTCATCTAAAAGATTAAACTATTAGAAAGAGATATCAACAATGTATATATCATGTTAATACTATCCCTTAAATTTAACTTTATAAATTTAACCTAAAATCTTGCACCTAAAGCTCGATACCATATTAAGTAACTAATTTATCAAAAAGTTTAACTTATTAGAACGAGATATCAACAATATATATCATGTTAATAATATCTCTATCAACTCATGTCATGTCAAGTATTAGACCAACCCATGTTAAATACCAATGTCGTCCTTGCTAGAAGGCTACTACAGCAATGGTGTTGGCCATGTCAGCAGGTATTTTTTTCGTTGCCGATGATAATAAGCCACGTGTCTTACTACTTCATCACTTTAGTCTCCGTCATGTTCGCCGGACACCCCGGTCAGTTGGAGCTTGCGTAGGTCCTCCAATCTCGCCAATTCTTGAGCCACCGTTACGGGCTTCTCTTTCATGGTATAGATCTCTCTATCTCTTGATCCATATTTAATACTCCGTCTAAAAATTAAGTAAATTTTCAAATACTCCCCGTCTAAAAATTAACTACAAATTTACTATAAATAAATAAAGAGTATCTGACAGTCTGATATCAACACATAATATGGACACAAGCTAATAAGGGGAAGGAACATAATCGAACTTAAAACTTAATAATTAGTTTTAATCATCTTAATCATCTGACTAAGACATTATTGACACCCAGAAAATATAACAACATAGAAAATTCTTAAGAAATAGGACATTACAAAATGATAAGTACATCTCAATTATCATTTTCAACTCTTATCATGGGCACATGAATTTTAAGTCTTTAACATTTATATATTCATCTTAACTATCAGACTAAGATATTATTGACACCTTAAAAATATAACAACATAGAAAAGTCTCAAGAAATCGACACAAAATGACAAGTACATCTCAATTATCATTTTCAACTCTTATCATGGGCACCGGATTTTTAAGTCTTAACATTTATATATTCACTCCTCTCCTTTCCTCATAACAGAATCTTCCAAATGTACATGCAAACCCTTGTAGGCTTCAATATTTTTTATTGTATAATTTTTGAGAAATTAAGTATTTATTAATGCTCACCAGCTTGTTCAAAAGAAAATAGATTCCAACTCTCTTTAAAATTTAAAAATTATGATCCGCTCCATTTTTCACTACATACATAAATAATTAAATACCTACATAATCATATAATATAAAACAAATGTAGTTATAAATAAAAGAATGTTTTTATCTTATACTTTCATTCAAAGACAACTTAGTCAATCATAACTAATAAATCTAATTCCAAAAACCAACATAAATCCTTCACCTCCAATGCTCCAAATTTCCGTTGCGGCTGCTTGCAATTTGACTTGTACAATATGCAAACCCTATAAATACCCCATAATATTTCTTCAACTCCCACAAATCAAATTAACTCTCATATAGTCTCCCTATAACTCTCTCTCTCTCTCTCTCTCTCTCTCTCTCTTTCAAATGGCTTTTCTTGTTCTATCACTTTTATTCATCTTCTTCAACTTATCATCAGCTGCTACCATTTCATACAATGTGCAAAACTTAGGGGCTAAAGCCGACGGTAAGACTGATACAACCAAGTATTTTCTTAGTGCATGGACTTCAGCTTGTGCCTCTGCAAAGCCAGCCCAAGTTTACGTGCCACCGGGAAGATACTTGCTGCGCAATCCACTAGTCTTTAGCGGTAGAAGCTGTAAAAACACCATGGTGATGCGTATTGATGGCACCCTCGTGGCTCCCTCGGATTACAACGTTATTGGAAATGCCGAAAATTGGATTAAGTTTGAGAGAGTTAATGGACTTGCCATCTCTGGCGGAACCCTTGATGCTCAAGGGTTTGGTCTTTGGAATTGTAAAGCCTCCAGCAGGAGTTGCCCTAGAGGAGCAACGGTATGTTTAATGCATTAGTTTATTCGCTTAGAAAAATGATAATTATAACTAGACAACTTTGTCTAGTTTACATGATGGTTATTGACCAGTTGTAGCTCGTACGGCATAACACATTACGTAGCTTTGAAAATTGGCAAAATTTCCTCTTTTTCTCCTTGATTTTCATTATTATTTCGGCAAATAAAAACTTCAAATTTTTTAGGGTGTGTTGGTGTGGATTTTGTCGTGCCAAAAATATATTTATACAGTTATTAATATTTTCAGTATATTAGTATAATCAGTATTATATTTTGAAGTATATTTAAGATGAGAATAAATTATATAAGGACTGTCTATAAATTGGTGTTTTTACAGCATCCAATAGGAATCTGTCAATTTTGCAATTTGAGAGAAAATCAAGGAGTTTTGATTGTGTTACTGTGAAAATTAATATTGCATAATCTGTTAAAAGAATCAAAGCTCCTTAATTTTCTTAAAAAAATACAAAGTTGTCTGATTCTGTAAAACTTGTGGACATTATGTATAGAATTGATTTTCATTTAACATATATTGAAGATATCTACTGTATATTTATGTTTCAGCACATCTTAAAATTTGTTTCGAAATCATCTCCAAAAGTATGACATTAATCAGGGGAGTAATTTTTTTTCCTATGGAAACAACTACCAGTCAATGACGGAACCAACTCTATGGACAAACCCTAAATTTTGAATTGTTTGACATTTTGGTCCCAAACATGTGAATATATTCATACAATTCCAAAAATCGTACAAATATTGTCATGCTAAATATATATGGATTATTGATGGCCTATAATTCTAATACATGATTAATTTATAAACAAATAAAAATCTTTCTTTCTAAATTCAAATGACTAATTAATTACCACATATTAATTGCTATTTTCTACATTGCATGATAAATATATTGCAGACCCTAGGCATCTACAGCTCGAACAACGTCGTTGTCAGTGGATTAACCTCCTTAAACAGCCAAATGTTCCATATAATCATCTACAGCTGCAGTAATGCCAAGCTACAAGGAATAAAAATCACGGCACCGGATAACAGCCCGAATACCGATGGGATTCACGTCCAATTGTCAACTGGAGTGAGCATATTGAGCTCTCAAATTGGGACAGGTGATGATTGTGTCTCAATAGGCCCTGGCACTACTAACACATGGATTGAAAGCGTCTCCTGCGGCCCTGGTCATGGCATAAGGTACCTATTATCATTAGCACAATTAAGAATAAAATAATTTATATTCTTTTATTTTCTTTTTCTCATCAAATTTAAGTTTTTTAGTTTTTTTTCTTTTACGTTAAAAACTCAAAAGTGTAACTAAAAGTGTAGAATTGACTCAAAATGTATAATTTTGCACTACGAACTGTACCATAAAGTAACGATTTGCTATATTTTAAAGTCGGGGTACCATAAATATTTACAAAGTGATAATCTTAGGATACAGTTTAATTTTTATTTTAGTTGCATCATTTTATATTTATAGTGCTATAAATATTCTTTATTTATAATGTGTGAAATTTAATTGTTGTTTTAGCATTGGAAGTCTTGGTTGGAATTTGCATGAACCTGGAGTCCAAAATCTGACAGTTAAAACAGTCACATTCCGAAACACAAACAATGGCGTGAGGATAAAGACATGGGCAAGAGCTAGCAATGGATTTGTTAGGAATGTTCTTTTTCAACATGTTGTTATGAGTAATGTCAAAAATCCTATCCTCATTGACCAAGAATACTGTCCTGAAAAGAAAAATTGCCCCAACCAGGTAAGATAATTAATTTTGTTAAATAATATACAGTTTAATAAGTATTGATGGTCGATATAATTAATTGACTAATTATTAGTTATTTTTCTACTTAATGTTAAAAGTTTTCGGGAGTGAAGATTAGCAATGTGATGTATCAAGATATTCATGGAACATCAGCAACACCAGTAGCCATGCGATTCCAATGCAGTAAGAAATACCCTTGTAGTGGAATACGACTACAAGATGTAGCGCTCACCTATAACAATCAACTGGCTACAACATCATGTGCTAATGCTGAAGGAACGGCTTCCGGTGTAATGAAAACTACAAGTTGTTTGTAGGAGAGAATAAAAGAATTATAGGATATATATGATACAATTTATAAGTCATAGCTATTAAATTGACTATAAGGTAGCATTTGGAGTGAGTATATGAAATGAATTAAAGAAGAAATTTGGTAATTGTCCAGTGGAGAGTATGTAAGTTAGATTTACAAGTAATTGTTTGAAATGTGGATTTCAAATGACAAAAGAGTGGATGTAATAGGTTATATTGGATGAATTTTATATATATACTCGTAATTGCCCGTGCCTGAAGGCACGACATAACGAAAAATTAGATTAAAATTCGAAAAGTACTACATTACCTAAAAACTATTTGCAACCTAAAATAACTTAAATCAGACATAACAATTATCATAATTCACCATACTACCACAATAATTAATACATACTCAATCATCAACATATATCTAACAACCAAAACATCAAGCTAGTCGCTACTAAACTCATTTAGGTTTAGTTTTTTAAAATATATAGTTTTGAAGATAAATATTTTTTTTAAAATAACAAAAAAATAAATCAAATGTAATACTAATTGGATACTACATGTGCATTTGAATTGAGAGACTTGAGAGAGTTTTGGGGGGAAAAGACTTGAGAGAGTTTTGGGGGGAAAATTTAGTAAGGAATGAATATGAGTCATTGAATTAAAGTTAGAATGAATCTCAACCGTTGTTGTGCTTTGTCAAATTATAGACTTCAAATTAGGTTGTGTTTTATTATATAGATTATTATTATTATCAGTATAATTAATATTATTATTATTATTGTTATCAGTATTATTATTATTATTATCAGTATTATTATTATTATCGGTATTATTGTTATCGATATTATTATTATTATCAGTATTATTATTATTATTATCGGTATTATTATTATTATTGTCGGTATTATTATTATCTTATTAATATAGATTAAAATTAGAATGAATCTGAACCGTATTTGTGCTTTTCCGCCCAAATCAATTCAAAATGGTATCACACATTTTTAGATAGATCATTTATCAATTTTGTATGGGTTTCAGATAAAGTTTTTTAGGTTTAGTTTTTTAACATATATAGTTTTGAAGATAAATATTTTTTTTAATAAAAAATAAATAAATCAAATGTAATACTAATTGGATAGTACATGTGCATTTGAATTAAAGTATAGTACATGTGCATTTCAATTGAAAGACTTGATAGTGTTTTGGGGGGGGGGGGGAAGACTTGAGAGAGTTTTGGGGGGGAAATTTAGTAAGAAATGAATCTGAGTCATTGAATTAAAGTTAGAATGAATCTCAACCGTTGTTATGCTTTGTCAAATTATAAAATTCCCCCCAAAACTCTCCCAAGTCTCCCCCCCCCCCCCCCAAAAAAAAAAAAAAAAACTTCTTAAGTCTCTCAATTAAAATACACATGTACTATACTTTAATTCAAATGCACATGTACCATCCAATTAGTATTACATTTGATTTATTTATTTTTTATTTAAAAAAAACATTTTTCTTCAAAACTATATATGTTAACAAACTAAACCTAAAAAACTTTATCTGAAACCCATACAAAATTGATAAATGATCTATCTAAAAATGTGTGTTACCATTTTGAATTGATTTGGGCGGGAAAGCACAAATACGGTTCAGATTCATTCTAATTTTAATCTATATTAATAAGATAATAATAATAATACCGATAATAATAATAATACCGATAATAATAATAATAATAATAATACTGATAACAATAATAATCTATATAATAAAACACAACCCAATTTGAATTCTATAATTTGACAAAGCACTACAACGGTTGAGATTCATTCTAACTTTAATTCAATGACTCAGATTCATTCATTACCAAAATTTTCCCCTAAAATTCTCTCAAGTCTTCCCCCCCCCCCCCCAAAAAAAACTCTCTCAAGTCTCTGCATTCAAATGCACATGTACTAGGTAATGTAGTATTTTTCGAATTTTAATCTAATTTTTCGTTACGTCGTGCCTTCAGGCACGGGCAATTACTAATATATATATATATATATATAGCAAGATAAATGAAGTTGTTTGAAATGTTCATGCTAACGTGGATTTGAAATTAGATTTATTGTCCTATTCCCTGTATGTTAGATAATCTTTACCAACTCACAAAAACTAATTATAAATAAAAGAATTTATCACATTTAGCATAAATATATTAAGTGGGACAGCAAATGAGATATATTTTTTTTTGCTTCTTTGACACACACCCCACACACACACACCCTCTTTGCTGCCACCAAGAATCGAACCCTCAACCTTGTGGAAACCATGAGACGAGTAATATCATTGGGCCAAAGGCCTTTGGCAATAAATGAGATATTAGATCAGACAAAAATTGGGATTCGTAAATTTTGGTACAAGATCATACCATATTATGTATTTCCACATCTTTTTTGCTAACACATCATGTCAGCATTAATAGCATTTCTTTCTAATAGTTAAATTCCTTCATTACAAATTCATGGACTTGTCAAAATTGCTCTAAAGTTTATGCTTTGCGACTAAAAAAGTAATGTTGTTGCACATGGAGTCCAATCTTGAAGTTAAACTGTATGGTTGAAACATTTGTCATGTCCAGTAATGCAACCACATTCATATAATGAAAATTTATTTTTAAGAATAATGTCATATGCACGTCTCAGTTCTACTACTACATAACTTTCACTGTTGTGTTTTACATAATCTTTAGCAAGTAATATATGAACAAAAAATGGTTCTAAAAGTCATATTAATTAATTAACATTAATTTCAAGAAAAGGTATAAAAAGAAATAAAATAAAATAAATAAAAGCAAGATATTTTGTAGGTAGCACTAGTATAGAGAGGATAGAACACATGACCTGCCTTTGAAATGACATTATCCTTTTTTTTTCATTCTCATTTTCTAAGTCTGGGCAAGGAAATCGTACCTTGCTAGGGTTAGGATTTCGTGTTGGCTGAGGAGGAGAGAAATCCACGTAGAATACAAAATTGACTGATAAATTCAAGAGGGAAGAAGAACAGGTGAGCAATTACTCCGGTAACATGTGACAGAACTCCTAGGATCCAAGAGCCTTCAGGAGTATCAAAGATCCAGAGAGCCTTCTTGAGTGTCTTCAGTCCAGAGAGAGTCAAAAGGTCCTTTCTATTAGGATGGAGGGAGTATTTATAGAGTTTCCTAGAAAGTGGTCAGATGCCTAGCACATGTCTGGGTCATTTGCCTAACATAAGACCTCAGAAAAAATTCCAGAAATATCCTTAGTTACTTGAATACTGCCCAAATTTTCTTATCCTTCTAGCCATCAATTTAATCCTTCAATCAATTTTCAAAATGAGTCGCCTCCATAAGTCTTCTGCCTCAGGACACGTGAAGGCTTCTCTCGGGTCTCGCTCATTTATTTTTGATTTTTTGTCTTTTTATTTAATTCTTTAAATCGCATGTGAACCCTAATTTATACTTGGGCTCTCACACTACATTAAAATCAAGAAACAATCATTGAAAATAAAGTGGATAACTCATTACTTAAAAGGGCTAAAGACACTTATTTTCATCAAGTTCCACCCTCCTTATAATTTAACCCCTAAATTAATTGGGCTCATAATTTAGCCCCTAAACTATCTAATTTCACACAATGCCCCCTCCTAAAAAAAATTTATTTCTAATTGAAATGGCCGAAATACATAATTTTTTGACAAGACAAGTAGTTTTATACTGTTTGACCATATGAAAATATGATTTGACTTTATTAAGCAATTATGTATTATTAATATTAAAATATAAAAAACTAATTAAACACACAAATTAAAATATAAATAAATTCAAACATACACACACACACACACACACTAATACACCAAGAACACACACACACCCTCACATCTAGATCTGAATCACCATTCAGATCTAAACATAATACATTATACTAATATACTAAGAACACATCAACCCCCAACCCAAACCCTAATCCCCCATTTTCCTCCATTTCAGCTGTATTAACCTTATTATTCACACACACACACACACACACATATATATATATATAATATCTCAAAATCAATCAAATAAATTAACATCCCAAATGAGAAAAATGACAAAAATACTTCAACTTCACATATCCAATTAAAAAATTATAGAAACACACCCTTTATTCTAGTAGCTTCTTTGTATTTTTCTTACAAAATAAGGACCAAATTTGGCAGTAGTTGAAGAAGTAAAGAGATAGAGATGCATCTAGGGAAAGAAAAAGAAAAAGTCAGATCTTGGGCTTAACAACAACACCATACCTTCAGATCTGCTACAGTTGGGGTCGATTGGAGTTATAATTGCTCTTAAGAGGTTCAAATTTAGATGATATGGAGCATAGAGTTCATCATGTTCTTCATGAGTAAGTTTATGAAATTCTCTTGACCAGTAGGCTTGATGAAAATTTTGATAAAGATGATAATTATAATTGTTTAATTTGTTAGTTAGTTTATTTAAGTTTTTGTTGTATTATTTGTTTAATTAATTTAATTGTTCATTAGTTAAATTAACTTAATTTATATTTTCTTTAGTTCTTTAATTTTTTATGGAATTAAGCTTAATTTATAGTATCTGAAAATCTATTCCTTGGTATAATTTTAAATTTTAAAATTTTAAAGTCAACATTGTTTGTGCTTAATTGTATTTATCAATTATTTTAATTTGTGACTAATTATATTTAGAAGTATTTTAATTTTTTAATGAAGTCAAACCTACCCGAATATGGTCAACCCGTATAAAACCAATTAGTTCTAATCGGGTTGACGGCCGGGTCAAGTATTCCGACAAATTTCAACCGAAAATAGAATTTAAAATTAGGTAGTTTAGGGGCTAAATTATGAGTCCGAGTAGTACATGTTTCTTCTAAGTGATGGTATGTCAAATGGACCTTCTATATCCAAGTGAACAAGTTGCAACGACCTTCTAGCTCTCCATGAATTTTTAACTTTAAAACTTTGTTTGTGTTTTTTTCCTATTATGCAGCCTTCATATAGTTGATCTGGATGATTAATTTTTGGTAATCCATTCACCATCTTTGATTTTTATAATAACTTCAGGCCATTGAATCCTAAATGACCAAATCTGAGATGCTATAACCAAGAACTGTCTTTAATGATGGACTTCATGCACCTTATTACTTCCGTCTAGATATCCAGCGCGAATATACAATTTCTCATCATATCAACTTTAGCAATCAATTCATCACTTTTGTTTCTGATGATGAGAGAGTGATCTCTCATGTGTATGTTGCTAGTCAAAACTAATAATGTTGCTTTTCAAAACGGGAACATAATAAACATATGAGATGTACTTTCTGATAGACTCCACGGCACGCTTGCGTGAGGTGGTTGTAATAATTCAAAATTCCCGGATAAATATTAAAATAAGAATTTAATGAAATAAATTTTTATTTTTATAATTTATAATTTATTATATTATACTGCATATGTGAATACGTGCAGTGTAATATATGTATATCTGTGATGAAGTGAATATAATATTATATATTTACTGCGAGTAAATAAATTGTTAGTACGTATACAAAATTTATTGTATACATTAAATAAGGTATATTAAAATA
The DNA here is from genome assembly GCA_034770075.1 of Aralia elata. Taxonomy (NCBI): domain Eukaryota; kingdom Viridiplantae; phylum Streptophyta; class Magnoliopsida; order Apiales; family Araliaceae; genus Aralia; species Aralia elata. Next base: position 68,672,314 of record CM068387.1, on the reverse strand, counting down.
AATTATAGAATTAAATTACTTTAATATAGAGAAATTATTACATTAAATATTTTATTTTTTATTTTTATTTTTATTTAATGTATAATTTCAATTTATATGGAAAAGGATTTTGAACATATAGTACATTATAATAAATATTGTATGTGTATTATATTATGTATATATTATTTATGTAATATATGAATTGGTAGTTTATTATTGCAATAAAAGGGGTAGTGTGCAGATATGTATTATGAAATATAAGCTAGCTGGGTAACTTTCTAGTAACTGAGTCAGTAAGGGAAATAAGTTAGCATGAGTTGTGGTAGGGACATGAGAAAAGGAAGCAGGAGCTGGCTAATTTGTGATTCCTAAGGTCATTACTCAGCAATCCTATAGAGTAGCAATCAAGTAAAAATTTTAGGGAGCAAGTATAATCCGTGGAAAGTAAGAATAGTTGTTCCATAAATCAAACCAAGCCATTCTTGCCTTCCTCTTCCCTGCCCATTCCATCCGAAGCTCTTCCCTGCCCAATTCCCTACACACTACAAGAAAAGGTGTCAATTCCGACGGAATTATTTTCGTCGAAAGTATTGTATTTTTGACGGAATATTCCCTTAGAAATAATTCCCTCGATAATAAGTCAATCTCGATGGAATTTCGTCGGAAATACGAGCTCTCCTTTAGCGCCAACTTTCCCGCCAGCGCCAAACCTAATTTCGACAGAATAGAATTAGTATCGACAGAAATTCCGTCAAAAATATGGTAATGTCGACGGACTTATTTTCGACGGATATTCCGTCGAAAATAAGTTTTAACCCTAATTAAAACATATCAGCTCCCCCAGCCGCCGCGACCTTAGTTTCCATCTCTCTCTCTATTCTTTCTCTCTTTCTGTTCTCTCTCAACCTCACCTCCTCCGACCTCCTCCGACCGCCTCCTCCGGCCACCTCCTCCGATCGCCTCCGACCGCCTCCTCTTGCTCTTCTTCCTCCCTCCCGTACGTGGGACCTCGTCACGCCATCGCTGCCAATCGCTGACCTCCACACCTCCGTTTCATCGACCGGATGCCGCCACACCTCGTCTTCATTTCGGTGCCGGTCGCCGTTGCAGATTCTCTCTCTCTCTGTCAATATTAAGGTAAGTTAAAAGAGTTTCATTTCAATAGTTAGGGTTAATGGAGAATCTGAAATTAAAATAGTTATTGATGTTGTAGAATCTGTCATTCAATAGTTAGGCTTAATGAAATTAAAATTCGTTATTGATGTTGTGAAATCTGAAATTGGGAATGGAGTTGTTATATCTGAATTTTGGAATGGAGTTTAACTATCAGAAATTGAGAATATTAATGGAGAAATTGTTATGAAACTGATTGAGGCTGAATGTTCAATTTGAGTTTCATATTTAATTTGGGTTTAATTTGTTTTAATTTGGTATGAAATGATATTGAGGCTGAGGTGTTCTAATTGAGTTTGATAGTTACTGTATTGTACCCTTCAAATTAGTGTTTGATTCGTGCAAATAGATATGTAATGTCCATAATCTGATATTGAGGAGATTTGTTCATTAGTGTGTTTGGCTTTGATTATGAAAAGGAATTGCACCATGCATGTTCTGTATCAATTTGGGTTATATATATGTTCTATTTTGTATCAACTTACTAAATGTATCAATTTGGGTTATATTTTATATATACACATGTTCAGTGTTTGATTTATGTTATGTACTGATGATAGGTAAATACATGTTATTTCTGACGGAATTCCTGACGGAATTTCTGTCAGAATTATTCAATTGCAAAATATATGGGCCCAACAAGTATAATTATGTATTATTTAATTACTTTCCCAATATTAAAATAAACTAAGTAGCATTTACTTAGTTTCCTAATATTAAAATAATATAAATGAAATAACTTAAATTATATCTAATCATAAAATAAAATACAATAAAATTAATTAAATTTACTTAAATAATATAATATAAATATAATACAAAATTAAATTAAATAAATTTAATAAATTATATAATAAAATTTAATCCACTATAAAATTAACATAAATTTAATAAATTATATAATATAAAATAATACAAAATAAAATTAAATTAAATTAAAAATAATTAAAAATTATAAAAAAATAAATTTAATTTAATAAATTAAAATAAAGATAATAAATTATATAATATAATACAAAATAAAATAAAATTAAATTAAAAATAATAATAAATTAGAATAAAAATAAATTTAATTTATTAACTTAAAAGAAATTTAATAAATTATATAATATAATATAATACAAAATAAAATTAAATTAAATTAAAAATAATTAAAAATTATAATAAAATAAAGTTAATTTAATAAATTAAAATAAAGATAATAAATTATATAATATAATACAAAAGAAAATAAAATTAAATTAAAAATAATAATAAATTAGATAAAATAAATTTAATTTATTAACTTAAAAGAAATTTAATAAACTATATAATATAATATAATACAAAATAAAATAAAATAAAATTAAAAATAATTAAAAATTATAATAAAATAAAGTTAATTTAATAAATTAAAATAAAGATAATAAATTATATAATATAATACAAAAGAAAATAAAATAAAAATTAAAAATAATAATAAATTAGATAAAATAAATTTAATATATTAACTAAAAAGAAATTTAATAAATTATATATTATAATCTAATACAAAATAAAATAAAATAAAATTAATAACAAATTAGAATAAAATAAATTTTAAAAATCATTTATATAATAATAAAATAAAATAGTGAGGAGATAATATAAAATAAAGTAAAATAAATTATAGCTTGGAAAAATAAACTAAGTAGCATTTGCTTAGTTTTGCACAATTACAGTAAATTGCATATATAATTAATACGCATGTAGTATAGTTTGGAGCTTAGAAACCCGTTTGACATTCACTCATTAGGAGTGAATGTCGAATAGTCCCCAGTTTGGGACTGTGACTGGATGTTATGTCTCTCACTTAGGCCGGTGTCAATGAGTTAAGTACGTTTTTAATTGTTTTGATGATTTTTCGACGGTTATCTCTACATGTTCTTCGAGTTCATACTTAGACTAATTTATCTTAGTCTATTTCATGTACTTGGAGACCATGGGGAGGTGTTGTCGAAATTTTCTTGAAACAGGTAGAAACGTCCTGAACGTGTTGACACTAGTGAGGAGACACATCCAGGAATGGGATAGAAGCCTAACCCCTGTAGAGTAGAGATACTAGGAATATATAATTCATGCATGTACCACATGAATGAATATCCCTGACCTAAATGTGTCTTTTGTTCAGTTAAATATGTCACCCAACCAGAGAACAATATTGTGTTTACCATTTGCAAGCTCGAAATGATATTCCCCCCAGGGTTCTTTGACTCGATGGAACATCTGCCTATTCATCTACCGTATGAACTTAAACTTGGCGGTCCGGTGCAATATCGGTGGATGTATCCTTTTGAGAGGTAATATAATCTACAAATTGCATATACTCATATTAATAATAATAATCATATTAAAATGCAATATCTATAGGTATATGCGTTGATTAAAGCAGAAAGTGAAAAAAAGCGCTCATGTTGAGGGTTCTATTGCCGAACGTTATACGGAGGAAGAGCTTGTCAACTTCTGCTCATTGTATTTTGATGATGTTGTCTCAACAAAGCACAACCGTTTAAGTAAGAATGAGGTCATCGGTCCCCAATCTCATGCAGATAGTGAGTTAGCTGTATTCACATATCCGACTAAACCATTTGGCCATGAGACGATGACTTACTTAAGCGACAAAGAATTGAAGATAGTATCCACATATGTGCTTCTAAATATGACAGAAGTATTGTCATACATAAAGTATGGATTATTATATGTCACATCTAATATAATTTATAAGCGTAATCAACTTATATATTAAACTATTTTTTTATTATTTCAGTTCATTCGAAGAGGAAGCGTATGCTTCTAACCCGAATTTAACTGCTGCCTAGTTGGAAGCACTCACTAATGCAACTTTCCAACAGTGGTTTCAGACAAGGGTTGAGGCAGAGAACATTTCTGAGCATTTTAGAGATGTCATACGTGGTCCTTCCAAGGTTGTTTGTTCTTTTCCTGGATGCATCGTGAATGAGTACAGATTTAAGGTCGACAACTTGAATGAACTCGCATCAGTCAACTCTGGGGTTGTAGTGTTGGGAAGCTGTTACAATGATTCTGAGTCCAATTACTATGGACGTCTAGAGGATGTACTTGTGCTTAATTATACCGGGGGTAATAAGGTAGTTACATTTAAGTGTCGCTGGTTTGATACTGAAAAAAGTGTTAAAGTTGATCGTAATAGAATCGTCACAGTAGATATCAAGTCAAAACTCAAATCTGATGACGTTTTCGTGTTAGCCAGTCAAGCGACTCAAGTGTACTACGCTCCTAACGTCGTAAATAGTAGAAGCCCCTGGTATACAGTTGTCACAACAAAAACACGTGCATTTGATAGTGCTAATATGTTAGGGATGGATGAGGCGTTGCAAGAGGATGTTAGCAATCCCAGACAGGTATTGCTAAATGATGAAGATGTGATGACAAATGATGTGGTTGACGTACCCGACGATGAGGAAGTCGATGATTTGGAGGTTGTGCATGAGTACGTTATCATTGAAGATGATAACGACAACAAATCTGATATCGATGATGATGAGGAGGAAGAGACTGAATCCGATAATGATATTGATGTTGAATCTGATGGGTTTGACGACGTACAACCTCTAAACGTATTTCAAATTAGTAAATAATTTAATATTAATATATTAGATTTAAATAATATTAATATATTAGATTTTCGTTATTTCAGTAGCACATTTATGGCTAGAAATAGCCGTGGCGGTCGTCGCGGCGGGGGGCGAACAGGATCCGGAGACGCGAGCCAGGCTGGAGGCTTGTCTTCAGGAGCTAGTAAGTGGTTTGATTCATGTAAACGTATAATATATCTCAATATGCATTAGTTTATGTATTTTGACTAAAGTTTTATAATATAATTACAGATGCTCGTCGTCGACGAGACCGGCAGACTAACCTTAGTCTCTTCGGTTGTCCACCGGCAGTTCCACATGTAGTCCGAGTGGATGTCGGCTCTTCCCAGTAAGTATTCTACTATGACTTAAAAATAAAGAGTTAAATTTATATAATTTGTTGCATTAAACATTTAACGTAACAATATTCAATTGTTTTTACTGTAGTATACTAGACTCGGTCGCTAAGGCGACCATACACGCTATCTGTCTGACGCACCTCCCGACTAGGTGTATGCGCTTCAGCCAGTACAGCCAGTACGATCCCGCGTTTATGGTCACTGTCTTGCGGGAGTTTCACGTAAGTTCATTTTCTTATAAATTAGAAAATTACACGTAACCCAATAATTTAATGGTTCCCAACTTTTAATCTTTTGTTATAGAAATATTTTAGATATGATGAGGGCATCTCTCAGGCAGCCGGCGATGATATTGTTATTGCACACATCGCCAAGAACTACGCCGGCTGGCTGTATGAGATACGACAGAGGGCAGCCCAGGCAGTTGATGACCAGCCCGGGACCACGATTAGAGATCACCAGCCCCACATAGTCTTTGATGCAGTGTGGGAGGCTATGTGTACGCACTGGGATGCTGACGACTTCAAGAAGAAGTCAGAGTAGGCAAAGAAGAACCGTTGTCAGCTCTGAGTCGTACACACTACTGGCTCGCAGTCTTTTGAGGAGGCGAAGTCGGTAAGTGTCATATACTTAGTTGTTTAGTTACTCATTTCTCACAAGTAAACTTCATAACTACTTTATGAATGTATTTATTAGGCCATGCGACAGAGCTTTGGCCGACCTCCGTCTATGTTAGAGTTCTGGGATAGAGCCCACACACCAAAGGACTCTATTATGTCTCCCGCAGCATTAGCTATACGGGTAAGTGTAATCGTAATTTTACGTAATGTTTAATATTAGTTAGTTCATAAAATGACATAATTAACTTACGTATAAGCCATAAATTACAGGACCGATTTCAGGCTAGTCGGGACCAGCGTGTAGCTGAGTTGCAGGCGGCTAGGGGGGATTCCAAGACGTTAGATTCCACCGTTCCTCTGCCCAAGATTGAATTATCTCGGGATGAGGAGCTGGCACTATGGGTCGCGGCTCAGGATCCCCCTACTAGCAGTACCAGCAGATATCTAGTGCTAGGATTGCCGAGGATACCAGCGTATACATTACCTAGAGGTAATATTATTTCTAATAAGTTAAGATTAAGTAACTGCATATATTATTAGTAATGGTATATTTATTTGCGCAGGCTCTAGCCAGCGTCAGCGCCTGAGAGCTTCTGTCGGACCATCTCATACAGGCGCTGGCTTGGACGACGAGATTTTCCAGAGGGTCATGGCTGCGGTGTCGGAGACGTTCCGTACGGATTCGGCCATCCGTCGTCAGGAGTTTCCCAGCTGAGCTCACCTTCACCAGCTCGCCCAGGATATTGCAGCAGGGGCCACCGTCGATAGTACGGGTATCCCACAGGAGTAGTTCGTCGCGATACGCGATGAGGTACTCCGATTGGTGGTTACATTACTATCGGAGGCTTTTGGCCCGATTGGGAGTCAACCCCCGCCTACTCAGGTATATTATATTTACTTTTACTTATTTAATCTGCATGTTATTCAAATAATACTCTCATACGGACTAATGTGTTATATTTTTAATTGTATCAACAGGGTGGCGACGGCGACGGCGACGGAGGGGATGATGACGTGAATTTGCATACACCATAGTCCATGCCCATGCATTATATATATAGTTTAGTTTGCTTAGGTGTTTTGTATTTAGAATCTACTTAGATGTTTTGTAAATCATATATTGTATAGTTTAGTTTGATTCTTTGTAAATCGATGTAATATACTTTAGTTTTGAAAGTATTTCGGCACATAATGAGTTATTCTTTATAATTTTTAATGTTATGGGTTGATTATGATATATGTTGTTCTTGGATGTAGCTATTGGTATTGTAATATATGTATTGTTGGGATAAAGCAGGTTACAGGTACAAAAAAAACCTGGAAAATAAAAAAAACAAAAAGATTATTTAAAAAAAAACATGTTATTTCCGACGGAATAAGGTATTTCCGACGGAAGTTCCGTCGGAATTAAGCATTAATATTTATTTTAAAAAAATAGTATTTCCGACGGAAATACATTATTTCCGGCGGACATTCCGTCGGAAATATCTTACGTTATCACCGACGAAATATTCCGTCGGAATTGATTCCGTCGGAAAAGGCTTATTTCCGACGGATCATTCGTCAGAATTAGTCCGTCGGAATACAATTATTTCCGACGGAAGTTACGACGGACTTAATTCCGAGGGCGTTATTTTCGGCCGAATTCCTGATGGATTATTCCGTCGGAAATAATTTAATGCCGACGAAATAGGATTATTTCCGACGGAAGATTCCGTCGAAAATATACCTTTTTCTTGTAGTGTACTCCACCAGACACCCTTTGTAACGACCCCAAAATTCATACAATTCAACTCTCAATATCGGTCGTTATCAATACATTTTCATTATGACTTTACAACAATATTCATTTTTAAACTTAATAAAATGCGGAATAATTTTAAACTTTTCAGTTTTCTTTCTTTGCTTTCCCTGAATCATAACCTTAAATCATCTATGTATTCTAGAATCATATTTACTTTATGATTCGCTTCACCAGAGTTATAATAAAATAAAAACTACTTCTAGATTCATTAACCTTTTATACCTCGAATAAAATTAAGTTACAAGTCAGTACGAATTTTACAACTCAACATTTGTTACATTTAATTCATCATCAAATACATTATCCAGAACCTTAACCATGGTTCAAAAACATAAATTTAAGCTAAAACAATTAATCTTCATGCATAACATCTGAATCATGCCATTCAAGCAGCACATAACGTTACTTTGAATCTTTAACCTGCAAAAGTGGTTATTTGTAAGAATGAGCTCGACAGCTCAGCAAAATCTAACAGTTTGCATGCATCACATAGCACATAGATAACATGCTCATTATTTAAATCACAAATATTTGGCTAAACATGTCATATATAATAATTAACACATAACAAATAGAGATTACGTTCCATAACTCAATCAACATTCTTTATTCAACGAACGTAGTCATAATTTGACTTTGTCGTCTCATACTTGTAACATATATAAAATGCATCATGCTTTTACATCATATGTTTAAAACAGTTAATCATTTAGTTCACATAACAAAAAGGAACTGAAAGACTTGCCTGATTCGTAGATTACCAATTACCATAATCAGCTTATACTTATCTGCACTTCATGTATCCTACACGATATATATAATCATGCAAAACATTTATTAGTCATATAGAAACACTTAGTATTAACTCTACTTTACATTTCATAATCCTTCGTTTTATTCTCCATGCAATTCTCAATTTAGAAATTAAGTCTTCTTCATAAAACCCTTCATTTTATTACGTTTCACTTTAATCGACACTTAACATTTAGTTAAGTCTTAAACTTTTCTTTACATTAGATGTATAATATTTATAAGTAATTCTTTGGCTTGTTATAATACTATTGTCACTTTAGGATTCACTCTCATCCAATCTCATTTTAATATCTCAATTGTCATTTGATAAATAATGGATAATTGTTACCATCGATCACAATATCTTAGTATTTATTTAATGCATTAGTCTACGTTTTTAAACATGCATAGGACAACATAATATATTACAACTTGAGAGACTTATACAAACATACCCCATGATGGACTCTACATAAACCACTTTAGAAAATAAACAATTTTCTCACATCTGTCAGTTTCAGCGCCGACCGCACTGAAAATGAACTGTTTCAGCGCCGACCGCGCTGAACTCTAGACCCAGAAACTCAACATAGTTTCAGAGCCGACAGCGCTGAAAATGAACTGTTTCAGAGCCGACTGCGCTGAAACCTGAACTTCGAATTCTAAGCATACCCAATTATCATAAATTTTGTTAAAACAATTCTAAACATGTATTTAACCATCCTAAGTACGTAACTCACATTAATCCACCAAATAGAGCCTCAAATCTCATGTTCATACTAATTTTTACAACTTTGATAAATTTAGCCCAATCAATCGCTACGGATTCGTTTCTCAACCAAATTGGTTCGTTCAACTTCCGTTGTTTTCGTTTTTAAACGCATAACAATAATCCATCTTCAATTTACAGATTATTACTCAAATTCCTAACCAATTTCGACTCCAAAACAAGCTAAAATATACATATTCAACAAAAAAAACTAAATTCTTTTTATTTAACATTTTTCCATGAATTTGACACTTCAAAAATCATCTACTAACAACATAAACTAGATTAAATAAACTCAATAACATAAACAACCAATTTCTTCATCAATTCTTCATCAAAACCCAATTTTTCAGAAAACTCAAAGAACAAAATTCAATAAATTTTAAAGTTGATCTTCTTACCTCTTTGATCCTCCTAATCTTAGTTAAATGATGAAGAAAGTTTCTTCCGCCTTGATTTTCCAAAGCTTCTTCTCCAATTCCTCAAGAACCCTCTCAATTTCTCTTTTCCTCTCCTCTGCTCTTTGGCTTCCCAACTCCAACTAATGAAAACTTACGTGATATTTAGTTGGGAGTTTCCAGTAGTTAGAAAATACAAAGGGTCTCTATGCCTTGTTTGGCTAGAACCCAAAAATCCTTTTTAGCTTATTATAACAATCTTTTTATTATAAGATATATATTGTCACACTTTATTTTAATTAAACTTATTATATAATTAAATTTAATTAAACTTATTAATAATTCCAATCAAAACTTTACTGACAAAATTTTAATTCAACTTAGCCGAACTATAATTTATTAAATAAATCATTTTATTCAATAAAATATTAATCCTCTAATTTAATTATTTAATTAAATTATAATTTTATCATCACATTAGCGTACTAAAATACGCACCAATACATCACACACAAATATATTCACATCAATTCACTATTTAATTAAGTGAATCACTCACATTATTTATGAAACTTAATTCACAATAATTTTCATTGTCCACAAGACATAACAATCAAATTATATTATCTCACAATATAATTTTAACTTAATTAAATTAACTAATATTATTCAACTAATTTCCTGCTCATGACAATTTTATTTAATCTTTCCAATAGTTTAACTAATTATTAAACCATTTCTTCCCAATCACAAGAATATATAATTTCCTTCACATCAAACCACATATTTTATAATATGAAAGACATATATACATATACTCAAACTCAAAATGTCTCATAATAAGAATTTTTATTTATTAAATTCTTATTTAATAACTTCTGAAAATTCAGGTTGTCACATCCTTCCCTCCTTATAAGGATTCCGTCCTCGGAATCAACGAAGCCTCTTACTCAGTTTTCACTAATTCTCTTTCACAATTATCGTTAAATAACTTAACGCATTACTTTAGTGTAGGTTTTATTTCATCACCTTCACTTAAACCTGGAACACTTCGAGTGTTATATATTCTTTAACCCTTTAACACATTTATTGCATATCATACTCGTAGTAATCATTTAATATCCTGATTTAGCATCGCATAAATATTCAGGATATCACATTCACTCCTTCTTCTAAGAATTTCGTCCTCGAAATTTTGATTTACTAATATTCGTTCCTTCCAGCTATCAAAATGGACTTTACGTTAATCTCTACATATTCATTGGGTTCTACAACCCAATTCTTTCTCTAATGATCTTTCTAAGATCATTGCATTCTTCACATCTTCCTTTTCTAAAAAATTTTCACATCATTACTCATCATCAGCTACATTTATCTCTTCCCTTTCTGTTGGATTTATTATAGTTTGTTTAACTTACTCATCACCACATGTCACATTCTATAACCTACCCCTTTTCTAAGGAATATCCTCCTTTCCACTTCCAACTTTCAAAATAAGAAGAATCTTTTATAATTGTTCAATAATTGGGAAGCAGTAAGAGTAGCTCAGGAATTTAAAAGATTCATTCAAAAACTTTCAATATCATGTTGAGGAGTCGTAAAGACTTGAACCTTGTCCTAGGTTAACAGATATTTCTACTGTAACCGTTAACAGTCAAAGACTATGGACCATCTTTTCTCGTACTCTAGGTGATCAGCCCTTCGTACTATGTATTGTGCACATACATATTAACGCTATTGCGTATCCCCATTACAGAGTTGGTTCACCTCAGACTTAATACAAATTTTGCACCAAAATAAACTGGTTTGGCATAAAATCTCAAATAACTCTTGAACTTCATAAACACCTTTCAGTAGTTGTCTAGCCAAATGAATTAGCATAGATCTTGAACAATAATTCGGACATTAGTCAAAACATTTTTAGCCAATTCAATTGGCATATCTATTCATAACTTAACAAAAAAGAAAAAAAAATAAAATTCTTTTATGACGTCATGATACCGTACCGTCTTAATAGTACTTTGAGGATGCCGTCATTTTAGGACTTTGTCATACTACATCATACCATAGTGGGCTGACGATCCTTCGATCACATCCAACACTAGGTTCAATTGCATTGATGACTCCATCGTTCAAAATACATTTTGATAATTTGAAATCATTTTTATCTAGCTGAAACAATTAGCATAGACATACGAATAATAGCACCTTTTTAAAACTTATTGGTTCAAACATTGACCCAATATATTTTTGAAAACACAAAATTGCGAATATCAGCACGATGTCAATAAATTTCGAAAATCTAGCATAGCTAGAAGATTTGAAATCTCTATTTTCTCCATCAATTTCAATCTTTATTCCATTACTTCATTAATTAATCATTCTATCAATCTTCAATACCATCAATACTCTCTATACCATAACTTTTCTATACCCAATATAGTTCATCAAACTTATCACACTGTGAAAGTTCAGGAACTTACCACAATCATATGGATTTAGGAACTTATCCTAGTCAGACCAAAATCGTCCATTCGCTGAGGGGTTCCACCATACGATTGTGAGTCATGAACCTACCATAAGTATGAGTTTTAAGAACTGTACCTAATCTTAATATTCTCTAACTATCAAATATAAATATGAGAAAAGAATCACCTTCTTGTCATACGTATAATGATAGCGTGATTCCAAGATTGCAATTAATTGTCAATATAGGAAGCTAAGTGGTTCTCAAACCAAACACAATTTTTGACCGCGCCGTTTCCAAGAGTATTTTCCAAGAGTATTCTGGGCGCGGCCGCGCCGGTCACTAGATTTTGAAATTTTTTTATTTTTTATTTTATTTATTTCAATTAAGATAAAAGGTTTATTTTGAATTAGAATATGACTAAAAATAAAATTTTTATTTTAACTTGGAATTGAATTCCACGTTAACTAGAAAAAGGAGTTTATTCTGTTTTGGAAGAGGATTCCATGTTTCCTAGAATAAAGGAGTTTATTCATATATGGAATAGGATTTCATGTTTCCTAAAAAAATTAATATGTTTATTTTGATAAGGAATATGATTCAACATATTTTATTTTTTCAGCAATTTTAAGTTAAAATAAATGAGTTTATTTTGAACTTGAAATTGGATTCCGTGAGTTTATTTTGATCTTGAAATTGGATTCCATGCTGATTAAAATAAAGGAGTTTATTTTGATTTGGAATTTGATTAAAAATAAAAGAGTTTATTTTTATTCAAAATTGGATATATTAAAATAAAATAGTTCATTTTGATTTAGATTTTGATTAAAATAAAAGAGTTTATTTTGTTTCAAAACTAGATTTAATACAACTTTAAATTTCTCATTAAATGATATCAATGCATATATGAAATGTTTTATTATTCATGTGATGAATATTATTTATGGATGCATATGGTGATATGTATGATAATAAATAAGATTGATTATGGACTATTAATCAATGAATGATTGGATTTTATTTTATAAGGATGCTTGAATGAATGAGTTTTATAAATGGGGTCTGCATACCTCGTCTTCTCTAATTTTTCTTAATGTAAATTCTAACTTCCTCCTCTGTACTTCTCCTTGACTATTGATTAAGATTTTTATTTATTGTAAATAGTTTATGTAATAGGAATAGTTAGAATTATTTTGAAGAATTGGAGACAAAGGAGCAAGGAGCGCTTGAAGACCCGTTTGTAATGAAGCCCAGGTTTAAATGTAATAATTATATTTAAATTCAGTTCTTGCACCCTAGGTTTGACCTTTTGGTTCACTTGGTGGCTCTAGTGAACCAAACTAGAATAAAAGTCCATAATCAATCCAGGTAGATTATAGTATTCTATATGTGCATGATTACTATATATATATATATATATATATATATATATTATACAACATGTTTTGCATGTTAAATAATATGACGCGTATTATATATATATATATATATATATATATATATGTGTGTGTGTGTGTGTGTGTGTGTGTGTGTGTGTGTGTGTGTGCGCGCTCGCGCGCGCGCGCACGTGCGCTAAATAAGATGAGACATATAATAACAAACCCCTCAAAAAAATTATATTAAGTTGTAACGTTCAAAGATATTTGGAATATCGAACGTCGCCTTCTAGCATGGTAAAGTGATAGAGTATTGAATATTTAATATGAGTGTGTTGTGTCACCACAAGGCAAGTATTAAATATTTAAGATGTTGCCTTGTCACATTTGATGCTTATTAAGGAATTGAACATTACTATTTTGTTGTGCCATCATAAGGACGATATTTTTCTCTTCACATATATGGAAGTGCTAAGTTGGACTGAACTTGGATAATTTTGATTCGGATGTGTCACCACTTGATCAAAATAATCTAAGAGGCAAAATACAAGGAGTTATATAGTGATGTAATTGACAGTAGTTGTCTACATATTTATTTATATATCGTTTGTTGTGTCACCATAAGGCTATATATATTTAAAATGTGATCCTTATTCTCACTAACAAATCTTTAATTAGATTTACCGAACTATATATGGACGATAATATAGTTTGATGAAAATAGTGGGAGATACCAATTTAAATAAAGACCTAATTTATTTTGGTAATTAAGAAATGAATGTATGCAAAAATATTGTTAAGTTACAAATTCATTTATAGAATTTTACAAATGTCTAATTTACTATCACTGTAGAGTATATTAGATGCTAATTAATTGGACCGAAATATACGGATTAATTAAGGAATTTGAGAATAGTTCTCACGGTTGAAAAGCTATCTTATGTCCTTAATATGTCTGTCCCTGCAACTGTTGCAGAAACAGCCTTTGAGGAAGAGATTGCTACTTTTAGAAAGTGGCAAGATGAAGCAACCGTGGCTCAATGCATCATGCTCGCGTCCATGAGTAACGAGCTTTAGCGTCGACATGAAATTATGTATGCTCCTACTGTACTCCTGCACCTCAAGGAGTTGGATGGTGAGGAAAGTAGGACTGCTATATATCAGATATCTAAAGAGATCTTCCGATCTTGAATGACCGATGACACTACAATACAGACAAAAGTCCTTAAAATGATCAATTTGATTGAACAATTAGGACAACATGGTTTTATCATGGAGAGAGTTGATTCAAGATTTGATCTTACAATCACTTTCGAACTCATTCTCACAATTTGTTGTGAATTTTCACATGAACAAGCCAGATGTCAGCTTGCCTGAGTTGCTTAACATGGTTGTACTAATTGTACCACAAGCTAGCAATTTACTAATTTTTTTTTTGACGAATCCTGCAATAATAACAAAGAAGATTAATTCATTGAATCAGAAAAATACAAATTACGTGTATGATAGAGTGTGAATACCTACCCTATCCAAAAAATATTAGTGTTAATTTTAATTGCATATTAGTCTTAATTTTAGTTGCATTAATATTAAGACTAATGAACTAATATAATACTCCCTTCGTCCTCAAAAGGATAACTAAAGATACAATTTTTTTGTCCTCAAAAGGATGATTAAAGATACATAAAGTACATGGTAAATATGTCATTTAAAGGGGTCAATTAATATATATATATATATAAAGTACTCATTATATTATATAATTGTGTGGGGCCACTAAGAATAAATTTGGAACGTTTTTACTCTTTTTTCTCTTTTTTATATATTTCTTAATTTATGTGAAAAATGTACTTGTGTCATCCTTTTGAAGACGAAAAGAGTATATCAATTGGAAATGCATTAGTCTTAATATTAATTTATTCAATTAGAAACAGTTTTGCATTTTAGTCTTAATTTTGGTTGCATCATTTTATAAGTAGAGTGCTAGCTATTAATATTATTTATTTCTTTCTAATGTGAACGGAAATATTTGTTGTGACAACATTTGAAGTCTTAGTTGGAATTTGCAAGAACTTGGAGTCCAAAATCTGACAATTAAAACGGTTTCATTCTGAAATACTGACAATGGTGCATGTGAGGATAAGATATGGACAAGGACTATCAATGGATTTGTTAGGAACGTTCTTTTTTAACATGTTAAGAATAATATCAAAAATTTCATTCTTATTGACAAAGAGTACCGTCCTGAAAAAAGAAAAAAAAATTGTCTCGGCCAAGAAGGATATTTAATTTTGTTAAACAATATCTTTAGATTCATTTATAAAAAAATAATCAAAAGTTTGATTAATTTTTTAATTATCAATTATTTTTATACTTAATGTTAAAAGGTTTTAGGAGTGAAGATTAGTATCGTGATGTAACAAGATATTCGTGGAACATCAACGATACCAATAACCATACCATACAATTCTAATGTAGTAAGAAATACCTTTACAGTGAAATACGATTATGAGATGTACCGCTTACTTATAAAAATCAATCCAATTAGCTACAACATCATGCGCTAATGTTGGAGATACGACTTTTGGTGTAATAAAACCTTCTGGTTGTTTATAGGATAAATTAAAAAGATTATGGATGTATATGCTATAATTTATAAGTCATAACTATTAAATTGACTATAAGGTAGCATAGAATTATATATCTTTTAGGTGGACCTAATTTTAAAAATTGTTCGGATATAAATCCTAACAGGCTGGATTGGGCTTCTTATGTTGGGCTCGGCCCAAAGGCCAATTACACCTAGTGGATTATATGAGGACTCTCCAGTCCAAACAGGCTTGGGCCAGTATTCTAAGCCCTTATGGTTCCTTACTGGATTATACTTCTATCGGATCAAGGTAGTTGAATCCGGGTCTAATAAGGATTCTGGGCAGAACACTCCTAATAGGAGTAGGAAGTAGCCAAGTGAATCCTTATAAATACCCAAGTAACAATGAAGGCCAGGTACGACACTTTTACCCTACTAAATATTTGACCTCCATTGTTAGCGTACCTTGTGCTTGTTACTTACTCTTACACCTGAGGAGTCTCCACACGGCCCAAGCCGTTGGGACTTTTGTGCAGGTACACGCGCGGAGAGTGGATTGGACGCGCGGACAAAATCAAGCGTTAACATTGGCGCTAGAAGGAGGGCCTTTTAGTAGTAAATTGCTTTCGTGATCAAAACAAATCCACATGGAAAATTCACAGCAAAGCAACCATGGTTCTCACGGACCGGTGCAATCTCGGCCACACCGGGAGACATCAGCCGAACGGGGACAACGCCTTCAGCAGATCCTTGATCAAAAGAAAGCTCTAGACATCCAGCAAGAAGAGCTGGACAGGCAGTACATAGAACTGAACGAAGCTGGGCAACAGTTGTTGAGCGAGAGAGGCTCTGCCTCCTGCTCTGCTCCCCACTGACGAAGAGATGACCGACCCCAAAGACGGCATCAAGATAATAACCAGGCCCAGTCTGAATCCATCTTCACAAGGGACTTGAGAAAAAGAGCCCGGTCACCATCCAGGCGAGATCGTCGCGAGGGTTCCCGACGAAGCCTTGATAGAAGTCATACTGGGGAATCATCACCCCGAAGGGCCGAACCGTCAGGAACCAAAAAGCCTCGGGCCACTCCTTTCACCCGAGACTTGGCTAATGCGAAGATCGATAGGAAGAACAAGGTTCCCTCAAACCTGGAGATGTATGATGGAACTGGAGATCCCCATGATCATACCTTCACTTTCGAGCAGGCCATGCTCTTTCATGGTCATGATGAAGCGACCATGTGCCATCTATACTTATCCACCCTGAAGAAGACTGCTCGGGAGTGGGTTGTCTCCCTCCCATCTGCATCAGTACGCTCATGGGATGATCTGAAAGAACAATTCCACACCCGCTTCGGCAGCAACAAGAGGCGGGCTAAAATGATCACATCCCTTATGCAGGTCAAACAGAGACCGAATGAAACGCTTCGGCAGTACATAAAGAGATTTCGGGAGGCTGTATCTGAGGTCAACGATATAGATCCGAAGCAGGTGATCCACTTCTTAACCATGGGATTGAATGTGGATAAGTCCAGCAGGCTAATCGAGGAGATTATCTCAAAGGTGCCCGAATCTTTGCCCGAGGCGTATGATAAAGTCGATAGTTCGTCGAGTTGGAAGAGGCGCTCGCTAATCTTCGGGGCACCTCAAACAATACAGGTGATTTTCACCAGAGAGACCCCCGAGGAGAGGACGCTGATAAGAAGTACAACAACGACAAAGGGAACGGCAAGAAAGATTCCCACGATAATCGGCAAAAGAAGAATAACGGTTTGAGAGACCGAGGTAATAGGGATAATGACAAGGACTACACTCCCTTAACCTTGAGTAAAGCTGTTATCATCAAGGAAATCAAAGACCAGCCTTTCTATGAAAAACCCCCGAGGATCAGAGTCTTCGCCAGACAAAAGAATGGGGACAGATATTGTGATTACCATGAAGCCAAGGGGCATGATACTGAGGATTGTTATCAGTTGAAAGATTTTCTCGAAAGGCAAGTTCGGAGGGGTAACCTGGATTGCTATGTGGCCGATCGATACAAACCGAGCCCTTTTGATCGGATAGCTCCACCGCCGCCATCTTCGGGAGCGGTAAAGGGAGTCGTGGATTGTATATCTGGTGGACCGATATCAGCACTATCCAATAGAAAAAGAAAAGCTTTCGGTAGGGAGGTCCATCAGTTGTTTGGACAATCTAAAACTACCCCAACAGAACCTATAACCTTCTCCGATGAGGATTATCCCCCGGGAATAGTTACACCGCATCAGGACGCCCTGGTCATTATAGCTCAAGTTGGAACCATGGATTTGAAACGGATGCTGGTGGATAATGGGAGTTCGGTGGATGTACTCTACAGCCATGCCTACAATCGGCTGGATCTGGGGGGAAGGAAGCTGGAGATCTGCAATGAGTCCCCGCTATATGGCTTCGGGAACAACCCAGTCCGAATAGCAAGAACGATAGAGTTACCAGCGATCTTCGGCATGGCTCCTAAACAAGCCTCCATCATGATAAGGTTTTATGTGGTCCAAGTGGAGAGCAACTACAACGCCATCCTCGGGAGGACAACTCTGGCAGCTTTGAAGGCAGTCACCTCCATTCCACATCTGAAGATGAAATTCCCTACCGAGAATGGGATTGGGGAAGTGGCTGGCGATCAGGATTTATCTAGAAGGTGTTATCTCCAAACTATCCAGGCAACTTCTGTGGGGGTTAGTAAGCAAAAAACCACGATGAAGATCGAGCTAGAACCCTTTACAGAAGGAGGCTCCGAGCCGATAGCTACGCCTGCTGAAGAAACCGAGATTCCATTGTTTCAGGAAGATAGCACCAAGACAATTCAGATTGGTACGGGGCTTCAGGCGAATGTCAGATCCAAACTCATCGATCTAATCAAGGAATATTCAGACATCTTCGCATGGACACCGTCTGATATGCCAGGGATTGACAGAAGTATAGCAGAGCATAAACTGAGTGTTGACCCCAGTCACAAACCCGTCAAGCAGAAAAGACGGAACATAGCACCCGAACGACAAAAGGTAATCGATGAAGAGATTGAAAAACTATTGGCTGCTAACTTTATTTATGAAATAACTTACCTAGAGTGGCTAGCCAATGTGGTACTGGCAAGGAAGCACAACGGGAAGTGGAGGATGTGTGTGGACTATACAGATTTGAACAAGGCATGTCCGAAAGATTATTATCCTCTCCCGAACATCGATCAGCTAATCGATTCTACTTCGGGACACAATTTAATGAGCTTCCTGGATGCTTTCTCCGGGTATAATCAGATTGCCATGCACAAACCAGACATACCGAAGACATCCTTCATTACTCACTGAGCAATTTACGCCTATAAAGTCATGTCGTTCGGCCTGATCAATGCCGGAGCAACCTATCAGCGGATGATGAATAGGGTGTTCAGAGATCAGATTGGCAGGAATATGGAAGTCTATGTGGATGATATGATCGTCCGAAGCATGGGAGATGAAGACCATTTGTCAGATCTAGAAGAATGCTTTCGGAATGTTAGGATCCACAGCATGAGACTTAATCCCACCAAATGCACTTTTGGCCTCGGGTCGGGCAAATTCTTGGGGTACATGGTAAGCCGAAGAGGGATAGAAGCTAACCCCGAAAAGATATCGTCTATCCTCAAGATGCAGTCCCCGAGGAATTTTAAAGATGTTCAAAGATTAACAGGAAGACTCGCCGCCCTTCGGAGGTTTGTGGCCCGATCAGCAGAGAAATGTCTTCCATTCTTCAATACTCTGAAAGGGGCTCAGAACCAAAAGACGTTCGTTTGGACGGAAGAGTGCCAGCTTGCCTTTGAACAGATCAAACATTATATTTCTTCTCCTCCGATCCTCAGTAAAGCTCTTCCCGACGAAGATCTACAGCTATATTTATCTGCAACACAATGTGCGGTCGGGTCGGCTTTGATAAGGGAGGATACACAGGGTCAGAAGCCAGTCTACTACGTAAGCCATGCTCTTCGAGATGCCGAAGCTAGGTATCCAAACTTAGAGAAGTTGGCTTACGCGTTGATTATTTCTAGTCGAAAGCTACGACACTACTTTCAAGGGAGGACCATCACGGTATTTACCGATCAACCCCTTCGGAAAGTTTTGTACCGACCCGAATCCTCAGGAAGACTAGCAGCATGGGCCGTAGAGCTCAGTCAATTCAATATTGACTTTCGCCCTCGGACAGCAATTAAGGCGCAGGCCCTGGCCGATTTTATCGTCGAATGTTCCTTCCCTGAGGAAAAGGAAGAAGATCCAGCTGAACTACCCGATCCAGCGACAGACTCGACATGGACATTATTCGTGGATGGATCTAGCATTGGGTCTCGCAGCAGAGCAGGGGTGATTCTTACCTCTCCCGAGGGGTTCAGGGTCCAGCAATCTATTCGGTTCGGGTTCACGGCCACCAACAATATTGCTGAGTATGAAGCACTTATAGCAGGTCTAAGGTTGGCCCGAAGCCTGGAGGTGAAAAACCTGATAATACATAGTGACTCCCAACTCGTGGTAAAACAGGTCTTGGGGGAGTACGAAGCTAGGGAACCACATCTTCAGGCCTACTTACAGCTGGTGCAGACGCTTCTCGGACACTTCCCCAGGTATCAAATTATTGGGGTGGTTAGAGCGGATAACGCAATGGCTGACGCTCTCTCGAAGCTTGCTACAACTGACCAGGGGGAATTAGAAGGATCTGTCTACCTTGAAACTCTCCAGGAACCGAGCATAATGGTCCAGACAATAATGGATATCGAATTCGAGGACTCCTGGATGACCCCTATAGTCAAATTTTTGAAAACTGATGAGCTGCCCGATGACCGAACACAGGCCCGACGGATTAAATTCAAAGCCACAAAGTATTGTCTTATTGAAGATACACTGTACAGGAAATCCTATTCGTCGCCCTTACTTCGGTGTCTGGGTCCCAGAGAATCTGATTATGCGATTCGGGAAGTCCATGAAGGGATATGCGGAGATCATGTGGGAGCGAAGACATTGGCACATAAAATTTTGCGACAAGGATATTTTTGGCCGACCATGCTTCAGGACGCCAAAGACTTCGTCAAAAAATGCCATAAATGCCAACTGTTCGCCTCGGTACCACACCAACCTCCCGAAGAGCTTACTCCTATATTATCTCCCATCCCTTTCGCAGTTTGGGGAATAGATCTTCTCGGGCCGCTCCCTCAGGGTAAGGGTCAGGTAAAATTTGTTATTGTGGCCATAGATTACTTCACCAAATGGGTCGAAGCCAAACCACTAGCAAAGATCACAGAAAAGACATGTCTTCAATTCTTTAAAGAACAGGTGGTTTATCGGTTCGGAATCCCTAAAGTCCTAGTCTCTGATAATGGTCTTCAGTTCGTGGGGAAAGAGTTCGAAGGTTTTCTGACAGAGCTGAATATTCAACACCGACGAACTTTTGTGGCCCATCCTCAAGCAAATGGACAGGTTGAGGTGACAAACAGGCTCTTGTTGAACGGTATTAAACGAAGACTCGAAGAGGCCGAAGGAACCTGGCCCGAAGAGCTTCTGCATGTCCTATGGGCCTACCGAACAACTCCTCGAACCACAACCGGAGAAACACCCTTCAAGCTTTCTTATGGGACCGAAGCCTTGATACCTATTGAGATTGGGATACCTTCCTCCTGAGTCCAAAACTTCGACGAAATTCTCAATAGCGAGGGGCTTCGGGAAAACCTAGACCTATTGGAGGAAGAACGCGATACCGTGGTTCTCAGATTAGCTACCTATCAGCAACGAACAGCTCGGCATTTCAACAAAAATGTTAAGGTAAGGATGTTCAAGGCAGGTGACTTGGTTCTTCGGCAGGCCGAGGCGTCTATACCTCGGGAAACGGGAAAGTTAATGCCTACATGGGAAGGACCGTATAAAATTGTTGAAGTATTGGGTTCAGCGACCTATAAATTACAACATTTGGATGGCACGGACGTCCCGAACACTTGGCATGCGGCTCGGCTCCGAAGATATTATCAGTGATACTATGTACTTAGTTTCTTTTGAGGCCTAAATGTTGGTCGATACTGATTATCTTTTCGAGATTAATGAGAATTCTTCTATTTTATCTTTGTCTGCTGTTTTTACATACACTTTGATATATCGATTAACCTTATTAGTAATTTCCTAATAACGTTAATGGGGAGAAGGGGTATAGAACAGCTATGTACATTGATAAATAAGAATCACTCAAGAGAAGAGATAAAATAGAATATTCACGTTGCAGAACAAAGAGTCTGTTGAATTCCATAACAAATTACAACTACAGAAATTCAAATTACAAAATCAATCTTCGGGAATAATAATCCCCAGTGCATCAGGATCATGACCTTTTGTCCTCACCAGTTCTCGGGCAAACTCGAAGCCGTCATTAAACTCATTCACCACAACATCTTGGACATCTTCATGGAATTGATCCGAGGTCTTATATTCCTCGATAACCTTTTGTCGAAGACTTAGCGCCAACACACTGGGTGATGCAGGGGCAATAGGACCCTTCAGCCAATCAGCTTCTCTGGAAGTCCAACCTTCAACGATCGATTGCACATTCTCCTTTAGATTCCTTATCTGATCTGTTTGAAGGCGAATCGTATCGTCTAATTGGCCGAGCTGATCCTTCTGATTCTGGGTGAGCAACTCAAGCTCTTTATTTTTTCCCTCTGCTTCCTCGGCCCGTTTCATAGCAGCCTCAGCCTGTTTGATGGCCTCTTCCGCCCGAACCTCAGCATCGGCTACTCGAGCGTTCGCGGTCTGCATTTGGGCCCTTAAGGCGGACAGCTCCTTCTCGCTTTTGACCTTCTCCGAACGCATTCTTTCGTAGTCATTTTTCATAATATGGAAGCTATCGTGCTGCGTTCGGAGTTGTGTTCGGACCTTTGAATGAAGCTCCTTCGCCTGAGCACATTCTTCGGAGGACTTCTTCAAATCTTGCTCCAAGGTCTTTACTCGACCAGAGACCTCGAGAAGAAGATCGTTCCCCTGCAAAACATTGATCGGGAGTCAGAACATAGCACATAACAAAACTGTGGCTATTACTTAAAAAGAAGACTTGCTTACCTTGGTATGATGCGCGAACAGTTTTTCCATCAGAGCCTTTAGATCCCCCTGATCGGCTTCGGTTACATCAATTAGGATTGGGGGGAGATCCGAGGCCCCGACAGAAGTCCCCACTTCTTCCACCCTCGGCGGTTCAGCGGCGGGAGTGGGAGGAGTGGACTCCCTTTGCTTCTTCTTCCTCACCAGTGCCCCTTCATCGGGGTGAGGAGACTCGGCATCGAAGGAGGCTGTTGCAACCAACTCCTTCGGGGCACCACTGACTGATCCCCTGGTGGTAGAAGAAGGCTCGATCGGGACCACTTGGATAGGTCCTTCTCTCCCCTCAACTGAGGAATGGCGCACCAGCCTCCTCTTTTTGGGCTTGGACTCTGCAGCTCTCGCTGACTCCGGGGTCGGGCCAGGTCCAGAAGCTCTTTCGGTAGTTCCCTCGGGCAAGGTTAATACTTTGCTGCCCGAGGATTTCTTCTGGCGTGCCAGCCTCAGCTTTTCAGCACCTGACAGCTTTGTCCTCGGCACACCAGCTGCTTCAAGAATAGCCTCGTTATCAGCGGTCCTTCCGGAGTCAGCCACTGCACAAAAGATACAATCGATCAGTACGTTATCAATTCGATAATAATATGCATTCGGGAAATTTAAATGGACTTACAACCGTGATCATGTAACCAGTCTTGGTCATTCAAAAGAAGCCGGTTCCACTTCACCGATGGTCGCTTGGAATATAAAACCTCGAACTCCTCCAACCTTCTTCGGGTAATCCGATTCGGGTTTAATTGGTCTTTGTTCGGGTTAGACCAAGGTCCTACCAACTCAGTGTCCGGCCCCTTGATGAGGAACCAATCCCCATGCCATCCCTTGTTACTGGATGGGGTATCCATTAGGGTATCTCTACCCGGATTCTTGATTATTTGATAAAAACCCTTCTCCTTACAGGCGGAGAGGGAAAAGAATTGAAAGAAGAAGTCAAGCTTCGGGGTTATGCTCTCGGACGAGCAAAAAGCTATGAAACTATTTAAGTGAATGAAAGAATTTGGGGATAATTGATTTAAACTAAGTCCTACTGTATGAAGAAGTTCTACGACGAAAGGGCGGAGTGGAAAACGCACCCCGAAGAGAAGCAACTGGCGGTGAATCGGGATCCACCCCCCTTCGGGTTGCCAGTATACCTTTTCTTCACCCTCGGGTCTCCTAATTTCATATGATTCAGGAATATAGAATTCCGTCATCAACAGATCAAAAAAAGGATTCTTGATAGAAGAAGGAATGTTGGCTACTCTATACTCTAAAGAAAGATACTTAGTCCTATTGTACTCTTCTACATCTCTCATGCGTTCTATTATCACCGGTTTCCAGGGCTGACCTTCAGGAATTCCGGCTTGAGCGACTGTAACCTCATCTTCAACGTGGGAAGATGAAGCTTGATTCCTATTACCCCCAGCCATCGAGAAAAGAAAGAAGATGAGTAACTTACTTGAAGATGTTCGGGGAAGGAGATGGACGATCGATCCTAAAGTAGAATTGCAAGAAGACGAGATCTCTGGAAGGGTATTTCTCTCTCTCTGTAAAAACGAATGCACTGGTAAAAAATGGTGGCTAGGTTAACTTTCTCTATAAAAGGGGATATCCGACGGCCGAAATTGATCCTATCCAACGGACGAGGCCAGAGGCGGGAGAAGTTATTGCTGATAAGCTACAGTGCCCAACAGCTGTACCCAACTGTAACGTTTCGAATTTCAAACATTAACTATTGGGCCGCTTGTGCTAGGATATCCCTATTAGGCTGCGAAACAAAACGACTGGGCCCAAATACACAGCTGTGAGCGGGGCTTACCCATCAGAGAAGCCCGATATCGTGACCAGGTTCCCCATCTTCGGGACAACATTTCTAAGGATCCCAAGAGACACTATCCTCGGTTCTGATACTTTCGAGCATCCGAGGGGCATTGTCTTTGGTCTGACGCCTTCGAGAGTCCCTATCTTCGTGTTGACCCTTGGAGACACCTGGAGGAGGGATATTCTCGGTATGACGCCTTCGGGTCCCCGAGGACATATACCCTCTTCCCTTGTTATTAATATCCGGCTGATTAAATCCTCTGACTCACTCCCCCAGTACATATTATATACTAAGGGAGTAGGGGGCAATGTTCGGATATAAATCCTAACAGGCTGGATTGGGCGTCTTATGTTGGGCTCGGCCCAAAGGCCAATTACACCTAGTGGATTATATGAGGACTCTCCAGTCCAAACAGGCTTGGGCCAGTATTCTAAGCCCTTGTGGTTCCTTACTGGATTATACTTCTATCGGATCAACGTAGTTGAATCCGGGTCTAATAAGGATTCTGGGCAGAACACTCCTAATAGGAGTAGGAAGTAGCCAAGTGAATCCTTATAAATACCCAAGTAACAATGAAGGCCAGGTACGACACTTTTACCCTACTAAATATTTGACCTCCATTGTTAGCGTACCTTGAGCTTGTTACTTACTCTTACACCCGAGGAGTCTCCACACGGCCCAAGCCGTTGGGACTTTTGTGCAGGTACACGCGCGGAGAGTGGATTGGACGCGCGGACAAAATCAAGCGTTAACAAAAATATTTTTCTTGTGCATTTTCAACTTTAGTACGTTAGTCAAATGCATGAACCATTTACATTCTAGAAGAAGTAGAGGCTCCTTAACAATTATTCTCATGCACATTTTAAACGTCATGCACATTTTAAACATCAGTAATTTAAGACACGTTTTTTTTAGTAAATTTTATAGAAGGTTTTTTTTTTCCAGCTAATTAACGTCAGCTAACTATGTGCATTTACCTAATATATACAAATGTCCTTTTATAAACCAACTTAATTATTTTATATTATCGAGGAGGGTACTAGTCATATGAAAGCAATTTTGTTAAGCTTTGTTAAACTTTTGCTAATGATTAGTACGTACTTATAAATCATTTTTAATTGAGGCAATTGTTGAGTACCAATATTTTATCAATTTATTGCTAAAATATAAATAAAATAGAAAACACTTAAATGACATTTAAATTATGAAAACTCACAAATATTTATTAAGGACATCATAAACCTTGTTGCATGACTAATACGATATTGACAGGTGTTAGTAATGACATGTGTCAGATAAAAATGAAGCGACTGAGTGCACCAAGCTTCCTAATACAAATACACCTTTTCAATCCAAGTTGGATTAAAAGAGGGAAAAAAATTGAGACTAAAAATATCATCTAGGCTAAATTAACAAATTGAAGCACAAATAGGAACACCGGCCCATTATAACCAAGTAGATAAAATAAAAAATAAAAAATATTTAATATAATAGTGATATTATATCATCATTTATAACATATTCACATAATAAATGATAGGTAAGGAGTATAATATATAAGTGCGTTATATATGATGATGTAATATTTTATAATGCTTATCTCATTCAGTGTTGTGATTCTTATAGTAATAAGATGAGGTTTATACGTTTTTGATTTTCTTTTTCTGATGTATTTCTGCTTTTGGGACATTGTATTGCCTCAATCCAAGTCTTTTGAATTGAATCTTGTTTTATAATATATTTTCTTTCATAATATATATATATATATATATATATATATATATATATATGAATGAACCCACATCATAATGTATGTGGTTCAAAAGTACTTTTTGAACAAAAATATCTCAAGTATTAGACCAACCCATGTCAAATATCAATGTCGTCCTTGCTAGGAGGCTACTACAGCAAGGTGTTGGGCATGACGGAGAAAGGGATAGGGAATTAATTGGAGGAGGAGAGGAAAATAGATGGTGGAAAAAGTTGCCGATGATAATAACAAACGTGTCATATTATTTCATCATTTTAGTCTCCGTCATGTTCGCCGGGCACCTCGGTCAGCTGGAGCTTGTCTCCTCCAATCTCGCCAACTCTTGGGCCACCGTTACCGGCTTCCCTTTCATCGTATACATCTCTCTATCTCTCACTCCATACCCTCCGTCTAAAATTAATTTTATTTACATAGTTATATTTAATTTTGTAAATAAATAGAATACGTGACAGTCTGATATCAATATATCGAATGGGACCCGAGAGCAAAAATTATGTAGTTACGGAAAAAAAACTCCCACAACAAGAAAAGTGAACATAATTCAACTTGAAACCTAATAATTAATCTTAATCATCGGGCTAAAATATGATTGACGCATTGAAAATATAAAAATATAGAAAAGTCTTAAGAAATTGGACATTATAAAATGATCATAAATACATCTCAATTATCATTTTCAACTCTTATCATGGAGCCGAGAATTTTAAATCTTATCATTTATATATTTATATCCCTCCTTTCCTCATAATCCCATCCCCCGAATGTACATGCAAACCCTTGTAGGCTTCAATATTTTTATTGTATAATTTTTGAGAAATTAAATATTTATTAATGATCACCAACTTGTCCAAAAGAAAATAAATTCTAACTCTCTTCAATATTTAAAAATTATGATCCGCTCCATCTCTCTACATACATAAATAATTAAATACCTACATAAACATAGACTTAATTACCAAAAAAACCTAACTAACTCTTGCTAAATTATCCAAAAAGCATATAAACTATTTTTTAACACAAATAACATTGAAATTTTAAACAACTGTTTAACGTACCCAAATTTTAACTATGCCACCAACCATAATCAACTCGGATGACATGGCAATTGATGTGTCTATTTGAGCTAGAATAAAAATTATTTTCTATTATCCTCTTTGATTACATCATATATTTATTTGACATGTTGATTTTAAAGACATAAAATTAAAAATTATTTCGTTATAGGAAAATAACAAATTAAAAAAAATTAAAAAAAAAATCACCACCATCGCCTCGTGCCACCACCACTATCGAACTACCACCGCCGGCCACCACCCCAACACCATTATCAAGCAACTCTTTCTTGCCTAAACGTCAATCTTATCTCAAACTTCACAATCACACTCCAATTTTTAAAATTTTCAACTTTGAATACATAGATCAGAGAACAAAATCCCTTTCCATAAAATACAAATCTCATTCCAATCGAATAACTTACAGATTTCTCTTTTTTTTTGTTTGCCATTTAAGTGGGGAAAGAGAAGGGAGAGGGGGGCAGGGCTAGAACGGGGGTGGGGACACAGAGTGAGGCAGGGGTCGGGGGCGGTGGAGTGAGGCAGGGGTTAGGGGTGGCGGAAGGAGTCGGAGATCGAGGTCAGGTCGGGGTTGGGATTGGGGGTGGAGGGCGAACTGGGTGAGGAAGACAAATCGTTGACGTGGATAGAATACATGAAAAGAGACGATGAGGATAAAGAGACTCTGGGTCTCCTTTTTCTTTCATTTGCTTTTTTTAAAATACCTTTGTTATATATAGAAAAAGAGTTTTATTTAACTTGGTTCCATTTAGTTTGTAAATATCTTCAATTTTTAAATTTTGATTTTAATTCTTTTAAAATACTATAATAATTTTATGCTTGTTAACTTTTTTTTTTTGATAAAATATTCTAGGCTTTTTTTTATAATCTAATAAAATATTTTTTTTATCCATTAAATGTTATGTCAAATGTCATGTCAATATTAGATTACACGTCATATGCCACTTATGATGTCTCATCATCGCTAGTTGATCAAGGTTGGAGGCTTGGTCAAAATATGATTACTTTTGAACTGTTTAAAAATTCAATATTTATTAGTGTTAAAAAATAATTTATATGTTTTTTTAATAGCTTAATAAGAATTTATTGATTTTTTTTGGTAATTAAGTCCATAAATATAATATAAAACAAATGTAGTTATAAATAAAAGAATGTTTTCATCTTAGACTCTCATTCAAAGACAACTTAGCCAATCATTGATCCTAATTTTTGTGACACCCCCAAATTCAGGTACCAATATCTCGAATTTGGTGCTCACGATAAAATACATCCATACACCTAAACAACATAAATTAACTAATGCGGAATAAATAAACATATGTTGTTCATTACAAAAGGTTTACTACGGTCCCAAGGTCTATAACCTTAAATAAATACATCGCAGAATACATTAATAATACAAAACTATTCCACGATTACATAACGGGATAGTACATATAACTATTCCTTAAGCTTTCCTTTGCCTTTGTCCGCTTTGGAATTCCCCGGCTTAACTGCAATAGGTTCATGATATAGCAAGGGTGAGCAACTACTTTGCTCAGCAAGTTTAAAAGCAAGAATGAAGATATATCATGAATGAATAAGAATAATAGCTGCATAGATCAACAATTATGAACATTGATGAAATAGCTGAAATGACATAATCAAAGTTCAAATGAAACAATGAATAATGATTATTTACTGCTGAGTGGTCCAACCGACCATGAACTTTTGGCCAAAGAGTCAATCATTCGACTAACTCTTTTAAAACCTGGCCCCGTCAGTTGTACTCGAGGGGATCAGCCTCTTGTACATCATGTATATGCATAACATTTAACTCTGACTGCATCGAATAACCGACACATTATAATCCCCTACATAAGGGTTGCTCTCTCAGTCCAAGAATCCGCACCAATAATCGGTTTAGATAGCTTTTAAAATGATAACCTGTACATGTCTAACCGAAACAAATGGCGTAGACTATCTCCTTAAACAGTTCATGAATGAAGAACTTAAACGTTTCACAATCCAACAATAGATAATGAATTCAAATGCATAAGCTGCGAATATCAATAATTATCTTGGAGGTGGAGTAATTGACAATAATTAATCCACTAATATGATTCAGAAGTAATAACTCAATTTGAGTCATGAAATTTGCAACAATATACAACCTGTATAAAATATGAAACCTGCTCAAAATATAATTCGAGTAAGGTTAAGGAAAACTTGCCCAACACAAGGGTTAGACAAGCGTTAGGAAACTTGCATTCAATATATAGAAAGAATGAAGTTAGGGAACTTGCCTGAAGCGCTGCTACAATAATACAACACACGCTCCTTAATATCCTACACAATTAAGTACATATTTACATAACAATTAGTCACATTCCAAATAATGATTCAAAACGGACGCTGCATCATTAAAACACACTGATTGCCACTACGACTACCCAGTCGGGGGTCGGGGGGCTGCGCCCCCTGGAAACCAAGCCTAAATTGCAATTAAATTAAACAATTTCCACCTTAAGACAATACTAATTTGGTTGACATTTAATAAATAATTAAGCGTTTAGGGCTTAACAAAATATGCTTAGTTAACCTGTCTAATCATTTAATACAAGGAAAGATATAAGTGTTGGACCCTGCTGAAATGGGCTCATTAGATTCGACCCGATCCGACCCGGTCTGACTAACCCAACCTGGCCCAAACACGGAGCCGGCGCTGCAGCGCCAAGCTCAAGCACTGGACCTCACGCTGCGGCGTGAGTCCCGTGTCTTCTCCATGACCGGGCTTCATGCTGCGGCGTGAGCCTTAAAGCTTGGGCCTCACGCTGCGGCGCGAGTCCCGATTTTTCCCCACTTTCCCCTCGCTGCAGCGTGAACTGCAGGGCATATGGGTGGCGCTGCGGCGCCACTCTCCAGTAGCCGGATTCTGGGTTTCTTCCCAGTTCGCGACTCCGACCTCCGGCCATTCCAACCTCCATAACTCCTTCAATACACAAGCAAATTGGTCCATTTCGGACTCTATGGACTCCTAACTCATGGGGCTACAACATATCAAAAATGCAGAGCTACCCATTAACATTAACATGGTCAAATCCTAAGCCAAAGTGTAAAGTTCAAACTCTGTTCTTCGAGTTCTTGACATGTTTTACAAGAATCATTACTACGAACTCGTTTTAACTTCTTTTTACTCCATTCCAACTGGGTTAGCTTCATAACCCATGGAACTACAACACCATAGCAACAAATAAAATTAACAAACACAAAATCATAGCTTTACAGTCCTCTAAAAAGTCCAAATGTCCAAGTTCATGTTCAAAGTCCATTGTTCTTGCTCCATTAAGCCAAGGTAAGGATTTCTTGTGTTTTTGTTCCGCTTTGATGTTATTAATGGCTTACATAGTCTCTTAACAACATTTACAAACAATCACAACAAACAAAAACACCAAGAATCGCCAAAAATCCGACCCACAAACTTAAGAGCTTAAAACTAAGAAAAACTTGAAAAACTTGGCAAGGAATCGAATGGAAAGGATTTGGTTGATTGTTTACCTCTGTAAATCCCTCCTAGATGTTAAGAAGCTCGGCTAGGCTTTGTTTTGGGGGTTCTCCTTGCTTGGTTCCTCCACCCGTGCCTTCTTCTTCCTCCTTTCTTTTCCGGCGAGTTTCTTCCTTTTTCCGGCGAGCTCCGGCGACTTCTTTCTCCTTCTCCTTCTTCCGGCGAGTTCTCCCTCACACACACTCTCTCTCTATCAGCTGAGCAACTTGGAATGGAATGGAATGGGTTGAGAGTTGAATGAATGATTATTGGGGAAGTGAAGGAAATTAAGGAGAAGTGGGAGAAATGGGTGTAAGGCTCAAGGTGGCCAATTTTCAAAGGCTTGCCGGCAATGCTCTCCCCAAGCTCTCATTTGATTGGTTGAAAGTGGTTTGGTGGTTCCCACTTGAAGCAATAAGCCAAATTAAATACCAGAAAATACCAAAAATATATCTGAAAACTCCCACTTTTGTACCAAAACTGGTAAATAACCATACCCAAAATTAAAATGGGTACTCCCATAATTATTGGGATGTATAAAAATAATTATTATGGGATTTGTCCATTTATTCGGAACACCCATATAACACATTTCAGATACGGATAAAATCACGTATCAGCTCAAATAAAATTTCCGACACTTGGAAAAATTATTCGTACGCATACACGTATTTATGAAATTTATTAACTTTGAAATAGACACAAAAATGTTATGGCGTGAATAGTGCCTCGGGAAACGTGCCCGTGAATAGTGATTTAGCGACGCTACGCGAAATCAATTATTCACTTAAAACAAAACTATAACACATAAAATTCATACATTCACATGATCTAGATTGTCACACAACCTTTAAACACGTAACACAAATATAATATTAATAGATTATAAAATATTCATTAATATTCAAAAATTCGGATTATAAGGAAATTTCAGAATTCCCGGTCGTTACAATTTTAATTCCAAAAGCCAACATAAATCCTTCACCTCCAAGGGTCCCAATTTCCGCTGCATGCGGCTTGCAATTTGAGTTGTACCATATGCAAACCCTATAAATACCCCATAATATATCTTCAACTCCCATATATTCTCCCCATAACTCTCTGTCTCTCTTTCAAATGACTTTTCTTGTTCTATCACTTTTATTCATCTTATTCAACTTATCATCAGCTGCTACGGTTTCATACAATGTACAAAAATTAGGGGCTAAAGCCGACGGTAAGACGGATGCAACCAAGTATTTTCTTAGTGCATGGACTTCAGCTTGTGCCTCTGCAAAGCCAGCCCAAGTTTACGTGCCACCGGGAAGATACTTGCTGCGCAATCCACTAGTCTTTAGCGGCAGAAACTATAAGAACACCATGGTGATGCGTATTGAGGGCACCTTCGTGGCTCCCTCGGATTACAATGTTATTGGAAATGCCGAAAATTGGATTAAGTTTGAGAGAGTTAATGAACTTGCCATCTCTGGCGGAACCCTAGATGCTCAAGGGGCTGGTCTTTGGAATTGTAAAGCTTCGAGCAGGAGTTGCCCTAGAGGAGCAACGGTATGTTTAATGCATTAGTTTATCATTTCGCTTAGAAAAATGATAATTATAACTAGACTACTTTGTAGTTTACATGATGGTTATTGACTAATTGTAGCTTGTACGACATAACTAATTAAAGTTTTGCCGTGATAAACTCGTCTAGTTTCCCTATCACTACTCTTTTGCTTAACACATTACGTAGCTTTGAAAATTGGCAAAATTTCCTCTTTTTCTCATCTTGATTTTCATTATTATTTCACTTAATAAAAACTTCAAACTTTTTAGGGTATGTTGGTGTGGATTTTGACGTGCCAAAAATATATTTATACAGTTATTTATATTTTCAATATATTAGTATAATCAATATTATATTTAAGATGAGAATAAATTCTATAAAGACTACCTATAAACTGATGTTTTTATATTAGACCACAACTCTCGAAACTCACATCGACCACAACAACCGTAGCATAACAGTAGGATAAGATAATTGTTATCATGTTATCCATCAGATATTCAAATGAATAGATTAGATAGATATCAGTATTAGACCACAACACTCGGAATTCACATCCACCACAACAACCGTAGCATAACAGTAGGATAAGATAATTGTTATCATGTTATCCATCAGATATTCAAATGAATAGATTAGATAGATATCAGTACTTCAAGTTGTATCTATCTACATTGCGCTGCTAAGGGTATAAATGTGTATGTTATGTACTGTAGTCTGATATTAGAAAGAAGTGAATATTGAACTTCATTGTGTGCAATTATTTATATGGTATCAGAGCTAAAAATCGACATTATGTCGTCCTTGTCTTCTGGGTCTTCTTCTTCCTCACCACAACAGCAAGCCTTAACTGCAGCCACCCTCACATCACCATTAAACATGACAAATCCAACCCAAATCATTGCTGTGAAACTACACCCTGAAAATTACCTGTCTTGGAAGGCACAATTGCTGCCTCTTCTTCGTGGAAATAATCTATTAAGGTTCATTGATGGCAAACAAGACCCACCTCCGGAAAAATTACCGGCAACTGTTACCGGAGGACAACCTATTGATAATCCAGAGTATCAAATCTGGTATCAACAAGATCAAAACTTATTAAGTTTGCTTATTTCCTCCTTACGTGAGGATATTGTGCCTCTCATCATTGACGCACAGTCATCTCGTGAAATTTGGGTCATGCTGGAAAAAGCATATGCATCCCCTTCGACTACGAGGGTTTTAAATTTGCTTCTAAGTTTGCAAGAAATTAAGCAACATGATGACACTGTTACACAATTTCTGAACAGGGCAAAATTTATTAGTGATCAACTTGCTGCTGCGGGTCGTCCAATGACACTCACTGATTTCAATTGTATCATCTTCAAAGGCCTCCGCCCTGAATTTCACAGTGTTATTCCCACTCTTGCAAACAAGCCAGAACCGGCAACGTTTGCTGATTTACTCAGTACTTTGATAAATCATGAATTGCTAACTCAAAACTTTTCAGGCTCTTCCGTGTCTTCAGTCCAAACACAAATGCAACCAATTGGCAATGCACAACCTGTCCTCTCCTTTCCAACAACAAATCTCGCTCACAGGGGCTATGATAATCAGTCAAACAATAGAATTGGCTATGGTACTCCACAAGGCAATCGTAACACAAACTATAAAGGCAATAATTACAAGCAGCGACAAAATTTTGGTTCTAACCCTCGTCGCAACAATTCCAACAATCGATCTTTCTCTCAGCCCACTCTACAATGCCAAATCTGCCATAGGTACAATCACACCGCCAATACCTGCCGTCAGCGGTACAATCATGCTCATCAGCCAACTGCAAATATGGCATCGTTCTATAACAATAATTTCACCGATGCCTGGTTTCCTGATACTGGAGCTACTCACCATGCTACTCCAGATTTGTAATCTATTGATCATTCGCAAGGTTATAATGGGTCCGATACTTTACGCGTTGGTAATGGTACAGGTTTACATATATCTCATACTGGAACTTCAACATTAAATTCTGCTGATAGTTCTTTTGTTTTGAATGATGTTCTCCATGTTCCTGCTCTTACCAAATCCTTACTTTCAGTAAATAAATTCACTCATGACAATGATGTATTTTTTGAGTTTCACCCAAATTGTTTCTATGTGAAGGATCGCAAGTCGAAGAACCTGCTGTTGTCAGGATCGAGTAATCAAGGGCTGTATTCATTGACCAGTGCCACTTCTGCACCTACACCTCCAACAACCTTTGTTGCAACTAAAGCTTCGACTGATTGCTGGTACTAGGACAACAATCATCCCAATCATATGTGTCGTCTTAGAAAGTCTCTTTATGGGCTCAAACAAGCTCCTAGAGCATGGTACCAGCGTTTGTCAAACTTTTTGGTGCAACTGGGTTTCAAAATTTCCTTATCTGATACGTCTATGTTCATATATTCACAACATGGAACTCATTTAATTTTATTAGTTTATGTTGATGATATCATAGTCACTGGAAATTCAACTGCTGCAATAAGTGATTTAATGCAGGTTTTGGGAAAGGAATTTGCCCTTAAAGATTTAGGCCCTTTAAATTATTTTCTGGGCATTGAGGCAGTCCGTACATCAAATGGACTTCTTCTCAACAAAAATATATCAAGGATCTGATTACTAGAGCAAAGATGGCTGACTGCAAGCCAGTCAAGACGCCGGTGACTGTTCCAAAACACATGACAACTAGTGCCTCTCTTTACTCTAATCCGACTTTCTTTCGGCAAATTGTAGGTGCGCTCCAATACACAACACTTACTCGACCAGACCTATCATTTGCAGTTAATAAAGTTTGTCAATCAATGCATAACCCCACTGAGGAAAATTGGGTAGCTGTAAAAGGGATCATTCGATATTTGCAGCACACCATAAACTATGGACTTTTAATTTCCAAATCAGCCAATCCATTTTCTCTTCAAGCATTCTGTGACTCCGATTGGGCTGGAAACTCTATTGATCGAAAATCCACAGCAGGTTATGCTATTTTTATGGGCAATAACTTGGTCTCTTGGGCATCTCGGAAGCAAAGAACGGTTGCCCGCTCATCTGCCGAAGCGGAGTACAAATCCTTGGCAGATACTGCAGCAGAATTAACTTGGTTACAATCATTATTCTTTGAGCTGGGAATTTTTTTAGCGGCTCCCCCTGTCTTGTGGTGTGACAATATTGGTGCAACTTATTTGGCGTCAAATCTGGTATTTCATGCTCGCACCAAGAATATTGAAATAGATTTTCACTTTGTTCGGGAAAAGGTGGCTCGCAAGGATCTCGTGGTTCGCTACATATCAACCCATGATCAGGTGGCAGACATTTTTACAAAGGCTTTGAGCACTCCAAAGTATGAATACCTACGAAGCAAGCTGACAGTGCTTCCAACCACGATCAGCTTGAGGGGAGGTATTAGACCACAACACTCGGAACTCACATCCACCACAACAACCGTAGCATAACAGTAGGATAAGATAATTGTTATCATGTTATCCATCAGATATTCAAATGAATAGATTAGATAGATATCAGTACTTCAAGTTGTATTTATCTACATTGCGCTGCTAAGGGTATAAATGTGTATGTTATGTACTGTAGGCTGATATTAGAAAGAAGTGAATATTGAACTTCATTGTGTGCAATTATTTATATTTTATAATTAACATTCAATAGGAATATGTCAATTCTACAATTTGAGAGAAAATCAAGGAGTTTTGATTGTGTAAAATTATTAAATAGATTTTACCGTGAATTGAAAAATAATATTACATAATCTGTTAAAAGAATCAAAATTCCTTGATTTTCTCTAAAAATACAAAATTGTCTAATTTCTATTGGATGCTGTAAAAACACTAATTTGCAAGCAGTCTGTATAAAATTGATTCTCATTTAAGATATATTGAAGATATATAATGTATATTTATGTTTCAGCGCATTTTAAATTTTGTTTCGAAATCATCTCCAAAAGGATGACATTAATTAGGGGAGTAATTTTTTTTCCTATGCAAACAACTACCAGTCAATGACCGAACCAGCTCTATGGCCATACCCTAAATTTTGAATCGTTTGACATTTTGGTCCCGAAACATGTGAAGATATTCATGCAATCCCAAAAATCGTACAAATACTGGCATGCTAAATATATATGGATTATTGATGGCCTATAATTCTAATACATGATTAATTTATAAACAAATAAAAATCTTTCTTTCTAAATTCATATGATTAATTAATTATAACGTATTAATTGTTATTTTTTATATTGCATGATAAATACATTGCAGACCCTAGGCATCTACAGCTCGAACAACGTCGTTGTCAGTGGATTAACCTCCTTAAACAGTCAAATGTTCCACATAATCATCTACAGATGCAGCAATGCCAAGCTACTAGGAATAAAAATCACAGCACCGGATCACAGCCCGAATACCGATGGGATTCACGTCCAATTGTCAACTGGAGTGAGCATATTGAGCTCTCAAATTGGGACAGGTGATGATTGTGTCTCAATAGGCCCTGGCACTACTAACACATGGATTGAAACCGTCTCTTGCGGCCCTGGTCATGGCATAAGGTACTTATTATCATTAGCACAATTAAGAGAACTTCTTCAAAGAACAATACTAGCTAGCTAGAAATTAGAATATTGACTAATATATCCTACTTTATTATTTAATTTTATATTAAAATGCAAAACTCTACCAAGTGTTTGTGGCACTGTGATGTTTTCGTACTTGAATTTTACTGATTAGCAAAGCACTCCCTCAAAGAATAATATTAGTGCAAAATTCTACCTTTTTGCACTGTGTTATTGAGTTTCAAAAAAAAAAAACCGAAAACAAAAAATGGACGGAAAACTTAACTTTTCTATATAGTATGTTGTTACTGAGATTTTTAATGAACAAAAAAAATAAAATAAAGTAACGGAAACCTTTGTCACTGTTCTTACCAAAATTTTCCATCAAAAATGGATGGATTTGGATAAAAAACTAATAACACAAGTAAATCTTTTGTAATATCTATTATACCATTTCCATTATAAACATAACAAAACTAATATAAGGACCAAATAGTACTTGAATTTAAAACTTAAATTTATTTCATTTTTCTTTATAAATAATAATTTATATATATTCTTTTCTTTTCTCATCAAATTTAAGTTTTTTAGTTTTTTCTTTTACGTTAAAAACTCAAAAACATAGTGTTAAGGTATAATTATCAGTGTAAAATTGACCCAAAATGTATAATTTTGCACTACTAATTGTACCATAAGGTAACGGTTTGCTATATTTTAAAGTCGATGTACCATAAATATTTACAAAATGATAATCATAGGATACAATTTTACATTTTAATTTTTATTTTAGTTGTATCATTTTATATTTATAGTGCTATAAATATTATTTATTTATAAGGTGAATGAAATTTAATTGTTGTTTCAGCATTGAAAGTCTTGGTTGGAATTTGCATGAACCTGGAGTTCAAAATCTGACAGTTAAAACAGTTACATTCCGAAACACAGATAATGGTGTGAGGATAAAGACATGGGCAAGACCTAGCAATGGATTTGTTAGGAATGTTCTTTTTCAGCATGTTGTTATGAGTAATGTCAAAAATCCCATTCTTATTGACCAAGAATACTGTCCTGAAAAGAAAAATTGCCCCAGCCAGGTAAGAAAATTATTTTTGTTAAATAATATATAGTTTAATAACTATTGATGGTCGGTCTAATTAATTGTTTGATTAATAGTTTTTTTTTAACTTAATGTTAATAGTTTTCGGGAGTGAAGGTTAGCAACGTGATGTATCAAGATATTCATGGAACATCAGCAACACCAGTAGCCATGCGATTCCAATGCAGTAAGAAATACCCTTGTAGTGGAATACGATTACAAGATGTAGCACTCACCTACAACAATCAACCAGCTACAACATCATGCGTTAATGCTGAAGGAACGACTTCCGGTGTAATGAAACCTACAAGTTGTTTGTAGGAGAGATTAAAAGGATTATAGGATATATATGATACAATTTATAAGGCATAGCTATTAAATTGACTATATGGTAGCATTTGTAGTGAGGATATGAAATGAATTGAAGAAGAAATTTGGTAATTGTCTAGTGGAGAGTATGTAAGTTAATTAGATTTACATGTAATTGTTTGAAACGTGGATTTCAAATGACAAAAGAGTGGATGTAATAGGTTATATTGGATGAATTTGATATATATAGATAAATGAAGTTGTTTGAAATGTTCATGCCAACGTGAATTTGCTATTAGATTTATTATCCTATTCCCTTTTCACTATATTGATGTTAGATAATATTTTTTTTTTTAGATAATCTTTACTAACTCACAAAAATTAATTATAAATAAAAGAATGAATCACATTTAGTATACATATATTAAGTGGGACAAACAATGAGATATTAGATATGAAAAAAATTTAGATTTGAAAATTTTGGTACAAGACCATATCATATTATGTATTTTCACATCTTTTTTCTAACACAGCATGTCAACATTAATAGCATTTCTTTCCAATAGCTAAATTCCTTCATTACAAATTCGTGGACTTATCAAAATTGCCATAAAGTTTATACTTTGCGGCTAAAAAAAGTAATGTTGTTGTACAAGGAGTCCAATCTTGAAGTTAAAATATATGGTTGAAACGTTTGTCATGTCCAGTAATATATATAACCACGTCCATATAATGAACTTTTATTTATATGAATAATGTCCTAAGCACGCCTCAATTCTACTACTACATAAGTTTTACAGTTTTGTTACATAATCTTTAGCAACTAATATATGAACAAAAAGTGGTTCTAAAAGTCAAATTAGTTAATTAACATTAATTTCAAGAAAAGGTATAAAAAGAAATAAAATAAAATAAATAATAACAAGACATTTTGTAAATAGCACAAGTATAGAGAGGATAGAACACATGACCTGCCTTTGAAATAACATGATCCTTTTTCTCCATTCTCATTTTCTACGTTAAAATCAAGAAACAATCATTGAAAATAAAGTGGATAACTCATTACTTAAAAGGACTAAATACACTTATATATGTTACATCAAGTTACACCCTCCTCATAATTTAGCTTTTAAACTACCTAATTTCACACAATGTCCTCCCCAAATTCTATTTTCTGTTGAAATTGGTCGGAATACATAATTTTCTGACAAGGCTAGTAGTTTTATATTGTTTGACTGTATTAAAATATGGTTTGACTTTATTAAGCAATTATGTATTATTAATTTAAAATACAAAAATAAATAAAACACACAAATTAAAATATAAATAAATTCAAACACGTACACTAACACACCAAGAACACACACACACCCTCACATCTAAATCTGAATCATCATTCAGATCTGAACCAAATACTAATCACTAATATACTAAGAACACATCAAATCCCCCAACCCAAACCCTAATCCCCATGTCCCTCCATTTCATCTGCATCAACCTTATTATTTACACACGCGCGCGCGTGCGCACACACACACACACACGTACACATACACTACACACACACACACATATATATATATATATATATATATATATATATACATATAGTACTATAATATCTCAAAATCAATCAAACAAATTAACATCCCAAATGAGAAAAATGGCAGAAATACTTCAACTTCACATTAAGAAATTATAAAAACACGCCCTTTATTTTAGTAGCTTCTTTGTATTTCTCTTACAAAATATGGACCAAATTTGGCGGTAGTTGAAGAAGTAAAGAGATAGAGATGCATATGGGGAAAGAGAAAGAAGTCAGATCGTGAGCTTAAAAACAACACCATACCTTCTAATTTGCTACAGTTGGGGTCGATTGGAGTTATAATGGCTCTAAAGAGGTTTAGATTTGGAGGATATGGAGCATGGAGTTCATCATGTTCTTCATGCGTAAGTTTATGAAGTTCCCATGACCGGCAGGCTTGATGAGAATTGAGATAGAGATGATAATTATAATTGTTTAATTTGTTAATTAGTTTATTTAAGTTTTTATTGTATTATTTGTTTAATTAATTTAATTGTTTGTTAGTTAAATTAGCTTAATTTATATTTTCTTTAGTTCTTTAATTTGTTATGGAATTAAGCTTAATTTATAGTATTTGAAAATCGATTATTTGGTATAATTTTAAATTTTAAATTTGTTAAAGTCAACATTGTTTGGGCTTAATTGTATTTATAATTATTTTAATTTGTGATTAATTATATTTGGAGGTATTTTAATTTTTTAATGAACTCAAATCATACCCGAATATGGTTAAATCGTATAAAACCAATTAGTTCTAATGGGGTTGACGGTCGGGTCGGGTATTCCGGCCAATTTCAACTGAAAATAGAATTTGGGAGGGACATTGTATGAAATTAGGTAGTTTAGGGGCTAAATTATGAGCCTAATTAGTTTAGGGGTTAAATTATGAGGAGAGTAAAACTTGATGTAATATAAATGTATTTAGCCTAACTTAAAATTCAAATATAAAAAACTAATTCCAATATGTGATAATGGACACGATAAACACTGAACCGTATACGCCATAGACCTACTTCTTACTAAGCATCCAAGGTCATGCATGTGCCGCAGTTAAATATTTGAGGCTAAAATATACATATGTTATGTATATATTTACGTGAGTTATGTGATAAGTGAATAAATATATGTGTATTATATATTTATTATAGATTGAGTGATGAGATGAGGTCTAATAGTTAGTAAAAACTAATTAATTTAATTAGTATGGACTAACTGGCGAAGCGTATAATTGTATAGAAGGGAGTCAAAACTCGAATTTTAGTTCGGAGTGAGCTGTAATGATGATGAAGAAGAAGGAAAGAAGAATGTAACGATCACGAATCGAGAGCACCCTTGTAATTTGGGTTTATTAATATTATAGATTAAATTAAAATATTATTTTTACGTGATGTGCTTTAAGGTTATTTTATAGCCCGAATGATGTGAATGTGTGAATTTTTATGCTTTGTTGAACCGTATGAGTGAATAATTGATTTCGCAAAAAATCACAAAAATCACTATTCATAGACACGTTTCCCGAGACACTATTCACGCCCGAATAGTTTTACGTCTTTTTCGATTTCTATTAATTTCGTTAAGACGTGTACACAAAGAAATAATTTTTCCAAGCATCAGAAATTTTATTTGAGCCCGAACGAAATTTGTTTTGTATATGAAATGTATTATATGGGTGTTCCGAATAAATGAACAAATCCCATAATTATTATTTTTACGCATTCCAATAGTTTATGGGAATACCCATTTTAATTATGGGTAGAGTTATTAAGCAAATTTGGTATAAAAGTGAGAGTATTCGGATATTATTTTTGTGTGTCATCTGAAGAGGAAACCAAATTTAACCCTTGAGCTAATGAGGAGCAGGCAAAGGAGAAGTGGTCGGCATGCAAGTCTTTTGTTAGACATTAATTG
Source organism: Aralia elata (assembly GCA_034770075.1). Lineage (NCBI taxonomy): Eukaryota > Viridiplantae > Streptophyta > Magnoliopsida > Apiales > Araliaceae > Aralia > Aralia elata. The sequence goes on along the minus strand of CM068387.1, from coordinate 68,630,035 downwards.
CATTGAGAAAACCAAGTTGGGAAACATACTTCTCAAATTCATTTCTGAGGTGCACGGAAAGGCAACCCTCATTTCTTCCCAAGACCATCTGACTTCCAATGCTCCTTCCTCATCTCCAAGCCCAGCTCCTTGCTAGTAAGAGAGAGAAAGAAAGTTGTAGAGGACACAAGGGAAGAAAGAGAGCTCGGGTGATGAACTCCCTCCTCCTCCCGAAGCCATCATTTCCTCTTACTCTCCCATTCTATTGCTCAGCCTTTCCATGTTGCGGCAAATACATGGATAGAGAAATATTGAGGGAGAGAGAGAATGCAGTAGAGAGAGAAAGAGAAAAAAAAGAAGAAAAAAAAAGAGATAAGGGTTCGGTTGAAGAAGGAGAAAAGAAGAGGAGAAGAAGAAGTGCGGGAAGGAGCAAGAGGAGGAAGAAGGAGCCCTAGCAAACCTCCATAACCATCAAGAAGTAAGAATCAAGAGGTAACCACCCTCTCTAAGCTCATCTCCTCCATTTTTAAGTTTTTCAAGATTTTCAAGATTTTCGAGTGGGTTTTGATTTCTGCGATTATTATTGTTATGGTAGGTTGTAATCGATGATGGAAGTGTTTAAGACCTTAAATGCCTTCCTAATAACGTTAAAATGGAATAAAACAAGCAAGAAATCCGATCCCTATGCTTAATGGATGAAGAGCATGAACATTTTTTGACTTTGGACCTTTGGACGAATTTTAGAGGATTTGAAACTTAGATTCCGTATTGGTATAATATGTTTGATGTTATGGGATCGTAGTTCCATGGGTTACGAAGCTAACCCAACTGGAACGGATTAAAAAGACATAAAATAGACGATTTGATGTTGATTTTAGTGAAGAACACCAAGAACACCTAACATAAAGCATGAATTAATATTTTGGCCAAAGATTTGGACATGTTAATGTTAATGGGTAGCTCTAAATTTTTGATATGTTGTAGCCCCATTAATTATGAGTCCATAGAATCCGAAATGGACCAATTTGAACGTGTATAGGGGAAGTTATGAAGATCGAAGTCGGAGAGGGTCGGAATCGCGAGTTGGGAAAGAACCGGCAAGTTCTGGGCTGTATGAATGGCACTGCGGCGCCGCTCATAAGGCCAAAATTGGCGCTGCGGCGCCGGACACGTGTCAAGTGCAGACATGTCCGAATGGACTATTTTAACGTCCAGTAGTAAAATAAGCATAACTTTCTCATCCGAACTCGGATTGAGGTGATTCAAGATGATTCGAAAAGAGGAAGAGTATACCTACAACTTTTGTTCTTTAGGTTTTTGGATTTGAGGTCTGTAGAAGGGTCTAAATTGGTCATTTGTAGGACTGATGTGTAATTGGAGGCAATCGGAGAGTGTCGGGCATGCGCATAAGCACGTGTAATGCTCCCGATAATGTAAAATGATGTTCTAAGTTTTAAAACATGAACATTATGGATTATAATAATGACTAACATTAATCAATGATGAATTAGATAATTGTATGAGCATGCTAAGCATGTGCGAAGGAGGCGAATTAGGCGTGTGACGTATAAACGTCGAAACGCCGTGTAATGTGTTAATGCACTTAAAAAGTGTTTCGAGTCTAATAAAATGAATATTATAAGATATGGAATGGGGTTTTATAAACTAATAAGTATGGATGATGATGAGTGTCGTAATGTTTTCGAACGACACGACGCCGAGAGATGTTTTGGGCTTAATCGCATTTATTAACTTATAAAACGCGAACAACTTGTAATGAAGGTTATTATTTTAGTGTAAACCAATATGAAGTCTATATTTAGCTAATTGGTACATTTTTTATTAATGATATTGTGTAGGTTATTTGAAGAGCATTATATCGTAAGTTGTAAGAAGTGCATAACGCAAGTTTCCTAACTTACTCAATATTTATATTTGAACAAGTTTTCTAACTTCATATGATAATTTTCTTATGAAGGATATGTGATGTAAAGTTCAAGTTACGCAATGTCTATATATATTTTGTGGATGCTAAACCTGTGCAATTTCTTTAATAATTATACTAGATGTGCAATTTCATCAGTTATGTGAAATTCCTAAGATGAGATGAGATGAGCTTGTTCATTCGGAAATATTATTGATGAAGATGTGAATTGTAATAATTCTTGAATTGTGACAGATTAATGATGCCTTACCAAATAAATTGGGCAATTAATGGTATAAATTGTACTCCGTGCAATAATGTGTTGTTGTAAGTAAATGTAGTCATGATTTGCACCCCGTGCAATGATGTGATGGCGATTATAAATATTAACGTGCTAGACCAATATTCGCACTTAAGTGCAATTCAAAGAAATGTTCATTAATTGAACTGTTTAATATACTAAGTCCTAAAAATCAAGAGTTATGATGAGAAACAAGTTAATGTTAATAATTTTAAATATGGTGATAGTGATGATGATGTTAACAATGGTAGATGATAAGGAATTTATATTATTCCTGTTTATTCGTATGACTTCATAATTATTGTTCAATTGTTGAAGATTTCAGTCAGATGTTATTTTACTCCTATGGTATTATTTGTTCAAACTGCTTATACTTGATGGGCAATTGAATGGTCACTCTTGCAAAAATTCTAACTTTTTGCAGCTAGAGTCGAAAGGCCAGATTAGTACGACGAAAAGAAGAGTTAGTAACTGATAAGTAGAAGGACAAAATTTTTGTTGTAATATTATTAATTTAGTAATATTATTTGTTGATGTATTAGTAAAGGTCTTCGTACCTGGGATTAGATGAAGATATGTTGTAATAATTTTGTATTACATTCATGTAGTGAGAGTTTGTTGTATGGGTAGTACCATGACGCGCCAGAATTGGATTTAAAGGCAAGACCCGAATTTCAGGAGCGTTACATTATCTGTCCCACGGGAATGAGAATTTTCATTCCTTGATGAAAATAAGGCGGTGAGAAAAATCTTTAATTTGGAGTTGGGGATAGGGACAGGACTACTAAACATGGCCCCTCCAAGCTCCAATGCCATCCCTACTTTTCTCTCATTTCAATATGAAAGATTAGTCAATCAATTATAGATAGTAAATGGAAATGTTTGAAATAAATTAATATTCGATAATGTGATGCATTTTTGCACAATTCTAGTGTAAAATTTTTTTAATACCATTAAATTTTTCATCTTTTCTTTTCTTTTAATGGGCCCAAATCATAATAAATGCCATTGAACTAGAGATAATTGGGAGCCCGTGTGTACAAAACATGGGAAAGGGGGTTGAAGCCGCCATAATTCATGGAGATGTCATGCAATTCTGAATTCTTCCCCTTTCTCTACTCCACATGGTTGTCTTAAGACGTAACAAATACCCCATTTTTCATCATATCCTAATAGCCAATTATGTTTCAAGACAAAAAGAAAAAAATAATATTCTTTTTAGTTTTAAAATTAAAAATAATATTTTCACAAGATACATCTTGAAAAGGAAATTTAGTCCTCCCTGATCAAATCCCAATCATTTATGTAGAGATTGACTCATACTTCTGTAGGTTCGACTATGATGAGATCTTTTCTCCAATAGCAAAGTTAGCATCCATCTAGACAGTTCTATTTGCAATAACTGTGACGTTTCGTAAATTTTTAAAAGTTTATAAAACAATAATTACAATTTTTCTTATTTTATGGATTGATTAAATTGAATATGTGAACATTTAATATTCAATTATGTGAACAGATAAATTAAATATTAAATATTGGTGTGATATTAATGTTTAATTATTTGAATGTATGGTAAGAATTTTATATATATATATATATATATATATATATATTTAAATATGTGCAGATTAGTAAAGAATGAACAAATTTATTCTTATATGAATAAATTAATAATATATGAATATATATTAAGTCAGATAAATAAATTGTTCAAAAACAATTTATGCAAAGAAATAATATTTAATAATTCAATAGTGCAATAAATAAATTGTACATATTAAATTATTTAGTTAGAATAATTCATGTAATGTTAATAATTATTCTAATATATGTAATTATTGCGTAAATAGTAGTAAAATACAATTATGGAAAATATTCCATAATTATTAAAATAATTTTCAGAAAGGAGGAGGTGTCTTTGTATTATAATCCTAGACCTCCTAGACTTAATACTCAGTGAAGCTATCTGTAAAAACATAAATATCAGACTTCACTTTCTTCTTCTTCAAACTGCCATTCGAACCATTCCTTTTCTCCCTCGTGAACTAAAATTGAAATTCCAGAAAACTATGCTATAAACTTGAATTAGTGAAGGATTGCAGGCAGAATTGAGATAAGAAGGATTAAAGGATAGTATAAGTATCTGCAGTTTATCAAAGTAAGCATTCAACATAAATTGAATTCAATTCCTTTCTATTTCATCTTCTAAGTTTTGAAAATTGAGAATGAATAAAGATTAAGTGTATAGCTTAACTATGTATTGATAATGTAAGACACTGTTGAAAAATACTTGATACGTGTTGGCTTAGATGGTGTATTGCTGGAATAAAGATTATAGGTATATCATATAGAGGAATAAATATGGTAATTGGGCTAGTATTATGAGCACACCTCTAAAATTGAAGACAATAATTGTACTTATCACTTGTTTTTATAATGCCCAAAAGGAAATTGATTTCAAAATCTTGAGAATTAAAAATGATTCAAGGAATATATATAGTAATATGTGATATGAATTCAATGTATAACTAGTTCAAGTTATCTAATAGCAACCTTGAAGCATGATAGCAAGATGGGATATTAAATGTTAGAAACTGCAGAAAAGCAGAAGCTTGAGGTTGGTTTATATGAACCTCTCAAACAGTAATACATGAATCATGTAATCTTTTAATGAATCAGATCATAAATGATTAAGTTAAGACACTGATTGATAAGAAGATTACCAAATGAGGAGAACAATAAATTATAATTATCATAAAGCTATGAATTTGTCTTAAATACGCGACTGATCGGTGTATCTATGTGAATCTAATTGATGTAGGATACGTCAAGCAAAATTTAAAGCTAGAGCTATAAGTGTAAACAACAAACAAAACAAGTACTCCGAACTTGTTTATATTCAAGCAAGTATCTAAAGCTTCGTTCAATTTATATGTTGACTAGAAATTGTATAACTATAAAATATCAAATCTTTGATATAAATTGTCATGATGTATACTTGTTAAACTTCGGTATACATAGTTGTTTAGAAGCAGTCTAAGCCATTTGACTTGGCTAGACTCAGATTAAAATATTTCATTTCTTGGTTATTAAGTCTTAAAATATTATTGCTGGATAATTAGAGCTGTTCAATCATATTATTTTGATTTGAACTCCAGACTGAGTATGAACATCCCAGAATTGGGAAATTTTATTTTGCGCCAAAAAGGCGGTGACGATGAACGCAAATGTCGTTCCCGTAGATAGTATTAATCAATACAAGGCATAACGGGTTGATCACCTACCGTGCCCGCGACTTAAGACGGTTCACGGATGAATTTCTGTTAGAACCTATTTAGAAAATTGAAAACAAAAGTTCATGGTCTTGTGACCATTCAACATTCGACAGTCAATTTGTCGTTTCAAAAATATAATCAAGTGATGATATCTAGAAATTGTTCAATTGCTTTACAGTCTTGTTTTGTTGTTAAAGCCTACCTTCAAGAAAACATTTACTTATTGATATTGCCCATTAACTGTTATTACTTGCTGAGCAATTAAATGCTTATTCTTGTTTTAATTTAAATGTTTTCAGCCAAACCTTAACGTATAGAAGGCTCAGGTACAGACAAAGGTAAGGGCAAGTTGAGTGAGTAGTTGGAGATTGATAAATGTAATAGATAGGTTTTTATGATGTAATTATAATACTTATCATGTAATGAAGTAACTAAAGGTCATTGTACCTGGGATAGCAAGATTCTGATGTAATAACTATAGTTATTTTATATCTTAATATGTTGAATGGTTGTATCGTTTTGCACCGAATACGGGTTTGAAAGTACCCGAATTTGGGGGCGTCACAGGTTGGTATCAGAGCTGTAGGTTAGAAACCTTAGGATAGGATACCGTGGGCTATAAACTTAGGCAAATAACTCATATAGAGTTTAAAGAAGATGGATTTTAGAAATTCATCAGAAAATAAAATAAAAAGATAACTTAAACGACACTATTATTTATTATGTGTATCTATAACTTGTATTATGCATTAATCAACTTGTTTATTTACGTGTAGATGTCAGGAGAAGAAATTCAGCTTGATCTAGTAAAACCTGAGGAGCAAATAGTTCCACCTCCTATGGTACCACAGCCAGCACAAGAGCAAGTGTCGGTGGTGATAATAGTTAGTGACTCTGAGTCTGACCCTGAAGAAGATCCCGAGGAAGAGTTATTAGTGGAGGAAATTAATGAGGCCATAAAGACCAATGTAGAGCCTGAAATTATAAATGTTGAGTCAGACGAGGAACAGGATAACCATGAGACAGAAGATGCCCTGATACAACTAGGGGCAATGGTTGTGACGCCCCCAAATTCGGGTCTCAAATACCCGGATTCGGTCATCACGATCCAATATAAACATCCACCTCCAAACAACATATAATAGCTAAATGCGGAATATAATAAACATATGTTGTTCATTCAAAAGGTGTTACTAGTCCCAAGATTCGATAACCTTAATACATAAAGCAAAATATACCCTAAATATTAATCAGGGTTCAAATTACATTGATAGTAAATTAAACTAAGCATAAAACAAAGTCAGCTACTTGAAGTCTATTACTTCATCTTTTCTTTACCCTTGCCCTTCCCTGAAGTCTCGGGTTTAACTGCAAATAAAAGTCATGATATAGCAAGGATGAGCAATTAGTTTGCTCAGCAAGTTTAAATGTAACAATAACAGATATATCATGATGAACAAAATATAAAAAAAGAATACAATATGAATATCAGAAGCAAGATAATAATTGCTTTTAGAATAAATGATAGTCAAGTAGACTTTGAACAATAATCTTCCAATGGAATCAATAGTTGATTGACCTTTTGGTTACTGGCTACAGAATGTGTACTTGAAGGGATCAGCCTCGCGTACGCTATGTATATGCATAACATTCAACTCTGCTGTTTGTATCTTATATTAGATACGTGGGGTACTCCCTTAAAATAAAAGGGTGTTAACTTCAGTCTAAGAATTCAAACCATCAATTGGCCTGAATAGCCTTTATATAAAAATTTTATGTAATTGTCTGACCGAACAAGGGTTCAGACTCAATCTTAAACAATTTATGAATCATAGAATTTTAAATAATGTACAAGTCCAAGACTGTACGAATTCAAGTACACCAAGTGCGAGTATCAATAAAATCGATGTGGAATAATTGTAAAGTAATTAAACCACTTAAAACATGCTTGGAAATAAGGTTCAAGCTTAAATAAATAACTTGCAATACAATAACATCCTGCCCGAATATAATTTGAGTAGGGTTAAGGAACTTACTCAATAAAATATGAGTAAGAAAAGAAAACTTGCCTGATTGTCGACTTACATCTATCTAACTTTATACGTCTCTCTTCAATTGACCTAACATTAATAATGTTGGTCTATCAATTAGTAACTGCGTATAATTGTATATTGATACGCTTACTTATGCTATTTATTTAGCAAATAAGTCAATCACACAACACACATATATAATTTAATAAACTATCATTAATCCTATAAGACACTTAATTGATCTTTAGGTTGATGATTTAATTAATTAACAATATTTTTTTTAAGTGATAAACACTTATTAAACCCTTAAACAATTAATTATAATTATTTAATTAATTAACATTATTTTTTCTTAAGTAATATTCATTTATTAAACCCTTAAACAATTTATTATAATTGTTTAATTAATGTGTTATTTAAAACTCTCTTTATTTTTATTAATTCTATCTTCATTTAATTACTATTTAATATTAGTTAAATAGTAATTAATTAATTACCTTTAGTTATTATTTAATAATAAATAATAACTAATTATATTTACTTATTATTTGAATAATCAAATTATTAATCTTATTTGTCTTTAATTATTTGTTAATAATCCTTATATATTATTTTATTATTACTTACATAATAATAAATAATTAATTTATTAGTGTATTATTATTTAATATTAATTAAATAATAAATAATAATTAATTTAATTTTATTTGTATTTAATTACTATTTAATATTAATTAAATAATAATTAAATAATTATTACCCCTTATTTATTATTTAATATTAATTAAATAATAAAATAATTAATTTATTAACTTTATTTGTCCTTAATTATTATTTAATATTAATTAAATAATACTTAATTAATTATTATCCTTATTTATTATTAATTATTAAATAATAAATAATTAATTTATTAACTTTTATGTTAATTAAATAACATTTAAATGAGTAATTATCATTATTTATTATTTAATCTTATTTAAATAATAAATAATTAGTTTATTAACTTAAACACTCTTTAATCATTATTAGATATTAATTAAATAATAATAGATTAATTATTTAACCCTATTTATTATTTAATCTTAATTAAATAATAAATAGTTAGTATATTATCACTAATTCTATTTAATTATTACTTAATATTGATTAAATAATAATTAAATAGTTAATTACACTTAAATAATATTTAATTAGTTTAATAATCAATTAGTAGTATTAACCTTTATCATTTAATAATTTTTAAATGATTTAAATAGGTTTTAATCACTAATTAAACTAAACATCACTTAAGTACACTGAAAATTTACCAAATAAATATGATAATATTATACATGATTTTAGAAAAATTTGGGTCCAAACGGGGTCGCCGGAACTGTGACGCCCCCAAATTTAGGTACTTGCAACCCTTATTTAGTGGTCACGATATCCAAAGCATAATCTAAAATAGATACCAAACTTATATAATTAAAAGTTTTACATCAGAGTCTCAATCCCAAGGTTCGTAACCTTAACTACCTAGCATGATAATTAAATATACACAAACATTTAACTATCTATTACAGGGAATAACAACTTTTAGTCTGCGGTTTTTCCTTTGCCTTTGTTTCCTGCCGCCCCTGTAGTACATTCCGAGTGCATTGAAAACATTTATAAACAATGCAAGAATGAGCATTAAAGAGCTCAGCAAGTAATATACAACGGTAATATATGAAAGAATAAATGTTTTCTGTGAATTGTACTTAATAGTGAAACAAGCTGTTAAGTACCCTAAACTAAAGAAATTTCATGATAGCCATTATCATAGAACAGAATGCTGAGTGGTTATGTAAACCATGAACAGTAGTTTCAATTTATTGAAAAGGTTCCAAGCAAAGTTTCTTTTGCGAACCGTCTGAACTTACGGGCACGGTGGGTGATCAGCCCGATATGCCCTGCGTTGATCAACACTGCTGTTTGTGAACAACTATTAGGTTCACTCCTCACACTCATAGAGTGCTACAAGTCTGTACCGCCCTTGGGGCGGGTTTCAAAATATTCCCATATCAGGGACTGTTCATACTCAGACTAGAATTCAAACCATACTCAATATAGTTGAATAACAATAACATTTCGATACTTTGGAAATAAAAGAATAAAAATGTTATAAGTTTAGTCCAGCCTAAACAATTGGCTTGGACCCTCTGTAACAATTCATGCATATCAGATATCTATACAATATGCCATACTAAAAGTCTTACCAACCTTGTGAAGCTGATTGGAATAAAAAGGATTTAACTCCTTTTATTTACCTTATGCATGAAAACATAAACTTACCTCTATATGATCAAGTCAACTTACTTGGTCAATTTAAAAAGAATCTGTGTTTAGATACTTGCCTGTTGTTTAAGCAATGACAAAACTCTGCTAGTCCGACCCTGTGGATCCTACACACACACACACACACACACATATATATATATATATGATATATGAAGAAGGTTAACTATATGTTCTAGCGATCAAAATATGGAAGTTAATATCACATAAATATTTTACGCATATATACTAACATATTTTTCAAATACCTTATCCATATTATGGCCCAACCATTTATTGACTAATTTTGGGTTCGATTAAGATAAGAGTAATTTATTACTCTACTACTAGAACACTTTAAGGAATATAGGTTGTTTATTAATAAACTCCAAATATTAGGAATTTGAGGTTTATAAGTCTAAAGCTTGAAAGCTATTCAATTAGTTTTTATTCGTGTTGTTTTTGGAAAAATTCTTATATTCTTTTCAAACAAAAACACTTATTCTATTACTCACGACAGTTATTAATCGTTTTAATAAACTTTGACGTTATCTAAGTTCATGAATACTACGCAATTTCAATTTATACACCACTTGTAATTTAAATACATGGGTACTTTATCCTTTTATAACTAACTTAGATATTCAAGGTGAATTTGTAGCTCATTTTGTGTATTGAGCGTAGTTATAATTCTAATAGGGAAACTATAATTACCAAATCATTTTATAGATTTATTCTTATAGGTTAATGTGTAAAAAAATTAACACACTTTAATACATTGCCAAAACAGTCCCCTAAACTCACTACACTCATATCTTCAATTCAATTATAAGAATTGTAAATTTAGTATGGATTTTATATACTTGTTTATTTAGAAAATTTTAAACCAACCGCTATGGTTAAATTCTCAAATTGCATCGTGAGGCTAAAATAGTTTATTAAAAATTGCTATGGCAGCTGTTTGCTGCCGTCTACTGCTGCCATTAGGCAGCAGTCCTTACCCCTGCTCCTTCTCTTGTATAACTTCATTTCTTAGTTCCCTAGTTCACTCATCACAACTTTTGGTATGCTATAGGTGATGCAACCACGTATTAAAATACTACAATAGTTGTAACAAATGTACGAGCTATGTAAACTAACTGGCTCATTAAAAACCACTCTGCTAGCTCTGCAGCGGCTATTGATGTTAGCTCGCTATACACTGTGCACGATAGCTGCTGGGGACGTATAAGATTACACACTGCTACTACACTGTTGCTAGGGAGGTGCCCGCTGTGGCCTGTTGTGGTAATGGGCTGTTGTTGGCTTTAATTTGCTGTTGCTGTGTCGCACGCTGCTGCACACTACTGTGCACGCAGCTGCTGCACACAGCAGTCCCCCCTTTGTCGCGTAGCTAATTTGTAAAATTATAACTTCTAATACGTACGTCCGATACAAATCACGTTCGAATATATTATAGACACTATAGTAGATTATTTTAAAAAATACTAGTTATCAATTTCGGGTTCGAAATCAGTTCAAATTTCGCATCAAAAATAGGCGCGCGCACTAAGTTTTAAATTTTCATTTTTCGGTTTAAACGTGTTTCGTCACGGTTTAACTCCATGAGGCTATTAAGTTAGTATTAGTTCGAATATACGAACTCAACTTGGGCTCCGGCTTCACCACATTTTGGGTTTTAAGCTAAAATGGCTCTTTTAGGCCATTATACGAATATATCGCGTGCGCTATTGTTATGGACTAATTTTTAAGGGTTTGGTTTACGCTTTAATTCCATCTCCGCCACCCTTATTGCTCCGCACAACAACAATTAGTCTCCATGGTTCTACCTCAGTCCATAATAATCAATTTACATCACAAAACATACAAGGAATTCCTTTATACAATATCAAATCACAAAACCTAATATAATAGAGCATGCCTTGACTGATATACTACCCAAATTCTCATTATATCAACTAATTTATACTACCATCCACATATGTAAGTTGATTAATTAATTAAATAACCAATATACTAACTTTGTATGAATTCATTTGTTAATAACAAAGATTACCTAGCCGATTATAACTGAACATGCCAAATTCCAACCATATAACATATGAAATCACTTTTGCAATACATACAAGCTTCTTTTATTTCTAAAATCCCAACACATGATATTACATATTAAGCATTTTTAAGCATGTACTGATATTAATTTCATATCACAGCCCTACTCCTTCAAGGATATGTATGATTACTTTATGTAGTTGATATATATAGCTTATATTCCTGGCTTAGAACACAGAGATGTCAGACTTCACACTTTTTAATCAAAACAGCCCATATCATGTAATAAACCTTCAACAGTTTATTTAAAACTTTCATCAAATATAGGATATAAGAAAATAGATTTCTATCTCAATACTAACTCCCTCCACCCAATTTCAGTCCACATAGAAGTTTAAAAGAAATCTATTTGCCTCCAGTTGTTGAACTTCTTACCATAATTCTTAAAAACAAAGTTTTGTATTTCTTTTACAATGTGACATTTATTTACTAACATAAGAAATCCTATTATAATAACATATATTCTATCAATTGTTAACCCATTAAGCAAATAATAGTTCCATATTGATAGAAATCCCATTTGTACCATTTACTAACCAACACTGTCAAGAACTAAATCAAACTTGATATATTAGTATCACACAGAATTCAATAAATTACCCAAATTTAACACACAGCAGAATAAGCCCCTTCATACCGAAAGAAGAAAAATAAAATCAAAGTCTTAATCAGAAATTCCCAAATTATAAAACTTATTTGAGGTTAAAGCCCTAACACGAAACTACAATTTCTCAATCCAATCACACAGCAAAATAGGTTCTATAATTACCGAATTGAACCTTTAATAACTAATACAAACTCAAGTCCTAAATCAGGAATTACCAAATTCGAATCTTAACTAACAAATTCGATCATACCTGAAGCAATTTCGGTTCTTAATCCTCAGCAAATCGCAAACTCTTCCTCCTTCTTTTCACATGAAATTGTCGAGCCTTATAACTGAGGTTTCCCAGCGAAATTCCCTCTTCTCCCTTGTGTAAACTGCCTCCTCTTTCAGCAAAAGCAAAGAACTTACTCATTATTCCTAGGTCCTACCTAGGTTTGCTAAGTTATGCTCTAATCCCTCCCAATTTTGGCCAGCTCTTGCTTTAATCGGATATGTAAAAACATAGACTTAAGGCTGCATTTGGGCTGGGCAGCGTTTCCTTGTTTCTTTTAGTTTAAAATCCCTCATAAGTATTATTTAATATAATAACCCCATTAAATAATATAGGCAATATTATAATTAACTTAAGGTTCTAGAATTATAATAAGTTTAACCCCTTTAAATTATTTTAATATCCTGTAAGATAATTAATAATATCGCCCCAATTATTTTAGGAGTCCATCCCACAAAATCTTAACTTGCAATCATATATAAAATATACATATGTCATATCAGCAAACAAATAAAATAAAAAAAATAATTTATACCTAAAATTCATATATGAAATCAGGCTAGAATAATTATACCTGTGTTTTTTTTAAACTTCAGGGTTTTACAGGAACCGGCCGGAATAGTGCCGAACCGGTCGCCGAAAAAATTGCGCCGGTTCGGTGAATAGTGAACCGGCAAGGGGATTTAGTATTTTCGGATTTTTTTTCCCAGATTTGGGGTCCTTGGCCAAAACTTGAATAACTTGAGATCTACAACTCCGATTGATGTCCAGTTAGTCTCGTTGGACTCGTATCTTTCCAAACTACAAGATTCCATCATCAAAATGCAAATTTGGACAAGTTTTGTACACTGAAATCAGCCCAGAAATGGACTGTTTATACATGTTTTTCGAGAATGGGGTGTTTTGGTCAAAAATCCATAACTCACTCGTTTCAACTTCTTTTTAAATGATTCCAACTAGGTTTTGTTATTAACTTACCCATATATTTTCAAAAAATTTAAAGTCCCAAAAATAATTTATAGATTTCAAAAAGTGTAATTTCTTCGAACAAGTCACGCTCTAACCGTTGGTAAAAATCATTTCATGCTTTTTGCTAGATTTTTCTACATAAACTCATACCATTACATATTTAAACTATATGACATCCTATATAAACATATATAGTACTATAGACATGGGGGTCACTATATTTTGCATTTTCTCAGAATCTACTAGTTATATTACATGATCACTAGTTTGTTACATAATTTACATCAAGTACATAAATACATCCCAGGTTTTTATCTACTACGATTTACATACATTCTTGAAATTTACATTTTATACAAGACATGATTTATCTACGATTTCATTCTTCTTTTACTTTTTCTTTTCCCTTACTTTTGAACTGGGATCCTTCTGCTATACCGTCTTTTTCTGCAAAGAATATATATATCGCACGGGTGAACAACTAGTTTGCTCAACAAGTATATGAGATATTAAGAACTGAATTATAGGGAAATCAAATATCTGAATGCAAATTAAATCAGGATAATGAATGGGAATAATGAATAATACAATAATGAACAGATTTAAATTAACAAGTATCAAATAAATTTTCTTTTCTGAGCTGAGTGGCCATTTGGACCAAGAACATAAGTGTCTTACAGTTATAAAAACTGTTGACTCTCCATAAGTGTTCATCAGCCATAAAGACTGAAAAACTCTCCATAGGCACTTTAGGGGATCAACCTATCGTACCCTATGTTATGCACAACATTATCTCCAAAAGCCGGATGTTCCCGACAATAATATCCCCTATATAAAATAGGATTGTTCACCTCAGTCTAGGATTCCGTCCCAAAACAATTTGGTTTAGAAAACAATTAATATAAATTCTTATCGACGCCGGTTTTTTGTCTTTTCCAATTTTAGCCTTTTGATTGAATGATTTTTGGAAAAGGTCGGCACGAATGTCGACGGGGTTTTGAAAGATCGTTTTTTATGATGAGCCAATTAACCAGAGTCGCCAGTTGGTATATTTAAAATGGATGTACCAACTCATCCGAGTTTCGTTTTCGTAAATTGCTGGCTCATATGTGACTCCGAATTAATTGGTCTGCGAACCGAGATTCATAGAGTTCAGGGGCTTGCTTAAGCGAGGGGAAGGTGTTAGGCACCCCCCGACTTCCGTGAAACACGGTTACCGCAATCTGGATGCTTTTCCTATCCTTTAATTCTTGAATGTGTGTGTGTATGTGCGCGTGTGTGTGTGCCTATGTGAATGTTGTGGTGAGTTTGCATGAAGAAACCATTTGGGTTTTGATGAAAAGTCGTGCTTTCTTTTGAGAATGCTTTAGAATGTCATTTGGCTTAACGAGAAAGCTTATAAGAAAGGTTTGATTTTAATTGTCAAAAACTTATGAGATTTTCATTAGGTGTCGTTTTGGCAAAAACAAGAGTTTTCTAAACCTTCGTCAAAATAGGAATCGAGATCTATACCTTGCTTTCGTAAATAGCATGATGGGCAACTTCTAGGATCTCTTTAACCCTATGCACAAAGATTTAATAAAACGTTACTTATTTTTATAAAATCATTTTTGTGACGTTTGAAAACGATTTTTTGTCTTTAGCCTTCTCGTTAAATAGGAATCAACATTCATTAGCATTTCCAAATTTTAGCCTCGTGATGCTAATAACCTAGTTTGATTGATTTTATGAAAATCTTATCGTTTAGCTTTGAAATCAATTTCATGTCATAAATCAAATCAAGCATTAAAATGCGTTGGAGCTACTCATGGGCATGTAAGCCATCAAAATAACCCCGAACGCCCACAATCGCATACTTTCACTATGATAGGGCCTTAAACCCGATTCTCGCCTTGGCGTCGTTTTAAGGCCCGACGATTACATACTTACAATGAAGACTACATCGTTCCTACTACATGTATCAAAAGATGTCCATCATCGGATTTGGACCACGGGGTCGCGTTCCTAGGCTCACATCCAAAATTGCCACACACCCACAATATCCTAAAATAGCAATCTAAACAATCTATGCACGATACATCATTATAATGAGCTAAATATTACATCAAACGGATATCATCGGGCCATTAGGGGGAATTTCGTTCCGATGAGACCCTCACTAATAGTCCCTAATCCATGGCTCCACAATAACATGTAAGAAAAACTACATTTAAGGTAATTCGGATGACAAAAAGCTTAACAAAAATGATCTCACAAAATGGATGCACTTGTATATTGAGTAGAGTAGATAATATATGATATATAATCTCACAAAATGGATACAATTCCTCACTATTTTCTCTTTTCTCTCTTGATTTTTTCTTCTTTTCTGTTGTTTTCTTCTTCTTTTTTCGAGCTGCTGCCGCCTCCTCTCCTCCTTCTGTTTCTGGATGAAAACTGACCTGATAAGGGGTTGCCCTAGGCAGCCGCAGATTGATCTGTGGCTGGCCGCAGATTGATCTGCGGCTGGCCGCAGATTGATCTGTGGCTGGCCTTGGTTTTCCCCCGCTCGAGTCCCGTGTCGTCTCGAGTTCCGTCCTTGGCCGCGGATTGATCTGCGGTTGGCTGTGCTGATTTTCTCGTTTTTCATACTTCACTTCGATTCTCGTGTCGTACCGTTGGTTTCCGCTGAAAGGCTTGCATTTTGCAGTCCAAGAACCGCTGGGAAAAGTGCCACATCATTCATGGGTGCTTGCTTCGCCCGTTGTCGTGTCAGCCTTGATCGCAAATCGTCGTGGTGGCTTTGAGTGTTCGCACTTATGTCCACCTTCCGTCTCGTAGGCTGAGTTTAATTGACGATTTTTCCTTCCTGTCAAGGTTAGTATAGGAAACGCAAAATTTGGGTGTCTACAATTCTTATTTTTATAGTAAGCCGAAACAATGACTTTCTCTTTATTACAAATAAATCAGGGATATTTAAAAATTTAGAGTTCAACCAATCTTGCAAATATATTCTGAGATTTAATATTACATAATAGCAATGAACTTGAATGAAATTCACAACTCAGAAAATTATACCAAAGGCAAAAATGCTTAAGGTTTAGGAACTTGTCATTCATGAAATTCTCATAAATTAAGGGACTTGCACAGAAAAATAAACTTGCACAAGTTGGGGAAACTTGCTCAAAGTGAGGGAACTTGCCTGTTTTTCGTGGACTATTTTCCAACTCAATAAATCTTTTCTGCAATTGACCTATATCATTATTCATGAAGGTCAAAAATATTAATTTATCATAATTTTATTTTTAGTTAACAACTACCCTTAATTGAGTTTTACAATTTTATTTACTTATTTACTCGGGAAAAATGGATTTTACACTTTTTCTCAACTTTGCTAATTTTGACATTTTCTTGTATTTTTAAATATCTATTTCCCATTAAATATTTATTTATTTAATTTTTCTTCCTTATTTTGTAATTTCAAACTTTCATACTAGGGTTTCTAGTTTTTATTTTCTAGGGTTTTCTTCCCCATTTGTTTTACTAAAATTTTGCATTCACATGCATAATTTTTGCTATATTAACACATCATATATTACTATTACTATGTTTTGAGGAGTATATAACCTTCATATATAAAAAGAATTACATAATCATATATGAAAATTACATGTATAAAAATAAAAAGGATAATTAAAAGCATACCTTCTAATTTTATTTCCTTCTTTTGCTTCCTCTCTATTTTTCTCTTACTTTTCTTTCCCTCCTAGCTCAACAGTGCCTCCTTTCTTCTTTTCTTTCTCAAGCTACTGATTTCTTTCGTTTTCCTTTTATAAGCTTCTTTAAGTAGTATAGTGGGTACGTATATATATTACTTTTTTTTCCTTCTTTAGTCACTGACTTCTCTCTTTTGCTTCTTTTTTTTTTTGTGTCCGAAGTGCATGGCTTATATAGTTTTATATGTATATATCTTGGTTCCTTTCCCCCAAACTTCCTGATTTCCTAATTAAAATGAGATAAGAATCACTTTGCAAAGTTGCTAACCTTATCCCATGAAATCCTTATTGCGGCTGCCGACTCTCTTAATTCCATACACGTGTTATAGCTTATTGCCACCTATTAGCATAATATGCTTAGTCACACTTTCAAATTTTGATTGATTTTTTTATTTATTATTATTATTATTATTTTATTTATTTATTTATTCATTTTTTTAAACCATGTTTATTTGGAACTTTATTAGCTAATATTTACCTTCTTTCCATAACATTCTAATTGTGTAAAACACCCTTACACACGTTTGTATTATCGTTTGTTAATTATCGTACATCGATTTTTCGATATAATTTTTTTCCCCTAGTTTTCAATAAAATTTAGATTTATTTCATTGATATCTAAATTTACATTTATAATTTCATTTACATAAATTGAACGTTCCAAATGTTACATTCTCCCTCCTTTATAGGGATTTCGTCCCCGGAATCGTCATTATAATCTATTCAAATAGATAGGGATAATTTTGCTTCATCTTTTCTTCAAGTTCCCAGGTAGCTTCTTCTTGTTGCTGGTTTCTCCAGATTACCTTCACCGAGGGTATTACCTTGTTCCTCAGTACTTGTTCTTTTCTATCCACGATCTGCACAGGAACCTCCTCGTAGCTTAAATCCTTCTCGATTTGTATGGGTTCATAATCTATAACATACTTATAGTCAGGCTTGTAGGGACGTACTACAGATATCTGAAACACATTATGTATGTGCTCCAACTCAAGAGGTAAAGCTACCTCGTATGCTACCTCTCCCACCCTCTTTAGTATCTCAAAAGGTCCTATAAATCTAGGACTTAATTTTTCCTTCTTACCAAATCGTATTTTTCCCTTCCATGGAGATACTTTCAAAAACACATAACTTCCAACATCAAATTCTCTCTTCTGTCTATGTTGATCAGCATACTTTTTCTGTCTATCTTGTGCCGCTTTTAATCTGATGTGGATCACTCGAACCGTCTCTGCTGTCTGCTGTACCATTTCTGGTCTAAGCAGTTGACGTTCCCCGACTTCATTCCAACATAAAGGTGTTCGGCACTTTCTTCCGTATAAGGCTTCGTACGGCGGCATTCTAATACTAGCATGATAGCTGTTATTGTAGGCGAACTCCGCCAACGGCAAGTGATCGTCCCAGCTTCCTTTGAAGTCCATAACACATGCTCTCAGCATATCTTCTAGAGTCTGGATTGTCCTTTCGCTTTGCTCGTCCGTTTGAGGATGGTAGGCTGTGCTCAACCTCAATTGTGTCCCTAAACGATTCTGAAGACTCCTCCAAAGGTTTGATGTGAACCGCGGGTCTCGATCAGATATGATAGAAATCGGAACACCGTGTCTTGAAACAATCTCCTTGATATAGAGTTTGGCTAACTGATCTAAGTTGTATTTTACTCGGATTGGTAAAAAGTGCGCTTATTTGGTTAATCGATCTACTATCACTCAAATCGCATCAAAACCTTTTTGAGTAGTCGGGAGTCCCATAATAAAATCCATAGTGATATGCTCCCATTTCCACTCAGGGATCTTTAAGGGTTGAAGTAAACCGCTGGGTCTCTGATGTTCCGCTTTGATTCTCTGACAGGTTAAACACTTGCTGACCCAATCTGCAATTTCCTTCTTCATTCTCGGCCACCATTAATATTGTCGTAGATCCTTATACATCTTCGTGCTACCAGGGTGTATCATAAATTTAGAATTATGAGCTTCCTGCAAATTTTCATCTTTTAATTCTAACACTGTAGGTACCCATATTCTATCTTCAAATCGTATAATACCATCCTTATCCATCCTGAATTTCTCATTTTCTTTTTCTGCTATTTGTTTCTTTATCCTTTTATAATCCTCATCCTTCATCTGGAACTCCTTAACTCTATCCCATAAAGTCGGACAAATCTCCATTGCATACAACTTCTCAGAAATTAAATTCTCCTGAACTTCTTATTTCTATCTCTAATCTTTCAAATTCTTTTATCAACTCATCTTGCACTGTTAATTTCATCAACTTCTCCTGATTTTTCTGACTCAAGGCATCAGCCACCATATTTGCCTTGCCCGGATGATACAAAATTTCACAATCATAGTCTTTGATTAACTCCAACCATCTCCTTTGTCTCATATTTAATTCTTTCTGTGTGAAGATATATTTCAGGCTTTTATGATCTATGTATATCTCGCACTTTTTTACGTATAAATAATGCCTCCAAATTTTTAGAGCAAAAACTACGGCTGCTAATTCTAAATCATGAGTAGGATATTTCTTCTCATAATGTTTTAACTGTCGTGACGCATAAGCAATCACTTTCCCATGCTGCATCAAAACACAGCCTAGTCCTCGATGTGAGGCATCACTATAAACCACAAACCCTCTAATATTATCTGGCAGTGATAATACTGGAGTCGTGCTCAATCGTTTCTTCAGCTCCTGGAAACTTTCTTCACATTTCTCTGCCCAAACGAATTTTACATTTTTCCTAGTCAAATTTGTTAGCGGTCCTGCTATCTTTGAAAAATCTTGAATGAATCTTCGATAGTATCCCGCTAATCCTAAGAAACTTCTAACCTCTGTTGGAGTTTTCGGTTGTTCCCAATTTACTACGGCTTCTACTTTTGCTGGATCCACCAAAATCCCGTCTTTATCAATTACATGACCTAAGAATTGAACTCTCTCCAACCAGAATTTACACTTGAAAAACTTCGCATACAACTTCTCTCTTCTCAAGGTCTCCAACACCAATCTCAAATGTTCCTCATACTCCTCCTTTGTTTTTGAATATATCAAAATATCATCAATAAATACCACAACAAATTTATCCAACCACTGCTTGAAAACTCTATTCATGAGGTCCATAAATACTACCGGCGCATTTGTCAACCCAAATGGCATTACAAGAAACTCGTAATGACCATAACGAGTCCTAAATGCTGTTTTTGGTACATCCTCCTTTCTTACCTTTAATTGATGGTATCCTGACCTCAAATCAATCTTTGAGAAATATCTTGCTCCTTTTAATTGGCCGAACAGATCATCTATTCTTGGTAAAGGATATTTATTTTTGATAGTCATCTTATTCAACTCCCTATAGTGTATGCATAACCTTAGTGATCCATCTTTCTTTTTCATGAATAATACCAGTGCTCCCCAGGGTGAGACACTTGGTTGAATAAATCTCTTATCCAACAGTTCTTGTAATTATATCATTAATTCCTTCATTTCTATGGGTTCCATTCTATACGGAGCCTTTGAAATTGGCGTTGTTCCAGGGACTAAGTCAATTACAAACTCCACTTGCCTATCTGGAGGAATACCAGGAAGTTCCTCCGGGAATATATCTACAAATTCTTTTACTACTGGCATCTGACTTAAATCTGGTTCCACTCGTTGGGTATCTACTATGTAAGCTAAATACCCCTCACATCCTTTTCTGAGTAGTCTTTTAGCTTGCATCATTGATAAGCAACAAGACTGCCAAGGCGACTGGTTTCCATGGAACACCACCTTTTCTCGATTTGAAACTTGAAGGTTCACATGTTTGCTATGGCAATCTATAATGGCTCCATGGTTATTCAACCAGTCCATCCCCAATATTACATCAAATTCCCCTAATTGAATAGGGATTAAATCCGCCAAAAATTTATGTCCCTTAATCTCTACGTAACAATTTTTATGTACGTATCTGACAGGGATCACTTCCTTGTTAGCAATTTCAATATTCAAAGGAAATTCTAACAGTTGACGAGGTAAGTTCAACCGACTTGCAAATTCATGAGACACGAATGAACAGGTAGCTCCAGAATTAAAAAGTACGTAAGCATTTATGGAATTTACTGGAATGATACTTGATACCACGTCCCTAGATGTCACCGCATCTTTAACCGTCATGTTAAAAGTCTTTGTTGTTGGTCGGTCAGGGGCTAGCGGTCCTGTTATTAGCGGCTTGCTGCCACCGCTCTTAATTCCTCATCCCTGCTCCATTCCCTTCTTTGGACAATTTTTAATCTGGTGGTCTAGCGCACCACATATGAAGCATCCGCCCTTCTTTGGGTTTATGCAGTTAGGAGCTATATGGCCTTCCTGGCCACAATTATAACATACATTCCTTCCTTTCAGACATGTCCCGAGGTGATTCTTTTCACATGTCTTGCATGCTTCAACCTTTTTCTTGGCTTCTCCTTCTTTCCCTCTGTTGTTATTATTGTTATTCCATTTTCTTTTGAGATTCCCTCCACCTCCACTATTACTACCTTCACCTTTATTCTTTCCCTCAAACCTCCTCTTTTTTTGGTCCTGAGTATATTTAGTTAAAGCTTCACTTCCTCCCTCCGCAATGATCGCTTTCTCTAGTAATATACCAAATGAGTCAATCTGTAGCACAACTAATCTATTGTACAACCAGGGTTTCAAACCTTGTTCGAACCGTCTTGCTTTTCTTTCTTCTGTAGTTACTTGGTGTGGGGAAAATCTTGCTAACTTGTTAAACTTTGTTGCATATTGTGGTACTGTCATGTCTTCCTGCTTAAGTTCTAGAAATCGCATTTCCATGCGGCTTTGCAGACTTCGGAGAAAATAGTTTTCGAAAAATAATTCCTTGAACCTAGTCCAAGGTATCACACCATCCCCTGCCCTATGCCCGTTTGCCTCCCACCAAAAATTTGCTTCTCCTTTCAACATGTACGAGCAAACAATGTCTTTTGGTCCTCCTCAACTTTAGCTATAGCAAACGCTTTTTCAATTTCTTTTATCCAAGCCTAAGCCTCTATAGGCTCGGTGGTTCCTTTAAATTCTAGGGGTCCCACATTTTTAAAATCCTTAAAAGTTGTGACATGTGGCGCAGATGGGTTTGGATTTTGAGTTCTACTTTGAAGAGCTCCTACCAGTAAATCTACAAATTATTGTAGACGGTTCTGATTTGGTTCATGATTCTCATACTGTTCAAATTGCCCATCTGGTACTTCATTAACAGGCCTCATTCGTGGTCGTCCCCTTGGCATTTTCTGTTTAATGTAATAATATATCATCATAATCGTTATGTAACACAAATAAGTAATTAATTAATACCATCCGTCATTCACAAGACATATGTTTATAAAACATACCATAATATTACACATCATTATATGTACATATTTTTTTGTACAATAATTAGTTATTTTACATATCAAATGCTACCTTCCTACATACGTCCCATAATTATACATCAAAAGATGAGATTACATACTTATACCAACTTCGTATAAAAGTAAGCTTTTACCTATTACACAAATAACCCTATCTCTGCGGCCTCTCTATATTCTTGGTCCGCTATGAACCAAACCAGATCCCTGCTTATGGTGTGAATCGTCTGACCTTCCTCTGTTGGATGACTCATCACCCTATCTAGAAATCGTTCATAGGAAACTCCAAAGTTATATATTGCCCAATCCATCCTCCTTTTCTTCCTTCTTAAGTTTTCTTCTACCCCATTTAGCACCGTCTCTACTCTGATATGGGTATTTATCTCCGCACTCCAAATGGCCTCTAGTTCCTCTTCCATTTCTTCCAACTGGTGGACTCTTGACTCCAATACCTGGGTCTGAGCTTCTAGTTCCTGGTTTCTTTGTTCTAACTGTTGGCCTCTAACTTCCAGCTCTGCGTTTCTCTCTTCTACCTGATGGTTTCTAACTTCAAGTTCTTGGTTTGTATCCATGAGTCCTCTGATTAAGGTATATGTTTCTGCAAATATTTTATCCTCATCATTATCATCATCTTCGGCAGTATCATCAGCTGCCTCCTCGGGTGCTACAAGATTCCCTACTGGATCCTCCTCAGGTTCTTCCTCTGGTTCTTCCTCGGGGTCTGGCTCTGCTATGGGTTCCTCCCAAACTACCTGTATGTCTCTTACCCCTTCCTCGCTAGCCATCCTACAAAAGGACAAATATCTGACTTAGCACGACAATATATATATAATATGCAATTTAAATAATCTTCAAATCCAAACTAATAATTATTATTATTTTACGCAAAAACTCTATGTGAATTCTTTTATCACCGTCTCTACTAGATTTCAATCAGGTTATATCCTAAGGTTCTCTTACCTAAGGGTAATAACCTACAGCTCTGATACCAACCTGTGACGCCTCCATATCTGAGTACTCGCTACTATAGACATGGGGGTCACTATACTTTACATTTACTCAGAATCTACTAGTTATATTACATGATCACTAGTTTGTTACATAATTTACATCAAGCACATAAATACATCCCAGGTCTTTATCTACTACGATTTACATACATTCTTGAAATTTATATTTTATACAAGACATGATTTATCTACGGTTTCATTCTTCTTTTACTTTTTCTTTTTCCTTACTTTTGGACTGGGATCCTTCTGCTATACCGTTTTTTTCTGCAAAGAATATATATGTCGCAAGGGTAAGCAACTGGTTTGCTCAATAAGTATATGAGATATCAAGAATTGAATTATAGAGAAATCAAATATCTGAATGCAAATTAAATCAGGATAATGAATAATACAATAATGAACAGATTTAAATTAACAAGTATCAAATAAATTTTTTTTCCTGAGTTGAGTGGCCATAAGAACCAAGAACGTAAGTGTCTTACAATTATAAAAATTGCCGACTCTCCATAAGTGTTCATCAGCCATAAAGACTGAAAAACTCTCCATAGACACTTTAGGGGATCAACCTATTGTACCCTATGTTATGCACAATATTATCTCCACAAGCCGAATTTTTCCGACAATAATATCCCCTATATAAAATAGGGTTGTTCACCTCATTTTAGGATTCCGCCCCAAAACAATTTGGTTTAGAAAACAATTAATATAAATTCTTATTTTTAGAGTAAGCCGAAACAATGACTTTCTCTTTATTACAAATAAATCAGGGGTATTTAAAAATTTAGAATTCAACCAATCTTGCAAATATATTCTGAGATTTAATATTACATAATAGCAATGAACTTGAATGAAATTCACAACTCAGGAAAATTATACCAAAAGCAAAAATGCTTAAGGTTTAGGAACTTGTCATTCATGAAATTCTCATAAATTAAGGGACTTGCACAGAATAATAAACTTGCACAAGTTGGAGAAACTTGCTCAAAGTGAGGGAACTTGCCTGTTTTTCCTGGACTATTTTCCAACTCAATAAATCTTTTCTGCAATTGACCTATATCATTATTCATGAAGGTCAAAAATATTAATTTATCATAATTTTATTTTTAGTCAACAACTACCCTTAATTGAGTTTTACAATTTTATTTACTTATTTACTCGGGAAAAATGGATTTTACACTTTTTCTCAACTTTGCTAATTTGGACATTTTCTTGTATTTTTAAATATCTATTTCCTATTAAACATTTATTTATTTAATTTTTCGTCCTTATTTTGTAATTTCAAACTATCATGCTAGGGTTTCTAGTTTTTTTTTTCTAGGGTTTTCTTCCCCATTTTTTTTACTAAAATTTTGCATTCACATGTATAATTTTTGCTATATTAACATATCATATATTACTATTACTATGTTTTGAGGAGTATATAACCTTCATATATAAAAAGAATTACATAATCATATATGAAAATTACATGTATAAAAATAAAAAGAATAATTAAAAGCATACTTTCTAATTTTGTTTCCTTCTTTTGCTTCCTCTTGATTTTTCTATATTTTTCTCTTACTTTTCTTTCCCTCCTAGCTCAACAGTGTCTCCTTTCTTCTTTTCTTTCTCAAGCTATTGATTTTTTTCTTTTTCCTTTTATAAGCTTCTTTAAGTAGTATAGTGGGTACGTATATATATTGCTTTTTTTTTCCTTCTTTAGTCACTGACTTCTCTCTTTTGCTTCTTCTTTTTTTTTTTTTGTGTTCGAAGTGCATGGCTTATGTAGTTATATATATATATATATATATATATCTTGGTTCCTTTCCCCCAAACTTCCTGATTTCCTAATTAAAATGAGATAAGAATCACTTTGCAAAGTTGCTAACCTTATCCCATGAAATCCTTATTGCGGCTGCCGACTCTCTTAATTCCATACACGTGTTATAGATTATTGCCACCTATTAGCATAATATGCTTAGTCACACTTTCAAATTTTGATTGATTTTTTTATTATTATTATTTTATTTATTTATTCATTTTTTTAAACCATTTTTATTTGGAACTTTATTAGCTAATATTTACCTTCTTTCCATAACATTCTAATTGTGTAAAACACCCTTACACACGTTTGTATTATCGTTTGTTAATTATCGTACATCGATTTTTTGATATAATTTTTTCCCCCTAGTGTTCAATAAAATTTAGATTTATTTCATTGATATCTAAATTTACATTTATAATTTCATTTACATAAATTGAATGTTCCAAATGTTACAGAACTTAACATTTCAACCATGAAAATTAAGAGAAAAGCAAAATTAGAGTTTTCTAGGGATTTTCTTACCTTTTGCTTTTGATGGCTACTTTTCTCTTCTTCCCAAAGTATGTTGTGTAGGAGGACATGAACTAGATAGAACTCCTTCACTAACTTGGTGACTCAAAATATTTTTGCTCTCAAATGCTCTCAACTCTCTTAGGAGATGAAGGAAATAAAATGCAAGTGTTCTCTCTCAAATGACTAACCAAGGGAGGTATACTTATAATAATATTACATATAGGAAATGTAAGTATACATTTTACCATCATTAAGCTAGTGTGTAGACTTTATGTAGGGTGGCTAGTTGACAACTTAGGAGGCTACACCATCGAGTCTAGCACACAACCTCCAACACAAGCTAGTTAATTAAATAAAATAAATTTTGAAAAGCAACTTGCTCCCACTCTTTCTCTCATTATCGAAAATGCTAGGGGTTTTGTCCCAAAAATGTTGTCCCCAACATACTACAATTAATCATTTAATGTTACACCTTTAAATTACCAAGTGGGCTAGGTTTTAGACTATACATTAAATACACATTGGGCTTTAAAATTAAATGATTGGGCTAATGAAACTACATTTATTTAATACAATATTGGATCCTTTAATTTAACCCAATGATTGATTAATTAATTTGTCACACTATTAACTACTGTGACACCCCCAAATCCGGGTACTTCGTTTCCACAAGATTTGGTGTTCACTATCCAAATACATCACATCACATCTAACTACCCATAATAAAAGATAATAACAATATAATAAAACTTAAATAATGATTTCTCCCATAGAAGGTTACATCATCATAGCTAAAACAATCCCAGGTCATATAACCTTTATTACATCATTTGCGAAAACATAAACATACATATAAACACCATCACGTCTATTACAAAATCTTCATGAAATAAAACTAATTAACATCTATTATTACAGCGTCTTGTCTTTGTCCTCGTTTGTAGGTGGCTCTTCAGACTTCTTGTATTCATCTGCGTTGTTTTGTGCAAGAGTGAGCGAACAATTGCCCACAAAATAACAGAGTACAATAATAGCATATGAATCACAATCGACTGAGCTTTAGTTGGTAAAATATTCTTACAAGAACCAATAAGCTTTACTTAAAAGGTACGTAGAAGAAGTTCAAAGGAATAATGAACTATTAAACTGAACAACAGATATCGACATCAAGGAATACACTGAGGGTCACAAGACCACGAACTACATCTAGGTTGTCAAGTATTTCTACTTTAACTTTTAACAGTCTAAACGACTATAAATCATCATCTATGTCCTAGGTTAACAGGTATTTTTATTGTAACCTTTAGCAGTCTAAACGACTACATGGACCATCATCTCGTACTTCAGGTGATCAACCCCTTAGTACTATGTATTGTGCAAACATTTTAACGCTATCGCATTGCTCTAAAAATAATTCCCCTGATACAGGGTTGTTCATCTCAGCTTGATCATTGAATTCCATACCAAAATAAGTTTGGTTTGAAATTAACTTCAAAGAAATCTAAATTTTTAGAATGTACATCAACTATGTTCTAGTTGAATCAATAAGGGATCTTTAAAATTTTCATCAACTATGTACTAGTTGAATCATTAAAGTATTCTAGCCGCTAAAGGATTAATACAATGCTAATCAATTTCAAGAGTTGAATAATAACGTTTCACAACTGAATAAACATCACATGGCAAAGCTATACTTTTGAAAGAATTTAGAAAGCTAAATTGGAAACTTTAAACTTAGAATAATTCAGGAACCTTGCTTTAACTAATGTAAACAGAGATTAGAGCTTGTACGACATAAAGTATATAAAGTTTAGGAATTTAGAAGAATAAGAACTTGCTCATATAAAGTTAGAGTTTAGACACTTGCGTATTCATAAACAAGATATAGATATGAAACTGGCTTAATGTAAAAGTAGGGTCTAGAGACTTGCTTAATGTAAAAGAGATAGAGTTTATAAACTTGCGAATAAATAACAGGTTAAGGATAGAAAACTTGCGTAAAGAACTAAGTAAGAATAAGATACTTGCTCAATGAAAAGTAGAGTTAAGAAACTTTCCTCGTGCGTAGACTATAAATTTAAGACTCATGTTCTCTAATCAACCTATACATTCCGTTTATAAAACAGTAACAATAATTAGCTACAGTAATATAAACACTTCAGAACTCATTCTCATCCAATTTCAATTTAATATCTCAGTTAATACCGGATAATCAGTGGGTATATGCTTACCACCCATTACAGTATCTTAACATTCATTTTATACCTTAGCCTAAGCTTTAGGTATGTCTACGATATCATAACATGATCTCAAAGAAAGAAGAAAATTTTTACTCTAGTCTTTTTACTCTTTTTTTTTTAATTCTTCGCCGGGGCGAGGAATCCCTTCACAAAATTCTTGCCGGGGCAAGCTCCCGCCGGGGCGAGGAGTTCCTTCACAAAAATCTCACTGGGGCGAGCTCCCACCGGGGCAAGAAATGCTTTCACAAAATTCTCGCCGGGGCGAGAATCACGAATTCCAGTTTCTGCAGTTCGCGAATACGCAGAAACAGGCCAAAATTTCCAATCTTGTTATTCTAATCGTCAAATTAAACATACCCAGATACTATAATACATATATAATTGTTACCCAAGCCTTCTAGCACGATTCTAACAACTTAAATCACATAAATCACGAATCTAAGAATCAAATTTGAGGTTTCTTATCAGTTTATCAAAGTTTCTACAATTTCCATAAAATCATACATAACAGGTTCGTTAGAATACCAAATTGAACCGTTTAAATCTTGTTTCCTTCATTTATACATGCACAAACAAAATAAGTTATCAATTTAACCGATTAACTAGCAACACCAACTTCAATTTCATACATTTAAGCCATGCTCGTAAATAACTACTCTGTAACTTTCTGAATTTTCATATAAACATAATTTCACGGATTAAATTACTCTAAATCATATTTAAATCATATAAAATACATAAATACATGCTTACTCACATCTAACATCAAATTATTTAAAGATTTAGCCATAGAATTCAAATTACAGAAAATACAGTATACGTTCATGGAATAACTTCAGGAATATAAATTAAAAACTGAAATTAGAAGAATTACCTTGAATATTGGTTTAAATTATGCAACAATGAATGGGATCCTTCTCAATTCTCTATTTCCTCTCAAAATTCTCTCTTTTTCTCTCTGTATACTCAGGCTTGTTTAAGAAAACTGAAGCGTATAATGATAATACGTTAAATAAACTGGCAGAACATGGTGTCAGTTAATAACTGGCACCAACTCCCCATAAGGCCTTGTTTGTTTAGCACATTTATCCTCCCTTCTAATTTATTTTAATAAATAGCTTATACTATAGTTCATGTCACATATTTAAATTAATTAAATAATTTAATTTAAATCAATTAAATAAAATAGAATAATTTTACATTAAATCACATAGTCAAATAAAATTCTCCTTTATTAATAATGACAAATTATTAAATCTCTAATTAATATTAAATTAATTAGAAATAACATTATACTTATTTAAATAATTCATTTAATCAAATAATCTCAATTAAATACATACCTTGAATATAAAAATTCTCCACATCAATTTTACTATTGTAACACATATAATTAAATTAATCTACCACAAATTAATCAATTAATCAATTAATTCAACAATCAAATCATCGAAAAATATTTATCCAGTTCAATAAATATTTAAATTAAATTACAAAATTCTCGTTCGTCACGACTACTCCATCCATGGTCAAATAAATGATTGTTCTTAGTCCATTAATTAAATAGGTTAGTCAATTAGTAATTGATTACTAATTGGACTATTAAATTTTATTATTCAATTTGACAATATTCTCATTAATTAATACTTTTATTAATTAATTTACTCAATTTAATTTACTAACTATATTCAATTTAATTGACTATTTAATTAGTAAATACTTTATCAACTTATTGATATTAAACCTTAGGGCTTGATCACTAATTTAACTATACTATTAGTGACTCCCTTTAATTAATTTAATTCAATTAATCACCTAGTCATGTAGTATACCAATGCGCACAAAGGTTTAAATAAGCACACAAACTAACTCATTAGAAATTAAATTATATATTTAATTAATAATGACGCTTAAAAATTTACGGGCATTATATCCCCCTTATAAAAACCGTCCTCGGAATTGCAAACATAAGGTTACTCAAATCAAAGTGGATAATTCGCTTTCATCTTCTCTTCGAGTTCCCACATAGCTTCTTCGATTGCGTGACTCCTCCAGAGAACCTTGACGGAATGGATGATCTTATTCCTCAGCTTCTGTTCCTTCCTATCGAGTATCTGGACAGGAGCTTCCTCGTACGTTAAGTCCTTCTCGACTTGGATTGGTTTATAGGAGATAACGTGCTTGTAGTCTGGTTTATACGGCCGCAACACTGACACATGAAACACGTTGTCAATGTGCTCAAGTTCAGGAGGTAACGCTACCTCGTACGCCACTTTGTCGATTCACCTCAAAATCTCGAACGGTCCTATGAACCTAGGGCTCAATTTGCCTTTCTTTCCAAAATGGATTTTTCCTTTCCAAGGAGATACCTTCAAAAATACAAAGCTACCAACTTCAAAGTCCCGCTTCTGACGATGTAAGTCGGCATATTTCTTCTGGCGATCTTGAGCTGCTACCAATCAATTTCTCATCAGCCGCACTGTATCTGTAGTCTGCTGCACCATTTCAGGTCACAACAGTCTTCGCTCTCCAACCTCGTCCCAACACATCGGGGTTCGGCATTTCCTTCTATATAGCGCTTCGTACGGTGGCATGTCGATACTTGCGTGATAGCTATTATTTTAAGTGAACTCCACCAGTGGTAAATGGTCATCCCAGCTGCCCTTTAAATCTATCACGACCGCCCGAAGCATATCTTCTAAGGTCTGAATCGGTCGCTCGCTCTGGCCGTCAGTTTGAGGATGATATGATGTACTCTACCTCAACTGTGTTCCCATTCTTGCCTGCAGACTTCTCCAAAAAGTTGACGTGAAACGCGGATCCCTGTCTGATACAATAGATATCGGTACTCCATGACGCGATACAATCTCCTTGACGTAAAGTTTTGCTAACTGCTCCAGCGTATACTATGTCCTGATTGGTAAAAAATGGGTAGAATTGGTCAAACGATCCACAATTACCCAGATGGTGACTAAACCCTTATGAGTCGGTGGCAGACCCACCATAAAGTCCATTGTGATGTGCTCCCACTTCCACTCCGGAATATTTAATGGTTGAAGCAGTCCGCTCGATCGCTGGTGCTCTACTTTAATCCGCTGGCATGTCAGACATCGGCTGACGCACTCTGCCACTTCTCGTTTCATATTCGGCCACCAAAAATACTGTCCCAAATCCTGATACATTTTCGTGCTCCCGGGATGTACTGAGTACTTCGAATTATGAGCTCCCTCAAGGATTTCTTCTCTCAATTCCGGATCCAACGGTACCCAGACTCTCCCTTCAAACCTTAGCAACCCTGTGTTATCAATCTTATACTTAAGCTCCTCGCCTTTGGCAATTTTCTTCTTTATTAAATCACAATCCTCATCATTTTCTTGAGCCTCCTTAATTTGATCCACTAGGGTCGGGCTCGCTGTCACTGTAAATAATTTTCCGTCCGTCTCCATCGGATACTTAACCTCCAATTCCAGACTTTCGAACTCCTTTATCAACTCTACCTCAGTTGTAAGCCTCATCAATTTCTCCCTGCCTTTCCTACTCAGGGCATCTGCCACTACATTT
This sequence comes from Aralia elata, assembly GCA_034770075.1. Lineage (NCBI taxonomy): Eukaryota > Viridiplantae > Streptophyta > Magnoliopsida > Apiales > Araliaceae > Aralia > Aralia elata. The sequence goes on along the minus strand of CM068387.1, from coordinate 68,598,005 downwards.
GCTTTGCCCGGATGGTACAGAATCTCACAGTCATAATCCTTGATCAATTCTAACCATCAGCGCTGCCTCATGTTCAGCTCCTTCTGAGTGAAGATATATTTTAGGCTTTTGTGATCTATATATATCTCGCATCTCTCTCCATATAAATAGTGCCTCCAAATCTTCAAGGCGAATACTATTGCTGCTAACTCTAGGTCATAAGTCGGGTATCCCTTCTCATAGTCCTTCAGCTGACGTGAAGCCTACGCAATGACCTTGCCGTGCTGCATTAGTACACAACCAAGACCTTTGTGTGACGCATCACTGTATACTACAAAACCTCTAGTGTTGTCCAGTAAAGCCAACACCGGTGCTTGGCTAAGTCTCTTCTTCAGCTCCATGAAACTTTCCTCGCACTTCTCCGTCCAAACGAACTTTACCGTCTTTCCGGTTAGATTGGTCAACGACGATGCTATCTTCAAAAAATCCTGGATGAATCTTCGATAGTATCCCGCTAACCCTAGGAAACTCTTGATCTCCGTCGGCATCTTCGGCTGCTCCCAGTTGATAACGGCTTCCACCTTTGCTAGGTCTACCGAAATGCTATTCCTGTCAATAACGTGTCCTAAAAACTGCACCCTCTACAACCAAAATTCACACTTTGAAAACTTCACGTACAACTTCTCCCTTTTTAACGCCTCCAACGCAATCCTTAGATGTTCATCATGTTCTTCCTCTGACACTGAATACACCAAGATGTCATCGATGAATACTACCACGAACTTGTCTAAGTACTGTTTGAACACTCTGTTCATCATATTCATGAATGTCGTTGGTGCATTATCAGTCTAAATGACATTACTAGAAACTCGAAATGTCCATAATGAGTTCTAAATGCCGTCTTCGGGATATCCTCCTATCTCACCCTCAGTTGATGATAACCCGTTCTTAAATCAATCTTTGAAATGTATTTCGCTCCCTTGAGTTGATCAAACAGATCGTCTATCCTGGGCAGCGGGTACCTATTCTTAATCGTAACTTTGTTCAACTCGCGGTAGTCGATACAAAGCCTCATCGAGCCATCCTTCTTCTTTAAGAACAGAACTGGCGCTCCCCATGGTGACACACTCGGTTTGATATAACCCTTGTCTAACAGTTCCTGCAATTGAACCATCAACTCTTTCATCTCTACTGGTGCCATTCGGTAAGGCGCCTTGGATATCGGTGCCGTTTTGGGTACCAAGTCAATCACAAATTCTATCTCTCTATATGGTGGCAGTCCCAGAATGTCATCTGGGAACATATCAGCGAATTCCCTTACGATGGGTATCTGACTCAGTTCACCCTCGACCCATCGAGTGTCCACCACGTGAGCCAAATAACCTATACAACCCTTCCTAAGCAATCTATTTGCTTGCATCATCGTCAGACAACAAGATTGTCTCGGGGATTTACTACCATATATAGAATACCACCTTTGACTTATTCGGAGTCTTCAAGTGTACACACTTATTTTTACAGTCGATGACTGCTCCATGAATTGATAACCAATCCATTCTAAGGATTACATCGAACTCCCCTAAATGAATCGGTATCAAATCTACGTTAAGCTTACATCCTCGCAATTCGGCACAACAGTTCCTATGAATGCATTCTACAGGGATAATTTCCTTATTTGCTACTTCTACGTTCATAGGGTGTTCTAACTTTTCACGATGTAAGTCTAACTGTTTAGCAAATTTTTCGGAAACAAAAGAGCAGGTAGCACCCAAATCAAATAACACATATGCATTTATATCATTGATTGGGATGATACTTGACACCACGTCCTTGGACTCCACCGCATCCTGAATGGTCATGTTGAACGTGCGTGCCGTTGGTCTGTTGGCTTAATTGGCTGGCCCTCCGATGCTCAGCCTGTTGTTGTTATTGCTGCTATTGTTATTGCCTCTGTTGCCACCCCGTGCGTCGCCCTTCCTCTTCGGACAATCCTTGATTTGGTGGTTGGGTGCTCCACAAGAAAAACACCCTCCCTTCTGCTTATTCGGGCACTGAGGAGCCATGTGCCCCGGTTGTCCACAACGATAACAAACGCTCTTCCCCTTCATGCACTCCCCCGAGTGATTCTTTCCGCAACTACTGCACTTCCCACTTTTCTTAGTCTCTCCTCTGGATTTATAGCCTCCGGATGATTGACTCTCATTCCACTTATGCTTATTGGGGTTGATACCTCCGCTGCTCCCCGTTTTAGGTCTTTCCTGACCTTTCTTTCTGTCCTGGTTGAATCGCGCCACAACGTCATTGTCTCCTTCTGCGATGATAGCCCTTTCTAGCAGTTCAGAGAAGTCCCTAATCTTTAATACCGTGACTGCTTTCTGCACCCATGGCTTCAATCCCAATTCAAATCTTCTTGCCTTCTTAGCCTCTATGTCCACCTGATGTGGAGCAAATCGGGCCAACTCATTAAATTTTGCCGCGTACTCTGCAACAGTCATACCTCCCTGTTTGAGTTCTAGAAACTTAACTTCCATATCCTGTTGCGTATTCTTCGAGAAGTAATTCTCGAAGAATAGCTCTTTAAATCTGTCCCATGGAATGACTCCCTCACCTGCTCGTCCCTTATTGACCTTCCACCAATAGTTAGCTTCGCCCTTCATCATGAAGGTGGTGAATCCAATTTTCTGCACCTCGGCCACTCGTGCGACCTCAAAGACCTTCTCTATTTCTTCGACCCAAGTCTGTGCTTCTATTGGATAGAGAGTTCCCTTAAACTCGGGTGGCTCAACCGGTCTGAAATCCTTAAAGTTAGCCAAGTGATGCGTTGGCTGGGGTGCTAGTTGTTCCCCTACTGAGACCACATGTGGTGGTCTTGCTTGCATAGCTTCTCCCAGCATCTCTACGAACACTTTCATTGGATCGGGTTGATCTCCAACCTCACTTTCTGACTCTGCGACTCGCTGATTGCGGGGTCTACCTTTAGGCGGCATTATGATCTGATAAAAAGCAAGTCTTAGACTTTTGCTTACTATGCCTTATGCACTATGTCGGTTAATTCAACATTTAACAGTAAAAACATTTATCAAACACATTCGATTTAAAGGAAACAACTGCATTTATATTCATATACCAATGTTTTAATACAGACTGACTTAACATTTGGCATACTACTATAAACGCTCAATGGCATAAACTGCCCACTAATAACTATCCTTTATTAAGCAAAAGGTGAGGATTCACTACTACTTTCCCCTTTAATAAAACAAAAGTCGGGGTTGATTACCATCCTATGCATACATCAAGCATAAGGGTTTACAACATAAAATTGTCCCTATTAAAACAAAAGTGGGACTCACTACAACAACCAGGTACACTCAAGGGTACTGAACCAACAAGTCAACGCCTGCTACGACGAACTGCCCGGCGGAATGCTTGTCGAGTTATCCGATCAATCACTCGACGTTTGATCATGCGCCGATTACTGCCCTCCTCCCGAGGGTATCTTCTGACCCGGTCCGACAGTCTGGCTAATACCGTGTACATGGCATACTCTAACGTATTGATCCTGGCGGATCCATCTGGAACCTCTCCCTCCAGCACATCCACCCTTGTGACTGCGCGAACCCAGAATTCCTGTACTCGAATCCTGTCTGTCTGCTCCAAGTCTCGCTTGGCCCTGACGGCCTGTAGAGCTGACTGCAGCTCCACCTCCTTGGCATTCGACTACTCCAATGCCTACTTCAGCTGACTGTTTTGCAATATCAGCTGCTGCACTGTAGGGCTCAACTGGGGTATAGCACCCTCTAACTGCTGAATCTGAACCTTCATCTCAACTAACTCGAACTGTAACGAGTATGCCTCTGCCTTATACTGATCTTCCATCTCCTGATAGACAGAATTCTCATCTTCTAAGTGTGCAATACGAGCATTCTGTTGCTCGATAATCTGCTCTTGCTCAATTATGCGATCGACATAATCTCCGAGCAAGTCATCCTAGAATGTGTGGAACACAGGAGATCCTTCTTCGGGTACCTCGTCAGTAGCTCCACCTATCTCTATCTCAGTCGGGTCCTCCTCAGACTCCACATCCCTGTCCTGACTGCTGGATCTCAGTACTCCGCCCATGACAGGTTCCACCAAATTCATCAAGTAGTCCTCCTCTGGCTCAGACTCGCTCAATGGTACTACCAGGACAACCGGTGCATAACCCACCAACTACTCCATGGCAACAGGTATGTCAGTAAATACCTCATCCTCCTAAACTCCACTGGTCTCACCTCTGACAGCCATCCTACAAACACACAAAACTAACATTAGTACAACAATAAAATATATTCATTGAAGGAATGAAATTATATTTCATTGGGTACTACACGACTCGATGAATTTCCCAATTCATCAAAATACCAAAATTGATAAATCTCCTCGATTTACCTCCTAGCACACTCAATACGAGTTTAATACTAGGGTTATAACCTACGTTTCGCAATCTTAACGTTTATAACCTACAACTCTGATACTAACCTGTGACGCCGCCAAATTCGGGTCTCAAATGCCCGGATTCGGTCATCACAATCCAATACAAACATCCACCTCTAAATAACATACAATGACTAAATGCGAAATATAATAAACATATGTTATTCATTCAAAAGGTGTTACTAGTCCCAAGATTCGATAACCTTAATACATAAAGCAAAACATACCCTAAATATTAATCAGGGTTCAAATTACATTGATAGTAAATTAAACTAAGCATAAAACAAAGTCAACTACTTGAAGTCTATTACTTCATCTTTTCTTTACCCTTGCCCTTCCCTGAAGTCTCGGGTTTAACTGCAATAAAAGTCATGATATAGCAAGGATGAGCAACTAGTTTGCTCAGTAAGTTTAAATGTAACAATAACGGATATATCATGATGAACGAAATATAAAAAAAAAAGAATTCAACAATATGAATATCGAAAGCAAGAATAATAATTGCTTTTAGAATAAATGATAGTTAAGTAGACTTTGAACAATAATCTTCTAACGGAATCAATAGCTGATTGACCCTTTGGTTACTGGCTACAGAATGTGTACTTGAGGGGATCAGCCTCGCGTACGCTATGTATATGCATAACATTCAACTCTGCTATTTGTATCTTATATTAGATACGTGGGGTACTCCCTTAAAATAAAAGGGTGTTCACTTCAGTCTAAGAATCCATACCATCAATTGGCCTGGATAGCCTTTATATAAAAATTTCATGCAATTGTCTGACCGAACAAAGGTTCAGACTCAATCTTAAACAGTTTATGAATTATAGAATTTTAAATAATGTACAAGTCCAAGACTGTACGAATTCAAGTACACCAAGTGCGAGTATCAATAAAATCGATGTGGAATAATTGTAAAGTAATTAAACCACTTAAAACATGCTTAGAAATAAGGTTCAAGCTTAAACAAATAACTTGCAATACAATAACATCCTGCCCGAATATAATTTGAGTAGGGTTAAGGAACTTACTCAATAAAATATGAGTAAGGAAAAGAGACTTGCCTGATTGTCAACTTACAGCAATCTAGCTTTATACGACTCTCTTCAATTGACCTAACATTAATAATGTTGGTCTATCAATTAGCACTGCGTATAATTGTATATTGATACGCTTACTTATGCTATTTATTTAGCAAATAAGTCAATCACATAACACATGCACATAATTTAATAAACTATCATTAATCCTGTAAGATACTTAATTGATCTTTAGGTTGATGATTTAATTAATTAACAATATTTTCCTTAAGTGATAAACACTTATTAAACCCTTAAACAATTAATTATAATTGTTTAATTAATTAACATTACTTTTTTAAAGTAATATTCATTTATTAAACCCTTAAACAATTTATTATAATTGTTTGATTAATGTGTTATTTAAAACTCTCTTTATTTTATTAATTCTATCTTCATTTAATTACTATTTAATATTAGTTAAATAGTAATTAATTAATTACCTTTAGTTATTATTTAATAATAAATAATAACTAATTATATTTACTTATTATTTGAATAATCAAATTATTAATCTTATTTGTCTTTAATTATTTGTTAATAATCCTTATATATTATTTATTATTACTTACATAATAATAAATAATTACTTTATTAGTGTATTATCATTTAATATTAATTAAATAATAATTAATAATTAATTTTATTTTATTTGTATTTAATTACTATTTAATATTAATTCAATAATTATTACCCCTTATTTATTATTTAATATTAACTAAATAATAAATAATTAATTTATTAACTTTATTTGTCCTTAATTATTATTTAATATTAATTAAATAATAATTAATTAATTATTATCCTTATTTATTATTTATTATTAAATAATAAATAATTAATTTATTAACTTTTATGTTAATTAAATAATATTTAAATGAGTAATTATCATTATTTATTACTTAATCTTATTTAAATAATAAATAATTAGTTTATTAACTTAAACACACTTTAATCATTATTCGATATTAATTAAATAATAATATATTAATTATTTAACCCTATTTATTATTTAATCTTAATTATATAATAAATTAAATAATAAATAGTTAGTATATTATCACTAATTCTATTTAATTATTACTTAATATTGATTAAATAATAATTAAATAATTAATTACACTTAAACAATGTTTAATTAGTTTAATAATCAATTAGTAGTATTAACATTTATCATTTAATAATTTTTAAATGATTTAAATAGGTTTTAATCACTAATTAAACTAAACATCACTTAAGTACACTGAAAAATTACCAAATAAATATGATAATATTATACATGATTTTAAAAAAATTTGGGTCCAAACGGGGTCGTCGGAACCGGCCGGAATAGTGCCGAACCGGTTGTCGAAAAAAATTGCGTCGGTTTGGTGAATAGTGAACCGGCAGGGGCTTTTAGTATTTTCGGATTTTTTCCCAGATTTGGGATCCTTGGCCAAAACTTGAATAACTTGAGATCTACAACTCCGATTGATGTCCAGTCAGTCTCGTTGGACTCGTATCTTTCCGAACTACAAGATTCCATCATCAAAATACAAATTTGGACAAGTTTTGTATACTAAAATCAGCCCGAAAATAGACTATGCTAGGGGTTTTGTCCCAAAAATGTTGTCCCCAACATACTACAATTAATCATTTAATGTTACACCTTTAAATTACCAAGTGGGCTAGGTTTTGGACTATACATTAAATACACATTGGGCTTTAAAATTAAATGATTAGGCTAATAAAACCAAATTTATTTAATGCAATATTGGATCATTTAATTTAACCCAATGATTGATTAATTAATTTATCACACTATTAACTACTCCATCCATGGTCAAATAAATAATTGGTGTTAATCCATTAATTAAATAAGTTAGTCAATTAGTAATTGATTACTAATTGGACTATTAAATTTTATTATTCAATTTGACAATATTCTCATTAATTAATACTTTTATTAATTGATTTACTCAATTTAATTTACTAACTATATTCAATTTAATTGACTATTTAATTAGTAAATACTTTATCAACTTATTGATATTAAACCTTAGGGCTTGATCACTAATTTAACTATACTATTAATGACTCCCTTTAATTAATTTAATTCAATTAATCATCTAGTCACGTAGTCTACCAATGCGCACAAAGGTTTAAATAAGCAAACAAACTAACTCATTAGAAATTAAATTATATATTTAATTAATAATGATGCTTAAAAATTCACGGGCATTACAATGGTTCACCAATTGATGGATCACAATATGGATTTAACTAACAGACTTCAGACAACATAAGATAGAGGCCAGTACTATGAGGCTAGGTTACATGAATTGCAAGCAGAGTTCCACAACTTGAATAATATTAGAGATGTGGAGATCTAAGAGCAGCAGATGTTTGAGGAACGTATTCATACACTCCAAAATGAGGTGAGAGATTGTAAGGGAATAATAAATGCAATGAACCATGTGTACACTAATTCCATGGGACGTGTACAAAAAGCTGTTTGGAACTATCCACAGGAGATAGGCCAGTTCAGTCAGTCTATCTCTCGTCCACATGTCATAGCCATCACGGAAGAGGAGCCATCACTGAAGAGGAACATGTGAACACTACTACCGTTGGTCACACTTAGAAGAGAAGTTTGTTTGTGAAACAATGTTGTATATATGTGTACATATTTGCATATATGTTATAAATAGTTGGTAATGTAGGTATGAACTAGAAATTCCATCTTTTGTTATAGTAATGGGATATCTTTTGAGAATCCTAACTTGATAATAGTTAAGGATTAAGGAATGAGAAATCTTTTGATATAAAGATAGAAAGAATATAGCTAGTAAAATGCTATATGTAAGAAGTTAGCCAGAGGGGCTAGTAGAGAAGATGTGTACAGAGTTCAGATGTAAAAAGAAGCATGTTTGATATAATATTAAATATATTTTGAAATGATTATGTGTTAAGTATGGAATGAAACTGTTGACACATTTATTAGTTTAATAATATTATTATTAAACGAAAGAGAGTAGTATATATCAAATAAATGGTATACGCAAAGAAAAGCATGTTTAATATGAAAATGATTAAATATGTTTTATTTTAAGTGTTATTATTAAGCATTGTATAAGAATGTCTTAAAAACAAAGAAGTTATTTAATAATAATAGATTTTATTAAACAGAAAATGCCACCAAGATGGAGAGGAAGAGGAATACATAGAACACAGAGAAATGAAACGAAAGAATCAAAAACTGAGAATAGAAATAGAAATGAGGATCAAGAAAACCCGATGCAGCAATTTATAGACTTGTTGATGGGAGCTTTCCAGAATAGGAATCCCCCTTAACCTAATGCAAATGTAGATCCACCAGCTGTTTATATCGCTACCATTAAAGATTTCAAAATTGTGAGACCCTCGGAGTTTAGAGGAACCACTGAACCTATAGAGGCTCAGTCTTGGATTAAATAAATAGAGAAGGCCTTTGAGATAGCAAAGGTGAGCGAAGAGCAGAAAAATTCATTTACTGCCTATATGCTCAAAGGGGAGGCAAATTTCTGGTGGGAAGCAAACAAGACCAGAGCCGGTGCAGGTGTGATTAGTTGGGAAAGATTTAAGGAGATTTTCTTTGAAAACTATTTCCCTCCTAGTATGCAAAGTGGAATGGAAGTACGATTTCTGGAACTTAAACAAAATGATATGACAGTAGCACAGTACGCAGCAAAGTTTAATGAGTTGGCACAATTTGTTCCACATCAAGTGGACACCGAGGAAAGAAAAGCAAGGCGATTTGAGTAAGGTTTAAAACCTTGGCTCTACAACAAGTTGTCGGTTCTACAGATTGAATCATTTGGTGCGCTCCTTGAAAAAACAATAATTATAAAAGGAGGAAGTGAAGTAATGAGTCGTTACAACAGAGATAAGAAAAATAAGGGAAAGATAGAAGGAACAATCAAGACAGAAATAGGTAGTGGAAGTGGAAATAATAAGAAAAGAAAGTGGAATAACTTTGAAAACAATTAGGGAGATCAGAAAAAGAAGTTTGAAGCCTGCAAGAATTGTGATTGAATGCAAACTGATTAGAACTCCAACATGATTGACTGCAAACCGATTAGAAATTAGTGTTAAGGCAGAAGAAGTACATTAAAAGGGTGTTGAAGAAATTCAACATGATTAACTGCAAACCGATTAGAACTCCTATGGCTACATGAATTAAATTATCTGTAGATCAGTGTCCTAAGACTAAAGAAGTAGAAGAGGAAATGACTCCCATTCCATACGCAAGTGCAGTTGGAAGCTTAATGTATGTAATGGTATGTACAAGACCAGATATTGCCCAAGTTGTAGGAGGATTAAGCAGATATATGTCAAACCCATGGAAGGAGCATTGGATGCTAATTACGGTGGACTAGATGTTGATAGTAGAAAATTAACAAGTGGTTATGTATTCAACTTGTTTGATGTTCCTGTGAGTTGGATGTGTAAGAAGCAAAATGGTGTTACTTTATCGTCTATTGAGGCAAAATATATAGCGCTTACTCATGCTTAAGGAAGCGATATGGATTCGCAGGTTGATAGGCTCCACGGCACGCTTGCGTGAGGTGGTCGTCGCCCGGATCGTTTCTAACAAGTTGATAGGATGGATAGCTTGCAACACCTTAACCCCTCGCCTATATGTAGACGGTAATCTTGGTATAATTGCTTGCAAATGAAGTATGCGTAGGATAAACACCAATGACACCTCGACCCCTCGCTTATATGGAAGCGGTAATCTCGGTACAATCGACGATTGATGCGGTAGAAGACGCCACACACAACTATGATTGGTTGTATGATAAGTCGAATAAGAATCTCAAAGAAGAACTAAGGAACACTTAGGAATTCTCAAAGAACCACAAGTAGAGAAACAAACTCACAATAATATTGATAATCTGAAAATGGGTATGAATTCAAGCTTACAATAGCACCTATTTATACTAGTTTTAGAAACAAACTAGAAGCTTCTAGAAGCACACACTCTTTGAAATACAAGCACACAAATATTGAAATGTAGCAATCAGAACACATGTAATTGATCCTAAATACTGATATCATGTTTTGGATGAAAGAAGGTTCGAAAATCAAGAAAGTCAAAAAATAACAAATTGCATCCAGGAGGTTCTCGCCGGGGCGAGCGATTTGAACTGAAGATTTCTCGCCGGGGCGAGAGTTTTGGCTTGGAAAACCTCGTCGGGGCGAGCCACTCGCCGGGGCGAGAAAATTGGCCTGGAGATTCTCGCCGGGGCGAGGTCATCCTGTTCCGAACAAACTGCTTTCTTTCGCTGTTTTGTCCGCCACGTCCATGCGCAACATGTTTACGGGCTTCATACGCTTGGACTCCATCTCCGTAACCTCTATGCTTGATCCAACCTCGTTCCATAGTTCATGGATCATTCCGTTAATGCCGTCTTTGAGGGTTTTAGCTCGAGCTCTAGTAACGGGTCCAAGTGGCAATTGCAATGGGTCTTCTCGGGTTGTGTCACGGGTTTCTGGATTATGGATGTCCTCATCATACCTCTCCTCTTGAGAAGGATTTGTCCTCAAATCTTCACCTACATCAAACGGGCTTTAGATCAGAAACATTGAAAGTTGCACTAACAGTATACTCACCGGGTAAGTCCAATTTGTAAGCATTGTTGTTAATGCGTTCAAGCACTTGAAATGGTCCATCTCCTCTTGGAAGTAATTTTGAACGCCTTTGAGCAGGAAATCTTTACTTACGCATGTGTAGCCATACCCAATCCCCGGGCTCGAAGATTACTTGACGCCGACCCTTGTTGGACTGTCGAGCATATTGATCCGTCTTCTTCTCAATGTTAAGCCTTGTCTTCTCATGTATCTGTTTAACAAAATCAGCCTTGTTTTTGCCATCCATGTTAGTATACTCAGAAATAGGTAAAGGTGCTAAATCCAATGGTGTTAAAGGATTGAAACCATACACAATTTCAAAAGGTGAGAATTTAGTAGCCGAGTGGACAGATCTATTATAAGCAAACTCAACATGTGGTAGACACTCTTCCCAAAGCTTAATATTCTTTTTAATGATAGCCCTCAATAATACAGATAGAGTCCTATTTACTACTTCCGTTTGACCGTCAGTTTGTGGATGACAAGTAGTTGAAAACAACAGTTTAGTCCCTAGTTTACACCACAAAGTTTTCCAAAAGTAGCTCAAGAACTTAGCATCTCTATCCGAAACAATTGTTCGGGGCATGCCATGCAGACGCACAATATCTCTAAAGAATAAATCAGCAATATGGGATGCATCATCAGTTTTATGACATGGAATGAAGTGTGCCATTTTTTAAAATCTATCTACGACCACAAATATAGAATCATGACCATATTTAGATCTAGGTAATCCCAATACAAAATCCATAGACAAATCAATCCAAGGTTCACTCGAAATTGGCAATGGTGTGTATAACCCATGGGGTTGAACACGAGATTTAGTTTGACGACAGGTAATGCACCTATCACAAATTCGTTCCACATCTCGTTTCATATGGGGCCAATAGAAATGTTCTTTTAATACAGATAAAGTCTTATCAACACCAAAATGTCCCATCAAACCACCTCCATGTGATTCATGAACCAATAGTTCACGTAAAGAACTTGCAGGTATACACAATCGATTCTCACGAAACAAGAATCCATCCATCTTGAAGTACTTACCTACAACATTCTTTTCACAAATTTTAAACTCTTCACAGAAATCATGGTCATTAACATACAATTCTTTGATTTGTTCAAAACCAAGTAATTTTGTGTCGAGAGTATTTAACAACACATACCTTCTTGAGAGAGCGTCGACAACGACATTCTCCTTACCTTGCTTATACCGAATGACATACGGGAATGTCTCGATGAACTCCATCCATCGTGCATGTCTCTTGTTCAACTTGTGTTGGCCTTTCAAATATTTCAATGATTCATGATCCGTGTGAATCACAAATTCCTTAGGCCACAGGTAATGTTGCCAAGTCTCCAAAGATCGAACTAAGGCATATAACTCCTTGTCATAGGTAGGATAGTTCAAAGCTGCTCCACTCAATTTTTCACTAAAATATGCAACGGGTTTTCCTTCTTGCATCAACACAGCTCCAATGCCTAAACCTGAAGCATCACATTCAATTTCAAAGGTTTTAGCGAAATTTGGCAATACAAGTAAAGGAGCGTTAGTTAATTTTTCTTTAATCAATTTAAACGCTTTTTCCTGTGCATCACCCCACTTGAATCCTACACTCTTTTTGATTACTTCGGTGAGTGGTGCTGTGACTTCGCTGAAATTCCTTACAAACCGTCTATAGAAACTCGCGAGTCCATGAAAGCTACGAACTTGACTGACATTAGTAGGAGTTGGCCATTCTTGGATTGCACGTACCTTTTCTTCGTCAACCTGTACTCCCTGTGTACTAACAACAAAACCAAGAAACACAACTTGATCCGTACAAAATGTGCATTTGTCCATATTAGCATATAATTTTTCTTTTCGAAGCACATCTAGGACAGATTTTATATGCAATGCATGCTCAACTAAATCTTTGCTATAGATTAAGATATCATCAAAGTAGACAACTACAAACTTTCCAATGAAGGAACGCAAAACATGGTTCATTAGTCTCATGAACGTGCTAGGAACATTAGTTAAACCAAAAGGTAAGACTAACCACTCATATAACCCATATTTTGTTTTAAAAGCAGTTTTCCATTCATCCCCTTCATGCATTCTAATCTGATGATAGCCACTCTTTAAGTCAATTTTAGAAAACACACAAGATCCATGCAATTCATCTAACATGTCATCTAACCTAGGAATGGGATGCCAATATTTTACCGTGATGTTATTTACCGCTCGACAATCAATGCACATACGCCACTTCCCATCTTTCTTAGGTACTAAAATAACTGGAACCGCACATGGACTCATGCTTTCCCTCACAAAACCTTTATCCATTAGCTCGTCAACTTGCCTTTGCAATTCCTTTGTTTCCTCGGGATTGTTTCGGTATGCCGGGCGATTTGGAATGGTCGCGCTTGGGACAAAGTCAATTTGATGCTCAATTCCCCGAATTGGTGGTAATCCCTGTGGAAGTTCCTCGGGAAATACATCCTGATAATCCTGTAAAAGAGCAGAAACAACACTAGGCAAAGAAGGATTATTAGCGTTAGTATTTAAAAGTGCCTCCTTATACCGAAGTATAATCATTGGCTTTTTAGAATCCAAAGCTCGCCTTACATCACTCCTTTTTGCAAAAATGTTTGTTTTTCTCTCTTCTCTCTTTTTTTCTCTCTCTTTTGTTTTCTTTTCATGATCTCTCTGCAAGTGTATTTGATCCTCATGCACTTGTTTTGGTGACATAGGACACAAGGTAACTTTTCTTTGATTATGAACAAAAGAGTACTCATTAGTGAAACCATCGTGTTTTACTCGCCGATCGAACTGCCAAGGTCTCCCAAGTAGTAAATGACCTGCCTACATAGGAACTACATCACAAAGGATCTCATCAACATACTTTCCAATTGTAAACGGCACTGATACTTGCTTGGTAACTTTGATGTCGCCGCTGTCATTGAGCCACTGCAATCGGTATGGGTGAGGATGTTTGGATGTTGTAAGTCCCAATTTCTCCACCATTGTGATGCTTGCCACATTTGTACAACTCCCACCATCAATTACAACACAACAGATCTTACCATTTATCATGCACCTAGTATGAAATAGATTCTCTCTTTGCTCGCTGCTTTCTTCTTTTACCTGTGTACTAAGCATTCTCCGTGTAACCAACACTTCGCCATGCATAGCAACCTCTCGATCTTCCTCCAATGGTGGCATAGAGTCATTGTCACTATTTTCTTCCTCGGTCTCCAAATCCCCATTATCAAGCAATAACATAGTTCTTTGATTTGGGCATTGATTTGCAATATGTCCCCTGCCTTGACATTTAAAGCATACAATATCTCGATTACGACTAGTAGAAGGTGTATTAGTTTTACCTTGCACTACTTGAGTAGCCGCTCCTTGCTTGATTTCTGGCTTTGGTTTGAAAACAGTTGGCTTTTCCTCACGCTTCACATTATTGGCTTTCCATGATGAACCTGTGGTAGGATTTGTTCGTTGGCCACCTCTCCTCTAAAGTTGCTTCTCTATTTTAATAGCCATGTGCACCATATCTTCCAATACCACATAATGTTGACGCTCCACCAAATCTGCAATGTCCCAATTTAAACCTGCTGAAAATCGGGCCATGGTTGCCTCATTATCCTCGTCGATGTTAGCTCTAGACATTAGCATCTCCATTTCCTTGAAGTAGTCCTCCACACTCTTGCTTCCCTGTCTCAAATTTTGTAAGTTTCGAAACAGATCTCGATAGTAGTGGCTTGGGAAAAACCTCTTTTTCATTACAGCTTTCATTTCTGCCCAAGTCTCTATTGGACGTTCCCTGCACCTCCTTCGGCTGGTCATTAATTGATCCCACCAAGAAACTGCATAGTCTGAAAATTCGGTAGCTGCAATTCTAACTTTCTTGAGATCCGAGGAGTTGTGACAATCAACGATCCACTCCGTTTTCTTCTCCCAATCTAAGTAAGCCTCGGGATCACTTCTGCCTTGGAATGTGGGAATTTTCATTTTGATGCTATCAAGATTGTTGTCCTCTCGATTTCGTCCGCCTCTATCCTTTGCAAAATGTCTCCTAGGGATAAAGTCAGTTTCTCGATCCTCTTCCTCACTAAACCTTTCATCATAGTAATTTGTCTCCTCTAGCCTTGCTTCCTTTTGTTGGGTCTTTCCTTTTGGGCGTCCACCCGGAGGGATTTGAGTTCGTTCCCCTCGAGTGTCACTCAATTGATCGATGCGATCATGCACTTGTTCCATAGCCATTCCCAATTGTCTAGAAAATTCTTTCATCATAGCCTCCATCATGAGTTTTGGGTCAAAATTCGATGTAGAAGGTTCATTTTCAATTGTCTTATCTCTTGTGTTAGACATGTTTCCTGCAAAACAACGATTAGTAGAAAACAAGTTCCTCACCACTCCCTTACGTGTTTCACTCAAACAATATATCACACAAATAGGAAACGCTCGTGTATCACACAATTAGGCTTTTATCCTCAATTAAACTTACTACTCTTGCCTTTTTTTCGCTCGTAGTTCTCACTAATAGGTTCTTTTTGAATTCTCACAAATATTACCTCAATCCTCTAATTACAATCCAATAATAACTTATCAAGAACACAATATAGAAAGTACGGCTTTTCACAAGACTTCCAATCGCCAAATATAATTCTTGCAAATGAAAATCCCAATGGTAACAATTCAACAATACAAATTTTCTGCTATATATTTTATGCAATTTTTTTTTTGACTATAATTCAACAATAAAAGTAAAGATAAGTAACTTGATAGGAAACTTAGCTTTGATACCAAATGATAGGCTCCACGGCACGCTTGCGTGAGGTGGTCGTCACCCGGATCGTTTCTAACAAGTTGATAGGATAGATAGCTTGCAACACCTTAACCCATCGCCTATATGTAGACGGTAATCTTGGTACAATTGCTTGCAAATGAAGTATGCGTAGGATGAACACCAACGACACCTCGACCCCTCGCTTATATGGAAGCGGTAATCTCGGTACAATCGACGATTAATGCGGTAGAAGACGCCACACACAACTATGATTGGTTGTATGATAAGTCGAATATGAATCTCAAAGAAGAACTAAGGAACACTTAGGAATTCTCAAAGAACAACAAGTAGAGAAACAAACTCACAATAATATTGATAATCTGAAAATGGGTATGAATTCAAGCTTACAATAGCACCTATTTATACTAGTTTTAGAAACAAACTAGAAGCTTCTAGAAGCACGCACTCTTTGAAATACAAGCACACAAATATTGAAATGTAGCAATCAGAACACATGTAATTGATCCTAAATACTGATATCATGTTTTGGATGAAAGAAGGTTCGAAAATCAAGAAAGTCAAAAAATAACAAATTGCATCCAGGAGGTTCTCGCCGGGGCGAGCGATTTGAACTGAAGATTTCTCGCCGAGGCGAGAGTTTTGGCTTGGAAAACCTCGCTGGGGCGAGAAAATTGGCCTGGAGATTCTCGCCGGGGCGAGGTCATCCTGTTCCGAACAAACTGCTTTCTTTCGTTGTTTTGTCCGCCACGTCCATGCGCAACATGTTTACGGGCTTCATACGCTTGGACTCCATCTCCGTAACCTCTATGCTTGATCCAACCTCGTTCCATAGTTCATGGATCATTCCGTTAATGCCGTCTTTGAGGGTTTTAGCTCGAGCTCTAGTAACAGGTCCAAGTGGCAATTGCAATGGGTCTTCTTGGGTTGTGTCACGAGTTTCTGGATTATGGATGTCCTCATCACAGGTTGTGTGTCGAGCATGGTTTCAAGTAGAAATTAAATAGTGAAGTTGAAGTGTAACAGTCAGAGTGTTATTCACTTAGCAAAGAATCCTGCATTTCATTCATGGTCAAAGCATATGATATCCAATATCACTTTATTAGAGAGAAGATTGATGAGAAACTGATTCTCTTGAAAAAAGTTGACACAACAGTAAATAACGCATACTTCTTAACTAAAGTAGTTAGTTTGGCGAAGTTTAAGTGGTGTACATCTGAGGTGGGCGTCAAGAAGTATTCACCAATTGAGAGAATGTTGAGATAGGCTCATACTTCTGCGAGTTCGACTAATGGTGGGGGTTGCAAGAGACAACGCCCTCTAGAAGCAAAGCGCAAGGTGCAATTGGGCTTAAGGTTTATTAGTAGCTCGGTCTTGGGTTTTACTCATATATTGGGCATCATGGGTTTGAACCCATGTTATAATAACTAGGGTTTTCTAGTTACTATATTGTTTGGTGTGTAAATCATTGTAAAGCGTGTGAAGCATCTAATTATGAATACATCAAACAAGCAAGACTAGCCACATTAGTGAACCTGGATATATCGTGTGTTCTTATTGTTTGATAAATGATTGAGATTTGATCATAGAGGACTAAACATATTCAATTTTTTTAGGTTGTGTTATCATGGATTTTGATGTGTCAAAAATATATCTACACTTTTTTATAGGGTGTTGATATATGCACACCCTAAATTTAAAGTTGCACACCCTAAGCTTAGAAAGTGACTAATTTACCCTTAAAAAATGAGACATCAATTCACTTAATTATAATTTATCCATTTTACCCTCGAACTTATTACACATAATAAGTATGGGATATATAACGTACATAATTTGATTTTACAATTATTAATTGTTTATAATTTTTTATTAATAAAACACAATTGCTGATTTTTTTATAAAAATAATTTTATCTTGATGGCAGATAAATATAAAAAAAATTAAAAAAAAAATCAGGAAATATCTTGTAACGACCGCGGATCGCGAGTAGCTTTGTAACACGAGCCTAGGAATTTTATTTAGTAAATTGAACTTTTATTAATATTATTTCGTGTTATGTGTTTGAATGTTTCATTACTACATATGACGTGTATGTGAAAATTTTTGAGTGTTGTTATTTCATTGTATTGATTAAATAATTTAGAGGAATAACGCTAAAGCACTATTGAATAATTTTAGTGTCTTTTTCGATTTTATAACTTTTCATAATTTCGTCAAAGCATTAATGAGAGAGATTAATAATCTAAGTGTGGGATTTTATTTGAGCCCAATTGAATTGATAATTAGAAGTCCAAGAGTGGCCCAAATTGAAGCCCAAAATCCATGGACCAAGTCCATGACCCAAACCCACAACCTATGACCCATGAGGGAAATGGGTTATAGAATCAGCTGAACACATTTGAAGGAAGGAGAAGAGTACAGGAGAAGGAGAATGAGAGGGAGAAGAGAATCAAGGAGATGGACGCATTTGGGGAGAAGCAATTATACATTTGGTAGAGGAAAAGGAAGGAAGAACAAATGGGGAGAAGGGAGGGGGATTACCCGAGCATGGAGAGGAGCAAAGCTCACTCTCCCAGCCATGGGGAGCTGCCATGTATGGCACACTCGTATCCTCCACCCAGCCAAAGGAGCTCAGTTCATCCCTCTATAAATACTCCCCCATTGCAAGCCTTCTATTCCTTTCATTTTGCTAAGTGTTGAATCTGAAAATTGAGAGAAAAGTGAGAAGTGAGTTCATGGGTAGTTTGAGGAAGAAGAAGGAGCGTTGTAGCAGCTGCTATTGAGTCCATTTAGCATCCTAGAAGAAGCTCCAAGAGGTAAGCAATATAGAGCTTAGCTCATTTCCACATTATTTCCAAGTTTCTAGTTTTGCTTTGTTGGAGTTATGTGACTGAAATTGCTTGGTTGATCATGAACGTGTATGAATGTTGTTAGCTCTATAAAACCTTGTTAATGATATGTAAAAGTGGAACAAAGAAGGAAAAATCAGGACCTATGCATAAGGAATCAAGAATGGACATTAATGGACTGTTAAGGACTATTATTGTGTATTAATGAAGTTGTAATCACAATGTATTGGTTGTGTTAGATGGTTGAGAATTATTGCCATGTGCTCAGAGGTATGTAGGTAATGATTTCAATTGAAAATCTGGATTGGAGTATAATGAAACCCTACTCCAATATGAGTTTCCAACTCATACCCACCAACCATTTGATTTAATGTCCAAGAGAATGATTTCTCTAAGAAATTGAGAACTAGGTGTTGATTAATTGATGAAATGATGTTATGTTGCTTAGTTTGGTAATGAAAGCTTGTTTTAAGTCATATAGACTTGTGGTGTAATGGCTAATA
Source organism: Aralia elata (assembly GCA_034770075.1). Lineage (NCBI taxonomy): Eukaryota > Viridiplantae > Streptophyta > Magnoliopsida > Apiales > Araliaceae > Aralia > Aralia elata. Next base: position 68,578,665 of record CM068387.1, on the reverse strand, counting down.
AACAAATGAGAAGAAATCATTAGTTTTGGTTAAGGTTCTGCAGAAGCAGAACCTGGGATTCCCTGTATCCAGAGTGGCGCGGTCATGCCACTCCTAAGCTTAAAACCAGCGCAACCACGCTGGTCTGCAGAAGTGAAATGCCTTGCTGCTTTGTATTGTTGATGTGATGCATGTTTACATAGACCAAACATGTTATAAATACCCCCAAGAATATGTATGTTATGTTAGTATAATAGTAGAATGACCCCAAATATTTAGAAGTCGAACAGTGCATCTGGGGGAGTAGCGCGGTCGCGCCACTCCTAGGCCAAATAGCAGCGCGGCCGCGCCGTCCTGCAGAGTTTCCAAGTTGTTTCTTTTTATAAACTGAAGCTTGAGGCAAGTGTCTATACTGAACCAAGAGGACTTTTAAAAGAGTATAATGTGTTGATTAGTGTAAACTAATGTTTGGCATCTATTGTGAGACTAATTGGTATATAAATATGTGCTTAAATGTGTAGGACATATTTGAAGGTCGATTAACGTCAAATAGTAGCAAGCGCTTAAGGCAAGTTTTCTAACGCTTGTCTAACCCTTATGTTGGGCAAGTTTATTTGATGCATTTGATTTTTTATATTCTCATGACTTTCATGCGATGTTTGAAGTTCCGATTTACGCAATACATATATGGTTGTGTGAATTCCTTATTTATGTAAATCTTTAAGTATTTGCACAAGTATTTGAGCTATGTTATGACATAAATTGTTGAAGCTTTCAAGTTCACATATATATGAACTGTTATAGAAAACGTCGATGCCATTTGTTTCGGCTAGACAGATATTGAAATGTTTTATTGATTTGAGAATATATCCTTGAAATATTATTGATGACTAAGTAGAGCTATCCAACCGAATTGTTTTGGTTAGGATTCTGAGGCATGAATGAGATGAACAACCCTAATATTAGGGACAGTTTTTAGTCAGTCATTCTGACAAGGCATCGAGCGCCTAAACAAATGCATATAGTTGTTTTCCAGCTAGAGTGTTGATCAACATAGAGTACAATAGGCTGATCACCTAGAAGTGCTCGTAAGTAAGATAGTTTATAGCTATATTGCTGTGTATCTTTTCAAGAAAGCAAATAAAAGTTCACGGTCTTGTGACCACTCAATGTCGTTTCAAAAATATATTTTTAAAACGAAAGCAAAGTATTATTCTTGTTATTCAGAATGGCTCGCAACTATTGTTCCAGTTGTAGAGTAAAGAACTGGTATGATTATTGATATTGTTGTTATTCAACTGTTATACTTACTGGGCAATTGAATGCTCATTCTTGCTTTATATTAAACATTGCAGCTAAGGCCGAGCGGGTCGAAGGTTCCGGTAAGGACAAGGGAAAGGGCAAGATGAACGTCTAGATGGCGTCGTAGTTTATTTATTATAGTAATGATGTAATATTAAGACTTATTATGTATTTGGAATGATGTTATGGTAATAGAACCTGGGATTGAGAGTAAGACGTGTTGTAATAATATAGTAATTACATTCAGGTCTATTATGTTCTATGGAATGGGATGTATCGTGTAGGACCGAACTCGGGTTTGAGGTACCCGGATTTGGGGGCGTCACACATCTTGTCCTAAATCATTTCTAAGGCTTAGGCCAAAGTCTTTAAATTGTTAAATTTTATTTTTGTATTTGTATCCCACCAGTATGATACAGTGGTTAATTGTAAATTTACAATGTTCATTTATCAATTGATTGCCGAAAATTTTCTTATTACAATAATATTTCCTTCTTTGATTACAATTTCTTAAAATGTATGTTTACTTTAATTTTAAATAATATTATTTATTTATAACATCAAATTTTAATTATAAAATACTTTTTGATCACACGCACATGTGTGCCAGGTTATTAGAATTTAAATTTAAATTTTTTTAACAATTGTCTTTAATTTTAAAAAAATTATAAACAAATTGTAAAATCAAGTTTTGTTTCATCTTGTAATTAATGTGTGCAAAAGGCTCAAGGATAAAATGGATAGAAAGTAAATATGTAAATTAGAATCCAAAACTAATAAAGCTAAATTAGTTATTTTCTTACTTTTAAGTGTGCAACTATTGATATAAGATGTGCATATATCAACACCTTTTTTATATTGTCAATATGTTTGTATAATATTATATTTTGATGTATATTTGAGATATATCCAAGATATATAGTGTATATTTATATCAGCACATCTTAAAATTAGTATCGAAATCATCTCCAAAAGTGTATGACATTGATTGGAGGGGTAATTTTTTTAGGCAAACAACTACCAGTCAATGAACCAGCTCTATGCCCATCCCTAAATTTTGAATTGTTTGACATTTTGGTCCCAAACATGTGAAGATAATGCTATCATGGTAAATCTATATAGATTATTGATGGTCCATAAATCTAATACAAGATTATATGATAACCAAATATAAATCATTCTTTCTAAATTCAAATGATTAATTAATTATCCATATTAAATGTTACTCCCACCGTTCAAAAATATAAGATCATTGTTGACTTTTATAATAAACTTAAAATATTTTCAAACTCAAAATTAACATGATTTTCTTTAATTTTAGCCAATAAAATGATAAATTTATAAACTATTTAAAAAGTACTACTCATTACAACATTTATTGTTTCATAAATTTTTTATGAATTATTTTAATTTAAAATTTGAAAATGTTTTATTTTGACTTCACTTAATATTAATAATAATCTTATAGTTTAGAACGGAGAGAGTATTTTTTGTTTTAGATGATATATACATTGCAAATCCTAGGCATTTACAGCTCGAACAACGTTATTGTCAATGGATTAATTTCAATAAACAGCCAAACGTTCCGCATAGCGGCAACGCCTAGCTACGAGGAATTAATCAAGATCACAACACCGGATAATAGCCCAAATACAGACGTAATTAAAGTTCAATTGTCAACTGAAGTGAGCATATTGAGCTCTCAAATTGGGATAGGTGACAATTGTATCTAAATAGGCCCTAGCACTACTAACACATGGATTGAAAGTGTCTCCTGCGGCCCCGGTCTGGCGCAAGGTACTATTATCATTGGCATAAAAACTTAATTTGTTAATTAATGATCACTTATATACTAGCTAGCTGGGATATTGACAAATATATCCTACTTTATTATATAATTTCTTAGACTAAAATGTAAAATTCTACCCTGTATTTGTGGTTGCGTAATGTTTTCGTACTTCTTTTTATCGGAAAAAATAAAATTTCATTAATCTCAATCCAAGATTTACAGATAAAGAAAAATGAATTTGACTAATTCGCATATTACTCTCAAAATACAATTATTAATGTAAAATTGTACTTTTTAAGGTATAATTATCAGTGTAAAATTGACGCAAAAAGTATAATTGTATCATAAGTTAGCAGTTTGCTATATTGTGAAGTCATGTATTTTATTTTTTTTTGACGAACCCTGCAACAATAACAAAGAAGATTAATTCATTGGATCAGAAAAATATGAATAACGTGTATGATAGAGTGTGGATACCTACCCTATCCAAAAATATTAGTGTTGCATATTAGTTGTAGTTTTAGTTGCATAAATAATAAGACTAATGAACTAATATAATACTCCCTTCGTCTTCAAAAGGATAAGTAAATGTACATAAAGTCAAGAGTAAGTATGTCATTTAGTAGAGACTATAAATATATATATATATATATATATATATATATATATATATATATATATATATATATATATATATATAAAGTACTCATCACATTATATAATTGTGTGGGACCATTAAAGATAAAATTAGAACTTTTTTATTCTCTTTTCTTTATTATACATGTTTCTTCATTTGTGTGAAAAATATACTTGTGTCATCCTTTTGAGGACGGAAAGAGTATATCAATTGGAAATGCATTAGTCTTAATATTAATTCATTCAATTAGAAAGAGTTTTGCATTTCAGTCTTAATTTTGGTTGCATCATTTTATAAGTAGGGTGCTAGCTATTAATATTATTTATTTATTTCTAATGTGAATGGAAATATTTTTTGTGACAACATTAGAAGTCTTTGTTGGAATTTGCAAGAACCTGGAGTCCAAAATCTGATAATTAAAACGGTTTCATTCCGATATACTGGTAATGGTGTGAGGATAAAGATATGGACAAGGTCTAGCAATGGATTTGTTAGGAATGTTCTTTTTCAACATGTTATGAGTAATATCAAAAATCTCATCCTTATTAACTAAGAGTACTGTTCTGACAAAAAAATTGTCCCGACCAAGTAAAATATTTAATTTTGTTAAACAATATCTTTAGATTTATTTATAAAAAAATACGCAAAGGTTTGATTAATTTTCTAATTGTCAATTATTTTTCTACTTAATGTTAAAAGATTTCCGGAGTGAAGATTAGCAACGCCATGTATCAAGATATTTATGAAACATCAACAACACCAGTACAACCATGTGATTTGAACGCAGTAAAAAATTCCCTTGTAGTGGAATACGAGATATAGCGCTCACTTATAAAAATCAATTGACTACAAAATCACAGACACGACTTTTGGTGTAATAAAACCTTCTAGTTATTTATAGGAGAAACTAAAAATATTATGAGATATAAATGCTACAATTTAGAAGTCATAACTATTAAATTGACTATAAGGTAGCATACAACTATATATCTTTTACGTTCACCTAATTTTAAAAATACTTTTCTTGTGCACTTTCAACTTAAACATGTTAGTCATGCACATTTTAAACGACAATAATTTATGACACATTTTTTTAAAAAAAAATTTAGAAGGGGTTTTCCCATGGAATTAACGTCAGTTAACCATGCGCATTTACCTAATATATTCTTTATAATTGTTAAGTAATTAACTCATCTCATCTAAAAGATTAAACTATTAGAAAGAGATATCAACAATGCATATCATGTTAATACTCTTCCTTAAATTCAACTTTATAAATTTAACTCAAAATCTTGCACGCCTAAAGCTCGATACTATATTAAGTAACTAACTTATTAAAAAGTTTAAGCTATTAGAAGGAGATATCAACAATGTATATAATATTAATAATATGTCTATCAACCCATGTCATGTCAAGTATTAGACCAACCCATGTTAAATACCAATGTCGTCCTTGCTAGAAGGCTACTACAGCAATGGTGTTGGCCATGTCAGCAGGTATTGTTTTCGTTGCCGATGATAATAAGCCACGTGTCTTACTACTTCATCACTTTAGTCTCCGTCATGTTCGCCGGACACCCCGGTCAGTTGGAGCTTGCGTAGGTCCTCCAATCTCGCCAACTCTTGAGCCACCGTTACGGGCTTCTCTTTCATGGTATAGATCTCTCTATCTCTCGATCCATATCAAATACTCCCTGTCTAAAAATTAAGTAAATGTTCAAATACTCCCCATCTAAAAATTAACTACAAATTTACTGTAAATAAATAAAGAGTATCTGACAGCCTGATATCAACACATAATATGGACACAAGCTAATAAGAGGAAGGAACATAATCGAACTTGAAACTTAATAATTGGTTTTAATCATCTTAATCATCAGACTAAGATATTATTGACACCTAGAAAATATAACAACATAGAAAATTCTTAAGAAATAGGACATTACAAAATGATAAGTACATCTCAATTATCATTTTCAACTCTTATCATGAGCACATGAATTTTAAGTCTTTAACATTTATATATTCATCTTAACTATCAGACTAAGACATTATTGACACCTTGAAAATATAACAACATAGAAAAATCTCAAGAAATCGACACAAAATGACAACTACATCTCAATTATCATTTTCAACTCTTATCATAGGCACCGGATTTTTAAGTCTTATCATTTATATATTCACTCCTCTCCTTTCCTCGTAACAGCATGTTCCAAATGTACATGCAAACCCTTGTAGGCTTCAATATTTTTTATTGTATAATTTTTGAGAAATTAAGTATTTATTAATGCTCACCAACTTGTTCAAAAGAAAATAGATTCTAACTCTCTTTAAAATTTAAAAATTATGATCCGCTACATTTTTCACGACATACATAAATAATTAAATACCTACATAATCATATAATGTAAAACAAATGTAGTTATAAATAAAAAGAATGTTTTATCTTATACTTTCATTCAAAGACAACTTAGTCAATCATAACTAATAAATCTAATTCCAAAAACCAACATAAATCCTTTACCTCCAATGCTCCAAATTTCCGCTGCGGCTGCTTGCAATTTGACTTGTACAATATGCAAACCCTATAAATACCCCATAATATTTCTTCAACTCCCACAAATCAAATTAACTCTCTTATAGCCTCTCCATAACTCTCTATCTCTCTTTCAAATGGCTTTTCTTGTTCTATCACTTTCATTCATCTTCTTCAACTTATCATCAGCTGCTACCGTTTCATACAATGTGCAAAACTTAGGGGCTAAAGCCGACGGTAAGACTGATACAACCAAGTATTTTCTTAGTGCATGGACTTCAGCTTGTGCCTCTACAAAGCCAGCCCAAGTTTACGTGCCACCGGGAAGATACTTGCTGCGCAATCCACTAGTCTTTAGCGGCAGAAGCTGTAAAAACTGATAGAAATACCACCGCCATCCAAAGCCGGGAACAACTACCGACTGACTTGAAAGGATAATTTTGAATTCCTTAATTAGTGCAACAGATTTGTTCAAATATTATTTTCATATATATCTGTAATCTTTCCTAGTTTAGATGGTTCTGAGCATCATTGGTGAATATATATACATGTAATTGTATCATTACGAAAGATGTAATATAACATAATTCATTCATCTTCTCTCCTATGTTCATGGTATCAGAGCCTTCGATCTAAAAGCCTTCTCTACAATCATTCAATCCTCTCCAATGGCCACTACCAATAACCAACTTATCATTCCAAATTCCTAAGAACCCACCAAACCGCTCATCATGATCATTATCCACAACTCCATCAAACTTACGACCACCAATTACCTCTCTTGGAAACTTCAAATTGAAGCAATTCTCATTGGTTACGATTTGCAAAAATTTATTGATGGCTCTCATCTGGCCCCACCTGAAAAGATCACCAAAGATAATAAGGAAGAATCCAATCCTGAGCACACCACATGGGTTCGCCAGGATAAACTGATTTTTTGGCGCCCTCGTTGGAACTCTTTCACCCTCTATTATCCCCTATCATCACTCAATCTAAAACATGTCACGAGTTCTGGCAGGTTCTGGCCAACACATATGCTCGACCCTCTCGAGGCCACATCAAACAAATCAAAGATCAACTCAAACGAATCACCAAGGGTACACAAACCATATCTGATTACATGCAATCCATCAAAGCCCGTGCCGATGAACTTAATGTCCTCGGAAAACCTCTAGACCAAGAAGATCTCATTGAAAAAATTCTTGACGGACTTGATGACGAATATCAATCTGTTATTGATGCCGTCAATGGTCGTGAGACCACCATATCGTTTGATGAACTACATGAAAAGCTCATCAATAAAGAGCTTACTCTCCGACAAAAGATCGGATCATCACCCCTTCCTGCCACAGCCAACCCAACAAATACCAGAACCAAATTTGGGCCCCCTAACAATCGTTTCTCATCCTTCTCTCCGAAGACTGGTCAAGGTGAACAAAAATTTACTCCGGATGGTCGTATCTCACCTCGCCCATTTCTCGGCCGCTGTCAATGGTGTAATACCAAGGGACATGTACTTGCTCACTGCCCTAGTTTTCGCCAAACACAACCAAATATGCAACCACCATCGCAGTTTGGGAATCAATGGCAACCTCGTCCCTCAAACCCGTGGCAACCACGTCCCAACACCTCATGGCAGTCACGTCCATCTCAACCTCAAGCCCACGTTGCCACCGTAGATAACACCACTAGTCCCAATTGGCTTCTCGACAGTGGTGCCTCTCATCATGTCACCGCTGATCTCCAAAATCTCTCCTATCACACACCATATGATAGCACTGATGATATTGTTATTGGCAACGGCACGGGACTCTCTATATCCCACACTGGTTCAACCTCTCTTATAACTCTCTCTCACTCCTTTACTTTATCTAATGTGTTATGTGTACCTGCTATGCAAAAGAATCTTATTTCAATATCTCAATTTTGTCGTACTAACAACACATCCATTGAATTCTTACCATCTTCCTTTTCTGTGAAGGATCTACGCACGGGGGCAATTCTTTTGCAGGGTCCAACTAAGGATGGTGTATACGAGTGGCCGGCAGTCACCACTCAACTCTTCTTCGCCTTCTCCTGTTTCTTGCCTTTTCTAGTGTCAAAACCACCTCGTCCGCATGGCACCATAGACTTGGTCATCCATCTGCAGTTATTCTTAAGAATATTATGTCTTCTTTTAAGTTAGATTGCTCCGATGTATCTGATAAAAACTCTCATTGTAATGCTTGTCAGTGTAATAAAAGTCATAAATTGCCATTCTCTGTTTCAACCATCTCTTCCTCATCACCACTTGAAATTTTATTTTCTGATGTGTGGACTTCTCCTCTCTATTCGAATGATGGTTACAAGTACTACGTTGTCTTTGTAGATCATTTCACTAAATACACTTGGCTTTATCCTTTAAAACGAAAATCACATGTGTTTGATGTTTTTGTTCGATTCAAGGCTCTTGTCGAAAATCAGTTCAAACGCAAAGTTCTTACACTCTATTCTGACAATGGGGGGGAATATCACACTCTTTCAAGTTTCCTAGCCACCAATGGCATCGCCCATCTAACCTCTCCACCTCATACACCCGAGCATAATGGGTACTCCGAACGTCGTCATCGTCATATAGTTGAAACCGGGTTGTCTCTCATGTCTCATGCATCCATGCCCTTAACCTACTGGTCCTACGCCTTCTCCACTGCTGTGTACCTTATTAATCGTCTTCCCACACCAACTCTTCATCTTCTTTCACCATTTCACAAGCTCTTTGGTCACCCACCCAACTATTCTAAACTTCGCAGCTTCGGTTGTCTATGTTATCCTTGGCTAAGGCCCTACACGCCTCACAAACTTGCTCCACGATCATCGCCATGTGTCTTCATCGGCTATTCTCTCACCCAAAGTGCCTATCTCTGCCTTGACACGTCCACCTCACGCATATTCACGTCCCGTCATGTAAAGTTTGTCGAGTCCGTCTTTCCGTTTGCCTCCCTTAGCACTGCTAGTGAGTGACGCACACCCGTCTCCCCTTCTGAATGGTGCCTCCTGACACTGCCGGTCCTTGACACGCTGTCCTCAGCTGCTGCCCCTGCCTCCCCGGCGTCGTCTGACTCCACGTCTACCCACAGTACATCACCTCCATCCCCTACCAACCCCTCATCATCACCCCCTACTGTTGAACCCGCACCTACATTTACTCCGTCTACTACCACCCAATCAGTTTCTCCTACCACCACTCCTCCGCGCGTCATTGTCACTCGATCCAAACACAATATCCACAAACCCATCCACAAGCTTAATCTCTCCGCCCAACTCCACCATAATCCTGATACTCGTGAACCCACCACTGTCACCCAAGCCCTAAAAGATCCCAAATGGCGACAAGCCTTGTCCACAGAATATAATGCTCTGGTTAAAAATGGTACGTGGGAACTGGTTCCCTCCAATCCCAACCAGAATTTGGTTGGATGTAAATGGATCTTTCGCACCAAATACTTTCCTGATGGTTCTGTTGACAAGTACAAGGCTCACTTAGTTGCAAAGGGCTTTCATCAATGTCCTGGGGTTGACTTCCATGACACATACAGTCCGGTTGTTAAACCAACCACTATTCGTTGGTTCTTAGTATTGCGGTCAGCTACGGCTGGCCTCTCCGGCAACTTGATGTCAATAATACCTTTCTTCAAGGCACTTTATCTGAAGATGTATTCATGGCCCAACCACAGGGTTTTATTGATCCTGATTACCCTCATCATGTATGCAAGCTTCGTAAGGCCCTTTATGGCCTCAAACAAGCTCCCCGAGCCTGGTATCATGAGCTTCGCCAGTTTCTTCTCACTGATGGATTTGTGAACTCTAATGCGGACACATCCCTATTTATATTTCATGCTAACAATACTATCATCTATTTTCTTATTTATGTGGATGATATCATTGTTACAGGTAACAATACAGAGGCTACTCATCAGTTCATCCACCATTTATCTCAACGCTTCTCACTTAAGGATCTTGGACCGTTATCTTATTTTCTTGGTGTTGAAGTATTGCCTCACAACAATGGGCTTTTTCTCTGCCAGCGCAAATATACTCTTGATCTTCTCAGTCGTTTTCGCATGACTGACGCTAAGCCTGTTACGACGCCATTGGCCACCACTCCCTCTCTCACCTTGCACTCTGGCTCTGCTCTTTCCACTCCTACAGAGTTTCGCACCCTTGTTGGCAGCCTTCAATATTTGTCACTCACGCGACCTGACATTGCCTACACGGTGAACAAATTATCTCAGTTTATGCATCAACCGACAACAGATCATTGGCAAGCGGCTAAGCGTCTTCTACGTTATCTCTGTGGAACCCTTGATCATGGTATTACTCTGCATCGCCGATCAACCTCGGTTCTTCACGCGTTCTCAGATGCAGACTGGGCCGGTAATAAAGATGATTATACATCCACAAGTGCTTATCTCATCTACCTTGGTAAAAGCCTCATTTCTTGGTGCTCGAAGAAACAACGCACAGTTGCCCGCTCCTCCACTGAAGCTGAGTATCGCTCTGTGGCTGCTACTGCCGCCGAACTTCGTTGGATATGTTCCCTACTTACAGAATTAGGTGTCACCATTGCACATCCACCGGTCGTTTATTGTGACAATGTTGGTGCCACCAACCTCTGCGCAAACCCCGTTTTTCACTCTCGTATGAAGCACGTGGCTCTTGATTATCACTTCATTCGAGAACAGGTTCAACACGGGTTGCTTCGTGTTGCTCACGTTTCCTCGGCTGACCAACTTGTTGATGTCCTCACCAAGCCTCTCTCTCGTCAACGGTTTCAGCTCCTTCAGACCAAGATTGGACTTACCCGTCGGCCGTCCATCTTGCGGGGGCATGATAGAAATACCACCGCCATCCAAAGCCGGGAACAACTACCGACTGACTCGAAAGGATAATTTTGAATTCCTTAATTAGTGCAACAGATTTGTTCAAATATTGTTTTCATATATATCTGTAATCTTTCCTAGTTTAGATCATTCTGAGCATCATCGGTGAATATATATACATGTAATTGTATCATTATGAAAGATGTGATATATAACATAATTCATTCATCTTCTCTCCTCTGTTCAAAAACACCATGGTGATGCGTATTGATGGCACCCTCGTGGCTCCCTCGGATTACAACGTTATTGGAAAATGCCGAAAATTGGATTAAGTTTGAGAGAGTTAATGGACTTGCCATCTCTGGCGGAACCCTAGATGCTCAAGGGTTTGGTCTTTGGAATTGTAAAACCTCCAGCAGGAGTTGCCCTAGAGGAGCAACGGTATGTTTAATGCATTAGTTTACCATTTCGTTTAGAAAAATGATAATTATAACTAGACAACTTTGTCTAGTTTACATGATGGTTATTGACTAGTTGTAGCTCGTACGGCATAACACATTACGTAGCTTTGAAAATTGGCAAAATTTCCTCTTTTTCTCCTTGATTTTCATTATAATTTCGCAAAATAAGAACTTCAAACTTTTTAGGGTGTGTTGGTGTGGATTTTGACGTGCCAAAAATATATTTATACAGTTATTTATATTTTCAATATATTAGTATAATCAGTATTATATTTTGAAGTATATTAAAGATGAGAATAAATTCTATAAGAACTGCCTCCAGTGTTTTTACAGCATCCAATAGGAATCTGTTAATTTTGCAATTTGAGAGAAAATCAAGGAGTTTTGATTGTGTTACTATGAAAATTAATATTACATAATCTGTTAAAAGAATCAAAGCATCTTAATTTTCTTAAAAAATACAAAATTGTTTGATTCTTATTGGATGCCGTAAAACTTGTGGACATTATGTATAGAATTGATTTTCATTTAATATATATTGAAGATATCTAATGTATATTTATGTTTCAGCGCATCTTAAAATTTGTTTCGAAATCATCTCCAAAAGTATGACATTAATTAGGGGAGTAATTTTTTTCCTATGCAAACAACTACCAGTCAATGACGGAACCAGCTCTATGGCCAAACCCTAAATTTTGAATTGTTTGACATTTTGGTCCCAAACATGTGAAGATATTCATACAATTCCAAAAATCGTACAAATACTGTCATGCTAAATATATATGGATTATTGATGGCCTATAATTCTAATACATGATTAATTTATAAACAAATAAAAATCTTTCTTTCTAAATTCAAATGACTAATTAATTACCACATATTAATTGCTATTTTCTACATTGCATGATAAATATATTGCAGACCCTAGGCATCTACAGCTCGAACAATGTAGTTGTCAGTGGATTAACCTCCTTAAACAGCCAAATGTTCCATATAATCATCTACAGCTGCAGCAATGCCAAGCTACAAGGAATAAAAATCACGGCACCGGATAACAGCCCGAATACCGATGGGATTCACGTCCAATTGTCAACTGGAGTGAGCATATTGAGCTCTCAAATTGGGACAGGTGATGATTGTGTCTCAATAGGCCCTGGCACTACTAACACATGGATTGAAAGCGTCTCCTGCGGCCCTGGTCATGGCATAAGGTACCTTTTATCATTAGCACAATTAAGAATAAAATAATTTATATTCTTTTATTTTCTCATCAAATTTAAGTTTTCTAGTTTTTTTTCTTTTACGTTAAAAACTCAAAAGTGTAACTAAAAGTGTAGAATTGACCCAAAATGTATAATTTTGCACTACAAACTGTACCATAAAGTAACGATTTGCTATATTGTAAAGTCGGGGTACCATAAATATTTACAAAGTGATAATCTTAGGATACAATTTAATTTTTATTTTAGTTGCATCATTTTATATTTATAGTGCTATAAATATTCTTTATTTATAATGTGAATGAAATTTAATTGTTGTTTTAGCATTGGAAGTCTTGGTTGGAATTTGCATGAACCTGGAGTCCAAAATCTGACAGTTAAAACAGTCACATTCCGAAACACAAACAATGGCGTGAGGATAAAGACATGGGCAAGAGCTAGCAATGGATTTGTTAGGAATGTTCTTTTTCAGCATGTTGTTATGAGTAATGTCAAAAATCCCATCCTTATTGACCAAGAATACTGTCCTAAAAAGAAAAATTGCCCCAACCAGGTAAGATAATTAATTTTGTTAAATAATATATAGTTTAATAAGTATTGATGGTCGATATAATTAATTGACTAATTATTAGTTATTTTTCTACTTAATGTTAAAAGGTTTCGGGAGTGAAGATTAGCAATGTGATGTATCAAGATATTCATGGAACATCAGCAACACCAGTAGCCATGCGATTCCAATGCAGTAAGAAATACCCTTGTAGTGGAATACGACTACAGGATGTAGCGCTCACCTATAACAATCAACTGGCTACAACATCATGTGCTAATGCTGAAGGAACGACTTCCGGTGTAATGAAACCTACAAGTTGTTTGTAGGAGAGAATAAAAGGATTATAGGATATATATGATACAATTTATAAGTCATAGCTATTAAATAGACTATAAGGTAGCATTTGGAGTGAGTATATGAAATGAATTAAAGAAGAAATTTGGTAATTGTCTAGTGGAGAGTATGTAAGTTAGATTTACAAGTAATTGTTTGAAACGTGAATTTCAAATGACAAAAGAGTGGATGTAATAGGTTATATTGGATGAATTTTATATATATACTAGTAATTGTCTGTGTCTGAAGGCACGACGTAACGAAAAATTAGATTAAAATTCGAAAAGTACTACATTACCTAAAGACTATTTGCAACCTAAAATAACTTACAATCAAACATATCAATTATCATAATTCACCATACTAGCACAATAATTAATACATACTCAATCATCAACACATATCTAACCACCAAAATATCAAGTTAGTCGCTACTAAACTCATTTAGGTTTAGTTTTTAAACATATATAGTTTGAAGATAAATAATTTTTTTAAAATAAAAAATAAATAAATCAAATGTAATACTAATTGGATAGTACATGTGCATTTGAATTGAAAGACTTGCGAGAGTTTTGGGGGGGAAAAGATTTGAGAGAGTTTTGGGGGGGGAAATTTAGTAAGGAATGAATTTGAGTCATTGAATTAAAGTTAGAATGAATCTCAACCGTTGTTGTGGTTTGTCAAATTGTAGATTTCAAATTGGGTTGTGTTTTATTATATAGATTATTATTATTATTATCAATATTATTATTATTATCATCGGTATTATTATTATTATCGATATTATTATTATCAGTATTATTATTGTGACAGTCCGAAAACCCAGTCTATCTTCAAACCCGAGTCCGGTGCCGTCAAGACATTACTTACTCAATATATTCTTACAACATCAGAGTAAATACTAAATTATTATAATATAATTTAACCTTCTCCCAGGTACGAAGACCTTTACATAGCTACCCCAAATAATAAAATTACAACATTAATATAATATTGTAACACGACATAAACAATCATCTAATTTAATTCTATCGCTTTCACATGCACTATCTCTTATCGTTTTCTGATCTTTTTGATCCTTCTGCTGTAGCTGCAAAATTTTAGAATTTGTAAGGGTGAGCATTTAATTGCCTAACAAGTATAAGCAGTTGAATAAACATTAATCCTGAATAGAATAATCTATCTGAAAACTTCAACAATTGTACAATAATTGTGAAGCAGCTCAAACAAATAAGAATAAAACTTTTCCTTTACTTTAAACATCTTTTATGAATTGAATAAACATAATTCGGAACTCTTCATCAATTCAATTATAACATTATTCTTTTTTAGCTCTGCACGTGAGTGTTACGTACTTTGGATTTAGTACGTTAAGTTCTTTTCGCGTTTCAACATTTTTTTAAACTACATATTGACTAGGTGTTCAAGACTTCAATCTTTATATCTGCTAACATTCACATTATTGCACGGGGTGCAATCCATAATTACACTTGATCAATATTGTTGCACGGGGTGCAACATATTTGAATATTTACCAATGTATTTGCTTTGGCACAATTATCTTAGCACAATTAATGAATATTTACAACTCATATTTTCGACAATACAATTTTGACTAGAATAGCTCGTAATTCGAGTTAGGCCGAATCAAATGGCGACTAACTCCTTTTTTATAAATTATTTCACACAATTGGATAAATTTCATAACAAATAAAATTCACAGTCAAACATATAATTTTTGTAGTTCAATAAAGCATGAACAATCACTATAACAAAAGGGGTTATCAGCGACTGTATATGGTCGCAGATGGGTATCAGCGACCGTATGCGGTCGCTGATAATGGTCGCTGGGAGGACAGTAGCGACCACCATAAGCGACCGCATTATCCGCGCCCGACTCTAGCAACTGTATCGGTCGCTGAGTTGAGGCAGCCTCAGTTATGACGTGGAACACGTGGCAGTTTGGTGTCAGACTAGTAGCGACCGACATCAGCGACCGAAATCGATCGCTGATGTGCTGAATGGAGGGACACGTGGCAGTTCTGAGGGACCGACATCAGCGACCGCTGATATGTTGAATGGAGGGACAATGCTGATACCTGTTTTAAAAAAAAATTGGCCAGTTTTGCTGATTTTCAAAAAACTAAAACCTCTTTTGTACCTGCTCCCAATACACAACAATTTATATAAACATCTATATTAACATATTTATACCCCACACATGCACAATAGTATATATTAACATCCATCCATATGCAAACACATAAATCAACACAATATAAACTATAAAAACATTCATAAACTAAAGGGAACTAAAAACTTTATATAAATGTAGTCTTTAAACTTTAATTAACATACATATGTCCAAACATTCATAATCACAGGCAGGGTATTTGAAGTATAGCTAGCTAGCTAAGTCTTCATGCATCATCGTCCAAATTAGTATGACCCTGTAGACAAAAGAAGAAAACATGTTACATATGTTGATACTGGTAGCTATTACAATATTTATGTATTTAAGTTAGTGACTTATTTGATTGTAATAAGAACTAAGATTACCTTGTCGTCATCCTGCTGCTGCCGCCACTGCCTCAACCAACTCATCAGGACTCAAAGACTGTAGATGACCGCCCAGTATGCGAAGAAGATCTCGATCTTGACATATCGCTCTGACACAGTCAGCGGGAGTATGAATGGCTGGATGACCCGCTGACTGTGTCGACTGGTAGTAGAGCTGCATGTGCCGCTGATGGTATAGCGTCGTTTTTGTCCTTGGCCTTTGACATAGTTCTTCTTCACGACTGACGCTCTCTCCCATAACTCCTGATCAATCTGGGGACGCAGAGTGCCTTCAGGATAGCGCTCGTTCATTAAGGTATTATAAGTGTCCTGTCAGCAAGTTAACAATTAGATATTACAAAATAAAAATATAATGTGTAAAAATAACGTTAACATTTAAAAACTGCATATATATCAATAACTTATATAGTACCACTATCTGAACAGCCTCTGGCAGACCATCACGGGTGGTTACGTACACATCCAGCCAATGGATAAGCTGACCTTGAGACTGAGCCTCCTACAAAACAAGTTCTCATATTAAACTTGTAAACATATAATATTCTACAAACATTGAATATAAACATCCTTCGTAGTCATACGTACCCTGGTAGCAATATGCTGTAACTGTGATATATTCCCGCCCTTGTATGTCCCTTTCGCCTTGTCGCCTTCAGGTGCACCTGAGGCTCTGTTCACGGCGGCAGTCTTGCGTCTCTTGACCCAAGTCTCAGCCCTCCACTGATCACACATCGCATCCCATGTGTCCTGCGCGCACCACCAAAGACTGTGCTCGTGCATATACTGCTCACCCTCCCCTGGATGGTTGATCTCAGCATTGTACAGGGCTTTTTGACGTTCCTTGTTCAAATTATCTTTAGTTCTGGCGGCACACTTCTGCTAGAACATCGTCTGAATAATTGATGCACTCGCATTGTCCCATCTATATCTCCTCTGCACATAAAACAACAATAATATTAACACGATAAGTATACCATTTACTAACAACAATGCTAAATAAGTTGGTAATAGCAACGCTAAATAATTTTATTTCATTAACTATATTTTCTAGGTTAAATTAAAAAAAATACCAGAAATTCAGCCCAAACTGCATCCTTGTGGGCGATAGGTGTGCTCACCCACGTAATCACTGGCGTAGGCCAGTTCTGTAAGCATAATTGTGAAATGCACTTCACAATCTTACTGTCTTGAAAATCACTACAATATATTACAGTTTACATTAAAGATAAGTAAATTTATTTTAATATTAACGACAATTAAATACATATATAGATGTAGAACAATAAAAATATAAAAATTAAAAGAAGTGATGTTAAACGTACCTGTTGTCCGGTGGAGGGCGAATCTGAATGAGAATCCGGTCATCCATATTAGTCGGGGCCTTGGGCACATTATTAGGGCCCCGACCCAAGCCGCGCTTTCGCTGCGCTGGCTCAAAAGACATCTGCAAACAAAAAATTATAGGATGTTATTATGAATGAGTTATATTATTTACATATACAATTAAAATGACATGAAATTATATAAAAATAGTTAACTACGACAACTATAAATAAAAGCTACATAAATTAATGTATATATGTAGTAGTTCGAAATACAAGTCAGCCTAAACATACATTTTAATGAAAATCGTTGTTTGAGTCAGATTCATTTTGGTTACGTATTGGAGTTTCATAACCATCATCTTCTTCAGATTCAGTGTCAATGCCAGTCAAAAACTCTTCCTCCTCAGTATCACTGTGGTCTGGCACAAGTATTGACTCGGGATCGAATTCATCTGGTTCATCTCCACCTTCTAACTGGATTAATTCATTGTTGTCCTCCATAGTTATCACCTGAGGTCTATAAATCATCTACTCTTGGCAGAACTCCCCATCGACTAGTTGGGTACGACTGCGCGTGGGAGTATGGATTACAACTTGCCAATCTACAAGCGGTCTATCCCTTTTCTTAACAGGACTAGGAGTGTAGTACACTTGTACTATTTGAGTTGGCAACACAAATGGTGCGTTGACGTACGTGGACTTATGGACGTCAATATCAACGATCCCATGTCGATCGACACGTATCCCTTTTTTTGAATCAAACCAGCACCACTTGAACAAGTTAATATCACCCCCATAAGTACCCTTGTACGACAACTCGATGATTTCTTCCAATTCACCATAAAAGGCACGACCAAGCTCATTGTAACAATCTCCTCGAACACACACTCCAGTATTTGTTGTTCTTTTATCGCGAGCATATGTCTTTGTATAAAATTCACAGCCATTTATTTTGTAACATTGCGGCTAACTTGGTCCCTGTCTGGGCCAATAGCTAGGACTTATACATTTGGAGGAATCGTTCCCTCCTTAAGAGCCTACACAAATGAACATATATTTATTTGAATTCATAAATTAATACTATATATGTCGTGCTTAATTAACTTAACTTACCTTTTTTTTAACCAACGTGCAAATGTTTTATCACGATTAACTTGAATATCTTTGTTAGTGATGTTCGGCTGCTTTGCTTTTAACTCATCATCGTATGATCTATAAAATATTATAAACATTATCATATATTAATATGCGCTTGAAGGTTAATATATAGGTTAAGTAAATATGAATTTTACTGGTATACCTCACATATTCATCAATCTCCTCGCTGTTGAGAAGAATGTAAGTATGTGCAGCATGTAATTCTTACTCAGGGAGGAATATGCGCTTCCCTTTTCCATAAGCGCGACTCGGTTGACCAAATACAGACACTCGGCCATTTAGTTCAACATTGCCCCCATCATCATGTCTCGAACTCGATTGGCCTTCGTCAAGACTTCGTCGGGAAAATAGTCGGAGACAAAAGTTGATATCTTATCGAAATTGTAAGCCTCACATATCAACCCCTCGACGTAAGTTCTATTCTTCACCTTCCTCTTAAGGTTTCCCATCACCCTCTCGAAAGGGTACATCCATCTATATTGAACTGGACCACCAACACGAGCTTCATAGGGTAAATGGATTTGCAAATGCTCCATGGAGTTAAAAAAACCAAGTGAAAATATTTTTTCAAGCTTACACGTGATCTCAATAATGTTCTGCTCAAGTACAGACATGTCCTTTTCATTTATCATTTTTGAACATATGTCTCTGAAGAAACGACTAAGATCAGTTAAAGCATCCCATATTGGTTTATCAAGCAAGTCCCGAAATGCTATAGGCATGAGTCTCTCCATGAACACATGACAATCATGACTCTTCATCCCTTGCAATTTCCCACCTGTAACACACCTTGCAATGTTTAACGCATATCCGTCTGGTAGTTTCAGAGACTTAATCCATATGCACACATCTTCAACCTGCTTTTTGGTCAATGTGTACCTTGTATGCGGTTTGACCATCTTACCATTAGAAGATTCATGAAGTTCTAATCCAGGACGCTTACAAGTATCCTTCGTCTTGCCTGTAACACCCATAACGGTGTTAAACACATTGTTGAAGACATTCTTCTCAATATGGATCACATCTAGATTATGACGAATCAAATTTGCAGACCAATAAGGCAATTCCCAAAAGATGCTTCTTCGAACCCAATTATGCGACTCGCCAAACCCATTAATTATGTTTGAGGCAACAATCTTACCGAATGGGATGACCGACAATCTCATCACATGGTCACGCATCTTCGTCCCCGAAAATCGCGGTGCAGGCATATCATTTTCCACTTTCCCTTTTCTGAAGTGTTCTCTATTTCTTCGAAACGGGTGATTTACCGGTAAGAAACGACGATGACAGTCAAACCAGCAAGGCTTTCGACCTTTTGATAGATTGAAAGACTTTGTGTGCTCCATACAATATGGACAAGCCAACTTCCCATGTGTACTCTATCCAGCTAACATACCATAAGCAGGGAAGTCACTTATATTTCACATAACCGCTGCTATAAGTCTGTACGCCATTTTCCCACAATACCTCAACTCGTCTATAAGAGGTCTCAAGTAAACATCTAGGTTCTTTCCAGGACTCTTTGGACCAGGAATCACAAGTGAAAGAAATAAGTATGGTTGTTTCATACACATCCAAGGAGGCAAGTTGTATGGAATAACAATCACAGGCCAATAGGAGTACGGAACAGCTGAGTGGCCGAAAGGGTTGAAACCATCAATGGACAGTCCAAGCCTCACATTTCTAGGTTCCAATGCAAACCCAGGATGTGCTAAGTTGAAATCTTTCCAAGCCTGCCCGTCTGCGGGATGGTTAAGTTCTCCATCTTAGCTGGAGATTTCGCATGCCAAGTCATATACTCAGCTGTCCCTGAAGACATGTACAATCTTTTGAGCCGATGTGTAATTGGAGAATACCTTAAAATATTACAAGGTATATTTGTCTTTTTCGTAGTCACACCCTCTTTATTAGGCTTGAACCGATCATGACTACAAAACGTGCACCTTGTCTTCTGTTCATTTTCCTTAAAAAACAACATGCAATCGTTCGAACATGCATCGATCTTTCGGTATCCAAGACCTAACTTCTTCACCATTTTCTTACAATAGTAGTAGTTCTCAGGCAATTTTTCACCCTTAGGCAACATACTCTTAATGGCCTTCAAGAGCGACTCAAAACACTCGTGGCTCATGTTATGATCAGCCTTGATGTTCAGTAATGTCGCCACTGCAGACAATGTAGTGTGCTTGGTGCAACCATGCCACAATGGTTTGCTACCCTTGTCTAACAACTTAAAGAACGCTTTAGCATCAGAATTCATAGGTTGCTCTCTGCCTTGTTCTCTGCCTTGTGCGATGCCATTATCTCTTCTCTGCTCATGTGCCCATCGGCATTCTTCGTAATTTTTCATGAACCCATAAACAAGTAGATGATAGTTTACCATGTCTCTATCTATATAATTTACATTCTTACACTTCAAACAAGGGCATCTGATCTTGTTCTGACCATTCACATATTCCGGGTGACTATACGCATAATCCAGAAATACTAAACAACCATTTCTAAATTCAGTTGTAGCACCTATCTGGGCACTTGACTTTCGTCTTCTCATCCAACTACGGTCTGAATAGAGGTTCATGATACCACGGTACCTACTGCACACAAGAATTATTGTATTTCCCTTGTTAGAGATTTACAATTCTTCCCAATGTCATTTATGATGCATATACATACATATAGATGTATCTTTATGTAAGTATATGACTTGAGTATACTTGTAAGCATATGACTTTAGCATACTTGTAAACATATGATTAACATTTAAGCATACTTATTTAGTATTGAGAAACAAAGGAAATACTACTTAGTTCATTACAAATATTTTTTATTTAATTTTGTATTATTTATTTTATTTTATTTGTTTTATTTCATTTTATTTTGTATTATTTTATATTATTTTATTTAGTATTGAAAAACTAAATAAATACTACTTAGTTCATTACATTATTTATTTTATTTTATTTTATTTTATTTAGTATTGAGAAACTAAGTAAATACTACTTAGTTCATTATATTATTTTTTATTTAATTTTATTTTATTTTGTATTATTTATTTTATTTAATTTGTTTTATTTTATTTCATTTTGTATTATTTTATATTATTTTATTTAGTATTGGAAAACTAAGTAAATACTACTTAGTGCATTATATTCTTTTTACTATTTTCTCTTCTTCTTTTTTGTTGTAAAAAAAAGGATGGCGAAAGCATAAAAATGAAGATATGTCACATGGAGATGAACAATGTCACTAAGGATGAATGGAAAGTAATTCAGCAAAAAGACATACCAAAAGAAATGGAATACAAAAATAATCAACTCAAGCTTCTTAAATTGTTCTAAAATCAACAACAAACAAAATAAGAGGCATACACCACACTAGATATAAAGGAAAAGATCATAGATTCATATTTTTTTTAGTTGAATTCTCCATCAAGTATAATCAGAAAACATATCTACGCTAAGGAATTTATCGCTACAGACCTCCTTCCTAGACTCGGTTCAATTAAAGTTACAAATTCTCCTAGATTTTCCCCAACTCTCTCTCTGTCTAGCTGCTCAATGTGAAATCAAGTTTAGAATCTGTCTCTTTTATTGGATCCATTAGCAACAGAACTGCACTCATAGCAATTTTATGATTTTAAAAAACAAAATTTTACTAGGTTGTTTATCTAACCAAGAAAATTCTTCTAGCCACTTTCACTCTTAAAATCAAATATAAGTTCATTCAAAAAATGCTAACACAATCCAACTAGACAGGAACACCAAAAAATCAAGGTTGTTTGGTTACTGAGTTTGAAGATTTAACCTATTTAGTGACTAAGGAAATTGAGGACTGAACGAAGAGGTAAATTGAATACCCTTGTATCTTCCAAGTGTTACTTCAACCTCAATTGTTTCTTATGAGAAATCCAGCTCAATATGATTGTTAACCCAAAGTATCTATACAGGGAAACATTATTATCCAAGGGTAATTTAATCACACCAAGCACATTCACACATTGAACATAAATGTATGCGATTTCCCCAAATGTACTATATATACAGAGAGAGAGAGAGGATTACCTAGAACTGGGGAGGTCCGGCGATGGCGGGCGACGGCGTGGCCAAGTCCGATGTGGGCAGGTCCGATGTTGAGGGCGGCGGCGCAGCAGGCTTCTTTTTCTTTCGTCTACTGAATTTGTACCAATACTAAAGGATTTGCATAAATTTAGAATTTACGCAATATACAACATTGTGTAATTTAGA
The DNA here is from genome assembly GCA_034770075.1 of Aralia elata. Taxonomy (NCBI): domain Eukaryota; kingdom Viridiplantae; phylum Streptophyta; class Magnoliopsida; order Apiales; family Araliaceae; genus Aralia; species Aralia elata. Next base: position 68,555,686 of record CM068387.1, on the reverse strand, counting down.
ATCTCAATACATTCTATAACATTCATAGAAATATATTCAAAAGAAATTAGAAGACTTGCACAATAGAAAGTTGTGTAAGTTAGGAAACTTGTCATTCACATCGTTTAAACTTTTAAGATAATATCTTGCCACTTGGTAGCCTACATGTATGAGTGTTGGCTTACTTAGTTACTTTGTAATACAACATTTACTTTATGAAGCTCTATGAGTTTACATGCTATTTTCACAATTCAACATACTAACTATCTACTGCTAGGCTTATCATATATCACATAGGATAGGTGATTTGTTTTTAAGGACATTAACCACATATATTCATGTACTAGGCTCATACATTAGCATAACACATGTTCACAGTTTAGTACACATAGCATTCTTCACATAATTAGCTCATATACCTCCTAGAACTTGCCTATTTTGGTCTAAACATGATATGATATAGTTCCTTGGTTACTATACACTCCAATTAACATATTAAGTCATGCCAAAATATTTCTAAGCCTAAATTTCACTTTTACAACATAGCTCAAAAACAGAAAATGCGATTTTTGAAGGTACTTTGTAGATTTTTATAATTTTCTACTATGCTCCATTAGCTATCCAATCTAGACAGAGATTTAGACCATACTACAAGGTATTTTATTCCTCCTTTGGATACAGAAAAATCTTCCTTTAAGGCATTCAAATTAGGGTTTCAAAGTGTACTGTTAGAGGTGCTGCAACTACTATAGTGCGTAGTTTTAATGAATTTCCAGCCCACTTTGGGGATTTTTATGATTTTTTGTGTTTGCCTTCTCAATTTCAAATTTGTGCAGCCTTTCAGACCATATAGCAAGGTATTTTATTCATAGGTTAGGTCTATAAATCAACTAAGTGAAGCCTTATAAAAATAGACCTCAATATGGCTGTTAACCACAGTTTTTTAGCATACTAACTTTGGTCAATTCTCGCCAATTTCATTTCTGGCCACTTAAGCTCATTCCAACACCTGAGTGAGTACTAGTTAAGACTAACTTTAGCATTCCCTTGAATTTGCTATGCATGGATTTGGTTTTTTACCCTTTAAACCTAGCTTTTTCAAGCTTTCACATACCAATTTCTCATGTTCTTGGATGTATTAGTATTCCAATACTTGGAATAGCCTAGCATACCTCTAACTCACATGTTCAAGGTGTTAAAACTGATCTTTAAGCAAAATTAAAAAATCTCAAATTTCACACTTAGAAAATCTATAGAAACTGCAGTTTGCATGATTTTACTAGCTAGTTTAGTGATTTTTATGAATTTCTTGGTTAAACTCTTGGCTCAACCACTTGGCCCTACTTCTAGACCATACATTAAGGTATTCTAATCAAGGTTTTGGTTTCTTATCCAGGTCAGTTAAGCTTCCCAAAACAGGGGCTCAATCTGGCCTCTTTCTCACTTTTTCATAAAAACTAATTTTGATATTTTTTCTATTTTTCCAGTTTTGGCTGCTTGGATAGTCTAGGCATGTGTATTTTAGGTACTTAAGGCTACTTTTATCATCATCACACTTTATTTAATCACCTAGCCAAATTTGACCAATTAAAGCACACTATAGGCTTATAAGATAGATCCTAACTTGGTTTTCTTGTTAGCTTTTGTCTTGGCCATGATTGGGAATCACTACTAGCTAGCATGTATTAGCAACTTTGTATAAGCTCATTACAATTTGTTAGGGACAAGTAGCAAGACTTACCCAAAACAGTTCACTTTTGGCTTTAAAACTTAATTTTTTTTAACAAGGCTAACACCCAAAACTGTCTAGACTTGGTTTAGTTAGCTATTATAGCTCATTTGTGTCATGATATAGCTAATGAATCTTGCCTACATGGTCTAGGTACTGTAATTCTTCAGTTAGGGGTGGTTAACACCAAACAGTCCTCTTTTCATGGTTTTTAAGCATGAAATTTAGAGAAAAAACAAAATAGACCTAGATCAAGTTAAGGATCACTTTTAAGCATGTTTTCTGGGCATTACATAACTCTTTACTGACCGATATGGTCAGATGCTAAGAATGACCATAACAGTTTCCAAGCTAGAGTTTTTAAGCATTGTTTTAGCAAGCTTATGTGATGTTAGACTTGATTGCACTAAGTTAACCACAATAGCCTTTAATCAAGCCTTTTGATCTACTTTATTAGTTGTCTAAAATGATATACTAAGGTTCCCAAGACAGAGGCTGAATCTGGCCTGTTCAAAGCAGGCCCAAACTTGCCCTATTTTGGTTTCTTAACTTGCTAGAAATTATCATCATGCATCTCCCTTATCAGTCCTAATGGTTTGACTCTTGGAACACCAGTATATAGCAGGTGAAGCTTATTAAGGTGAAGGATGACCAGACTTCTTTAGCCTACTACCACAGTCCCATTACTTGGTTTTCTTATACATGAACTTACATAGCTTTCCAAATTATTCACAAACACATCACATTTTGCATATAAGCATGCATGTAATCATTTGATTACTGCTATATCATATTGACATGGTTTTGGTCTTGACTACACAGCTAGCATACATTTATCACATTCCAGTCCTCATTCAATCATTTTACCGAACACTAAAGAGGCAACCTATATTATCTTATTATATGGTTGCATATATACATATATATAGCATATACTTCCTACCATACACCATCCTTATGACTCCCGGACCCTTCATGGTCCCCAAATCTAACACAATCAACAGCCACAACATTTAAAGGCAAGCTAACTAATAGTTTACTTAGTGATGCAAAAAGAAACGAACTAATGGAGTTTGTCATTACCTTGCTGGACTGCTACTTCTTAGACTTCAAAGGAAATGAAATGAATGGCTGATTTGTTGCTCTAATCCCTTCTCTTCCCCAACCGTAGCTCTGCTGTAGTTTAGAACTCAGTAATTTCGAATGGCTAGTTATGATGGGGGTGAAGAATTGGTCATTTATGGCTAAACTCCCCTACAGTCAGCCCTCCTTTAGCATATTTAGCCCTTAACTTCCCTCCATCATCACCCTACCCAGCTTCTAACATGGCATCTATACAACCTATCATATCACTCTGCAGGCTACTAGACCCCTAAGCCTCCAACCTTATCCCAGTCACCCTATGCATTCTAGCCTTTAACTATTTTCTCCCATGTGGCTGCCATGATTGGGCAATTGAAATGGACTGGGCATGGTCTTGAATTTGGGCTCAGAGCATACCTTTAATATAGTAAGAATCCATTTTGCTAAAAATAAATGGAAAACGACTTCCAAGCATACAGGGGGGATTAATGTGGCCCAATAATTAAATGTGCACTCTTATTCATGAATTTTATCTACCACATTTAATTAGGCTAGCAAAATATTTAGCACATACCTCATTAAAAATGATGGTCCATGTAATTTAAATAGTTCATGGTAGTACATACCATTTTTCTTATTTGTCACTTAATAACACTTTTGAATAAAATTAATTATATAATATAATATAATTATTTCATTGATCACATAGGTAGTTTCATGCCAAGAATATTTCCAAATTAAGCCATGTTAACTTTCCTTTTCATTCTTGATATTATACTAAGGTATATTCATTCCCTATAGCAAGGTATTTTACTTATAGGTTAGGTCTGTAAATTAACTAAGTGAAGCCTTATAAAAACAGACCTCAATATGGCTGTTCACCACAGTTTTTTAGCATACTAACTTTGGTCAATTCTCGTCAATTTTATTTCTGGACACTTAGGCTCATTCCAACACTTGAGTTAGTATTAGTTAAGACTAACTTTAGTATTCCCTTGACTTTTCTATGCATGGATTTGGTTTTTTACCCTGTAAACCTAGTTTTTTCAAGCTTTTACATACCAATTTCTCATATTCTTGGATGTATTAGTATTCCAACACTTGGAATAGCCTAGCATACCTCTAACTCACTTGTTCAAGGTGTTAAAACTGATCTTTAAGTAAAATGGCAAAATCTCAAATTTCACACTCAGAAAATCTATAGAAACTGCAGTTTGCATGATTTTACTAGCCAGTTTGGTGATTTTTATGAATTTCTTGGTTAAGCTCTTGACTCAACCACTTGGACCTACTTCTAGACCATACATCAAGGTATTTTAATCAAGGTTTAGGTTTCTTATCCAGGTCAGTTAAGCTTCCCAAAAATAGGTGCTCAATCTGGCCTGTTTCTCACTTTTTCATAAAAACTAATTTTGACATTTTTTCCATTTTTCTAGTTTTTGCTGCTTGGATAGTCTAGGCGTGTGTATTTTAGGTACTTAAGGCTACTTTTATCATCATCACACTTTATTTAATCACCTAGCCAAATTTGACCCATTAAAGAACACTATAGGCTTATAACATAGATCCTAATTAACCCCAGCAGTTGGCGCAGTGGTTCAAATGAGGCCCCGGGGCGAGCCTTAAACTCGGACGTCCTGGGATCGAATCTCACTTGCAATAATTGTCAAGGCAACAATGCTCATGGGGCCACGGGCCACCCAGCGCAAGCTGGGAAGCAGACCGCCTCGGTCTGGGCTGGGGAGATTAGTCCGACTGCGGTTAAAAAACTCCACATTATTAAAAAAAAAACGATAGATCCTAACTTGGTTTTCTTGTTAGCTTTTGTCTTGGCCATGATTGGGAATCACTACTAGCATGTATTAACAACTTTGTATAACCTCATTACAGTTTGTTAGGGTCAGGTACCAAGACTTGCCCAAAACAGTCCACTTTTAGCTTTAAAACTTGATTTTTTTAACAAGGCTAACACCCAAAACTGTCTAGACTTGGTTTAGTTAGCTATTGTAGCTCATTTGTGTCATGATATAGCTAATGAATCTTGCCTACGTGGTCCAGGTACTGTAATTCTTCAATTAGGGGTGGTTGACACCAAACAATCCTCTTTTCATGGTTTTTAAGCATGAAATTTGGAGAGAATACAAAACAGACCTAGATCAAGTTAAGGATCACTTTTAAGCATGTTTTTTTGGCATTAAATAACTCTTTACTGACTAATATAGTCAGATGCTAAGAATGGCCATAACAGTTTCCAAGCTAGAGTTTTTAAGCATGGTTTTAGCAAGCTTATGTGATTTTAGACTTGACTGCACTAAGTTAACCACAACAGCCTTTAATCAAGCCTTTTGATCTACTTTATTAGTTGTCTAAAATGATATACTAAGCTTCCCAAGATAGAGGCTGAATCTGGCCTGTTCAAAATAGGCCCAGACTTGCCCTGTTTTGGTTTCTTAACTTGCTGGAAATTGTCATCATGCATCTCCCTTATCAGTCCTCATGGTTTGACTCTTTGAACACTAGTATATAGCAGGTGAAGCTTATTAAGGTGAATTGATGACCAGACTTCCTTAGCTTACTACCACAACCCCATTACTTGGTTTTCTTATACATGAACTTACATAGCTTTCCAAATTATTCACAAACACATCACATTTTGCATATAAGCATGCATGTAATCATTTGATTACTGCTATATCATATTGACATGGTTTTGGTCTTGATTGCACAACTAGCATACATTTATCACATTCTAGTCCTTAGTCAATCATTTTATCGAACACCAAAGAGGCAGCCTATATTATCTTATTACATGGTTGCATATATACATACATACATATATATATATATAGCATATACCTCCTACCATACACCATCCTTATAACTCTCGGACCTTTCATGGTCCCCAAATCTAACACAATCAATAGCCACAGCATTTAAAGGCAAGCTAACTAACAGTTTACTTAGTGATGCAAAAAGAAACGAACTAATGGAGTTTGTCATTACCTTGCTGGACTGCTATCTCTTAGACTTCAAAGGAAATGAAATGAATGGCTGCTTTGTTGCTCTAATCCCTTCTCTTCCCAGTCGTAGCTCTACTGTAGTTTAGAACTCAGTAATTTCGACTGGCTAGTTGTGATGGGGTGAATTAGTCATTTATGGATGAACTCCCCTATAGTCAGCCCTCCCTTGGCATATTTGGCCCTTAACTGCCCTCCATCATCACCCTACCTAGCTCCTAACATGGCCTCTATACAGCCTATTATTTCTCTCTGCAGGCTACTTGACCGCTTAGCCTCCAGCCTTATCCCAGCCACCCTATGCATTCTAGCCTTTAACTATTTTCTCCCATGTGGCTGCCACGATTGGGCAATTGAAATGGACTGGGCATGATCTTGATTTTGGGCTCAAAGCATACCTTTAATATAGTAAGAATCCATTTTGCTAAAAATAAATGGAAAAAGGCTTCCAAGCATACATGGGGGATTAATGTGGCCCAATAATTAAATGTGGACTCTTATTCATGAATTTTATCTAGGGTCCTTTACAGAAATATACAACAATTAGTAAAATATTATAAGAATAGTGCACTAACAAAATAATTACAAAAAGAATAATGCACTAACAAAATAATTACAAAAAGAGTGCAATAAGATAAACTCATTAAATCATTCAGTTTCTAAAAATAAGGAATTCCTTAAATCAAGGAAAAGTAACTGCCTCTAAATCTGATCTAATGAATATCGCCGGCAAAGAACCAAAATTAAACAAATCAAAACCAAAATTAAAACATAATCGACCAACAATTTGCTCACCGTTGGCATCATCGAGCTCCTCATCATCGTCATCCCCGTCAGATCTATCGTTACCGCCAGGACGGCAGTTGGCGTTCCAGTGAGGCGGCAGAAGTCGGACGGTGGTTGGGGAAAAAGAAGAGGTGATTATCGTCGATGAAGCAGATGGGGAGTTCACTGGTGGCTTTAAGGAGGGGTGGGAAATGGTGGACATCGGCAGCTATGTCGTCGTGATGGAAAATAAGTTGAGGAGGAGGAGGATAACCAACCCTTAATACACAGGTAACCAACCTTAATACATAGGTAACCAACATTTAAGATAAAAGGTAACCAAACCTTAATACAGAGGTAACCAACCCTTAATACAAAGGTAACCAAAACTTAATACAAAAGGTATCCAACTTTAAAACAAAGGTAACCAAGCCTTAATACCAAGGTAACCAACCCTTAATGCAAAGATAACCAAAAATTAATACAAAAGATATTCAACCTTAATACCAAGGTAACCAAACTTAATGCAAAGGTAACCAAACCTTAATACTAAGATAACCAACTCTTAATATAAATGTAACCAAACATTAATACAGAGGGTAACCAACTTTTAATACAAAAGGTAACCAACCATAAATACAATGGTAACCAAAACTTAATACAAAAGGTATCCAACCTTAAAACAGAGGTAACCAACCTTTAATATAAAGGTAACCAAACTTTAATACAAAGGTAACCAAACCTTAAATACAAAGGTAACCAAAATTAGTTATTACACTTTCAGAAATTAGTTACCTCTGTACTAGTGTTTAGTTACCTTCATACTAGTGTTTTGTTACAGGTTGGAGGAGACTAGCATGTATGAGCGGCGAAGAGTGGGAGAAATATCAAGAAAAGGACGACGACAGTGGTGGCTGCAAGCGGTGGCGAAAGGGATACTAATGGAGGCATGGATGAGAGTTCAAACTGGTACCACGGACATCAATAGGAAATTAAAATGAGATGTAAAAGTATTGATTGATCCAGATTTAGCTGAAATTGGTACAAAAAAATTTAACTGAATAGAAAAGAAGATTGAGATCTAAATGAAGATCATTGCCCTGCCTAGGTTGTTGGAATGACACTAGAATACAAACTGTGGGTGTGGAGGGTCTCTAGGGAGAGTAAATAGGGCATCACGTGAAGGGAGGATGGGATGGGGATCAAGACAAAGCCAATGAAAGTTGAAGTTTATTTTGCTGTACTAAAAAAAAGGAGTTGGTAGTATTAAGGGATTGTTTGGTTGTGGTGTATTTGTTTCTGCATTTACAATGTGATACTGCTACGATCGGCTCACTATGTTTTTGGCTCAGTTGTTTTTCAATTGACAAGACATAAAAATTAAAAAAATATAATTAATAAATTAAGTATAGAAAAACAGTGATTCTTTCCCTAGTTCGTACAACATTATTTCCCACCAATTTTAGCCAAGTGCTTTACAGATTTGACAAGAGAAGATTAAGGCTTCTCACCTGTCCAAAACATCATAAATAAATTCATAGAAAATCATAAATAGTAACTCAACAACCAGACGTATCTGCTACCACTGCGAATCTTACAAATAAAGAAAAGGTGGGAGTTGCTCACTTCATTCTCGAACATAAAATAAATATAAATATTACTAGTAAATTGATATCCGGAGAAGTTTAGAAAAAGTAGAAGAGTAAATTGATGTCCGGCGAACAATACATTAATGTTGGACAATTTGAATTTTGAATTTTGAATTTGAAATGTGCAATTAAATAGAAACATGGGCCACATCATCAACTCATTAAACCACCTACCTAAATTAAAGAGATAAGAATGCACTAATTTATAAATTAAATATTGAAGATACACTAATTTTGTAAATATTTTATGTATGCACTTTTGTTGTAATATTTTTAAAAAATGTACTAATAAATGTAATTGTCCCTTTTATCTACCACATTTAATTAGGCTAGCAAAATGTTTAGCACGTACCTCATTAAAAATGATGGTCCATGTAATTTAAATAGTTCATGGTAATACATACCATTTTCCTTATTTGTCACTTAATAACACTTTTGAATGAAATTAATTATATTATAATATAATTATTTCATCGATCACATAGGTAGTTTCATGCCAAGAATATTTTCAAATTAAGCCATGTTAGCTTTCCTTTTCATTCTTGATATTATGCTAAGGTATATTCATTCCCCTTCCTTTACCATATCAAACTTGAGATACTTAATCAAATATTAAGTATTACATAACCGACCATATCACAACAATTAAAAAAATAATAATTTAATCCTCTTTTTACACACTTCCTTTATCAAACTAGGTTTTAATATCTTACCATTATTTAATCATTTAATATTTCCCTTAAAAGAAATATTGCTAATATTCGGGATATCACAATTATTATTATTATTATCGGTATTATTATTATCAGTATTATTATTATTATCAGTATTATTATTATTATTATTGTCGGTATTATTATTATTATCTTATTAATATAGATTAAAATTAGAATAAATCTGAACCATATTTGTGATTTCCTGCTCAAATCATTTCAAAATGGTAACACACATTTTTAGATGGATCATTTATCAATTTTGTATGGGTTTCAGATAAAGTTTTTTAGGTTTAGTTTTTTAACATATATAGTTTTGAAGATAAATGTTTTTTTAAAAAATAAAAATTAAATAAATCAAATGTAATACTAATTGGATAGTACATGTACATTTGAATTAAAGTATAGTATATGTGCATTTCAATTGAGAGACTTGAGAGAGTTTTGGGGAGGGGGGAGACTTGAGAGAGTTTTGGGGGAAAATTTAGTAAGGAATGAATTTGAGTCATTAAATTAAAGTTAGAATGAATCTCAACCGTTGTTGTGCTTTGTCAAATTATAGAATTCTCCCCAAAACTCTCTCAAGTCTTTTCCCTCCTAAAACTCTCTCAAGTCTCTCAATTCAAATGCACATGTACTATCTAATTAGTATTACATTTGATTTATTTATTTTTTATTTTAAAAAAAATATTTATCTGCAAAACTATATATGTTAAAAAACTAAACCTAAATGAGTTTAGTAGCGACTAGCTTGATGTTTTGATGGTTAGATATATGTTGATGACTGAGTATGTATTAATTATTGTGGGAGTATGGTGAATTATGATAATTGTTATGTCTGATTGTAAGTTATTTTAGGTTGTAAATAGTCTTTAGGTAATTTAGTACTTTTCGAATTTTAAGCTAATTTTTCGTTACATCGTACCTTCAGGCACGGACAATTACTAATGTGTGTGTGTGTGTATATATATATATTATATATATATAGCAAGATAAATGAAGTTGTTTTAAATGTTCATGCCAACGTGGATTTGAAATTAGATTTATTGTCCTATTCCCTGTATGTTAGATAATGTTTACCAACTCACAAAAACTAATTATAAATAAAAGAATTTATCACATTTAGCATAAATATATTAAGTGCGACAACAAATGAGATTTTTTTTTTTTTGCTTCTTTGATACACACACCCTCTTTGCTGCCGCCAAGAATCGAACCCTCGATCTTATGGAAACCATGAGACGAGTAATACCATTGGACCAAAAGCCTTTGGCAACAAATAAGATATTAGATTGGACAAAAATTGGGATTCATAAATTTTGGTACAAGACCATACCATATTATGTATTTCCACATCTTGTTTCTAACATAGCATGTTAACATTAATAGCTTTTCTTTCTAATAGTTAAATTCCTTCATTACAAATTCATGGACTTGTTAAAATTGCACTAAAGTTTATGCTTTGTGACTAAAAAAGTAATGTTGTTGCACATGGAGTCCAATCTTGAAGTTAAATTGTATGGTTGAAACGTTTGTCATGTCCAGTAATGTAACTACGTCCATATAATGAAAATTTATTTTTAAAAATAATGTCATATGCACGTCTCAGTTTTACTACTACATAACTTTCACAGTTTTGTTTTACATAATCTTTAGCAAGTAATATATGAACAAAAAATGGTTCTAAAAGTCATATTAATTAATTAACATTAATTTCAAGAAAAGGTATAAAAAGAAATAAAATAAAATAAATAAAAGCAAGACATTTTGTAGGTAGCACAAGTATAGAGAGGATAGAACACATGACCTGCCTTTGAAATGACATTATCCTTTTTTTCCATTCTCATTTTCTAAGTGTGGGCAAGAAAATCGTACCTTGCTAGGGTTAGGGTTTCGTGTTAGCTGAGGAGGAGAGAATTCTATGAAGAATACAAAATTGATTGATGAATTCAAGAAGGAAGAAGAACTGGTGAGCAATTACTCCAGTAACACGTGACAAAACTCCTAGGATCTAAGAGCCTTTTAGAGTATCAAAGATCCAGAGAGCCTTCTTGAGTGTCTTCACTTCAGAGAGAGTCAAAAGGTCCTTTCTATTAGGATGGAGGGAGTATTTATAGAGTTTCCTAGAAAGTGGTCAGATGCCTAGCACATGTCTAGATCATGTTCCTGACATGTGACCTCAGAAAAAATTCCAGAAATACCTTTAGTTACCTGAGTACTGCCCAAATCGCCCTGTCCTTCTAACCATCAATTCAATCCCTCAATCAATTTTCAAAATGAGTCGTCTCCATAAGTCTTCTGCCTTGGGACACGTGGCTTCTCTCGGGTCTCGCTCATTTATTTTCGATTTTTCATCTTTTTATTTAATTCTTTAAATCGCATGTGAACCCTAAGTTATACTTGGGCTCACACTACGTTAAAATCAAGAAACAATCATTGAAAATAAAGTGGATAACTCATTACTTAAAAGGGCTAAAGACACTTATTTTCATCAAGTTCCACCCTCCTCATAATTTAACCCCTAAATTAATTGGGCTCATAATTTAGCCCCTAAACTATCTAATTTCACACAATGTCCCCTCCTAAAAAAATCTATTTTAATTGAAATTGGCCAGAATACATAATTTTTTGACAAGACAAGTAGTTTTATACTGTTTAACCATATTAAAATATGATTTGACTTTATTAAGCAATTATGCATTATTAATATTAAAATACAAAAAACCAATTAAACACACAAAATAAAATATAAATAAATTCAAAAATACACACACACACACACTAACACACCAATAACACACACACACGCACACACCCCTCACATCTAGATCTGAATCACCATTCAGATCTAAACCAAATACATTACACTCATATACTAAGAACACATCAACCCCCCTAACCCAAACCCTAATCCCCCATTTCCCTCCATTTCATCTGTATTAACCTTATTATTCACACACACACACACACACACACATATATATATATATATACACACACACATGCAGACATATCACATATATACATATACTATAATATCTCAAAATCAATCAAACAAATTAACATCCCAAATGAGAAAAATGACAAAAATACTTCAACTTCACATATCCAATTAAGAAATTATAGAAACACACCCTTTATTCTAGTAGCTTCTTTGTATTTCTCTTACAAAATAAGGACCAAATTTGGCAGTAGTTGAAGAAGTAAAGAGATAGAGATGCATCTAGGGAAAGAAAAAGAAGAAGTCAGATCTTGGGCTTAACAACAACACCATACTTCAGATCTGCTATAGTTGGGGTCGATTGAAGTTATATTCGCTCTTAAGAGGTTCGGATTTGGATGATATGGAGCATAGAGTTCATAATGTTCTTCATGAGTAAGTTTATGAAGTTCTCTTGACCAGCAGGCTTGATGAAAATTTTGATAAAGATGATAATTATAATTATTTAATTTGTTAGTTAGTTTATTTAAGTTTTTGTTGTATTATTTGTTTAATTAATTTAATTATTCATTAGTTAAATTAGCTTAATTTATATTTTCTTTAGTTCTTTAATTTGTTATGAAATTAAGCTTAATTTATAGTATTTGAAAATCTATTACTTGGTATAATTTTAAATTTTAAAATTTTAAAGTCAACATTGTTTGGGCTTAATTGTATTTATCTATTATTTTAATTTGTGATTAATTATTTTTAGAAGTATTTTAATTTTTTAATGAAGTCAAACCTACCCGAATATGGTCAAACCGTATAAAATCAATTAGTTCTAATCGGGTTGACGACCGGTGTAATGACACAAAAAATTCCATATAATATTTTAATGACAAATTTTGTGTAATTTTTTTTTATATTTTAATTGTTGTGACATTAGAATTATTTAATACTTAATAATCTATTAAGTATTTCAAGTTATACATGGTAAAGGAGATAGAATGAGTATACCTTATTATAATGGTATATAAATATCAAGAATGAAAAGGAAAGCCAACATGGCTTAATGAAGAAAGATTCTTGATATAAAGCTATCTATGTATTCAAAGAATTAATTATATTAAGATATAATTAAAAGTGTTATTTAATAACAAATAAAGAAATGGGGTACTATCATGAATTATTAAAATTACATGGAACCATTATCTTTAATGATGAGTGTGTTAATTACTTTTGGTAGCCTAATCAAAGGTGGTAGATATAATTCATGAATATTTATATTTATTGAAAGTCCACATTTAATTATTAGGTCTTATTAAGTCACTAGCCCTCTTTTGTATTTTTTTTTATAAGTCAGTGTTTGCTTATATGAGGGTCTATGTTAAATGTCTTGGACCATATTAATTTTTCCAAGTATGCTTACAAGCCTTTTTCCATTACTTTTAGTGTTATGGACTCTTGCTATACTAAGAGAAGTGTAATGAGCCCGAAATAAAATTAGTCAATGCCTTGCTTCAAGCCCAATTCGGTAGCCACATTGAGTGTAACAGGGACTATTTAGCCCAATTAGAAGAGCAGTGAAATAGCTGATAGTCAGTTAGTAGCTATAAGGTGCATTATTGAGCTGTTAGGGGCCAAATGCAGGGGGGCTAATAAACTGCAAGAGCCAAGTAGACTCGCTAGAGAGCTTGTTAGGGGCCACTGCAGGAGCAATATAGGCTGCTATATGTGGTAGAGTGCAATAATGAGGATGCATAGAGGCCAAATAGGCTGATTGAGAGAGAGGTTATGTTCAGCCATATATGACCGAACATACTACCTGAAATCAGTGAGCTACAATACTTAATTGAGTTCCAAAAAAAAACACAATAGTAGTCATATAGGCTGAGAGTGGAAGAGCTACAGCTGGGGAGGGAAGAAAGATTGTGCAACACAACACTAATAATCTCTAAGCTAGCAAGGTAAGCAAGCTTAGACTCTTTTCATTCCATTTCCATTTTTATTTCGGTAGAAAGTCAACTGTTGGTGGCTGAATGGATTGTGTTTGACTGTTATGACGGTTACATTGAAGTGTTACTATGAGGACTGTTTTGTGTTAATATTTTGGTTATGTTGTTATTGTTGTTGTTGTGCTAGATTCAAAATGTGGTTCATTAATAAACCAAAAGCTATAAGGCTGGAAAGTGGCTGGGAGAATGATTGTTGTATGCAAATAAATAGGTTATTCACTAACTATTTGATAAAATGTCCAAGTAAGGGCTGTTATAGTATAAAAGCATGCAAGCTATGAATTAGAGTCGAAACCATGTCTAGTTGGTTAATATAGTAAGTTAATGCTTCAAGTATGCTTCTATGCTTAAGTGTAGCATGTTTTAGAGCAACTTACATATCATGATAGATTTCTATATGAGCAAAATAAATTAATTGTGACTGTTATAAAGTGGTTATTTATGACTGGTAATACATGATTCTAATGTGGTTCACATACTATAATAAGGTGTTTAATATCTTAAACCTTGAAGGCTAATAGTAGTGAGTCTAAGGTAGCAATTTTAGTGGGCAAGGGACCAAAACAGGGCAGTCTGGGCCTGTTTGAAACAAGCCAGACTAGGCCACTGTTTTTAGTAACTTGAATGCTAGCTAAAGAACTTGTTTGTGGACTGTTGTGTGTTGACTATTTGAGCTATCTGGATTTAAAGCTATTTATATTAAATGCTATGTAAAAAGCTAATCCATGCTTATATGTCGAATAATCATACTATCTTTGACCACCATGTTGCTAAACCATGCTTCCTAGTGGAATTTAAAAGCCTAATAGGGTTGTTTTGAACTAAAGCTAGAATCCTTGCATTTAGATGTTTTAAACCATGAACATATAATATATAATAGGTTCATGTGGTGATAATGCATATACTTGAATGCTTGGAACTGTTTTGGTGAAATGATACTAAATTATGCCTAAAGTGCCGTGTGTGAACTGTGTTGGTGTTAGAGATTGAACTAACTATGTAAGCACATTAATGTACATAGTGATAAAGTTTAATCATGCTTGAAGGTTTATAAAAATGCTAAAAGACCCTTTGAGTGCTATTATGGGCTGTTTGTAAATTTATAGCTAAAACTATACGTAAGGACTGCTATGGCCAAATATTGCAACTGAAGTTGTGAGACAGCATAGAGTCTCTATATTGTCTATTTATACGATTCGAAAGTTGTTCCTTAAGTTAGTTAAGGTCTACGAGGTGTGTGGGGCAATTTCATGCCTAAAAACCAATAAAAGTAAGCTTTATAATAGCTATGAACACCTAAATGAAGAACCACCATACCTGGACCATATAGGCAAGTTTCAATAGTTATAATAGGGCATAAGTGAGCTACACAAGATAAAGAAACCAAGTCTAAACTATTTTGAGCATTAGACTTGTGAAAAATCACATTTTAAGCCCAAAAGTGGACTGTTTTGTATAACTGTTAGCACCTGATCCTATAATACTGTAATAAACTCATATAAAGATACTAATACATGTTTATAATGGTTACTTGATTGCCATGACTAAAGCTAGTAAGAAAACCAAGTTAGGACCTATTTTTCAAGCCTAAAGTGAGCTTTGATAGGTCAAAATTGGCTAGATGATTAAATAAAGTGTGGTGATGCTAAAAGTATCCTTAGCTAACTAAAATACGCATGCCTAGACTATCCAAGGAGCCAAAACTGAAGAAAAATGATAAAGTGTTGAAAATAGTTTTTGCAAAAAGTTAGAAAATAGGCTAGTTTGAGGCACTGTTTTGGAGAGCTTAATTAGCATGAATAAGAAACCTAAACCTCGATTAAAATACCTTGATGTATGGTCTAGAAGCAAGGCCAAGCGGTTGAGCCAATAACTTAACCTAGAAATTCAAACAAATCACCAAACTAGCCTATAAAATAAACAAAACTGTAGATTCTGTAGATTTTTCTTAGTGTAAAATTGCGATTTTTCCATATTACTTAAAATTCAGTTTAAACACTTTAGACAAGTAAGTTAGAGGTATGCTAGGATATTCCAAGTGTTGGAATGCTATGGTATACAAGAACTTGAGAAATTAGTATGTAAAAGCTTGAAAAAGCTAGGTTTAGAGGGTCAAAACCAAATCTATGCTTAGCAAAGTTGAGGGAATGCTAAAACTAGTCTTAACTAGTAATAATTCAAGTGTTGGAATGAGCCCAAGAGGCCAGAAATGAAAATGGCAAGAATTGACCAGTTAGTAAAGGCTAAACCGTGATGAACAATCTAGTTTGAGCATCAATTTCAAGAAGCATAAAAGGCTTACTTGAGAAACCAAACCTATACAAAAATACCTTGGTATACAGTCTAGCAGTATGCCTAGAGTTCACGTCTAAAAGCCTAATACAAAAATTCATAAAAATCATCGAATAGCCTGAAAAATCATAAAAACTACATATTTTGCCAAGTAAGAAAATGTGTAAAACAGCCCATTTGGGGCCTGTTTTTGAATTACTTAGCTTGATAGTTTTAAAGACCTAAACCATAAATAAAATACCTTGATATGGGGTCTATAAGATTTCACAAATGGGAGGTTTAAAAGGCTACTATAGAAATTACTAAAAATCTCCAAAAGTACCTCAAAAATCATATTTTTGTGTTTTTGAGTTTTGTTGCAAAAGTAAAGTTTAAAACTTGTACATGTCTTAACATGACTAAATAAGATAATAGAGGTGTTTTATGATCTAAGATCTATATCATGACATGCTAGAACTAAAACAAGTATGATTTGTGATATATATAAACTATATAAATGATAGTTGCCTATGTGTGCTTAACGGTATTTGCAAATAAAAACCATCTACGTGATTAGTTAAGGTTAGTAAGTAACATACATGTTAGTTATAAGATCACCAAGTAAGTCAATATTGTGTGTGTGTATATATATATATATATATATATATATATATATATATGTAGGCTACTCAGTGACAAGATACTTATTAAAAGGTTTAATCGACACGAGAGGCAAGTACATCAACCTTTCTTACTCAAATAAGTTTATATTGCAAATACTTAACTCGAAAGTTTACCTTTTCAAGCTTATTGAAATTATTGAGCTGCAATACTTCAGATTCAGTTATTCTTATGATATTAAAAGTATGTCAATGCCATTATTTTGGCTAGACAAATGTTGAGAGATATATTGATATGCTTCATTCATGAAAATCTCATTTAATGTTCTCCAAACCGTTTTGTTGTGGTGCAGACTCTTATGTAATGCTGTGAACGAACAACCCTTTTATAGGGGCATATAATATCGGACGTTATGATTCCGGTGGACATGTAAAGTGTCATATAGACTGTTATGTTGTGCATAATATAGGGTACTTGTGCTGATCACCTAAAGTACAAGTCTAGGGTATATTCAGTTTTTAATATCTGTTTATATCCATGGGTTACAGTTTTAGTATTGTCAATTCTAGTACAGAGTTCACTGGTCATTTGACCTTACAACATACTAAAACCTGATTTTTAAACTCAAAGCTTTTAAAGAACTGTTTTGCTCAGTATCTCATGGATTACATTTCCTTTGTCATAAGTATTCCTTTTTCCATTATATTCAACTGTTTATTTCTTTGTTGAGCAAGCTTTTGCTCACCCTTGCATTGAATATAATGTTTTCAGTTAAAATCGAGAAAGCTGGTACATCAGGAAAAGATAAAGGAAAAGGCAAGGTTGCAGAGTAATTGATTATTAAGCGCCTGTGATTAATTGAACTTAAGAAGTTATTATAATAAATACCTTTAGTATTATGTTTTGTAATATTAATTGGTATTCAGTTATGTAAAGGTCTTTAGAACCTGGGATTTAAGTTAAGCTTATTATTGTAACATAAGACAGGTTTAAGCTAGTAATATGTTAGGATGTATGGATATGATAGTATCCTGAGCACCAAACCCGAGGTAAAGGTAAGCTGGATTTGGGGGTGTCACAGTCGGGTCAAGTATTCCGACAAATTTCAACCGAAAATAGAATTTAAAATTAGATAGTTTAGGGGCTAAATTATGAGTCCGAGTAGGACACGTTTCTTCTAAGTGATGGTATGTCAAATGGACCTTCTATATCCAAGTGAACAAGTTGCAGCGACCTTCTAGCTCTCCATGAATTTCCAACTTCAAAACTTTGTTTGTGTTTTTTTCCTATTATGCAGCCTTCATATAGTTGATCTGGATGATTAATTTCTGGTAATCCATTCACCATCTTTGATTTTTATAATAACTTCAGGCCATTGAATCCTAAATGACAAAATCTGAGATGCCATAACCAAGAACTGTCTTTAATGATGGACTTCATGCACCTTATTACTTCCGTCTAGATATCCAGCGCGAATAGACAATTTTTTGTCATATCAACTTTAGCAATTAATTCATCACCTTTGTTTCTGATGATGAGAGAGTGATCTCTCATGTGTGTGTTGCTAGTCAAGACTAATGATGTTGCTTTTCAAAACTGGAACATAATAAACATCTGAGATGTATTTTCTGATGGACTCCACGGCACGCTTGCGTGAGGTGGTTATAATAATTCGAAATTCCCGGATAAATATTAAAATAAGAATTTAATGAAATAAATTTTTATTTTTATAATTTATTATATTATATTGCATATGTGAATACGTCCAGTGTAATATATGTATATCTGTGATGAAGTGAATATAATATTATATATTTACTGTGAGTAAATAAATTGTTAGTACGTATATAAAATTTATTATATACATTAAATAAGGTATATTAAAATAAATTATGGAATTAAATTATTTTAATATAGAGAAATTATTACATTAAATATTTTATTTTTTATTTTTATTTAATGTATAATTTCCATTTATATGGAAAAGGATTTTGAATATATAGTACTAATAAATATTGTATGTGTATTATATTATGTATATTATTTATGTAATACATGAATTGGTAGTTTATTATTGCAATAAAAGGGGTATTGTGCAGATATGTATTATGAAGTATAAGCTAGCTGGGTAAATTTCAAGTAACTGAGTCAGTAAGGGAAATAAGTTAGCATGAGTTGTGGCACGGACATGAGAAAAAGAAGCAGGAGCTGGCTAATTTGTGATTCCTAAGCTCATTACTCAGCAATCCTACATAGTAGCAATCAAGTAAAATTTTTAGGGAGCAAGTATAATCCGTGGAAAGCAAGAATAGTTGTTCTATAAATCAAACCAAGCCATTCTTGCCTTCCTCTTCCCTGCCCATTCCATCCGAAGCTCTTCCCTGCCCAATTCCCTGCTCCACCCGACACCCTTCCCTCTCAATTCCAATCCCACCCATTCGGCTAAAAAATAAAAAGAAAGAATTGAAGCTTCAGGAACTAAGAATTTGCTATAGTATGATTAAAGGGAGCTTTAGCAAACAAAAGGTAATATAATTCATTATTGTTATGTTTTTGTTAAGGGAATACAAAGTTTGTATAAAGTCAGTTAGTCAGTATATGAAGTTAGTTAGTTAAATAGATAATTTACATGTGAATTGGTTGTGTAATTGGTTGGTATTGATTAAATTAGAAACAAGGAGTATAGTTGTTGTTGTGTGGAGTAATAAGGATGGCGAATTCGGGTTAAAACGTAAACGAATACTTAAGAAATCATTTCGTTTAATCAACGCACATATCATGTTCAATAAAAGTCCTAATAGGATTGTTTCGCCTTAAAAATGGAAATTTAGCGGAACCAAGAATAAGGTTAGGTATACGTATAATATACATCGCTAATTGAAGGTTTGGTATGGATATATTAAACCAAGTATTCATTTTTTTATAAAAAGAACCTATTGAAAATAGTTGCAACATGGCACTTTTGAGGCCTGATTTGGACTGTCAAAAAGGTCCAATATTGGTGGTTTATATTTTCTAAAAATAGTCTACTATGGTGTCTATAACATATTCAAAATTGGTTACAATCGAACTTATGGGCTAAAAACAAAAAAATCACAAAGTGACTAGTTCGATATAGCTGTAAGGCAGGCCACTGCAGGCAGCAGCAGCCGGCGCCCAGCGCTGGGCTGCGCTGCACTGCAGCAAGCCCGATCAGGCCAGTTTAGCATCGCACTCGGTTCGTTTAAATTGTTCAAATGATATAGTTTGTATTTTTTTAAAAATAGTTGAGTATACCATCTATAACATATCCAAAATTCAACGGAATCAAATTAGTGATTTGGGAATTAGAAAATCAGAAAATGGGCGTCATGGGCATGTGGGGGGGGGGGGGGGCTGGGCAGCCTAGCAGCGAGGCAAGGCCAGGTCGAGCCAAGCAAGGCAAGGTAGTGACCAACCAGTCAACTATTTTAGCTTCGCGATGTTTTCTCGATGGTTTTTGACAATTTAGCTCATGGAAATGGATTAAAACGAATGTATGGAATTGTATAGTATCTATATAAATTATAAATTCATTCAATACGCAAAAGGAACTACGAATACACAACGTAAACTCAAGCTTATCTATAAAGATATAAGATGTCCGTGTAATAGGTTATAAATGGTTTATAAATAAAAAACATAACATATTGATATTCTAAGGCCATGTCGAAGCCTTTTTGAGCGTAAAATTGTTATAGCGAACAAAAGACTAAAGGATTCTAAATAAACCCCAAAGGTTTTCAAGAAGAGAACAAAGGTTATTAGTTAATGTAAAATAAAGAATGTGGCCTATGTATACATGTTATGTGATATAAATATGTACATTGAGTTCATAGCTAATATGTGTGTATGTGTGAATGTAACTTTGTAGGATTTGTGAAGAAAGGTTAAGCTAAAAACTATAACTGTAATCGTCAAACAAGGCAAGTATCCAAACCTATACATTTACATTATGCAATAGGATTATTTAAGCAAGTATTTTGAACTTGTTTACCTTTAAGCAAATATCCTAAATATCAAAATCTTTGATATAGCATGATATGATGCATATTATTTAAATTTCGGTATGCATGCACAGTTTAAAAGCAGTCTAGGCCATTTGATTAGGTTAGACACAGTTTAAATATTTTATTTCTTCTTACATCAAGTCTTAAAATATTATTAAATAAGATAGAGTTGTCCAACTAAATTGTTTTGGTTCGGACTCCAAACTGAGAATGAGCATCCCTGAATTGGAAAATTTTATACTGCACCAAAAAGGCGGTGACAGTGAACGCTAATGTCGTTCTCATAGAAAGTATTAATCAATACAATGCATAACGGGCTGATCACCCACCGTGGTCGTAAGTTAGACGGTTCACAGATGAATTTCTGATAAAACCTTTTCAAAAAACGAAACATAAAGGTTCATGGTCTTGTGACCACTCAGCATTCAAAAGTTAGTATGTTATTCTAAAAATTCAGACAAGTCATGTTTTAGTTGCTTTACAGTCTTGTTTTACTATCACATCATGTTACAAAGAAAACGTTTATTTCTTGTATACGTTATTCATTAACTGTTATCACTTGCTGAGTAATTAAATGCTCATTCTTGCTTTGGATAGAAATATTTTCAGCTAAGCAGGGTCGTATAGAAGGATCTGGAAAAGATAAAGGCAAGGAAAAAATTACAGAGTAGTGAAAGTTTAAATATTGTAATAGATAGACTTTTGTAATGTAAATAAAATAACTATCATGTAATGAAACAACTAAAGGTCTTCGTACCTAGGATAGATAACTCTGGTAAAATAATTCTAGTTTTTTTTAATATATTAATATGTTGATTGGTTAGTATCGTGTGGCACTAAATACGGGTTTGAAGATACCCAGATTTGGGGGCGTCACAGTGGTCGTCGCCCGGATCATTCTAGTAATGGCTATGGGTGGAACATTAATGACACATTGACCCATCGCTTATATTGAAGCGATAACCTTAGTACAATCAACGGTTGATGTATGGTAGAGGATGCCATAAACACCTAAGGATCGATTGATGTCTGATAAGTTGGATTGATCGCCACGGACACACCGATAAGATCAAGAGTTTTTGAAAAGAATAAAAATAGAATACTCTCAAGTAATCTATAAAAAAATGTAGTATTATTAAATTCATCTGTGTGCAAAACCCTTGGCCTAAAAGTGTTGCCTTAATTTTACCCTAGTAGAAGTGTCTAGAATTGCAATCAAAATAAATCATAACCCCCCTGGAATCATGTTAAATTACCTAAAACAAAATACAATATAATCTGCATAATATTTTAGGAAACAAAATCTTCTTTAATTCTTAAATTGGGCTTGTATCAAATTGATCCAAACTTGTGTCTCATGTTGTGACACCCCCAAATCCGGATACTTCGTTTCCACAGGATTTGGTGTTCACTATCCAAATACATCACATCACATCTAACTACCCATTCAAGTATAAATGAAAACTCTTAAATAAAATTGAAATCTCCCATTAAAGGGTTACAACATCATAAATAAATAAATCCCAGGTCATCTAACCTTAACATAACATCAAATTGCGGAAACATAAACAAGTCTATTACATAAACATCATTTAAATAAAATATAACAAGTCTTCATCACTTGTTTGCTTTTCCTTTGCCCTTACTAGTGGATGGCTCGTCAGTTCTTTCAACTTTATCTGCAATGTTATTATGCAAGAGTGAGCAATGATTGCCCAGCAAGTACAACAACAACAATAATAATAACATGCGAAATAATCATCGGATATCGAATAATCGAAGATTTAGCTTTTGAGTCAAGAATATAAGACAAGATTCAAAAGAACGTCTGAGGGTCTTAAGACTACGAACTATGTCCCAGGTTATCAAGTATTTCTACTTTAAACCTTTAACAGTCATAAGACTATATGGACCTTACTTCTCGTACTCAGGGGAATCAGCCCTTTGTACCATGTATGTGCACAACATCTTAACGCTAATGCGTAAATAAAATCCCCTGTATAAGGGTTGTTCATCTCAATTTGACATCGGAGTCTGCACCAAAGGAAGTTTGGTTTGGATTTACTTCAATAACGTTTCTAGAATTTTAGAATGCTCATCAACTATGGACTAGTCGAATCAATAAGGGTTCGCTAGTCAATCAAGGTTCAAAAGGTATAATTCGAGAAACAAAAACTAAATCTCACAAAAGGTACAATTGAATAAGTTCTATATAACTGAAGCATTAAAAAGAGGAATTTAAAACGTCTCATTGAATCCATGAAATTGAATGGAATAGGAATAATAACTTGCTCAAGAAGTAATAACATTATGAAGCTTGCATTTTAAGAAAATGAAATTTAGGAACTTGCGTAAACGTAAAAGTAAGGATAAGATACTTGCCTCGTGCGTAGACTATAAATTTAAGACTCACGTTCTCTAATCAACCTATACATTCCGTTTATAAAACAGTAACAATAATTAGTTATAGTATTATAAACACATCAGGATTCATTCTCATCCAAAATTCCATTTTAATATCTCAATTGACACCGGACAATCAATGGGTATATGCTTACCACCCATTACAGTATTTTAGTATTCATTTTATACCTTAGCCTAAGCTTTAAGTATGTCTACGATATCATAACATGTTCACAAAGAAAGAATAAAATTTTTACTCTCTTCTTTTTATTCTTTTTTTTTTAAATTCCCGCCGGGGCGAGAAAATCCTTCACAAACTCTCGTCGGGGCGAGCTCCCGTCGGGGCGAGCTCCCATCGGGGCGAGGAATTCCTTCTCAAAATTCTCGCCGGGGCGAGAAACTCAGTTCAAAATTCTCGTCGGGGCGAGAAACTCAGTTCAAAATTCTCGCCGGGGCGAGAATCACGAATTCCAGTTTCTGCAGTTCGCGAAGAACGCAGAAACAGGCCAAAAATTTCTAATTTTGTTATTCTTACGTCAAATTAAACATACCCAGACACTATAATTCATATATAATTGTTACCCAGACCTTCTAGCATGATTCTAACAACTTAAATCACATAAATCACGAATCTAAGAATCAAATTTGAGGTTTCTTATCATATTATCAGAGTTTCTTCGATTTTCATAAAATCACACATAACAGGTTCATTATACAACCAAATTAATCTGTTTAAATCTTGTTTTCTTCATTTATACATGCATAAACAAAATAAGTCATCAATTTAATCAATTAACAGGCAAAACAAGTATTAATTTCATACATTCAACCCATGTTCGTAACTAACTACTCTTTAACTCCAAAACTTCAATTAAACATGATTTCATGGATTTTAATTACTCTAAAACATATATAAATCATATAAAACACATATATACATACTTTCAAACATCAATTCATCAATTTATAAAACTTAAGCCATGGAATTTAGTTTACAGAGAATATAAAGAACTCAAAAACATACATTCATGGAAGAACTTCAAAAATATAATTTAAAAACTTAAACTGGAAGAATTACCTTGGATAATGGTTTAGCTTATGCAATAATTGAACTAATTCCCTCTCAATTCTCTTTCTTTTTCTCTCTGTGATCTCTCTAATTCAAGTTAGCAGAATAAGGAAATGCTGAGAATAATTAAATCACGTTAACTTAATCTGATGAGTGGGTGTCAGTTAATCCCATAATGGGTTAACTAGCCCCAACTCCCATTAAGGCCATGTTTGGCTGGTCCTCTATTATTCCTTCTAGTTTATTTTAATAAATAGCTTATAATATAGTTCATGTCACATACTTAAATTAATAAAATAATCTCATTTAAATCAATTAAATAAAATAAAAAAATTCTACATTAAATCAAATAGTCACATAAATAAAATTCTCCTTTATTAATAATGACAAAATATTAAATCTCTAATTAATAATTAAATTAATTAGAGATAACATTATACTTATTTAAATAATGTATTTAATCAAATAAATTCAATTAAACACATACTTTCAATATAAAAATTCTCCACATTAATTTAATTAATGTAACACATATAATTAAATTAATCTACCACAAATTCATCGATTAATCAATTAATTCAACAATCAAATCATCGAAAAATATTTATTCAATTCAATAAATATTTAAATTAAGTTACAAAATTCTCGCTCGTCACACATGCTCCTTAGTCTCCACCTTGGGTCTCCTTGAGTTAGCTTCAGCCCAAACATCTTGGATCAATCTATTGAGGTCTTGCTTGAACTTTTTAGTTCTAGCCTTTGTAATTGGTCCAACTGGCACTTGAATTGGATTTCCCCATGCTCCTTTAGTCTTGTTTGAATCAGCCCATGTCATGTCCTCATCATTCCCCTCTTCTTGAGAAATCGTCACCTACATCAAACGAACTTAGGTCAGTAACATTTAAAGCAGCACTAACACCACACTTGGTAAATCCAATTTGTAGGCGTTATGGTTGATGCACTCAAGGACTAGATGAAAGTAGTATGCACACAAGCGAATCATATTTGATATGATGTAGCATATACTTTGTAATCTTATTCGTTTATTAAATTAATTTATTAATGGCATTTTTGTTATCTACATGATGTTGTTATATTAAGTGTGATAAACTCATTATTTTGAGCAATTCATTTAGAATCATGATGATGATCATGCTAATGAGATATAAATTCTAGATAGCTTAAAACTAAAATCATTCCTAATCGTTAGATTACTAAAAGGGGATTAGTGAATACAGATAGATTGGTACATACTTTGCTTGCTCTTAGGAAGAGGATGATTGATCTCATAATCATTTGTGTGGAGACACTAAAGCAAGTATGTAGATACTTATTAGAGAATAAGTTCACTGAACATGGCTCGCTAAAGGAATACCTAATGGAGTTTTACTTGCTTGTCAATTGGAATTCCTTAAGTGATAGTAGTACAAGTGATCCTTAGACTTGAGATCATCATAGTATCTTATGTATAATGAGTTATACTTTGACATGTCCCTCAAGACCCTTAGGGTATATCAAAGGGTATGATTGGGTATAATAAGTTGTACATGGAGATAGATGAATGGTCGACAAAGAATCTACCACTTCTATAAATGACAACTCAGAAGTCTTTGGCCAAAGCAGAATGAAATTAGAATGGTGTTTCTAATTTGCATTATTCAGAGTTGTGCATTTGAGAATCGAAATATATATAATCAAATAAAATAAGACTTGGCAGTAATTCCATGTCTTATATTTGATTGGGACATTGTATGGTAGAAGAAATGAATTGTACGGTAACTATTCACTGAAAGTTTTTTTGTGATTAATGTTGAAATCTATATTATCTGGAAAGTCGTTGATCGCTAAAGGGGCTTACCCTTTACTACAAGGAAAAGGGTCATTGACGACGGGGATATTAGCGACGGCCAATGTCCCGTTGAGAATGACCTCACTACCGATGGGGACGCCGTCGCTAATGGATCCCGTCGACAATACCATTTTTCCAAGGGCGATTTTGGTGCGCAAATCTGGCGGGGGAGGGAAAACTCATTGGCGACGGACACAATATCAAAGGCGACGGGAACTCCTGTCGTTAGTGACTCGATCTCGACGGGGATATTAGCGACGGGAGTGCCGTTGAGAATGAGTTCAATTAATAAAAACCCTGGTTCGCGACGGCAACGACTCATTGTATTTCCCTCTCTGATATTTCTCTTTCCCTCTCAAATTCGCCCATTTCCTCAAATTTGCTTATCATATTTCTCTGATTTTCCCACTTGATTATCAAATTTGCTCTATTTATTCTCTAATTGGGTCAATTGATTCCTCCCATTTCGCCCATTTTGCCCAGTTCACCCATTTCTCATCCCCGCTGTAACTCCTCCATTATCCATTTCGCCGTTGCAACTCCGCCTGTCGTACCTCCGTCAATTTCACCGCTGCAACTCCAGAGGCTCGTTTAGTACTCTCATAACCATATAAGATTTTCAGTTCACATCTCCTCTCTATATATATGTCCGCTTGTTTTGTATTGTTTTGGGGGTTTGCTGTTTAATTGTTTATATACATGATTAGTTTATTTAGGTTCAAGTTAGGGGTTAGTGGGATTTGAGTGTATTACTGTAACCCATTCATTCATTCAACTTATTCAACTCATGGTGGTTATGGAGGGGTTTATTCTGTTTTGGGTTACATTTTAATTTAGTGTAATCCTATATGATTTGAAAGTAGTGCATTAAATTGATGTGGATTTCCAGTTTTTGCTCTACATAAGCTTTTATTTCTGCAAATAATTTGGCTCAATTCATGTTGAAGTTAAACTTCTCTTGATGCTTGAGTCTTAGTTTTGTGAGCATATACATAAAGTTTGAATAGAAATATAATTAGTTACCGCACTACAACATCTATTGAAATCATGTTATCCATAAGTTCTATGACATAAGTTCACATTAAATGTGACAATTAGTCTGATTGTAAAATATTGAGGTTGTATACATTTCTTTGTAACTTTGTTTTAATTGGATTTCTGAAATGTCCTCCCACTTAAGTTGGTATTTGAGAACAGACCCAACTAGTTACTAAATATTATATGTAACACCCTTTTTCTGAAATAGAAAGAGATGTCACACACAATATAATAAACACAAACCTCTAATAAGCCTCAAAATATTTCCAATTAGTTTGAACATCAATTGCCACTCAAGCCAATTTAAATAGAAGAAACTCCACATTAACATAGTCTCTACTCTTAAGAATAAATGCCAAAATGGCCCAACATCCATTTACAAAAAATTTATGAAAATCCAAGTCTAATATTAATCTCAAAAGCTAATCTACTTATTTGGATCAAAGGTAGCTCTCATCCCACAATCCTGATCACCCCTGATTACCTGCTGGAAAAAAAAACACAGCGTGAGCCAATTGCCCAGTACGGATATAAAGATGCACATATATAAAATAATATATATATGTACCAAAAGAGTTAAATGAACGAATAAATACAAACTACGAACAAATACAATCTATGAACAATTTATGAATATATCGAAATTAGTGAGGCAAAGTACAAATGATTAACACGTCGAACAAATAACTATAGCTAAAAGAATCTCAAAAGAAATGAGGCTAAATCAAATGGTTATAGGGCAACAATTTTATACTGAGCTCAGATACAAATAGCCAAAGGCTAACAAAATACATCGGTACCATGATGTATACAAATCAAATCGGATAGTACGCACGACACATACGTCACTAATCCGCCAAACAAATCAAATACTGGGTCGACCCATACGTATCCTGAATAAACAAATCAAATGGCCAAAGCTCACACCCAGAGCATACAAAAGGATACGCCGTGGACTGATCACACCGCCACGGAAGGTGTCATGCCCTTGTGTCAAGAGGACATGCCTGTGGTACCCCCACAGGTGGTTAGCTCAAGTATACCCTAAAGATCAAACTACAAAATGTAAGCCAAAAAGGGTTCAAATCATAAGGCTTACATGAATATTTCTAAATGACATCGAGTTATTTTAAATACGAACATACAAAACTGTCACAAGATGCCAACGATCTAAATACTTCCAAATGTGAATGAAATTATACGAATAACGATACAAACGAAATAAGTCTCCGAAATATATTGACTAGTTCAAAGAGTGCAAACTCAATTTCTACGCATCAACGCCAACATGAAATTATCATATGAATTTGGGAAGAACAATCATGTGAAACAATAACTAACTTCAAAACGAAAAGCAAAACCAACAATTCAAGATTGAAAGGATTATCGCTAAAGAAGTACGAAATCCGTACCTGGATTAAACAATATAATACCCAAAATTTTTATTCCAAATTCGACTCGTTAAACTCCTTCCATTCAAACTAATTAAACAAAATGATAATAATAAATGTAAGTGCATTTATAAAAAAAAAATTCTAGTTATTTTTAACCCTTTTACAAACACATTTATTATTATTATTATTATTATTATTATTATTATTATTATTAGAATAACACACTGTATATCTTGCAAACATTAATAATACTGATTATATAAAATTTTTACCTAGCTACTGTTCGTTCCAATCACACATATAAACTGAAGTTAACAATTTAACCTCCATTATAGTATACTGTATTAATATAATTTACTTTATAATTAGAACATGGTCAAACCTTAGGTATACATGTATGATTTTACCCGGCATGAATTAGTATAGTAGTATCCATTTTAACTATTAGAAAAATTAAGAAATCATTACACCTACATGGCCTATTCTACTATCCAGAATTGAATTGACCAAGCTATGCTTTAATAATCATATACATGTACCATACATTAAGCACAAAACCAAGTCTCACATGGGCTAAAAGATTTCCCATCTGACCGAAGCAATAACTAGTCATAATCAAAAATTATATAATTGGAATTACCTTATACACAACCTCCTATTCCTTCCGCAACAAACTTCCTGATATTCCACTATTCTTAGCCGCTGCTAGCTTTCTCTCTTTTCTTAAGTAAGTTCGTAACAAATGTATGAGAGGAAAATTAGGTTTGAGTTGTTTATTAATTAATTAATATATTTTATTAATTCTCTTAATTTTAATAAGATGCAAAATTACACGATATAATTTAGACCCAATTAATTTAAAGGTCCAAATTAATGTAATCACTTAATTATTATAGTCCACGTAAATTAAATACAATGTTTGACCCAAACATGAGAAAAGCCCAATTAAATATTTTAAAGCTAACTTACATATTTTATTTATTTATCTATTTATTTACCGGATATTACACCACATCCCCCTTAAAAAGGATTCCGTCCCCAGAATCAAAAGAATAGAACGTACCTAATTTTCAAAGAGATGTGGATACTCCGCTCGAATAGAGTCCTCCATCTCCCAAGTAGCTTCGCGCTCCGAATAATTTTTCCACAAAACTTTAACAAATGAAATTGTCTTTCTCCTCATAACCCGCTCTTGACGATCTAAAATTACCTCGGCTTGTTCCTCGCAAGTAAGATCTTCTCGAATCTTATGTAACGGGTATTGCACAACATGAAGCGGATGATAATTATATTTCCTTAACACTGAAACATGAAAGACGTTATGCACATGAGATAACTGTGGAGGCAAAGCCACCCGATATGCCACCTCTCCAACTCTCTCAAGAACTTCAAAGGGGCCAATGAAACGCGGACTAAGCTTCCCTTTCAAACCGAACCTTCGAACACCTTTCCATGGAGAGACTTTCAAAAACACATGTTCTCCAGGTGTGAATTCAAGAGTCCTCCTATGAACATCAGCATAACTCTTTTGCCATGACCGAGCTTCTTTCAATATTTCCTTAGCCACCGCTACCTTCTCTGTAGTAATCCTTACCAAATCTGGTCCTTCCATTACCCTTTCTCCAACCTCATCCCAACAAGTCGGAGCTCGACACTTCTTACAATACAATGCTTCAAAAGGAGTCATACCAATACTAGTTTGCCAGCTGTTATTATATGCGAACTCCACCAAACTTAAATAATCATCCCAATTTCCTGTCCATTCTAAAGCACAAGATCGCAACATGTCTTCTAATGTTTGAATAGCCCTCTCAGATTGCCCATCGGTTTGCGGATGAAAAGCTGTACTATAATTGAGTCGTGTTCC
This sequence comes from Aralia elata, assembly GCA_034770075.1. Classification (NCBI taxonomy): domain Eukaryota; kingdom Viridiplantae; phylum Streptophyta; class Magnoliopsida; order Apiales; family Araliaceae; genus Aralia; species Aralia elata. The sequence continues at coordinate 68,525,273 of CM068387.1, read as the reverse complement.
CCAAGCTCGTTGAAATCCTTTCCAAAATCGAGAAGTAAACCGTGGATCCCGATCCGAAACAATAGAAACTGGAGTCCCATGAAGCCTAACAATCTCACGTTGAAAAATATCTGCTAACTTATTTACCGAAAAATCCTCACGAATAGCCAGGAAATGAGCCGATTTGGTCAAACGATCCACTACCACCCAAATAGCATCATTCTTCTTAAGAGTCCTCGGTAAACCAGTAATAAAGTCCATTGAAATGTCATCCCATTTCCATACAGGAATCTCTAACTGTTGCAACAAACCACCAGGCCGCTGATGCTCTATTTTCACTTGTTGACAAGTAAGACATTTACTCACAAATTCAGCTACATCCCTTTTCATTCCGCTCCACCAGAAATTCTCCTTCAAGTCCTTATACATCTTTGTAGACCCCGGATGAATAGAGAATGGTGAACTATGAGCTTCGGTCAACACTGCCTCGCGAATTATTGTATCCACTGGAACACATAACCGTTTACCAAACCATATCACACCTTGTTCATCAATGCGAAACTCGGGTTGCCTACCCTCATCCATATTCTGCGCTACAGCCCACAACTCACCATCATCTTTTTGGGCTTCTTTAATCCGTAAAATAAGAGAAGATTTCACCCTCATACCTGCTACCAGCCCATCAGAACCTTCAATATATAACTCCAAACCCAAATGCTCTATATCCGAGATAAGTTGAGGTTGTGTAACCAAGGCAGCCACACTTCCTGAACTTTTTCGGCTAAGAGCATCTGCAACCACATTAGCCTTACCGGGGTGATATTGAATCTTGGCATCATAATCCTTGAGAAACTCCAACCAATGCCTCTGCCTCATGTTAAGCTCCTTCTGAGTAAAAATATATTTAAGACTCTTGTGGTCGGTGAAAATGTCACAAGTCTCTCCATATAGATAGTGCCTCCAAATCTTTAGGGCAAAAATAACTGCTGCTAACTCCAAGTCGTGGGTAGGGTAATTCACCTCATAAGGTTTAAGTTGTCTGGAAGCATAAGCAATTACTTTACCATGCTGCATCAAAACACACCCTAAACCTTTCTTAGAAGCATCACTGTAAATCTGATAACCTCATGTCCCCGACGGTAATGTAAGTACTGGAGCCGACACAAGCCTCTTTTTAAGCTCCTCAAAACTCTTCTCACGCTCCTCATTCCACACAAACTTTGTGCCCTTTCTCATCAACTGAGTTAATGGCAAAGCTAACAAAGAGAAACCTTCGACAAATCGTCTGTAGTATCCTGTCAAACCCAAGAAACTCCTAACTTCGGTTACCGTGGTGGGCCTTGGCCAATTAGTAATAGCTTCAACCTTCGTAGGGTCCACCTTAATGCCTTTCGCAGACACGACATGCCCCAAAAATGTTACCTGTTCTAGCTAAAACTCGCACTTGGAGAAGTTAGCATATAACTTATTCTTTTGTAGAACCCCCAAAATAGTACGAAGATGCTCTTCATGCTCTTCCTTAGACTTGGAATACACCAAAATGTCATCAATGAAGATAATGACAAATTGGTCCAAATACTCGCTAAAAACTCGGTTCATCAGATCCATAACCACTGCCGGAGCGTTAGTCAGCCCAAACGACATCACCAAAAACTCGTAGTGCCCATACCGAGTACGAAAAGTTGTTTTAGGAATATCCTCCTCCCTCACCCTCAACTGATGGTACCTTAACCTCAAGTCTATCTTTGAGAAGAACTTTGCCCCTTGAAGCTGATCGAAAAGGTCATCAATCCGTGGCAATGGATATTTGTTCCTGATAGTGATCCGATTTAGCTCCCTATAATCTATGCCCAACCTCATAGATCCATCCTTCTTCTTCACAAACAAGACTGGAGCCCCCATGGCGATACGCTCGGTCTAATGAATCCACGATCTAATAATTCCTGTAATTGTTCCTTCAACTCCTATAACTCTAATGGAGCCATCCTATAGGGTGCCTTAGAGATAGGTTCCGCTCCAGGAATGAGCTCAATGGTAAACTCAACTTCCCTTGGCGGTGGCAATCCTGGCAGATCTTTAGGAAATACCTCAGGAAATTCTCGCACAACTGGATAGTCTTCAAGTTGAAGCTCATCTCTCGAGGTATCTTTCACATAAGCCAAATAACAATCACATCCCTTTGCAATCATTTTACTCGTCTTCAAAGATGATATCAACTTTACAACACCATTCGGCTTGGAACACTGAAACTCGAATTCTGGAGCCTCTAAAGTTCCAAAAATAACCTTTCTCGCCTGACAATCAATAGTGGCTCGATGCTTACTCAGCCAATCCATACCCAAGATGATATCAAAATCATGCATCACTATTGGAAGTAAGTTAGCCGCGTACACCCTCCTCCCTAACTTCAAAGGACACTCGTGAAATTGCTCAAAAATAATCACAAAATTTCCCATCGGGGTAACAATAGATAAAAAAGGATCTAATATATGAGAAGATACTCCAAGATGGCAAACAAATGAAAGTGCAACAATAGAATGTGTAGATCCAGTATCAAACAAAACCGACGCCTCACGATTTCCTACAAAAATGATGCCTGAGATAGTATTTGGTGCTTGAGCCACCTGATTAGCTGTTATTGCAAATACTCTCCCACCGGTGTTGCGTTGACCGCCATTACCAGCATTACCGCCTCTTCCATTACCACGCTGAACTGTGCAATCCCTTGCTTTATGCCCCATTTGACCACATAAGAAACAAGCTCCTATTTCTCTATAGCACGCCCTGCCAGCATGATACCCACCACATGTAACGCATGGACCAGGTGGAAGTGGCAAAAGGTTCGGATTTCCCCCACCTGCTGGTCCTGGATACCGCCCCTGAATCTGACCCTGTTGGCGATGCTGACCCTGATTCTGCTGGAAACCCCGATTCTGTTGAAATCCCATATTTTGATACTGCCCTCTAGCTTGCCACTGGCCCTGCTGCTGACCTCCACGATTACCTTGCTGTATTGGGTAAGCAATATCCCTTCGAGGATTAAATCGCTGACCCGATGGAAGCTCATTCCAGCTGTGCTGCCTTCTATTCTGATTTCTGCTAAACTGTCCCATTCCTTGCCCTTGTTGATCATCTCTCTCTCTTTCGACTCCCTTCTGATTTGGAAGCTCGAAAGTCATTATGCTCCATTTCCACACTCTTAGCTGCATTAGCCACCTGGGATACATCTATAAATACGGTGTGGATGATCGATCGCCTATACTCATATTTCAAAGCCCACTTGAACTTTTCCGCCTGCTGTGCAGCTGTTCCTGCTATTGAACCCGCAAAACCAGCCAATCTAGTGAACGTCGCCATGAAATCAGTAATAGTCTCATCCTCCTTCTGCCGAATGGACACAAACTCCCAGGTGTATGCATCCCTATCAGCATTTGGGAAGTACTGCTGATAGAAGATGTCACAAAAATCACTCCATATAAGTGCATCCATGAATTCATCTCCCTGTGTAGCCTTCAAAGATTTCCACCATCGCTGAGCATCATCCTCTAGCTTATAAACTGCTAACCTCACCTTCTGATTTTCTGAACACCCAATCACATCAAAAATCTTCTCCAAGTGGGCGATCTAGTTCTCTGCATCAATCGGAGTCGGAGCTTAACGAAATGATTTGGGCTTCTGCTTAATGAACCTCTCCAATAACACATATAACGGTTGCACTGGCTGACCCACTTGATCCTCAGGAAGATCATTCTGCTCATGTTGTGGTGTCTCTGCATCACCCCCCATACCATCTGCATGATGATTTCCTTGCACCCGCGGAATACCCTGCATAGCCTCTACCACTGCCCGCGTAACTGCATCATTCACCATTTCTGCTACCATAGCCGGGGTAATTGTTGCGTTACCCTGAGTTTCAACGTTTCCACCCTGATTAACAGCCTCAACCTGGGGTTGCCCCGACCCCTCTTACCATTATTACCCTGCCTCCCAGCAATTCTCGAAGACCTACGAGCCATCTATGATACAAAATCAAACCAATAAGAACAAACAAATCAAAACAAATAATCAAAGCCAAAATTTATGCAAACAAAGATCAAACACAACACAAACACTATAATAAAATCTTATAACGACCCCGTGGTCTACCCATAACTCACAGGTCAAGCCTAAAAGTCAATCTACAAGATCATAACCTGGCTTTGATACCAACTCCGTAACACCCCTTTTCTGAAATAGAAAGAGATGTCACACACAATATAATAAACACAAACCTCTAATAAGCCTCAAAATATTTCCAATTAGTTTGAACATCAATTGCCACTCAAGCCAATTTAAATAGAAGAAACTCCACATTAACATAGTCTCTACTCTTAAGAATAAATGCCAAAATGGCCCAACATCCATTTACAAAAAATTTATGAAAATCCAAGTCTAATATTAATCTCAAAAGCTAATCTACTTATTTGGATCAAAGGTAGCTCTCATCCCACAATCCTGATCACCCCTGATTACCTGCTGGAAAAAAAAAACACAGCGTGAGCCAATTGCCCAGTACGGATATAAAGATGCACATATATAAAATAATATATATATGTACCAAAAGAGCTGAATGAACGAATAAATACAAACTACGAACAAATACAATCTATGAACAATTTATGAATATATCGAAATTAGTGAGGCAAAGTACAAATGATTAACACGTCGAACAAATAACTATAGCTAAAAGAATCTCAAAAGAAATGAGGCTAAATCAAATGGTTATAGGGCAACAATTTTATACTGAGCTCAGATACAAATAGCCAAAGGCTAACAAAATACATCGGTACCATGATGTATACAAATCAAATTGGATAGTACGCACGACACATACGTCACTAATCCGCCAAACAAATCAAATCAAATCAAATACCGGGTCGACCCATACGTATACTGAATAAACAAATCAAATGGCCTAAGCTCACACCCAGAGCATATAAAAGGATACGTCGTGGACTGATCACACCGCCATGGAAGGTGTCATGCCCTTGTGTCAAGAGGACATGCCTGTGGTACCTCCACAGGTGGTTAGCTCAAGTATACCCTAAAGATCAAACTACAAAATGTAAGCCAAAAGGGGTTCAAATCACAAGGCTTACATGACAATTTCTAAATGATATCGAGTTATTTCAAATACGAACATACAAAACTGTCACAAGATGCCAACGATCTAAATACTTCCAAATGTGAATGAAATTATACGAATAACGATACAAACGAAATAAGTCTCCAAAATATATTGACTAGTTCAAAGAGTACTAACTCAATTTCTACGCATCAACGCCAACATGAAATTATTATATGAATTTGGGAAGAACAATCATGTGAAACAATAACTAACTTCAAAATAAAAAGCAAAACGAACAATTCAAAATTGAAAGGATTATCGCTGAAGAAGTACGAAATCCGTACCTGGATTAAACAATATAATACCCGAAATTTTTATTCCAAATTCGACCCGTTAAACTCCTTCCGTTCAAACTAATTAAACAAAATGATAATAATAAATGTAAGTGCATTTATAAAAATATTTTTTTCCTAGTTATTTTTAACCCTTTTACAAACACATTTATTATTATTATTATTATTATTATTATTATTATTATTATTATTATTATTATTATTAGAATAACACACTATATATCTTGCAAACATTAATAATACTGATTATATAAAAATTTTACCTAGCTACTGTTCGTTCCAATCACACATATAAACTGAAGTTAACAATTTAACCTCCATTATAGTATACTGTATTAATATAATTCACTTTATAATTAGAACATGGTCAAACCTTAGGTATACATGTATGATTTTACCCAGCATGAATTAGTATAGTAGTATCCATTTTAACTATTAGAAAAATTAAGAAATCATTACACCTACATGGCCTATTCTACTATCCAGAATTGAATTGACCAAGCTATGCTTTAATAATCATATACATGTACCATACATTAAGCACAAAACCAAGTCTCACATGGGCTAAAAGATTTCCCATCTGACCGAAGCAATAACTAGTCATAATCATAAATTATATAATTGGAATTACCTTATACACAACCTCCTATTCCTTCCGCAACAAACTTCCTGATATTCCACTATTCTTAGCCGCCGCTAGCTTTCTCTCTTTTCTTCAGTAAGTTCGTAACAAATGTATTAGAGAAAAATTAGGTTTGAGTTGTTTATTAATTAATTAATATATTTTATTAATTCTCTTAATTTTAATAAGATGCAAAATTACACAATATAATTTAGACCCAATTAATTTAAAGGTCCAAATTAATGTAATCACTTAATTATTATAGTCCACATAAATTAAATATAATGTTTGACCCAAACATGAGAAAAGCCCAATTAAATATTTTAAAGCTTACTTATATATTTTATTTATTTATCTATTTATTTACCGGGTATTACATTATATATCCCACTTTCTTAATAAAGTAGTATGTTTGATTTCAAGAACTATTTTCAAGCGATTATAACTATTTTTAAGCGATTATAATCTTTACCCGGATTAGTAATTGTATTCACTATTTTATCCTTTTTCTAACAAAAAAAATAAAAGAAAATCATGTTTGTTTGGAAACGAATCATACATGGGAATAAGGGTATTAAATTTTACCCCTCTAGAGTATTATTCTAGGACTAATAGGTACTCCACTTAATAATTCAAATACTAAGTTTCACTTAATAATTCATAAGTTCATATACTAAGTTCTATGCATTAGGGTTGTGTGTTAGTTTATATTTCCTTTTATCACAATTTTGTTTGATAATATATTGTACACCTTGTTCATCATGTCTCTTTAGACACATATATTTCAAACTTTGAATGGTCCACTTAGGATATTGCAAACTACTAGACACTAAAGTTTTATATTTGGGTTTAGTATTGTTATATGTAAATGTTTACTTCTTGTTACTCTCGTATATTCTTCTTTTACAGTTTTTTGTTGTTTATTTTCACTTTCTTACATCCTTTGAGAAAGAAATTATTATCATGTATTAGCTACCTAGATCAAACTATAGGTTGGGTTGGGTGAATAAATAAATTTAAACTCTTGAATAAGTGCTTGTTATACAACATAGATATTAGGCACGCGTAACAACTTACGGGACTCGATTCCGATATCCGGATGCCGAGTTCTCAGCCCGTTCGCCTAATTTAAAACAACTTAGAAAAATAGTCAAAAAAGAGACCAAAACCTGTCTCGGGCGGAGTAACAAGGTGCAAACCTTGACATAGCACCTCATAGATATTAGGCATGCGTTACAACTTACGAGACTCGATTTCGATATCCGAATGCCGAGTTCTCAGCCCGTTCGCCTAATTTAAGAAAACTTAGAAAAATAGTCGAAAATGGGACCAAAACCCGCCTCGAGCAGAGTAACGAGGCGCAAACCTAGACATAGCACCTTATAGATATTAGGCACGCATTACAACTTAAGGGACTTGATTTCGATACCCGAATGCCGAGTTATCAGCCCGTTCGCCTAATTTAAGAAAACTTAGAAAAATAGTCGAAAAAGAGACCAAAACCCACCTCGGGCAGAGTAACGAGGTGCAAACCTAGACATAACACCTCATAGATATTAGGCACGCATTACAGCTTATGGGACTCGATTCCGATATCCGGATGCCAAGTTCTCAGCCTGTTCGCCTAATTTAAGAAAACTTAGAAAAATAGTCAAAAAAGAGACCAAAACCCGCTTCGGGCGGAGTAACGAGGCGCAAACCTAAACATAGCACCTCATAGATATTAGGCACGCGTTACAGCTTACGGGACTCGATTTCGATATCCAGATGCCGAGTTATCAGCCCGTTCGCATAATTTAAGAAAACTTAGAAAAATAGTCGAAAAAGAGACCAAAACCCTTCTCGGGCGGAGTAACGAGGTGCAAACCTAGGCATAGCACCTCATAGATATTAGGCACGCGTTACAACTTATGGGACTCGATTCCGATATCCGGATGCCGAGTTCTCAGTCTGTTCGCCTAATTTAAGAAAACTTAGAAAATTAGTCAAAAAAGAGACTAAAACCAGCCTCGGGCGGAGTAACGAGGCGTAAACCTAGACATAACACCTCATAGATATTAGGCACGCGTTACAACTTACGAGACTCAATTCTGATATCCGAATGCCGAGTTCCTAGCCCATTCGCCTAATTTAAGAAAACTTAGAAAAATAGTCGAAAAAGAGACCAAAACCCGCCTCGGGCGGAGTAACGAGCCACAAACCTAGACATAACACCTCATAGATATTAGGCACGCGTTACAACTTACGGGACTCGATTCCGATATCCGGAGGCCGAGTTATTAGCCCGTTCGCCTAATTTAAGAAAACTTGAAGAACAAAAACTAAACTAATCTAAATATGCTCTCTTATAGACTTTGTTATTAATATTTTAATTTTGTAGGGTCATGTTGATGAGACTCGTGGGGGTGGAACCAGCGGCACAGGCGATGACCGTGGAGGAGATGGTGATGACCGCCGAGCTGATGAGACGATGGAGGGTGGGACCGGCGGTGGGACTGGCGATGGGACCGGACGTATGATAGATAGCAGCGATGATGGTACTGACACTCCTGATCTGGGGCTGTAGTTAGTTTATGTTTATATTTTGACTTTCAGGTATGAAGATATACAGTTTTTGACTTGTATAAACTAGAGTTTTGTATATACTTAGGTTGATGGTTTATGTATCTAACTATTTGATTGTTATTGATATCCGTTCGTGAAGAAATATTTGTTTTCCATTAGTTTATAATAGCTACAATTATGTATATATAAATAAACAGGGGAATTTTTAATTTTAAAAAAAATTTCTTTTGAAAAATGTCATTGGCGACGGGCCGCCATCGGCAACGACCCCTTACTAAAATTTACTAAAACGCATTCCCGACGGCATAGATTTCGTTAGCGACAGCATACCCAGTCGCCAATGGCACGTAAAACAAATCCTTGCACCCATTGGCTACGGACGTTCCGTCGCCTCACACCGTCGCCAATGACACATTACCGACGGCACGCCGTCGCCAATGACGTCATCGCCCATGCCCTTATTAGCGACGGCGGTCGATGAGGGCCAGGGGCGACGACCTATGGGGCGACGACCTATGGGGCGATGGGGATAGCGACGGACGGTCGCCGTTGGCAATAACCATTGGCGACGACAATGGGGTCATAGGCGACGGCAAAGGCCGTCGGCAATGGCCACTTTTCTTGTAGTGTTTATTGTAAAATAAATATTATTTATTTAAATAAATTAAATAGTTTAATTTATTTATTTAAATAAGATTAGAATTGTTCTAATTGATTTATTCATAACCAGTTTAATATGGTGAACCTAAAGGGTCACACCTCGTTCACACCTCAAAAGAAAAATATTTATTTAAAAAATAAATGGCATAATCGTAATAATAAGTTAAGTATATTTAATTTAATCTATGGTGATAGAATAAATTAAATAGCTTAATATTTATTATTTAATATTTTAAAAATATTAAATATAAATTAATAAGAGGAGTCTTATTATTATTACCATTATTATTACTATTTAATTCGTAAAAGGGTTTGAAAATTAATTAATAAAAGTACTCTCATAAATTTCTAATTGGATTAGGAGTTTAATTAATTAAAAGAGTTTAATTAAAATAAAACCCTATTCCTAAATAGTTTAGGAGGGTTGTCTATATCTATAAATAAGAGAAGTCTTATTATAGATTAAGGTTAGACACATTTTCAATAGTAGGGAGAGTACTACCAATTTTTATTGAGATGGAAACTAGGGTTTTGTCAACACCCATCTTCTTGAATACGTATTATTCCTTGGTGGATCACCTCTAGAGGACAAACACTTGGATGGCTAACATTGATCAAAGGAAGGAATCTAAACGATGAATTTCAAGGAAAACGCGAAAGGATTTGGAGTTAAACTTGTACCTGAGGAAGCACGGTTCTACGAGGGTATAATTCTTATTCTCTATCTCTTTCGTTTAATTGCACAAGGAAAGATCATGGTGATGGTTTATATAAAATTTTAAAATATGATTTTGTCGCGCTTCCACTATATTTGTGTAATTTGATTGCATGCTCACGTTATATACAAACCTAACAGTGGTATTAGAGCCAAACATTGTGCTAATTATTGATTTTGATGATTCCATATATGTATGGTTATGTGTTTCGAACAAATTTTTTGGGCAAAACTGTTTTTCAAACTCAGTGATGCAGCGCGGCCATGCCGCTCCCAATTCATTCTGGAGCACAGTCATGCCCAAACCCAGAAAACGTTTCTGGAGTTGCAGCTCGGCCGTGCCGTTTCCAATAGTATTCTGGGCGCGACCGCGCCGGTTACCAGATTTTGAAAAATTTTATTTTTAATTTTATTTATTTCAATTAAGATAAAAGGTTTATTTTGAATTACAATATGATTAAAAATAAAAGTTTTATTTTAACTTGGAATTGGATTCTCTGTTAACTAGAAAAAGGAGTTTATTCTGTTTTGAAATAGGATTCCATGTTTTCTACAATAAAGGAGTTTATTCGTATATGGAATAGGATTCCATGTTTCCTAAAAAATAAAGATGTTTATTTTGATAAGGAATAAGATTCAACATATTTTATTTTTCCAGTAATTTTAAGTTAAAATAAATGAGTTTATTTTGAACTTGAAATTGGATTCCATGCTGATTAAAATAAAGGAGTTTATTTTGAATTGGAATTTGATTAAAAATAAAAGAGTTTATTTTTATTTAAAATTGGATATATTAAAATAAAAGAGTTCATTTTGATTTAAATTTTGATTAAAATAAAAGAGTTTATTTTGTTACAAAACTAGATTTAATGTAACTTTAAATTACCCATTAAATGATATTGATGCATATATGGAATGTTTTATTATTCATCTGATGAATATTATTTATAGATGCATATGGTGATATGTATGATAATAAATGGGATTGATTATGGACTATTGACCAATGGATGATTGGATTTTATTTTATAAGGATGCTTGAATGAATGAGTTTTATAAATAAGGTCTGCGTATCTCGTCTTCTCTAATTTTTCTTAATGTAAATTCTAACTTCCTCCTATATACTTCTCCTTGACTGCTGATCAAGATTTTTATTTATTGTAAATAGTTTATGTAATAGGAATAATTAGAATTATTTTGAAGAATTGGAGACAAAGGAGCAAGAAGCGCTTGAAGACCCGTTTGTAATGAAGCCCAGATTTAAATGTAATAATTATATTTAAATTCAGTTCTTGCACCCTAGGTTTGACCATTTGGTTTACTTGGAGGCTCTAGTGAACCAAACTAAAATAAAAGTCCATAATCAATCTAGGTAGAATATAGTATTCTATATGTGAATGATTACTATATATATATTATACAACATGTTTCGCATGTTAAATAATATGACGCGTATTATGTATATATATATATATGTGTGTGTGTGTGTGTGTGTGTGTGCACGTGCGCTAAACAAGATAAGACATATAATAACAAACCCCTCAAAGAAATTATATTAAGTTGTAACGTTCAAAGATATTTAGAATATCGAACGTCGCCTTCTAGCATGGTAAAGCGATAGAGTATTGAATATTTAATATGAGTGTGTTGTGTCACCAGAACGCAAGTATTAAATATTTAAGATGTTGCCTTATCACATTTGATGCTTATTAAGGAATTGAACATTACTATTTTGTTGTGCCATCATAAGGACGGTATTTTTCTCTTCACATATATGGAAGTGCTAAGTTGGACTTAACTTGACTAATTTTGATTCGGATGTGTCACCACTTGATCAAAATAATCTAAGAGGCAAAATACAAGAAGATACATAGTGATGTAATTGGCAATAATTGTCTACCTATTTATTTATATATCGTTTGTTGCGTCACCATAAGGCTTTATATATTTGAAATGGGATCCTTATTTTTACTAACAAATCTTTAATTAGATTTGTCGAACTATATATGGAAGGTAATATAGTTTAATGAAAATAGTTGGAGATACCAATTTAAATAAAGACCTAATTTATTTTGGTAATTAAGAAATGAATGTATGCAAAAATATTGTTAAGTTACAAATTCATTTATAGAATTTTACAAATGTCTAATTTACTATCATTATGGAGCATATTAGATGCTAATTAACCGGACCGAAATACACGGATTGGTTAAGTAATTTGAGAATAGTTCTCATGGCTGAAAAGCTATCTTATGTCCTTAATACACCTGTCCCTACAATTGTTGCAGAAATAGCCTCTGAGGAAGAGATTGGTACTTTTAGAAAGTGGCAAGATGATGCAACCGTGGCTCAATGCATCATGCTCGCATCCATTAGTAACGAGCTTCAGCATCAGCATGAAACTATGGATGCTCCTACTGTACTCCTGCACTTCAAGGAGTTGTATGGTGAGGAAAGTAAGACTGCTAGATATCAGATATCTAAGGAGCTCTTCCGATCTTGAGTGACCGATGGCACTACAATATAGACACATGTCCTCAAAATGATCAATTTGATTGAACAATTAGGACAACAGGGTTTTATCATGGATGGAGAGTTGATTTAAGATTTGATCTTGCAATCACTTCCGGACTCTTTCTCACAATTTATTATGAATTTCCATATGAACAAGCTAGATGTCAGCCTGCCTGAGTTGCTTAACATGTTGAAAACTGTAAAGAGTCACTTTTCAACTAAGAAAGACCAAGTCTTACTTGTAAATGATTCTTCCAAGAAAAGAAAACGGGCTAAAGGATCTTCTAAAAAGAAGAACAATTCAAAGAAGGCAAATGGAAAGGCAATAACTAAGGACACTAAGAACAAAACTGATACAAATAGCAAAGGAGTTTGCTTCCACTACAATAAACCTGAAAACTGGAAAAGAAACTATAAGGAGCATCTTACAAAGGCTAATCAGAAGAAGCTTAGTGAAACTTCGGTTATAGATATAAGTTTGTTCATGATTGAAATAAATCTTTTTGTAATTCAAGGTTCTACTTGGGTATTGGATACCAGCTGTAGTTTTCACATATGCAATCCAATGCAAAGAACAAGCAAAAGTAGAAGGTTAAACAAAGATGAAGTAATCTTATGTGTGGGGAATGGAGCAAATGTTGCTGCATTAGCCGTGGAAAATGGGCAACGGCCTACGGGCAAATCTATTAAGTTAATAAGTTGTTATTATGTTTCAGTTCTCATTAAAAATATTATTGCTTTCCGTTATTGGACAAGGGAAGTTCTGGTATTATATTTAAGAACAATTATTGCTCTATTTATGATAATAATGTTTTATTTGAAACTGGAAGATTACTTGATGGACTTCGTATACTTGACTTATATGAAAATAATTTTGCAAATCGAACAAATTAGTAAAAGAAAATGAGATGATCATTCAAAGAGTTGAATATATGTATTTGATGAAATACAAGTCTGAATTATTTGAAAGGTTCAAAGAATTCAGAAGTGAAACAAATTGACAAAGTATTAAGATTCTTTGATCAAATCGAGGAAGGACTACTTGTACAATGAGTTTCTAGATCATCTCAAAATAGTATTTTTTCATAATGGACACCTCCTGATACGTAATAATTGATTGGTGTATCTAGACAGAGAAATTATACCTTGTTGGACATGGTGCAGTCCATGATGATTTTTACCGATATTCTAGTATCCTTCTGAGGTTATGCCCTAGAAACGGCTGCATATCTACAAAATAAGGTTACCCTCAAAATCCGTCCCCAAGACTCCATATATGGACGGGGAGGAAACCTAGTCTTAAACATGTTAAGATTAGGGGTTGTAAGAAAAAGGTTTCAAAAGATAAGTTTGGGATAAAATCTGACAAGTGCAGATTTATGGGATATCCTAAAAAAAGTTTAAGGTATTAGTTCTATAACCTACTAAGCAAAAGGTGTTTGTTGCGAAACACGCTGCCTTCTTGGATAAAGGTGTTTATCATTGAAGGAGCTAGTGGGAGGGTAATAGATCTTGAAGGAGTTCAAGAACCACAATGCACTATAAGTCAAACCGAGGAACCTATAGATAGACCTATTATACCACAACCAAATCGTAAATGTAGAAGAGTACCGAAGATACCTAGGAGGTATGGATTCATCATAGAGGATGGTATGGATTCATCATAGAGGATGATGATGAGGTACACATCATAAAGGATGATGATTTAGTTATATACGATGAGGCTAAGAGTTGTAGATACTCAGAAAAATGACAGATGACCATAAAATCTAAAATGGACTTCATATATGAAAAACCAAGTGTAGACCTTGGTTGACCCTCTGGTAGGCATAAAGCCTAAAGGGTGTATATGGGTCTTTAAAAGAAAGACTGGAGCAGATGGTAAGGTGGAGACCTATAAGACCAGACCTGTTTAAAACGTTTCAAATAAAGTCAAGAAGTTAACTATGATAAAACCTTATTACCAGTAGCAATGCTCAAGTCCATTCGAATTTTGTTTAAGATTGTAGTTTATTACTAAATCTGGCAAATGGACGTGGACACGCCCTTCCTCAATGAATGAGGAGAATGTATGTATGATATAGCTAAAGAAATTTATTTCAAAGGTTGAAGCAAATCGTGTATGTAAGCTACAATAATCCATTTATGGATTGAAGCAAGCTTCTAAAAGATGGAACATCCGTTTTGATGAGACAATCAAAGAGTTTAATTTTATCAAAAAAGAGAATGAATTTAGTGTGTACAAAAGGGTCAGTGAGAGCGCTGTGACATTCCTAGTATTATATGTTGATATACTACTAATAAGGAATGGCATACCAGTGCTTTAATTAGTAAAGATAAAATTGTCTAAACATTCCTCCATGAATAACTTGGGAGAAACATCTTATAAATTGGGCATATAAATCTATATGGATAGATTTAAAAGGATGCTCGGCTGGACCCAATGAGTGCATATTCATTCGATGCTAAAGGCGTTTAGTATGGCAAACTCCAAAAGAGGTCTCATGATGATGAGTCATGGAGTGTATCTCTTTAAATTATCCCCAATGAAAGAGAGATCGCGTGAGTATCTATCATGTATGCAATGAATATACAGGACCTGATGTTGATCAGTCATATTATGGAGAAGATCACTGTAAGACAGTGAAAAACATCTTTAAGTACTTAACCGGTATTGAAGATGTGATCATGATTCATGGTGGGTCTGAATTAAAACTAGAGGGCTAAACAGACTTAAGTTTTTTCAGACTGACCAAGACGACAACAAATCCACTTTAGGGTATATTGTTACTATGAATGGTGGTGCAATGAATTGAAAAAGTTCTAAACAGCAAATAGTTATTGGTTTAGTGACAAAGACAAAGTATATATCTATAAATGAAGCTGTAAGTTAATTGTTTGGATGAAAAGTTCATTACAGAACTAGGAATAGTTCCGAAGTCTCATCTTGGATTGAAACATGTGTTGCGACACTTTCATTTGATTAGAGAAATCATTGAAAAAAAAAGTCACTATAGAGATAGTGGACTCTCAAGAACAACATTACATATCCATTTACTGAAACTTAATCCAACAACAGGATGATCGTCACTTAGAGAAGAATGGTATTAGATACCATGGTGATTGGCTTTAGTGCAAGTGGGAGATTGAAAGTAGTATACACACAAGTTAATCATATTTGATATGATGTAGCATATACTTTGTAATCTTATTCGTTTATTAAATTAATTTATTAATGACATTTTTGTTATCTACATGATGTTATATTAAGTGTGATAAACTCATTATTTTGAGCAATTCATTTAGAATCATGATTGTAACGACCGGGAATTTTAGAATTTTCCTTGTAATTCGAATTTTTGAATATTAATGAATATATTCTATTTTATTAATATTATTTTTATGTTGTATGTTTAAAGGTTGTGTGACAACCTGGGTTATGTGAATGCATGAAATTTTACGTGTTATAGTTTAAGTGAATAATTGATTTCGCGAAGCGTCACTAAATCACTATTCACGGGGCACGTTTCTTGAGGCACTATTCACGTCATAAAATTTTGTGTCCTTTTCGATGTTGAGTAATTTAGTTAATGCGTATATGCGTATTAGGATTTTTCCAAGTGTTAGAATTTTATTTGGAGTCATTGGTGATTTATTTAAGGGCCCAAATGTTTATTAAGGGTGACCCAAACCCATGACCCAAACCCATGACCTAACCCATGACCCAAGACTTGACCCATATGGGATATGGGCATAAAAATCAGCATTTGGTGTAAGAGAGAGGGGAGTGCACGGTTGGGAGGGGAGGAGACCAAGTGTTGGGAGATTCATTTCCCAAACACAAGCATGCCAAACATTTAGTTACCCAACTTAGACAAATTCCTTGAGCTCTTCAATATTCCTCCCATCTCTTTCCAAGGCACCTAGAAGACCTACCCTCCATTCCCATTTTCAGCAGATTTTCTAAGAGAGGGAGAGAACAATATTGAGAGAGAGAGAGTGCTGCAGAAAATTTGAAGGAAGAAGAAGAAGAAGAAGAAGAAGAGAGGAAGAGAAGAATAGGTTCAGATTTTGAGCAAGGAGGAAGAAGGAATAGCAAGCTAAGCATCTTCACCATCTTCACCATCACCACCACCTTCATCTTCAACCTTCAAAACTTCTAGAGAGAGAAAGAAGTGGGTGTGAGCTAACTTGAAGTAAAGGCTTCGGGAGAACTCAAGGAGGTTGAGGAGAGTTTCTAACAAAGCTCTAAAGGAGTTCTACCATCTAATAAGTAGCTACAAGAGGTAAAACTTTAACTCAATCCATTCCATTTGATTTGGTTAAGGTTTTTCAAGTTTTCATGGGTTATAAGCTTTTGTGCTTGTGAGTTAGTTCTTGTGGCAATTCTTGTTGTCTTTGTTTGTGTTGGATGTTTTATATATGTTGTTAAGAGGTTACATAAGCCATTAATAACATCAAAGTGAAACAAAAAACACAATAAATCCGTACCTATGCTTAAGGAGGATGAAGAACATGAAGAACAATGGACTTTGGACATGAACATGGACTATTGGACGAATTTAGAGGACTTTGAGCTATGATTCCTTGCTTGTTATGTTTATTTGATTGTTATCATATTGTAGTTCCAAGGGTTGCAAAGTTAACCCAACTGGAATCGAGTAAAAAGATGTAAAAACGAAGATTTGGTGATGATTTTAGTGAAGAACACTTAGAACATGCAAAACAGAGCATAGAGTTGATACTTTGGCCTAAGATTCGGCCATGTTAATCTTAATGGGTAAACTCTGAATTTTGATATGTTGTAGCTCTATGTCTTAGGAGTCCATAGAGTCCGAAACGGACCAATTTGAAGGTCTAGAGAAGAAGTTATGAGAGGATTGGAGGTGAAGGAGGGTCAAAATCGCGATGTCTGACATGGGCCACCAGGCCAGCCGCGCGCCCGCACCAAGGCCCCGCGCGCCAACCGCGCGCGCGCGCTGCCGCACGCCGTGCGCCTGGTGCCCGCCCGCCCGCGTGTGCGCTGCCCGACTCAGCTTCGAGTCCGTTGGGAAAATGGCCATAACTTTCTCATACGGACTCGGATTTAGGCGATTCAAGATGATCCGGAAAGCTTAGAGATAGACCTACAATATCCATTAATTAGAATTGAAATTTATTACCTGGAAACAATTTTGAAATTAACCGTTTTTAGGGCTATTGTGCAAACGGTAGGCGTCGGTCATGCGTGTGTGCATAGTATAATGCTCCCGACATTGTTAAATGATGTTCTAAGTTCTAAAACATGATTATTATGATTTATAATGATACTTAACATTAACCATTGGGTATTGGACAATTCGAATAGGCGTGTTAGGCGTACGCAATTGCGTGTCGCTTGGGCACATATTCGAATAGGCAAGTTTGGCGTATAGACGTACAAGCGTCGTAACGCCGTAACTAGTGGGTATAACCTTGTTTAATATTTTGTTTCTTATATGAATGAGATATTATAGAGTTGTATAAACAAATATTTGATATCCGGTATGTGACTAATTGTATGTGAATATGTACCTAATTGTGTAGGATATTAAGGAGCGTGTGTTTTGTAATATTGTAGCAGCGCTTCAGGCAAGTTTCCTAACGCTTGTCTAACCCTTGTGTTGGGCAAGTTTCCCTAACCTTACTCGAATTATATTTTGAGCAGATTTCACATTTTATACAGGTGTTGTATATTGTTACAAGTTTCACGACTCAAATGGAGTTATTACCTTTGAAATCATATTAGTGGATTAGTTTATTGTCAATTACTCCACCTCCAAGATAATTATTGATATCGCAGTTTATGCATTTGAATTCATTATCTGTTGTTGGATTGTGAAAAACGTTCAAGTTCTTCATTCATGAACTGTTTAAGGAAATAGTCTATGCCATTTGTTTCGGCTAGACATGTACAGGTTATTATTTTAAAAGCTATCCAAACCTGTAGTTGGTACGGATTCTTGGACTGAGAGAGCAACCCTTATTAGGGGATTATAATGTGTCGGTTATTCGATGCAGTCAAGGTTAAATGTTATGCATATACATGGTGTACAAGAGGCTGATCCCCTCGAGTACAACTGACGGGGCCAGGTTTTAAAAGAGTTAGTCGAATGATTGACTCTTTGGCCAAAAGTTCATGGTCGGTTGGACCACTCAGCAGTAAATAATCATTATTCATTGTTTCATTTGAACTTTGATTATGTCATTTCAGCTATTTCATCAATGTTCATAAATTGTTGATCTATGCAGCTATTATTCTTATTCATTCATGATATATCTTCATTCTTGCTTTTAAACTTGCTGAGCAAAGTAGTTGCTCACCCTTGCTATATCATGAACCTATTGCAGTTAAGCCGGGGAGTTCCAAAGCGGACAAAGGCAAAGGAAAGCTTAAGGAATAGTTATATATACTATCCCGTTATGTAATCGTGGAATAGTTTTGTATTATTATGTATTCTACGATGTATTTATTTAAGGTTATAGACCTTGGGACCGTAGTGAACCTTTTTGTAATGAACAACATATGTTTATTTATTCCGCATTAGTTGATTTATGTTGTTTAGAGGCGTATGGATGTATTTTATCGTGAGCACCAAATTCGAGGTATTGGTACCTGAATTTGGGGGCGTCACAATGATGATGATCATGCTAATGAGATCTAAATTCTAGATAGCTTAAAACTAAAATCATTCCTAATCGTTAGATTACTAAAAGGGGATTAGTGAATACAGATAGATTGGTACATATTTTGCTTGCTCTTAGGAAGAGGATGATTGATCTCATAATCATTTGTGTGGAGACACTAAAGCAAGTATGTAGATACTTATTAGAGAATAAGTTCACTGAACGTGGCTCGCTAAAGGAATACCTAATGGAGTTTTACTTGCCTGTCAATTGGAATTCCTTAAGTGATAGTAGTACAAGTGATCCTTAGACTTGAGATCATCATAGTATCTTGTGTATGATGAGTTATACTTTGACATGTCCCTTAAGACCCTTAGGGTATATCAAAGGGTATGATTGGGTATAATAAGTTGTACATGGAGATAGGTGAATGGTCGACAAAGAATTTACAACTTCTATAAATGACAACTCAGAAGTCTTTGGCCAAAGCAAAATGAAATTAGAAAGGTGTTTCTAATTTGCATTATTCAGAATTGTGCATTTGAGAATCGAAATACATATAATCAAATAAAATAAGACTTGGCAGTAATTCCATGTCTTATATTTGATTGGGACATTGTACGGTAGAAGGATTCAATTGTACGGTAACTATTCCCTGAAAGGTTCTTTTGCGATTAATGTTGAAATCTATATTATCTAGAAAGTCGTTGATCGCTAAGGAGGCTTACCCTTATTGTAAAATCAATATTATTTATTTAAATGAATTAAATAGTCTAATTAATTTATTTAAATAAGATTAGAATTGTTCTAATTGATTTATTCACAACCGGTTTAATATGGAGACCCTAAAGGGTCATACCGCAAAAGAAAAATATTTATTTAAGAAGTAAATGGCATAATCGTAATAATAAGTTAAGTATATTTAATTTAATCTATGGTGATAGAATAAATTAAGTAGCTTAATATTTATTATTTAATATTTTGAAAATATTAAATATAAATTAATAAAAGGAGTCTTATTATTATTACCATTATTATTATTTAATTTCTAAAAGGGTTTGGGAATTAATTAATAAAGTACTTATCCTTAATATTCTTCTGAAGTCTTCAACAACTGAACAATAATTGTGAAGGTACTCGGATAAACAAGAAACAAATTAGATTCTTATCCTTAACATTTTTAGCTTTTTTTTACTAATAATCACCGGATTAAAAACATTCTCTTTAATACTTTTAGGGTCATTTGGACCATTTATCTCTTCGTATTTACTAATAGGCCGTTAGGATCTTCAGCCATTTCCATATCCAATATTATTTAGAAGAATAGAATAATATTCTTCTGCAATCTTAAATAATTGAATAATAATTGTGAAGTTACTCATATAAACAGGAAACTAATTAGATTCTTATCCTTAACATTTTTAGCTTTCTTACTAACAATCACCATATTAAAAACATTTTCTTTAATACTTTTAGGGTCATTTGGACCATCTATCTTTCCGTATTTACTGATAGTCCATTAAGGCCTTCAATCATTTCCATATCTAATGAGTGGTCGTTCGGACATACAATTTTTCTGCATAATACTGAGGGGTCGTTCAGACCTTGCACCATTACATCAAAGTTACAATCACATAGACTGAAAACCTTGATAACATCTTCTCCTGAACGCTATAATGAATTACATGCCTTAACGTTTAAGTCAGCACTATATGGCTAAACTTGGTTTTCTTACTCCCATATATCATAGGGTTGTTCAACCTCAGTCTTACTCTAAGAATCTGTACCAAAACAATTTGGTTTGGACATCTCTCCCTAACACATCAATGAATTATAGAATTCAAAACTTTACCATACTTTATGAGTTTAGGAACTTGCCACAATAATATGAGTTCAGGAACTCACCACAATAATATGAGTTCAAGAACTTGATCAGGAATTTACCATACGACTGCGGGTTCAAGAACATACCATACTAGCATGAGTCATGAAACTACAATAATAGCATGAGTTTAATATTGGAGCCATACTTCCTATTTTGCACATAAGTGTAGATATTGGCTAAACGCGATATTGCACATAATTAACCATTAACATATCATTGCACTGAGTGCAATTCATATCCATATTTGTTCACATAACACATTAACATTCATAGCAATATTTGCTCACATAACACATTATTGCACGGGGTGCAACACATATGAATATTTGCCTAAATTATTTGATTTGCACTATTAACTTATCACAAATTTAAGAATTATTATAATTCATATCTCAACAATAAATATTTTGAATGGAATAGCTCAATAACTTGAGTTATGCCGAATCGAATGACAATAACTCCTTTTCATAACTCATATCACATAATACGATGAATTTTATATAACAAATAAAATTTCACAGTTTAAACTCATGTCTTGCACATAAGAATAAAATGTACAAGGTCATACAATACTTACATTCAATACAATATTTGAATGAAAGTTAAGGTACTTGCTCAATTACAAAATTTGAATAAATTTAGGAAACTTGCATTCAGTATGAAAATAAAGTTAGAAAACTTGCACAGAATAATTATCTGAGTAAGTTTAAAAAACTTGCTTAATTACAGAAAATCAAACAAGGATCGAAAACTTGCCTACTACGCGATTTATCGGATTGCTAATATATCGCCCTTCAACTGACCTATATATAACATTAAGGTCAACATACCAAATTAAATAAGTCACATTACGACTCTATTATTAGTTTACGGTACATTATTTTTCATTTTAGGTTGTTCGTGTTTTATAATGTAAACAACGCGAACAAACATTTAAATTCTATTTTAGTTATTATCCACACAGTTATGACCTGTCTACTTAGTTGTCTACTTTTAGATTAGTTCTTCTTTAGTTATCATCCAGACAGTTAAGACGTGTCTGCTTAGTCGTCTGCTTTAGACTAGTTCTTCTTTAGTTATCATCCAGACAGTTAAGACCTGTCTGCTTAGTCGTCTGCTTTAGACTATGTTTTTCTTTATAATTCAGTCAGTGCGTCACCCACATGCTTGGGTGTTGATGAGAATAAAATATGTTATATTTTTATCCATTAATGCTTAATCTTTTATATTTATTTTGTGCCTAAATACACTCATTATTCTTATATTTTTTTTATTTAAGGTGCAATTAAATATTTTTCCTTTTTAATTATATTAGTTTATTTCCTTAATATGTTTTATTTTATTTTGTAGGATTTAATATTTTAAAGTCAATATCTTGGTGATCAAGCAATATTTAATGCTTCTATTCATGGAAGGAAAGAAACAAGAAGAATGTTACTCGGTTTCGCAACCGAAAAACTCGCGCAAGTATACGTGGTCTAACAAGTAATATAATGAAAGTAAAAGTCGATCCCATGAGGAATTATCTCTAACGTGTCCCAATTATCAACTTCAAGTTACCTCGATCTTAATTAAACACTTATTTTAAAACATAAATGGATAGGTAAAGAGCTAAGAACACAATATCCTCACACAAGCGTTTTGTCAAACACTTGGCGTGCATCATTTTGTTCAAAGCTCTTAACTCTCCTTTTGATCATGGCAGTCACAATGAATTGACAATACACAAATTATGTATAACACAATCACATGTTATTGTATTCATGGTATGAATCTATAATCCATTTTCCAATTTCATAAAGATTTCCAAGTTAACTACCAATTTCTTAGGAATTAAACATTAAGCTCAAAATACAATGAATCGATTCACATGTCACCAATCAAACGGAAAGCAAGATAAAAGTTTAATTCATACTAATAAATCAAACTATTCCAAATATTAGGTAATCATCCGTGGATAATACAAGTATCAAATAAAAACTAGAAGTTTAATTCAATTCCCTATCTCCATTGGTGTTACAATTGGTAGCACTAGATCCCCAAGAATGAGTCCTAGCCACTAGAGAAAAAAGAAAGAAAGGATGGCTTCCCTTAATTGGTAGATGAAACTCTACCATTGTTGGCACATGAAGCTCCACCATTGAAGTACCATTGAAGCTTTTGAAGAACCATGGCATAAGGCCATGGCCTCCTCTCCTTGCTCCAAGCTCTTCCGCCTCCTCTCTCTTTTCTCCCTCTAGGTTGCAAGTAAAAATGAAGAATTAATGTTTTGGGGTCATTAGGATAGGCATTTATCAACCCTGTTCTGCCCAGAATTCGTGCTTGGCGCGGCGGCGTGGGCATTTGGCCTGAAACTCACGCTACGGCGCCACCATGACCCTTGGCTACTGCATATTCGCGCTGCAGCGTGGCCATTTACACTAGGAATTCACGCTGCAGCGAGGGTCCCTGAGTCTGGATTTCTAGCTTCGACGTCTGAAGGAAAAATGACCATAACTTCTTTGTCCGAACTGGGATTAAGGCATTTAAAGAGGCTATGGAAAGCTGAGAAGTAGCTATAAAACTTTCATAACTGTAACGCATCGAGATAATGGCCAGAGAAAGTCTCAAATTGGTCAGGAAGCAACTGATGTGTAAAATGCATGCAAAATTCAATGGTAAAAAGACCATAACTCTCTCATACGAACCTCAAATTGGATGATTCCGGATGATCTGGAAAGCTAAGATAAAGATATACAACTTTCATTCTTTGAGTTTTGAGAGCTTCGGATTGGATCATGGGTGAAATTGAGAAACAAACAGCTGGAATGCCAAATTCAAGCCAACAACACATCGATCCAAGGGGCTTTTATTTAAATTCCTACAAAACAACGTAAAAACACATACAAATAATACAACAACATATAAAAGTTATATAAAGCCACATTGTATAACAATTAGATAAAAATACATAAAAATAAACATAAAGTACCTAAGAACATACAACTTTATCAAGTCGAAAGTACCCAATTCGTAGGTATAAAAATCACTCATCAAAGAATCCTACAAGGATAAGCAAGGAAGTGGAACAAACTTGGTGAGCAAGTCAAATCCAATGAAGGAAAGGAAAATCTATCTAGAAGAGCTTTTTGAAGGAAGTTAATTGCCACTAGGAAGTTGAAATGTAATACCCGAGACCATTATGTAATTTAATGAAATTAATAAATTGAATTTGTGTGAACCTATTGGTGATTTTAATAAATATACGTGTATGTGTTATATAAATATATATTTTATTGAGTTATACGATGAGGTGTATTTAGATAAGTAGGTTTGGATTAATTTAATTATTTGAATTTAACTAAGTAGTTAACAATTTTATTAAATGCAAGGAATGGAGTTATAACTCAAATTTGAGTTCGGAGTGATAATTAAAAATGCGGACTGTATATTTGAGTCCGGAACATCGAAATTAGTTAAAATACACTGTAATCACCAAATGTGTCGGGGTTGACTTTTTGGTCAAAGTCAACTAGTTGACTTTTTTTCGGATAAAAAGTCAAACTCATGTACGGGGATGATTTTGATCAAACAAATATTCCCACGATGTTCGAAACGTCGATTTTAGTAGGAATCGGTATTAGTAACAAAAATATTGAATTTTGGAGGGCAAAATGGTCAAATAATTTATTTAATTGATTAATTGATTAATATAATATTTTATTAATTAAAATTGTATCAGCTGAATTTGGAGGGACCCAAGTGACTATCAAATTGGGACAAATGAGATGAAGTAAGGTGCGACTATGAATAGAAATCAAGGAGGAGGGAGTTATTTTCTTTAAAGTCCAAAATCTCTTCATTTTCTCAACTCCTTATTTTTTTTCTTTTATCCTTGTAACTGATCATGAGAAATCCTAAGGGTCTTACAACTTATGAATTCAGAATTTTCATCAAAGGGGAAATCAAATTCTATAAATTCTCCATTCTAAAATACTTATTCCTTTTGCTAAACAAATTCTATTGAAAGAAAATTGTGAAGTTGAGTGTGAGTGAAAAAGGTTTGGCGGAATTCTGGAGTTTCAAAAGATCAAGAAGGCAAGGAAGGAGAGATAACATGCCTAATTCAAGGAGAATTCATCCAAAAGAGGTAACCCATAAACTTAGTTTTATGTTCTTAAAGAAATAAAGAGGAAAATACAAGTTGGGTGGTATATGATTTGTTTGTGGCTTTGTGTTGTCATATTGTTGATAGTTGTTGATGAATATAGATGATTAAGAACGAAAGTTCTGGGATTAATCATGCCATGTATGCTTTGAATTTCATAAATTTATGTTGTGCATGCTCAATGTTTGGAATAATGCCTCTAAGAAGCTAAATTGATCAAAAAGTGAAAATTTGTTAAGGTTTGAAGTTGTGTTATGTATATACATGTTATATAAGATAATAAAAGTCATGATAAGTGATTTTCAAGTTTAGAGCTATGAAAGCTAAAGCCAATTGAATTGAATTTAAGTTCTACAGGAAGCAGAGCTTGATACTGAGTCTGTCCCGGCCGCGCCACTTCCCCAGCCAAAACCAGCGCGGCCGCGCTAGTCCCCAGAAATGGAATTTGATTTCTTTTGCAATCTAAGTCTTTGAGTATGGGCAATAGAGTCCTATATGCATCAAAATGTATTTGTTATAATGTCTAAGCTAGTTATGCATGTGGCGACTTGGTAAAATTTGTTTATAAATAAATTTTTAAAGGAAAAGCTATCTTCAATTGAGGAAATGACGTAAATATGTTTTATTAACATTTGAGCATGCGCATCAGAACCTATGTAGCAACAATATGAGGGTCAAATATGATCATCGCTAGTTTTTAAGGAAAAGAGCCATTAAGTTTGTTTTTGAATATAAATCTCAAAATGATATATTAAATGTCGAATGCATGGACCTAATTTGGTTTTAAATCTTCAGACTAATGTGTTTATTTGTTATATGATGTCTGCTAAGACCCTATCATGCTAGATAGAGAACTGAGCATTGGAAAGCTCAACTCTGGGCCTGGAAGGGAGTAGCGCGGTCGCGCCACTCCCAGGCATAAAAGCAGCGCGGACGCGCCGTGCTGCAGAGTGGTCAAGATGTTCTGTTTGTAATCTAAAGCTTGATACCTGTGTGTTAAATTCTTATAAGCTTTATTATGTGACCATCGGAATGTTTATATTATCTAAGTATGTAATGGCTATGTTGAACCAAGGTATAAAAAGGTTTAAACAGGTTTTGTAAATAAAACTTTTGGAGTAAAAACAAAAACAACAATTTGTGATATATGATGAATTGTTTTAAAGGTATATTTGGTTAATTGTATGTTGGTAATACACATCTATAATCATGAAACAGTCGCATTAGATATGTATTAAGTGAGTAGAATATGAGAATCGATTATTGTGAATAAGTGACTAATGAATATCTGTATATGAATATATATATATATATAGGATATTTGCAGTAAAGTTAAGCAATAATCGTAAATTACGCGAAAGACAAGTATTCTATCTTTATTACCTTTACTCTGGTGAATGCGAGTTTTAATTTCACTCGTTCAGTTGAACAAATATTCTAACCTTATTCACTTATTCAGTGATCGAGATATTCTTAACTTGTGCTAATTATCAATATGTACAAGTTTCTTATGTCGTAAGTTTGACAAATTCTAATGTGGTACAAGCTTTATTGATGATTACTCAATTGTTAATTCAATTGTTATGCTTTAAAGTTCTTATTCATTAATGAAATTGCTTTCAAGAATGCTTTCTAGTCTTTTGGTTTTGGCTAGATATAATTGAAGTGAAACGTTATGTTATTTGAGCAATTCAAATTCATTGTAGCTACTTAAAATATACCAATCCAAATTGTTTTGGTGCGGTCCCGCATGAGTACTAAGATGAACAACCCGAATAACGGGGAAAAGCTGATGTCGGGCATATAGACCCATTTACACTTATGTGTTTAAATTTCATACTTGTGCACAATGTAGGGTACGAAAGGCTGATCACCTGGAGTACTTGCAGAAAAGGTTTTACAATCTATTTGATTGTCAAAAACTTCTGATGGTTTTCGATGAAATAAAACTATGTTCAGGGTATTTAACACCCCTCAATATGCCATTAAAATTCTAAAACTCTTATCTTTAATATTCATACTTATCTCTTGTTGATTCTTTTCATTATTGAGAAACACAATTCAGATATCTCTATTCCTGATGTTATTATCAAATTACTTGATATACTTGCTAGGCAATTTGTGCTCATTCTTGCTTAAACCTTTCAGTTAAGGATGAGAAGGCCGAGGGCTCGAGCAAGGACAAGGGAAAGGCTAAAATGAAGTGATGAAAACTTATTACTTTGCATAAGTTTAGTTTTTTTCGCATTGATGTAATGTAGCGATGAACGCTAAGTTTAAAGTTTTGTGACTTGGGATTATGTTTAGATTTATATTTGGTTTATTATCGAATACTACTGTATTTATTAGTATTACTTATGAAGTTTATTTAGTTAGACGACGTGTACGATGTATCGTGAGCACCATATCCTGTGTTTGATGTTACACAGATTTGGGGGCGTCACAGGTTGGTATCAGAGCCGTAGGTTATAAACCTTAGGTGGGAGAACCTTAGATTATAACCTTAGAGAAATTAGTGGAGATAGGAAGGAGATGAACTCACATAGAGTTTTAAGTGCTGAGTATAACTTATTTTCCTATAAAAAAACAAACAAAATGTTTATTTTTTTAAAAAAAATACTAATCTAGTTATTTGTTTTGATTGTAGGATGTCAGGAGAAGAGGAGATTAGAGATATCCATGTGGTTAGTGAGCAGTTAGTAGCAGTTGTACCTCCACCCATAGCTGAGGCAGCAACTGATTCAGACCCAAATGAGGACCCAGAGGAGGATTCTGAGGAGGATCCCGAGGAAGAGGAGCCCGAGGAGGACTCTGAGGAAGCACCAGAGGATAGGCTGCTAGATGAGTTTATGGATAGGAACACGGAGTTGTACGATCGAGTTCATGAGTTGGAGGAACAGTACCAGGAAGAGAACGGGGCAGTGGCATTACTCGGGGCATTGGTGCATCATCTGATGGTTAGGAACGCAGATCTGGCTGACAAGCTGCGTGCATCAGATCATAAGGCAGATAGGTTGAGGGTAGAAAAGGAGGCCATCCGGTCCCACTTGGGAAATACGATAAACGGATTGGAGGCGAGAGTTCAGGGTCTTCAAACAGATAAACAATTGACTACCACTTACTGGAGGGATGAGATAAAAGGTCGTGTAAGGGCTCAAAACCAAAGGGATGAGTTAGAGGATGAGGTGAGAAACAAGAAGGTTAGAATGGATAGAATGCAGTACGCATTTAGATCAGCGCATGGCAGGTTCCAACATAGGTTGTATCATTTTCCGCATGAGGAGCACCGGTCTAGACACGCTATAAGCCGACGGCTAGTTCTGGACATGGCAGATAAGGAATATGAAGATGCTGTGAGGAGGGGTCTTTGAGTTTATATTAGTGTGAATTTTTTAGTAGTGTCGTATCGAACGCTTATCTACTGATGTAAATATTTAAATTTCAGATTTTAAGTTAAGAGATGTAAATGGCATTTTTCCATAAGATGTTAAGTACCTTGGTTTTACGGTTTTTCATATTAATAAGATATGTTTACTTATATGTGTGATGTGCTGATTAAGCTTATATATAAGCTATAAATGTTATAAGATTAAGTTATGAGATGATAACATGTAAATTCTATTTATCAGAAAAATGCCAAGGGGAAGGCGTCGTCAACAAACACCAGAAGAGTCGCCAGTAATGTTGGGGACCAACCGAACCCCATGCAGCAATTCGTAGACCTACTAGTTGGGGCACTACAGAATCGGACCCCGAATAATAACAATAACCCTCCGACGGCCCAAGTGGCAACTTTTAAGGACTTCAAAAGCGTGGGACCCCCTGAATTCAAAGGGACCACATAACCCATTGAAGCCTAGTCGTGGATCAAAGAAATTGAAAAGGCGTTTGCAATCGCCCGAGTAGGAAATGAGCATAAAACGATCTTCGCCACGTACATGTTGAAAGGTGAAGCTAACTTCTGGTGGGAGGCGAACCAGAACAGGGTTGGAGAATGTGTGATATCCTGGGAGAGGTTTAAAGAGGTCTTTTTCGAGAGCTATTTTCCTGTGAGTATGCAAAGTCGCATGGAGATGCGATTTTTGGAGCTGAAGCAAGATGACATGACGGTACCCCAATACGCCGCAAAGTTTAACGAACTGGCGAGGTTTGCACCTCATCAGGTCGACACTGAAGAGAGAAAGACGAGGAGGTTCTAGCAGGGTCTCAAGCCATGGTTATATAGCAGACTTTTAGTGTTGCAGACGAACAGCTTCGCTACTCTCCTGGAGAAGGCCATAATTGCTAAGGGCGGAAGTGAAGCCCTGATGAAGTTCAACAAGGAAAAGAGGAAGAAGTATGAAGGAGGAAATAGAGGGGAGGGTAGTAGCAGTGGTAGCAAAAGGAAGTGGAACAACAACAACAACAACAACAACAATAACAACAGCAACCCAACAAGTTTTAGGGGTAAATCTGGTGATTCGAAGAAAAGAGCAAAGGCTTGCAAGGAGTGTGGGAAGAGTCACTCAGGCGCGTGCCTAAAGGGAAAGAATGTATGCTTCAATTGCGGACATGAGGGGCACATCTCTCCCAATTGCCCCGCACCAAAGAAGAATGGATGCTTCAACTGCGGAGCATTAGATCATCAAGCTAGGAATTGCTCGAAGAAGAACTCAAGTGCAGGAAATGGAGGAAGGAGAAATAACAGAGGGAATCTTACAATTTCTGGACCACCAATTCAGAATCGACCAATAGCAAGGACTTTCAACATGACAGTTCAGGATGCGGTCGTATCAAAGGACGTGGTTTCAGGTATCATTCCGATCAATGATATATCTGCATATGTGTTATT
Organism: Aralia elata; assembly: GCA_034770075.1. Taxonomy (NCBI): domain Eukaryota; kingdom Viridiplantae; phylum Streptophyta; class Magnoliopsida; order Apiales; family Araliaceae; genus Aralia; species Aralia elata. The sequence goes on along the minus strand of CM068387.1, from coordinate 68,495,250 downwards.
TGATTCGGGTGCTACTTGTTCCTTCGTATCGCATGAATTCTCCCAACGATTAAACCTACCCCAGGAAGAACTGGAACACCCGATGAACATAGAAGTTGCGAATAAGGAAATAATTCCCGTTAGCCATATTCATAGGAATTGTGTTGTTGATATAAGGGGGTATAAGTTACTTGTGGATTTAATTCCAATTCAACTAGGAGAATTTGATGTAATTCTAGGTATGGATTGGTTATTTAACCATGGGGCAATGATAGATTGCCAGAAAAAGTGTATAAACCTTCAGACTCCAAATCAATCTAAGGTAGTGTTCTATGGTAGCAAATCGCCTAGACACTCGGGTTGTCTGACGATGATGCAAGCTAGGAAATTGTTGAGAAAATGTTATGTAGGTTATCTGGCCCGTATTGTTAATACCCAGAAAGTAGAGACAGAGATGGGACAAATACCTGTTGTAAGTGAGTTTCCCGATGTGTTTCTGAAGGATTTGCCAGGTCTACCACCAGATAGGGAGATCGAATTCGTTATAGATCTAGTGCCTGGAACGGCACCGATTTCGAAAGCCCCATACAGAATGGCACCAGTGGAGATAAAGGAGCTGATGGTACAGCTACAGGAGTTATTGGATAAGAAGTATATCCAACCGAGTGTGTCTCCTTGGGGAGCACCAGTTTTATTTGTGAAAAAGAAGGACGGATCGATGAGACTTTGTATTGACTATCGGGAGTTGAACAAAGTGACGATCAAAAACAAATACCCACTACCCAGAATAGATGATTTGTTTGATCAGTTGAAGGGAGCGAAATATTTTTCCAAAATCGACTTATGGACGGGTTATCACCAGTTGAAGGTGAAGAAGGAAAATGTACCTAAAACAGCATTCAGGACTCGCTATGGCCACTACAAGTTCCTGGTAATGTCATTCGGGTTAACGAATGCGCCAGCGGCATTCATGGACATGATGAACCGGGTATTCAAGCAATACTTGGATAAGTTTATAGTTGTGTTCATAGATGATATTCTGATCTATTCTAAGACTCAGGAAGATCATGCTGAACATTTAAGGATGGTGTTGGAAGCGTTGAGAAAGGAGAAATTATACGCAAAATTCTCGAAGTGTGAATTCTGGTCGGAAAGAGTTCAATTTTTGGGTTATGTGATTGACAAAAACGGAATCTCTGTCGATCCAGCAAAGGTGGAAGCAGTAATTAATTGGGAGCAGCCAAAGACACCAACAGAAGTAAGAAGTTTCTTGGGATTGGCAGGCTATTACAGAAGATTCATTCAGGATTTCTCGAAAATAGCAGGGACTCTGACTAATCTGACGAGGAAGTCGGTAAAATTTGTATGGACGGAGAAATGTGAGGAAAGTTTTCAAGAGTTGAAGAAAAGATTAAGTGAGGCACCAGTATTGTCATTACCAGACGATACAGGTGATTTTGTGGTTTATAGTGATGCGTCTCACAAAGGACTTGGCTGTGTGCTTATGCAACATGGTAAAGTTATTGCGTACGCATCAAGACAGTTAAAAGATTACGAAAAGGGATATCCTACCCATGACCTGGAATTGGCTGCAGTAGTGTTCGCCCTGAAAATATGGAGGCACTATTTATATGGTGCAAATACACGGACCATAAAAGTCTAAAGTATATCTTCACGCAGAAAGAGCTGAATATGCGTCAGAGGAGATGGTTGGAGCTGATTAAGGACTACGATTGCGAAATTTTGTATCATCCGGGAAAAGCTAACGTGGTAGCAGACGCGTTGAGTAGGAAGGGAAGCGAAAGGTTGGCGTTGTTAATAGCTCAAGAAGAGTTAATCAAGGAAATGTCGAGATTGGAACTCGAGATAAAAAGTCCAAAGGAGTCAGATGAAAAATTGTTCGCAGTGGAAGCTCGACCGACTCTAATGGACAGAATAAAAGAAGCGCAAGGCAGCAATGAGGAATGTGAAAAGGTGAGGAAAAGAATTATAGATGGGGAAGGGCTTAAATTCAGTGTGGATGGTGATGGACTGTTAATATTTAAGAGGAGAATTTGGGTGCCAGCAGTAACTGAGTTAAAGGAAGAAATTCTACAGGAAGCTCATAGTTCAAGTTACTCGATTCATCCGGGAAGCACAAAGATGTATCGGGATCTTCATCAACATTATTGGTGGCCTAACATGAAGAGAGAGGTCGCAGAGTGCGTCAGCAGATGTTTAACATGCCAAAGAGTTAAGGCAGAACACCAAAAACCGAGCGGGTTACTTCAACCTTTGGAAATACCGGAATGGAAGTGGGAGCATATCACGATGGACTTTGTGGTAGAGCTTCCAACTACACAGAAGGGTTATGATGTAGTATGGGTGATCGTTGATCGATTAACTAAGTCAGCGCACTTCTTACCGATTAAGATCAAATTCAACTTGGACCAGTTGGCAAAACTCTAAATCAAAGAAGTTGTCTCCAGACATGGAGTACCGATATCGATTGTATCAGATCGCGATCCACGGCGCACAGTAAATTTCTGGAAAAGTTTCCAAGAGCATATGGGAACGCAACTGAGATTGAGCACTGCATATCATCCTCAGACAGATGGGCAGAGCGAGAGGACAATTCAAACCTTAGAGGACATGCTGAGAGCATGCATTATGGATTTCAAAGGAAGTTGGGATGACCATCTGCTGTTAGTAGAGTTTGCATATAACAACAGTTATCACGCAAGCATCGGTATGTTACCTTATGAAGCTCTGTATGGAAGAAAGTGCAGAACCCCGCTGTGCTGGAAAGACGACTATTAGGGACGGAATTGGTACAGCAGACTGCAGATGTTGTCAAGTTAATACGGGCAAGATTAGTGTCGGCCTAAGATCGACAGAAGAAATATGCTGATCACCATAGGCAGCAGCGAGACCTTAACATTGGTTCTTATGTGTTTCTGAAAGTATCTCCCTGGAAGGGGAAGATGAGGTTTGGGAAGAAGGGAAAACTGAGTCTGAGGTTTATAGGACCCTTTGAAGTGGTGAGGCGAGTAGGAGAGGTAGCTTATGAAATAGCTTTACCTCCGGAGCTGGAGCATATACACAACGTGTTCCATGTGTCAGTTTTACGACCTTACAAGCGGGATTACAAGCATGTCATAGAATATGAACCCATTCAGTTTGAAAAAAAATTTAACCTACGAGGAAATTCCTGTACAAATTATTGATAGGAAAGATCAAGTTCTAAGAAATAAGATAATACCTTATGTAAAGGTTGTATGGAGGAACCACACTGCTGAAGAAGCTACGTGGGAACTCGAGAAAAAGATGATAAAAAACTACCCTAATCTTTTTGTTTAACTTTGTAACGATTCCGGGGACGGAATCCTTGTAAGGGAGGGTGAATGTAATACCGGAGACCATTATGTAATTTAATGGAATTAATAAATTGAATTTGTGTGAACCTATTGGGTGATTTTAATAAATATACGTGTATGTGTTATATAAATATATTTTTTATTGAGTTATATGATGAGGTGTATTTAGATAAGTTAGTTTGGATTAATTTAATTATTTGAATTTAACTAAGTAGTTAACAATTTTATTAAATGCAAGGAATGGAGTTATAACTCAAATTTGAGTTCGGAGTGGAAATTAAAAATGCGGACTGTATATTTGAGTCCGGAACGTCGAAATTAGTCAGAATAGACTGTAATCACCAAATGTGTTGGGGTTGACTTTTTGGTCAAAGTCAATCGGTTGACTTTTTTTTGGATAAAAAGTCAAACTCGTGTACGGGGATGATTTTGATCAAACAAATATTCCCACGATGTTCGGAACGTCGATTTTAGTAGAAATCGATGTTAGTAACAAAAATATTGAATTCCGGAGGGCAAAATGGTCAAATGATTTATTTAATTGATTAATTGATTAATATAATATTTTATTAATTAAAATTGTATCAGCTGAATTTGGAGGGACCCAAGTGACTATCAAATTGGGACAAATGAGATGAAGTAAGGCGCGGCTATGAATAGAAATCAAGGAGGAGGGAGTTATTTTCTTTAAAGTCCAAAATCTCTTCATTTTCTCAACTCCTTATTTTTTTCCTTTTATCCTTGTAACTGATCATGAGAAATCCTAAGGGTCTTACAACTTATGAATTCAGAGTTTTCATCAAAGGGGAAATCAAATTCTATAAATCCTCCATTCTAAAATACTTATTCCTTTTACTAAACAAATTCTATTGAAAGAAAATTGTGAAGTTGAGTGTGAGTGAAAAAGGTTTGGCGGATTTCTGGAGTTTCAGAAGATCAAGAAGGCAAGGAAGGAGAGATAGCACGCCTAATTCAAGGAGAATTCATCCAAAAGAGGTAACCCATAAACTTAGTTTTATGTTCTTAAAGAAATAAAGAGGAAAATGCAAGTTGGGCGGTATATGATTTGTTTGTGGCTTTGTGTTGTCATATTGTTGATAGTTGTTGATGAATATAGATGATTAAGAACGAAAGTTCTAGGTTTAATCATGCCATGTATGCTTTGAATTTCATAAATTTATGTTGTGCATGCTCAATGTTTGGAATAATGCCTCTAAGAAGCTAAATTGATCAAAACGTGAAAATTTGTTAAGGTTTGAAGTTGTGTTATGTATATACATGTTATATAAGATAATCAAAGTCATGATAAGTGATTTTCAAGTTTAGAGCTATGAAAGCTAAAGCCAATTGAATTGAATTTAAGTTCTACAGGAAGTAGAGCTTGATACGTACTGAGTCTATCTCGGCCGCGCCACTTCCCCAGCCAAAACCAGCGTGACCGCGCTGGTCCCCAGAAATGGAATTTGATTTCTTTTGCAATTTAAGTCTTTGAGTATGGGTAATAGAGTCCTATATGCATCAAAATGTATTTGTTATAATGTCTAAGCTAGTTATGCATGTGGCGACTTGGTAAAATTTGTTTATAAATAAATTTATAAAGGAAAAGCTATCTTGAATTGAGGAAATGACGTAAATATGTTTTATTAACATTTGAGCATGCGTATCAGAACCTATGTAGCAACAATATGAGGGTCAAATATGATCATGGCTAGTTTTTAAGGAAAAGAGCTATTAAGTTTGTTTTTGAATATAAATCTCAAAATGATATATTAAATGTCGAATGCATGGACCTAATTTAGTTTTAAATCTTCAGACTAATGTGTTTATTTGTTATATGATGTCTGCTAAGACCCTATCATGCTAGATAGAGAACTGAGCATTGAAAAGCTCAGCTCTGGGCCTGGAAGGGAGTAGCGCGGCCGCGCCACTCCCAGGCATAAAAGTAGCGCGAACGCGCCGTGCTGCAGAGTGGTCAATGTGGCGCCCCCAAATCCGGGTACCTCAAACCCGAATCCGGTGCTACACGGTACATCCCATTCCATACAACATAATAGACATGAATGTAATTACTATATTATTACAACACGTCTTACTCTCAATCCCAGGTTCTATTACCATAACATCAATCCAAATACATAATAAGTCTTAGTATTACAACATTACTAATACAAATAAACTATGACGCCATCTAGACGTTCATCTTGCCCTTTCCCTTGTCCTTACCGGAACCTTCGGCCCGCTCGGACTTAGCTGCAATGTTTAATATAAAGCAAGAATGAGCATTCAATTGCCCAGCAAGTATAACAGTTGAATAACAACAATATCATCAATCATATCATTTCTCTTCGACAACTGAACAATAGTTGTGAGATATTCTGAATAAACAAGAATAATACTTTGCTTTCGTTTTAAAAATATATTTTTGAAACGACATTGAGTGGTCATAAGACCTTGAACTTTCTTTTGCGTTCTTGAAAAGGTACACAGAAATATAACTGCAAACCGTCTTACTTACGAGCACTTCTAGGTGATCAGCCTATTGTACTCTATGTTGATCAACACTCTAGCTGGAAACGACTATATGCGTTTGTTTAGGCGCTCGATGCCTTGTCAGAATAACTGACTAAAAACTGCCCCTAATATTAGGGTTGTTCATCTCATTCATGCCTCGGAATCCTAACCAAAACGATTCGGTTGGATAGCTCTACTTAATCATCAATAACATATCAAGGATTTATTATCAAATCAATAAAATATCTCAATATCTGTCTAGCCGAAACAAATGGCATCGACGTTCTCTACAACAGTTCATATATATGTGAACTTTGAAAGCTTCAACAATTTATGTCATAACATAGCTCGAATACTTGTGCAAATACTGAAAGATTTACATAAGTAAGGAATTCACACAACCATATATATTGCGTAAATCGAAACTTCAAACATCGCATGAGAGTCAAGAGAATATAATCAAATGAATCAAATAAACTTGCACAATATACGTCTCTTGTATAAGATACGAAACTTGCATTCAATACTGAAAATGAATGAAGCTAGAGAACTTGCCCAACACAAAGGTTAGACAAGGGTTTAGGAAACTTGCCTTAAGCGCTTGCTACTACTTGACGTTAATCGTCCTTCAAATATGTCCTACGCATTTAAACATATATTCACATACCAATTAGTCTCACAATAGACACCAAACATTGGCTTACATTAATCAAGACATTTCATGCTTGGGGTCATCCAACTATTACACTAACATATCATACATATGCTTTGAGGTATTTATAACATGTTGGGACTATATAAACATGCATCGCATCAATAACACAAAGCAGCAGAACAATTCACCTCTGCAGACCGGCGCAGCTGCGCAGGTCTTGTACTTGGGAGTGGCGCAGCTGCGCCACTCTAATCCAGGGACTTTCAGGTCTGGCACCCAGCGCAGCTGCGCAGGTGCTATGCTTGGGAGTGGCGCAGCTGCGCCACTCTGCATCCAGGGACTTTCAAGTCTGGCACCCAGCGCAGCTGCGCAGGTGCTATGCTTGGGAGTGGCGCAGCTGCGCCACTCTGCATCCAGGGACTTTCAAGTTCTGCTACTGCAGAACCCAAAAATCCAAACTCTTGATTCCGTCCCATTTGCTTCTTAGCCATTATACAACAAGTCTATATGACTCAAAACATACTTTTACAACTAAGCTATGCATCATAACATCAATTAACCATTCCTAATTCTCATGTTCCTTAGAGAAATCATTCTCTTAGACATTAAACCAAATAGTTGGTGGGCATGAGTTGAAAACTCACATTGGAGTAGAGTTTGATTATACTGTAGTCCAGATTTCCCACTGAAATCATTACTCAAACCTTCTTGGCATATACCAACAATACACAACCAATGCACATAACCAAACCAAGATGGTTATAACTTCATTATTAACAAAATATGAATAACAGTCCTCTAATATCCATTTCAGTCCATTTCTTGATTCCTTATGCAAAGGTTTGATTCTCATTCATTGTTCCACTTTTACATACCATTAACAAGGTTTAATAGAGCTAACAACATTCATACACATGTTCATGAGCAACCAAGCAATTTCAGCAACATAACTCCAAAACAATCACAGTAAAACTATAAACTTGGAAAGAATGTGGAAATGAGCTAAGCTCTATATTGCATACCTCTTGAGCTTGTTCTAAGGTTGCTAATGAGCTAAAGCCAGCTGCTACTATACTCCTTCTGCTTTCTCAAACCACCCGAACTCACTCAATTCTTACACTCTCTCAATCTTCAGTTTCTAACTTAGCAAAATCAAAGGAATGGAAGCTAAACAATGGGAGAGTATATATAGAAGAAGTGATCAGAGCTTCATGGATAGGTTGTGGGCTGAGCATGCCAGACACGGCAGCTCCCAATGCTCGGGTAGGAGAGCTTCGGCTCCTCCAAGGTGTGGTCAGCCATTGGGCTCTCCCCCTCCCTTCTCCCGAGTTTGCTTTCTGACATTCTTGCTTCACCAAATGCAGAGAATGCTTCTCCCCATGCTCTTCCCACGTTCTTGGCACCCTCCTCCCTCTCTTCCTCTCCTTCTCCCGTACTCTTCTCCCACCTTCAAATGACCAGCTGATTGTTATAACCCATTTCCCTTCATGGGTCATGGGTTTGGGTCATGGATGGTGGGTTTGGTTCATGGACTAAGTCCATGGGTTTTGGGCTTCACTTAATAACCTTTTGGGCTTCTCTTGGACTCCAAATTTAATACCAATTGGGCTTCTAATAAAAATCAATTGGGCTAAAATAAAATCCCACACTTGGATTATTAACCCCTCTCATTAACGCTTTGGCGAAATTATGAAAAGTCATAAAATCGAAAAAGGCGTCCTTTGCATAAATAGCGTTTTAGCGCTATTTCTCTAATGATTTAATCAACTCCAATAAAAATAATAACAATTAAAAATTATCACATACACATCATATGTAGAAATAAAATATTCAAACACATAACACGGAATAATATTAATAAAAGTTCAATTTATTCAATAAAATTCATAGGCTCGTGTTACAAAGCTACCCACGATCCGCGATCGTTACAGTCAAGATGTTCTGTTTGTAATCTAAAGCTTGATACCTGTGTGTTAAATTCTTATAAGCTTTATTATGTGACCATCGGAATGTTTGTATTATCTAAGTATGTAATGGCTATGTTGAACCAAGGTTTAAAAAGGTTTAAACAGGTTTTGTAAATGAAACTTTTGGAGTAAAAACAAAAACAACAATTTGTGATATATGATGAATTGTTTTAAAGGTATATTTGATCAATTATATGTTGGTAATACACATCTATAATCATGAAACAATTGCATTAGATATGTATTAAGTGTGTAGAATATGAGAATCGGTTATTGTGAATGAGTGACTAATGAATATCTGTATATGAATATATATAGGATATTTGCAGTAAAGTTAAGCAATAATCGTAAACTACGCGAAAGGCAAGTATTCTATCTTTATTACCTTTACTCTGGTGAATGCGAGTTTTAATTTCACTGGTTCAGTTGAACAAATATTCTAACCTTATTCACTTATTCAATGATCGAGATATTCTTAACTTGTGCTAATTATCAATATGTACAAGTTTCTTATGTCGTAAGTTTGACAAATTCTAATGTGGTACAAGCTTTATTGATGATTACTCAATTGTTAATTCATTTGCTATGCTTTAAAGTTCTTATTCATTAATGAAATTGCTTTCAAGAATGCTTTCTGGTCTTTTGGTTTTGGCTAGATATTATTGAAGTGAAACGTTATGTTATTTGAGCAATTCAAATTCATTGTAGCTACTTAAAATCTACCAATCCAAATTGTTTTGGTGCGGTCCCGCATGAGTACTAAGATGAACAACCCGAATAATGGGGAAAAGCTGATGTCGGGCATATAGACCCATTTACACTTATGTGTTTAAATTTCATACTTGTGCACAATGTAGGGTATGAAAGGCTGATCACCTGGAGTAATTGCAGAGAAGGTTTTACAATCTATTTGATTGTCAAAAACTTCTGATGGTTTTCGATGAAATAAAACTATGTTCAGGGTATTTAACACCCCTTAGTATGCCATTAAAATTCTAAAACTCTTATCTTTAATATTCATACTTATCTCTTGTTGATTCTTTTCATTATTGAGAAACACAATTCAGATATCTCTATTCCTGATGTTATTATCAAATTACTTGATATACTTGCTGGGCAATTTGTGCTCATTCTTGCTTAAACCTTTCAGTTAAGGATGAGAAGACCGAGGGCTCAAGCAAGGACAAGAGAAAGGCTAAAATGAAGTGATGAAAACTTATTACTTTGCATAAGTTTAGTTTTTTTTCCGCATTGATGTAATGTAGCGATGAACGCTATGTTTAAAGTTTTGTGACTTGGGAGTATGTTTGGATTTATATTTGGTTTATTATCGAATACTACTGTATTTATTAGTATTACTTATGAAGTTTATTTAGTTAGACGACGTGTACGATGTATCGTGAGCACCATATCCTATGTTTTATGTTACACAGATTTGGGGGCGTCACATGAAACCTACATGAAAAAGAATTAATATCTTATGCCTATAAATAGAGGATTACCAAGAGAGCTTAGGGACTAGTCTACAAAGTTTTCTCTCTATTATTCTTTAGTATTTTCAAGGTCATGTGTAGCTAAATTCTTATTCTTGGATTAAGGAGACGGAAACCTCAGAAGTATTACACGGTGAGATCTAATTGATTTTAATTATTTAATTATTATTTTGAGTATTGATTATTCTTCTATGCTTGAATTCTATGATTGATATATTTAATTGTTAGATTGCATACTAGTTTATTAAGTGTTAAAATCTACTGCTAAATTAGATATCAAATCCGTAATTGTTTGGTCACTCTAATTTGCGAAGCAACTAAGGTTAATAATTGACTGCAGATCACGAGATTATTATAGCTTAGGAAGAATATTCAACTAAATTAGATGCAATCGCTTGTGCTTGTGTTGTTCAGATTCGTCGGTTTTTTTAATTCTTAAAGCATCTACTAGAATAAACTTTTAGCGCTTGTCTGAAGTTGTTTAGTAGTTAGGGTTATTTAGATCGCTTATTTCTATCTAACTAAAATTAAGGAAACACGCGGAATAATTTAGAATGGTGAATTGATTCTAACGGTGAATATTCAAAATACTAATTAATTATGCTTGAGTCAATCATCAGTGTAAGTTTCTGAGGTAGAAGTTGATTTAATCCAAAGTTTGTTTTCTCTGATTTAGCTTAATAAATTATTTTGTATTATTTTTAGTTTACTTGAATAATTACATTCAAAACCCCATTTTTTCTGGTATACAAAATATAAAAATAAGATTAATCATTCTCTATGGGATCGACTCTTACTTGCACTACTACATAAATATTTCTCGTAGTAAGGTTTTATTTTTGGTTGCCTGCGACAGCATACCAAATTTTAGCGTCGTTGCTGGGAAGTGATTTTAGTTTGTTTTTATATTTTTATTATCCTTATTTTATTTTAATTATTTTTCATAAGTAATTTGAATTTTCTTGATTGTTTATGCCCGAAACTCGATCTACTAATCAAGGTGATTTAAAGTGTGATCCAGAGATAGAGAGAACTATTCGCAATTAAGGAATGAAGCTCGGACAAATTGTGCAGAAAAGGAATCCATGGCAGCAAATCGAACTCTGAAAGAGCTTGCGGCCCCCGACTTGAATCAACAACCCTTATGCATAACCTTCCCTAATTTTGATAGTAATACTCAATTTGAATTGAAATCTGGACTAATACATCTTTTACCTACTTTTCATGGTTTGGCACACTACAAAAAAATGGTGATTCGGCAACAACCAGTTTTCGTTGCTAAAGATATGAAATTTCGTTGCTAAATGTCATTTGCAACGATTTTTCGGTCGTTGGACCATTCGTTGCGCAATGAGCGTTGCTAATTGTCTAGCAACGAAATTATTTTGATCGTTGCAGAAAGTAAAATATTTTGCAACGAAAGTTGGTTTTCGTGTAAAAACAGAGATCATTTAGCAACGAAATGTATTGTTGCAAATTTATTAAGAAATTGTTACTGAAAAGCAACTTTCGTTGCAAAATCCTTCTAATTGGCAACGAAAATAACCTTTTTTTTGTCAACGAAATGCAAATTTCGTTGCGGTTAAGACACTTTTGCCAACGATATTTGTCGTTACTGAACGGTATGAAAATTGTTGCCTTAATTAATTTTCGTTGCTGATTGTATACTTTTTGGCAACGATGTTCGTTACTAAATGTGCAAAATATATCGATCATGTATTATTTTGCAACAAGATTATTCGTTGTCTTTGATCTTGTTATGGATAATTATGATCAATTAGCAACGATAATGTTCGATGCCAATTATTTTTCAAGAACAACAAAAGTTGTCGATTAGCAACGAAACTATATGTTGTCATTTGCTTTATATGTGCAACAAAAGTTATTATGATTTGCAACAATATAAATGTTACCTTTTTATTTGTTATGTAACGAATGTCGAAATTATTTTACAAACAAAATAAATCGTGGCTCAATAACCCCCATAACAAATTAGGACAAAAGTACAAAAACCTCAAATATTATTAATTAAATAAAATCATCTGGTACATGATTATTCATCATCTTTACAATCAACTATTTAAATGATTATTGGGACACATGTACAAAGTTGGCGCCTTCAACAAACTGCCCATGAAATACCAAATCACTACTTAACTATAGGGAAAGAACTGTTCAGTCCAGTACACACAAGCATGATTGTTACTCGCTTTCACAACATTTAGAGCATAAGTGCACAAGGTGGAGGAATTACCAAAATTCACAGGCTTCAAGAGATACTTCATCATCAAGGTCCTTAATTACTTGCAACATATATTCAATTACATTCCTCGTGTATGGCTGTAGTCACATGAATAACGAAAGATGAAGAGAAGGGGGATACAAGTATCATGAAAGACATTAAATATATGAAATTAGAGGAATTAATTTAGTTTTTTTTGTTTGAACACAGATGAATTCCTTACTAACAGAAAACAATAAACACTTAAGAGTGTATATAATATATATAGCTTCAGTACAACTAGCTTAAAAATGTAACTTTTAGAAAGCTTTTTAGGAAAAAAAACATAAATAAAACCAATAGAATGTGCAATAGCCAACAAACAAAAAATGTAACAAGCACCAATTTTCAAACTTGATTCTAAAGGGAGGAAAACTAGAGTCTCAAAAACTAGTATCTATACCATAGCCAGTTTGCCACTCACCAGGCTATTCCCAAAAGGCCAAACAAGTAGAACACAAATTCCCAACCAAAATTTTGAATCAATGGAGCTACCAAAAGAATTCTGCAATATTCTCAACATTAGAAATGACCAACGAATATATCCTTGGCAAGCAGAAAATACACCTTGCTCGGCAAGATCAGTTTGAAGCAATTAATAAAGATATCAATGAACTGTAAAATTTCTGGTACAATGTTAAAAAATAAATCCAAGGGAGAAAGTAGATGTGGTACTGACTGGGAAAGGCCTAGTTTATTGAGAATAGATGTAAGAGTGCTCAATTCGTCAATATTATTTGCTCAGCCTCAATCACCCGTTTCCAATACTGCTCCTTGGATCCTGATCAAGAGCAACCAAATTTAGCAAAGCATATTGAGAATTTAAACTGAGAATAACATTTCTAAATTATGATTAACACTACAAACTTGAAACACATACCAATTTAGAATTTCACAGAGTTTCCAGAAGATTAGTAATCATTCAACGTTAAAATATAAATCAGAATTATATCTCTCTTAAATTATTGATTAGCCAATTCAAGAGTCCAGATTTCATCACAAACAAAACTGCCATATTATGGTTGGTTGACAAGAATAAAGTTCTGGAAAAGAGCAGCAATAGAGATCAGATTTATCGTCTAGCAAGTACCACATATTTTTCATCTAGGAAAGACATAAAACTACTCCACGTTAATAGCATCGCAATTTCTCTTCTCACATCAATAGCATTGCAATTTCCCCTCTACACAAATGAGTTCATCAAAATTTTACCCTATTCCTTACTATTGACCAGAAATCAAGTACTAAGGATTTCACTATGTAAAAATAATAATATTAAAAAAACAAAAATAATTTACTAAATTCTCTTTATGGATAGTACCCAACGCCAGATTTATGAATTTACAGATGGTTAAACACATACAATATTGATTCATCTAGATTTTTACTGTTCTTCTGGGTGATATTATCGAGGAGAAAAAAGCAAATTCCTATTACCTTATGCATGAAATAGTCGAAATTATAGTACTCACAAGAAAAAAGATTTTGTATTAACACATCATTACTATTAAATCATCATTTGATTAACAAATAAGTCTAAATATCAAATAATATGTATCATAAATTCAAAAACATCAAAAACAAATCCACCAATCAAAACGTTCTCAACTTATTCAAAAAGAAAATTCAAGACTTCATGGACTTTATCAAGATGTTAATAAACCCAAATTAAAAAAATTAAAAAATTTTAAAAAAAGAAAGAAGAGAAAAACTAAAAAAAAAAAAAGAAAAAGAAAAAGAAAAATAATTAAGAAAGATATGCATAAATGGATATGTACAAGGAATCAGTAACATATTCGCAAAGCTTTCCTTTAGTAGAGTAGACAATCAAGGCAACTTCAGCATCACAGAGAACAAAGATATCATGAGCTTTCTTCATGCAAAAGTCTGCATTACAAAGCATACGCTTGTAACAAATTAACCATGTATATCAAGTTATCATCTAATGGATAAGTATCACCATGCAGGACAAATATTCACACCATAACTTAAATCCCATAAATAAGTATCACCATGCAGGACCGGTATTCCTTAAAGGCCATCAATAAACATAAAAATCAACCATATGATATAAAACCAAGTGTTTCATTAACCATCAATAAACCTAAAAATCAACTAAAACCATATTATATAAAACCAACTGTTTCATTCTTTGTGCATAGGTCAGAAATAAACAGAGTAACTAAGAAGAGGGATAATTCTGTTTACCTAAGAAGAGGGATAATTCTATTAAAAGGTAAACGCAAGCTTAATAAGAACAATGTAATCCATGAATTTACTTAGCATATACTCCATATTAATTACAAATTGAACAAATTCATGAATCATATTATTAGAGTTCATATTATCAAATAAATCTTGACCACTGATACTTGATATTTTCCTAGGAAAAAAAAATTCCAAGATTACTCAACTATGTGAAGTTATGTTCCCCCTCCGCAGCTTATTTGACATTTTAATTACAATTTTACATTACCAAAGTCTTCTTTCTTTATATTTGGGTAGTTGGAATTTATAATATCATTACACACTTTATGACATAAAAATTTTGCACCACATAATAATAAACCATGGGATGCACGTACTCCACTGGAAAATAATTTGTCCCAACTTGGCAGGGCCAGCAGCAACCAAGATTCCTGCAAGTGGGGCCTAAACATCCTAACCTTATCAACAAAAGGTCCAACTTATAAATTATTAAGCAACACCATCCATGAGTGGCTCATGAAGTTTCACGTCAACTTAAAACTCCCAATCTACCACCAAAGAGATGAAATATCTACTGAACCATGTTTCAAATTTAACAAAGACAACAAAAATAGCAAATCCCAGCTGATTGCAAGACAAGCCTTGTCCCAAAGCTAGAATCAGGGTGCAGTGACATAGTTAATAAATGACCTCTAATACACTTACTCGTTCCAAAATAAGAATCTCATTACAAAAATCATGCATTTAAAAATAAAAAATAAAAAACTTTTCAATTTTCCTATTAGCCTCCAAAATTAATTTCCCATAAGTTCTATTCATCCCATCCTTTAAAGCTCCCTAGCAAACGTTTGGCTTTCTCTTTCATTGTTATGAGCACTCATATTTTGTAACACCTTTTAAATTTTTAAGGCAATACTACTAGTTTGAACATGCTAACCTGGTGTTTCAAAAAATAGAGTGCCAGAACACCATCCCGTGGAGTAGCTTCAGATTTTGGCTGAGAAATATCCTGCAATGGGAATGGAAAGCGTACAAAGGAACAATAAATAGATAATTCAATTTGAAAAAAAAAGTAGTAATGGAACGAAATTAGAAAAGAAGAACCTTCTATGAGTGTCCCCCATCTTCTCAGACTTCCATATTTACAAAATCTTTATAATTGATTTGCACAAATCTTTTGAGGGACCGCTGAATAATTGTATTTGGAGAGAAAATACGGGGGGAGGCGACTGAGTTGGAGAGAAATTAGAGGGGAGATGACTGGGAGGGGAGGCACTGCTAGGAGGAGGCGCCATTAAGAGAAGGGACGATTGAAGGAGATAGGGCGCGATTGACGGAGATAGGGCACGATTGAGGGAGATAGGCTCGACTGAATATATTTTCTAATACGAGGGAGTGAAAATTGAGGGAGAGGGCGGGAGTGAAAATTATGGGAGGGAATTTTTGTAGGGCCAAATATAGCCCAAATCACCTCCAAAATATACTTAGTATTTAGGACAGTTTAGATAGTGTTCGATGATAAAATTAAGTAATTAAGATCTGAATTATTAATATATTTTAATAAATTAAATTATTTGAGTGAAATAATATTTGAACTGAAAAAAAAAATTGGTAACTAAAAAATATAAAATATTTGAATGACTTTTAAATTTAAAAATATTAATTTTAAATTTAAAAATATTTTAATTTGACTTTTCAAAAATCAATAATGATATTAAAATTTGAAATGGGGGAGTACAATATTTATAGAGGCAACATAAATTTTAATTTTTCACTTCTAAAAAGTAAGAAATAATACTTTTATTATAATATTAATAAATTGAAATAATTGATTTAAGTATAATTAATGGATTTTTACTATTATAAAGTTAAAATATCTAAAATGTATCATTTAATAAGAAAATTATATACTACAAAACAAATTTATAGCTATTAGTTTGTTACAAGGTTTTTACTTTCAAAACTTACGTGTGATGCCCGAGGCGGGAGCAATGGACAATATAATTTTTAAAAAAATTAATTAAATATTCAATGTAAACTTTTGAATCTAATTATAGATTATAAATATTCATACACACTACAGTATTACTTCACACACATAAAAGGACATCTACTTATTAATGGATATCTAAACATTAATTAGTAGAGCATTCATTTTGAAATTTAGGATTTCAAAAATAATGAAAACTTATTTAAATTGTAATTTAAAGCATTGATTATTGTATTTATTAAAAATAAATAAATTAACATTTATTCATTAATGAACTATACTTTAAAGCTCATTAATTTTTTTTTCTATTCAAGTTATAGTTGCAATTAGAGCATTCATTTTGAAATTTAAATTTAGGATTTCGAAAATGACGAAAACTTATTTGAATTGTAATTTAGAGTATTGATTATTTTATTTATTAAAAATAAATAAATTAACATTCATTCATTAATAAACTATACTTTAATTATTATTTTTTCTTATTTTAGTTATAGTTGTAATTAGAGTATTCATTTTGAAATTTAAATTTAGGATTTCAAAAATGATGAAAACTTATTTGAAGTGTAATTTAAAGTATTGACTATTTTATTTATTAAAAATAAATAAATTAACATTTATTCATTAGTGAACTATACTTTATTTATTAATTTTTTCTTATTCTAGTTATAGTTGTAATTAGAGCATTCATTTTGAAATTTAAATTTAGGATTTTAAAAATGAAGAAAACTTATTTGAATTGTAATTTAGAGCATTGATTATTGTATTCATTAAAAATAAATAAATTAACATTCATTTATTAATAAACTATACTTTAAAACTCATTATTTTATTTTTTTTTCTTATTCTAATTATAGTTGTAATTAGAGCATTCATTTTGAAATTTAAATTTAGGATTTCAAAAATGATGAAAACTTATTTGAATTATAATTTAAAGTATTGATTATTGTATTTATTAAAAATAAATAAATTTATATTCATTCATTACTGATTAGAGTACTGATAAAAATTTAAATTTAGGATTTTAAAAATGATAAAAATTTATTTGAATTGTAATTTAGAGTACTGATTATTGTAGTTATTAAAAATAAATAAATTAACATTCAGCCAAATCCCTAAATCCCAAATTCCCAATTCCGCTTGTCCACAGTCACAGTTCGCTTTGCAAATCGCGACTCTCCCCCACTCCGCCCTCCACCTCCGGCCTCTCTGCGATTCCGCCTTCGGCCCCCCACCCCTCTGCGTCTGCGGCTCTGCCTCTCAAATCTCACGACTTACGGTCTCTGAAGTCTGAACAGTGAACACCTCGAGTCCTCTACTTCCAATCTTCCAAGCAGGTAATTCACAAATTTTTGACGTGTTCTTTTCTGAAATTTGAATATCAAGACTATTAATGAATTGTTATGGCTCCTTTCTTCCTTCTACGACTGTAACGTGTCTGTGTTTGGTTGTCCTGTACTCCTGTTTGTTTGTGTTGGCTACGTTTTGTCAAATGATTGATCACCCATAAGTCATAACTGCGGCTACTTTTGATGCTGTGAAAAGTTGAAAGTAGTAAATTTTGAGTTCAGTGAATTTTGGTTATTTTGATTGCATCTATTTAGTGAAAAGTTATGCAATTTGTTAAATGACTGGGTTCCCTTGCTTAGATAGTTTGATATATGCACTATTGGTTCACCTGTACATGAGTCCATTTAAGGGTTAGTAATTGATAAGTGTATTGTCAGTTTGTATATCGGAAAAAGGAGCTTTGCAAATGTAGTTACACTAATTTTGAATTTAAGCAGATCACATTTATAGAGAAAGATACCTCAAAATATGTGAATCAGCTATTTTTTAAACATTTTAAATTTTAATGCATTTGTGGTGTCAAATCCTATATATTCAGTTATGTTCAAAATATATACTCACTGATAATCCTATGATATACTGAATACAAAAAACTTTTATTTGGCACTGCAACAACCTAATCAAGATTTAGTTGATTCTTGGTTGGTTGAAACAGCGTTATTGCAATAGTTACTGTGCTGTAGTCTAAAAGAAAATATTAAATTAATGTAAAATCATTCACATAAAACGTCTTAGATATTATCTAAAAAGGTAGATTAAACTGAGGTTGAATGTGTTTTTGCTTAATTAAATGTTGTTTGCCTTTGTTCTGTAATAGGCATTGTTATAAGTAGTGTTTTCTTTTGTGTTTTTTTATGTATTTAGTTAGGCTGTTGATCCCTATTACTTTCCCTTTCTGCAAGCATAAGTTTGACAAGTATAATTGTGTTCTTAACTTTATCATAGCAATCTTATTATTAGTGATGATGAAGTCACAATCTAATATATGTGATATAACTATAACAAATAACAAAATTAGTTGATACATATTTACAAGTAGCATTTTGAATTATGTAGCATATGATTCATTTACATTGATGAATTAGGGTTGTTATTTTAAATCAGTTGACGGGCATGTCATTTTTCAATATGATTCATTTACATTGATGAATTAGGGTTGTTATTTTAAATCAGTTGATGGGCATGTCATTTTTCAATTTACATCATATTCACTTTGTGTTGCCTTCCATGCTGCAGTCCATTTTGTAAAGTATATGCCTTCAGTGTCAGCTAATTGCCTAATTGTATTGATTTTTTGTTGTTGTTTTAAAGTGTCTGGGGTATTTATGGTAACTTTTCCTTTTTGCCAGTTGCTATATTAAATAATAGTGTGTCATTATGCTCTGTTTTGCTACCCTTGCTTAGTGTATTAATGTGAGATCTAAGATTTCCAGTATACTTTCAAAACTGGAAATTTTGAATTAATAGCTGTAATTCATTAGTCCAGTAAATCATTCTTTATATTCCTTGTAAAATGTGTGCAGGGTTAGTAATTAAATGTTCCTCAATTTTGCTTAGATCTCTGCTTTGAAGATAGTAAAAGCATGCCAAATCATATGTCGGACTGAAATTTTTTATTGTCAACCCTTTTGGTAGTTCAAATAATGGAATCATCTGACATGAAATTGGGATTCCTTGTAGTAACTTCAAGAGATCAGGTTGTAATATTGGTGATTTACATAAGTATGATTTACGTAAGTCTATGAAATTGGGATTCCTATGCTATGCTATGATTTACATAAGTATGTCTTGGATTGAATGTTGAATAAATAATAGTTGGAGAATGCTGTTTGAATAAATAATAATGTTGAAATGTGTACTCAGCTTTCCTTTTATTTCCTCTCATGTCTGCCTATGTAAAAAGTGTGTATTAATGTATCTTTTGCAAGCTGGAAGTTGAAGTTCACCTTGTGTGGAGAGAGTAACAAATGCACAAAATCACAAGGAACATTACCCTCCCATATAAGAGAACTTCAGAAGCATAAAATTCATGTGCGCTAGAAGCTAAGAGGAGTATAAGTTACTCATCTATTCAAACTTATCTCCTTGAATAAAATTCTGGTGTTAAACTTAAAGAACATGCAGTAGAGAGATCAGTCATCACATTTAACTCATCATTCCAATTTACCAAATGACAATTCTGGTTTTATTTAACTGTCAGTGTTCGTTTCATAAATTACTGTAATACTATTACAACTCGGTACATTTTGCTATGCAAACCGCACTTTTCTTCTATATACCTTGTATTCATCTGTTCCTATTTCTTGTTTGTTTTTTCATGCTATATTTATGACTATTGCCAAGTGAATATAGTACACATATATATAACACCTAAATCTAATATAGATGCTACATACTGCTAAATTAGCTCATTTCCTTCGGGAATAGATTCGAGCTTTGGCTTCCAACATGTCGATGAATTATCATCATCAGAGTAAAAGCAAGATGCTTTACTCTGATCAAGCCCGGACAGAATATCCTTAGCTAAGACTTGTTTTGAGAGCAACTCTTGAAGTTGTTGCTTTGTTATAATCACTTTGATCCTTTTGACACCGCCCTTCTCTGGATCTTTTTCGACCTTTTGCGAATGATCATCAGCAGCAGTTTTTACAAATACCCCAATATAAACATCGCACTTGCATGACCAAGGAGCAACACTAGAATTTTCAATCTGGTACCTAAACTGGACCTGTATTGGAGAAAAAAAATGCAATCACGACTGATATTAGATGCTGAGAAAACCAACTTTTTAACTTATTCTTTTTACTTGTACATGGGTGGACTTGGGACTTGGGACTTGGGACTAGGGAGGAAAATCATCAATTTACAATTTTTTGCTTTTAACCTTTCACAGCTTTCCAATTATTTTAGATTAACATTATACTAATATTATTTACTATTTATTTTTCTCTTGCAGCTGCAATTAGTTAGGATGCAAATTAATGAAGGATGATTGCAAAGAAGAACAAGAGTTTTTATCTTTTCAATGATGTTAATTTGATACTTTCTCTAGGATGTTTAAATTTTGATTTTTATGATCAATGGTGTATGATGATGTGTTTGACATTTTCCTCCCCTTTATGATTAGGATGTTTAATTAATATGTATGGTTTAAACTTTACATTGTGATTGGTGATGAGTAATTATTCAATTTTTTTCATTATTTTTTGTAAATAATTTGAATGAATTTCATATTAGGTGATTGATAAACGAATTCGGATACCCGAATATTAATCTGTTATCCGTGTTCGGATATTATTTCGAATACCTGATAAAAATCCGCTGAATACCGGATACGAATTCAAATATCGAATTAAGTTTTTGGATACGGATACTACTTTATCCGGATTTGTATATATCCGTTTACACCCTTAATCAACAGGTGTTTATTTTATATGATTTGACTGTATTTCTATACGGTTTGACTTCATTAAAAAAAAAACTCATTAATACCTTTGTTACAAGATACTCAAGGATCCCATCAGACTTCAGAGGATATACATATTTACACTTATAAAGTTATCATTTGCCAAACATTCATATATTTATACTTATAAAGTCATCATCTGCCAACCAAGTTAGACTACGGTCAAACTATATAAAACCAATCATAGTCAAATCGGGAATTACGGTCAATTTCTATTGGAGAATGAATTTTAGGTGAAATTTTTAAACAATTTAGTACTTTATGTAGCAATTTGTACTTTATGTAGAAATTAATTACATTTTTTGTTCAAAATTATAAGTGAACGAATATGATCATTATAAACTACATCTAATTTACTACAACTCTAATTTTTGTAAATTAGAAAATATATCTATATGTGCGCAATTTTAATTTCAAAAATTATAACTCTGACAAAAAAAAATTTAACTGGGCATTTATTTTGAGACGAAGGGAGTGAAACATTGGACTGTATAACATTGCGTCCAAATAAATAAAAATTTTAAAATGCAAAATGATGCGTTTTGGGAAAAAAAAAAGGGAGGCCAAAACGTGCTTAATTGCTCTTAATTTTGGGCAACAATTTACTAGTCGTTGCAAAAAAATGAATAAAATACGCAACGAAAAAAAATTGTTGACAATGAATGTGGCCCATATTAGGCAATGAAATATAGCAACGAAAAACTTTTCATTGCCCACGATGACGAGAAATCACATCAGCAACAAAAAAGTAAATAGGCGGGGTTTTTTTTCCTTCCCGCCAACGATTTGGCAACAAATTTTTGCAATGACCTATGAATTTCGTTGCGAAAAATGAAAGTCTTTCACAAACTGCAACAAATGACAAATTTCGTTGCTAAACATGCATTTTTGGCAACGACTTTATAAGTCGTTGCCCGAAAATTCGTTGCCAAATGTCCATTTTTTGTAGTGGCAGGTGAAGACCCCCACAAACACTTGAAAGAATTTTATGTGGTATGCACAAGTATGAAACCGACCGAGTGACTGAGGAGCAAATCAAATTGCGAGCCTTTCCATTCTCTCTAAAGGATTTGGCTAAGGATTGGCTTTACAATCTACCTTCCGGAAGTATCACCACATGGGAAGAGATCAAAAGATTATTTTTAGAGAAATATTTTCCCGCTTCAAGAGCAGTCAGCCAACATTCGGAAGTCAATTTGTGGTGTGAGGCAAAACAATGGAGAAACCCTATACGAGTATTGGGAACGTTTCAAGAGATTGTGTGCAAGTTGCCCTCATCATCAAATCAAATTGGTCACTCTAATTTGCGAAGCAACTAAGGTTAATAATTGACTGCAGATCACGAGATTATTATATCTTAGGAAGAATATTCAACTAAATTAGATGCAACCGCTTGTGCTTGTGTTGTTTAGCTTCATCGGTTTTTCTAATTCTTAAAGCATCTACTAGATTAAACTTTTAGCGCTTGTCTAAAGTTGTTTAGTAGTTAGGGTTATTTAGATCGTTTGTTTCTATCTAACTAAAATTAAGGAAAAACGCGGAATGATTCAGAATGGTGAATTGATTCTAACGGTGAATATTTAAAATATTAATTGATTATGCTTGAGTCAATGATCAGTGTAAGTTTCTAAGGTGAAAATTGATTTAATCCAATGTTTGTTTTCTCTGATTTACCTTAATAAATTATTTTGTATTATTTTTAGTTTACTTTAATAATTACATTCAAAACCTCCTTTTTTCTGGTATACAAAATATAAAAATAAGATTAATCATTCTCTGTGGGATCGACTCTTACTTGCACTACTACATAAATATTTTTCGCAGTAAGGTTTTATTTTTGGTTGCCTGCGACAGCACACCAGGTGTCTACTTATGAACAAAACCTACTATAAGTGATGTCATCAATTCAGACAGTGTGTCACCCGTCTGCTTGGGTATCTGCATATTCCTATGCAAGTGACATCATCATCTAGGCAATTTTCGTTTTCGTCGTACCTACTTCGCAGCGCCATAACTCTCTCATTCCAAGTCGGAATGAGTCCGTTTTTGAGCCTACGATTTCCTTATACTACAAAATACAAAACCCCAAGAAAATAACCAATTTTCAGAAGTTTTAACTACCCAGAAAACTGACTCAAAAGTCAGTACACACACTATTTTTCCAACTTTTAACTATTTTTACAAACAAATTCGCCGTGACTTCGTTACAAAAGTTTTTGCCTTCGTTCCAATTAGGTGATGTTCATAACTCATACGAGCATAGCATAACACCCTGGAACATAATTTTTAGATTTTGGAGCACAATAAAAATCGCGTCCAAAACAGCCCACTATTTAGGCTTAATCATCCTTTATGCTTAGATTCATTTTCTTCCATTTTCTTGCATTATTACATGGTTTAAACATATAATATACATCATATTCCTCCTTATTACTTCGGATCCATCATGATCCCCAATCAAATCATAACAACGACCAACAACTAATCAAATTCTAAGAAAATCAAAAGAGATGATGAAGAAGTTAAGGTTTACTAGGCTTACCTCTTGATGTTCTTTCTTCTTCTTCTTATTTAGCTAGATGAGCAAAGCTTGATCCTTTGCTCCTTTCCTTCCTCTTCTTATCGAGCCTTCTCCTTCTTTCTTCCTCTCTTTCACTCTCTCTCTCTCTCTCAAATTACTTAGTGAAATGAAGGAAGAATGAAAGAGATGATGACTTATCAAAGTCTTAAGGGCTAAGGAAAATAAAGGTTAGACAAGCATTCATTGCTAAAACTAAAACTTACTATAAAAAGTAAGTTCCCATCTTAGCTTGCCCCCCCTTGGTCCCCTCCCTATCACCGGTTCCTCCCCCTTCCCTTGTCTTCATTTAGCTTTCATTTATCCCACATGCCAATTACCAATAAGTGACACATAGCCTCCTATTCTTTGGCTCCAAGTTTGCAATAGTGCGGCTCAACCCTAGTCAAGCCACACTTGTAATGACCCAGATTTTCAGAAAATATTAAAAATAAGAATTTAATAAATAAAATTCTTATTTGGTGATATGCTATGTAATATGTGATGCACAATTGAATATATGTTATGCAATATGTGATTTTTGTGAATGTTAAGTTGGATGCATGTTCTTGTCTTGGAACTTGAATAGTATTATAGAGCTCGTCGAGAGCTTCGATTTGATAGGTGGCACACCCCGTAACACTTCTCGAATCAAAAGTTTTGGCTTTTTTATCAATAGAGATCAAAGCTTAAAGTTGTCGTGTTTAGCTTGTCATTTACATAATAGCCACTTAGGGCTCAATTTCGACCGTGATCCAGCCAGAATCTCTTAATTCGTAAAACATGAAAGTTGTAGATATACTTATTAGCTTTTCGAAACATCATGAATTGTCTCAATCGGAGCTTAGATGGGAGAATTATGACCATTTTACCAACAGATGTCGAAGCAAGAAATACCAGCAGACAGCCTTGCGCGGTCACACTAATTCCTAGTACTATTTCGGCGTGACAGTGCCATACACCAGAGAATTAGCGTTGCAGCGCTGTAAACTCGCGCTACAGCGCCCGGGTCACGGCCAGACCAAGTTTTGACCCGTTTTTGCATGTTTTTGACTCGAAATTGGATTATTTTTCCTTCTAAGTTTAGGATTGGACTTGTAACTTATAAATACATGATGTGAGGCATAAAAATTGAGTATTAATTAGGAGTAGATTAGAGTAGAATAGAACTAGAAGAAGGTTTATTTTCATATCTAAAGAAGGATTCAAAGAAGAATTGCAAGGACTGAAGACGGAGCTACAAAGATGCGCATAATATAGATTTTTATCTCTAAACTCTTTCTTTTATTTCTGTAATTTGAACTTGATGGATTATTTTATGATATTGAATTCTTTTTCAGTTATGGGCTAATTTTTAATTAAGATTGCAATTGAACCCAATTTGTAGTTTTAATTAATTTGTTTTATTTATTGATTATAATTGGGTTGTCTATTATATCTTATGCGTAATTATTTAATTGTCTGGCCAATAATTAGCGTGGTAATCTATATAAAATTGAGAGATGAAGTATAGGTTTAGACCTGGGTATAGTAGCATATGATTGTGTTTTCTGGATTACATGAAATTCATAATTTGTGTATAGGATAGAGATATATCTTTATGCCATATGTAATATGATGAGAACCTGTACATTAAATCCTTTTTAATTCTAATTCACATAGAGATATAGTGAGTTAATTATCTAAGGTGTTCTTTTTAATTATAGTCTTTATTGGATTTAGGAAGATTTTTTTATAAGATAATCGAGAGGTGCTTATAAATACTTATGAGTTCTTGATTAACAATCCAGGATAATTGAAGTAATTAAACAGGACGTGATAAGATTGAAGCGGAACATTGAGGGAAGTTGTAATCTTAAGTATTTTTAATCTGATTTTAATCATTGTCAATATATTAACGTAATTGTTAATTTTAATTAGATTTTATTTTATAGTTTAAATCAGTTGTTTAAATAAAATTAATTTGGTTAAGAGTTAGTACTTGGTAATTATTATTAAATAAATCTCTGTGGAAACAATACTCTTCTTGCCATTATATTGCCAGTCGATCGCGTATACTTGCGTGTATTTGCTAATAATAAATTGGGCAAACAATAATTCGAAAAGTCAAAAAACGGAAAAAGGCTTTTTGAGCGTGAAAAGTGTCTTTTTCTCGAAAAAACTTTTATTAGAGATTTCATCTCTCTTTCTTAAATAAACACTATGACATAATTCAAAAAAAACGTTTATTAGCGTTTTCTGCATTTTATGAATAGTGTTGTAGCGTTTTTCTCAGAAAATTTGTATTTCTTCTACTAAACACAACACATATACATAATTACATAACACACATACTAGGTCATAATTTGACCTTTAATCACATAAAATCACATTTACACATAATAATATTCATAAAATTTTATTTTATTAGATATATATATATATATCGAAAACCTAATTACAAGGCTATACGATTTCTCAGGTCGTCACAGTTGAACTTGGGATATTGGCATACACCTTATCATCATCTGCTTCCTCCAACGATAGCATATAATCGGTATCTGTGATGCCCCCAAAAATCTGGGTACCTTTACCCTCAGATTCAGTGCTCACAATCCAATACATACATACATCTATTCTACCCATTACGTAGGATAACATCCTTACAAAAGATTACAAACATAGTCGCTTCCCAGGTTATCTAACCTTTACTATTACATTATAATATAAGCAAATATTTGCATCATTTACTTTTATACATCACAAAAGAGATAGACTAGCTACGCGTCTACTCCTGTACTTTTCCTTTCCCTTTGTCTACCGATGCGTTTCCAAGCTTCTCAACCTTAGCTGAAATGAGTTAAGCAAGAATGAGCAATCTAATTGCCCAACAAATATAATAACTTATAATAAGAGTTTTATTAAAAGAATGGTTGTTTACACCATAACAAAATGAGAGACTCTTTATCAATCAACAAATATACCAAAAACTGTGAGTTCATTGAAAATAATCAACTCTCGAGTCAAACAATAATAATTGAATTGAGATGTGTACTGAGAGTCACACGACCATGAACTATGTCCTAGGTTATCTGGTATTTCTACAGTAACCTTTATCAGTCTTTGTGGACAGACCATCAACGTATGTCGGGTGATCAGCCCATTGTACCCATGCATTGTGCACAAACATATTAACGCAATAGCGTAACTCGGAACTATAGTCTCCGATAACATGTCCCCTATTATAGGGTTGTTCATCTCAGTCTGATCATAGGAGTCCACACCAAAATACAATTTGGTTTGATTTGGCTTTTCATAAATAAATAAAGAATCTTTAGAACTCATCTCAACTATGGTCTAGCTGAATCAATAATTTAGATTTGCGATATTAGTTCATACTTAAATGAAACTACTAGAATATCAACTTGACTAAACAATCAAACCAGGATTGACAACGTCACTTCAAATGTTCGAACTTATACATGTCATGATTTAGAGACAAAGTTATCATGCTTGCTATAAGATGGGAAATTTAACAAGGATTTCTCATCAAAGAGCTTCATGTAGGAAAGAACTGAAATACTTGCAATAAAACTTGTTATTGAGTAAAACTTCGAAATAGGATGTCAATTATGGAGGAAAGTTAAAATACTTGTCGTCGCGATTCAATGATACCGAATCAATACATTTTACTTGAAATGTTTTTATTTTGTGTAGCACCTATGTAACATACATAAGGTTATTACATAGCTTAATGCATTCATATTTCACGAACTTCGTTTTAGACTCGCATTTCCAAAGCTTAAAATTTCAATCTTAATTTTATCTATTTTATTGGATTTATCAATAATATTATTGTTTAAATATATATAAAACATTAATTTTTATTAATTTTTAATAGTTCATTTGCATCGCGTCAAAATCAGATCGAAGCCAAAACGCTGCGTCGCAACGCAGCTCGGCAGTCAGCACGCACCTGGCCTGGCAGCTAGTGCTGGCGCATTGCTGCTGCCTCCTAGGTTCCAACCACTGTTAATTTCTTGCCTACTTTGAAATTTTGTAACTTGAGAATCATACATTCGATTGAATCCAATTTTTAATATGTTCTAGATGGTACTTCATAATATTTTATAAAAATATAATACAGCTAAAAAGAGCATTTTAAACCATAATTACAGGAGCTTGAAAATGCCCTGCCACCACAGATTTTCATTGAATCCTATTTGATTCAAACTTCATAAAATTGTTTTTAAACTCAGTTTAATTTACCTAACCAACTTGGGTTACATCATAACATACATATAAATGTTACCTAGCCCTAAGCATTGAGAAATTTTCAGTTTCTACACATGTTGACCTCTTTGGGGCAAATTTTCAAACACCCTAAAGGCATAGCTTATAATTTTAGAATTCATAGAGGTTTAGGCATGGTTCTAGCCAAAAAAATTCATGGAAATCCTTCTTTATTACTTTGTATAACATATACTCCCATCACAACACACAGTTTCACAACCAAGCACATCAATTTCAGAATAACAAACATTATGTATACTTTCAATTTCTATAAAATTAACCAAATACATGGCGGCTTACCTTACAAAAGCTTAGTTTGATGAAGTCTTAACTTGATAACCAGTTTATGAAATCTTTCTTTACTGCTGCTGATCTTAATCCCTTCCCACGTTAGGTTGCAACTTCAATTCTTTAATGCCTTCATTAGTTCCAACCGAAATTAAGATTTTGATAAAGGTTTGGGAGTTATGGAAACTTGACAATTAGAGAGAGAATAAGGGATGGAACGGATGGAGATTACCTATTAAGGCTGAGAAGTTTTTGTTTTTCTTTTATTTGCTTAGTTCCCATAAATATCAGAGGTGTGCTTAATGTCTCATGTTAAGCTAATCTAATGACACCTCCTGCTTAAAACATGACTCAGCCTCCTTGTTTGATTTTAATTCTAGCACACTGGTAGTACATAAGATACACTACATCACAATTATACAAAATACATATATCAAATAACACATTTTTTTATTCCTGTTATCCCATTTCCAAATCTCAGCATACTTGCATTATGAATATAAATATATACATTATATGCATACTACATTACACATAATATATATATATATATATATATATATATATATATATATATTACCTCCTATATATTCTAATTTCATCACCCTTGTACATAAATTAATTTATATATTATCTTTACATGCATCTCAATTAAAAGTTAAATAATTATACATTTATAAAATGTATAATAAAATTATTTCACTAATTATGAAATTAAATTTCATAAGCATTTGAATTGGAACGAATAAACTATATAATTAATATTTATTTTGATAATCATTTAAATAAATCGTATAGACTTTATAATTACATTTTCTTACTTTCTTCCATAAATTATTCTTAAATAATTTATTGATATATATATATATATATATATATATATATATTATTCTTACACAATAATCAAATAATTAACTTGATTTACATTTACTTAGCATATTTATATTATTTGCCATTAGCAATATTTCATAATATAACTTGCTTCCTCATATAATTAAATAATTTCTTATTTAACCATTACATTAACAATTACCTTGTTTTACAAAACTTAATATCTTAACTACTTTTAACATTTAATGATTAACTATTATAAGTTAATCACTTCCTCACTAAATTTTCATTTTTCAATTAATATCATACCAATAATAATTCTACATATAAAATATATAATTATCTTTAATCACAATTCATCCATAAAACATACTTCAAAATAAAAAAATAAAAATTTTACAAAATATACATAGTGCAATATCCTCGGATATTACAATATCATCATCTCCATCCTCTGTCTCCATCTCACCATTATCCAAGAGAATCATAGCCCGCTGATTTGGACATTGGTTTGCAATATAACCCCTGCCTTAGCATTTAAAGCATTTTATATCTTGATTACGACTAGAGGAAGGTTCAATTTTACCTTGAACACCTCGGTTGGACCCCTCTTGTTTTGGCTCTACCTTGAGCTAGCTCACGACTTGTTTCTCCTCCTTCTTTACAACATTTAGCTTCCTTAATGAACTTAACGTGGAGCCTGGTCGTTGGTTTCCCCTCTTTTTGATGCTTCTCAATTTTGTGGTCATGTGGACCATATCCTCCGATTCCATGTAATGTTGTATCTCCACTAAGTCTGCAATCTCCCAATTTAATCTAGTTAAGAATCTTGTCATGGTTGCCTCCCGATCCTCTTCTACGTTAGCTCTGATCATCAGGATCTCTATCTCCTTGTAGTAATCTGTTTGCCTAAATCTATACTAGCAAAAATACGCAAGTATACGCAGTCCACAAGTAATAAAGAGTAAGTAGAGTATCGTTCTCATGAGGAAAGTATGCAATTTATAATGATAAAAATCAATTCTAAACTAATTCAATTTAATTAAACAAGAGATCAATTGTGTGTTGGTTGAGAATTTTAATAAACTAAGTAAATAAATTTCGAAAACAGATATTATTGGAAACTTAAGATTATAATTTCACTTATTGCTTCATTTAAATCAATATACTTCCTGTTAAATTATGACAAGCAATTCAGATTGTTAATTAGGAACTCATCAATATCTAAAACCACTTCTCAGTGTCTCTTAGACAAATCAACTCAAATCTACAAAGGTTAGAATTAAGTTGAACACCCTAGATAACTAATTCACTATATCTCTATGTGAATTACAATTACAAAGGATTTGAAGCTCAGGTTCCTTATCAGATTACATGCGGTGTGTAGATATATATCTCTATCCTAAACACAAATTATGAGTCCCAAACGTAAGTAGAAAACATAATCACATGCTATTATGATCAGATCTAAACCTATAATCCATCTCTCAATTTCATATAGATTATCACGGTAATTACTGGGCATGTAATTAAGCAATTAAACACAAATCATAATAGACAATCTGAAAATAAATATCAATAATTAACCAGGAAGCATATTAGATAAAAACTACACAATAAGATCCATTGCAATCTTAAAAAAAAATTAGTTCATAGCTAAACCAAAATCCATAATCTACAAACTAAATAGCATTCAAAATTACAAGCTAAGAGATAGAGAAAAGAAATAAAACTCTGATCGTAGCCTCTAATCTCTCCTTAGCTCCTACAATAAGTCCTACGTGCTATCCAAGTTGCTTCAAGTCTCCAATTAATTACAAATTAAGATTATATCTCTTTATTCCTCGATCCATAAAAACTACTGTAAATTAGCTATTTATAATGCCTACTAAACATCCAAAACCAAATAGAAGAAATAAGTTTAATTACAACTCAAATTCTGGTCCAAAACTAAAAAGTCAAACTTCTGTCTTTGGTCAACTCTCGACCTAGCGCGGCTGCGCTAGGTTCCAGCACAAATCTGGCGCGCCCGCGCAGTCCTTTAACAGAACCCCATTCTGGCACCCAGAGAGCGCGTGCGCTGCTTCCCTTCACAATATCGGCGCGGCCGCGCAGTTCTTCAGCAACTTCTGACTTTGGCTTCTTCAGTGCTCAATTCCTATCAACTTTGGTTCCAAATGCATAATACCTACACAAATACAGGAAACACATGAAAAGTAACTAAAACTCAAAGATTTAAACAATAATGCAGTCAATTGGTATTCAATTTGTAGGTATGAAACCTACTCATCATAATCCTCCACACTTTGAATTCCCTACTTCAAAGTCTACAATCTTTTGAACAGCTCCTGGTGGTAGTGTGATGGCACGAACCGCTTCTTCATTAATACTCTCATCTCTGCCCATGTCCCAATCGGCCTCTCCCCACACCTCATCCTATTGATCCCTAATTGGTCCTACCATACTATTGCATAGTCAGAGAATTCGATGACCGCCAGTTTGACCTTCTTAAGTTCGGAGTAATTGTGGCAGTCAAACACCCAATCTACCTTTTTCTCCCACTCCAAGAATGCCTCAGGATCATTCTTCTCCTAGAAAGTTGGAATCCTCATCTTAATGCTACCCAAGCTATTATCTTCCTTATTTCTATCTCCTCTAATCCTTCCTCCATATCTCCTTTGTTCACGCTCTTCCTCATCAGTCCTACCCTATCTTCTATATCTCTTGTGGCCCATGTCTGGATCATTTTCCTCCTCCTCACTCACCCTACCTCCATAGTACTCATCATCCTCTATCCTAGCTCCCTTAGGCTGCACTCTTTCCCTTCTACCAAAAGTGTTTTGAGATTATTCTCCTCGTGTAAGCTCATCTGATCAATGTGTTCATGCATCTGTTCCATTATCATGTCCAACTTCATGGAAAACTCCTTCATCATGGCCTTCATTGTAAATTGCGAATCACACGTTGATAGAGGTTCTTCAAAAATACCCTTATTCTTCGTGTTAGACATTTTTCGTTGCAAAATAAGAGTTAGTAAAATAAAAACTCCTCACCATTCCCTCACGTATATCGCTCCAACGATGATTCACTCTACGCTCGTGTATACACTCCAATGGCTTTTTTCCTCTTTTGAACTAACCTCTCTTGCCTTTTTTTCCCTCAAGTAATCTTTTTTTATGTTTTTTTTCTTAAACTAATTACTAATCAATGTAATCTATTGCAACTAATCAAGAGCTTATCAAGAATAATCTAAATTGAAAGTATTTAGGCAACCTTGATGCACATGGTCTGGAACTCGTTTTCTCAGATAATTTGCATCGGTTGGGCTTGGTTTATTGTTGATTTTGGACTGGCTTACTTCTTGTATGCCTTTAAATTGTCGGGAAAGCTTATTAGGCTTGCGAAATTTTATGACTTTGCTTATTCGAAATTGATGATGATGTATTCAAATGTGAGGATGGTTGATAACTGCGAATTTGAAGCAATGATTGACTCTGCGAATTTGGGTTAGCACAAAACAATAATATGCGGATATTTTTTTTCTTTTTTTTATAATACACAACAAGAACAATAAAAGGATAAATAACCCGCTACAAACTTGGCTCTTGATACAAAATGATAGACTCCACTATATATTTACGTGAGGTGATCATCGTTCGGATCGTTCTAGCAATGGTTATAGGTGGAACATCAATAACACCTTGACCCCTCGCTTATATTAAAGCAGCAACCTTGATACAATCAACGGTTAATGTATGGTAGATGACGCCATAAACACCTATGGATTGATGCCTGATCAGTCGAATTGATCGCCATAGACACACTGATAAGATCAAAAGTTCTTGAAAAGAACAAAGATAGAACACTCTCAAGTAATCTAAAAAAAGAAGTATTATTAAATTCATCCGGGTCCAAAACCCTTGGCCTTGAGGCCTATTTATACAAGTACAAGGACTTAATTATGGTAATAAAAACTCTAAAAGTGTTGCCCTAATTTTACCCTAGTAGAAGTCTCTAGAATTACAATCAAAATAAATCATAACCCCCTTAGAATCATGTAAATTACCTAAAACAAAAGGAAATAAAATACAATATGTTAGGAATCACATGGTTTAAATTTGATGTTGTGATATTAATGTGTATGTATATCAGTAGCTGAATTGTAAAGTCCTTCTTGAAATACATATGTACAAGGACTTAGAATGGAAAAGATCAAATATGTTAGGATGATCTAAGTTGTATTGAATATCTATATGATCATACATATTTGTAAGTGTTGTGAAGTCCTTTATTGAAAGTAATGTACAAAGGACTTAGAATAGAGAAGATCAAACTTGTTAGGTTGATCTTGTGTGCTGAAATAGGCAGATCGTAGAGCACCGCCCCAGTGAAGGATCGTAGGATAGTCTACCAACTACGCAGAGTCAAAGCGTGTCATCACAAAATTTGCCAGGCAAATGTAGAGTTCTCTCGACAGGACGTAGAGCTTCATCAGCAAAACGTAGAGTTCTCCCGGCAGGACGCAAAGCTTCATCGGCAGAACGTAGAGTTCTCTCGATAGAACGTAAAGCTCTCTCGGCAGGACAAAGAGCTTTGTCGACAGAACGTAGAGCTCTCTCGGCAGGACAAAGAGCTTTGATGACAGAACGTAGAGCTTTCTCGACAGGACGCCAAGCTCTCTCGGCAGATCGTAGAGTTCGTCCGGCAGAACGTAGAGCGTTTTCGGCAGGATGTAGAGCTGTCTCGACAAGACTATTCTAAGGATCGTAGAGTCAACATAGTCTGTCGCTCTATGATTCACAAAGGCTATCTAAATACAGAATCGTAAAGTAGTCTCTATTAGTGCTCTCAAAGACTAAATCAGCACTTCTGAAGAAGATCATAAAGGCAAAGCATTGATGCTATCTTAGAGAGATGAAGATCATAGTGAACAACTGCAAGCATCAATGAAGCTGTGGAGCAGTTCAGAAAAGCAAATCCACAAACGTACTGATGACGCTACAACTGGCAAGAACATAGAGTCAACACGTCAGTCAGGCAACCCAGATCTGAGAAGAATATTCTAGGTTGCCTATGATTGGTTAATTAGTAGAATGATCTGCCCAAGATTGTTGTTGAATACTAAAATGGACTAGTCTAATAATCAAGTCAGTAGGAGACCAACAACTATGGTTTGCAGATATTCAGAGCACCATCTCTACCACTATCTTGGTACAAGCTAATGGAAGCTGACTCACCCCACTACTACGGTTAATAAGGAATAAACTATTCCTAAAGTTCTGCAACACATCTCAACGGGAGTATTAGATGCAATGGCCACTTCTCGACGAAAAGATTATTCAGATGCATCTACATAAGGCAGACAGAATGAAGATTCAGATAAGCAAGAACAACGAAAAGAAAATAATATCTGTCAGAATATCATTCTACAATCCGAAGGGAAACATCTTGCTTCGCTGCTGAGTTCATCAGATCATATGTTTTAAGCAACTCAGTAGTAACAAAACATTCACTCATTATCAAGTGAAAGGGTCAACAGTGGTGACCAACCGAAGTCAAGTCTGCTAGACTTGCTGAGTACCAAAGGGTACAAGAGATTCTAAGGTTGTGGGTCTTAGTATATAGAGTTCCAAGGCTGCTGGATTTGAAGAGTACATTATGTACTAGAGTTCCAAGGCTGCTGGCTTTAAAGAGTACGCTGAGTACTAGTGTTCCAAGACTATGGGTCTTGAAGGAATCTTTGTGATTCAGTTGTAACGATATCCTTAGTTGATTTGCTACTCTAGGAGTAGAATAGTGGAGTAGGAGTCTTGTATGCTCCGAACCACTTAAAGTCTTGTCTCTCTCTCTCTCTCTTTGTACTCCTTAACTGCCATAACTGTTATAACTGTTATATCACTACTATATCATATCTGTTATAACTGGTCCATCTCTAAGGGGATTTTTATTATCTATTCCACTGTGCTTAAACTGTTAAGTCATTCTTTCAAAAATAAGTTAAAAAGTTTTAAAGAATCTATTCAACCCCCCCTTTCTAGATATCTTTTGTAGAGTTGGAAACTGCTCTACGAACTGCTAACTCTTGTACCAGTCTTGAGGCTGAGAATGCTAACTTAAGACAGATAAATGAGCTTAGCACTCAGAAAGAGTTAATTCTAGTTTCTAAGATTCAAGAACTAGAAAAGACAATTTCTTCATGGAACAAGTCTTCTCTATCTATAGACCCCATGATCTCTAGCCAAAGATCAGTGGCTAACAGATCAGGTCTAGGTTTTGGCAATACTCCTATAAAAACCTCTGTAGATAAAACTATGAAAACAAATGATAACAGTTCTCCTAAATTCAATAAGGGAATTGTATTTGTCAACTCCTCACAAACAGTTGATCCAAACCATATAAACTCTGCTAATCAGGATGTTGCATCTCACACAAGTCTAAGACTCAAGAAAATAAAGAGTAAATCAACTTCTGCATTCAAGCCTCGAATGATCGTAGAGTATGGCAAAACTCACTCTACGAACCAACCTGGCAAGAATAGTAGAGTTGAATTCCACTCTGAGAAAACTATGAATCATAAAGTTGTGAGAAAGCAGAAGGATTTTAAAGGAAAAGCTGTGAGTCACTACTATCCACGTATGTTTAAGACAAGAATGAATCCATACTCACACACAAGCATGCATTATATCCGATGTTATACTTGTCATAAACATGGTCATAAAGCTGCAGAATGTTATTTCAATTATTTCTATCCTGTACTGCACAGACCTAAAATCAAACAGATTTGGGTCCCCAAGGCTACTAACAAATCTGGACCCAAACAAATTTGGGTACCAAAATGAAAGTTGATCCTTTCTGCAGGTACAAAGCTCTACTGAATCAAAATGGTATCTTGATAGTGGATGCTCAAGACATATGACAGGCAATAAGGCTCTCCTGTCAAACTTTGAAGAAAAAGATGGTCCTGCAGTCATCTTCGGAGACAACAATTCTGGAAAAACAAAAGGATACGGTTCAGTTGGAAACGGTGTTGTATCCTTCAGCAAAGTGGCATACGTTGAAGGACTAAAACACAATCTTCTCAGCATCAGCCAACTATGTGATAAAGATCATCAAGTCACCTTCCTCAACAACCATTGTCAAGTCAGGGACTTGAAGACCAACTCATTGAAGCTGTTAGGAACCAGAGAAGAAAATGTCTATACTGTCAATCTTGCTGAGTTAAATCCTGATGAAGCAATATGCTTTCTTGCCAAAGCTTCTAAAGATCAGTGTTGGTTATGGCATAGGAGGCTATCTCATTTAAACTTCAAAAGCATGTCAAGACTTGCCTCCAAAGACCTTGTTGCAGGATTGCCAAAGCTCAACTTCATCAAAGAAAGACCTTGCAAAGCATGACAGTTTGGAAAGCAAATACAGAGCTCATTCAAAAGCAAGGCAGTCAACTCAATTGATAAGCCCCTTAAATTACTCCATATGGATATTTTTGGACCTATCCCAACTGCAAGCCTTGGAGGAAAAAGATACTCTCTGGTGATAGTGGATGACTATACCAGATTTACATGGGTATTCTTTCTGAGCTCCAAAGATGAAACAAGCTCTCACCTTATCAAGCTATTCAAACTGATTATAAATGAGAAAGAGGAGAAGATCAAGGCTATCAGGAGTGACCATGGTAGAGAATTTGATTTCTCTGAGGTAGAACTTTATTGGGAAGAAAATGGCATCAATCACAACTTCTCAGCCCCAAGAACTCCCCAACAGAATGGAGTAGTTGAAAGGAAGAATAGGACATTGATTGAATCAGGAAGAACACTCCTAGCAACTGCTCAACTTCCTGAGTATTTTTGGGCAAAAGCAGTTAGCACTGCATGCTACACTCAGAACATGTCTCTCATCCACTCCATCCTCAAGAAGACTCCCTACGAATTATAGAAGGGAAGGAAGCCAAACATCAGTTACTTTCGTGCCTTCGGTTGTCTATGTTACATCCTCAACAATGGCAAGAAGTATCTGACCAAATTCCAACCTAAGTCTGATGAAAGGATCTTCCTCGGTTATGCTATGGACAGCAAGGACTATAGAGTATTCAACAAGGGATCATTAAGTGTTGAAGTCTCTATTCATGTCATATTCGATGAGTCAGAAGCAAGGAAGGAAGCCATCTCACTCGACAATCCAGTAGAAACGAACTCTACGTTCACAGAATCCAAAAACATAGAGTTAGACACTACGATCGTTGAGCTAGAAGCAGAAATCATGGAGCAAGAAGAAGAAATCGTAGAGCTCACTATGCCAGACAATGAGACTCTATGACCTGAACCAGAAATCAACCTAGAAGAACTTAGACAATAAGGCACCAGAACTGATGTTCCAAGAAGAAGAAAATGTACAAAGGATCACACAGAAGATCTGATCATTGGAGATCCTAATGCAAGAGTTAGGACAAGATCAACAACTCAAAATGAATGCATCTACCTAAGCTTCCTTTCTTAATTAGAGCCCAAAAAGATAGAAAAAGCATTAGGGGACTCGAGCTGAATAGAGGCCATGCAAGAAGAGCTCAACCAGTTTGAAAGAAACAAAATCTGGAGACTAGCTGAAAGGCCAAAATAACATCCAGTCATTGGTACCAAATGGGTATTCAGGAACAAGATGGATGAAGAAGGTGTCATCACAAGGAACAAGGCAAGATTGGTAGCCAAAAGTTACTCATAGGAAGAAGGAATTGACTCTGTGGAAACCTTTGCTCCCATTGCAAGATTGGAAGCCATCAGAATCTTTCTTGCCCATGCAGCTCACATGAGATTTAAAGTCTTCCAAATGGATGTCAAAAGTGCTTTCCTCAATGGAGAACTTCAAGAAGAAGTCTATGTGGAACAACGTCCAGGTTTTGTCAATCCAACTCTTTCTGATTATGTTTATAGATTAGACAAATCATTGTATGGATTAAAACAAGCACCTAGAGCATGGTATGAAACTCTCACTAACTTTCTCACTGAAAAAGGATTCACTAGAGGCAGAGTAGATACAACTTTATTTCTAAGGAAACACAAGGATAAATCGTTTCTAGTCCAAATCTATGTAGATAATATTATCTTTGGTTCTACTGATGAAAAGCTATGTGAAAGATTTGCCAAGCTAATGCAGAGCAAATTTGAAATGAGCATGATGGGAGAACTGAACTTCTTCCTTGGACTTCAAGTGAGGCAGACTGATGAAGGCATATTCATAAACCAAGCCAAATACATTAAAGACCTATTAAAGAAGTATGGTATGGAATCAGCCACCATCATGAAAACTCCCATGGCACCTGTAACCAAGCTTGACAAAGATGAAAAAGGTAAAAATATTGATATCACTCAATACAAAGGTATGATTGGATCACTCTTATACATAACTACAAGTAGACCAGATATTATGTTTAATACTTGCATATGTGACGCCCCCAAATCCGGGTACCTCAAACCCGAATCCGGTGCTACACGGTACATCCCATTCCATACAACATAATAGACATGAATGTAATTACTATATTATTACAACACGTCTTACTCTCAATCCCAGGTTCTATTACCATAACATCATTCTAAATACATAATAAGTCTTAGTATTACAACATTACTAATACAAATAAACTACGACGTCATCTAGACGTTCATCTTTCCCTTTCCCTTGTCCTTACCGGAACCTTCGGCCCGCTCGGACTTAGCTGCAATGTTTAATATAAAGCAAGAATGAGCATTCAATTGCCCAGCAAGTATAACAGTTGAATAACAACAATATCATCAATAATATCATTTCCCTTCGACAACTGAACAATAGTTGTGAAATATTCTGAATAAACAGGAATCATACTTTGCTTTCGTTTTAAAAAATATATTTTTGAAACGACATTGAGTGGTCATAAGACCTTGAACTTTCTTTTGCTTTCTTGAAAAGGTACACAGCATTATAACTGCAAACCGTCTTACTTACGAGCACTTCTAGGTGATCAGCCTATTGTACTCTATGTTGATCAACACTCTAGCTGGAAAACGATATATGCGTTTGTTTAGGCGCTCGATGCCTTGTCAGAATAACTGACTAAAAATTGCCCCTAATATTAGGGTTGTTCATCTCATTCATGTCTCGGAATCCTAACCAAAGCAATTCGGTTGGATAGCTCTACTTAATCATCAATAACATTTCAAGGATTTATTATCAAATCAATAAAATACTTCAATATCTGTCTAGCCGAAACAAATGGCATCGACGTTCTCTATAACAGTTCATATATATGTGAACTTGAAAGCTTCAACAATTTATGTCATAACATAGCTCGAATACTTGTGCAAATACTGAAAAATTTACATAAGTAAGGGATTCACACAACCATATATGTATTGCGTAAATCGAAACTTCAAACATCGCATGAGAGTCAAGAGAATATAATCAAATGAATCAAATAAACTTGCACAATATACGTCTCTTGTATAAGATACGAAACTTGCATTCAATACTGAAAATGAATGAAGCTAGAGAACTTGCCCAACACAAAGGTTAGACAAGGGTTTAGGAAACTTGCCTTAAGCGCTTGCTACAAGTTGACGTTAATCGTCCTTCAAATATGTCCTACGCATTTAAACATATATTCACATACCAATTAGTCTCACAATAGACACCAAACATTGGCTTACATTAATCAAGACATTATAATCATTACGAACATTAATTGCCACTACGCTTACCCAAACGAAAAATGCAACTACGCTATTCATTTCATTTAAGCAAATCTCACGTGACTTAGTTATTTCATGCTTGGGGTCATTCAACTATTACACTAACATATCATGCATATGTCTTGGGGTATTTATAACATGTTGGGACTATATAAACATGCATCGCATCAATAACACAAAGCAGCAGAACCATTCACCTCTGCAGACCGGCGCAGCTGCGCAGGTCTTACACTTGGGAGTGGCGCAGCTGCGCCACTCTAATCCCGGGACTTTCAGGTCTGGCACCCAGCGCAGCTGCGCAGGTGCTATGCTTGGGAGTGGCGCAGCTGCGCCACTCTGCATCCAGGGACTTTCAAGTTCTGCTACTGCAGAACCCAAAAATCCAAACTCTTGATTCCGTCCCATTTGCTTCTTAGCCATTATACAACATATCTATATGACTCAAAACATACTTTTACAACTAAGCTATGCATCATAACATCATTTAATCAATTAACCATTCCTAATTCTCATGTTCCTTAGAGAAATCATTCTCTTGGACATTAAACCAAATAGTTGGTGGGCATGAGTTGAAAACTCACATTGGAGTAGAGTTTGATTTATACTTAGTCCAGATTTCCCACTGAAATCATTACTCAAACCTTCTTGGCATATACCAACAATACACAACCAATGCACATAACCAAACCAAGATGGTTATAACTTCACTATTAACAAAATATGAATAACAGTCCTCTAATATCCATTTCAGTCCATTTCTTGATTCCTTATGCAAAGGTTTGATTCTCATTCATTGTTCCACTTTTACACATTATTAACAAGCTTTATACAGAGCTAACAACATATACACACGTTCATGAACAACCAAGCAATTTCAGCAACATAACTCCAACAAAACAATCACAGTAAAACTATAAACTTAGAAAGAATGTGGAAATGAGCTAAGCTCTATATTGCATACCTCTTTGAGCTTGTTCTAAGGTTGCTAATGAGCTAAAAGCCAGTGCTACTATACTCCTTCTTCTTCCTCAAATCACCGTGAACACTCTCTTCACTATTTTCTCACAAGTTTCAGCTATCTTACTAAGCAACAATCAAAGGAATGGATGTATGGCAAGGGAGGAGTATTTATAGAAGAAGAACTGAGCTTCAAGGATGGGTTCAAGGCTGAGCATGCCAGCCATGGCAGCTCCCAATGCTCGGGTAGGAGAGCTTCGGCTCCTCCAAGGTGTGGTCAGCCATTGGGCTCTCCCCCTCCCTTCTCCCGAGTTTGCTTTCTGACATTCTTCCTTCACCAAATGCAGAAATGCTTCTCCCCATGCTCTTCCCACGTTCTTGGCACCCTCCTCCCTCTCTTCCTCTCCTTTTCCCGTACTCTTCTCCCACCTTCAAATGACCAGCTAATTGCTATAACCCATTTCCCTTCATGGGTCATGGGTTTGGGTCATGGATGGTGGGTTTGGTTCATGGATTAGGTCCATGGGTTTTTGGGCT
The DNA here is from genome assembly GCA_034770075.1 of Aralia elata. Taxonomy (NCBI): domain Eukaryota; kingdom Viridiplantae; phylum Streptophyta; class Magnoliopsida; order Apiales; family Araliaceae; genus Aralia; species Aralia elata. The sequence continues at coordinate 68,453,837 of CM068387.1, read as the reverse complement.
TCACTTAGTAACCTTTTGGGCTTCTAATTTAATACCAATTAGGCTTCTAACAAATAATCAATTGGGCTAAAATAAAAATCCCATACTTGGAATATTAATCCCTCTCATTAACGCTTTGGCGAAATTATGAAAAGTCATAAAATCGAAAAAGGCGTCTTGGCGTAAATAACGCTTTAGTGCTATTTCTCTAATGATTTAATCAACTCCAATAAAAATAATAACAATCAAAAATTATTACCTACACATCATATGTAGTAATAAAATATTCACACACATAACACGGAATAATATTAATAAAAGTTCAATTTATTCAATAAAATTCATAGGCTCGCGTTACAAAGCTACCCGCGATCCGCGATCGTTACAGCATATGTGCTAGATTTCAAGCTAATCCCAAGGAATCACATCTTTTAGCAATAAAAAGAATTTTCAGGTATCTCAAAGGAACTCCTAATTTGGGACTGTGGTATCCCAAGGAGTCACCTTTTAATCTAATAGGTTATTCAAATGCTGACTATGTAGGTTGCAAAATTGATAGGAAGAGCACAAGTGGAACTTGTCAAATGCTTGGAAATAGACTGGTCTCATAGTTCAGTAAAAAGAAAAATTCAGTTTCAACCTCAACTGTAGAAGTTGAATACATTGCAGCAGGCAGCTGCTGTGCACAAATCCTATGGATGAAAAATCAGTTAGCTGACTATGGTTTTGAGTTTAAATCTATTCATGTTCATTGTGATAATACTGGTGCAATTGCTATAACTCATAATCCTGTCATGCACTCTAGAACCAAACACGTAGATATAAGATATCATTTCATCAGAGATCATGTACAAAGTGAAAATATTTCACTACATTACATTCTCACTGAAAACCAGCTTGCTGATGTCTTTACAAAGCCTCTAGATGAATCAAGGTTTAACATGCTGATAAGTGAACTAGGTATGCTAAATTTTAATTCATGATATTATGCTTTGAAAATCTACTAACTCTCCAGAAAGAAAGTTCGTCGAGTGATGTCATAGATCGTTGAGTGAAAGTTGAGAAAACGTAGAACTCAAGAGAAGCCAAGATACCGAGACTCACTCTACGATCGTTGAGTAAGACTGAGATCGTAACCTCAAAGATGAAACGTAGAGCTTAAAGGGAACTAAGAGCAAAACGGTCTTTTCCTTCGGACTAATATACGTGTATCCATTGAACACCAGACACGTGGCCCACTCAACAAAATAAGAGGGAAGTCTTACGAATTCAGTTCAAAATTTTCATTTCATCTGTAAACTTTCTCTCTCTCTCCTCGCTGAAACCCTAGTTCTTTGTTTTCAATCAAACTCTCAGCGAAATTTTGTTCCTTCACAGCAAAAATCAAAGAAGCTCTCAAATGGCATTCTCTCCGGTTATCTTAGGCAACTCCCTCAATTTTGAAAACTTTGCCACAGTCGAGAAAAAATACCGAAGAATCATTTCTCTGTTACAGCGATCAAGACTCTACGAAGATCTTGACACCAATACTCGAGTATATCCAAAATTGATAAGGGAATTTTACTCAAATGAAATTATTGGGGATGGGATACTATCCATAAAGGTCAAAGGAGTCTCGCTACAACTAAGTGCTTCAGAGATCAACATAGCCCTAAGATTCAACAACGACGGGCTTATATCTCTCTAGTTTATCAACACTGAAGAAGGGCTAAAGCGAATGCATCATGAGAACAACCCAGGGCTAAAGGGATTAAAGAAAAAGGAATTCCCTCAAAAATATGAGTTTTGGGCTGATATTGTGGGTAAATGCATTATGTGTAAGGACTCAGCTCATGATGCTGTCAGTGACACTCAGCTGAGAATCATGACTGCCATAGTAAAGAAGATACAAATCAACTATGGTGCTCTGCTCTTAGAATGGATTGGCAATTGGGTCTCATATGATGGAAAGAACAAAGGGGAGAGGAAAATGTTATTTAGCCGATTCATAAGCATCATTCTTCAGAAAGCTCTAGGAGATAAAATTGGAGATAATGAAGAAGAGGTGATAAATGTCAACAAAAGGATCACCCAAAAGCTGTTTGCTAACTGCAGAAGGAATCCAGTTGGAAATTTAAGATCAGCTGAGACAGAAGACAGTGAGAAAACTCAAAGTAAGGTCAGAAAGCCCTCAATAAGGAATATGTCAGTAGTCGAAGAAGAAACTGAAGAGGTGAATCAGGAGGTGCCAGCTTTAACTAGAAGAAGCAAAGGGAAAAGGAAAACATAACTCCAAACTGAAGAGGAACCTCAAGGTTCATCAAATGAAGGACCTGCATCCTCTGCTGTCCAATCAAAGCATTCTCTTTCTTCAGAAGCAGAGAAGAAGAAGAAAAAGGAAAAAAAGAAGCGTCTGGTGAAACAGCACCTAGTTTAAAGGTTTATCATAAAAAGGGAAAACGCAGCTCTAAGAAAAGTCTCCCTACAATCACTGAAAATCCCCACTCTACGATCGTAGAGTCAAGAGCTGAAGGTACTGCTAAAGGTGCTGATCAGCCTGTGTCTATGGTTGTTGATGAAGAACAAGTGGCTGGGAAGGTTACTGAACCTAAGCCAAAGAAAACGAAGAAGAAGCTGATGACTTTAGCTCAAAGGGAGCTTAATAAAGCTATGTTAAGGATTAAGGAAGAAGAAATAAGACTATTGACCTCCGATTAAATAGTCGCTCTAACTGAGGGGGAGCAATAAGAAATTGAGGACCTGAGGGGGAGGCACCTGATATTCCTGAGCCAGTCAACGCTCCGGTTGAGGGGGAGCCTCTAGAAGATCATGCTGAAATCTTCTCAAGCCCTCAAATAGTTGAACCTGAAACAAAACCATTGACTGCAGAAGTTGAGGCTGTGGAAATCATTGATGAATCAAGTGATGAGAGTGAAAGCCTAGAGATCATTACTGAAGGCCGAAATGAAGAAAGACATGTCAATTACAACGACCTATTTGCCTACTTACCAAGGATGTCATTCCATCAGGCTCTAATTCTTCACTCTTAGGATCACGTGTTCTGGGTTTTCAAGAACTATCCAGCTATTTTAGTGTTTACCCAAGAATTTCCTAACATTGGCTCCTTTACTCGAAAATTGATTGCCAACAGTCCATTCCAGGTCAATGAGCAAAAGGTATATTTCATTCCGTCATCATTCAAGTTAAAGCACTCTACATTGCCAAATTACTATCTGTTTAATGAAATGCCAACATGGAATGAGGTCAGTTTTGACCCAAGGAACCCACTTCCAGTCACAGGGTCTCAAAACCCTATCTCTGATGAACCAGATGTTCAACCATCTCCAGTCGTAGAGTCCCTAAACTCTATAACTGATACTCAGTTCACCTTCCAAATCCAAATCGAAGAGTCAACCCATTCTACGATCGACCTTATGATCGTAGAGTGTGATGACCCCATAAATATCACTCCAACTGCTCACGCAAATGCTCCAACCACTCCTACTGATATTCCCTCCTGTTCACATAATGAATATTTTGACTTGGCCATCGCTTTGGGAAATCTGCAAGGCAGCAATAAGGAAGCATCTTCACCAGAGATCAAGCAGATATTTGAACGGGTCAAACTCATCCCCACAACAGAAGAATTGACTGATCTTACTGTTGGTATAGCTAAAGATATGGAGGAAAACCTTGAAGTTAATTCTCTCGCTCTCCATAGAAGGTTTAATGACCTTGTTGATGCGGCCAATGCTCACTCCAACACTCTTAGTACTGAATTGACTAAAAGATTACGAGAAATTATCAAAGAGTTAATGGATGGCATTGACAGAAGGGACAAAGTCTATCTTACAGAAATTGCTGCTCACAAATCAGCAGTTATTTCCTTTTAGGAGTCTCAGACAGCTCAAAACAAACTCGTAACTGAGAAACTCTTTGATTTGAGCTCCTCCATCAATAACTTCCAACGCGTATCCCTTCAACAGATGGAAAGAACTAACAATGCCCTCGCTCTAATGCACTAACAACGAGAAAAGGACTGAAGCTCAATTGGTTGAACAAAGAGCTAACAACTCTCAGTCCCGGTCTCAAATGCAACAATTAGTGCGAGGTTTACAATAGCTCTCCCAAGAGGTTCGAACTCTAAATGTTGACATAAAGGGGGGAAAATAAAAGGGAGACAAAAGGGAGAGTCAAGCAACAGGGGAAGAGAGCAACCAAGGCAGCAGCAGCAGCGGCCCAATCAATTCTAAGTGAAGAGCCCATAGATGCTATTCCCATAAGAAGTGAAGTTCCTAGATCCTACAGAAGAATGCCTGATGTTACTTCAACAGGAGTTCACATACCATCGGGTAATCCTGCAGTGCTAAATCGTCACCTCCATGGAACTCACCCCTATGGTGAAGGAGGAAGTCATATGCCCTCTTCTGGCCTCAGTCAAGAGCAGATTGAAGAGTTCCAGTGAATGACTAAAGAAAGCAGGGAAATCCATAGAAGAAGAGTGGAATATGAAAGGGCAAATCCTCCAAGGACCAAGAGAAGAGCAAGAGAAAGAAGGAACTAAGGTTTGAAAATATCTGTAATTTTCTCTTTCTCTTTATTGATGAAACTACCATACATTATAATATTCATTTAATCATCAATAAAATTCATAATTTTATCTAGAAATACAATTGCTCACTGTACTATAAGACATGTTTATCTTCATAAGCATCTGCATTAGAATTGATGATATGATTCAAAACTACTAGTTTATGTCAACATCAAATAGGGGGAGATTATTAGGAATCACATGGTTTAAATTTGATGTTGTGATATTAATGTGTATGTGTATCAGTAGCTGAATTGTAAAGTCCTTCTTGAAATACATATGTACAAGGACTTAGAATGGAAAAGATCAAATATGTTAGGATGATCTAAGCTGTATTGAATATCTATATGATCATACATATTTGTAAGTGTTGTGAAGTCCTTTATTGAAAGTAATGTACAAAGGACTTAGAATAGAGAAGATCAAACTTGTTAGGTTGATCTTGTGTGCTGAAATAGGCAGATCGTAGAGCACCGCCCCAGTGAAGGATCGTAGGACAGTCTACCAACTACGCAGAGTCAAAGCGTGTCATCACAGAATTTGCCAGGCAAATGTAGAGTTCTCTCGGCAGGACGTAGAGCTTCATCAGCAAAACGTAGAGTTCTCCCGGCAGGACGCAAAGCTTCATCGGCAGAACGTAGAGTTCTCTCGACAGAACGTAAAGCTCTCTCGGCAGGACAAAGAGCTTTGTCGACAGAACGTAGAGCTCTCTCGGCAGGACAAAGAGCTTTGATGACAGAACGTAGAGCTCTCTCGACAGGACGCCAAGCTCTCTCGGCAGATCGTAGAATTTGTCCGGCAGAACGTAGAGCGTTTTCGGCAGGACGTAGAGCTGTCTCGACAAGACTATTCTAAGGATCATAGAGTCAACATAGTCTGTCGCTCTATGATTCACAAAGGCTATCCAAATACAGAATCGTAAAGTAGTCTCTATTAGTGCTCTCAAAGACTAAATCAGCACTTCTGAAGAAGATCATAAAGGCAAAACATTGATGCTATCTTAGAGAGATGAAGATCATAGTGAACAACTGCAAGCATCAAGGAAGCTATGGAGTAGTTCAGAAGAGCAAATCCACAAACATACTGACGACGCTACGACTAGCAAGAACGTAGAGTCAACACGTCAGTTAGGCAACCCAGATCTGAGAAGAATATTCTAGGTTGCCCATGATTGGTTAATTAGTAGAATGATCTGTCCAAGACTGTTGTTGAATACTAAAATGGACTAGTCAAAGAATCAAGTCAATGGGAGACCAACAACTAGGGTTTGCAGATATTCAGAGCACCATCTCTACTACTATCTTGGTGCAAGCTAATAGAAGCTGACTCACCCCACTACTACGGTCAATAAGGAATAAACTATTCCTAAAGTTCTGCAACATCTCAACAGGAGTATTAGATGCAACGGCCACTTCTTAACGGAAAGATTATTCAGATGCATCTATATAAGGCAGACAGAATGAAGATTCAAACAAGAAAGAACAACGAAAAGAAAATAATATCTGTCAAAATATCATTCTACAATCTGAAGGGAAACATCTTGCTTCGCTGCTGAGTTCATCAGATCATATGCTTCAAGCAACTCAGTAGCAACAAAACATTAACTCATTATCAAGTGAAAGGGTCAACAGTGGTGACCAACCGAAGTCAAGTCTGCTGGACTTGCTGAGTACCAAAGGGTACAAGAGATTCTAAGACTGCGGGTCTTAGTATATAGAGTTCCAAGGCTGCTGGCTTTGAAGAGTACATTGTGTACTAGAGTTCCAAGGCAGGCTTTGAAGAGTACGCTAAGTACTAGTGTTCCGAGACTGCAGGTCTTGAAGGAATCTTTGTGATTCAGTTGTAACGATATCCTTAGTGGATTTGCTACTCTAGGAGTAGAACAGTGGAGTAGGAGTCTTATGTGCTCCGAACCATTTAAAGTCTTGTCTCTCTCTCTCTCTCTTTGCACTCTTTAACTGTCATAACTGCTATAACTGTTATATCACTGCTATATCATATATGTTATAACTGGTCCATCTCTATGGGGATTTTTATTATTTATTCCGTTGTGCTTAAACTGTTAAGTCATTCTTTCGAAAATAAGTTAAAAAGTTTTAAAGAATCTATTCAACCCCCCCTTCTAGATATCTTTTATGTCTCTGGAAACTAACATAATATAATCTGCCTAATATTTTAGGAAACAAAATTTTCTCTAATTCCTGAATTAGGCTTATATCTAATTGATCCAAACTTGTGTCTCGTGCTCCTTAGCCTCCTCCTTGCGTCTCCTTGATTTAGCTTCAGCCCAAACATCTTGGACCAATCCATTGAGGCCTTACCTGAACCTTTTAGTTCTAGCATTTGTAATTGGTCCAACTGACACTTAAGTTAGATTTTCCCACACTCTTTTAGTCTTGTTTGAATCAACTCATGTCATGTTCTCGTCACTTTCTATTTGCATTCTTCGCCAATATCATAATCTTTCCTTTTCTTTTGACTAGAATTTTGATGAATCCCTAAATGTGACTTCTCCTTAGACTGTCTCGTCCAATTCTATGCATAACTCTTTTTTGCCATACTTGCGGTTGCTTGCACCCGTGTCGAGATACCAAATATTTTTTCTAGTATCGTCTTCACCTTTATAAGTGAGGAATATGGCTGATATATTCATCATCTTCTCTTCAGTTGCTGCAAAATGGTCTCTCTTTAACTTTAGGAGCTTCTATGTGCTCATAACTAAAATGGCTAAATCTATTGCAATTGTAACACTAAACGAGATTTATCACCTCGTTGAGATCTGCCTCCTCCTCGAGATGTGAACCCTCAACCATGACCACGATTATATATTCCTCGATCATGACCATATGTTTCTGTTTCAGTCTCAAATCTTATATTTGTTTGACCATGTTATCGCGTCCATCACGTCCGCCATGACTACCTTGAGTATTGTAGCCACCTTTGTATCCTTTCTTCTACCACGTCCAGTGTTGTTATTGGCTTGATTATCACCAAGAGATAATTTGCTTTGCAAAGCTTGCTCCAAATTACTAGAACCTTCATCCTAATTCATTCTCGTGAGCTGGAAGAGAACCCACAAGCTCGTCAATGGAAATATTTGACAAGTCTTTTTATTCCTCAATGGTTGTCACAATATAATCAAATTTTCAGGTCAAATATCATAGTCACTCTGACCTCGTCCAGAGTTTCTCTATTTCTTTTCATCTCGTTGACCATCGTTCGCAAGCAGGTGACGTAGTCAACCATATTTTTTGAAATTTGCATTTTCAACGTCTCAAATTCAGCTCTGAGTATCTGGAGCCGTACTTTTTTGGCTTTCTCAACTACTCGAAAGGATTTTTGCAGAATCTCATGCATCTTTCGACGCCTTCATGTCTAATATTTTCTCAAAGGTTGATTCATCAACACCTTGAAAAATTAGGAGAAGATCATTCTTGTCTTTTTTACATGATTCTTTGAGCACCTTCTTTTGGGCATCTGACAAAGTTGTTTCAGCAGTTACATCTGCGAGCTCAGTGTACCCAATATCATTGATGCCCCATATATCTTGTAAACCAAGTAGAACTTTCATCTGGATGCTCCAATTTTTATAATTGGTCTTTATTAATTTTGAAATTTAAGGTTGAATCATCTCCGCCATGTTCTTAACTTTGATACCACTTGTTGGAACCAATAAAATTACTATTTTTATTAGAACAAAAAATAATATCAAATAACACTCGATTAATATAGTAATTTGATTACAAAATATTTCTCTCACCAACTTGGTGTTTCAATACCTACAAATTATTTCTCCCTTTTTCGTGTCCAAGCTACTGCTAGTATTTCATATCTCTCTAAATCATCTTAATTATATTCAATTCACAACACAAATGCTCAAGTCCTATTTATATATATGTTACACCACCATGTAGTTGTTCATGTTGAGTTTGAATCGATTTTGTCCAGCCACAAGTTCTACAGACTTTGAGCATATGCATGCACTATTCTACCTACTTTGACCACAAATCTAAATAGGGACGGATCTACGTTTTGGCATACCTGGGCAAGTGTCCCGGCAGCCGACGAAAAACCTTCAAGGAGAGGCCCAAAATGCCCCGACAAGTAGCAGCAGAGGCGAAACTCCATCGGTAGACATGAGACAGCAGATCAGATGCAAAGTGGGTTTTGATTTTTTTTTTTTTAAAACTTACTAAATAAAACGACGTCGTTTCATTTAGTAAGTTTTAAAAAAAATATCAACTGTTTTTCTTCTTTCCCCTTAGCCTCTCAGGCCTCACCGCCTCAGCCTCTTCCAAGTTCCAAGTACCACCGCAGCTCCCCTCCTTACCTCCTCAACTTGGCCTCTATGGGCACTGGCGCACCGCTGCCACCGTAGGTCACCGTCGACGGTCGATCTCCCCACAGACCCCTCCTTCGACGCATCGCTCCGGTAACGGTAAGTAGTTGTCAATTTAAATGAATATTTGATTTAGGGTTTTAAAAAATTAAGGATTTGTGGTTATTGTTGTCATTAGTTAAAATTGATACAAATAACTAAATGAGCAATTAAGTATTTAAGTTAGTTGTATGTAACTACTGTTTAGTCTGTTTTATTTTATTTCTTTAATTGTAGTGTTTGGCTGTTTGCAAAAGGCTTAGTTTGTGGTGGGTTCATTTGATTGTGAAGCGAATTGTGGTTTTTCTTTTAAATGCTATCTTTTGGGAGTTTTTAACTTACATGAGGCGAGCTAATGTGAGTTCTATCGGTAATGGGTATATGTTAATTTGGTGAATTTTAGCAGATTTGGAAAAGAAATAATTGAAGTGTATGCATTTTCCTCAATTACTTGTTTATTGGGGTTCAATTATGATGTTGATTAATTGTGACTTGTGAGTTTTGTAAAACTGTAATGTTTACGAAATAAGATTGATTATTATTTATTAACTTGAATTTATTTATTAATTGATAGGGGTTTCTAGGTTCATTGGTTAATTCATATGGAGAAATACTTTCCTAAAAGGCCAAAGGGGCCCAGTTGTGAAACCAATCCGAGTAGTTCAACTAATCCGGGTAGTCCTATTAATCCGAGTAGTCCAAAAAGAATTAAGTTAGATGGAATCTGGGCCAATCTTCCTACGGACCCTGGACTTCGACCTCCAATATTAGGTTATGATCATCATTTTCGAGATGAAATTCGTAGAGCATATCTATAAAAGGGTCCTTGTCAACCAAGAGATCACAATTTCCCACAAACCAATAAGAGGCGATTTATCCTGAGGTGGTTTGATGAGTATGATTGGTTGGAGTATAGCATAGAAAAAGATATCGTATTTTGCATTTATTGTTATTTATTTAAGGCTAAATTTTATAAGCATGAGAGTGATGCCATTACTAGTCAAGGTTTTAAAGATTGGAAGCATAAGGACACGAGACTAAGAGAACATATTGGATTGGTTAGTAGTCCTCACAATCAAGCAAGACAAGCTTGTGATGATCTTATGAATCAAGAGCAACATCTCCGAACAACTGTGATGAAGCATTCAGACCAAACTCGTGACAAGTATCGCGCTTGCTTGAATGCATCAATTGATTACACTAGATTTTTGTTGCGACAAGGTCTTCCTTTTCGTGGCAACGATGAATCATTGGATTCAAGCAACAAAGGAAATTATATTGAGCTCTTGTGCTTTCTTGCTGATCATTCCGAGAAAATTGAGGCAGTAGTATTGAAAAATGTTCCCAGGAATTGCAAGTTAGTGGCTCCTTCAATACAAAAAGATCTTGTCAATGCATGTGCCGTTGAAACTATTAAAGTTATCACAGAGGATATGAAGAACAAATTATTTTCTATAATGGTTGATGAATCTCGTGATATCTCCATAAAGGAGCAAATGGCAGTAGTGCTTCGTTATGTAGATAACCATGGGAAAGTAATTGAAAGGTTTATGGGAGTCTAACATGTTAGTGATACCACTTCAGAGTCACTAAAGAAGGCTGTTGAACAATTGTTTTCTACAATAGGCTTGATCATTTCTATGCTACGCGGTCAAGGTTATGATGGGGCTAGCAATATGAAAGGTGAGTTCAATGGTCTTAAGAGCATTATTTTGAGAGAACATCCTTATGCATTTTATGTTCATTATTTTGCACATCAACTTCAATTAGCACTTATGGTCGTGGCAAAGGGAAATCTTGAGATTGTCACTTTTTTCTTATCGGTTAATATGGTGGTCAATATTGTTGGAGCATCGTGTAAGCGTCGAGATGCACTTAGAGATCAATTACAAAAGGAACTTTCGGATGCTCTTGAAAATGATTCTATTGTAACGGGGAAAGGCTTAAATCAAGAAACTAGTCTTAAGCGACCTGGTGATACACGTTGGGGATCACATTATGGTACTTTGCTTAGTATCATTTCAATGTTCAAATCCGTGGTGAAAGTTCTTGAGTTGATTGTTGATGATGGTTACATTGATAATTTGGGTGAAGCAAATAAGTCATTGGAAGATATCCAAACTTTTGAGTTTGTCTTCCCTCTATTTTTGATGAGATCTATTTTGGGAGTCACAAATTGTTTGTCTCAAGCATTACAAAGGAAAGATCAAGATCTTGTCAATGCAACGCATTTAGTCCAAACTTCTAAGGAAGAACTACAACATATTAAGGATAATGGATTTGATGATTTGCTTGATCAAGTTTCTAGTTTTTGTGGGGAGCATGATATTGTGGTTCCTTTAATGGATGCGTCATTTGTACCTCGAGAGAGATCAAGATGTAGAGCTCACGTCGTAACAAACCTCCATCATTACCGTATGAACTATTTCATAGTTGTGATTGATAAAGTACTTCAAGAGTTGAATCATCACTTTAATGAGGTAAATACTGAGATGCTTATTTGTATGGCATGTTTGAGCCCAAATGATTCATTTCGAGCTTTTGACAAACAAAAGCTTGTTAAGTTTGCCAATTTTTATCCTCAAGACTTCTCTAGGAGAGACATTTTAGAACTTGAAGATCAACTTGCGGTTTATGTTCGGGATATGCATAGGAGTGGTGAGTTCTCTCAATTGTAAGGAATTGGTAGTCTTGCAAAAAAATTGGTGGAGACAGGGAAACATAAAACATATAATCATGTTTATAAGCTTGTTACATTAGCTTTAGTATTACCGGTGGCAACTGCTTCAGTGGAGAGAGCCTTTTTCGCTATGAAGATCATCAAAAGTCCACTTCGAAATAAAATGGGAGATCAGTGGTTAAGTGATAGTTTGATTGTTTATATCAAAAAAGATGTTTTTGCTTGTGTTAATAACGAAACCATAGTGTGACGTTTTCATGAAATGAAAACTCGTCATGGGCAATTGTAGTTTGTATGTTTTTCTTTTCATGAATGATACTAGTCTCGTTAAAGATTTGTCCTGGCTGAAAACAATTCCTAGATCCGTCCCTGAATCTAAAGACTACTTCAAATTGAGTTTTACCTCTTCTAAATTTCCAGCCACACATTCTAACTGCTAGTAGTTATATCAACATGTACATAGGATTGTTCAGTAATTTTTTTTCCTTAGTCACAATAGTAACCTTTCATATGGCCAATCAAAAAACACTTCTTCACCATTAAGTTGTATATTACGGATGAACATGTTCACACTAAGGGTTTGTATTTCTAACACCACCATCATCATCCCCCGACACTTTCAATGGAAATTTTACTGCTCAATCGAAACTTTAAGACTTAAACTAAAACTCTCCGTGAATTGGGTAAATCGGGTGATGGTGGTGATATATAAAGTTGAAGATGGGTTAATAATTCTCACCGGCAAAAAGATGAGAGAGAGTGTGTGTGGAGAATTTGTTAACCATAAGGGTAAATGACGCCGGCGGGATAGCGATTATCCTGCGAGCTACGTAAACAATAAATTTTCAGGTGACGAAAGCAAAAAGAAATACCCTACACACAGAGAAACTTCTCTAATGCATAAAATTAATATTATCAAATCAAGAAAACTGATTATAAAATTCAACCTACAAGCCGGGTTTTATAGCTAAGATGTTTCCTTTTCCATTCGTAACAAAATTCCTAAAATTATGGAAATAAAATTTTAATAGGTAACAATGTGGCCTATAATTATGGTAACAACTCCTAATAGATATCAACTTCCTAATAACTGAAACACTACTAAAAATAAGAATAAGAATGCCGAAGCCAAGCTGAACATCCATCAGCCGACCCCGATTTCGAAGCCAAGCTGAACTTCTGAAGCCAATCATGAAGAGATCCATTACCCGAGCCCTAAAAGTTAACGATTGCGATTTTTACGCCGATCCTCCAACTCATGGTATGTCAATGCCAACAACGTGCAGTCTGACAAGTCAGCGTCATCGAACTCAGATCCTCCTGCATCAGTTACCCCGGGTTGGAAAGAACTCGTCCTCGAGTTCACAACATTGTCATTGCACTCAAGAAAACAAGGACTCAAATGCTTCACATTGAAAACGTCTGAAGTTCACAAGTGATTGGGAAGTCGTAACCGATAAGAATTATCATTGATTTTCTGCAGAATCTCATATAGACTAATCTTTTGATCCTTAAACTTATTATATTTGCCAACAGGAAAACGATCACGAGTCAAAACTGCCCAAACAAAATCACCAACGTCAAAAAGCACCTGACGCCGATGACTATCAACCTAATCCTTATATGTAGTATTACTATCGCGAATAGATCGACGAACTTAGTCATGAATATCCCGAAGATGTTTGGCTATTTCACCCACCTTTGGATGCATAGGTCCGGCCCTTAGAATAGAAGTTAAGTCAAGCACCCCTAATGGATTTTAACCGTAAACAACCTCAAAAGGACTCATCCCTGTAGTTCGGTTCTTAGATCTGTTATACAGAAACTCAGCTTGAGATAAAGCAACATCCCATTACTTCGGCTTAGAACCATCCAGACACCTTAGGAGATTTCCCAAACTTCTATTCACCACTTCGATTCAGCCATCGGTTTGAGGGTGGTAGGCACTACTGAAATTTAACTGCGTTCCCATTTTTTCCCATAAACTCTTCCAGAAATGACTCATGAATTTAGTATCCCGATCAGAAGTGACTGACTTTGGTATGCATGCAAACGTACAATCTCCCAAAAGTAGAGATGGGCGATCCATTGAGCGTCCATTGTCTTCCGACAAGTGATAAAATGAGCCATCTTTGAAAATCGATCAACCATAACTAAGATAGAATCCAACGTGCATTGTGTTCAAGGTAGTCCAAACATAAAATCCATACTGACATCAACCCATAGAGCTTCAGGAATAGGCAAGGAAGTATACAATCCTGCATTAGTAAGAATTCCATTAGACCTCTGACATACATAACATCCCTGCACGTAGTGAACCCATCGCTCGATATCTTTGGCCAATAATAGTCAGCCGACACCAAGGCCAATGTCTTATCTCGTCCGAAGTGACCTTCATTGTGGATTTCACTTATTATCTTCTGCCGAAGTGAGCAATCTGGAATGCATAACTGTAATCCTCGAAACAGATACCCATTATGAAACACAAAGTCATGTCGTCGACCTTCACTTACTTCCCGAACTATCTTACCGAAAGAAGGATCCTCCTTGTACATATTAGTAAAGACTTCAAACCCTACGACTATGTTACTCATAGTGCTAAGGAGTGATGTTTTTCGGCTTAACGTGTCGGCAACACGATTCAAACTATATGTCTGATGCCGCAAAGTGAAGGTAAATTCCTGTAAGTATACCACCCATTTAGCATGCCTTCGGTTCAAATTATATTAGCCATTAATGTACTTTAGGGCCTCATGATCAATAATGAGTATGAATTCCCATTGTACTAAGTAGTGACGCTAATGCTTCAGAGATTAAACGATGACATAGAATTCCAAGTCATAAGTAAAGTAGTTCTTCTTCGGTCCCTATACCTTCTCACTGAAGAAAGCTACTGGCCGACTTTCTTGACTGAGAACACCACCAAAGCCGACTCCCGATACATCACAATTTACTTCAAATACCTTCTCGAAATCAGGGAGTGCCAAAACTGTTGCTTCTATCATCTTCCGTTTGACAAGTTGGAAACTAACTTTGGCCTCTTCGGACCAATTGAATAACTTCCCTTTTAGACACTCTATGATAGGTGCAATTAATGTGTTGAAGTTCTTGATAAATCGGCGATAGAAAGAAGCCAATCCATGAAAACTTCTAACATTATAAAAGGTCTTCAGTGTAGGCCAAGTTAAGACTGCATCGATCTTTGAATGATCGGCATGAACACCTTCGGTAGAAACAACGATGCTAAGGAAAGTTACCGAAGTTGTGAAGTAAAAGCTCTTCTTCTAATTGATAAACAGTTGTTCCTTCCTTAATACATCAAAAATAGCTCGGAGGTGCTCATGGTGTGACTCTTAGTTTGGACTGTAGATCAAAATATCATCGAAGTAGACTACCACACAATTTCCCATAAAAGGTCTCAATACCTAGTGCATGAACCTCATAAATGTACTGGGAGCATTGGAAAGGCCGAAAGGGGTAACCATCCATTCATATAACCCATGCTGAGTTTTAAACGTCATCTTCCATTCATCTCCAAGCCTTACCCTGATCTGATGGTATCCACTCTTCAGATCAATCTTTAAAAAGACTTTTGCTCCGGATAACTGATCCAGCATGTCATCTAAGCGAGTTATCGAAAATCTATATTTCACTGTAATCTTGTTGATGGCTCTGCTGTCAATACACATTCCCCAAGATCCATCCTTCTTCGGCACTAACAGAGCGGGTATTGCATATGGGCTCATACTTTCACGGATATAACCTTTCTCCATCAATTCCATTACCTGTCTCTGTAGCTCTTTGGACTACTTGGGACTAAGTCTATATGCTGGTCTGTTCGATAAGCTCGATCCTGGAATAAGATCTATTTGGTGCTGAATGACTCTCATCGACAGTAATCCAGGAGGAAGCTCTTCGGGCATCAAATCAACAAACTCCGATAGCAACTTTTACATATCAGCTGGTACTTCTAGGTTCCTATTTGGCGAACTGCTCTCATAAGAAAGAAGAGCAGACAGCACACCTTCACGATCGACCTCCGTTAGGAATCTAGACATGGATAATAAGTTCAGGTTTTCGACTGCTCGAACCGCACTGATCTCTTCCCGCCGAGGTACTAACACAACCTTCTTCCCTTTTATACTAAGGGAGTACGTATTCTTCCGATCATCATGAATGATACTTGTTTGTCGATTTAGCAATCAGTAAATACGTGCAAGTGTACACGGTCAACAAGTAATAAAGTGATAAGAAAGTGTCGAATCCACAGGGAATTATTTAATAATAATTACCAAATACTAACTCATAATCAAATTAATTTTATTTAAACAATTCGAAAACGATTGTGAATTTTAGATAATAAAATACTAAACTAACTAATCACTAACGACCAAGAATTGAATTCAGATAAAAAGGCTTAAGATTACAATTTTTCTTAATGTTTCACTTGAATTATTATACTTCCTGTTAAGTTATGCTAACTATTTCAGATTGTTAATCAAGAACTCATCAATATTTATAACCATCTCTCGATGTATCATAAAAAAATCAACTTAAATCCATAAAAGATAGAATTAAGATGAACACCCTAGTTAACTAATTCACTATATCTCTATGTGAATTACAATTAAAAAGGATTTAAAGCTCAGGTTCTCATTCAGATTACATGCAGCGTATAGGTATATCTCTATCCTAAACACAAATTATGAATTCCATCACCATGCAGAAAACACAATCACATGCTATTATGATTAGGTCTAAATCTATAATCCATCTCTCAAGTTCATATAGATTACCACAGTAATTGTTGATCAGGCAATTATGCAACTAACCACAAATCATAATAGACAATCTAATAATAATCAATAATAATTAACAAGGAACATTAAGATCCATTGTAATCTTAAAAAGAAATTAGTTCATAATTGAATTAAAATCCATAATCCACAATTGATAAAGCATTCAAGAATACAAAATAAGAGATAGAGAAGAGAATAGAATTTGTAGACGCAATCCTTGAGTCTCTCCTTCAGCTCCTTAATTTAATCCTTTGTGCTATTGCAATTGCTTCAAGCCTCCATTTCTTTCTTCCAAACTAGGGTTAGCAAAAAGTAGCAAGATCTCCCCCCATTCTATGCTTTATATCATGTATTTATAGGTTCTAGTTAAAGTCCTAAACCAATTAGAAGTTACAATCCTTGTTCCATTCAATGCGGGTCAAAAATAAGCTTTTTTAAAAACCCCACCCAGCGCGGCCGCGCCCATATTGGCCTAGGAAGCAGCGCGCCCGCACCCAAATGCCAAAAACTAAGTTTTTCACTCTGCAGACCTGCGCGGCCGCGCCCAAAATACACTTAGAACCGGCGCGCCCGACAAAATTCTACCGCAGCATCTGTTGGTAAAATGGTCATAACTTTTGATCCGGGAAAAGTTACGGGACCTGTCACCTATAAAATCAAAGCTCTCGACGAGATCTACAACTTTCATTCTTTGTGAATTGAGAAATTCAGATTGGATCAAAGTCGAAATTGGACTTGAAGTGAGTGCTATGCAAATGGTAACTCCAAACTTTGAGGTTCAACGTCCGTTGGGAAAACGGTCATTACTTTCTCAACCGAACTCTGATTGTGACGATTCAAAATGTTCCAGAAAGCTAAGGAGTAGCTCTATAATAAAATCCAAGTTCCAAATCAATAACATGCATCCAACTTAGCGTTAAAAGCCCTGCAATCTTCCCTTCTTGCGTTTGCTTGCATATTGTACTCCGAAAGATGTTCGAATTGCGTTTCCTTGCTTTTTCCTACAAATTAACATAAAAACATTATAAATATCTAATACTAACTTAAAATACTTAAGAACTCACAAATTATCAAGCTAAATGTACTCAATTCATAGATGTAAAATCCACTCATCAAATACCCCCAAACTTAAATATTTGCTTGTCCTCAAGCAAACACTAAGAACAACAACTATAACAACGAATTCTAAATAACAACTCACACGACTCGAGCAACGAATCAATACAAATTTGCATAATAGCCTCAAAGATTTCTTCTAATGTTAACTCAAGAAAAAAAAATTCTGAAAACATGCAAAGCCTAAAATTTCAACCTAATTATCAGTTCCACAACTACTCATGATCCTTTAAGTGCGTGTGTGTGCATCCAAATGTCCAACCAGCCATGACTCACACTAGATCATATAATCAAATACTCATAAAAGATTTTCAAATCAACTCTAAAAACTTGCTTTCACATCAATCTCCGCTAATAAAGGCAAAACATAAAATTTAGAGGATCAAAATGATATTTCTTACATTTAAGCACACTTGAACCCTTCCCAAGTAATTCAAAACACAAATTTTCTTTTATTTTTTCTTTCCTTTTTAGTGAGTGCGTTTTACGCTCCATCTCACTTCCCATTGAACGAGTGCGTTTTACGTTCCCTCTCGTTTTCTCTCGCACGAGTGCGTTTTATGCTCCTTCTCGTGCATGTATTTATGAGTGAGTGCGTTTTACGCTCCATCTCAACCCACCACATGATTCATCATTCTAACTCAGGAAGGTTTCACAATTTTTAAAATTTTTAATAACCCAAGATTTTTCCCAAACTTATGTTAATGCCTAAATTTCGCTTTGAATGATACTCAAATAAGATTTTAAAATTTCAATGATATCTTTCACAAGTATTCAACCAAATTTTTTTTCTTAAGACACAACTAGCTAAACAGATGGATATGTGCTTTGAAGTTCAAAAAGATCACAAATAGTGGCAACCCAACTTATAAGTCAAAATATAAACTAAGCATGCTTCTCAACTTCACAATAATTATAAAAAAAAAATTAACCCATTTTTTTCTTATAATTGACCATAATCAAATTCAAATCAAACCATTGCATACCTATCCTAAAAATATACTAACTAACATACAACCTTAATAAACTAAAATAAATAACACAAAACAAGACCACACCCCTAAACTTAAACTAAACATTGTCTTCAATGGCTAAGATAGAAAAAATTAAAATAGAGGACTTCCCTGAAAATATAGCAATCTTCCTCCTTGTCTGCTAAGTCTGAAGAATAGGCTAGACACATCGGAATGAATAAGGCATTGCACTTGAATTGGACTTGAATAACCTGTAATCACATTAGAATCAAGTTCATTAAATCCTAATAAATGCAAATTTATTAACTACTATGAAACCTAATAAAATAAATAAAACTAAAAACTAAAAATTAAACTTTAAACTTGGGTTGCCTCCCAAGAAGCGCTTGTTTTAAAGTCGTCAGCCCGACTTCACCATTTACTATCCAATTTCCCTTCGAAAATTGAGAAACCCTCCATCTATTAGACGCAATGTAACCTTTGAAGGTTTTGCTGCAGTAGGGGCCATTGTTTCAAAGTCACCTAGTTTGCTTTTTGTAGATAGGGTCCTAATTACGACTGTCAAATAGCTAGGTGCTTCCTCCGTTGTGTTCGTGATTAGATTGGGGTAGTGAATCTTGTTAAACACCACGGGCTCTTCTTCTATCTTCTCTTTCTCATCCCACCATGGTTGTAATGTAGTCTTAGTTCTCATATCATAAAGAGCTTTACCAAGGACATGACTACCAAGTGGGCAGGGGATTACAAAACTACCCGGATCTTTGAGCTTTGGCAGCAAAAGGTACATGGGGCACTAACAAAATCGGTACATCAGCGTCGAAACTCACGGCTAGATCTTCTTCGAATGTATTTTCTTGATCCCCACTATTCTCCTCCATATCAGAATTATCATCAATTAGCACGTCCGGTTGCAGCTTTGGCGCGGGCAATCCATCAATCTCGAGAACCACGTCACTAGGCTATGCACAATGATAACTATTCTTGAAGTTGTTGATAAGCTGTCCCATCTGGTTCTCAAGATTTTGAATCGACACTGCTTGGCTTTTTATATTTAAATCCACTAAGTTCAACAGCTGATCTTGATCACTCATTCTTTTGTCCGTAACTGTAATAAACTTCGCCAAGGCCTCCTCCAAACTCAGTTTCCTTTCTTCTTCATGTAGATAGGCTGAATCCTAAAATTCTGGAGTGTATGATTGGCTTGGAGCAAAGATTTGGACTTGATTATTATGGCTCCATGAAAAATCCGGATGATACCCCCAATCTTGATGATAGTTGTTGGGATAGGCATAACTGTTGGGGTAATCACCGAAATTGCCACCATACTGCATCGACTTAAAATTAATGGTGCATTGATGACTCGGATGATTTCCAGCACAATAATCATAAATTATTGCCACACTTTGAATACGTTGTACTGCAAAAGCGTCAATCATCCTCGAAAGTGTTTCAATCTGTGTTGACAATTCATCGAATTCATAAATCCCTGTCGCTCTTGGTTGAATCATTCTCGTATAAGGCCATTGATAGTCGTAGTCAGCCATGGTGTACCTAAAAAGAGAGAAATATAAGAAGAGAATTAAAATAAAAACAAAATGATTAAATTAAGAATAATTTGATTGAAGTTAATGATGGCAAAAATTATTAAACTAATTCCCCAGCAACGGCACCAAAAACTTGTTTGTCAATTTAGCAATCAATAAATACATGCAAGTGTACACGGTCAACAAGTAATAAAGTAATAAGAGAGTGTCGAACCCACAGAGAATTATTTAATAATAATTACCAAATACTAACTCATAATCAAATTAATTTTATTTAAATAATTCGATAAAGATTATGAATTTTAGATAATAAAATACTAAACTAACTAATCACTAACTACCAAGAATTGAATTCAGATAAAAAGGCTTAAGATTACAATTTTTCTTAATGTTTCACTTGAATTAATACACTTCCTGTTAAGTTATGCTAACTATTTCAGATTGTTAATCAAGAACTCATCAATATTTATAACCATCTCTCGATGTATCATAAACGAATCAACTTAAATCCACAAAAGATAGAATTAAGATGAACACCTTAGTTAACTAATTCACTATATCTCTATGTGAATTACAATTAAAAAGGATTTAAAGCTCGGGTTCTCTTTCAGATTACATGCGACGTATAGGTATATCTCTATCCTAAACACAAATTATGAATTCCATCACCATGCAGAAAACACAATCACATGCTATTATGATTAGGTCTAAATCTATAATCCATCTCTCGAGTTCATATAGATTACTACGGTAATTGTTGATCAGGCAATTAAGCAACTAATCACAAATCATAATAGACAATCTAATAATAATCAATAATAATTAACAAGGAAGCATATGAATAAAAGCTACGCATTAAGATCCATTGTAATCTTAAAAAGAAATTAGTTCATAATTGAATTAAAATCCATAATCCACAATTGATAAAACATTCAAGAATACAAAATAAGAGATAGAGAAGAGAATAGAATAGAATCTGTAGACGCAATCCTTGAGTCTCTCCTTCAGCTCCTTAATTGAATCCTTTGTGCTCTTACAATTGCTTTAAGCCTCCATCTCTTTCTTCCAAACTAGGGTTAGCAAAAAGTAACAAGATCTCCCCCCATTCTATACTTTATATCATGTATTTATAGGTTCTAGTTAAAGTCCTAAACCAATTAGAAGTTACAATCCTTGTTCCATTCAATGCGGGTCAAAAATAAGCTTTTTTAAAAACCCCACCCAGCGCGGCCCCGCCCATATTAGCCTAGGAAGCAGCGCGCCCGCGCCCAAATGCCAGAAACTAAGTCTTTCACTCTGCAAACCTGCGCAGCCGCGCCTAAAATACACTTAGAACCGGCGCGCCCGCACCCGACAAAATTCTGCCGCAGCATCTGTTGGTAAAATGGTCATAACTTTTGATCCGGGAGGAGTTACGGGACCTGTCACCTATAAAATCAAAGCTCTCGATGAGATCTACAACTTTCATTCTTTGTGAATTGAGAAATTCAGATTGGATCAAAGTCGAAATTGGGCTTGAAGTGAGTGCTATGCAAATGGTAACTCCAAACTTTGAGGTTCAACGTCCGTTGGGAAAACGGTCATTACTTTCTCAACCGAACTCTGATTATGACGATTCAAAATGTTCCAGAAAGCTAAGGAGTAGCTCTATAATACAATCTAAGTTCCAAACCAATAACATGCATCCAACTTAGCGTTAAAAGCCCTGCAATCTTCCCTTCTTGCGTTTGCTTGCATATTGTACTCCGAAAGATGTTCGAATTGCGTTTCCTTGCTTTTTCCTACAAAATAACATAAAAACACTATAAATATCTAATACTAATTTAAAATACTTAAGAACTCACAAATTATCAAGCAAAATGTACTCAATTCATAGATATAAAATCCACTCATCAATACTTCGGTCATATTGCCAAGGTCGGCCCAACAACACATGACATGCGTCCGTAGACACCACATCGCACCAAGCGTTATCTAAGTATTTATTACTGATCAAAAAAGACACTAAGAATTTTCTATCAACTGTTATCTCATTGCCTTTACTCAACCATAACAACTTATATGGTTTGGGATGTCGATCTGTTTTCAACTATAATTTCTGAACAGCCTCTTCCGATACTACATTTTCACAGCTGCTACTCTCAATGATCATCTTACAGACTTTATTTGCCACTGTGGAAGTTGTATGGAAGATATTAGTTCTCAACCATTCATCTCCTGAATCGCCTTTAGGAGTCAACAGATTCTTACGAATGACTAACGTCTCTTGTCCATCACCATATAACATATCCTCTTCATTATAGTCATCATATATGGGCTCTCCTAGCTCTTCTGTCTCATCGACCATATATTCTTCAATCAAAAGATTTTTACCCTTCTTACTAACAGGTTTTTTGCACTCATTCATTCTATGCACTTATTCGCCACACTTAAAACATCGAATAGTAGGGCTGGGATTACCTTGTGGTTGTTGTGGTGTAGAATGGGGTTGTTGAGGGGGTGCTAGCCTACCACTTGCATTGCTCCTATTCACTGGTTTCCTGTTCTATTGTTAGTCTTCATCGCGTGCTTGTTGGTATGCCTTAGAAACCGTCCACAGGGAATGAAGACTAAGAGCATCTTGTAGGGTCTGCCATAAACCACCCAAATATCATGCCACTAACTGCTCCTCTGATTCGGACAGATCATTGCGGGCTATCAACTGATAGAACTCTTCGGTATAATCATCAACTGATTTGGTACCTTGCCTCATTAGGTGCAGTCGCTTGAACAAGGATTGAGTCTAGCCAAAAGGAAAAAAGTGTTCTTACATCTTTTTTTCATCTTTTCCCAATCCGTGATTTTGGACCTCCCTTGTCTCTCTCGTGAGCGCTTCAACTGCTCCCACCAAGAAGATGCTCTGCCTTTGAGTTTAATGACAACCAATTTCACCTTGATGACTTCCAGAACTTCCTTATATTCAAAGATACGTTCAACTTCGTTCATCCAGTCAATGAATCCTTGCGCTTGAAGCGTACCAGAAAATTCCAGTAGCTCCAGCTTAAAACCCAGGTCTCGATGATGATCACCTCGACCACGTCGTTCCCAAAATTGATCCCTATTGTTATAAAGGTTTTCAAAATTGGACTCAAAATCGTAATTCTCCTCGTTACGATTATTGAGATTTTGCACCTCTAGACATTGGGTTAACTCTGTAACTTGTCTCTGTAAATCCTCAATCATCGCATCTTGAACGTTACGATCACGGTACTGGACTTCCTCATTCAGAACCTGTCCACGACGGCCACGACCACCAGCCATTAAAACTGATGAAATTTAACCCAAGAAGATGTTGAGCTCTGATACCAAGTGACGCCGGGCGGGATAGCGATTATCCTGCGAGCTAGGTAAACAATAAATTTACAGGAAACGGAAGCAAAAGAAATACCCTAAACATAGAGAAATTTCTTTAATGCTTAAAATTAATATTATCAAATCAAAAAAAAATTGATTATAATTCAACCCACAAGCCGAGTTTTATAGCTAACATGTTTCCTTTTCCATTCGTAACAGAATTCCTAAATTTATGGAAATAAAATTCTAATAGGTAACAATGCTGCCTATAATTATGGTAACAACTCCTAATAGATATCAACTTCCTAATAACTAAAACACTATTAAAAATAGAAATAAGAATATAATTGAAGCCAAGCTGAACATCCATCAGTCGACCCTGATCCCGAAGTCAAGCTGAACTTTCGAAGCCGATCTTGAAGAGATCCATTACCCGAGCCCTAAAAGTTAACGATCGCGATTTTTACGCCGATTCTCTAACTCATGGTACTTCAATGCCAACAACGTGTTGTCTAACAAGTCAGCGTCATCAGACTCGGATCCTCCTGCATCAGTAAAATTGTCAAAATAATATAAATTGTTTTATATCTATTTTTATTTTCTTGTTAATATCAATTTTTTTTTTAAGAATAATTAACATTTGGCAAAAATACATATGATATATAGCAATAAGACAAGTAGGTATAGAAGATTTAGAATCACGTGAATTTGAGTACAAGAGCGTACCAAATTTAGAGTAGGAACAAAAATGGTTCTAAAAGTCGAATGAATTAACATTAATTTCGAGAGAAATAAAATTTTAAAATTTTATTTAAAAAAAAAAAAACAGTCTTGAATTACCACAAGTATAGAGAGGATAGAATCGCAGAATACAAAAAGCTGCCTTTGAAATGACATGATCCCTTTTTTTCCTTCCCCATTTTCTAAGTTAGAAGAAACAATCATCGAGAATAAAATGGACAATTAACTTGAAATTCAAATGTATAAATTAACTAGTGCATGCATGCATGTGCCTTTGATTAATGGACACGATAAACACTGAACCAGAGACCACTAAGCGTCCAATGCCATGCATGCATTGATTTTTGGACAATTAATCTGAACGTAAAAAAATTAATATTGTATGGTGTATTCATATTGCATATTGAATTACATTTTTTAGGACTTCACATATCTTCCAACTTAATTATACCTACATATTATAATTTGTAAAGCTTTACTGGTTCTGTTGTTTTTATTTGTATTCTTATTCTTATTTTAATTCTTATGATTTTGTTTTCATCCCTAAGGTTAAAGGTACGCAAATATTAGGAGATTTACGAGTAGTTACTAATTAAAATATGATTGGGTTTGAGTTATAATCAATTACAAAGTTTTTAAAAGGTGTGCTTCAAGCTTCAACCTTGAGAGAGTGCAAATGATTTATCAAGATCTTTAAAGTGAACATATATTGAACCGTTAAATTTTTTTTTTGTAAAAGGCAAAAAAAAATTATTGCTGACAATTATTCTAATATTCAAAAGGCATGATAAAGAGATATACTAGTACATTCAAGGATGGATCAGAATTTATTCCCAGCAGAGACAGATTTTAAATGTTCGAGCACATGTATTGACAACATTAACAATGCCAAGAAAACACTCAATAACGCGCTCATATTTGTTCGCATAACATAAAGCAACGGTCATTTGTTCTTTAATTGATGAATCACGAGCCTCATCAACTAACAAAGAGAAAAAATTATCCCCAATTTCTGCAACTATAGTTTTTGTGGTCAAAAATATAGCAGCACTACAAATGTCTTTTTAGATTGAAGGTGTTGTCAATTTGTGTTTCCCTAGAGCATGCATTTTTCAACACAACTTTATTCACTTCATTATTGTTCTCGGATAAAAATTTTAGAATAGAAACAAACAAAACTCGCCTTTTTGAAACATCTGATTCATCATGGCCACGGAAAGGCAACTACTCACTTAAAAGCAACTGAACAGTACACTTAATAGATGAGAGCAAATGGAGCTTGTAATCTTTTTTTCTTGGTCAGATATATTAGCAAGTTTGATATCTATGTGTTCCTTTTGATTCTTAAAATCTTGACAAGCTAATTAACATGCATTGTCTATGAATACTATTAGGTGACTCTCCAACATGTTCAGATAAGTATTATGCCTTCTTCTAATTATTAAATCCCTTACCAACAAATGTATTCTCACCCCCTTGACCACTAATATCAACTTTGAATAGATAACAATATAAGCAAAATATTGCATCTTCCTTTTCACTATATTCCAATCAACCGGCATATTTTTTGTACCATTCGGGATTAAATTTACGTTTCTCTCCATAAATAACAATGAGGGAATTCGGAAAGCATTAGTTGATGAGGGCCCTAAAGCAAATATCCTCGGCGAATACTCTCTCTTATTAGCATCATATTCCATTATAGATGGTCTTAGTTCCGGATCTGTAACAAGTTCTTCTTCTAAATTGAATCCAACTTGGGATTGAGAATTGATATTTTGCGACGGTTATTAGATAGGGTTTCATTTGAGAGATTTTGAATAGTAATCGACGACTCGGATGTAGGGTGATGTTAATGATTCATTTTTGAAACGTTTGAATTTTGACCACATGTCATGAATGCCTAAATTAATCAAAATACAAGTATACAACAACCCAAACAAACAATTATTTTATGCAACATAAATAGAATTCTATAATATATAACAAATAAATATTCATAATCCAAACTAAAAAAGGAATTTCAAAATAAAAAACATTTAGATACAATTTAGAAACTTACTTCGGTTACTTGTCATAGTTCAATTTGAATGATTCTCAAACAATTACAATTTCAACCGTATGCTCAAAGCCTCAAACTAAATGTACTTTCTATATTCAAACAAAATCAAGCCACAACATTCAAAATCAACTCACAATTCACAAACGCAACAAATTCAAAAAAAATGGAGAAAAGAGAACTCGCGGAGCGGTGAAGATGTAGTATGCTATGTACGACTGTACCATCGCGGAGATATAGTATGTTCTAAAGGAGGAAGTGGAATGAGCAACGAAAGCCAAACAGAAGCAGCCACCAAGCAGGAACGAGTGTTAATAAGTATGCTCTATACTTTGTATTTAGAATTAGAATGGAACTTTTATTTTTTATTTTTTTTTGCCCCCTCCAAGTTTAACTCTTCCATTAATCTGCTCCCTTAAGTTTATTAACTTATATTTCTGTCCCTACCCCTATACCTATAAAAAAAGAAAAAGAAAAAAGAAAAAAAAAGTCAGCATAGGCTATACTGCCCTGCTAGTATATCCGCTCCTGAGTACATCCAAAGTTTGAATTTACTGAAATACAAATGATATTTAATCACACCTGCTCTAAGTGAAATCAAGAAAAAGCTTCTATATTATAAAGTCTCCATGGAGGCTTTGGGAATTTTGTGTCACTCTCTTTTCTTTCTTCTTTTGCTCCTACAACTTTAATTATATTACTATTTTGTCCCTTTTATATTAATTTTTTTTAATATTTCTATTTAGTACTCCAAATTTTATAAAATTCTTATGTTACTTCTTATAATTTATACATGCAATGCGTGTGTCATTGGTGGTGTTAGTACTAATTATGCTGACATCACAACATTAAATTAAAATAGTAGTATGGATAAAGAATCTTTGTTAATATACGCAAAGTAAAAAAAAAACAAGGTAAATGTGGTTAAGGGGGAGGTAGCGGATTGGCAGCCATACGAGGGGAATGATGGCATAAATATTGTGCTTAAAGTCACAAAAGAGTCCTACTTTTGTACATATTTATATCATAAAATCCAGAAATAGAGGCGATATATTTGCATGTACGCCAACAAGCTAATCTTCATGTGCTTTCTTTTTAGCTAGTATTTTCATACAACGACCTTCTGAAATTCGTCCTACTACATCTTTAAAAGCTCACACATTTTGTGAGACTTTGTTATTCATTTAAATTATCAGTTTAATTATAATATTTTGCTACACAAGTAAAAGAGCAATCTTTAATAGTGAAAAAGATCATCATCGAAAAATTTGTGTAACGTCTAATCTTCAATATGCATAAGTTTCCCGGTGCATACCAAAGGACGGTAATAGTGACCTGTGGTTTTTTAGCTAAAAAATTATTAATACCACTTCAGCTACCTCCATAAAAAAGTCGCATTTGTGTGAATATTAAGGATAATTTTTTGTTCTGCATATACTTCTAAACTTAAAAAAATTTATTTTAGTAAAATTATTATGCAAACTTCTGTTATATATCATTTTATACTACTGTCACTAAAAAGTGAGATTTTTTGTCGATAAAATACTGACAAATTACTGGGACGATCTTTTTTTGAAATGGAAGGAGTAATTAATAAATAAATAAATAAGGGTCTAGATATGACACTTATTTAGGGACACGGAGAATAAATAAAATCCATAATTTTATGTGATCTGAAACAAAATTTCGTATACACTTCGTCCATACAAATTCAATCCAAAACAAAAGATAGTTTTTTAGCACTCCAAGTTTAATTAGTTTCGAAGGAAGGTCATTTGAGCAAGTATTGAGTACAAAAACTACAAAACAGCAACCTCATTTCGGCGCTTGGTTGCTTCTCTTTAGATCCAATTAATTAATTTATACTTCATCATAGAAACATGCACTTAATACACTATAAATACCACTTCCAACCTCTTCAACTTCCATCAAAATATTCCCACTCTAAAACCCACAAAACCACAACAAAAACAAAATGGTAAATCCCAATAGTCTCTTATTTCTCCCACTTCTATTCCTCTTATTCAACCAATCCCTATCAAAACCAATTATTAAATACAATGTAGTAAAATTAGGAGCCAAACCGGACGGCAAAACGGACTCAACCAAGTCTTTTCTAAGTGCATGGGCTGCAGCTTGTGGCTCGGTGAATCCGGCTATAATTTACGTGCCGCCGGGGAGGTACTTGCTTCAAAGTGCACATTTTGGTGGGCAGTGCAAGAACAAAGCTATCTCTTTTCCGATCGATGGAACCCTAGTGGCTCCGGCAGATTATCGGGTTATCGGCAATGCCGGTAACTGGCTCCACTTTGAGGGAGTTAATGGTGTTACTATTAGTGGTGGAGTGCTTGATGGTCAAGGCACTGGTTTGTGGGCTTGTAAGTTGGCTGGCAAGAGTTGCCCTTCAGGCGTCATCCTACAGGCGTCATATGCATTAAATGACCATAATGCCCTTGGTAAATTTGTTCCTTTACTTATGTTTGACAATTTAATTCTAAGTCTTGGAATTATAATTTTAACTTGATCTCAGTTTTCACGGAGTTACATTGAGTTGCCAAACATAATGTTAACCATTCTTCTGGCTTAGTTAAGGAAACTATACAAATAGGATTAAATAGCTCTCCCACCTAAATCCTTCATCCTAGATTTATAAGATAAATTATTGTAATAAATTAGAATATTTAAAAAAAAAACTGAAATTTCTACGTAATCACATGAATAGTGAATGGATCTCACATTCATGTGAGAGAGACTTATGCGGAAATATCATTATTTTCATGTGAAAATATTAATTTTTCTAGTTTAATGCGACAATGCCTAATTGCTAAATAACTCTGCAGGGGCAGTATAGTATTTACACATTGTGGGCAGAATCGTGTCCAACTTAAACAACCATTGTTTCATACTTCAATATTTTTGAGCTTTATTAGCTATATTTTGCGATAAAATATTATAATTTTTATTTATTTTTGCTACCACAAAGTACAACATTGTAAATTAATAGCTGCACATACATGTCTAATTTAGAGTTATGTCTAACCACAACAAAACTTGCAATGCTTTTGTCACAAGATATATATATTTTTTCCAAGGTTTTTTTCACAAGTTTTCAAAAGTGCAACGGAACTCCCGTAGGATCAGGTTGGTTTTATAGGGTTCCTTAAAAAAAATATTCTTAAACAATAAAAAATGTGAAGATGAATAAACCCATGTTACTTCATTCTTGTTTCTCTTTTCAAATTGTTTATTATTGGGATCTGGATTCAACCTCATAACTGATGAACTCTTTTTAAAACAATGACTTACGTTTCCGATTTTTTTTTTCTTTAATAATTAGTTTAATTGATATGATTGATTTAATTATGTATTTGCAGAATTTGGGCTTCACAAATTCAAACAATATCATACTAAGTGGATTAACTTCACTAAACAGCCAAATGTTCCACATTGTGATCAATGGCTGTCACAATGTCAAAATGCAAGGAGTGAAGCTCTTGGCCTCCGGTAATAGCCCAAACACTGAAGGAATTCAGGTTCAATTATCGTCTGCAGTCACGATCTTGAACTCGAAATTAGTACCGGAAATGATTGCGTCTCAATAGGTGCAGGCACTACAAATTTGTGGATCGAAATGTGGCCCTGGCCATGGCATTAGGTAATAATTCGATTTCAATCTATTTAACTCATATAGTGAAAATTAGACAATTATTGCTGAATGACAATGTTTAATTTCTATAGCATTGGAAGCTGGGGCAAGGATTTACAAGAGCCAGGTGTACAGAATGTGACCGTTAAAACAGTTACATTTACGGGTACACAAAATGGTGTTCGAATTAAATTATAAAACAGACTCAGCTCTAATTTTGTTAGAAATATACTTTTTCAACATATCACCATGATTGATGTCCAAAATCCTATGATAATTGACCAAAACTACTGCCCGGATAAAAAGATTTGCCCTGGCCAGGTATGAATTATTTTCTTAAGAATATTTTTATATTTATGATATGAATTAAGTTTTGATTTTCAAAAAATGTTACCCTTTTCTTCTTTGGGTCTTTCACTGGGCTCAATCTAGAGCGTTACTCTTATATCTTTTTTATTTAGGGACATTTACACTTTATAGTTCTTTTTTAGAAATAATTACAATAAAAGTACAATTCAAAAATATTTTCAAAAATGTTATAATTTAATGTTTTATTTATAAAAGTAGTGCAGCAGTTGTTCCTTTAATTTAGCTTCGTGATTTAATAAGTTTCCTTATTAGCGCTTAGTTGCTTATTTTATGAAAATTTGAATTTATTATTGTATTATCTTTCTTTTCGTCTTTTTGTAGTTTTTTTGTTTACTGAATATCTTTTATTTGGAAACCCTCGTTTTGTGCATTTGGTACTTTGAAGTTAAAATATTCTCCAGATTTCGCATTCGATTTTGGTGTTCAATCGAATACTCTAGATCTGTGTTTGCCCATTATAGTTTGGATTCGGTATCGTTTTCATTCCTTTTTACTCTTTTCGTCCTCGTTTCTTCTTTTTTGTTTCCGTCGTTGGTTTTGATCGAGAGAGTAGTGTATTGCGTTCTCAGGCTTTGAAATTGGGCGCAAAGTATCAAGCTATCTGGAATTCAAGTTGCACCCTCCTGGTTTGTGCGTTTCGTAATACCCCAAAGTTTCAACAAGTTGAGTCAGATTGTGGAACTATTGTTTCAAAGGTTTGATTTTTTAATTTAGTATTGTAAATAGTTTGATGCATTTGTTTTGATCTGCCTTTTGGATATTGTTTATCTTTGTGAGGGTCTGCAATTTTTGTCGAGTAGATGTTAGTGAAGAGTCCCTTTTCTCATTTGTTTATAGCTGCTGCATATGAGCACTCCTAGATGACACATGCATCTCAGTTTGAATGAATTAGAGGATAACAGTACTGTCACATAAAAAACTTCTCGTAAACTACCAATAACTGTAGCAATCAATTCCAGAACCAGTGTTTGGTTCACTTTATGTAATTGTAAAAGTTAAAACATACAGTACATCAATCAATTCACTTTATGTAATTGTAAAAGTTGCTATTTATATATATATATATATATATATATATATATATATATATAATAGTTTGTATAATATTATGATTGTTCCAGAACCAGTGTTATTGTTTGGTCATTGGTGAAGTTGAAGTCTCCAACTATGTTAATACGCTCCTTGATGTTATAGATATATACGTCTTGTTCAATCTTTTATTTTAAAAATATATAATTGAATTTGTGTTGGTTACCACTGTTAGAATTGTTGGTTATCATATTGTTAATGTTGTTTAACTGTGTATTCATTTGTTATTACCAGTGATGACATTGTGTGGTAATTAATAATTATATGTAGGTAATTTCATTTACATGTTTTGATTACCCAGTTTGATAATGTTGGTTACTAATGTTTGCCTTTTTGGTTACTATTGTTGCCATTGTTATCAAACACCAGAGAATTTGTTTTTATTCATTGGATTGGTTAATATAGTTTTATTGATTGGTTACTAATATTATTCTTGTTGGTTTCCAGTGCTGTCATTGTTAGTAAACATTGTTGTCATTGTTGGTTATCAGTTTTGCATTGGTCGTATTAGCATAGTTTTTACTTTCAAACACCATTTTAATTCCCGGCTGTTTGTTATTGCTTTCAATTGTATATTTAGTGTTGCTAAGGTAGTATTAACATAGTTAATCGTGTTGGTTACCACTATACACATTCTACCTTATTGAGTCAGGATATCTGTTTGTAAGATTGTAACCAAATGAATATTATTAAGTAACCAAGCATTAAGTGACAGAACAAACAAATGAAAGGTTACCTATTTGTTTATTATACATAAACTGTATTTGTATTTGTAACCAATTAAAGTTATTAAAGCAACCAAATATCATGTATATAGTAAGCTAAGTAATTTTATATGTATTTGGTATTGTTTTCGTTGGTTGTGATTGGAAGTGATTTTTTGGCGGTCGTTGATTTTTATTTCAGGTTAGTAATTGACTACTTATTTTAATTCTGTTTTTTTGCATTTATCATGTTATAATATTCATGAAAATTTGTCTATTTTGAATTTGTGTTCTTTTGTTATTTCGTTTGATTTTGTATAGGATGGTTTCTATAAGAAATAACATTGTGATGGTCGGTGAAAAGAAGATTGTTGGGAAGGTTAAAACACGTAAAAGAAATAGGGAGTCTGATTCTTCGGTTAATCCTTCAAGGAGGAGACATTTCTTAAAAAAGAGTAAAGAATTGATTGTTTCAGAATCTGATTTCGAAGTTGAGCCAGTTAAAGTTGGTAATGAAGTTCAAGATTATGAGGCAAATACTTCTTCGAATAATATTTTTAGAAGTCAAAAGTATATGAAGGTGTGTTTGTTTGATTGTTTTTAAAAGTTTGGTAACTTTATTTGTTGTTAGTTGTTTTTTTTAATTTATAATATTATAGTTTTTATTTTTTGGTCATTATTGCTTATTTTTTTGGTAATGATTTATATTTTGCAGGTTTGGGATTTATACTACGACGAGCGTCATCGAAATTTCAACGGAAAAATTGTTTATTGGTCCAATATGGAGGTGCCCAATCTGATCATGCAGAAATTGACCGCATCTCAAATGGAGATGTTTAAGTCGTCGTGTTTTGGAAACTTTGTAAATCTTGGGGAACTAATTATATTTTCTCAATTAATACATCAAGCATTGGTGAGGGAGGTTTACCAAACCGAGAAGGGGGAGATGTGGTTTATGTTTGGTGAGACACGGGTAAGATTTGGGTTGCCCGAGTTTTGTTTGATTTCTGGTCTGCGTGGTCAAGGGGATGAAGATATTTCAGTATTTAGGGGGAGGGAGAATCAGTTGGTTGAAAAAAAATTTGGGGGTGAGGTAGTGACCCGCAGTAGTATCGGGAGGGTGTACCGGGCTGCTGTGTTTGATGACGATGAGGAGGCAGCGAGGATGTCTGCCATATAGTTGGTTTTCAATTTTCTCCTAGCATCTGTTTCGGAAAATCATGTGGACGAGGTATTGCTCACATTTCTTATGGTGACCTCAACAGTTATCCCTGGGGGAAATTTGCATATGAGATGACAAAGAGGTCATTAGCCATTTCTTTGAAGGGGCAATTAAGTAAGGGTAGTAAGGGGAGTGTTGTATATAATTTTTTCAAGGACAATTATTGTAAATTGTATAAGTTGAACGGAGTGCCATATGTGTTTCAAGTTTTCTTGTTTGAAACCATTCCTACTCTGAAGGTTAAGGGTTTCTGCATCGATAATAGGCCCTCAGATGTTAGGTTATTCAGGTGGAATGAGTTGGTGAAGGCTCCCAATAAGGGCAATCTGCATGATTTGGTTTTTGGTTCACCACATGTAAGTTGGTTACATATTGCATTATATTTGGTTACCTGTATAAATATTGTTGGTTACTTATATTTATTTATTGTTATTGCTCTTATTTTTTTTTAAATGTTTAATGTTTTGATAGATGCCTTATTTAATGTTTTGTATTTGTTTCAGTTGATGATTCAAATAATCAGCCCTACGGATTCTGAGAAGGAGCAATTAAATTTGGATGGATTTCATTTTCATTCTGTGAATTTTAGTGCTGTTAAAATTGATGTCGTTAAAGGGGGTGAAACCAAAATGGGTGGAGATGGTTGTTTTACGCTTGATGATATTAAAATAGTTGTTGAAGAAAAGGTGCTTGAAGTTAAGAAAGATGTTGAGAAGCTTAAGGTTGATTTGAAAAATGATTTGGAAGTCTTTCGTTCTGAGATTTGTAATGACATTAGGTCAATGTTGGCAAAGCATTTTGGTGTCCAAACTCATGTTGGTATGGGTGGA
The DNA here is from genome assembly GCA_034770075.1 of Aralia elata. Classification (NCBI taxonomy): domain Eukaryota; kingdom Viridiplantae; phylum Streptophyta; class Magnoliopsida; order Apiales; family Araliaceae; genus Aralia; species Aralia elata. The sequence goes on along the minus strand of CM068387.1, from coordinate 68,419,804 downwards.
AATCAGGCTGATGATAGGAATGATGATGATAGGAATGATGATGATGAAGATGGAGTTGATGACGATGCTGGTGGTAATATCAGACATGATGATGATGATGATGTTTGTGCTGGGGATGGTGGTATAAGTGGTTTTCACAATGATGTCCAGGATGACAAGGTTGAACACTTTTTTTTTATATGTTTTTGTTTTTCTGAGTATTAATTGTATTTATTTTTACAGGATCGCAAGTACAATGAGGAAACAAATTTGGACAATTTAAGCGATATTACGGGGAAAGAAGTTGTTGTTTATACTCCTGTTCAGGTTTGTCTTGTTTGTTAAATTAAGTTACCTTACTACGTTGGACCGGTCTATTCCTTATAAGTTTTTAGTTACTGTCAGTAATTTTGTAGTTTGTAATTGGACTTATTATTGTTTTTGTTTTTAAAATTGCTTAAGGTTGGTAACATGGAGGTAAAGAATGACTCAGCGATTGATGAGATGATTCTTACAACTCAGGATATTGTTCAATGTATTGAAGTGGAAAGGACTGTTGTTAAAGCTCGTGGAAGACCGGTTCGTGTTCATGTGATGGGTGCTGCTATGAGGTCTCCATACACGACGAAGTTTGGTTCTTCTGCTTCATCTTCTTCTGTTGTTGGTCATTCTCAAGTTCGCAAAGCTGTTTCTGCATTTCCCAATGTTTGCATAGGAATGCCATCCAAGTCTGAAGATTCATTATTTGATCAGTGGTTCAAGATTGGTTTAAATAACAGAAAAAGGTATGTTATTTTAATTGTTGAGTAATATTTATTTTTTTAAAAAGATAATAATGTGTTTTATTTTACTAATTTTGAAGGATTGATAAATTTTCTAGATCACATGATAAGATCGAGCCCTCATTCAATTTCGGATCTATTGTAATATCATCTAAGATGTGGTTTTACAAACTTAAGACTCCGGTACAATGGCTGGATAATGATGTGAGTTTATTGAATTTTAATTTTATATTATATAGAACTAAATTATTTATGACTTATGTATTGGGTACTTTTTCTCTATATTTTGGATTGGTTATCATATTTACCTTTTTTGGTTAATAATGTTCCCCTTGTTAGTTACCAGTGTTTTAATTTCTTAGTTAGCACTGTTGCAATTGTTGGATTATCAGTGTTGTAATTGTTAGTTAACAGGATTGCCCTTGTTGTTACTAGTTTTGTAATTGTTGGTTACTAGTATTAATATTATCGGTTACAATTGTTTATATTGTTGTATTAACATAGTTATTTATGTTGGTTACCATTATTAGAAATGTCGGTTACCATATTGTTAATTTTGGTTAACTGTTTATTTATTTGATATTATATGTGATGACATTTTGTGTTAATAAATAATTATATGTAGGTAATTTCATTTAAATGTTTTTGATTACCCAGTTTGATAATGCTGGTTACTAATGTTTCCCTTTTTGGTTAATAATGTTGCCAGGGATTTTGTTTTTATACAGTGGATTTTTATCTCAGTTGCATAGTTGAGATATTACTTATTTTTCTAGCAGATAAATATGATTATAGTTGCTTGTACTGCTATTTTATTTAGTGGTCCAATATCAAGTTGATAATTTTATTGGTGTGGAAATATAACTGAAATGCCAGTGTTTGCTTTGTTCTATTGAACTGCAGTTGTCAAATATATCTGCATGTATTAATTTATTAATGGTTCATTGGACTAGATAAGAATTCTGTTAATGCTCATAATCCTTCACTGAATCCCAATAGATTAATTACTTAGGTTTAGCAGCATAATAGGGGGCCTAGCAGGTGGTCTCTGATTATCTGCTTTGTATATCATTTTTGCTTTTATTTCTTTATATATGAATTAAAGGGTCATGTCAATATTGAAACTGAGCACTTAGTGTAGTTTTGATGTTCCATATTAACTCAGTACAGTTCTAATCTAGAGTTGAATGTAGTATCTCTGGTTTTGAATTTTGATAGGCTTTAAATATCATGTACTCGGTCCTGAATTTGATGTTGTCATTAGTCTATGTTAAATTTACTGTATCGTTGCATTTTATTGGCACCAGTTGGATATCTATATATATTAGTTTTATTGTTTGGTTAATAATATTATTCTTGTTGGTTACCAGTGTTGTCATTGTTAGTAAACATTGTTGTCATTGTTGGTTATCAGTTTTACATTGGTCATATTAGCATAGTTATTACTTTCAAACATCATTTTAATTTCCGGTTGTTTGTTATTGCAAAGGTAGTATTAACTCAGTTATTATTGTTGGTTATCACTATTGTTAGTGATGGTTACTAGTCAGTTAATCAGAGTAATAATTCTTACCATTTGATGTTAGCAGTGTTTTCAATCTATGTTTATTACTAATTATATGTAGGAAACTTTGTTTAGATGTGTGTGTTTAACCAGATTGATATTGTTGGTTACTCATAACATAAGTTTTGTTTTTGTTGTTGAATATATATATCTAATGTAGTTTGTTTGGGTATTTTTTTTTGTAGCATATCGACATTTTCTTTTACTATCTCAGAAAATTGGCTAAACACTCTAACAATATTCAGATCAGAGCTACTACCACGGATAGTTGGTTTCATATGAAGTTTAATGCTTTATTTGCTAAATTTCATAGACATAATCAAGATCCAGATATATTGTCTGCGGATGGTGATGTTACGGAATACATTCATGGATTTATTATGGATGTGAATACGCCATGGACTAACGTTGATTACGTTTTGTTCCCCATTCATATGAGTGATCCTGAGCATTGGTTTTTGTTGGTATTCGATGTTCATCGTAGACGTCTAGTTGTTTACAATTCACTTCAACCGACCAGGACATTCATGCGGACAAATATTTCTGATGCTTGTGAGACTTACATCTTTTTGCTACCTATAATGTTAACAAAATGTGGATTTTGGAAGGCTAGGACAGTATTGATTTATCAAGTGAACAATATAGTCAAAAAGGGGAGAATGATCTTATTGAACTTGAATTTGCAGAAGGGGTGCCTGAACAAGTCGAGGGGTAAGGTTTATTCTGTTTCGAACTATTTAATTATTTCATGTACAATGCTTGCTGGTCTGACTTGTTTTTTTTTTATTTTGTTAACTTTTTTACAGTGATTGTGGGATGTTCACAATTTGTTTTGCGGAATATGTTCTTCACCAAAAGTTTAGCGAAATTCCAAACCCATTTCCTATTTCGCAATACAGAAAGAAATTGTGTGTAAACCTCTATATGCATGGTAGGAACAAGCAAATTAAGGGTTATGAGTCTGATTCAGAATATCCAGGGAGATTTGTGCAAGATGACTAGATTTCTATGTTTTTTCTTGTAATTTCTTAAAATTTGGTTATTTTATCTAATTGTTTCTAAACATTTGTATGATGGTTTCCATTATAGTATTTATGTTATGAATGTTTTACTTTCATTTTATTTATATATAATGATATAATTTCATTTTATATATTGTTTTGATGCTGCATATTTAATTATTACAATGATTATGGCTGCAATGGCAGGTATACTAAAAATAAGAAAATATTCTTTTTGGCTATATTTTTTTAGTGTTCTCCAAATTATTACTCCATGGTATCCGGACTAGTATTTCTGGGTAACCATTTAATTTTTTAGGATTTTTCTCCAAATTCTAAGTGTTAATTGTAATTTATTTTTTTAATTTCAAAATTGTGTAAGCCAACATCAGATACCTTATCTCAATAAATAAGTTTCCATATATGTATTCATAGTCCATGAAATTTAATGAGGTTTTGTGAAATAAAGCAAGGATATGTTTTCTTCTCATTTTGTCACTAACATTAAAACTCAATGTTTTTGTGCAAAGTAACAGTTTTTTGTGTGTAAAACAGTTGTACGAAGGTAACTAATCTATGTTATTTAAGTATCCAAATATTGTGTTTAATGAACATTCACTTTTGTTAACTATTTTATATTGTAGACATTTGGTAACCAAATAGTCGTACATATGTATCCAATCTATGTTATGTGGGTAACCAGATATCCTTAACGAAAATTAAATACAATTAACAAGAGTTAATTGTATTTGTTTTCTTAATATATTCTTTATTGGAATTCATTTGTTTACCCAATGTGTAATATACGAAGGGAGTAATATAAGATTTTGGCTTCAATAATGGTTTACCAAATTAAATATCAATAGTTTAGTTAACATTCAATGAGTGCGATTGACAGTCATCGTTTTTTCAATTACATAATATTGGTAACCAAACATTCATTCACAAGTAACCATACTTTGTGTAGGGAGTAACCAGTTTTCATTTAAAACATTAATATCAGGTACCAAGTACTGTGTTTTTAAACATACACTTTTGTTGTTGATGTACTACTTCAGACCTGTTTTTGGTCGTAAAATTGTTGGATTTTTACATGTTTTCCTATTGTGTCCTTTCTCTTGACACCTTCTACAACTGTTTTGAATTTTGATTTCTGATCCATGCTTGTACCTTCCTATCTTCGGTCTTCCCGCTGGTCTTCTTATATTTGGTGGGCTGACACATATTTTTCTTATTTCATCTGGGACGTCCCAATTATCTTTGTCATCTAATGGGAAGATAAAAGTTGAATATGTGTCTACCAAAGTTGTTTTTGAGTAATATTTTGAGCAATAATCATAACAACTCAAATTCGTTTTGCTTATAACAGCAGCAGCGTGTGGACATGGCATCTCGTGGTACTGGAATTTATTGCATGTGCATGTCTTTCGTTCCATGTCTACAATATACTGTTTGGTAGCATCGTAAACGGTGAAAATCACAAGGTTAGACGTCTCAACCTGCAGCAAAAAGCATGGTTGTAGTTATTAAGTTATGTTAAATCTGAATAATGGAATGCATATGCATTGTTGGTTTCAAAGGTATATATATATATATATATATGTATATGCCTACAAGATCCCCTATTTTAAAAATTTATTAGAAAGAAATAATTTGTTATTGCAAGAGGTTATAAAATGAGATATAAACGGTAAACATGAGGTAAACTAACAAACATATTCTATTTTTTTTTCATAAACTGTGTTGTGTTTGTTATGGTAACCAACCAAACATATGATGGTAACCACATAACATGTATAAAGTAACCAAAGTTGTTGTATTAAGAAATCATCAATCTAAAACAAAAGTTTATTCATTCTGTTTATAAACTAAACAAGTTCAATCCTCAAATAATGGTGTCCAAATATAATGTATTCAATAACCAAAATAGTACTTTATATTAATCAATAATTAAGTAACTAAACAAATATTTGTATGTCAACCATATGTTTATTATACATAAATTGTATCATGTATTTGAAGTAACCAAACAAACATATAATGATAACCATATTCAGACCACAAATCTGTTTTTTTTACATAAAATACGATGTGTTTGTTATGGTAACCAAACAAACATATGATGGTATCCATATAACATGTATACAATAACCAAAGATTTTGTATTAAGAAATCATCAATCTAAATCAAAAGTTCAAACAATCTGTTTATAACCTAAATATGTACAATCATCAAACAATGGTGGCCAAATTTAATGTATTATGCAACAAGATTAATAATATTAAGTAATCAATTATGAAGTTACCAAACAAATTTATGAAGGCCACTAAACTGTTTAATAAAGATAAATTGTATCTGTGTATGTGAAGTTTACCGAACAAACATATGAACATAACCAAATAACAGATATATAGTAAACAGAGTAAATTTAACAAGAATTCATTAGTCTGAATCAAAATTTCAATCAATATGGTTATTAATTAAATAAGTACAAGCATCAAACATTGGTAACCAAATAAAATGTGTTATGCATCATAATTACAATACAAGACTTTGACTTCAAAATACAGTTGATATTTTTAATAAATACTGATGTAATAAGTTAAAAGTAGTATTAGTCACCTTATGTTTTTTTGATTCCATGATGTTAGATTGTAGTATTCTCTCTGTTGTTGTAGACAGGGTCGTGAATGTTGATATGGCTTCTTGTTTGTGTGTGAAATACCATCTCTATACCATACAACGTAGGCATTCGATCATTGTGGTGATTGGAAGTCCCCTGATTCCCTTGATTGCATTGTTTATAGATTCTGCAGTGTTCGAAGTCATTGTTGAGTACCTGCTAACAGCCCCATGAAGCCTTGTGCATTTCTCCAACGTAACCTCTTTTTCCAAATATGTTCTTATTCTAACATCAATTGCATCAAGATCAGCCATGTTTCTGTTGAATTCCTCAATAGTGTATGCTCTACAAGCCCCATTGTATGCTTTTTTGACTTCTTCTCTACTTTTTTTGAATCTGTTTTTAATATTCTTCAGTACATGATATGTACATGAACCATGCATGGCATCGGGGAACACAAAGTTCAGTCCCTATATAATGGCTTCATGCCTATCTGAAACAATGCATTGTCCTTCCCTAACTGTGACACCCCCAAATTCAGGTACCAATACCTCGAATTTGGTGCTCACGATAAAATACAATAATACACCTCTAAACAACATAAATCAACTAATGCGGAATAAAATAAATATATGTTGTTCATTACAAAGGTTCACTACGGTCCCAAGGTCTACAACCTTAAATAAATACATCGCAGAATACATTAATAATACAAAACTATTCCACGATTACATAAAGGGATAGTACATATAACTATTCCTTAAGCTTTGCCTTTGCCCGCTTTGGAACTCTCCGGCTTAACTGCAATAGGTTCATGATATAGCAAGGGTGAGCAACTACTTTGCTCAGCAAGTTTAAAAGCAAGAAAAAGATATATCATGAATGAATAAGAATAATAGCTGCATGGATCAACAATTTATGAACATTGATGAAATAGCTGAAATGACATAATCAAAGTCCAAATGAAACAATGAATAATGATTATTTACTGCTGAGTGGTCTAACCGACCATGAACTTTTGGCCAAAGAGTCAATCATTCAACTAACTCTTTTAAAACCTGGCCCCGTCAGTTGTACTCGAGGGGATCAGCCTCTCGTACACCATGTATATGCATAACATTTAACTCTGACTGCATCGAATAACCGACACATTATAATCCCCTAATAAGGGTTGCTCTCTCAGTCCAAGAATCCGTACCAACTACTGGTTTGGATAGCTTTTAAAATAATAACCTGTACATGTCTAGCCGAAACGAATGGCATAGACTATCTCCTTAAACAGTTCATGAATGAAGAACTTAAACGTGTCACAATCCAACAACAAATAATGAATTCAAATGCATAAGCTGCGAATATCAATAATTATCTTGGAGGTGGAGTAATTGACAATAATTAATCCACTAATATGATTCAAAAGTAATAACTCCATTTGAGTCATGAAACTTGCAACAATATACAACCTGTGTAAACGACAGGAAACCTGCTCAATGTAATTTGAGTAAGGTTAGGGAAACTTGCATAACATACACCTGTTTGCACGAAATAAAAAGAATAATGCATAAGGTTTAGAAACTTGCCCAACACAAGAGTTAGACAAGGGATAGGGAAACTTGCCTAATGCGCTGCTACAATATTATAACACACGCTCCTTAATATCCTACACAATTAAGTACATATTTACATAACAATTAGTCACATTCCAAATAATGGTTCAAAACGGACGCTGCATCATTAAAACACACTGATTGCCACTACGACTACCCAGTCGGGGGTCTCGTATTTAGGGCTTAACAAAATATGCTTAGTTAACCTGTCTAATCATTTAATTCAAGAAAAATATAAGTGTTGGACCCTGCTGAAATGGGCTCATTAGGTCCGACCCGATCCGACCCGGTCTGACTAACCCAACCTGGCCCAAACACGGAGCTGGCACTGCGGCGCCGAGCCCAAACACTGGACCTCACGCTGCGGCGTGAGTCCCGTGCTTTCTCAATGACAGGGCCTCACACTGCGACGTGAACCTTATCACTTGGATCTCACGTTGCGGCGTGAGCTCCAATCTATTCCCATTTTTGTCCCTCGCTGCAGCGTGAGCTGCAGGGCTTATGAGTGGCGCTGCGACGCGACTCTCCAGTAGCCGGATTCTGGGTTTCTTCCCAGTTCGCGACTCCGACCTCCGGCCATTCCAATCTCCATAACTCCTTCAATACTCAAGCAAATTGGTCCATTTCGGACTCTATGGACTCCTAACTCATAGGGCTACAACATATCAAAAATGCAGAGCTACCCATTAACATTAACATGGTCAAATCTTAAGCCAAAGTGTAAAGTTCATACTCTGTTCTTCAAGTTCTTGACATGTTTTACAAAAATCATTACTACGAACTCGTTTTAACTCCTTTTTACTCCATTCCAACTGGGTTAGCTTCATAACCCATGCAACTACAACGCCATAGCAACAAATAAAATTAACAAACACAAAATCATAGCTTTACAGTCCTCTAAAAAGTTCGAATGTCCAAGTTCATGTCCAAAGTCCATTGTTCTTGCTCCATTAAGCCAAGGTAGGGATTTCTTGCGTTTTTGTTCCACTTTAAAGGTATTAATAGCTTACATAACCTCTTAAAAACATTTACAAATAATAACAACAAATAAAAACACCAAGAATCGCCAAAAATACGACCCACGAGCTTAAGAGCTCAAAACTAAGAAAAACTTTAAAATCTTAACAAGAAATCGAACGGAAAGGATTTGATTGATTGTTTACCTCTATAAATCCTTCCTAGATGTTAAGAAGCTCGGCTAGGCTTTGTTTTGGGGGTTCTCCTTGCTTGGTTCCTCCACCCGAACCTTCTTCTTCTTCCTCCTTTCTTTTCCAGCGAGTTTCTTCCTTTTTCCGGCGAACTCCGACGACTTCTTTCTCTTCCTTCTTCTTCCGGCGAGCTCTCTCTCTCTCTCTCTCTCTCTATCTCTATCAGTTGAGAAACTTGGAATGGAATGGAATGGAATAGGTTGAGAGTTGAATGAATGATTATTGGAGAAGTATAAGAATTTAGGGAGAAAATGGGTTTGGAACTCTAGGTGGCCAATTGTCTATGCTTGCCTGCAAATGCTCTCTCTCCACTCTCTCATTCCTAGCAATTTGATTGGTAGAAAATGGTTTTGTGGTTCCCACTTGGAGCAATAAGCCAAATTAAATACCAGAAAATACCAAAAATATATCCAAAAACTCCCACTTTTGTACCAAAACTGGTAACTAACTCTACCCAAAATTAAAATGGGTACTCCCATAATTATTGGGATGGGTAAAAATAATTATTATGGGATTTGTCCAAATATTCGGAACACCCATATAACACATTTCGGATACGGATAAAATCACGTATCAGCTGAAATAAAATTTTCGACACCTGGAAAAATTATTCGTACGCATACACATATTTATGAATTTTATTAACATCGAAAAAGACAAAAATATCTGGCATGAATAGTGCCTCAGGAAACGTGCCCCGTGAATAGTGATTTAGCGACGCTACGCGAAATCAATTATTCACTTAAACAAAACTATAACACGTAAAATTTCATGCATCCACATAATCCAGGTTGTCACGCAACCTTTAAACACGTAACACAATATAATATTAATAAAATATAAAATATTCGTTAATATTCAAAAATTCGAATTACAAGGAAATTTCAGAATTCCCGGTCGTTACACTAACTCCACAAACCTTTCTTAAGTTGACGAAAAACCATCTCCACGATAGTTCATTTTCACTGTCAACCACTGCAAAAGCAATTGGAACAATGTTTCTATTTGCATCTTGTGTGCTTGCTATGAGGAGTGTCCCACCGTAGGTTGATTGTATGAATGTCCCATTAATCACAATAATCGGAAAGCAATGATGTCATGCTTCAATCGATGCTCCTATGGCAAAGAATAGATACTTGAAACGTCCATTAGTTTCCAACTCAAGGGTTGTTACTGAACCTGATATCAAATTTACATAGATGATGATTAATAGCTAAAAACAGTGGATATAGTTTTGTTACAGTTCAGTTGGTAACCAACACTTAATAGAGAGGTAACCATTTAAGTTTTATTGGGTTACCAAACAAGTACCAAAAAGTAAAATTACCTGGATTTGTTTTCTCTAACATGTATAACCATGATGGGATCAAAGAGTAGTCATGTGGATTTCCTCTTACTTTTTCCAAAGCTTTCTCCTTTGATCTCCAAGCTTTTTGGTAAGATATAGACACGTTATATTCTGTCATCATGTCTTCCATAATATCCGCTGGTGTGTATATCTTCTTTGGATCTGTTAATCTATGCATTATGTATTGACTAACCAAGTCACTGTTAGCTTGTCTATGATCTTCCATAAGTATGTCGGACGAACACGTGTGTGTATCATTAAAGTATCTTACCTTGAACATACTGCTATTTCAAAGTTTTGATGCCCCCAACTTCCAATTGCAACTTTCATTTTTTATGCATACCAGGACATAGTCTCTACTGCTACTCCTATCAACCTTGTGTTGTCGATTTTGCTTGATGGAATGTAGTTTTATTGCTTGTGATAATATTTTTTTGTCTTTGTACGTTTGATGTACTTTCACATCAACTCCATGTGGATCGGATATGACCTCATCAGATTGTTCTTCATAATATGCTATGTCTCGTTGACTGCTTTGTCCTTGATCAATAGCTTCTATTGCAAGATGCTCAACATACTGGTTTCCAATTTGGTGATTAGATAGTGGTATTAGCTGTGAATTCATTTGTGTTGATCGTATTGGACTTTCGTCTTGGTTACTGTTTTCTTCTACATTCCTCAATCGCTGTAAGCTTGTACTGCCTCTATTGATGTAGAACTTTTCTATAATAAGTGGAAACTTTCCTTGTTATCTGATTTTCTAACCACTTCCATAAAGAATCTGATGGTTGATTCGTCTGATATAGTGATTGGTGGAATGCTGTTTTTAATAAGAAATTTGATTACCAATGTTGATGTGTTGGTGTCTATCCTTAATGCACTGCATATCAAGTCGTGTAATTCTACAAAACTACAAGTTGCTGGGACTAGTATGCCGATAACTTCAAAATTGTCATATTGGCTACTGTCAGACCACATTCCGTTAAAATAAAGTAGAACCGAAATCATCTCCATTCTGTGATAACTGAGACATTAAAAATACTGTGTTAATGTCAAAGATTATAATATGAGCAATATACGGTAAACATGAGGTAAAGTAACAAACATATGCAGGCCACAAATCCGTATGTTATACGTAAACTGTTTTGTGTCTGTTAAGGTAACTAAACAAACATGTGATGGTAACAAACTAACTTAATAATAGTAACCAAAGTTTTGAACAAAGAAATCATCAAACAGAAACAAAAGTTCAATCATTCTGGTTATAAACTAAACAAGTTAAATCATCAAATAATGGTGGCCAAATGTATTATATTCAGTAACCAAAATAGTACTTTAAAGTAATCAACAATTAAGTAACCAAACAAACATTTTTATGTCACCCATTTGTTTATTATATATAAATTGTATCATGTATATGAAGTAACCAAACAAACACATAATGATAACCATATACCATCCAAGTAATAACCAAAGTAATTGGGTAAATAAATCACTAATCCGAAATAAATGTTCAAATAATTTGTTTTCAAACTAAACAAGTACAATCATCAAACAAAGGTGGCAAAATGTAATGTATTATGTAACAAAATTAGTAATATTAAGTAACCAATTTTGAAGTTACTAAACAAACATATGAAAGCCTACTATTTGTTAAATAAACATAAACTGTATTTGTGTATGTGATGGTTACCAAACACACATATGAAGATAACCAAAATAACACATTTATAGTAACCAGATTAATTTTTCCAAGAAATCTTTATTCTGAAACAATTTATCAACTAATATGGTTATTAGTTAAACTAATACAAATATCAAACATTGGTGACCAAATAAAGTGTGTTATGTAACTGAATTAATACAATTAAGTAACCAACTATGAAGTGACAAAACAAACATATACACGTAACCAATATGTTTATTATACATATACTGTATGTGTATATGAAATTTAACCAAACAAAGTTACGAAAGTAACCATATAACAGTAACGAAACAAAGGTATCAAACATTGGTGGCAAAATATAGTGTGTTATGTAACCAAATTAATAGTATTAAGTAACCAACCATAAAGTGACAAAACAAACATATAAACTTAACCGATATGTTTATTATACATATACTGTATGTGTATGTGAAAGTAACCGAACAAAGTGATTAAAGTAACCATATAATTTTTATATAGTAACCAAAATAATTATACTAAAAAATAAATATTCCGATACAAGGTTTAGACTAAAGTGCTTACAAACTAATACCTACAAACAGTAAACAATGTGATCAAATCTTTTGTGCACAATAACCAAATTAGTACTACTAATTAACCAATGCCGAGGTAAACAGTTTCACCCATGAAATGAATTGCTAACACTACAAAAAAATAGGTCATTGGCGACGGCACCATTATCGACGGCACGATTACCATCGCTATTGAGGTAATTATCGACGGCTACGCCGTCGCCAATATGTGTTGTCGAGAATAGTCTTTTTGCCCGGGTAATTTTGGTGCGAAATTTTCGCGGGGGTGGGAAAGGCATAAGCGACGGCGATATTTGGTATGTTCGACGGCACGGCCGTCGCGAATGAGTCATTGGCGACGGGGTCAATATCGACGGCTCTGCCGTCGAGAATGAGTCCTGAGTTAAATCCCTAATGTCGACGACAACAGCTAAATTTCCCATTCCCTCTCTTTTCCCTCTCACTCTCTACTACCATAATCGCCGCCTCCGGCCACGCCCCTCCGGCAACGCCTACCTCCGGCCACGCCTAACTCCGGCCACACCCCCCTCCGACGACGCCTACCTCAGGTATTTTTCACTATTTCCTCAGAATTTAATGTTTATTGCGATTCATAGCCTCCTTTTGATTTACTGCTATATTGATTTTATTTGGGATTTATCGGGATAATATGGTTCCTTTTCTTGGAATATATGGATACATCCAAGCTGTTGGGTCTATAAATATTTGCCTTTCAAGCAGCATAAACTTGAATGCGTAATTGAAGGTTTGATTTGGTGGAGGATACATCTTTATTTTAGTCAGCTTACTTATTCAACTGTTAAGTCGTTTATGTTCCTTTCTTGATCAATTATACCAGAAACTATGAAATAAGATTCCTAACCATTCCTAAAAGGAATGTCAGCACTCTCAAGAGTTTCCAATCATATTAGATAGGCTTAAATGTATACAGAAATCACATGAATTTAAGTAACAACAAAAACTTATCCAATTTTGAAAATTCTTGAAGAGAAAAAAATCTTACACAACCAAAGGATTTAAAAAGTGAATAAAGAGTGATTCAGAAGCAAAGGCTTGATATATCACTAAGGTCAAATTGATGGAAAATCCAACATCACAAGCACAATAATAATCAGCCAATTACTGTCCTAGGATGCCAAGTTGGGATACCCATATGTGCCATCTGAAAGCAGCTTAGCAAAAGCAATCAACTCACAGCAGAATAATTTGCTTTCTTCTAATGATTTGTGGTGGAAATAATGCTTCATGTTGTAGCTCAAAAGTGCAATAAATTTCAGCAATGCAATATAAGGATCTTGTCGACCATACCTCTTGGTCCCTTGAAAATTTAAAATACAAATAATATATTTTCTTATTATGAAAACATCTATGTATCAGAAGATGTCAAAATTCAATATATGTCGACGTTCATGGTAATGACAAAAACGTCCACGATAATTTTTTTTCTATGGATAATCAACATTATCATGAATTATATAAAGGAATAAACAATGTATTCATGGGCAATAATGTTCAGAAAAGTATGTCCCAAATGGGAAACTACCGAAACCAAACAATTAGTTACACCGCTGTTTGAGCACAAATGACCACTGTCTCAACCACCAAAATCAGTAAAGTTTTCTACAGTTAAACCTCTAGCTAACTTAACTGAAACATCTGTTTTAATAGTTCAATGGGAGTTTTCAACTCAGAAGAACAGAAAATCAAGAAGACAAAAGTAGGAATAAATAAACATCGATAAGTTTGTTGGGAATAGAAAAAACTATGTATGCATTGCACTAAGTGTTAATGTAGCATGTCTGCAAGCCCCCATCATATACTTGATGAAACCTACTTTCTTGACAATGTTAGTCAATTTTTTTTTCTTTTAACACACTACTCTCTTTTAGCTATCTACTTAAAGTGATCTTAGTGATTTTCTGTGAACTTAGTTATCTCTCTTAGCTAAGCTCAAACATTAGGTTTGTGCAAGGCTGCAAACATTTGTTTATAGGTGAGTTATGTATGATTGTCTGCACTCTTGTAGATTTAGCAAGAAATATAAAAGGCAATAAATAGATAATGAATGCAAGTTATTAGTGAAGAAGATAGAACAATGTCCAAGAAAAACAGATACCCTTTCAGGAAGCAGCATAAACTTGATAGCGTAATAGTGTGTTGTTTGCGGGCGTCAATAGTTATAATTTTTTTGGTATTTGGACTATGTCTCTTGCTTTCTAAACTACATTCGTTGCAGCTCATTATTACTGGAAAGTGCAAATTCGCTTCTTTTAGCTATCCCTATTAGCTTATAATGAGCGGGTAGAATGAAAAATAATTAAGAATGTATCTGGATGATTGCATTGGCAGATAAAATTAACCCTAAGGGTGAAAAATGATGTATAAAATGTACAGTCCCAAATAACCATCCTGTTTGTGTACTTCATATGTATGTATAGACATTAACCATCCTGTTTGTGTTTTGTTTTTCCTCATATATAGCACCTTCTAGTGTATAGACCAAGATGTCTGTTGATCGAAGTTGGATGGAACGTAGGGTCGCCACTGATAAGAGTGGGCTTAGCTTTGAGTACCGTACTGGGGTTGAAGAGTTTCTCAATTTTGCATTTGAGCAAGTTAGCGGCGATGAGATTAGATGTCTTTATAAGAGGTGTGTGAATGAAGTGTGGAAGGAAAGGAGTGATGTCATGTGCGACCTATTTGCGTATGGGTTCAAGCAGGGTTATAGTACATGGATCTATCATGGGGGAACCTGGTTAAATGAACATGAATCTGTGCCAGAATCCAGAGGTGACGAAACCTTTGACTGTAGTAACATGATAGTCGAAGCTGCTGGTTCATTCTTCCAGTGGAATACTCACAGGGATGACAGAAGCATTGAGCAAGAGCCGAATGACGGGGCTAAGGGTTTTTATCAGTTATTGCACGAATCAGCGACGCCACTGTATGACGGACACGAAAAGCACACCGTCTTATCCGCAGTGACTAAGCTTTTACATTTCAAGAACGAGCATAACTGCAGTGAGAGGGGTTTTAACGAACTGCTCAACATTGTGCAGGAGTTCTTACCGGCTGGCAATAAGTTACCGGAATCGTACTACGAAGTGAAGAAACTGGTCAAAAGACTCAATCTAGGGTATGAGAAGATTGATGTTTGTGAGAATGATTGTATGTTATATTACGGTGATGACAATAAATATAAGAGGATATGTGATATCTGCGGTACAAGTAGATACTATGAACAACGCAAGAAAAAGGGAAAAGACGTGCCCAGAAAGATCTTACGTTACTTTCCTATTGCACCGAGGCTTCAGCGGTTGTTCATGTCAACACATACCGCCGAGTATATGAGGTGGCACTCAACACGTGAAATAGTCGAGGGTCAACTGACGCACCCGGCAGATGGGCTTGAGTGAAAAAATTTTGACAAAAAGCACCTCTCATTTGCTAAAGAGGTTCGAAATGTTAGGCTTGGACTTGCTACAGATGGCTTTAATCCATTTAATGGGTCTTACACCAAGCCTTACTCAACCTGGCCAGTGATTATTGTTGTGTATAACCTCCCACCTTCGATGTGTATGAAAGATCCTTATATGTTCATGCATTTACTGATTCCGGGTGATAAGAGTCCAAGTAAAGACATCAATGTCTACCTCAGGCCATTAGTAGATGAGTTGAAGATGTTGTGGGATACAGGGGTTCAAACTTATGACGTATCTCTTAAAGAGAACTTTGACATGAGGGCAGCTTTACTGTGGACCATAAATGACTTTCCGGCGTTGGGAATGATCAGTGGATGGTCGACCCACGGGAGCTTGTCATGTCCCGTGTGCATGGGGTCAGTTAAAGCTATGCGGCTCAAACATGGGGGGAAATTTAGTTTCTTTGCAACTTCCAGACAGTTTTTGCCGATTGAACATCGTTATCGAAGAATGACTAGACAATTCAATCGGAAATCAGAGAAACGTCAAGTACCTGACCGTCTTTCTGGTACATCAGTGTTGAGCTGGATTAATAGCTTGAATTTTCCACCTCCAGGGAAGAATCATAGATTAGAGCGAGCTCATGGGTATGGTAAGCTTCACAACTGGACACATCGGTGTATGTTCTTTGAGTTGCCGTATTGGGCTACACTCTGCATTCGTCATTGTCCAGATCCGATGCATACCGAAAAGAATGTATTTGATAATATTTTTTATACAGTGCTAAATGCCAGTGGTAGAACAAAGGACAACAACAAGTCGAGGCTTGATTTGGCAGAAATGAACATGAGGGAACATTTGTGGTTGTATGATGAGGGTGGTAAAACAATTATGCCTAAAGCTGATTATACTTTGACCAGGGAACAATTGATATTAATATGTAATTGGATTAGTGGTCTGAAGCTTCCAGATGGATATTCTTCAAATATATCAAGGTGTTGTAAAGTCGAAGAGCTGAAGTTTTGGGGTCTAAAAAGTCATGATTGTCATGTATTCATGCAGAAGTTGATCCCCGTGACATTTATCGACTTGTTGCCGAAACGTGTGGTAGAAGCACTGACAGAGTTTTCTAACTTCTTTAGAGATCTATGTTTGACGGAGCTCCAATTCAAAGACATAGATAAAATGGAGAGGCAGATAGTGGAAATACTATGCAAGTTAGAAATGATCTTCCCTCCATCGTTTTTTGATTCAATGGAGCATTTGCCTATTCACCTTCCATACGAAGCCAAGTTTGGTGGTCCCGTGCAATATAGATGGATGTATCCATTTGAGAGGTAGTGACATTACTGTTTTTTTACATATTGTTAAAACATTGCAAACCTTTAACTTTATTGTATACGTGCATTGATAACATATAGGTATATGCGCCGTCTAAAGCAAAAGGTGAAAAATAGAGCTCGTGTAGAGGGTTCAATTGTTGAAAGTTATGTTATGGAGGAGCTTGTTAATTTCTGCTCGTTGTACTTTGAGCCGAATGTTCAGACGAGACACAATCGCTTACGTCGGAACGAGGCTGTTGCACCTGAGCTGAACACGGAAGAATTAACGGCCTTTAGTCATCCGGTACAACCATTCGGCGGGAAAAAAAGGCGATTCTTGACTGATAGTGAGTATGCAGCTGCCACATTGTATGCACTTGTAAACATGAATGAAGTTGCGCCATACATTAAGTAAGTAGTGACTACTATGTCGTTTGTACATGTTAAAAGTTCTTCGCATAATAATGTCGTATATAATTGTACTGCAGTCAATATGATGCTGAGATACGTGAAGCGAATCCGAGTATATCGGATGGGGAATTAGAAAATTTGAGGAATAGAGAATTTGCATGTTGGTTTAAAGATGTAGTAAGTATCATAAATTGATTTCTAAATGCATTTACCCTCATGAATGAATCTTATGGACTAATTAATTTTATAATATGTTGTGTTCCGGTACTTTAGGTCCTCACAGATGATAAAGCTGACATCCGGCTTAAGCTTATAGCCGACGGCCCTGAAAGATCTGTAGATACTTATACATGCTGCATTGTCAACGGTTACAGATTTAAGTGTTGCGATATTGGGGAATTCACTTCATCTGATTCTGGAGTTGTGGTTAAAGGTAGCTGTTACGATAATCTTTGGGATGACTGGTATGGACGACTGCTAGAAGTAGTCGTTCTCAAATATTGGGGTCAGAAAGAGTTAGTTTGCTTCAATTGTCATTGGTTTGATGTTGAAAATGGAGTTCGAGTTGATAAAAATTCAGGACTGGTGACAGTAAATGTTAAGTCAAAACTAAACTCAAACGAGCCATTTATTTTAGCAAGTCAAGCAACGCAGGTATACTACGCACGGGGTGTTAAGAATCCTGCAAGCTCATGGTATACTGTTATAACCACCAAAGCTCGTGGTTTTCAAGGCACATCTCCTCGTCCAGATGATGAACCTTTACAAATTGAGTCTACTAGTGTCACACTTACTGATGTGACTGTTATTAGCGAGTCTAGTGAAGATGAAGATGATGTCGTCGCTGTAGAAAGTGGAGACGATGTTGTTGATGATGAAGATATACATGAAGAGATTGTTGAGGATGACGAGGATGGTGATGACAGCGAGAATGAAGAGCTATTGCGCGAAAATGACGATTCTGATATTGATGGATTTGATGATATAAATGATTAGGAGTATGTACTACTTATGTCTATTTACTTGTACCTATATGTAATAGTTTGTAGTATTGCAATCATGATGGTGTAACATATTCAATTCTATTATTTAAGTTGCAAAATTATTATGATTACCTATAATATTTTGTTTTCCTATTTACAGTTACATACATATGGCTCGTACACCACACGACGATCGTGGTGGGCGAGCTGGTAGTACAGGTCGTGGGGGCCGTGGAGGTAGAGGGAGTGATGATCAGCCCGGATCTTCAGGTACAATTACATGTGAAGTTCTTTTACGTCTTACTTTTTTCTTATATAGTATTGTCATGATATTCATTTATATAAAAATGAACACATATTGCACTACATATAGGTTCGCGTCCTAGGCCTCCGTGGGGACTAGCACGTAGCTTGCTAGGGAATCCCCCCCAGGCGCCTCATATATGCCGTGTCGGGACTAACAGGTAATTTCATTATCTGTTTATATCATTTTACATTTGTTTACATAAAATCCTGCATGTATATATACTTTAGAATTTACAAATGTATTAATTTCAATTGTAGTATCCTTGATGCGACGCCAAGGAACACGTTGCTTGGGATCGTGCGCAATCGATTCTCCAGCGCGTGGATGAGGTGGGCAGATGTGGATGACCGCACACGTCAGCTGATTATCGATGAGTTTCGGGTAAAATGTCATTATATTACATTTGCATGTTTTTTTTATATACTTCTCGGTTTATCTTGTATACTAAGCTTAATAATGTATAATGTGCAGAGATATTATCGATTTGAGGACGGTCAAGAAGCTCATGGCATGACTGTGCTTCAGAAATATCTAGAGATGAACTGGCACAAGTGGGTCCACGAGTGGAAGAAGAAAGCCCAGAGCAGGATGATAGATGGACAGACGCTTAGAGATGTCCGCCCAGAATTTCTTGGTGGCGCGGTTTGGGAGCAGATGTGCAGTATCTGGGAGGGAGCTGATTTTCAGAAGAAGTCGGCACAGCGTACGGCAGCCCGACAGCAGAGTCGCCTGCCCCATTGCACAGGCTCTCAGTCGTACGACCTTTTTCGGGAGAGGCTCAAGGATACTCTGCAGCGCCCACCTTCCCGCTTAGAGTTTTGGTGGCACGCCCATCAAAAGAAAGAGGATGGTGGTTATATCTCACCTGAGGCAGAGGGCATTGCTGTAAGTAATGTTATCCTTTTAATTTAAGTGATATTTTTATTCATGAAATTCGTATTAAAATTCTTTAAACAATTATGCTTTTCATATTGTTATATATTCTTTTTCAGCGACGGTTCGAGACACTCGCAGCGGAGCGGAGCAGCCAGAGGACGGATGGCGTCATAGATGCCGAGACCCGCGAGGCTGAGGAGCTGGAGGACTGGTTGCAGGCTACAGGGGGACCTAAGAAGGGTAGAGTTGTGGGCATTCCACGGGTCTCGGCCTACACATTAGTGCCTGCTGCGCGAGCTAGGCGTCGCCCACCCACCGGAGCAGGTGGTGCGAGTGGATCGGGTGCCGGCCCTTCATTATCCGACGACTTCTTCCGGCGGATCGTAGAGGGGTGCATGGAGAGCAATGCTATACAATCAGGCGCACCATCCCGCCAGCGTATCTACCAGCTTGCTCAGGAGGTCGTCCATGGCTCCATCGATCCGGATTCATCTGCCGACGAGATGATGGGTCTGGTCCGAGAGGAAGCCATTCGTGTATGTGCGGTTGTCCTGGCCAACCTCTTTCCTCGACATATTCGAGAGGTAAATATAATTATTGATGTATGTCTTTATTTAATTCACGGGTTTTCATATTATATTGTTTATATAAACTGTCAAACATTGAAGAGTAAATTTATATAGAGATAAGTTTCATTAATTATGCACGTTGTTTTTCTTCATATAGAGTTGAAGAGTAAGAGACAAAATAATAAACCAGCAATTTGTAGAAATTAAAATCATTACGTTTTTGCGTTGTATAAACTTGGGTTTTGTATGTAATTCGGTTGATGGTTTTTGTATCTATTAATATTTTATACCTTATCATACCTAGATATTTGATGGTTATTGATTTGCGTTTTTGAGGATTTTATTTATTTATTTTAGTTGATAATAGTTACAATTATAACAGGTATTTGCATTTTTAAAATTTTTTTTAAAAAAAAACAAATTTGTTAGTGCTTACTCATTACCGACGGCGATCATTGCCGACGGACTATGCCGTCGCCAATGACTATTATATATATAATTTTATATACTCTTTAGCGACGGCTTTACCGACGGACTTTCCCGTCACTAATGACTCATTGCCGACGGCGTTCCCGTCGCCAATGACCCCGTCGCTAACGAGTACTTTATCGACGGCCGTCGACGGGAGCCATGGGCGACGACCTAGGGGGCGACGGCGTGGGCGACGGGGAGTTGCCGTCGACAATGACTCATTGGCGACGGCATGTGAGTCATTGGCGACGGTAACGTCCGTCGGCAATGACCTTTTTTTTTGTAGTGTAATATTCGAATGAAAAAAAGAAGAAGAAGTAAACGATCATTTATATGAAGATAAGTCAACATTATCAGAAATCCATATTATGGGATATTTACCAGATTATGAATCAAGCTTCTCGTTAATGACTGATTTGTATTCCTTCGAACTCGACGTCAATGGATGTATCAGAAACTTCAACTTTACCGTCGTTGTTGGTTTCGAAATTCTTCAAGATTTTCGTTAATAATCGAGTTTATGATTAATTGTTGCTTCAATTCTGTTTTTCTAATTCGTTTGTGTTTTGCAATATTGACTAATTGGGTTGATTTACGGTTGTTGGATTTGATAAATTGTTTTGGTAACTGCTCCTTGATTTCAGCAATTTAAAATTTACAATTTTAACTAAAAAATCTGATGTGATTTGTGTTTGGCATTATTTTGGTAATTATTTTGGGGTTGTATTGTTTTTGATAATACTCTCTGAATGTTGTATACTTATGTAAAGAACCCAAAATCAATTAACCCATACATCTTTTATGATCAAAACAGCCCACAGTTTAGGCTGCTAAAATCTAAAAACCCGGGTAGAGATTGTCCTCATTAGGCTACTATGAAATAGTGGCATAAAATTATTTCCTCCTTGAATGCTATTGATATCTTCAAATTGGATTTTTATTTTCCTAATGTTGATTTTTTTTTCCCTTGATTCATAGTTTTTGGGTGCAAAAATCAATGACGTGACTTACCAAGATATTCACGGAACATCAGCAATAGAAGTAACCGAGAAATTGCAGTAAAAAAATTCATGCAATGAAATAAGATTAGACGGAATAAAGCTCACTTATAAAAATCAACCAGCTGCAGCATCTTGTGTCAACGCGGAAAATTTTTATTTATAGGGAAAACATGATTATTTTTTCTCACTAGTTTTACTAATTTTAGTATGAAAATTCTTGCTCGTGTCTGTGGCGTTGTCAAAGCCCATTTTGGGCTCACCTGGCCTTGCGACCATGTAGTGCAATGCTAATGGGTGTTACTTCCTCGAATTATAATTGAAGTGCAATATTATTTTCCATTTAGCAAAATGTGTGTGTATCTATCTATCTATATATATATATATATATATATTCTGGTATTTGTTTTAAACAGTTTTTCTTTGATCCATTAAACTTGACAATTAAAGGTCCATTGGGCTTTCTTCTTTTCTTAATGTCCAGCTACTTTTCATAAACAGATAGCATTTTAAGTCTGTTGTCATTTTCACGGCTTGTCCCCGTGTTAACCCCTTATACTATGTTTGGTTCTCATTCCTTGGCATGTATGGAATGGAATGGCTTAAGGAATGGAATGGTTATTCTCATTTTTATGTTTGGTTTGTTCATTCATTCCGTCAGGAATAGAATCACCATTCTATTTTAGGTGTTTGGTTTACATGAATTACATTATGAATGGAATGAGAAATGATTTTTTTTCGTTTTTTATATACTACTAACTTATAAAAATGAATGAAAAAATAGATTAAATAGAACTAAAAGAATATCTTCACTGGAATTTTAATAATAATAAGTTGTTTACTATTAATAAGCTGTTTACCAATAATAAGCTGTTTAAATAATAAGTTGTTTACTATTAATAAGCTGTTTACCAATAATAAGTTGATTACTAATAAACTGTTTAAATAATAAGTTGTTTACCAATAAGCTGTTTAAATAATAAGTTGTTTACTATTAATAAGTTGTTTACCAATAATAAACTATTTAAATAATAAGTTATTTACCAATAAGCTGTTTAAATAATAAGTTATTTATCAATAAGCTATTTACCAATAATAAGTTATTTAAATAATAAGTTGTGTACCAATAATAAGCTATTTACCAATAAGTTGTTTAAATAATAAGTTGTTTACTATTAATAAGTTATTTACCAATAATAAGTTATTTACTAATAAGTTGTTTAAATAATAAGTTCTTTACCAATAAGCTGCTTAAATAATAAGTTGTTTACTATTAATAAGTTGTTTAAATAATAAGTTGTTTACCAATAAGTTGTTTAAATAATAAGTTATTTACTAATAAGCTGTTTAAATAATAAGTTGTTTATCAATAAGCTGTTTAAATAAGTTGTTTACCAATAAGCTATTTAAATAAGTTATTTTTTTTTTACCAATAATAAGCTTTTTAAATAAGTTGTTTATCAATAATAAGTTATTTACCAATAAGCTGTTTGAATAATAACTTAACTTATATTTTAACTTATAAGTCATTTTAAAATAAGTAATTCCCGAACAGGGCCAAAGATGGGCAAAAAATAAATGAAGCGGAAGGGAATGAAATAAACCCACCTATTTAGAAAGGAATGAAAAATAATATTTTAGATAGGGATGGAATAACTAAAGGATTGGAATGCTCATTCCAACTGACTAACCAAACATGTTTTTAGTCATTCTAGAAAGAATGATCATTCCATTCTCAACTCATTCCATTCCATTTCCACCAACCAAACAGAACATATGGTATCCGACTCGTTGCAATCCATTCTCGAAACTCCACCCTTTCCAGGACAAGAGGATATTCTGAATAGGCAATCAGGTCACTTTTCAAGTACCAAAAGAGGCAAACCCAATTAAATTCAAGATTACTACTCTCTCCCTCTATCACTTTTAAAAAATTTATTTTTCTATTAAATTGATTTCAACCTCATTTATATTTTTTTATATTTTTATTGAAGTTATAGCTTTTCTTTCTCGCTTTTTTTTTTCTCTCTAAACAAAAACTCTAGCCTCCATCTTAGATCTGGGGAGGGCTTTTTTCTATTTTTGGAGAGACCCTCTCCTAAATCTCCCTTCTTGTGCTCTAATAATTTCTCATTATTTCTCCCTTCTTGTACTCTAATAATTTATCCTTTATTATAGAGTTTGTTTTCCTCTTTTGTGAAACTTGTTTTTTTTTATAATATGACTGATTTCTTTCTTTTTAATTTTGTGAGAAGATTTTATTATCATCTCTTGAGAGACTTTATTTTTTCCAGTTGAGAGATTTTTTTTTTGTTCGTGAGAATTTTTTCGGTGCATGGATCGTTAAAGATAGATTGTTCAAATTTGGGCGTGGAGTTATCTTGACAACCAATTCTTCCTTCGATCGTATTGAATAATTGTTTAGATCTACATATTCTGTTATTATTTTTAGAATATGATTATTTTTAAGGAGTTTACATGATTACCTTTTTAATTATTTGTATTGTAATCTTTTAATCGTCGTAACAATTTACAAGTTCAATATATTTCAGTCGAATTGACTGTTTGATCAAAAAAAATATTTTATTTTATTTTATTATTATTATGTAAACATAAGTATATTTAGAAAAATCATTTATAAAGATTATACAATTCATTTTCTTATCACCGATTAAAATTCCCTCAAATTCATAAATTTCCGTGTGTTAATTCTAATAACTTTGTTTTTTCTCTCAACACTTTAAAAAGTTTTCTTTGTAATTTTTCTCACTGCAAACCAAATGAGAAGAGTCCTGCATCACAATAGCCCTGAATATTAGTGCTCAATTTAGAAGAAAAAGTGGGACTGACCAAATTTGATTTCTTAAATTTCGTAGCTGTCCCAATCATGTAAAGATTTGAGATCTTTGACAATAATCTCCAATGGGTCAGGATAAGAAATACCTGTCAATTTTTCAAGAATCTTCAAATTTAGCACTTTTTTGACCCAAAAATGAGAAAGTTAAAACAATAGGCAAATATTTTTAAAATTACTTTAATAAAGTAAATTAAATTTTGGATATTATACTTTTGTCAAAAGCATAAATTTTCTACTCAAACTAAAAGTGTTTTGTTATCCAAAACTCTAATAGAGTTTCTGAAGAGTTATTAAACCCTAAAAATATTCAGACATTATAGATGAAAATACACTTTAATTTAGCTGGTAAACTTATTAAAAACGTAACTTATAATCAGTTTGAAATTTTTACGTGTATATGAAAAGTAGTCTTAATGGATGTATATATAGTTGAGGTGGAGATAGTGATAGAATTTGATAATATCATGAAATAGTATGGATCTAATAGAAAAACTTGTCTCAAAAAGAGGCAAATTAAAATCTAAAATTTCAAAAACTTGCAACGTGTGTGGTGCAAGGCACAGGGTAGTTTTCAAAACAATTTCAAAAATATTTTCTTTGTACTCTATCCTATTAGGTGTTTATCAAATATCAATATTGTAATAGCACTTTTATTAATCCTATAGGTTATGTATAGCTATTACTGCATTTCTCAAAAATTATTGAACCCAAAATTAAAAATATTTAAAAAATTGAAAAGAAGTGAGGAAGTGAGGAATCTATATATTTTTTTTGTGGCATTCCATCATACACATTAGCACCACCCCAAGCCACCTGGTAATGCCAAATTGGTTGTTTAAAACTAAAGGAATTCGAGAGAATGAAGGAGTACATATATTTATTATCCATTGTATAATATCTTTGTTTATAAGTATGCTGCTAAAAAATATTAAATATATGTAGATTTTTTATGGTGAATATGTATAAATAATGTAGAATAAAATATGCACTTACATGAAGTTGAATATGTGGATGATATATATATATATATATATATATATATATATATTTCAATATATACTATTAAAGTCGCAAATGTATATATTTATGAAGTTGAAAGGTGTTAAAGTTTTGGGTTTTACTACCTAATAAGAAAGGAAAAAGGAAGAGAAATAATATAGTAGTAAGAGAGAAAGTGAATGTAATGGAAATTGAAAATTCAATAAATGGGTCCTTTTATCATAACTTATGCCCATTGCATACCTTGTTGATCTATATGAATGAAAATTAAAAATTTAATATATAATTTATTAATACAAATTTAATGAATAATAATTTATTAGTTTAATTTAAGTTAACTCATTTTAGTGAGCTCGATCAACTAACTTAAATTAATTCAATTGAAAATTGAATAACCCCTTGCTCAATATGTTACTGTAAGAATTCATGTGGTGGAGTTTGGTCTTTTGTCTGGTAATGATTAACCAATTAGTGTTTTTTCTTTAAATTTTTAATATTAGATTATTAATATTGTCATTATAAAAAGTATCATTATATTATTAATATTATCATTATGAAAAGTATTTTTTTAATCAAACAGTCTAAAAGACTGAAATATATTAAAACAATAATCTGTTACAAAAGATGAAAGGATTACAAAAAATAAACTCAAAAAGTAATTCTTTCAAATAAAATAACAGATAATCAGGAAAAATGGTCAATCCAACGCTAGTGGACACTAAATAAGCTCCTGAAATACAGTAATATCCCCAAAATAATAATAGAATACGCAGATCGATCCAGACCGTTTTTCAGCGTGGCAACAGAAGAATAAGCCGCAATGGAAGCGCCACATTCAAATTTGAGTAATCTATCTTCAATAATTCATGCACTGAAAAAAATCTCACGAACAAAAAAAATCTCCCAAACAGAGAAAATAAAATCTCCCAAACGGAAAAATCAAAATCTCCCAAGAGATGATAATGAAATCTCCTCACAAAAAAGAAAGAAATCAGTCATCTCATAGAGAAAACAAATCCCACAAAAGGTGAAAACAAACTCCACAAGAAAGGAAAATAATTTATTAGATCAAAATAAAAGAGATTTAGGGGAGGATATCTCCAAAAGGAAAGTTCTCCCCTAAATTTAAGATGGAGACTATAATTCTTGACTAGAGAGAAAAGAGAGAGAGAGAAAAAAAAAGATGGTAACATAAATTATTAAGGAAATATTTATATAAAAATATGATCGAGTAAAAGAAAGACAGCAGATACGTCCATTTGACAGCGAAATCAAATCTCACTCATGATGATTTCTTTGCAACCCTACATGTCCAACTTTATGATTAATCTTTAATTTTATCATTGCAGATAAATAAATAAATAAATAATTCCTTGTTCATGAGAAACATTTACTGCCTTCATTACACAAAAAGTCTCGGTTACAAAATTAACAAATATATTTTTTTTTATAAATATATTGGGTGTTTAATTTAATAGTAGAGATATGATAATGAAGTTATATTACTATTAAACTTGAGGAATTGTATGTCACTGTGTATTTTCATCAATAAAAAAAAATCTTTTTGTAAAAAAAAAAGGAAAATAATATGTATCACGTTTTACTTTATATCTATCATAGTCATAAAATCTCCTATTAATTAATTGGGATGAGCAGAAGGCATATAATTGTGCTTAAAGTAGTGGAGCTTGGACCTGTGCTCAATATTAATTAAAATTGAAGGAATGAAATTATCAACCAAATTATTACTCTGCAGAAATAAAATAAAATAAAATAAAATAAGATAATAAATATTTGACTGTCACTAAGAAGCATGTGTAACAGGTCATGGATGAGCTTGGCAAGATCATTGTCTATACGCTACAGTGATGGCTTCCTGTTTTGGGCCAGTGTTCTTAATTACAACCCAAAGTTCAGAACATAAATGGGAAAAAGATTAACATTATCTAATTGTGTTATAAGCTATGTTATATGAATCCGGATGGAGTATCCAGTTGACAACGGTATTTTGAAAAGTACAACAGTACAACACAATATTTTGAAGAGTCTAATATAAATACTACTTAATTTTGTCAATTTTTTTACGGCAAAATAAAGTGTCAATTACGCATACCCTTGTCCGATTGTATGAAAATTATTCTTAGTCAATCATTTGTGAACTTTGGGAGTATAGTCGCTGTCACTCCCCCTTAAACATTTGTGAGCTGTGCGCAAAACAAGCAAATTGAGTAAAAACAGATTGAACAAAAAAAAGAGGGAGAAATACAGAGAGCATGGCAGAGCAAAAAGAAGCGATCAGCAACAAACAGGTGATATTCAAAGACTACATTAATGGCTTCCCTCAAGAGTCAGATATGTATGTAAGCTCAGAAAACACCATCAAACTGTCACTTGTAGATGGTTCGGATGCGGTGTTGGTGAAGAATCTCTACCTATCTTGTGATCCTTACATGCGAATTCTCATGCAAAAAACCGATGATCAAACTATCTTCTCTTCTTTCACTCCTGGTTCGGTATGTATAGCTCTCCTATTTTTGTGATTCAAGTGTACAAGGCTTTGATGGACCAAGGCTCTGTTTGGTAATGACTTAATTCAAAACGACTTATAAGTTAAAATTTAAAATGATTTATAAGTCATTTTAAGTTGTGTTTTAAAAGAAAGTGTTTGGCACTATTTGGACTTATAAATTAGAAATTAAGTTAAAAGTTAAATCAAGTCCTGAAGGTGTTTGACTAAAATGACTTATAAGTCGAAAAAATGACTAAAATGAAGGGAAAAGAGTCTTTATATTTAGTCAAACATACTTATTTTAAAATGACTTATAAGTCATTTTTAAAAAAATAAGGCATTTTTACTTCTCAAAAATTATTAATAAGTCATTTTGTAAGTTCAAAAATATGTTACATATGAACACTCAAATAGAAAAAAAGTACTTATAAGTTAGTTTAACCAACTTATAAGTAGTTGCCGAAAAGACCCTAACTATAATAGGAAGAAAAGGCTGTTCAAATTTTTCGGTCAGGGGTTTTAAGTCCATAAACAGACTTTGGTAAAGTTATGAACATTTGACCTTTCACAAACTGTTACTTGTCAGACCCTTGTGCAGTTGTTAAGACAATTTTTAAGAATATGACCTTATTAAAAGACAAATTTTCATTGCACTTCAAGGATAGAGCTCGTGTTATTTTCTCAATGCAATTTTTGCCCCGGTTAAACCGGAATGCATTATGTTTGTTATTGATTCAGAATTTTATTTATTTAGACTTTCGATAGCCACTCCCATTGATCATCATAAACCTTTATGTTTGTTTATTAGTTTTTTTAGGTCCGTGAGAGCTCTACGGTCCTAACTTGTGGATTGTATATACCTTGTGCCTAACTAGTTGTGTTTCTTCACATTCTATAGAAAACTGCTTACCACATTTTTTTGACTGCTAAGCTCCCGTCTTCTCTTTTCTTTTTCTTTTTTAATTTTATTTTTTTTGGTTTTTAGTAGAATTAAGAAGCTTGAAAATCAACTCGTGACTTTTTTATTTTGAGAATCTATTCTATTACAAATCAATTATAGAGATACATTTCAATCCTATGAGTCTAGAGGAACCTGGGGAAGGAGTCGGGAGGAAAACTTACCTTCAATATGTAGCATCTTAAAACTTAGGCTTATTACATTTAGATTCTAAGAGAGTTCCTAACCGTAAGAACTTATATAAAGATACTTTAGTGTATTACGTTTTAGCTATGTAGTGTACCGCGTACCTGTATTCGTATAGCGTACCGAAACGTACCACATTTCAGGTAACACTGACTTAGACATGCTTTTTTGGTTTAGTTATGAAGATCAAGGTCATTGCAGCCAAGTTTCCACATGGTCAATGAGCTTGTACTCTTGATGTTGTAAGCAATGACAGGGTGTTACGTAACTGCTGACAACATAAGCACTTTGGTACACTTCTTGATTAATTGATTAATTAAGGCCTTGTTGTGCAAATAGTATAGTCTCAGTCTCTAGTCTAAATCCTTTATAAATTTGTGAGCTCTGCTCAAGAACAAGCACATCGAGCATAAAAGCAATTGAACAAAGTGAGAGGGAGAGAAACAGAGAGAATGGCAGAGCAAAAAGAAGTGAGGAACAAACAGGTGATATTTAGGGACTACGTCAATGGCTTCCCTAAGGAGTCAGATATGTACATAAGCTCAGAAAAGACAATGCAACTGGCACTTGAAGATGGTTCGAATGCGGTTTTGGTGAAGAATCTATATCTATCTTGTGATCCTTACATGCGAAATCTCATGCAGAAAGTAGATGATCCAACTGTCTTCTCTTCTTTCATTCCTGGTTCTGTATGTATCATTCTATGTTCTTTTTAATTATAAATATAAAAGGAAGAAAAAGCCTACTCACACTGTACACCTTCAATATTTAAAATGAACTTCGGATTTAGTTACTATAGGATATGCTAGATAACTAGACAAAAACTTTCTAGTTTACCTAGACAAAGATAATGTGCCCTATAAGTTCTTTGCCCATGGTTAAACCAGAATGCATTATGTTTGTAATTGTTTCAATGTAAAAGAAAGAACATAAATAAAACCTTTGTTTTGCTTGATATCTCGTTACATTAACTGATGAGTTGCAAAGTTCTAAGCAAGCCATTCTTCATTTTCATATAATGAACCGCAGCCAATAACTGGATATGGAGTGGCTAAGGTGTTGGAGTCAAGTAACCCAAAATTCAAAAAGGGCGACTATATTTGGGGGATAACCGGATGGGAAGAGTACAGTCTCATAACAGCAACTGAATCCCTCTTCAAAATTGAAAACACCGACGTACCTCTATCCTACTATACCGGAATTCTTAGTAAGTTTCTTCTTTTATTTATGTATATTAGCATATTGTAACAAAATTTTGTTACAATATGCTGATATGCATACATTTATAAAATGGTAAAGGCATATATGAATTCCATTAGATGTTATATGCCTTCACCATTTCCTTTTAATATTAGGGATAATGAAAAATGTAACTCTTATGTACTTTTTAACCTTCAAAGGTATGCCTGGTATGACTGCTTACGCTGGTTTTTATGAGGTTTGTGAACCGAAGAAAGGAGAAACAGTATTTGTTTCTGCAGCATCTGGTGCAGTAGGCCAGCTTGTTGGGCAGTTTGCTAAATTGATGGGTTGTTATGTTGTTGGAAGTGCTGGAAGTAAAGAAAAGGTGAGTTTCCCATCATTAGTTCTTGCCTGTAAAATACTTGAGTTAATTTTGAACACTTAGTGCATTTATGTTCTGTTTTACTTTCTTATAAAAGGTTGATCTGCTGAAGAACAAATTTTGGTTTGATGAAGCTTTCAATTACAAGGAAGAGAATGATTTCGATGCAGCTTTAAAAAGGTCTGCATTCATATTTTGAATGAGCATAGTATTAGTCTAATATGTACCCCTAAACTCAATCAGTATTCAACAATTTGTTTCTACTATATACTCTTATTAACATAGTGAATTACGTTTTAGTACTTTCACTCGAAACATGGTATTTATTTTTTTACCTCTGATTGCACAGTTTCTAATATGCTAACTTAGTATTGGATGTTTAAACATCACATTTGTATAAAATTTTGATGTAACTAAAAATCTTCTCTGAAATTTAGCCAAGACAATTCCTAAATATAAGCATCTATATAAAGCTACCCCTAGCGTACCACATTTTAGCCTATGTATTATAATGTATTCCCTTATCTGTTCCACAAACAAAATGATCCACGTTCCAGGTAATATTGGTTTCTACAGTGCTTCAATTCTGAAAAAAAATTGTTTTGTGCTAATTGGTGCCAGGTGCTTTCCTGAAGGAATTGACATTTACTTTGACAACGTCGGAGGGAAGATGCTGGATGCAGTGCTCCTCAACATGAGAATCAATGGTCGGATTGCTGTGTGTGGAATGGTCTCACAGTACAACCTTGATCAACCTGAAGGAGTAAACAACTTGTTGTCAATTGTCTACAAGCGAGTTCATATCAAAGGATTTGTTGTTTTCGACTACTATCCCCTATATTCCAAGTTCTTGGATATGATACTGCCTACTATTCGTGAAGGAAAGATAGTTTATGTGGAAGACATTGCAGAAGGCCTTGAGAGCGGCCCTGCAGCTCTTGTAGGACTTTTTGGTGGCCGGAATGTTGGGAAACAGGTGGTTGTAGTTGCTCGTGAATGATCCCAGTCCTCGATATTCAGATCTTTTCTACAAGTGAAGCATTGAGTTTTTGCATTTCATATTGTTTGGAACTCAATGTATTGGTCACATAATTTGTTGTTTTGTACTCTATGGACACAAGAAATAAAATGTCTCACACAAGACTGCTTGGTTTTAAAGTATTTGAATAGCTTTTTTGTCACTTTGCTTTGAAGATTGCACATTTCGTGGGCGTAAATATCTCTCGAAAGCGGCTAAAATTGAGAAAAAAAGAATAGCACAATGAACTTCAATAACATATATATAGCTGCGCTAAACACATAATAGGCCGAAATAACACAACGAACTTCAATAACATATATATAGCTGCACTAAACGCATAATAGGCCGAAATAACACAACGAACTTCGGCCTCAGCCTCAGTCATCCGCTACTATCACTGAACCTCATCTTTTTTTCCTTCGAGTCGCCTCACAAAATAATTTTAGTTGCGTCAAAAGTCAGATTCCAAACAAGAATTTGAGGCACACATAACAGATGTTTATTTTGTTCATATGGTATTCTCATTACTAACACAAGATACTCTGTGTTTATTTAAACCACCAAAGAGACTAGTTGAATCTAAATGTGCTGCTAAATTATGTCTTGGTTTGGGGAATGACAAGATGGGAGGAGTATAGTCTGATTACTGCACCAGAAAAGCTATTCAATATTCAACAATAAAGACTTGCCCCTTTCACTAGTATTCTGGGTAAGCTCTTTTGGCTCTTTCAATTCATAACTTTATACTCCCTCTGTTTCACAAAAATAGTCTCATTTCACCAATTTTGTTTATCCCACAAAAGAGCCCTTTTTTTATGGATGGTAGTATAAAATGACAATGTTATCTAGTCTTTCATTTTAATTTATAACACTGCGACTGCTGAACTAACAACTTATCATTTTTAAAAGTAAACATGTTACAAAAAAATCCTTAACATTGGCAAATTTTGCAAATAGAACTCTTTTTGCGTAACAGGGGAGTACAAGTTTTAGTTCATACTAAATATATTAAGGGGCTTTAGGAGCAGTTGGACTGATTGTTGGACTCCCATGCTTTTAATGAACATCACAAACTATATTCTAGTTTTCGATCAGTTTGGTGTCATTTTGTACTGTTTGACATTGCTTCGACGTAGGGTTGATCTTTTGAAGAACAAATTCGGCTTCAATGAGGCCTTCAATTATAAAGAGGAAAGGGACTGCCATATTTATGTATCGACATATTTGCATATTCAATTGATTTTTTTTAGAATTTGACAATATATCTGGAGTATTTGTGATGTTCACTAATTATTGTTTTTTAACAGAATTTCCAGGGATTTTAACTGCCTAACTTTCACCTATCAATTACTATCGTTCCAAATCGTGTTACAAGAACTAAGATCCTTGTGCATTCTGCCTAAAGTAGCATTGTTCGTCCTTGATTTCGTTCTGCATACTCATTCAATAAGTGTTTCTGATAACCATTGTTTTAACAGTACTGCATTTTTTTTTGGCAGGTATTCATTTACTTTGAAAATGTTAGTGGAAAGGTGCTCGAATCAGTGCTTGCCAACATGAGACTCTCTGGCCGCATGGCTGTGTGTGGAATGGTATCACAATAATCTCGAACGACTTGAAGGCATACACAACTTGATCTTGATGTATCTCATCTTGAAGCGTGTTCGGATGGAAGGATTTCTTACTTTAGATCACTATCAAGTATCACCTCTATCCCAACTTCCTCCATTCTTCCATACATTAAGATAAAGGAATTACATATGTGGAAGACATAGCTGCAGGCCTTGAGAGTGAACCGGCTGCTTTGATTAGGCTGTTCTCCGGTTAATCTAGTGTTGCAGACTACACCAATGGCTTCCCTAAAGAGTCAGATATGTATTTAACCTCAGAAAAGACTATGCAACTCTCAATTGAAGATGGTTCGGATACGGTTTTGGTGAAGAACCTCTACCTATCTTGTGATCTTTACATGCGAATTCTCATGCAAAAAACCGATGATATTCAAACTAACTTCTCTTATTTGACTCCTGGAGTCCTGGTTTGGTATGTAACACTTATTTTTGTGATTCAAGTGTACAAAGCTTTGACGGACTAAGGGCATGTTCGGTAATGACTTATTTTAAAAGGACTTATAAGTTCAAACTTAAAATGACTTGTTAAGCTGTGATTTATAAGTTAAAGTATTTGACACCATTTTGACTTATAAGTCAGAAATTAAGTTAAAATAAGTTGAAAGTGTTTGACTAAATGACTTATGAGTTGAAATAAGTTGTAAAGATTACTATAATGAGGGAAAATGAGTCTTTACATTTGGTTAAACCTACTTATTTTGAAATAACTTAAAAGTCAATTTTTGATAAATAAGACATTGTTACTTCTCAAAAATTACTTACTCTCGCCGTCCCCAAAAGGATGACTAAAGGTATAAATTTTTTTGTCCCCAAAAGGATGAGATAAAGCACATAAGTGAAGGGTAATTTAGTCATTTAGTGGGGTCCATTAGTATAAAAAAATAAAAGCACTCGTCACTTTATATAATCTTGTAGAATCACTAAAGATAAATTTGAAACTTTTTAACTCTTTTTCCTCTACTTTTACTTTTCTTAATATGCGTGCAAATTGTAATTTGAGTACGGAGAGAATATAAGTTAATTTATAAGTTAAAAAGGAAATCACATACGAACACCCAAATAATAAATAAAAAAATTATTTATAAGTTGGTTTGACTAACTTTTAAATAATTGCCGAACGAACCCTAAATATATTAGGAAGAAAAGCTTTTCAAATTTTTTGGTCATGGGTTTTGAGTCCATGAAACATACTTTGGTAAGACTGTATACATTTGACCATTCCCCGGACTATGTTATTTGTGAGTCCCTTGTGCACTAGTTACGATCTTTTTTCAGGATATGACCTTATTTAGCGGAAAGATTTTCATTGCATTTCAAGCACAGAGCTCATGATATTTTCTCAATGTAATTTTTGCCCACGGTTAAAACATAATGCATTATTTTCGTAATTGATTCCATGTAAAGTAAAGAAAACAAATTAAACCTCTGATTTTGTTAGGTTTATTATGAGTAGCAAATCCTAGGACTTCTATAAGCGAAAAAAAAAAAGTTTTTCTTGGCTGTTATTAAGAAGAAGGTAATAATAGGTCATGGATGAGCTTGGCAAGACAATTGTTTATACTGATGGCTGTCTGTTTGTAGGCAATGACTTAAATTGCAACCCATGTTCTGAATTTATTTATTATTTTGACTTTTGATAGCTTTGAGTCTTTGACTCCATCATTGATCAGCATAAACCTTTATTTTTGGTTTGTTTATTTGTTTTTTTAGGTCCGTGAGAGCTCAGTATTCCTGATTTGTATATTGTACTTTGTGCCTAACTAGTTGTGCTTCTTACCGTTTTGTATAAAGTACACTTCTTACCATAATTTTTTGTTAAAGGACTGTTGAACTCCCGTTTTCTCTTTAATTTTTTTTCGTGTTTATTAGAATTAAGAAGCTTGAAAATCAACTTTGGAATTTTTTATTTTGAGAACTTATTATATTACAATTCAATTACAGAGATACATTTCTATCATAGGGTCCAGGGAGAACCTGGGAAAGGGGTTAGGAGGGAACCTAGGAAAAACTTAACTTCAATATGTAGCATCTGCTTACTCTCACTTGGTTGATGGATAAACTCGACCACATAACCTTGGAAATTAGAGCATATATGCTCTTTTCGATAAGGTTGTGAAGATCAAGGTCATTACAGCCAAGTTTCCACATGGTCAAGGTCAATGACAGTGACAACATAACCTTGTACTACTGATGTTGTAAGCAGTGACAGAGTGTTACATAAATGCTGACAACATAAGCACTTTGGTACATTTCATATTTAATTATATTTGATTAAGGTATTATTGTCCAGATAGTACAGAGCCAACTCCTTTATATATTTGTGAGCTCTGCTCAAGAACAAGCACATTGAGCAGAAAACAGATTGAACAAAGAGAGAGGTAGAGAAACAGAGAGAATGGCAGAGAAAAAAGTACAAAAATTTTTTTGTTTGCATGGCAAAAATGTAAAAATTTTTTACTCTGAGATCTATTCCAACATTTCCAGAGGATTACATTAAGCTTTGGTTGAAAGATGCAACGTACATCAAAGATTCTCTCTTCAGATTCGTTAAAGGGTCTGCGGACTTCAAATCGGGGGCTGAACCTTCAATCGTTCCTATGTGGATTCAGTTTCCGAATCTTCCGATCTGTTTTTTTCAAGACTACTACCTTAGATCTATTGCTAACGTAGTAGGCAAAGTGCTGTTAATCGATGGTCCGACCCCCAGGCTTTCTCGACCCGGTGTCACAAGAGTATGCGTTGAGGTGGATCTTCTCAAGAAAAACCCGGTCTGGTTAGGCATGGGACAAAACGAAGGAAGATGGCAGAAAATCGTCTATGAGAAGGACTTAAGGTATTGTACGTCTTGTTCCAAACAAGGTCATGCAAAGTAAAACTGCAAACTTCGTTCGAAAAACTCCAGTGCAACTGATGCAGCCAACAAAGAGAAGTCCAACCAGCAGCCGTCAGCTCCTAACTCTAATGCCTCTAGGAAAAAATCTGCACAAGGTCAAGGAGGAAAAGCTCCCCCACGTCAAGTCTACAGGCCAACGGGCAACACCATCCAATCATCTTTTGATAATACATAGAATCTTCCAAACAATACTGCGGACAATCAGACGGAGCAGAATCTTTTTTCTTTTAATAAATAAACTTCTCAGCACATACAGATTTCTGTCGATCCTTCAAGCAGTACTGCTTCTCATGATTCTGAGTTGAGGGTTGATTCTTCTCATCAGGTAATAGTAGATGCCATTGACTCCTCTCTGGCTGCTAACAATTCCAATGTTGATAATTCTAGTATTCAGGCTATTATGCCTATTATCTCTCAGCCTGATCATGAACTCATAAACAACATGGAGTCTAATATATCCCTTGTTTGACTGAAATCCAAAGATGATGCTAACGTTCCAAAGGAACAAGCTGCTCAGACCAAGGGGGACTTATCGGACTCTGAACCTATGAGAGAAGCAAACCCTTTTTTGCAGGAATTTTTTACCATGTGTAAGGAATTCTCTCAAGTGTTATCTACAGCTTCGATATTCAAGAACACTGACTGTACCCAGAAATAGAATCTGAATCCTACAAGAAGCAGCCAGATACATCTGTCAAAGTACAAGAATCGAACTTGAATAGCTCCAGAAGGATTACTAGAGCGTTGGCTCGTTCTTTTCAAACTTCTTCCATTGTTTTGTTAGCCATGATTAATAACCTCTTGTGGAATATCAGAGGCATAGGCAACATCAAATCAAGAAGGAGGGTTGGCAAGCTTGTAAAGATGTATAATATATCGTTGATTGCTATTCTTGAACCTCTTCACCATGCTAATAAGATTCAGGAATTCTCCAACAGAATTGGTTTCAACTTTTCATTGGCAAATCAAGAGGCAGATGAGAAAATATGGCTCTGTTGGAATCATGAAGTGAATGTAGTGCTTGTCGACGCGTTTGAACAGTGTATCACAGTCGACATCAGCTTCCTTAATTCTGATCGGGTAAGGCTTACCGTTCTTTATGCAAAGTGCTCCATTCAACGGCTTCTTTGGGAAAAACTTCCATTACTGTCCTAAGACATACAAGGTCCATGGATGGTTGCGGGTGATTTTAACGCAATTTCAGATGTGTCTGAAAAACTTGGTGGCAGACCTCCAAAGATACAAGATTTGGAGGAATTCAATGCAATGATTGTGGCATCATTCACTGCGGTTATGAGGGCAGCAAGTATACCTGGTCGAATAACCAAGAGTGGGGGCTTTGTTTGGGCGAGGCTTGACAGAGTTTTCACTAATCCGGCTTGGGCTGATGTTTTCTCCTATACTATGGTGAAAGACTTACCACGCTCAACATCAGATCATTCTTCTATGCTTATCCAGATTGACGAAGGTGTGTCTTTTCATCCATCTTCATTCAAATGTCAGAACATGTGGATTAAACACCCCGACTTCTTACAAATTTGAGAGTATTCATGGAATTTTCCTGCTTGGGGTTCTCCTTTTGACATATTTTTTCAGAGACTTAAGAGCGTAAAAGAGCATCTGAAAATCTGGAATAAGGATTTCTTTGGCAACATCTTTGATAATGTGAAGAAAGTCGAAGACAAACTGCTACAAGCTCAAATTGCTTTGGAACATTGTTGGACTGATTGGAATGAAAAAGCTTTTAATGAAGCCAAAGAGGATCTAAACCATACTCTTCTCATGGAAGAGACCTTTTGACGTCAGAAATCTGGTATTCAATGGCTTAAAGAAGGTGACAAGAACACCAGATTTTTCCATGCGGTTGCGAGCAAGAAATTTCAAATAAGCCTCATTAGAAGAATCAAGGCTTCAAACAATACTTGGGTGGAAGATCAATTTACTATTGGTGCTTTAGCTGAAACCTTTTTCAAAAATCTTCTTTCTTTGGAGGAACACTATATTGATGAAGCTATTTTGCAAGTCATTCCGAAACTTGTCACTGAAGAGGAGAATTCATTACTTACCAGATTACCTGGTATGGAGGAGGTTCGGGATGTGGTTTTCTCTATGTCAGCTGATAGTTCTCCTGGACCGGATGGCTTTTCCGGTTCATTCTATAGAGTGGCATGGGATATTCAAAAATATGATCTTCTGAATGCTGTCTCCTTCTTCTTTCAGGAGGTACTGTTACTAGAGCTTTCAATGCTACTTTTCTTACTTTGATCCCTAAAAAGGACAATCCAAGCACTTTTGCTGACTTTAGACCGATTAGTCTTTGTCACTTTTGTTACAAGATTCTATCTAAACAGTTGGTGACTAGGTTGAGTATCATGCTCCCTAAGATTCTCTCTAAAGAGCAAAGTGCATTTGTCAAGGGTAGAAAGACTACAGACAACATTTCCATTGCCCAAGAAAGAACTTGTGATCTTAATAAAAAGGTTAGAGGAGGAAATTTCATTCTTAAGCTGGACATGATGAAAGCCTACGACCGTTTAGAATTGGATTTTTTATATTTGGTGTGTTAGAGAGATTTGGATTCTCCTTCAGTTTTATTGAGCTTATCAACTTGAAGAATCTTGTTTTGTCAGTTATCGTAAATGGGGCATGGTTTTTTCAAGAACTCTAGGGGTCTCAGGCAGGGGGACCCCATCTCCCCTAGCCTTATCATTGCTGAAGAGGTGCTAAGTAGAGGGCTCAGTCGCTTGTTCTCTCATAACCTTGTAGGTTACTATAGGCATGGCAGAGGTCAGATTCCTATCACTCATCTTTTATTTGCAGATGACACGCTGATATTCTTGAATGTTTCAAAAAAAAATCTCTGCAAAATCTCTTTAAGTTCCTTAGTTCTTATGAAGCTTCTTCGGGGCAACTTATCAATAAAGGCAAAAGTGCCCTATATCTATCCAAGAAGATCTCATATGCAAGAAAGTCATCCAAAACTTAGAAGGTATCCCTTAAAAATAAATTTCGTTCAAAGATTTTGGGGTTCCCATTATTAAAGGTAGACTCAAGACTCTTTTCTTCTCTGAGATGGTTTCTAAGGTAAAAAGGTAGAGGGCTGGCAAGGTAAATTGTTAAACCTGGCGGGAAGGACTGTTATGATAAAACATGTCTTATCTTCCATCCCTTTACACATGCTAGCTGGTACACCTGTTCCCAAAGGTATTTTAGCTTCTATTAACAGCATCTTGGTGAGATTTTTCTGGGCGGATAGAGATGACTTTCGGCACAGACATTGGGTGGCATGGAATGCAGTCTCCTCCACCCTCGAAGAAGGGGGGCTTGTAATTCGATCTTTTCAAGATGTGGCCAAGGCAATGCGTATGAAAATGGCATGGAAACTCGTTACTGAAACTAGCCTTTGGTCCACCTTCTTCAAACAGAAATAGATGCAAAACATTCACACCTTGGTAGGTCAGCTCACCGCTTTTGGTTTTTCTCTTATAAAAAAATATCTGCTGGCACACCTTTCATTCAAGATCTCCTTCCCCGTCTGCTCTGTCTGAGATGGATCTTCCCGCTCGCATCCTTCCAATGGCGTTTCCTGTTTTTTCTTTCGTTCGTTTTCAAAATAGGAGAGGAACCGGGAAGGTCAAGGAAGTTGATTGGATGAAGTCAGAAGTTCCAAAAACGTATACATCTTCTTATATTAAGAGGTAGTATATAATAAAAGAAAGTCATTCGTACCGGTACTACTGCACTATTTCAATCAAATACCGCTGGCAGACCCTGGTAATTATTATCATCTAACTGGCACATCTGTCCTTTGCACCTCTCCATATGTATGTGCTTTAGCCCTGATTATGTAATTTCTTATAGAAAGAAAAAGAGATTCGTCTTGCTTATGTGCTTCTTTGGATTGAAGTGCGTGCTAGATGCTTCTGACCTAACCACCCTTTCTTTCACCAAAGATGCTGTTCTCTAAGTTCACTTTTTTCAGGAAAGCTGTCTTAGTGTTACGGGAATAAAGGAGAAGAAGGCGCTAAGAAAAGAAAGGGCCCCTATCTACCAACATGAAGCTCGTTGCCAGGGTAGATCGAATGTTTTCTAACGTATTCTTATTTCAGTTCCGAACCAACCGCGAAAGCTCACACAAGTAAGTGAAGGACCCCCGTAGGGCCTTTCTGAAGTGTGGCCCACACACGGCCAGGGGGAAAAGAAAGGGGAGGGGGACGGCAGGCGGAAGGTAAGGAGGAGTGGTGCAATTAGGCCTTCCCTTCGGTATGCGATATCAGTATGTAAAGTTCATTTCTCTCGTAGGCCCAGTCAAAAGCTTTTGAAACTTCTGGTTTGAGGGACTTCACCGCTAACGAGCATCGATAAGTTGTCGCAAGCAATCAATCAAAGCGATTCCATTCATTATTATATATAATCCGTCTCGGGCCCTGCCCCTGTCTACAGCTACGCTATCTCTATTACTGCTAAGGTAAAGGTCGATCGCATCCTGATCCCGTCCATTCCTTTAGTTCGCTCTCAATGGGAATTTTTCTTTATAGTCAAAAAAGCCAGTGAAAGCTTTCTTCTAGGCGCTGAGGTACGTACTGTTACTACGGCCCGGAATTCGCCTCTTTAGCAAACAAGCAAGAGTGGTCTACGATCAGAAAGAAAGTCCCATCCCTTGCTTGTTGGGTACGAAACTACGCTATTCAAAGCATCGAGAAATCCAATTTATATATATATATATATATATAGTGAGTCTCTCCCCTTACAATTTCACTAGAGTTGTAACTTTCTTCATAAGTAAGAAAGGTTCTTAGCCTACCGGTGACCGGCTTTCAAAAAGCACCCTTGGGCGGAGGAGAAACTTTCTTACTTTTTTGAAGAAAGACAAAACTATTCTTTATATACAAAATTTTAAGTCTAGTCCTTTGTTCCAGAAGAGTGCGGCAAGGAGGAGATACTAAGCAATCAAAGGGATGCAGAGGAAGAGGTGGTTCCTCCATATAGGACCGAGAATGCCGAAAGAGAAAGGTCTTTATTTAACCGTATAAAGAGACTGGAATCTTTAGATACCTATCAAAATCTTCCCCAAACTCGTCCAGGGGGCTACTTGGCCCTTGTGAAAGATCAGTTAGCTCGAGCGTCCACCTTGGGCAAAGGAGTTTATGAGGCCATCCTCACCTCGGAGATAAGAGATCTTTCTTTTCGGGAGAGTCAGCAAGAAGCTATGAAGAGTGGTAAACTCTGAAAGGAAAGATGGAAACTGGGGAGTTGGCTGATAAAGATGGACAGACCTATTATTTTTGGGTTCCTTGTGAAAATACCTATTTGAATTTGCCCGAGCGGGCATGCAGCTTATTACTTAGTGAGCTATATACTGCTAGAGCTCTCTTGAGTTTGATACCATTTACAACCCCCCATAAAAAGTGATATAGAAGTATTAACTTAGAAGTAATTCTCGATAACTGGACAAAAACTGTCTAGTTTACCTAAACAAAGACAAGGCACCCTATAAATTCTTTCCCTTTGGTTAAACCAGAATGCATTATATTTGCAATTAATTCAATTTAAAGAAAGAACATAAATAAAGTCTCGGTTTCTTTTAGTATCTCACTACATTAATTGATAAGTAGCAAAGTCCTAACCACGTCAAATTTCTTCATTTTCATATAATGAACTGCAACCAATAACTGGATATGGAGTGGCTAAGGTGTTGGAGTTCGGGAACCCAAAATTCAAGAAGGGTGACTATATTTTGGGGACAACCGGATGGGAAGAGTACAGTCTCATAAAAATAACTGAATCACTCATTAAAATTGAATACACAGACGTACCTCTCTATGCTACTATACCGGCAGTAAGTTTCTTCATTTATGTTTGTATATTAGCTTATTGTAACAAAATTTTGTAATTCACATATGCCTTTACCATTTTTTTTGTAATGTTATGGATAACTGATTAATGCAACTCTTATGTATTTGTTTACCTTCAAAGGTATGCCTGGTTTGACTGCTTACGCTGGTTTTTATGAGATTTGCCAACCGAAGAAAGGAGAAACTGTATTTGTTTCTGCAGCATCTGGTGCAGTAGGCCAGCTTGTTGGGCAGTTTGCTAAATTGATGGGCTGCTATGTTGTTGGAAGTGCTGGAAGTGAAGAAAAGGTGAGTTTTCAATATCAAAATTTTCATGTAAAAATTATTTCGAGTTAATTCTCAACACTAGCAAACCATAATGTTCTGTTTTACTTTCTTATAAAAGGTTGATTTGCTGAGGAACAAGTTTGGGTTTGATGAGGCTTTCAATTACAAAGAAGAGAATGACTTGGATGCAGCTTTAAAAAGGTCTGCATTCATATTTTGAATGAGCATGGTATTAGCTTAATATATACCCTAAAATCAAAGAGTTGTGTCTACCAGATACTCTTATTTGAGCTAGTGAATTGCGTTTTGGTACTTTTACCCCCAAACATGGTATTCTTATGTTCTAGTACTCTAAATTTATAGTATTTTTAAATTTAGCGAACAGAATATTTATTTATTTGTTTACTCCCAATTGGACAATTATTTATATTCTGACTTAGTATTCGATGTTTAAACATCAAATTGTACTAAATTTTGATGCAACTAAAAATCTTCTCTAAAATTTAACTAAGAGAATTATAAGCATTCATATAAAGCTACCCCTAGCGAACCACATTATAGCCTATGTATCGTATTGTATTCCTGTATCTGTTCCACGAACAAAAATGATCCACGTTCTAGGTAAAGGTAATATTGGTTTCTAGAAGGCTTTATCCCTAAACAAATATGTTCATTGGTGCCAGGTGCTTTCCTGAAGGTATCGACATTTACTTTGCCAATGTCGGAGGGAAGATGCTGAATGCAGTGCTCCTCAACATGAGTCAATGGTAGGACTGCTGTGTGTGGAATGATCTCGCAATACAACCTTGATCAACCTGAAGGAGTAAACAACTTGTTGTCCATTTTCTACAAGCGAGTTCATATCGAAGGATTTGCGTTTTTCGACTACTATCCCCTATATTCCAAGTTCTTACATATGATACTGTCTTTTATTCGCGATGGAAAGATAGTTTATGTGGATGACATTGCAGAAGGCCTTGAAAGCGGCCCTGCAGCTCTTGTAGGACTTTTTGGTGGCCTGAATGTTGGGAAACAGGTGGTTGTAATAGCTCACGATTGATCCAAGTCTTCGATATTCAGATATTTTCTCCAAGTGAAGCATTGAGTTTTAATTTGCATTTCATATTGTTTAGAACTCAATGTATTGGTCACATAATTTGTTACATACTCTATGGACATGAGAAATAAAATGCCTCGATGTTTATTTTGTTCATAGGTATTCTCATTACTAAGACAAGATAATCTTAATGTGTTTATTTAAACCACCAAACTACCAAAGAGACTAGTTGAATCTAAATATGCAGTTGGATATGTAAAACTATGAATGCACTTGAAAAGGACAAATATTTGGCCTGAGAATAAAAATACAGTAGTAAAACACAAACAGAGCAAAAAGAAAATTTGTTTACAGAAAAGATAACACTGATTCATGGAAACCATCTAACAAGACTGTCCAGA
Source organism: Aralia elata (assembly GCA_034770075.1). NCBI lineage: Eukaryota > Viridiplantae > Streptophyta > Magnoliopsida > Apiales > Araliaceae > Aralia > Aralia elata. Next base: position 68,375,876 of record CM068387.1, on the reverse strand, counting down.
TTAAGTCTACTTCTGTTAAGAGTTTGCATCTCAGCCTTCCAAAGCATTACTATAAAGTGTAAACTATTTTATTACTCCCTCCGTCCCAGGATAAAAGTCCTTCATTGACTTTTATAGTCAAATTGACCATTTTTCAAATCAATATATCATATTATTGTTTTATATATATATATGTAAAAAGTCTATAAATATTATAAACTACATATAATTTTGTACTAATATCAATGTTTGCTTTTTGAAAATCTAAATATATATGTTTAATTGTTAATTTTAAAAATGGTCAATTTGACCACAAAAGTCATTGGAGGAGAAAGACTTGATCTAATTTCTGCACAAATAATGGCTGATGAAGTAGAACTTGCCAACAAACAAGTCATATTCAAGGACTATGTAACTGGCTTCACCCAAGAATCCGACATGTTCATTAGAACTAGTACTATGAATGAAAAGGTCCCTAAAGGTTCAAACTCTGTTCTGGTGAAAAATCTCTACTTGTCATGTGATCCAGCAATGCAAACTCGCATGAGAAAATCCCAAAAATTCCCTGATCCTTACATGCGAATGCTGATGCAGAAATCTTATGATCCAACTCTCTTCTCTTCTTTCACCCCCGGTTCTGTATGTATCATTCTCTGTTCTTTTCTATTATAAATATAAAAGGAAGAAAAAACCTATTCAAATTGGATTTAATTGCTATTAGAGATACCAAAGGTATCTATGTTCCCATACCACAATTCGGAAAGCAGAACATTTTCTATATCTAATGTAATGAAAAATCATATGAACTTATTAACTTCAACAACACAAAAAAAACTCCAAATTCCAATGCCAAATAGTTTTTGAAAACCGATTCAAAAGGACTATCCAAATTCCAAACGACCCTTCAACTTCTCTCAATCTCTCACAATAGACCTATATAAATAAACTCCAATGAATACTGGAAAAGAAACCCTAGTAAAGAGAGACAGAGTTCTTCAAGGATGAAGAAGAAATCCAAGAGACAAGAAAAAGATCACTTTCTTAAACTTCCAGATGAAATTGTGATTACAATATTCACCAAATTGAGCCAAACCCACTTCAAATTCCTCTGTCAAAGTGTCCCACTCGTCTCCAAACGCTTCGCTTTCCTCATCCTTCGCATTCCCACCATTTCCATTTCCATTTCTCTCCATCCCCCATTCATCGACCCTTTAGTTGTTCTTGAAAAATTTGTCGAAATACGTTCTCTCTGCATCCAATTTTTAGTTGAAGATGAAAATAGTTCCAATTCTGAACCAATGTTTCTCAAGTGGAAGGCCAACTCCAATCCCAAATCCGAAACCTTTGTGTTTCTTTCATCCACTTCTATCCTTAGTAACAAGGAATATAAAGGGGAAGAGGACAATGAGATTCAGACCCCCACCAGGTATATGATAAATTGCCTAGGCCGTTTGGCCTTTGGGTGCTGCATTGTTTCGTGTTCATGGCTTTCACTAATGAAGTTGCTAATTCAATGTCATCCCCTGCTTCGAAGTATTATAATTACTGATTCAAATAAACGTGGGATGTTATGCATTAAAGATGAGAATCTTTGTGAGTTGAGAAATAGTTTGATCAAGAAGGCAAGTGCCAAGCTTGAAGGGGATGACATTAATCAGCTTCATAACATGGTAAAGACTGGTTATTTGCCCGTGTTGCATCTGCCCTTGTCGGGTTTGGTGAAGCTTTGACAACCATCTTCAGGAATCACAAGGACATTTTGTCCAGATTTCAAAGTCACATGTAATGGGTATTTTTGGTGAAGCATGTTGTCTTTTTCAATACCCAATTATTATTTTGTGTGTATGTGTGTGTGTGAAAAAATCAAATGAATTACATTGTGTTTTTTTGTTTTTGGTATCAGATAGATAGTTCTGTTTAGTTTGGCTCTGAGACAGTTGCAACATTTGATAGTATAGGTAATAGGTATGTGGTGATGCTGGACTATTTTGAGTTAATTATGTATCTATCTTCTTGAGATTTCATTTTGAAGATTAATATATGGTTGTTTCACGAATGTAATTGTTTGATCTCCTTATATCCATCGAATTCAGAATGTATAAAGTATTATATGTAGGGTGCATGTAACACAAGCTTAGGTCCAATGCTTTTATGCTCGTTGGGACAAGCCTGCAGAAAATCAATTATCTTTGCTGTTTGAATTGTTCTACTCAAGGAGTACAACACACATTGATGCACTTCCGGGTAATTCAGTTAAAAAATTGCTCAATTAATGAATAGTTTCAATTCTTTTTGCAATAAAAATTGCTCGAGTTTTGGGAAAATTCAACATTTCGTCCCGTTGTCTTAATTTCTCCATTTGAGATTCTATCTTAATTGGATTGACAACCAAATCGATGAATACAAAGCACTGATCTTATTTTGTTTTACGTTTGGTGTAAAAAAGGAAAGAGATGAGAGAGGAGAAAACAAAAAAAAAATAAAAAAATCACATTGTCAACTACTATAAACGAATGTGTTGCAACATATTTTACTCTTACTCATATTTTCTTGGCAACATACTCGCAATTCGCAAACACTTGACAACCATAAACAAATGTTTTTCAGTTTTTCCTCCTCAATGCCAATACTATTTTGTGTTTTCAATGCCAATTCTGTTTTGGTGTTTTTAATGCCAACTAATTTTTGAAAACATATTCAAAAAGGCTATCGAAATTCCAAACGACCCTTCAATTTCCCCCAAATCTCCCCCATATATACACACATTAGGTCATAGTGATTACTGAAGAAGAAAAGACGAGATTTCTTCAAGGATGAAGAAGAAATCAAAGAAACAAAAAGATCACTTTCTTAGGCTCCCAGATGAGATTATAATCACTATATTCACCAAATTGAGCAAAACCCACTTCAAATTCCTTTGCCAAAATGTCGCACTCGTCTCCAAACGCTTTGCCTTCCTCCTCCACCACATCCCCGCCATTTCCATCTCTATCCCTTGGAGTAAGTTTCATCTCCCTCCTCAATCCTTTAACCTTTTTGTCATTCTAGAAAAATTTGTTGAAATACATTCCCTCCACATCGAATTTGTAGCTGAAGATGACACTAGTCCCAATTCTGAGCCAATGTTTTTCAAGTGGAAAGCCAATTCCAATACCAAATCCCAAACCTTTGTGTTTCTTTCGTCCACTTCTATACTTGATAAAAAAGAATACAAAGGCCAAAAAGAAGAGAACAATGAGCTACAGATATGGACCACATATGTGCAACTTTCCGGCCTATACCGCGTTTTAGTGTTTTGGTTCTTCGGTGATTCCTGTTTATGGATTTTACTAATGAAGCTGCTAATTCATTGCCATCCCCTGCTTCAAAGTGTTAAAATTACCGATTCGAATAAGCATGGGATGTTGTGCATTAGAGATCAAAATCTCTGCGAGTTGAGAAATAGTTTGATCAACAAGGGAAATGCCAACGTTAGACGGGATGACATCAATCAGCTTCAGAATATAACGAAGGTTGGTTATTTGCCCGTGTTGCATCTGCCCTTGTCGGGTTTGGTGATGAAGGGGGTGACCATTTCAATGGTCAGAGTTGCCGAAGAGGCAAGTGATGATGATAGTGGTGATTATGATGATATTCTGAATTGGGATTTTGAAGATGGGGAGGAGCTATTTGGTGAAGCTGTGACAACCATCTTTAGGAATCATCACAACATATTGTTCTGATATCAAAGTACCATGCAATTGGTCTTTTTAGTGAAGCAGGTTAGTTTTTTGAATACCCAAGTACTCGTTTTTTGCGTGGACAAATCAAATGAATTGTTTTTTTTTTTTTTGGGTGTCAGATGGACTGTTCTGTTTATGTTGGCTCTGACAAAGTTGCAGCATTTGATAGCAGCTTACATATGTTGTGATGCTGGACTATTTTGAGTTAATTATGTATCTATGGTGTCAAGATTTGATTTTGAAGATTAGTATGGCTTGTTCATTTTTATGCATTTGTTGTGTGGGAAACTGCGGTTTTTAAGCCTCAAACTCACATCTATTAAAACTGATGCAGTGAATTTAGAGCTAAAAAGTTGCATTTGGTCTTGGAGCTAAAAAGTTACATTTGTGAGCCAAAAAAGTTATCTTTAAATGAACAAGGTGTATGGACTCCAAAAGTCTCAAAAGTTCCAAAAGCCCCAAACAAGACATGTACTTTATGGTGGCTTACAGTTAATTGTGGTTGTTTCAATAATGAAGTTATTTTATCTCCTTAAATCCATTTGATAATGCAATGATTCAACGATGTCGCCGGATATACGTCACTTCCTGCACATGGTAACAAACCGGTGACCCTTATGTCTATAGCCGTAGGAAAAATCCTCCGGTGTAGAAATAAGTACATGCAATTTAGAGGCATTAACATTATTTGAGGAACATTGTATTCTAAAGAGTGAGAAAGCTCAATCAAACCTTTTAGCCTTACCTTTGTTCCATATTTATAGAGGGAGAGAGGGAGAGAGAGAGCCACTTGGGCTTGGTAACTATGTGGGCCATAAATATAATACGTTTGGGCCTTATGTACTGGGCTGGCCCAAATGGTGATATTCCATATCCTATCACCATTGAATTTAGAAGGTTTATAGTTCTGTTACTTCTGTATGTTATATTACTAGGTGGGTGGATGTAACACAAGCTTAGGTCCAATGCTCTTATGCTTATTGGGACAAGTCTATAAATTTCAATATTATTTATGTTTTTTGTAGAACATTAATTATCTTTGCTGTTTGAATTGTTCTACTCAATGGAGTACTGTGATTTGCACAAATTGCCTATAAGATAAATATTTAAATTTTTGGATTTGAGTTTTAAGAAAGGTAAAAAACTTCCTTCAATATTTTGGGTTTTTTATCAAATTCAAAAAACCACATATGGCTACCAATACCCAAAAAGTAAAAAAAAATAAAAAAATATTGGCACTAAAAATAATGATATCAAAAATAAACAGTACTGGATTGTGATGTAATAAAAAAATCAAAAAATTAATGAGCATTATTTACTCCATAATCAAACTTACCAGTTATCAAGACGTTGGTGTGTTGGTTATAGGGTGTTTTTAGGAGTTTTGTTGATTTTAGAGTGCTTTTAGGAGTTTTAAATTTTGAATTTCAAATATAAGCATTATCATTGTATTAATGGTTTAATGTCAAAATGAAAAGATACAAAAATAAATAATTCTACAAAAATTCAAAATTATGCATAATATGATTATTTGTCTTTAATAAAAGAAATTGTTTTACTAATGTTTTTCTTCTTCTTTTTTTTATTTTTTTTCTTTCCTTTACTGAAATCAAAATCACTCCGTACACCATTACCAACAACCACAAACGATCTGTGGAGACTTCTTTTAAATTTGACAATTGTACTTTCATACCCAATTTGCAAAATTTTGTAAATATTTGAAGATAAATGTTTGTTTCGTCTTTACCCGTTTATTAAGAATTGTTAGAATAAGGAACCGGACATGGACATATGGTTATAACCAAAAATTATAATATCCCAAGGATTTTGATATATTAAAATAAGAAATTTTATGTATGAATTTTTTTATATATAATAAAATTATTTTTATTATATATTAAAGCAAGTATGGGAATGTGAATATGTAGTGTGTGTGTGTGTGTGTGTATATATATATTGCGCATGAATAAATTGTTATGAAACAATTTATATTACGAAACTAAATCATTAGTTTAGTATACGGAAATATTGCATACTTTAAATAAAGGATATTAAAATATAAATTCTAGCATTGAATTATTTTAATAGAGAGGGAATATTATTTTAATTGTAATATCTTATTTATTGAATAATTTTCATTGATATGGGAATATGAGTGAATATGTGTTATGTGAATTAAATAAGTTAGTTAATTTATTTAATTTAAGTAACAAAGAAATAAAAAGAAAAGCCAAGAAATATGTATAATAATTATTCATCAATGATGGTAAATATTTTTATGACTCATGTGAGGTATGTATGGGATTAAATAAATATACATATTGTAAATATGTATATATATTTATTTATTTTATAAAGAGAATTAAAAGGAAAGCTTTGTAACCGAATATTATATATTAGGTATGGGAACTAAATAACCTAAGGGTTATATTTATTGAAGATTTCTAGTATTTAAAATATATACAAGTAAACTAACTTAAGAGATTCATTTTATTTATCTCAACTTATTAAATTATATTAACCTAATTAAAGCAAGTCTAATTGGGTTATATAATTAAACCTAAATAAGTAATTATTTAGATTCCAAAATGAGTGGGATGAAAACTCTAATTAAATAATTAGGGTAATGTAGAATTAAAAGTATTAGACCTAATTTAATTATCATGGCTCAAATATTTTAATTGGAAAGTCCAAAGAATTTAATTTAAGCCCAAACCTTGGCCCAAAATTTTGTAGAAGATAATGAGCTAATAAAGCAATTAAATTAAAACAAAAATGGGGCAAGAATTGGAGATATGTCCGGATCTTCAAGAGGAGATTTGGCACATGGGGTATTTTATTTAGTCACCTACTCCAAGCTTATGTGTCCCCCTAGTTACTGAGTTTTTATTAGGAGGTTCAGGTCTTCCAACTAGGAAAAAGACCTTCCTATACATTTTCGACACGTGTACAATAATTATTTTTTTAACCAATAGCCTATAATAGGTGGGGGCCAATTTGTATTAATTATGTATGGTTCATTATACGTTCCTTAGAAGACCTGGACCTCCTAATAAAAACTCCTAGTTACTAGCCTTTGATTTTCCAAATATTTTCCAAGATATTGCTTAGATATGCAAGTTACATAAGAGATATGGGAGAGAGAAAAAAAATTAAAATTTGGCTAATATTGGGGGAATGGATCCGGACCAAAGGAGGGAGTATAAGGCACATGGAGAAAATATTTTACAAGATTTGGTCACCAACTCCAAGCCATGTGTCACCCTTAAAGGCTAGCCACCTTATTTGCCAAGATTTGTTAAAGATAATAGAGAGTGATGGAAAGATTGAGGGAGATCTACTATAGACATACAAGTTATGTATACACACACTTTACCAATACTCTCTCTCTCTCTTTGGTCAAAATATTTTTTTTTACTTCTTTTATCTCAAAGCTTTCACAAAAGCTAGAGAAAGAAAATGTATAGAAAGAGAGAAAGAGAGCAAAGTCGGCAGCCCTATGGAGGAAGACGAAGAGAATTTTTCATGCTTCCTGGCTTCATCTTATATTGTGTAAAGAGAAGGAGAAGAGCTACATGATCTACGTATAAAATCCTAGCTTAGTTTATTTCATTTATTTTGGTTGTTTGTGATGAAATAATGAAGTTGTGTTTCTTGAACTCTAAAATCATAGATCTACAAGTTTTAGAGTGTTTTACGAGTAGATCTAACCAGTTTGAGTGTTAAAAAGTTTGATCAAAAGAAGAAAAGAAAACTATTTTTCTAAAGTTTGGAAAACTAGAAAGTTGCTGCCCCTAAACAGAAATTTTGAGATTAGCTAGATTACTCTAAAAATTATGAACTTTTGGTATGTTATAGTACGCCAAATAAGCTTTCCATAGACTCCAGAACGGACCAATTTCAATTTCGGAACAAATAGTTATGATTGTTCAAAGTAGCATGTCAAAACTGGAAAACTAATTCCGGTCAGTCCCCTTGCACGAAATTTCTGGACTGATGTGTTCAGAATTTGGAAAAAAGTCAGTAGGAAAAAGTTGTTGTCCTGGAAGTTAGCTTTGCGTGAGCTTAAGAATCGCTCAAAAATATTTTGAAACGAAAAAGTTATGACAGTTTTAGCGAGAGAGGGTAAAGCTGATAAAAAAATGAAAACTTTAAAAAGTTTGAAGACTGGTTTATGAAATAGCTATATACATGTATGGTTTATATTAGGTATTGTTTGTTGTGGACTGAGTTTCTACGTAACGAATCATATTTTGATCACTAGGTATACATCGTGGCATGTTACATATTACACAATCAAAGAATGAAGAGATTGAAATAGTTAGTAAGCTAACTATTTACGTAATGCATGTATATTAATATAACGATGATTAGAATAATGAATTAGAACATTGGCGTATAGTTGTTGATGTGCGGAGTTATAAGGAAGGAAATTACAGATTATCCGATATTAAATCGCTCAGAAATCGAACGAAAACGAAATCACACGCGTTATGTTCGTTAAATGGCCATAAAGAACAAAATCGGATAAGATCATGGAATTTAATGAAGCCGATACTTTAGACGAGTCTTCTTATGTTAAATAAGACTTATTTGTAAAGCAAGTTGGGTTGGAATGCGTCGAGGCGAGTTTTGACCTCTAAACGCGAAAATTAAAAATTTGTGACCATAAAGAGTAAAAATGATGAAAAACTTAGAATTTTGCGAAGCCAAGATTTTAGACGCGTCTTAATATGTTAAACAAGACTTAGTTGTGAAGCAAAACGAGTCAGAACGAACCACGACGAGTTTTGGCTTGTGAACGCAAAGTCGGAAAATTAGCCTCTACAGCCTTTTTCGGCACACTGTTTGGTTAGCTTAGAAAACTTAAATTGCTGAGGTTACATTTTTTTTAAAATGCTTTGGTATGCCATGTATAACATATCTAAAAAAATGGAATCAATCTGATTAACAAGCGACGCGTACGAAATTCGCGCAGTAGTTGGGAAGATAAGAGCCGAGTGTCGACGCACCGAACAATTTTGACGTTCGACGTTCCGAATCGCGTTCCGACAGTGTAATAAGTCATAATAAATCTAATAAAGTCCCGCGGGATGAGTTTTGACTATAGGTGATATTTTATGCCGAGAAACTTCCTTTCAAGCATAAATAAAGTCATAAAAATATGTAATAAATATAAATTACATATATAAGCAAAACAAAAACAAAAAAAAACTATAGTTGCCCATAAAATTATTTTGTGGTGCAACGAAGGGCGAGAAACCTTTAAAATTTTGTATTAATCATAAAAATAATATTTTGAGGTTTCTAGGGCTAAAAATGAGGTTTTTGAGTTGATGGTTTCGTATGCGGACCCAAAATTTGTTTTTTTGTTTTGCTTTTTTTTTTTCAAAACAGTTAATAAAAAATATATAATAATTTTTGGTATCCAAATCACACCCAAAACACTGTTTTAAAATTTTTTTTCAATACCAAAAATTATTATATATTTTTTATTAACTGTTTTGAAAAAAAAAAAGCAAAAAAAAAAATTAGGTCCGTATTTTACTCAGGTCCAGGAGTCCGGACCTGATAAATGTTGTGTGTGTGTGTGTGTGTGTATATATATATATATAAAGCAAATGTGCTAGCAAATGAAATATGTATTTATGAGGCAACGGTCCGTGTTGACTCACGAACAGACAAAAAGATATAAAAAGTATTTAAATTAAAGAAATAATATAGTGAATTGAGTTTTACTATAAAAGCTATATATTAGCTATTTAAATCCTGAATTGCGAGTAAAGTTAAAAGATATTTCTGAAATGAAATATAAATGATTTAAGTTTCAAGATGTAAAATATTTATATCTTAAACTGTGTGAGACCCTTATTATTTATATTTAGGATTAAAACGAATAAAGTTTCTAAAGGAACTAAGATTGGTTTTGAATGAAGTACAAATAATATTAGTTTTTATAAAACTAATATTTATTGATAATGAATATACATGTATGTTTTGCAACATATTTAATTATCTTAATGTGTGTGCATGTAAATATAATTGTGTAGGATTTGTAGAAAGAAGTTAAGTTAAATTATAGCGGTAATCTCCAATCAAGGCAAGTCCCTTAACTCAGACTCGAGTTATTATCTTTTGGGTTAATTGCAAATTATACCCTGAAGTATACACCCTTTTACCATTCGTATCTCAATGTTTAAACGCTCTCATCTCACTACCCAAAGTATCGTTAATAAGCATAACTGACCCTTTTGTAATTTTCGCCAAAAAAGTGGCCGGAACTACCATGTGTTCCGGTAGAGGGAGTATAAGTACGGTTTGATCGTATATTTTTACATTTGATCGTATAAAATCAACTTAAACATAATTTTATATTAATCTTATTCAAAAATACATACAAATCATCTTCAAATGCCCAAAAATAATGTAATTTTTTTTCTTCTTCATCATCTTCCCCATCTACCATTAAACTCAAAAATTTAAAAATTCAAAATACCTAAATCATTCATGAAACTCAAATCTAAAACACAAATTGGGGAAGAAATCTAAATCTGAAGCATGTTTTCTCTCTAAAACATGAAACCCAAATCTAAAAACCATGTTCTATCAAAACTCCCAAAACCCAAATCATTCATGACACCCAAATCTAAAACACAAATTGGGGGGAAAAAATCTAAATCTGAAGCATGTTATCTCTCTAAAACATGAAGCCCAAATCTAAAAACTATGTTCTATAAAAGAGTGGATTTACAGATTTGTAGCCTTGGGTTGCTAGCTTAGATTTGCAGATTTTTAGGCTTAGGGCTTGGGTCGATATATCTCCAAACTATGATTTACAAATTAGAGTTGAATGATACTGCTACTGGTTTGGCGCAGAAATCGCAAAGTGCCATAAATCAAAAGGTCATAGATCTGTTCTTTATAAACCCAATCTCACACACACTCTCTCTCCCATATTCACAAACTATCAAAAGCTTTTTTCCAGGGAGAAGTCATTCTAAGAAGTACGGACATTGCAAAGACGAAAATCGTGGGCGACAATGAAGCGCACTGTGGCTCGGCGCAGGAATCCCACCGCACTCGATGGCACGGATCTGGTCTGTTACGGTGAAGCTTTCATCGATTCAGATGAGTTGAAGTTGTTTATGGTTATAGGATGAGCTAGAGTTTCAGTTTGATTGATTTTGAATTAGTATTGGGGTTGATTTTGGATGAGAGTTTCAATTCGTTAGTATTTCTTCCTCGCCTTCTCTCTATAAAAATGTTTATAATTGTAATTGTATGGTGATTGATTTTAATGACAAATGGTATGGTAAATGATTTTTGGCGGAATGTTCTTTGAGATTTTAATTTTGTTTGTTTATATTTTTGAAGTTGAATTTCAAATTTGGTAGTATTTACAGAATTATTAGTTATATATTCTTTTTAGTTTAAAAATAATAATTAATTTTCAGAATTATTGAAAAGTTTGATTTTTTTTGGGTGGTACTCATTTCTCATCAATAATAAAAATTTCCATTAATCTCCAAACTATGTTCTAGTTGCTGGCTCACAATTTGCAGATTGTATTTGAGTTGATAAATTTGATTATTTATTTTATTTTTGGGTAATTAGTTTTATAATAACTTTATTTGATTTAATTAGTTTACTTAAGTAATTTATTTGACACAATTTACTTTGTTAATTATTTTATTTAGATTAATTAGTATGTTAATTATTTTATTTTGTGTTAATTATTTAAGTTAATTACTTTACTTTGTTAGTTAAGAATTAATTATGTATGAATTTTTATACACCTTTAATATATTATCATTTCTTTCTTCTATGTATTTTTACTACTTTAATAAGTCAAATACGTATTTATACGGTCAACTATATTTAAATATTAAATTATGACACGTGTCTATTTTCCGGCAAAAGAAATTGATCGGAAATTACAAAAGGGTCCATCGTGTTTACTTATGTGTACTTTGGATAGCGGGATGTGAGCGTATAAACATCAGGGTACGAATGGTAAAAGGGTGTATACTTCGGGGTTTTAATTTGCAATTAACCCTTATCTTTTAAGCATGTTAATGGATAATTATTGTTGATTATCCCACCTCCTTAAATTATTAATTCGCACTTAGTGCATGTTGCATATGTTCATCAGGTATGAAAGGCTGATCACCTTCATTACCTTAAGGTTCAATTAAATTGGTTCATGGTCATTATTGACACCCTGTATTATTGAATTCAGTCATTCAATCATTCAAATTTTGATTCATGCTCTTTCACAATTATTATATTGTTGAAAAATTCTAAAGCTTATTCATTCTTTCAATCATGATATATCTTTATTGTATTTAAACTTGCTGAGCAAAGTAGTTGCTCACCCTTACTATATCGTGATAACAAATTTCAGATTAATGTGAATGTTCGAGGAAAGACAAAGACACAAGTAAAGGACAAGATTAGATGGTTATGCACGATAACCAAATTAGTTAACTGATGTAAATGATATTGTAAACCTTTCTAAGTTACTGTAGGTATGTATTAAGTTAAGGTTATAGACCTTATGATATGTAGCAGAGTTTATTGTATAAACAATTTATGCTTATATCTTCCATAGTAGTTGTAAATATGATGTATCGTGACGCACCAGGTCTGAGGTTCAAGATACCCGGATTTGAGGGCATTACAAAAATAATGTTAGGACTATTAATTGGGCTAAGTGAGTCGCGTTTAAGGGTGTTCAAGTTCAGCTTATTCAAATATTAACGAGTTTGGGCTCAGACTTAACTCATTCGGACTTATAGTATATTGTTCAAACTCAACTCATATGTGATCACGAGTTTCGGGCAAGCCCAAACAACAAAACATCAAATTTAATAAGCTAAAAATGAAAAACAAAAAATTAATTCAACTCATTAATAAAACAACATTAGCTTATCTTGACAACCTATTGATAAAAATATTAAAATCTTTGCAAGTCATAAGATCAAAATATAGTTAAAAAATTTGAACTTCAAACATACAAATAATCATGATGGTAATACTTCTCCAAATTATTTATATAAGATCGATTAAAATGACAAAGTATTTAAATAAATAAATAACTTTAAAGAAAAGATGGTACCTAAATTTTAGTTAACCACGTTAATCGTTATATAAATATAAATTGTGAGTGTAAATTTGTAATAATTAATATAAATAGCTTATATATTTATATGTTTTTAATATTATAATTCGGTCGGGTCTATAATGGGAAAAATAATCTATTGACTAAATTCAGCCCAAATTTCAATTCGTATTTGAATTTTTGTCCAAGCTCGGCTTGGCGCACTCTCAAATTAAATTCGAGCTAACTTTTAACTGGACGAACAATTAGGCTTCGGGTTTGACAGACTTAATTAACAGTCCTAGCTAGAGGTATTTCTAATATTAAAACGGAGGGAGTATAATTTTTTTTTTTTAAAATATCTAGTTATTAGAACTATTTTACTTGATAAATATAATAATATATTTATAAATTTTTTTATATAATATCATAACTTTATAGTAAAACTCTGTGCTTTGCACGCATATATATATGGGTACTCATCCGTGGCAACCGGTTGCCACGAACACTATTCCAGCAACCATAATCTCCACCGTTGATCTCGACATTGAATGTGTAGGATTGAATTTTTTTCCCCTGCCGCTACAGCCTGTAGCGACAGTAACAAAGCTTGTAGCGGCACGAGAAATTACTCATTTGCCCCCCATTTACCCATATCCTACACTGCCTGGCGGCAGTGTAAAAAAATAATAAATTAGAATGGCGCAGTGGTAGGATATTTGCCTAATGACCCATAGGTCCCAAGATCGAATCCTACATTTGACATACATTTTTATCTCTAAATATTTATATATATAAATTTTCATATAAATATTTGTTTATAAACAAATTTTCATTTATATTTATATATTTATATTTATATTTATCTCTAAATATTTAAAAATTTATCTTTAAATATTCATATTAATATAAATATAAATATGATTGTTTATATATTTATATATATAAATATTCATATAAATATTTGTTGATTTGCAAAAAAATATATCTCAAATGTCGGATTGATACAAGTTGTAGCGGCAGGCAGTGTAACATATGGGTAAATGAGGGGCAAATGAATAATTTCTCATGCCGCTACAAGTTTTGTTACTGCCGCTATATGCTGTAGCGGCATGGGAAAAAAAATTTCAATCCTACTCATTCAATGTCGAAATCAACGGTGGAGATTATGGTTGCTGGAATAGTATCCGTGGCAACCGGTTGCCACAAATGAGTACCCTCTATATATATATATATGTTAGTATCAATAAAATACTCAATATCAAGTCATTTGAAAATTTTGTAACTCCTGACATCAACCCAATAAATAAATGTGTTAGATTTTCCTTCGGAAGGTCAATCCTGTTTTGGTGTTTTCAATGCCAACACTGTTTTGGGTTATTTTTAGTACCAATTTTTTAGTTTTTTTTTTTTTTGAAACAGATACAAAAAAGCTATTCAAATTTCAAACGACCCTTCAACTTCCCTCCGTCTCCCCCAATATTGAAAACAGATTCAAAAAAGCTATTCAAATTTCAGACGACCCTTCAACTTCCCTCCGTCTCCCCCAATAGGCCCATATAAATAAACTCCGCTAAATCCTGGAAAAGAAACTCCAGTAGAGAGAGAAAGACAGAGAGTTCTTCAAAAATGAAGAAGAAATCCGAGAAACAAAAACAAGATCACTTTCTTAAGCTCCCAGATGAGATTATAATTTCAATATTCACCAAATTGAGCAAAACCCACTTCAAATTCCTTTGCCAAAGTGTCTCGCTCGTCTCCAAACGCTTTGCTTTTCTCCTCCACCGCATCCCCACCATTTCCATCTCTCTCCCTTTAAAGTTCCCTCTCCCTTCTCAATTGGTCAATTTTGTACTCACTCTTCCAAAATTCGTCCAAATACATTCCCTCGACATCGAAGTCGTAGCTGCATATTGTAGGGTTAGTGTTCTCAATCATGAGCCAAATTTTCTCAAATGGAGGGCCAACTCCAATACCAAATCCCAAACATTTGTGTTTCTTTCCTCCGCTTCAATCCATAGTAAAAAAGAATACCAAGGGGAAGAAGTGGACAGCGAGATTCAAATGCCCACCACGTATTTGAAAAAACCTCAAAACCTTTCGGCTTATAAATGCAGCATTACAGCGTGTTTATGGTTTAAACTTATGGGGTTGGTTATTGATCAAGGGCATCCCACGCTTCGAAGTGTTAAAATTACTGATTCGAATAAGCAAGGTATGTTATGCTTTAGAGATGAACATTCTGAGATGAGAAATGGTTTGATGGAGAAGGCTAATGATAAGCTTGACATTAATCAGATCTGGAAAGTGTTGAAGGGTGGCTATTTACCCGTGTTGCATCTGCCCTTGTCGGGTTTGGTGATGAAGGGGGTGATGATTGCGATGTTCAGAGTTGGGGAAGTGTCCCATGAAGATGATAATGGTGATTATGATGATATTCTGAATTGGGATTTTGAAGATGGTGAGGAGCTGTTTGGTGAAGCTGTGACAACCATCTTTAGGAATAATAAGAACAGGTTGTTTCAGATTTGAGCATAGTACCACGTAATGGATCTTTTTGGTGAAGCATGTTGGCTTTTGGAATGCCCAATGACTCTTTGTGTTGGACAAATGAATTATTTTGACTATGTTTGTTTGTGAGGATTATTATTGAGATAAGATTATTAATTCCAAGTGTCTTGTTTGTTTTCAAATTTGAAATTTGGACTATTAGTCCAGAGATTATAAAATGGCTTAATATGAAGATTATTTAATATTATGTTCAATTAGGTATTATAATTTTGAGATTATAATCCTTGTAAATAAATATTATCTTTGTGTTTTTGTTTTTGGTATCAAATATTGTTCTGTTTAGTTTGGCTATGAGAAATTTGCAGCATTTGATAGTTTACATATGTGGTGATGCTGGACTATTTTGAGTTAACTATGTATCTATGTTCTCAAGATTTCATTTTGAAGAATAGTCTGTTTTATTTGTTTGGGTGCGTTTGACAATTGCATTTGGACAATTTTAAGCTCTAAATTGACTGCACCAAAAATGGTGCAGTGAGTTTAAAATTACATTTTTAAGTTTAAAAAATTGTGTTTAAAATAAGTTGTCTTTAAATGAATAAGATGTTTGAGCTCTCCAAACCCCAAAGCAAAGTATGGTGTCTTGCAGTTAATTGTGGTTGTTTCAAAAATATGCTCCCTCCGTTCCATATTAAACGTCCTAATTGGTTTCGACATATTAATTAATAATATATTTTTTTATTTACCTAAATTGCTCTTCTAAATTACCTTTTAATTGTAGTATCTATTCACTTTTCTATGACCTTAACATTAATTATTCTTTGTTAGTTCTCACATGAATAGAAGAGATGTTATATCGATAACATGAAAGAGAAAGTGGCATAACAATACATCACTTCCCAATGTAAATTTTTTATCATTTTTTAAGTTTCCAACAAAAGTTGATAAAAAAGATTATGAGGGTATAATGGAAAAATAAGATAAAAATAGTTACTAATATAGAAATAGAACATTTATTGTGAAACATCCTAAAAAAAATTAAGACGTATTAAAATACGAGGGAGTAATTATTTTATCTCCTTCAGTCAATTGACTTCGGAAGGCTTTTAGTTTTATATGTTATTATACCAAGTTTGTGCATGTAACACAAGCTTAGGTCCAATGCTCTTATACTTGTTGGGACAAGCCTTAATGACTTCAAATTTTTTTTTTTTTTTTATGTTAATATAGAAAGTCAATTATTTTTGCATTTTTAATCGTTCCTGCTCAAAAGAAGCATTGCCATACGAATTTTACGCAAGTTGCCTATAAGATCAATATTACCATTTTGGAATTTGAGTTTTAAATGTAAAATGGAAATTGATATTTTTATATGAAAAAAATAATATTACACATGAGTCTCTCTTACAAAGGTGTGAGACTCATTCATTATTTATGTGAGAGAAATAACGTGTAAATAACAAATTTTCTTGTAAAATTTCAGTTCCCATGTAAAATTTGTTGTTTATATTTTGAGTTTTCAATTTTTATTGAATTCTTCAATTACATACGGCTACCGTACAGATAAAACAAAAAGGGGAATGATATTAACAGGTCATAATTATGAGCACAAATCATTATATGAGTTTTTGACGACTTTGCCCTTAACTTATTGAAAGACGAATTACCTTTTCATCAGGTTCCGCCATTGATCGAGTTTTATATTACCTCACCAAATTCTCTAATGTATAAACAATCCACAATTAAACACCTAAGTAAAACAATCCGGCCACTCTTTGTTTCTTTTCCTTTTCTGACCCTAATTTGTTTGGATGATTGTAAATCCCCCTTTATCTTCACTGGTTGTGCCTCTTCGGTTGTTGTAAGAGTATTATTTTAATAATAAGGGCAAAGTTGTCAAACGATAAAAAATATCATGTTTTCATCTTTGTTATTTTGTTAATATCAATTCTCAATAATAAAAATATTAATATTGAAATAATCGGCACAGCACGATTCAATAATAAAAAATAAAATAATGAACACCTAGAAGTACTAAATTTTGAATTTCAAATATATATATATATATATATATATTATATTATATTACAACTTATTATAATAGTATAAAATCACAGACATTTTTTTGCAAATTTATTATAATAAATTTGTTATCATGTCACCATTTTTTAAAATAATAACTTATTGTTTTTAAGAGAAAATACTAAAGTAAAAATGCATTTTGAATATTTACCAAAATTTGAAAATATAAAGTCTTTCACATTCCTCATTCCACACTAAAAAATCTTGCTCCTTCCCGCTGGAACTGAACGATATTATTTGGTCAAATTTCTAGCCACAAACTCTTATGGTCTTTTCATTACGATATTTTTAAAGAAATTCTTAGATAACAAGGTTTTCTTATTGATAATATCGATATATATTGATAATAACGAAGATATTGATATCTTCCACTCACAATGCAGGCCACAGCTTTTCCAATATATACTGAGACCCAGTAAAGGGAACTCTCGAATTCCTTCCATATTGTAGCTGGATTAGAGAGAGAAATGGGGGAAGTGAAGAACAAGCAGATAATACTGAAAGATTATGTGAAGGGTCTTCTAAAAGAGACAGATTTTTTGGCAATAACTGGAACTATAACTCTTAAGGTACCACAAGGCTCAAATGGGGTTTTGGTGAAGAATCTCTACTTGTCTTGCGATCCCTACATGAGACATCGCATGAAAAAGACTGAAGATAGCTACGTCGACTCCTTCACTCCGGGTCAGGTAATTTTAGATCTCTGTATACTCATCTTTTGGAAGAAAATTTTCATTTCTTTTGTTGTGGTGATTACATTTATGTGGATTTAGATCTCTGTATACCCAGTTGTTTTGTTGTCCAATTTTAATTGACATGATTAAGAAACTTTACTGCTTCTGGTTGGTGATGAATTTTGAATTTGCAAAATGGGTTTTGATATTTTTGGTTAAATAACATAATATGATTGATTATCTCAGAAAATATAATAGTATAGGATGATTATAAAATTAAATTTATCTGAGGACTAGACTTTATTTTTAATCTATTGCAATCGGTTCGGAGGTGAGTTAAATCTACGTATACTTTCCAAATTAAATGTCCGTTTTAACTTTTTTTTTATTCAAATTGACCATTTTTTAAATTAATTTTTTTTACCATTTTTGCCAAAATATAAATGAAAAGATTATAACTAAAAGAAAATATATACAATTTACTATTAACTCCAATTAGTATAATTTTAAAAATATATTTATATATGCTTAATTATTAATTCTAAAAATAGTCGATTTGAATTTAAAAAGTCAAAATTAGACATTTAATTTGGGACAGATGGAGTATAAAATTTCAGAACTAATCATATCATTTTTAGAAATCAAATGAATCCGGTCTTATACATACTTCTTTAGTCCTCAATATAGCATATGATCCTCATCATTTCCCTTTTGAAAATAGTAGATAACTAAACTATATATCACTTGAGTTATGTACTCATTTTTTAACTATCACCAGTCCTTCAACCTGAATATATGTTTTTTTTTGAAGTAATATAGATTTAGGTACTTGTGTGCATAATCTCAACTTATATTTGCACTATTTTTCATGGTCACGTTAAACTTTGTGTTTCTTACTTTGAGAATAGTTACTAAATATTGATGGAAAATAATGTAGTTTTTTTGGTGGGGTGCATGAATTTATCTGGATATAACAGAGACATGTAGTTTTGAGTCATCAAATTCCTAGTGGCATTAAAGTGATGGTATTTGATTGAATTTTTTTTACTTCATATTCTGGTAAATAGTCTACCCACTCAAACTTACATGTTAGATTGCTATCCATTTCTATTGCACCCCAAAATGATTCATAAACTTTGCATAAATTGACAATTTTAAACATGTGCCGGTACTTGGGTAAAAATGTGAAAATGTGAGGTGGGCAAGGATAAAGAATTTTTTGTATTATTGATCTTTGAGGTTACTCAAAGATAATATCTTTGAAAATTAGGTTGTGAAGATGTTAGTAAGGATCATAAGTTTGTATTGGTGACACTCATTGTTTATTTAGTGCAGCCTATTGTCGGGTTTGGTGTGGCTAAAGTTTTGGATTCTGGAGATCCAAACTTTAAGGAGGGTGACTTTGTTTGGGGAGTGACTGGATGGGAAGAGTACAGCCTCATTACAGCTACAGGGTTTCTATTCAAAATTCAACATACAGATGTGCCTCTTTCCTACTATACGGGATTACTGGGTAAGTCTTTTCACTAATTTATTATACTCACCGTTCCAATATATCAAGCTTAGTGAATATTTGAATAGGAACATAATCCTCGACTTTTTTTGGATATACTGTTTACTCTACTTTAGGATGAAATTAGTGACAAATTGATTCAACCACCTGAATCTTTGATATTCCAAGTGAAGTTATTTTTCACGAGTTTCTGGCTTTCTGCATAATCATATCATCTGTGTTATGGGCAGATGCTCAGTATGAAATTTAGTAGTAGTAAATTACATTACCTTGGTTATATTGCTATCTCCAATTACTTGTACAGTGCTCGTCTTTTTAAATATCAGTATTTGTTCTGCTAGATTTATTTCTTTGTCTTCCTTTGGTGCTGTTGTAGGTATGCCTGGTATGACTGCTTATGCTGGTTTCTATGAGGTTTGCTCCCCGAAGAAAGGGGAGTGTGTTTACGTTTCAGCAGCATCTGGAGCTGTTGGTCAGCTTGTTGGGCAGTTTGCGAAGCTGTTGGGCTGCTATGTTGTTGGGAGTGCTGGAACAAAAGAAAAGGTCAGTTCCCTTTGAAGTTTTCACTCTTGAAAATTCAATGTGTGCATTTTTTCAACTAAGCTGATCTCAAACATAAGCAGTGCTGCTTTAAACAGATTTAGTCGTTTAGATAGTTAAATTTACCTACAGTGCTAAGGCGTTGGTACACTAGAGCATAGTGGAAACAAGATTGAATTGATTCTCTTTACATGTTTGAAAATTATTTCTTCTTCGCATAAGGTTGACCTTTTGAAGAATAAATTCGGGTTTGATGAAGCCTTCAACTACAAAGATGAGCAAGACTTGGATGCGGTCTTGAAGAGGTAAGTACTTGTATTTGCTTCCAGGGATTGATAATACTATGAAGCATGAAATTCTTTTTTTCACCTGGAAAAAGTTGTAATGCTAATCCAAAGAAGTTCTTGTTAATAAAGCTTGAATCTCCTTTCCTGGAGAAGTTGAAATCTAAACTTAGTATAGATTCCTCCTTACCTTTTAGCTTAATTAGGAGGTCAAGATCTTTATCGTAGTTGGCTTTTTTAAATATTTAGAATTTTGTCATTTTGTTGTTGGTGTTGTTTATTAGGTATTTTCCTAGTGGCATTGACATTTACTTTGAGAATGTCGGAGGCAAGATGCTTGATGTAGTACTCCCCAACATGAAACTCAATGGACGTATTGCTGTGTGCGGGATGATCTCACAGTACAACCTTGACAAGCATGATGGTGTTCACAACTTGTTTTGTCTCATTTCGAAACGAATCCGCATGGAAGGATTTGTTGTACTTGATTACTATCACCTCTATCCAAAGTTTCTGGAGCTTGTTCTGCCTGGGATTAAGGAAGGAAAAATAACATACTTGGAAGACACAGCTGAAGGCCTCGAGAGTGCCCCTGCAGCTCTAATTGGGCTTTTCTTGGGCCGCAATGTTGGAAAACAAGTGGTGGCTGTTGCTCATGAATGAGTCACTGCTAATGATATGGTGCCTCCTCTTCTCATTATGATCTAGTTGAGGTTGTTCTAGAGAATTCTTTGTCCACTGGGCTTAGTTCAATCTCAAGTTTGGGCCTAAGAGGTCGAGCCTAGAAATATATGCTGCAGCATACTGTAATATCAAATACAACAACATGACTATTTTACCTACCTTAATAATAATAAAAAAAATTTGTTCATGAAGTGGAATGGCAAACTCAGAATAAATTGTGGCAAATAAATGTCCTGATTCTTATTTTTTCTCTTTTGTATATTGTTTGTGCACAATTTTCGTGTATAACTTTTGGTGTATAATTTATGTGCATAACGTTACTATTTGACATATTATTAGACTGTATTATAAATGCCACATTACATCAATATATGAATATAATAAATTATGTAATTTAATTAGGGACGTGATTTAATGAGTTAAGGGAACATTATAATAACAAGTTTGGTAGCCCGTGCAAGGCACGAGCTAGTTTATATAACTTTTATTTTTACAAAATTTTGATAATTTTTTATTGACATAATACATATATAATGTTGAAGATCATTTGTATCAATATCATATTTACAATTATATAATACATTAAAAAGAAATAAATATATAAGCAAGTTGGCATTAATGTCTTATATGACTTTTTTTTATTTTATTATGAGATTCATGCATGCATGTATATATAAATAAAAGTATAATTATATATTTATTGTATTATTATTATTATTATATAATTTATATTTAAAAATTATAACGTGATGACTAAATTACCCTTAAAATGACTAATCAAATTAATTTAGCCGGTTAATCCGTCGATTGGACCGGTTAGAACAGAAACCGGTCAGTATTTCGGTCTAATTTAGGTCATTTATTCATTTTTTATCAAAACCCGCTCAAACTCAGTGAACCGTTGGTTCAACCGTTCGGAATGGTTCACGGATTTGACCGGTTGCCTTCCTACCTATAACTTCCTAAAAAAATTAGGTCTAACTTTATGTTTCCTTAAGCTCAGCGCCGTTTCTTCGCTAGTCGTTCTGGTGAGCAAATCTTCTAGCATTATCAAGGTAGCGAAGTCGATGAAAATTCTGGAAGAGACAGCAGTTAGCGGAGCCACCATGAGTCCTGAAGACAATGATGTTCATTGGTGTACCATCATCGCCTAAAGGCAAAAAAAGACGGTAAAAATCTTGTCATTAAGAGTTTGAAAGTAGGATCTGAAGTTCTTAATGCCTTGGATCTGTAATATTCCTTCACATTCATATCGAGAATTTGGTAATAACGTTGGAGTTTCGGTTGGTGGAGTTCTCAGGTACAATTTTTGAAGGGAGATAAAAAGTTTTTTTGAGTCTTTTTTTAGGGAGAAGATGTGTTTGTCAAGGGGCTGTTTGGTGTAATTTTTGGGGTGCGCGAGTGTTAGCCCTATCTTGGTAGACCCACCACTACTAAAGGACCAAGGACTTTTATCACTTGGGAGTTTATTTTGTTGTTGTTTTTTTATTATTAAGTTTTATTTCAATTATAAAGGGTGAATATTATACAAAGAAATTTAGTTTATTTTTTACATAAATTATTTTTCATATGAATAAATATTATATACAAAATGTAATAATAATTAATATATTTATTATGTATTAATGATGTCACCGGTAACCACTAGTTGAACCAGTGATTCATGCATCCAAAAACTTTTTCGGTTCGAAGACTGGTCCGAATATGAAAATATTGATATATACAAGCGTGAAACACGTGCGAGGCACGAGCTATCTTTCTTATATTTTTTTGTTTATCAAAATAATTTAATTGTAAATTCCTCTTTTAAATTATTATTATTATATATTGTGAAAACCTAATTTTTTTTATTATTTTTTTTATATTTAATTAGTTACTTTTTAACCTTTTCAAATTTAAATTGTATTTTGACTAAATAAAAGAGAGAGTAAATCATTTTTAACTTGGGGAAATCAGTTTTATTTTACGTGTTAGGATTTCACGACTTTTGACCATCAGAAACTTTTCTTCTTCATCTTTTCTTTTCTTTTCCTTTCGCTTTAAGGATTTGGATTAGGTAAGATCACTAAGAGATTGATATTTTGTATACTATTCTAATTTTCAATATCGTATAAATTATTGGAACCTTTCAATTGCAAAATTCATAAACAAGGAAAACGAGGTAAAACCTAATCACGTAGCTAAGGGGAAATCCATAGTAATTGGTCAGTATTTATATTCTTTTTGTTTGATTATGTTATTTGTGATAGAAATTAGAAATTAGAATTTACTTTTTGTTCACATGATAAAGGTTGAATTCGTGTTCACTACTAGAAAATAGGCCTATAGCGACGGTCACCGATCGTCGCTATAGGCTGTTTGACCGTCGCTATAACATATAGCGACGGTCAGAGTCCGTCGGTGAATCCTATAGTGACGGTCATGAAGCCTACAGCGACGGTAGGTGACCGTCGCTGTAAAACTCACAAAAACGCGCTTGGAGGTTTTTACCGACGGTCAGTATGTCGTTATAGCAACGATCCCGACCGTCGCTTTACATAAAAGCATGGCGCGAAAAGGCGGTTCTATAGTGACGGTCTCGACCGTCGCTATACATATTTTTGGCGCGACTTTTTTTGTTCTATGACGACGATCGCGACCGTCGCTGTATCAATTTTTTGCGTGAAATTTTTGCATTATAGCGACGGCCCCCGACCGTCGCTAAATTAGTTCTGGAATTTTTTAATTGTTTTTGGATAAAAGTTGTCATTATTCTGCAGTATTTCTTTATTTCTTTTACCCATCAAGAAGCATATTTATAGTCAAACCATACCATACAATCTGAATACAACATTTTCAACTAAAAGAACAAAACAAAAAAAACCTTAACATTGAAAATTACTAAATAAAATATATAATGTCACTTACATATACATTACTATCCAAAATAGCGTTACAATATATCAAAACATTACATAGCCAGTAACACAAATTAATAACATATTTCCAACAACATGTCACATGTCCTCTATAGGATTGTTCGATCCAGTAATATCATCATTATCTCCTTCTACGGATCGATCCTACAAATTAATTACCAAGTGAACTTGTTAATCCATACAAAGAGAGTGAGAGAACAACGATTTTAACTATAGGTGTGAGTAAAAAAACACATGATTGTTGGATTGAGCATTCGGAACTGACGATTTCTTGAGCATTTCTGCAATGATTAATTGCAATTCATCTACTTTCCTTGCAGTGTCATCTCCTTTGTCCCACACCATTTTCAACTCAGCTTTCAATTCTTGATTCTCATGTTGTACTTCATCATTTGTTTCACGAGCCCCCCAAGTGTTTGTAGTCGTAGCACCAACTCCACCTTGTCGAAGTCTGCCATGTCGCTCCGGCCCAAGCACCTGTGCAAGGATATCATTTCGTCCAGTAGATAGTGCTGAATTGCCTTCGCCAGCCGTTGCCTGAATCTCTTTTAACTCATTAATTTTTTCCCGTGAAAAAATAAATTATCATATTCAGCTTAAAAATTAATATGAAGCACAGATTACCCAAGATTACCCAAGATAAAACATAGTACACAGATTACCCAAGATGCATATTTAATACACAACCTTTAGAAGTGCTTCGTTATAATTTGCAGCTTGCTAGAGTGTAGTGAAGGCTTCTAATACTGTGGTTCTGATTTCTGAAGAACAAAAGTTTATAGCTTTATACTCTAAGGTAATTCCTCTCTCCAATCTTATTTAAAATGCATAAACTGTTTATTCTATAGTTGCAGAAAGAAGACTTAAGGTGTCTAGCACTAACTTAGACAATGACTTCTCTAATCAGTTTGCAAATTGCACAAAATGAGTTCATTTAAACTTTGAGGATTGTTCACCATAAACATTCCAACTGTTTGTCATATGCTACAGGGATTCTTAATTTGTAATAGAGGCTACATGCCAACAATCTTTCCATGTACACATAATATGAAATACCTTTTACTCTACCTAATTATTCTATCATGACTAAAAGATTAGATCACATAAAGCCTTGACACTTGCTCCTCATTGAAAATAAGTAAAAACAGCAGACATATACCTCCAGCGTATATTTAGCCTAACTACACATCTAAATCCAGTAGAAAGCTACCGAAGCTCATTTCCGTTATCACACAAAATGAAAATGAACTAACACGATAAAAACCAATGAAAACAACACAACCTATAAATCAGGTATCAACAACAACAACAACAACAACTTTCATCCAAAAATCATATAAATTGACCACAAATTAAGAATTTGGCAAAGAAATTGAAGCTCAAATGGAATGGATAGAAAGCAAATAATTGGGGCCCTCCTATACGAGAGAACTAATATTGATTTGATCTCCTACTAAATAAGGAGAGTAAATTAAAATAAAATAAAAGACATCATATCGTTTAATCAAACTAACTAATATTGCTCAAGAATTCATTCTCCATTCATTCCATTCCATTCTATTCCAAATCCAATTTTATTTTTATTCCAGCCATGCAAACCAGACTCACCATTAAAATATATCCATTGAAGTATGCAAAAACAATGACAAACCTGACTAAATTTAGCACACAGGAGGAGGAAGTACACGCTAATCAGGAGGACTATTTCACGAGAAATGGGGGAGTTAGTATGTAATAATATGTATAAAGAAGGTCGAAGGATACGTACTAGTACTAGTACTAGTACTACTACTCTACCAAAAGTGACAAACAATGCAGAGCTATAAAAGTCGACAACAAATTTCAACTTTATGGTATAAAAAGACCAAAAGGTTATGAACATTACTAAAACTTATAACTCAATTTCGACAACAAATTTTAATATATTAAACTAAGATCAAGTTTCACTCCTTTTTCAGTAAGAATAAATAAATTTTAACACATCATCTCAGGTTTTAACTTACATATGCTATATTCCGGGGTTTGATTTATCTCCGAGTTCCTCTTACTGAACAAACAATAGTTCAAAATTTGTATCAGCAAGACCATCCTGTCTCTTTTGGTCTATGATTTCAAAAATTAAACTAAAATAACATGCCACGCCGTAACAGCACAAACTCATCTCCTAATCCTACCTATATAAAGGGAATCAAAAAGCAAACGCATGCCAAGTAAATGATGGTTTTCAAATGCATCATTGTTCATGTTTTTTCAACTACTTACCAGTTTTTTGCTGCTTTATACAAGACATCATAAAACAAGGTTTAACCTGTTGCCTAATGAGCGACAAAAATAAAGGGAAATAGGGAATCACCTCCGATTCGTACGATTCACTTGTCGACGATGCACACACTACCAGATGAGAAAGAACGACCGACGTGCCAATTCGACTGGAAGGGACGTTCGACTGTGTTCTTGTGAGAAATGAGAGAGGAAGGGTGAGAAAGGAGAGAGAAAAAGTGACTAATAGAGGGCTGATCTGACTGAGAATGGGTCAGTCGAAGGGAATTGAGAGAAAGGGCGACTGATTTGGGGGAAACCAGGGAGGGAATTAGGATAAAATAATTTTGGGGGAAATAATGTTAGTAGTGATTTGGGGGAAACCGGGGAAGGAATTTTGCGCGCGAGCCCTAAAAAAACCTCTATACCGACGGCCATTGTAGGATCCTCGCTATAGGCCGTCTTCAAAGGACTATAGCGACGGTCAGCACCCGACCGTCGCTATATATAGCCTTTACCGACGGTCGGGGAGGGACCGTCGCTATATCGCGTCGCTATAGATCAAATTTCTAGTAGTGGTTTTAGAGTATTGTAATTCTCGTTAATTTGCTTAGTTATTTGCGGCAAGGTTTTCAGACCCGAACCGGTCATCGAACCAGAAAAAGTACCGGGTGGATGGATCACTAGTTCAACCGATGGTCGAACTGTTATTGACCCAGTGACGTCATTAATATATAAAAATATATATTATTAGTAATTAATAAAATTTTAAAAAATCTTATTTTTTTTGAACTAAAACATAATAAAGTTGAGTTACAATATTACTAAAAGTGGTTAATTTAAATATTAAAATATTTTTGGTACAAAAATATTAAAAAATAATTAAAACCAGTTCACTAGGTCAACTTAACCGGTTTTACCGGTTGAACTACCGGTTCGACCAGTGGTCAACTGGCTCTACCGAGTTTTGACCAAAATTGGGTTAATGGTCCAAATTGGACCGGAGTTTCGACCAATTTCGATTACCGGTTGAACCGGTGGTCCAGTCCGGGTTTAATAACCATGATTTGAGGTAAGGATTTCGTCTTTTTTTTCTTCTTTCGTTTAATTTCTAAACTCATGTAATTTGAATACATGAATTTGTTAGTTGATATTTGTTTGATATATTCTTATTCAATTCTTAATTATATTCTATTTGTAATTGGATTGTTATATATTATGACCAGAAAGTTCAATCTTGTTGTAAAATTCATATAAAATTCATCCCACAACGAAATTACTTGATTCTTGATTCCTTGGAAAACTCTTACAGTTTTCTACATCTTTTGTGAATAACATTTTTCTCAATTCGGTTACTAAACATGGTCAATTTATCAATTTATAAATTTGGTATGTCTAGTAATGGAAATCGATCAACCTTGTTGTAAAATTCACATAAATTTTATATCATAATGAAATTACTTGATTCTAGAGTCCCTAGAAAGCTCTGTTAGTTATCTACGTGTTTTGTGAAATAGCACCTTTTTAATTCTGACTCTAAACTTGATTTATATTATGATTTGTAAAACATGTACGATATGTCCAGTTTTTGTCTAAGAACATAGTTGCTCCGTCACAAAATTCACCTAAAATCCATTTTTATTCGGATTTGAGTGATTCTTAATTTGTTGAAAAGCTCTTCCAACTATCTATAAACTCCTTGCAATATAAGTTCCATCATTGATATCATTGCATGGTTTATTTCAAATTTAGTAAAATAAGACAAATTTTGTTCGTAATTCGTATGTTATTTTTTCGAGTGCAATTGGTACTATTGGACCTTTGGATTATTTATTGTGTTATTATACTTTTTTCTTGTGAAAGATCACACATATTTGAACAACCCTTACTTAAGGGGGTTTATGTGATTTTTGCTATATTCATATGTACACATAGGCTTATAAAGCCATTAAGGAGTGATAAAGTGGTTAGATGAGAAATATTATTAGCATATTTGAGTTCGGTTAGTCCTTCGGGATTAAATGTGTGATCTTACCATTCTATATTATACTTGATTCATCCTTGAAATTATGTTGTTGTAGATAACGTTGTGGTTTTACGCTTCCTTCATCTTCTTGATTTTCAATATCATGTTAATATACATTTCGAATGTTCGATTATTCACCTTTCTTTAAAGCTCACTCCTTTCTCTTTGTTTTCCCTCCTTCAAGTATTGCTAAGGATGAAAGGCATAATGGGGATTAGTTGAGGTTTCAATATTTAGTTTTAATTCGAGAAGTCCTTGAATAATGTTTAGCTTAGTTTTTGAGACTTATATTTATATTCATATTTAGTAATTTAAATGTTTGGCACGTCCGTTCGTCAAACTTCGTAATAAATTCATTGCAAACAGATTAATTTTTTTATACTCTTGATGAGTTGGTTTGACACTTTAGATTGTTTTGTTTCGCCACTGTGGCGTCCTATTTTTGGGACGTTATATATGTCATTAATACTTTTTATGACCTTTTATTTTATTTTATTATGAGATTCATGCTTAGATGTATATATATCAAATTATAATTATATATATTCATTGAATTTGAACATGTATTATTATTATAAGTATGTAATTTGTATTTGAGAATTATAAGTTCATGACTAAATTACCCTTCAAATGACCAACCAAATTAATTTGGATGAGATATCCTCTTAGTTTGTTATATACTTGTATTGAAGTATAGATTTGTAAATTTATTAATATTAAAACGTCTATTTATTTTTTTATCTTTAATAATAATAAGTTTTTAATTTATAATAATGACATGATGCTGAAATTATATTGTCATCAAATTCAATATTACGTCGTTTTATATATATACTACTTTCCATAAAATTAAAAAAAAAAATCTTTTGTGAAACAAAGAAATCTAACAAATGAGAACCTTTAATTTGTTAATATAACATAGACTGTACTTGTAAAATAAGTAATCTGAATGATATGTCATAGAAGGCAAAGGGATAATGTTTTATCACTTTTTTGTTTTTGCCTTTTGTCTTTCCGTTAGGAATATGTATGCATACATTCTTCCTCCCTAACTAAACAACCATTTTGGTCATTGTACTCTATAGTTGGTTTCAATTTCATTCATGTACAATTTTTTTTTTCATAATAGTCCTTGTACTCTAAAATAGAGGAACAATTTAGTCATTTTTCTTTTAAAAAATGATAATGTGGCTTTTTAAAAAATATAAATAAGTGCCAACATGGATAAAAAAATTTTCCGTACGGATAAACAAGTCTTTTTATGACTTTATTTTTTATTAAGTAATGTTTCAAACGTCTATTTATTTTTTTCTAAGTAATATATTTATAAATTCATACTTATTTTCCTCCACAAGTTATCCATGTCTTTGTTTCTCATTGTTTAGATTCTTATATGACGTTTATACTCTCTAAGATGTATATATACGGCTAATTATTTTTTACATTCCCACACAATTTTAGATTACTTGAGAATTTGCATTTGTACAAACAATAAGTATAAAACTTCAATTTATTTTGTTTGTAATTGTTTATTGATCATAACCCAATGACAAGGCAAAATAATGACAAGGCAAAATAACGACATTATTAATGATTAACACCCAGAAAAAGTGATATTATAAACAATAAACATGTATGTCCAAAAAATAAAACAATAAACATAAGATTACATGCACAAGAGTAAATTAAGAAACATAATTTCTTCGATAAAGAGCAATATAAATGTAAGTCTAAATTAGAAAAAAAAAATTGATTCAACAAGAATTACTACTCAATTTTTTATTTATTATATTAAATATCCCAATAAATAAATTCAAAGCCTTAGTACTAAATATCCAAAAAAAATATCACTTATTAAGTTTAGAACTTGAGATTCAGTAAGAATTATTATCCTATGTGCACTATTAGTTTGCCTTGTCATAAACATTGAATCTTGATAATTTTCTTTTTTTTTTTCAAATAAATTTGTATGCATAAAGAATTTTACGCAATTTGTCAAACTACTAATTTCTACCTTACTAATGCCCACTTAGATTATTAAAATAATTGAAAAGCCACGTCATTATTTAAGTTAAAAAAAAACTAAATTATTCCTCTATTTTAAAGTACAAGGACTATTATAGAAAAAAATTGTACAAAAATGAAATTGAAACCGATTGTAAAGTATAAGGATCAAAATGATTGTTTAGCCACCTTTAACACAAATGGTTCTCTTTTATGGAAAGGTGAAAAGGTAGTATGGTGGATACATTAATGCTCTAAAAAATTAATTAATTATATAATTATATTTATTGTATTTAAATATGTATTATTATTATATAATTTATAATTTAAAAATTATAAATTGATGACCGAATTACTCTTAAAATGACCCATCAAATTAAACAATGTAATAAGTAATGTGTAACGTAATGAGTTGTAATGTGTCAAACCAATGTAATAAATCAAGTAATTGTATTGTGTCACGTCAATGTAATAATTAAATAAACTTGAACACATGTACTAATTTGTCACAATAATGTAAACGAATATTACAAAATAAAATAAAGAAGTGTAATATGAAACGTAACGAATTGTAATGTATCACGTCAACAACAATCAAATATATTAGAATAAATTACAATAAAAAAATATATTTTATGATTTTATATATATATTTTTTTACAATTTCGTAAATAATTATTATTAATAATATTTTAACTACATATTTAATATATTAAATTAATTTTATAATTTTATTTAATCTCAAATATTAGTACATATTATAAGTAACAATTGTAATTTCACAGAAAAATTTATATAACATGCTCTTACAAATTTTTTAATAGCGTCACTAACCAAATTTTCTATGCACGTATTAGGTATTTTCAAATGAGATTATCATTTCAGTCTTCTCGGATATCAGAATCATATGAAAAATCAATCAACTAACCAAAATACCCTTGTAAAACATAGGAGTATTACTACTACAATAAAATAAAATAAAAACAACAAAGTGCCCTATAAATTGAATTTCTAAAATTAATTTGATATATTTTTAACTTTAAAATTTATTGATATATCAAATTTATAAAACAATAGAACTTATTATTAGTACTTATACTTTTAATATAGTTTATGATACTCGTCATAACTAGATTGATTAAATTGAAAAATATCTTAAATTGCCCTAAAAATAACTAAATTAACGGTTATAATTTTTAATAGGAAAAGTAATTTATTTCCTTCTACCAAATATAAATTTATATAACTTCTAAATCTATTTTAAAATTAAAAATATATTTTGAATTTTCCAAGACAATTTAACAAATTTTAAAATTTAAAATTAACATAATTTCATAATTTCATTTAAGTTTTAGGAATACAAATAATATAATTAATAGTACTTGTTAATTATTATATAATAATTTATTTATAATAATATTAAATAAATTTGTATCAATTTTAAAATTTTAAATTTTATAAATTAAAAAAAATTAAAATATATTTTTAATTTTGAAACAGAAAAATTAATATTCCCTCCGTCCCAAATTAATTGCATTTCTAAGACTTTTTAAAGTCAAATTGACTATTTTTAAAACTAATCTTTTTACTATTTTTGCTAACATATAGATGAAGATATTATAACCAAAAGAAAGTATATACAATTTATTAATAACTCCAATTTTTATAATTTTAGAAATATATTTATATATGTTTAATTATTAATTTTAAAAATAGTCAATTTGACTTAAAAAAGTCCTAGAAAAGCAATTAATTTGCGACGGAGGGAGTATTACCCAAGTAAATTGACCAATAAAAGGATATATATTGTTATGAATCCAACATGCCAAAGTGTCAGCTGCTCGCGCTCCAAAGTCCACCCTCCATTTTGGCACTTTCCCTACAGAAAACAAGAAGAACGGACTCAAGCATTCTGTATAAAATTCTCACTGATTTGTTGGTTCTGAGGGGGAGAAATGGCGAAATTAAAGAACAAGCAGATAGTATTGAAAGATTATGTGAATGGTTTCCCAAAAGAGACAGACTTTTTGGGACAAACTGGAACTGTAACTCTAAAGGTGCCAGAGGGTTCAAATGGGGTTTTGGTGAAGAATCTTTACTTGTCTTGCGATCCCTACATGATAAATCGCATGAAAAAGAGTGCAGGCAGCTACATTGACTCCTTCACTCCTGGTCAGGTAATTTTAGATCTCCATATACTTGTATATATCTATCTTTTCAAAGAAAATTTTGATGGGTGTATGATTATATATATATATTTCAGTGGGTAATTTAATGTTATAAAATGTATCTAAGTCTTTTAAAAATAATTTTATGTTATAAATTGTAATCACGACTTTTAAGGTTAAAATTATTAGATTAAATAACGGATTAATTATGAAATAAAATATGGGTTAAATTTATTATCACAAATAGTTTTACTATTAATTTTGCAACCTAAGAGTGGTGGAGTTGTGATTATATACATGATAGTAAAAAAATAATGGTAAATGAAAAACATCGTGGCAATTTATGGCCTTAAATACTTAAATAGCAATTTTGCTATCTTTAATTTTGAAACAGATTAAAAAGGAAAATGGAACGAAGGGAATAGTATGATTATAATTCTAAACTAGTCAAAGTATTTCTACGTGTTGCAAAACTAGAATCCTTTACATGGCATATGATTTTTTTTTTGTTGCTAAATCATGGCATATGATTCCTTACTTCATAATTAATTTTAGATATGCATCACTCGGAGTTATATATGTCACTTATGTAAATACAACCAGTCCTTCAACCACATATATCTATACCTTTTTCACTTTGGAATTTATAGATACGGGTATTCATTTGCATCGCCCAAAATGTACTATTTGATATTTTTTGTGGTAGAATTAAACTTTGTGTTTCTTACTTTGGAAACAGTTATCAAATGTAGAGGAAAGAAAAGTACAATTTTTTTGGTAGGGTGTACAAGATTATCTGGATATAACAGAGACACCTAGGTTTGAGTCTTCAAACCAAGATATAGCATTGAAGTGCTGGCATTTTGTTTTTTGTTTAACTTAGATATTTTTGTCATAAGTCCAAGTCTTATCAATCAAACATAGGCAGAGCAATTGCTATCAATAAAATGGTTCATAAACTTTGCATGAATCCGCAATTGTGAACACATACATGCACCTAGTTAAGGTGAAGATGTGAAAGCCTGAGGTGGGTATGATTAAGAAAAATGGAAATTTTGTATTTGTTATCTTTGAGGTGATCCAAAGCTAGTTATCTTTGATAATTAGGTTGTGAAGATGTTTCTGAGGATCATAGTTTTGTATTGGTGACTCTCATTGTTAATTTCGTGCAGCCTATTGTCGGGTTTGGTGTGGCTAAAGTGTTGGATTCCGGGCATCCAAACTTCAATAAAGGTGACTTGGTTTGGGGATTGACTGGTTGGGAAGAGTACACCCTCATTACAGCTGCAGAGTCTCTATTTAAAATTGAGCATACAGATGTGCCTTTCATACTTTACAGGATTACTGGGTAAATCTTCTTACTTATTTATTGTATGAATTTATGATTATTAATGTGTATAACAAAGATTTTAAGAGATGGTCATTTTGCATTGCTAGTCCTATAAGTCAAGGTTGCTGGGAAGGACAGATTGGGTCTGTGTTGTTTATATTCAGATATATGGTATTGCTAGTGAAGTTGTTCAAAGAGAGATCTGCACAATCATATTATCTATATTATAGCACGCTCAGTATGCAATTTAATAGTACTAAATTACAAACTTTGGTAATGGTGCTATCTCCAATTAATTGTGGTATGCTCATCTTTTTTAATAATACGTATTAATTTATGTTCAGCTAGATTTATTTCTCCTCGTCTTTCTTTGGTGTTGTTGTAGGTATGCCTGGTATGACTGCTTATGCTGGTTTCTATAACATATGCTCTCCGAAGAAAGGCGAATCTGTTTACGTTTCAGCAGCATCCGGAGCCGTTGGTCAGCTTGTTGGGCAGTTCGCAAAGCTATTGGGCTGCTATGTTGTTGGGAGTGCAGGAACGAAAGAAAAAGTCGGTTCCATTTGAAGTGTTTTTTCATCAAAATCCAATGTGTGCATTTTTTTGACTAAACTGATCTCAAACATAAGCAGTGATGCTCTAAACAAATTTAAATACACCTACTGTGCTGATCATGAAACTGTGACATACATACTCGCAGCATACAAGATTTTCTGTGTGTTTGAAACGTATTTGCTTCTTTGCTTAAGGTTGACCTGTTGAAGAATAAATTTGGGTTTGATGAGGCTTTCAACTACAAAGAAGAGCAAGACTTGGATGCAGCCCTAAAGAGGTCAGTACTTAGATTTGCTTCCATGGAAGATCATTATAACCCTATGAAGCATGAAGCCTCTTTTTTTTTTTTAACTTGAAAAAAATTGGAGTGCCGATTCAAACAAGTAACAACCTTGCTTTTGATGTATAAAGCTTGATTCTAAACTTAGTACAGAGTCATTCCTAAGTTTTTAGCATATTTGGGAGGTTATCATTGGCATAATTGGCGTTCTAATTTTGCCCTCTAAATATCTGGTCTTATTACCAGCTAGGATTATCTACTTGTTTTTCTTACTGGTAATTAAAGAAGGAAATTATTATCTATTAGACTATTACATTACACACAAATATAGATATGCCTTCCATTTGCGTCTCATGTTATGTTTTTGTGTTGTTTATCATGTTATGTTTTTGTGTTGTTTCTCAGGTACTTTCCTAATGGTATTGACATTTACTTTGAGAATGTTGGAGGAAAGATGCTTGATGCAGTACTTCTTAACATGAAAATCCATGGACGTATTGTTGTGTGTGGGATGATCTCACAATACAACCTTGATAAGCATGAAGGTGTTCACAACTTGTCCTGCCTCATTTCAAAACGAATCCGCATGGAAGGATTTGTTGTTATTGAATACTATCACCAGTATCCCAAGTTTCTGGAGATGGTTCTTCCTTGGATTAAGGAAGGGAAAATAACATACGTGGAAGACACAGCCGAAGGCCTTGAGAGTGCCCCTGGAGCTCTAATAGGGCTTTTCTCTGGCCGCAATGTTGGTAAACAAGTGGTGGTTGTTGCTCATGAATGAATCACTGTTAATGACCTGGTTCAGAATTTCTTCCGCCTATTCCTATACCTTATAAAAGTGGTTATTTATCGTCTTAATGAATGTATCAATATGTTCTTACAAAGTTACAATCAAGATTACCAGAGTTCTATTATATATGTGAGCTGGTTTATTATTTGGCTGTCTACAGATTTTTGTCACCGCTACTGCTTCCTCATAGTTTAACTACTATGTGTCTATGTTGCATGCTTGCCGCAGTGATTATTTATTGCTGCCTGTTGCATTATATTCTAACTGCATGCCTGGATTTATTTGCTATCTACTAGTTTGTGTACTAGCTTGTTTTTTAACTGTGATTATTGAGCTACTTATCTTTTGCATATTCTTTTGACATATGCTAGGATTTCCTTAGGTTGTTTAAATTTTGTTTGTTGGTGTTTTAGCGTGCTACTAGTTAAGATTTAAGTTTATTTTTATTAGTTATGTGCGTTTGTAGTTCTCTTTTACTATGCGACTTCTTTTTCTTTTTATTATTGTGGAATTTGTATTCTTACTCGCATAAAGTAAACCAACTTTCACACAAAGAAAACTCATTAAAAATTCTCATTATTTTGGTTCTACTCTCAACATCAAAATATAATTCTTCTCTATCTAGCATATTTTATTTTATTTTATCTCCATAACTTACGTGTGTTAATATTTCTTATTTATTTATGTATCTTATTCTTTCCTAGTGATCATTTAAATACCATTGTCCTATGTTTCCATTCAAAATTATAACCATAGTAAAGGGTCTTTTGCATTGTTTAAACTAGGACTCGGTGACGCACACATTATGTGTTATACGGGATAAAATAAAATTTTTATAAAATTTTAAGAATTAAATAAAAAAAATAAAATAAATTACTATAAAAAGAAAAAATAATAATATAATTAAATTTATAAAGACAAAAGAGAAAAAAAATAGTACTCTCTGTCCTAAATTAATTGCTCAATTTTGACCATTTTAAGTCAAATTGACTTTTTTTAGAACTAATCTTTTTATTATTTTTGTTAAAATATAGGTGAAGAGATTATAACCAAAAGAAAGTATATACAATTTATTACTAACTCCAATTTTTATAATTTTAGAAATATATTTATATATGCTTAATTATTAATTTTAAAATGGTCAATTTAACTTAAAAAAGTCTTAAAAAAACAATTAATTTAGGACGGAAGAAGTATGACATAATTACACCGATAACGGCTCAAGAGAATGGCTGTATATTATTTAGATTAGAGAATGATAGTAATGGTCAATTGACTTTTGTCATTAATTAAGTGTGACCTCAAAGTCCAATTTTTAAAGGGTCGGAGAGTTATATAGGGTAATACTTCATCCCTGGCATCATGTTGAAGATAAAAAAAAAATTAAAAAAAATAGAAAAGTCAAATGTAATACTTTGACATTTTGTCACTAGAGAGAACTCAGGAATAGCTCGCCCCTTTAATCTAAAAATGACAATGGTGCAGTATTGTTCCGGTTTTTTAATAATTTAAAACGGTATTGGTTTTTAAAAATTTTGAATCGAAATTGCACCACATCGGTAGCAGTTTAAGACTTTTTTATACTAAAAATCGTATATCGGTTTATATTTTGAACTGCACCACACCGACTTATGCCGAACAAAAATTAAAAATACTTTTGACTTAATTTTTATTAAATTAATTTAATGTTTTTATAACATACACTACAATAACATTTATTAAAATAACACAAGAAATATTAACAAATAATATAAGAATATGTTCAATTAAAATTATGATAACATTATTATTTAATATATATCAACTATATATAATGTAAACCCTTCACGATGGAGAGGATGATCTCCTCTCAAAATGTTACATTTTTGAAAGAAAATTTCATTTATTTTGATGGGGTGTATGAATTTGTCAGGGTTTGGGAAATCGGAAAAGATATAGAAATTTATATGCAGAATCCCAACCAATATTTGCAATATTTTCTGTGGTAGAGTTAAATTTATGTGTAACTTTGCAAAAATTTATTAAATGTAGATCAACAAAATTATAATTAGTTTGTGAAGATGTTTTTGAGGATCATAGGTTTGTATTGGTAAGTTTCTAATTGTTAATTCCGTTGCAGCCTCTGAACGGACTTGGTGTGGCTAAAGTTTTGGATTCCAGGCATCCAAACTTCAAGAAAGATGACTTTGTTTGGGGACTTACAGGATGGGAAGAGTAAAGCCTCGTTATGGCGACTGAGTCCCTATCTGTAATTTAACATACAGATGTGCCTCTTTCCTACTATACAGGAATACAGGGCAAGTCTTCTTAGTGCATGTTTGGTTTGGGCCTTTGGAGCTTCTGGGGCTTTTGGAGTTGAGACGTCTTAGTTGTCTAAACACTACTTATTTCAAGTGCAACTTTATTAACTCATAAATGCACCTTTTAAGCCCCAAACTCATCGTATCATTTTTGGTACGGTAAGTTTGGGGCTTAAAAGCCGCTCAAAAACACTTTCACAATGCACCAAACGAGTAAGCTATAAATAAATGTGTATATTAAAGATCTTAAGAACTGGTCATTATGCACTATTAGTCCTATTAGTTGATGGTGCAGGGACGGAAGAACATTTTTGAAAATGATCATGTGGAATATATATATATATATATATATATATATATATATATATATATATATATATATAATAAGATTATTACCTTGAGGTAACCTCTTCATATATTGGAAACACAAAATGAGTTTGGCAGTCCCTTAAAATGTTTTGAGGAAAGGAAGTTTCTGCTTTTCTAGACATGGCTGATGAATGTTTCTTGGGCATTGTTCTCTGTAAATTTTGGTTTAATCTTATAGCCAAATTTGATTGGTGCCTGTTCCAATGTGCCTAATTTGATTGTTAATGGGTTCATCTTCCAGCAGTTTTTTATGGACATAACAAGCTGTTTTTAATTGGGTCGAAATGTATTTCGGTTGCTGACAAAGGTCCATTTTAGATGATACATTAAATGGATAGGAACAGAATTATAAAGTTTTTGAATCTACTTTTACTCTACTTTAGGACTTATTTTGTGACAATTTGATTCAAATCTTTGTTATTGCTAGAGAAGTTATTCGGAGAGATTCTGCATAATCATATTAGAGCTCAGAAGCTAAGTTAGCAGGTTACTAATAGTAAATTACAATAACTTGGTTATGGCGTTCGGTTAGATTTATTGCTCCTCGTCTTCCATTAGTGTTGTTGTCAGTATGCAGGTATGACTGCTTATGCTGGTTTCTATGAGATTTGCTCTCCAAAGAAAGGAGAGTGCGTTTACATTTCAGCAGCATCTGGACCCGTTGGTCAGCTTGTAGGGCAGTATGCAAAGCTGTTGGGCTGCTATGCTGTTGGAAGTGCTGGAACTAAAGAAAAGGTCAGTTCCCTTTGTACTTTCAAGTGTTCATTTATCAAAATCCGATTTGTGCATTATTAGACTAAGCTGATCTCTAACATAAGCAATGCTGCTGTAAACATATTTAGATAGTTGTATTTTGTCCATATTTTGTTGATCAATGATCAAGAAACTATCACAAGTTTGTGCTGAGACGTAGATATGCGAAAGCATAATAAAAAAAACTACATTGACTAGATTTTCTGTGTTTGAAAATTGTTGCATCTTTGTGTAAGGTTGATCTGTTGAAGGATAAATTCGGATTTGATGAGGCTTTCAACTACAAAGAAGAGCAAGACTTTGATGCGGCCTTGAAGAGGTCAGTTTTTGGTACACTTGAATCATGAAACA
This sequence comes from Aralia elata, assembly GCA_034770075.1. NCBI lineage: Eukaryota > Viridiplantae > Streptophyta > Magnoliopsida > Apiales > Araliaceae > Aralia > Aralia elata. The sequence goes on along the minus strand of CM068387.1, from coordinate 68,336,681 downwards.
TTGTTTTGCACCTAAATAAAATGGGAATGCTGATCAAAACAACCTTTTTCTGATACAAAAGAAGTTTTTGTTATATAAAGCTTGAATCTAAACTTAGTACAAACTCCTTCTACCTTTCAAAATAATAGGGAAAGGGATTTAGATTATAGGCAGTCCAAATTGAGAAATCCATTTGAAAAGTTCTATAAAAACAAGTTACATTCGTATGGCTGAGGGTTGCAATTGTATAACAGAAAGGTCATTCGAAATGCAACTCTTTGTTATATCGATGCAACTCGTTTTTATACTTCCCAAATGGACTGCCTATTTTGAACTGCTTGGAATTAGGATCCGAGTTAAGTTATTGTCATAATAGGCATTTTAAATTTCCTATATAGTGTTTTGTTGTTGTGTTGTTTATCAGGTATTTTCCTGGTGGCATCGACATTTACTTTGAGAATGTCGGAGCAAATATGCTCGATATAGTACTCCTTAACATGAAACCTCACGGGCGTATTGCTGTGTGTGGGATGATCTCACTCTACAACCTTAAAGCATGATGGTATTCATAACTTGTTCTGCCTCATTTCGAAACAAATCCGAATGGAAGGATTTGTTGTTAATGATTGCTATCACCTCTATCCAAAGTTTCTGGAGATGGTTCTGCCTTGGACAAAGGAAAGGAAAATTGCATACTTGGAAGATGTAGCCGAAGGCCTTGACAATGCCCATGCATCTCTAATTGGGCTTTTCTCTAGTCGCAATGTTGGAAAACAAGTGGTAGTTGTTGCTTATGAAAGAGCATACACAATGATATGATTCATAAATTAATACGACTCAAGTTGCATGTAGACACAATAGCATAATTTGTAAATTAATACGAATAAATGGGCGATTATTTAATGTTTTAACTCGCAATAAAAGGCTGAGACATATTTTTGTCACAGTATTCATCTTTTTCCTTTGTCAATTAGTCATAGGTTTCGACTTTCTTGTATAGTTTAACTACTTTGCTGTCTTCTAGCTAAGCTGGATTTATTTGGCATCGCCTAGTCGGAGTCCTAGTTCTTTGTTTTTTTTAAGCATATGGTGTTCTTTGATCCTTTTAAGAACTGTAATTATTGAGTGTAATTATTGAGTATCCTAGTTCTCCTTCTAGCTCTTCAGGTTAGGTTTATAATCCTTGTTATACAATATGTTGGTTTATATTGAATCGGGATAAAATGTATTCAATAGTGTTACTCCCTCCATTCCAAAATTAATTAAAGACACAAATCCCTTTTTAATCTATTTCAAAATTAGAGATATATTTTTAGTTTTACACTATAAAGTGATATTAAATACCTTCTTTTTGATCGGTACTTATATGAAACATCTATATAGGTTGACTGAACACTATCGCGTGCCACCACAGCTACAATTTTTAGTAATTGTTGTCAAGGGCGGAACCAGAATTTGCTCTCAGCATGGACGGATTTTAATTGATCACAAAAAATATTGAAGTTCATTTAACTCTAACCCCCAACAAATCCAAAAGTTTAAATTATGATAAAAAAAGAATTTAGTTACCTCTTAAGTCTAAAATACAGTAAAATCATCAAAAAAAATTGAAGTTCATTTAACCTCAACCAACAACAAATTCAAAAAAACTTATAAATTTTAAATTATCAAACAAAAAAAATCCTAATTTAGTTATCTCTCAAGTCTGAAAAATTAAATCAAAGGATGGTGTTTGATCCGTTTGGCATTTGATACCCGCAGAGGCGGAGACGAGGAGTCGCAGAGGTGGTAGAGAATTTTTTCGTTGGACTTGGCAGAGAAGATGAGATTGATGTTGTATCCGTGAATGTAAAGGAGTCGGTAAACGACCAAGCGAAGAAAAAAAAAAAAACTATTTTTTTAAAATAAAAATACTTTCAGTTTTTTTTCCCTCCAAATTTAACCTTTTCATAGCTGCCTATATTGCCCTATAAATAGTTCCGCCCCTAATTGTTGTGAATATATCTAGAAAAATAGATTTTTTCTAGAACTTTTCATGGGTCTATCGTTCAAAAAAAATATATTTTTAATTTTGAAATAAAAAGAGTATGTTTTTTTTTTCTTTTTTTTTATTTTGCTCTTGACATTTTCCGGCCATGTTTGTTTTCAAGAATTATAATCCCGCGATTATAAAGACTATTAATCCTAGGATTAAATAATTTTAGTCACATGTTTATTTTTTTATGAAATTGTTCATGAGATAACTTAAAATAATATCATGTTATGTTTGTTGTTTTCTGGATTAATTAAAGGATTGGATAAAAAAAGATCGTTTGGACTATTATAACCTTAACAATAATAACATATTTTAAATTATAATTTAAACTTGTTTATACATCAAAAAATGATAAACAATTAATTACAAACTTTTAAATATTGCTAAAATAATTTAATATTTTAAATTAATTAAAATTTTAATATAATTTAAAAGATGCAAATATTTCTAACAAATTTGGGAGAAAATTCAAAGAAACAGTTTTATTGGCCGACGTTAAGCATTCAAATGGCAGAGCCAAAAATTGGACACGAGTTTTCTTGCTTTTATACTCTGTTTTATCTTTGTGCAAAATGCAGCAAACGATTTTGACCGCTTTAATCAAAATCTATTTCCACCAAAAGAGGAGATCGTTTGATAAATGGATAGAATAGATTATTACGTTGATTTTAGAAAAAGGTTGAAGTTAATTTTGTCTAAAAAAATTTAGTCTCAAATGGTAGAATTATAATACATTGTTAAATATGATATTAAATAGTTACCCATATTAAGTAATTTTATAATTCATGAACTAATAATCTCAAGTTCAAATTTAAAAACAAACAACACGCTTAGAATTAATAGTCCTATCTCAAATATAATCCTTACAAATAAACATTACTTTGGTGCTATCGAGGGAATCAATTCTTATTCAATAGCTTCATTTGAGCTGGACTTGTTCAACTTATTAAGCATAAACTATTCCTTGAACTCAACTCATATTTTCCAAACGGGTAAAATCATCAACCTGCCTAACTTATCAAAAAATTATTGTTGAGCTTTGAAGAGTAATTGTTTAATGAATTCATGGAACATGCTTTTAAGCTTTTTCACCAGAAAATGAAGACCCAAAAAAATGGTACTTTAATTTGTTTGATAAAGTCAAATATTAGGATTGTTTAAATGTTGTTTACAATAATATTTTAGTTAAGATTCAGATCTCATTTTCACTAGTTAAGTGAGTTTGTATTTCTGTTATATTGCACAATTTTTTTTTCCATTTTTTATTATTGTGAAAATTGTATTCTTCTTTGTCCTACAAATATTAATTATTTTATATATGTAACTTACAAGTGTTAATATTTCTTATTTATTTATGTTTCTTATTCTTTCCTAATGATTTAAATACCATTGTCCTATGTTTACATTCAAACTTATAACACGTGGTAAAAGGGTCTTTGGAATTATTTAAATTAGAGATGATTGTGACTTGCAATTTTTCAGTAATGGTCAATTTGACTTTTGTAATTAATTTAGAGTATGAATGTATGATCACAAAGTCCAATTTTGAAAGGGTCGGAGAGTTACGTAGCAATTAAGTCATCCCTGGCATCATGTTGAAATAAAAAATTTAAAAAAAATAGAAAAGAAAAGAAAAAGTCAAATTAATACTTTGTCATTTTGCCACTGGCCCGTTAGAGAGAACTCAAATCTAGCTCTCTCAGTTGGTCATTATTATCGATGATCACTTGATTCACTGATATTGCTCATTTTTAATATAGAAGTTGAGAGTTCAAATATTGTTGACAACATGTTATTATGAAAACAGATCCAGAAATTCAGAAGTTGAGAGTTCAAATATTGTTGACAACATGTTATTATGAAAACAGATCCAGAAATTCAGAAGGCGGCAACAGAACGATGAAGACAGTGAGTTATCTCATTTCCCACCTAGATCTCTCCCTCCTAAATTTAGATAAATTATTGAAATAGAATAAGACATTTAAAAACTAAGAACAAGAAGAAGTTAGCCACTATTATTATTGTTGTTTATATTATTTTTAAAACTAACCAATTATTTTTTTCTGCCGTGTTTCCAATATTTTGTATGGTTTAGTTCTTTGAAACCTCATCAATTTAAGATATAGCTTAGTGTATACTTAAAAATTCTCACCTAATCACATATTTGATTAAATAAAAAATAATGTTTACGACTGAAAATCACTAGAAGTCATTTGGACATGGTCAATACAAACATATTAATTGAATTGTAACATGTGATACTGTCACAATCTCTACCCAGTGGAAGAACTTTTATATAGTTACTAAACACTACAAAATTATTTCATATTTTAGTTAAATGTGTTATTATTCCACCAAGGCAGATCCGCCAAATGGGTTGTTAAAAGGTTCCTACTATCTATATTAGTTGTACATATTGTGAAAAAATATATATTTATTCTTGTTGCGAATAGATATAATAACATTAAATATATAATTGATTAACTGATATGTTCTTCGTACAGTTGCTACATAAAATCTTTTGTGTCTATATTATATTATGAAAGTAATTCCTAATTTTCTTATGCTTTTTAGAACTTTACTTAAAATTGTATTAAAAAAAATAATAACAAACAAAAATTAAACTTTTTTAGTACTTTCAAGTCTTTGTTATTACAAGGTGATATAATAAAGGATAGGGGATTTGATTGACACGGCGGAAGACAGGGTAAACAACAAAAATAATCATAAGAATTAAATTTAAAACTTTGCGATCACAGAAATTACAAAAGAGAGATAAAAGATTGTAGAACAACCATCAGAATAATCTGATAATTCAATAATAATGAGAGTTGTTTCATAATAATAACCCGAAGAAACTATTTATACTATTTAAACCCTAAAAATAAATAAAAATTAATAAATTTAAAAATTAAGCCCAAAATATAAATAAACCTAAAATAATTAAAGCCTAACCTAAAAAATAAATAAAAATATAATAATTGTTTAAATTTTACATAATCCCAAAATATAAATTAAACTCATTCTTCACCGATAATTTTCCCCATGTCATTGATCTTCCAAACTTTTGCTATGTTAAAGTCTAGGTGGTACCGACTCACCTCAAGTGACAAGGCTGGAGGTAACAAACTAACAAAAATAAAACTTTGCCCCCATTTACTTTTATTTTTTATTTTCATATGGCAAACCACAACTTCATCCCTTTCCGTTTGTATGCGGTAAATAAGTGACTTGTGATATCGAAGTATCAAACCTTTTTAAAGTCCACTTTTTCCAGAAGAAATTTACTTCATCCATGGCGTCATACCAAAACCCAAACCATTCATTCATCAAATTATTTTACATTTCCCAGCCAGAAAAGTCTTTCTCCTCCATCATTACGCCATCCATTAAAATACACAGATACCCAAATCACCCAAATGGTTGTATATAAAAATCCCCCCAAGTTCCATTAAAACCCACCTCAAATTTCACTCCATTGAAATCCAGCTCAATTAGCACCCTTAATTTCAGTGATTGAGAGAGAGAAAATGGCGGAAGAAATCAAGAACAAGCAGATAGTGTTGAAACATAACATTGGTTTTGGTCCCTTAAACGAGACAGATTTTTTGGGACAAACTGGAAGTATAAGCCTAAAAGTGCCAGAGGGTTCAAATGGGATTGTGGTCAAAAACCTCTACTTGTCTTGTGATCCTTACATGCGACCTCGTATGACCAAGCTCGAAGGAAGCTACGCCGATGCCTACGTTCCTGGGCAGGTAAGATTCACACATATACACATACATAACGTATGTATAATTACTCTGTCCCAAATTTATTTATACATTTTTAAAAAGATGCTTTTTAAGTTTTCCACACAAATTCCTAATATTTATTAGAATTGTAACCAGGAGTTGTAAATGAGTCGAATCGGACTTTGACTTCGAGCTCGAGTTGGACCCCCACTGTACTGTGCTTGACCATCAGGTTTAGTCGAGTCAAGTCAAGTCGGATTCGTGGACAGTCCGGTTCTTTCAATAGCTCTAAAATTGTAGTAGTGGAGTATGATTGTACTGAATATGTCAAGATTATAACTAATGATATTTTACAAATTTCATTTATTAAATAGTTTAAATTATTTTTGAACCGACTAAAAAGAAATATGTATCTAAATAATATTTACAGTTGGGTTTGGTTATAAAATTGTTGAATAGGATGTCAGTGATAAATTATTTCTTTTTCTTTTTGTGTATGTAATGGGTATTAATTAGAAAATGTAGGAGCTTTTCTTGGAATTCCTCAAGTTATTATAGATTCATATTGAAAAATTAATGTTGGATACAGGCATGTTATTCATTTCTGCCTCTTTGAACTGATTATATGTCTATGTCGGTACATCTGATTTGTGCACCCATTGATGTCGCACATCATGACACCCTCCTTTTTAAGTTAAAAAATAGGTGTACTCAACTTTTTAGTTAATTTTAACGATATTCTTGATACACGAGTTGGTGCACACTTTATAGACGAGTTTACTATGATGAAAAATCATCAATTTTAACTTACAAATCACTCAATATTTAGGTTTTACTTTCAATACTTATGGACATGAATCATGATATAAACAGTTGTAGAATCTGTAGATAATGATTTAGTTGGATGCATCCATATTTTCATCATATTTTTGTCACCTACAAATTGATGATTTAATTTGAACTTTCTTGTTGATTTTTAATATTGTATCTGTTCACAAAAATGACATTTATAAAAGTGTATTTAGCATACACAACATAGATAACTCTGAACATAAATTCACAATATTTTCTATTGTAAAATTTATTTCTCTGTTTCTCATTTCAAAACAATTATCAAATACAGACAAAAGAAAGTTACAAGATTCTTTTAGGTTGGGGGTATGAATTTGTCTGGATATATGAGCATAGAGACCCACATCTTTTGGTGCAAATAGTTGGTAATTGGTATTTAAATTCATATGTAGCATTGAAGTTGTAGTTTTTTGCATAACTTAGATATTTTGGGCACGAGTCCTGCTTATTCAAGCTTAGAAGGAAAAATATTTCCATAATCCAGTTATAATTGACCTCAAAATGATGTAGAAACTCTGTGCGACTTAGTTTTGTATAATTGATGAAGCTTGAGGTAATAGTTAAGGAAGAAGGCAAATTTGTATAATTGAAGTTAGTGGCAACTCAAAGGGTGAAATAGTTGTTATACGTGATAATGTAAAAATGTTTATGAGGATCACAAGTAAATATCGGTGAGCCTTGTTGTTAATGTTGTGCAGCCTATTGTCGGACTTGGTGTGGCCAAAGTTTTGGATTCTAAGAATCCAAACTTCAAGAAAGGTGACTACATTTGGGGAATGACTGGATGGGAAGAGTACAGCCTCATTAACGATACACAGGGTATATTCGTGATTCAGGATACCGATGTGCCCCTTTCCTACTATACAGGACTGTTGGGTAAGTGTTCTTATATAGTATTTCTGTTAGTATCAAATATCTTGAGAAAGTATGTCTAGTATATAATAACTAGGGTCAACCCTCGCTAAATGTAAAATGTACAAATTAAAAGTACAAATGCTCTTTTTAGTTTCGGCTTATAAATATTGCTCATTTGCTTCTTTCTATCCTGTTGTAGGTATGCCTGGTTTGACTGCTTATATTGGTTTCTATGAGGTGTGCAACCCGAAGAAAGGAGAGTATGTTTTCATTTCATCAGCATCCGGACCAGTTGGTCAACTTTTTGGGCAGTTTGCGAAGTTGTTGGGTTGCTACGTTGTTGGGAGTGCTGGAAGCGAAGAAAAGGTCGATGCCTAAAGAGTTTTCATTGTGTCATTTTATTTCATCAAAATATAATTTGCATTTTATTCAGATAAGCTGATCCCAATGACCAAAAATAGAAAAAGAGAGACAATAAGCTAATCTCAATCATCAACAGTGCTACTTTATATAAATAAATAAAAAATCACCTTTGCTACCAAGTTCTTTTTTCTTGTTTTTTGTTTTTCTTTTCGTTTCTTTTTTTAGGAGGGTAGAGTAATTTTTAGATAGTTGATATTAAAAGTAACTGTTAGATAATTGAATTTTACCTGTTTGTGTTGATCCTGATACTGTCACAACTCATAAGTTTGTTCTAAGATGGATATATGCTAGAGCATAGTGTAATTGATTAGCTTTTTTCTCCATGTGTTTGAAAATCTTTTATTCTTTTCTTAAGGTTAACCTGTTGAAGAATAAATTTGGATTTGACGAGGCTTTCAACTACAAAGAAGAGAAAGATCTGGCTGCGACCTTAAGGAGGTGAGTACGTATATATTTGCTTTTATTGAGGATCATGTTAACACTGTGAAGTATAAAACCTTAATGAAAACTTAATTTCACCTTGTTCTATATAAATTAAGCGAATGTTAAAAATTATTGCAACAAGTCCTCCCTCCCATTTAGCTAGCCAGAAGAGGGAGCTCAATTTCAGTTTCCTAATCAGCCTTAGTAATTTATCTTTCCATATAATTTTGATCTCTTTTACAGCCTGCTAGAATTACATTTTCCCTTTTAAGAAAATAGACTAAAATACTTGTCATTTTCGGTCCTACATTCAAGTCCTGAAAACAGAGGTAATGCTGCTTACACGGTTCAAAGTAGCAGCCGAGTTGCAAAATCTTGGCGACTCGGTTTGGTTTCCTTACTCACCGATCCGATAATGAGTCAGGAATTATAATTTCAAGCATTATCAATGTAAAGTTGCGTATAGGCTGCTTATATTTGACTCTCCTCAGTTCTAGCTATTTGCGTGAGCCTTGTGCACTGGGCACTACACGACTTTTTCATCGTAGTTATCCATCAACTCTGTTTGTTGCTCTGTTATTTATTAGGTACTTTCCTGAAGGAATCGACATTTACTTTGAGAATGTCGGAGGAAAGATGCTCGATGCAGTACTCCTTAACATGAGACTTTACGGACGCATTGCTGCGTGTGGGATGATCTCACAATACAACCTCACAGAGTTTGATGGTGTAAAAAACTTGGTCTTCATTATTCCAAAACAAATCCGCATGGAAGGATTTCAAGTATTTAATTACTATCACTTGTATCCCAAGTTTCATGAGGTGGTTATACCGCTAATAAAGGAAGGGAAGATCGTATACGTGGAAGACATTGCCGAAGGCCTTGAGAATGGCCCTGCGGCTCTGGTCGGGCTGTTTGCTGGCAAAAACGTCGGAAAACAAGTGGTTGCTGTTGCTCATGAATGAGTCACTCAATGATCTAGGTTTTGTGTTACTAAAATTACACGTACTGTTCATGTAGATTTTGGTTTTACCATGCTTCTTAATCTTATTACACTTTTTTTCTTCCTGGAAAGCTGTTTGGTTGGTTCAACCTATACATTTCTATCAAGAAGCTTATGTAACTTCTTTTTTTCCCCCTATAAATCTCAAATAAAGGTAGTATCTTACATCCCTGTCATTGATCTTTGTGTAATGCTGGTTGTGAGTAACATGGTTTTGTTAGTCTTTATAAATTACCTTTATTGTTATTTGATATCATACTTTTGTTGGGTTAAATGCACTTTTTGGTCACTTGTGATGGAACTTATACCTTCATCACTGAACTCATATTATTTTTTTATTTTTTATTTTTATTTTTTTTATAATCGACTCATCAAACTACAAATCTATATATTTATATATAAAATAAATAGCACAAATAGTTGTTCAACCCTAAAATATAGGATGGTTCTTCAACTCTAAAATATATGAATAAAAATCGAAAATTTAGGAAAATAAACTATTTTTTCATCTTTTATTTGATTACAATATTTGTTTATTTATATTTTTACTATCATAATTATCTACTTATTACTATCTTTTATACTCCTACATTTTTTAAAAAAAAATTTGTTAGTGTTCTTTAAAATTCATATTTTTGATAACAATAATATTTAATTATAAAATGATTTTTTATTATTAAATTGCCGAAGTATAACTATTTGAGTTTAATTATAAAGATTTTATTATTATAATAAATAGATGAACGTATGAATTTATAAACAAAAAAAATCATTAATTTAAAAATGAATACTATCATTTATATTACATAAATAGCTAAACTATTATTGTAGATTTTTGAATTTATTTAATTTTTCATTAGTAATTAGTTATACATTATTAGTTAAAAATATATATTGTAGAAGGAAAAAAGATTTAATGTGAAAATCATTATACACAATATTAATCTATTATTATTATAATTAATATATTATAATACAAAAAATATAAACAATATAACAATTTTATAATAAAAACTGTGCTTTGCACGAGATCATGAGCTAGTTTGTGTCTATATATATAATAAATAGCACAAAATCATTTTTTATTTAATTTAGTTAATTTGATTGATTACATTGTTGCCCTCATGTATTTTTATTTGTTTTATTTTTCAATTTTGAAATCTTTTTTGACACATCATAATATAAATTAAATTTATACAAACCACATAACTATAAAAATGTCAATTGAGAGTGAAATCCATGTCACTATATCCACGTCATTAATTATTGAGAAAAAAATAATTTAAAAAATCACGTCATTTATAGCAGACGGTCAAATATGGCCGACTAACGTCCGTTAAAAAATAAGATGAAAATAAATCCTCTCTCTTGATTTTGATATTTAATTGAAAAAATTTAAAATTAGTTGTTTAAAACAGAAAATAAGTATAAGTTCATTGTTTTTTTTTAATTTAAGTTCGTTAATTTTTAATTTCACTACCATACAAGTATTGTCAATATAATATATAGGTTAAGAAAAGTACTCGTGATGTGTAGTTTTTGATGCATAACATTAACCTTGTATTATGGATCAAAAACTAGTGCGAGAGATACTTGGGTAAAATGATAGATGAATGCATATTCCAAGCTATATATGTCACTTACTATCAAGTATTGAAAAAGATATAAATTTAAGCTTAATACTTGAACAATTTAATAAGTAAATAAGCACAAATATATTTCTTGATTTTCAGATGCAATCAGTTAATTATCAATAAAGAATACTCAACTTTAAATTACTATAAGTTTGCAGATATATCTTTAAACTTATAATAATCAATTTAAGGTGTATGTGAGGATGTGTACAAATAAGCTCAAATACTTCAAGCTACACAAGCAAATGAATTTTATAATAAGTAAACTTAATTGAGTAGATCTTTTGATTCTTTCTTGTCAAAGAGCTTTCTGAGATTTTAATACTTATCTCCAAGTATTGGTCTTCAAGTGAAATGGCCGAAATCTATAATGCGGGTTTAAGATAGAATTTAATCTTTAAACCTCAGCACTTAAGATAAATAGATTATGCACTACTAAGGCTCTAAACCCAAACAGTTCGAACTCGATTTAGGCTCGATTCAAAAAAATACGAACGGAATTCGAATTCGTTAATAATATGATCCAAATCTGAATATAAAAAATAATTCGAATAAAAATATGAATAGAATCTGAATAAGGTTATACTCGACTCGTTTAAGATTCAAACTACTTGAATTCTCAATCGTGATTCAATACATACTCGATTGACACAGATTCAATTAGATACTCGATACATTCTCTTATAATATATACACAATTAAATCAAATTAAGATAATTAATTATTATTATTTTGTTTTGTTTTTAATTTTAATTGTGATTTTATATTTGTAAAATGTAATAGTAAATATATTTTCTCCTTTCTAAGGAAAATAACAAATTCAATTTATAATTATATATATTTATTATAAAGCTAGTTATTATGTGGAGACTCGAATTCGAGCTTGAATTTGAAGTTCGCGAATAGTTTGAATATAATTCGATCTGAGTCGGATCGAATTCGAGTAATAAATATTCGAGTCGAATCGAATCTGAGTAGAATTTTTCAAATACAATTCAAATTCGAGTTGAATTCGAGTATAAATTTAACGTTTCGAGTAGAATTTGAGTAACTTTCGTTCGGTTCGACTCGTTTACACCCTTGTGCACTACGCCTTATATTCACGTCTACCTTTGAATTGAAGGAATGAAATAGAAGACGAAATGAAATCATTTTAAAGTATTTTAAGTGTATGTTTGGTTGTTGGTGGTGATGGGTATTGTAGTGGTGCACAAATGGTCTGCGGCCTGCGGCCTGGCCTTGATCCGGCCTGGGTCCGGCCTGGTCAAAGTCTGGCCTGGTCAAGGCCTGGACCGGTCAGGCCCGGCCTGCAAGGCTAAGATCAGGCCATAAATTTTTGGCAAATATCTGGCCTGGCCTGGCCTTCCAAAAAGCCCAGCCTGACCTGGCCTTCGGCCTGGTCCGGCCTGGCCTGGCCTTCCACTTGCTTGCTGTCCACAGTCCCCAGCGACCCAACCCAGCGATCATTCCCAATCCCCCAGGCAGGCCCCCCCAGCCCTCCAAGCTCCAGCCCACTCCCAACGGCTACAAATCCTACAATGTTAGGCGGACTGCTGAGCCTAGTGGCTAGCCTTTAGCCTTTGCAGGCCTATTAACAATTTAACATTATTTGTTGTTGCTGCCTCCATGTTCCATGGCTGATGTCCCCATCAGTGATCACTAATCAGTCCCATCATCACCTTTTTACTCCCTCTGAATATTACTGATATATATATATTACTGAACTCCAAATATATATTTTAGTGATAACATTATCATACACTTTAACACTTATACTCCCTCTGAATTCCGATCTCCAAACAAAAAAAAATAAAAAATTCTTCCCATATGTAAATCAATTGATTTAGCAAAAAAAAAAAAATCAATTGTGCTACATAAGTTACACAAGTTATATATATATATATATATATATATATATATATATATATATATATATATATATATATATATATAACATGTGAGTGGAATCAGGAATGCATTCAGACAACACTCCAAGTTATATATATTTTACTCATTAGTCCTATCATCACCTTTTTCATCCAAATTTAGTTTTTTCATGTGTTATCATACATTTTAATTTTTAACACTCAATACTCACTCCGAATTTCGAGATCCAAACAAAAAGTAGCAACTATTGTCTACTAAGTGGCTAAGTGGCCAGACCTACCGCCTAAAATAGAATATCATTTCTAAGGGCTAAGTTGCTAACTGGCTAAGGCAGTAATAACATTTCTAAAAGCTAAGGCAGTAATAGCATTTCTAACGGCCAGGCCCCAAGCGGCCAAGGCGTCAAGCCCTCGCCCCACAGGCCCACTGCCCCAGCCGGCCAGCCCCAGGCCATAAGCCCACATGTACAATTTTTATTTTTTTTTAAAAAAAGTGCAGGACCAGACCGGACCAGCCTGGCCCAAGGCCTGGCCTGGCCTGGCCTACAGGCCTTATCAGATCATAGTTTGGTGGTATAGGCCTGGCCTGGCCTGAAGGCCCAAAAGTCAAGGCCTGGCCTGGCCTGGTCAACGGCCAAAGCCTGGCAGGCCCAGACCGGACCAGACCAGGCCGACCTGTTGTGCAACACTAGGGTATTGTCATATAACGGCAAAATTATTACATATATCCATTTTATTAGAATAAATTTTATTCCAATTTGTCCACATAGAATAAAAAAAATAAAGGGATTGAATGAATTTTCGTTCCATTGGAATAATTTATTTTATGACTAAAGACTTGTGATATTGTGCATAGCTTCTAGAAGAAAAATTCCGAGTTTGGCCTTTATACTTGAAAATGAGATTTAGGCTTTATGAAGGAGTATTAACCATGGGCTGGTAAACTCTTCTAAAATTCTTGTTTTGGACTGAATAAAATATTTGGGCTAGAAGTATTTTTATATTGGAACGAAGTAAAAATAATATTTTTATAGAACTATTCAAAAAGAAAATTAATATACCGAAAATAGTATTATTAGGATGGAGATAAATTGTATAAAAATAAGTACTTGCAATCTATGGACTATGGAGACATAATGGAGAGGATATTAGAGATTCGGGTAAATCCTTTTATCCTCAAAATAATGAAAAGACTCGAACTTTATTTGAACCAAATTGATTGAATTTTTTCCTCAAATTTGTTCCTATTAGACATGAATTATAATCATATTTATCATCATTAAAATAAATATTGGCTTCTGGGATATCCCAACAAAGGGTGGTATCCGCGCGAAAGGGATGTTAATTTACTTATATTCTTATATAAATATCATGTATTTTAGATCAATTTAAAGGAAAGAAATTGTGTAAAAAATAAATAAAGAAAAATTATTTTTTTGTAAGATATTTATGTTATTATCATTATTTCTTAATAATTTTTTTAATATACAAATATTTATTAAAAAGCTCGTGCCTTGCATGGAAATTACATTAGTACATTTTTAATTTAGTTAGTTTTCTTAATAATTAATTGCTAGCAATAATATTTAATAGTATAAATTTTTATATTATTAAATTACTTAAGTATAATTATTAGAGCTTAAATAAGATTTTACTACATAAATAGATGAATATATAAAAATCATTAATTTAAAGATGAATATTATCATTTATATTATATAAATAGATGAACTATTATTGTATATTTTTAAATTTATTTAAATTTCACTAGTAATTAGTTATAAATTATTAAGTAAATAATGTATTTTTTTTATAAAAATCATTGTACATAATATTATTTTATTATTATTATAAATATTATATTAATATAATAAAACATATAAATAATATAATAATTTTATAATAAAATTTATATTTTGTATGGGATCATTAGCTAATTTCTTATTTAAAGGGTGAAAACAAGAACAACTTGCTTGACTTTGAACGACGCTGAAGCGCGTGCTCACGCGTGAGGGAATAAACATATTAAACAGCTTTATTTTAAAAAGCAACACACGTGGGAAACAAATATAAATAATCAAATTGACTTTGAACGATTCGTGTGCCCAATGCACTATTTTGTCAAAAATTCGAAGCGATAATTAGACATGAGTTATTTATAATTTAATTTATTTGTATTTTGATCTTTTATTATAAAAAATAGAGGTTCAAAATACAAATAAATAAAATTATAAAGAGCTCATATTCAACTACCATGTCTAATTATCATGCCTGCGTAGAAGAACTCATATTTTGTTCATTAATTTATTCATATGTATCCCATCTTCATGCAATTTTTGTTAATGTAGAGTAATTTCTTCTTAGAAGTCTCACTTAAACACAGACAAATCTATCTAGAAATTCATGTACTCCCTCCGTTAAAAGATAAGGAAAATAATATATATTGTGAATATTTCTATTGATTTTTTAATTGTTAGTTATATAAATAAATATTATTAGTAATTTTTTTAGAGAAATGTATAATAAATGGAGTTCTCTTATAATTCTTACTAATATCATATATTGATAAGTTTCGCAATTATAATTCGGCATAAATTTATTACAATATATAGCAAGACTTAGAGGATAACTTAAGCTATAATTTTTTTGCCCCCAGAAAGATGAACTAAGTGTATAAAGTGAATCATTTAGTGTGATTCATTAGTATAAAAAATAAAAATACTCATTTTATGTAATTTTATAAGATCATAAATAATAAATTTAAAACTTTTCTTGTTCTATTTCTTTTACTATTTTTATTTAATATATCCGAAAAATATATTTTGCTCGTCTTTAGGACGGAGGGAGTGACATAGTGTAACGTGTATTTCTTCTAGACTGAATGACCATTCCGAAACGACAATAAAAAATTTCTTTAGCATTTGTTGAATTTTCTTAAAAAGAGAAATGATGAAAAATGTACCTTCTACGTAACTGGTTGAATTTGCTTAAAGAGAGAAAATAACGGAAAATGATATTTTTCTGTTCTAAAATTAAAGATATAATTTAATTTTTAAGATTAAACGATGGTATATTAAACTTTAAAATTTATATGACTCATAAAAGTTTAGAATGAATTAAATTTTGTGATTAATAGTTTGTTATTTAGTATACATTTATAATAATTATATCAACTAAAATTAAATAAATTTACATTAATTTAAAATTTAATATGTCGTCGTTTAATCTCAAAAGTCAAATTGTATCTCTAATTTTGGAATGGAGACAGTATAAACCAACCCAAATTTCACCAAAAAAATAAAAAAGATTTGGATGGAAAACAATATTTTGGCACATTAAAATTTTTATTATTCTAATTCTACTATCAAGATAATAAACATCAAATTTTGTATTTCAAATATCTTATAAATTTTATTTTCTCTCCTTACATATTTTTCTTTCCTTCCTCTTTTTCCATTCAAACTCATGAACTTTACCTCAAGCACGAGTTAGTTTGACAACCTATTATATTTGGTATTATAATTTGAGTATAAATAATATAGTATAGACGATATTAATACATTAATCATGAAATTGAAGAGTTATATATATAATAAAATTATTGTATATATTTTTTAATACATATATAATAATACAACAAAGATACAAAAAAATTAGTATAATTATGAACATAACATATATTGTATTCACATATATGATGAACTTAAAATTAACTCGAAATCAATTCATTAACCGACCAAAATGATTCAATTAATTTGCATTGGATCTCCATTTACCTTTATATATATATATATATATAGTAATAAATTAGGTGCAGAAAGTATTTCACAATTTTGTACGAAATGTCAAATATGGCTTGCGCCAATACTGTAGTTTAGACTTTGGAGTACGATAAAAATAAAATAAAATAAAAAAGTCCTATTTAATACTTCATCCATGGCATCATACCGTAGAAAAGAACTAGAACAATCCCCCGGGTGGTTGCAGAATAGAGCTAATATTTTATTTATTTATTTATAGTAAAAATAAAGTATGAAAAGAAATACATCTAGAAGCCCTAGTATGACAAGCCAGCCATGTGCTTGGACTACCAAAGTCCTAAGAATTTTAACAAGTTTACAAAATGAAAACATAGATCCTAGAGCCGATATTTCTTATGGTTGAATTTCTAAATAAAATTATATACTGTCTTAGTCTCTTAAAATTGACTTAATTTTAGAATAGATTTAAGTATATTTATTAATAATTTTTTAAACTTATGAAAAATAGAGGTGATAATAAATTTATATAATTTTTTATAGTTATAATTTCTTCATTTATATTTACAAGAAAATAGTATAAATTTAATTATAAAATTGATTAATTTGACTAAAAAATTTAAACGAAATCAGTTTTTGTAAGATGAATGGAGTAATATTTTCTACTCCCTTGAACCATATTCCTTTTATTTTAAAATTTTAGAATATTATCTCTAAGACACTTAAAACAATTATCCTTTGGATCATAACATGCTAGTGAAATTGTTATTTCTATAAGAAAAAATTTATATTTTTACGTGGCTTTACGAATTTTATTTATCATTTATATGAAAAAAGACGTGTGAAAATATCAACTTTCTTATAAAAATAACAATATTTTTTTGCTAAAATGACCTATATAAGTTTCTACTTATTTTTATTCAACTGATCACAAACTGTATCCCTGTATAGCTGTATCTAGTAACTTGCGAGTTCAATTGTAAAAAAATTTACCAAAACCCAATAGCATACATATGGACTTAATGAATCGAAAAACATTTGAACTTGTTATTTTTTTTAATTTAATCCACGAAATTTTATTTTATTTTTTATAAAAAATCTTTCGACTCTAATAATTAAGCAAAAAATATCTTTGAACCAACTAGAGCCGAAAGAAATTGACATACGTGTCATTTTATTTTATTTTTCTCACAATTTGTGAGTTCAATTGTTGAAAGAAATTGACATTTTTATAAGTAAAAGTAATAATTTGAGAAGTTTTTTCATGCGAAGAATAAATGAGTATGATACTCATATGAATTTTGCTTTTGGTTATAAATATCAAATTTTAAAGAGTTTTATTATGTATTATGATTTTTTTTTTATCGAATTACGATTGTGACGCAATGAGATTAAATATGATTATAAGATTAAATAATTTTATTATTAATTAAACTAATAATTACTAATAATTATTTATCTAAAAAAATTTGATCATAAAATTACAAGATTTATCATTTTTTTATATTTAAAACCCCACAACCGTTCAGTTCACTTGTCAAATTCCATTTCTCTTCCATTTTCCCGCGAGAAAAGTCTCCCTCCACCTTTTCAGTTTTCACCATCCACCAAGATACAGAGGGACCCCAAATCACCCAAATGGTGGGATATAAAAATGCCCCAAGTTCCATCAAAACCCACATCAATTTCACTCCATTACCTATTTCGGACCAAACATTGTGGGACAATTTCACTCAATTTTATCATTACTACACTTAATTTCAGCGATTGAGAGAGAGAAATGACTGAAGAAATCAAGAACAAGCAGATAGTGCTGAAACATAACATTGATCTTGGCGAAGTAAAAGAGACAGACTTTTTGGGAAAAACTGTAAGTATAAGCCTAAAGGTACCAGAGGGTTCAAATGGGATTTTGGTCAAAAATCTCTACTTGTCTTGTGATCCTAACATGCGACCTCGTATGACAAAAATGGAAGGCAGCTATGTTGAAGCTTTCACTCCTGGTCAGGTGATATTCACATATATTCTCCTTTATTAATTATTCAGTTTTTTTAATATTTTTATTTTTATTTTATATATATATATATATATATATATATATATATATAGTGGAATAGGTATGATTAGAAAAGTTTGAATTTTTTCTTGTTGGGGTACATCTTTGCCGTATGATCTTAGGCTATGTTTGTTTGCAAAAATGATTGCTCGGGTATGAATATATGTACTAATTTATTATCACTATATACTATTTTATTTCATGATTTAATCCAGGGACTATATTTTGTCAATTCTAAGGCTATTTGACGATGAATTGTAATCTATGTAAAAAGGTGGTATTATAAAATTCCTTTTTGATGTATCAAATGACCTTTGAAATGTAAACAAATAGTCCACAGGATTTAATAACGAACTAATTGTGGGATTAAATAGTACACAATGATAATAAATTAGTGCAAATAGTCGTATCCCAGTATCCCACCCAATATTTTTGTAAACAAACATAACCTTAAGGGACATTAAATATTTAAGTTTAAGGTAGTTGTAATGTCTTCTCTATCAATATGACTGATCATCTTATATTGTTGTGTCAAGAGAGATTGCTTGTTCTCTCTGTCGTCCTCATTTCCCCCATGCATTACTATTAATGTTTCCTAAATCTCCTTTGTTGTGGAGCATGTTACCATATTTTTAAACATTTCCTCGTCAAGAGACATGAAAAGGATGTTTTGGCCTTCTTGACAAGTCTAGTTTGCTTTGTCCATTCAAGCTTGGTCTTAAGTACTCTCTTGTTAGGATAATCAGTAGTTGGACTAAGCTTTTAGGGTATGAAAGGTCCTTCAAAAACTGTCTTGAACAACTGATCAAATTGAAGAATTAATTTTGGATACAGGCATGTTACTCTTTTTTTTTGTTCTCACCTCCCTGTATCCGACAACTATTAGGCCCCGACTAATCTGGAATTGAGCAACGGTCATACTTATTGTCCTTGTTTTCACCTTTTTGAACTAATAGGAGTATACAGATTTGTTGATACATCTGATTTGTGCACCCCTTGATATCACGTTTATGTGGCACATTACATCCTTATTTTAATTACAAAATAGTCATACTTAAATTTTAATCAACTTCAACAATACCCTTGATACACGGGTGGGTGCACGATTTATAGACGAGTTTAATGGGATGAAAGAGGTTGTGCTTGATGCGGTGGGTAAAGTGCACAATTGTTGAATGCTTGACTACGGGTTCAAGTACTATAAACAGCCTTTGTCTATATAAAACTCAGGCTGAGCCCTTTTAATGAGCTGAAACCCCTAATTTTTGAGTCAATATATGGGTGTCACTTTGAAGTCTCTCGGACATGATATAAACAGGTGTAGATAATGATTTTAGTTGGTTATATACATGTTTTCATCATTTTTTTGTCAATCATAAATTTTGTGTTTTAGTTTGAACGATCTTGTGAATTATTCAGTCTATTTGCATTAATATTGTGTTAGTTTATAAAAATGACACTCATTTACACAAGTTTGTGTTTTTTAACATACACAACAATCATAACTCAGCATATGCATAATATTTTCTATGGTAAAATTTAATTCTCTGATTCTCAGTTTAAAACAATACAGATGAAAGAAAATTACAAGATTTTTTTGGGTTTGCAGTGCATGAGTTTTTCTTTGATATAAGAGAAGAGAGACCCATATCTTATGAAGCAAATAGTTGGTATTTAAATTCATATGTAGCTGTGAAGTGGTAGTTTTGTGCATAACTTATTTTGGCTGTGTCTACTTATCCAAACTTAGACAGACAATTATTATCCAAAATCCAGTTATAATTGACCTATAAATGAGGCAGAAACTTTGCATGATCTAGTTTCGTAAATTTACAAAGCATGAGGTAATATTTAAGGAAGAATGCAAATTTGTATAACTGATGTTAGACGGGACTGAAATGATGAAATTGTTGTCCATGATACTGTAACCAATGTTAATCAGGACCATAAGTATGTATTGGTGACCATTGTTATAAATACTTTGCTGCAGCCTATTGTCGGATTTGGTGTGGCTAAAGTTTTGGATTCTGGGAATCCAAAATTCAAGAAAGGTGACTTAATTTCAGGAGTGACTGGATGGGAAGAGTACAGCCTCATTACGGATACACAGGATGTATTTGTGATTCAGCATACAGATTTGCCTCTTTCGTACTATATAGGATTGCTGGGTAAGTGTTCTTACTTATTTTTTAATCCATCTATTCCATAAAAATCATCCCATTTTGATTAGTTCCGAATCACTTCATGCACCATAAAGATTAGAAGAGAAGGGACATTAGCCACTGTTGTTTCTGTTTATTAATTTAGGGTACAGGGAATCGATTCCTTTATGCCATAAAATTTGACCACGTAAGTTTAATAGGCATAAAAATCTACCATAATGTGTGTTTGGATTGCAAGAATCAAAGGGGTAATGGAATGACTCATTCCCATGCAATGAAAGAAAAATGTGTTTGGTTGTTCCATCGGAATGGAATGAACCATTCTTATTTCTGCTTGATTATTTTCATTACTTAGGGGGCAATGAAATGACTCATTCCATTTCATTCCTCATTTTATTCCTTCTATATTCCATTCCCGCCTTGTTTCCATTCCTTTAATCCAAACATAGATTAAGTGTTTTTTTTTTCTTCTGGAAATAGCAGGCCTTTGATGACTATGATAAAATTGATTCCTAACCATAGTCCATTTAGTTGTTAAGTTAGTAGTTGAATTGGAATATTATGCTTACCCTACTTTTAGGATGCTTCAGAGTTGCTGATGAGAGATTCATTTAGCTCCCTAATATATGTCATCAACTAGTCAAGTCATTCCACGGAATTTTGCACAAGGCAATTTAGGCCATAAGTGCAAGATAATCCTATTATTATGAGATCACAAAACTTGGTTATGGCACCACCTCCCACTCAATATACGGATTTTTACCTACACTTTTGGCTTAAAAATATTGCTTATTTGCTTCTTTTGATGATCTTGTTGTAGGGGTACCTGGTTTGACTGCTTATGTTGGTTTCTATGAGGTGTGCACACCAAAGAAAGGAGAGTATGTGTTTATTTCAGCAGCATCCGGAGCAGTTGGTCAACTTGTTGGGCAGTTTGCAAAATTGTTCGGTTGCTACGTTGTTGGGAGTGCTGGGAGCAAAGAAAAGGTCAGTGTCTTTAGAATGTTCATTGTGTCAAATTATTTCATCAAAATCTAATTTGTGCATTATTCAGATAAGCTAAACGCAGTGACCAGAAAAAAAGAGACAATAAGCTGATCTCAATCATCTTAAGTGCTGTTGTTAAAAAGATTTCACCTCTTCTGCTAAGTTTTTAAATTACGGTTGAATAACTGTTAGAGAATTGAATTTACCTGTTGCACTGATCCTGATATTGTCACAAGTTTGTGCCAAGACATATATACGTAGAGCCTTGTGGAAACCACATTGACTAGCTTCTTTCTCTGTGTTTGAAACTCGTCTATTCTTTTAGGTTGACCTGTTGAAGAATAAATTCGGATTTGACGAGGCTTTCAACTACAAAGAAGAGAAAGAACTGGCTGCAGCCTTAAAGAGGTCAGTATATTTTTTGCTTCCATGGATTATCAAGTTAACACTAATGAAGGATGACACCTTAATTTTACCTGGATTATGGGAATTCTGATCTAAGTGCTTGTTTTTTCATATATGGAGAAGCTCTTATTATATAAAATAAGCATGAATCTTAAAAAGATATTCCACAGCTCCGCCCTCCCATCAGTTAGCCATAATAGGGAGCTCAATTTCAGTTTCATAATCAACCTTGGCAATTTATCTTTATTTATATTTCTGATCTCTCTAGCTGCCATAAACATTTTCTTTTCAGAAAATAGACTGAAATGCTGGTTATTTTCAGTCCCACTTTCAAGCCCCTGAAATAGTGGTAAGGAGGCCTATATATGACCCTCCCCAGAACCTGCTATTTGTGGGAGTCTTGTGCACTGAGCACGACTTTTTCATTATGCCTATATTTGACCTTTCCAAACCTTGCTATTTGCAGGAATTTTATGCATTGAACACGACTTTTTCATTATGCGTATATTTGATCTCCCCACACCCTGCTATTTGCAGGAGTCTTGTACATTGAGCACGATTCTTTTCATTTTGGGTATATTTGACCTCCTCAAACCCTACTATTTTTGGGAGCCTTGCGCACTAAGAACGACTTTTTCACTATATATATATATCTCTCAACTCTGTTTGGTTGCTCTGTTATTTATCAGGTACTTTCCTGATGGCATCGACATTTACTTTGAGAATGTTGGAGGAAAAATGCTCGATGCAGTACTCGTTAACATGAGATTCCGTGGACGCATTGCTGTGTGCGGGATGATCTCACAATACAACATTGACAAGTTTGATGGTGTAACCAACTTGCCCTTCCTTATTCTGAAACGAGTCCGTATGGAAGGATTTCTCGTATTCGATTACCATCACCTTTATCCCAAGTTTCATGAGATGGTTATACCATTGATAAGGGAAGGGAAGATTGAATACGTGGAAGACATTGCCGAAGGCCTTGAGAGTGGCCCTGCGGCTCTGGTCGGGCTTTACGCTGGCCGAAATATCGGAAAACAGGTTGTTGCTGTTGCTCATGAATGAGTCGCTCTTAGTAATTTAGGTCTTGTGTTGATAAAACAACACCTTCTGTTTATGTAGATTTTGGTTTTACCATGTTTCTTAGTCTTATAAAAAGTGGATTGTTTGCCTATGTACATTTTTGTTTCTTCCTAGAGAGCTGTTTGGTTTGGTTCAATATTAGACAGATCTATCAAGAAATTTTGTAACTTAGTATTGTTCTTATAATCTCAAATAAACTGGGAGGGGATTGTTTCTTGTATCCCTGTTATTGTTATTGATCTTTGTCTAATGCTGGTTGGGAGTAACATGGTTTTGGAATTCTTTATTCATTACCTTCATTTTTAAGGTACCCGTGGTTAATGATGATTTAGCTTCACTAAACTAATTTTGACTAGAACTTGTTAAATGAGTTGAACTCCAAAAATATAGTATCTGGCTTGAGTCCTAAATGTTCAAGTCTAACTCCATGAGCCCGATTCTTTTAGTATTTAATTAATCATTATTTTTTTATTTTTACAATAAAAAAATTAAACGAATCGTGGTTAAGTTCAATTAAATTATGTTCCTTCGACTCATTTATTATGATTAGCTTGTTTATTACGTTTCAAATTCATACAATAAATCTAAACTTCGTTAAAAATCGACTTAACTTATTTAACATTTAAACAAATTCAAACTTAACAAATCAAATACTCCTTTACCACATTGTCATTCCTATGTTACTAATGTTTCATGCCATATTCTTATTACTACATTTTTACACATATCACATGGTCACTTTTATCTTGTCAAACCCACTGAAGACCACATCTTTGACACATTTATTTATCTATTTATTAAGAGAGAGCAGTGAAAATAATCACTCTCCTGAGACTGTGTTACAAATTTTTTTCCCTTTTACTTCTATAAATTTGCTTTTATTATAATTTTATCCTTCTTAATTTTCTTATTTATTTTTAATTCTATGTTTAAAATTTTATAAAAATTATATTATACCTTTACCGTAATTTCGCAATACAAAGTGCGCACGTTGAACGTGATGTAGTCATGTAGACTAAATAATCAGAAACAAATGACATTAGTAACAAAGCCTTAATAGGTAATAGTATACGTGTCAGTAGTGCGTCACTTCTTCTAGTAGTACTATTAAAGAATTTCTTAACATGTACCCTAAGAGCACATGCTAAGCACACAATTCAAGAGAATATTTTCTTGAACTGTGTGCATATTCACTTGATTTCAGCATTTGCATTAAGTTCAAAGGAATATGCACACAGTTCAAGAGAATATTCTCTTGAATTGTGTGCTTAGCATGTGCCCTTAGGGCACATGTTAAGAGGACCCTACTATTAAATAAGAGTCGAACGATGTTGTGAGCGTGTGAGAGTAGTCTATATAATATCAGCAAATGTTCTTTAATTTTTTAATCTTTCCGATAGATGGACTATTTCGTGAACTATAATATAAAAAAATTAAAATAATCAATTAATTTAAAAAAACTTCAATAATCCTTCCACTCTCCCATTTAAATATAATTAAAATTATAGTCCATAGCTTATCAAGTTCCGTGATTTAGTCCTTTTAGTGCTTCAAATATAGTCACAAACTATATTTAGTCCAAATATTAAAAAGAAAAGATAAATTCTAGACTATATTTAGTCTAGGATTGTGCCGCTGGAGATGCTCTGAGCACGTAAAAAAAATTAGTCAACATACAACACAAATAATAAAGATGTTGTGAGCGTACGCACATAAAAAGAAATTAGTTAACATACAACAACAAATAATAAAGAGTTTTATTATGTATTATGATAAATTTATGTCGAATTATAGTTATGAAACTTATTAATATATAAGATTGATAGAAATTATAAAAGATTTCATTTATTACATATCTATCTAAAAAGGTTACCACTAATATTCATCAACGAATTTGATAATCAAAAAATTGACCTAAACTTTCGTAATATATATCATTTTTTAATACTCCATTCGTCCAAGTTTATTTGTCTTAATTTTTTTTTGATTTGTCCAAATCTATTTGTCATCTTTCCTTTTTAATACTATTTTTGACATTACTTTTTCAATAATACACTCATTTAACTTTTTAAAAAATTATTAAAAATAACATGACATACATTAAAAACAGTAACAGTATTAACTTTGACATTGCAATCATAACCACACTCCTTTTTTCCTTCTTTCTTCTATTTTATTGTTCCAAAAAAGAGTTGGGAGATTAAATAAAACAAAAAATGTGATAATAAAATAATTAAGATGAGTAATTTTGAGTTCAAATTTTTTTTTGATAAACATGTACTTTCAAATTATGACAAGTAAAGTTGGATGAATGGAATAATAAATAAACAAAGATGCAAGTGAAGTAAGTGACTAAAACGGTCCGGGTCATCCGCCAAACCAATTATTTGGTACCGAATCCATCAAAATGACCCGGTTCCCAAAAATTAGCGGCCTGTTCGATTGTTCCTAGATAATTATTGGGACAATTACATTTATTAGTACATTTTTAAAAAATATTACAACAAAAGTGCATACATAAAATATTTATAAAATTAATGCATCTTCAATATTTAATTTACAAATTAATGCATTCTTATCCCTTCAATTTAGTTGAGTGATTTAATTACACATTTCAAAATTTAAAATTCAAAAGGACACATGAAAGCTAGTATATTTGTGACGCCCCCAAAATAGGTCCACACAACCCATTTTGAGTCGCCAATAACATTCTACAAAAATACAAATATAAATACGAATTTTTCCATATACAACTAATATTTGTCGTGCAAAATACGACCACACATATACTGTGACTTTCCAAACAAATATCGTACCGTATGGTACCACAGTATCCAAACCCAAATTATTACAATACCGTAAAAAGACGGCAACACACGTTTTAAGTCGCAAGTACAATTATTATTAAACTATGCTATAAGTTGATGAGAACAACCAATAATTCGGACCATTACTCCACTCCCCAGCTAGTCCCAGCTACATTTTCCTTTCCTGAGAAGAACAATGGGATAAAACTGAAAAGGGTGAGCTCAAATAACCCAGTAAGAAATATCATGACTAAGATAATGAAGAATAAAAATTATCTTTAGTCTTCAACAATAATAAATCAGAGATTTAAAGATATTATATTTGTTCAACAACAACAACTGCAGCGGAACGAACAATCCATTAGAAGAGTCAAGTAGATTATAATATCTATCATCTTCTATAAGTTAAAGGATCACCACCAATATTTTATCCCTGTAACACCAATGAACAATTCATGTTTATGAACAACCAAATCAACAATTTATTATTCAACAACCTCTCTTTGCACTATGTGCCAAAGATATTTATTTGTAACACCAATCAACAATTTCAACAGCCTCTCTTTGCACTACGTGCCAAAGATATTTATTTGTAACATCACCGGTCATGATCATGCCAAATGCCAGTTCATCTTTGCACTACGAGCCAAAGAGAACTTTCACCATACGCCTTTGTTTATAACACCAAAAGTCATGATTATACCAATACACAGTTTGGTCAAAATCATGTCACGCCAGTTCATCTTTGCACTACGGGCCAAAGAGAATTATCACCACAATTTAAGTATGATGATGAGGATGATGACACTGATACAGTGAGATTAAGGATAAGAAAAGATTTATACTTTAATCAGTATCGAAGATTGACCAAATTGCCAACACGATGACCAAATTGTGGAGTCAAATTCAAAAATGATATTCAAGAAATTATTTCATGCTTCAACTATAACGTATAAAATGAAATAGAAAGATTCAAGTGAAAAGATATTAGATGAAGCACAAACTATTAAGGATATTCTATAAATTTTCAGGGATTTTCTCCATTTAAAAATAAGGTTTTGGAAACAAACAAAGATTTCTTATCATAAATGGAGAAATGTGAAAGAAAAAGATATCCCTTAAAGAGTACAAAAGAAATGATACGTTATACGAGTATAACAGAATATATGAAACTGCAAATGAATTTTCACCCGTCATGCGATAATTCGCGTAGATAGGTTATTTCCACAAAAGATTAATTAAGTAATGAATACAAAGGGTTATTCACCAGGCATGCGTCAATCCGCATGGACAGGTTATACCCACAGATTAATAAGGAATGAATACAAAGGGTTATTCACCAGGTACGACACTCGTACATACAGGTTATCCCCACAGAAAAATAAGTAATGAATACAAAAGGATATTCACCAGGTACGACACTCGTACATACAGGTTATCCCCACAGAATAATAAGGAATGAATATAAAAGGATATTCACCAGGCATGCGTCATACCGCACGGATAGGTTATCCCCACAAATTAATACAGAATGAATAACAACCTTTATGAGTATAATATCACTTACGAACATGAAAGCAAATGATATTATATATGAATATGAAAGAAATGATATTCCATACCTTCGTTAACAAAAGACTGGATGTTGCTTTCTATGAAGTTTACTAACTTTGGACAATACTAGTATTCTCACAAATACTCATTGCCTAGCACACTAAGAGAACTTAAGAAATTTAGAGAGAGAGGAAGTATAGGCAATGAAGGTGTGAAAATTTCTTAAGCAAACCCTCCCTATTTATAGGAAAATCAAGGTGAGGGCATTTTGATCATTTTCTCAACTTTTTTTGGTTTATTACGCTTATACCCTTGACATATTCTTTTAATATCATCCATCCATTTTTTTCTTCAATTTATATCATCCATCCATTTTTTCTTTAATCTATATCATCCATCCATTTTTTCTTTAATCTATATCATCCATCCATTTTTTCTTTAATCTATATCATCCATCCATTTTTTTTCAAAAAGATTAATTCATTATCAAAAGATAATTCCATTATCAAAAAGATAAAACCATTATATAAAAAATAACTCTATTATCACAATAAATCCCTTTTTCTGTATTATTGAGTTAAATGTATTAATATCACAGATAGCATATACTCGCAATACTGGCAACCAGATTATTCCCAAGAAAGAGGGGGCCTTCCATAAAAATGGCGCGCAATTAAATAACCCCTTTCCTTGACAGAATTTCTAGACATTGTCAATAATGCTAAAATATCCTATCAAATAATATAAGTTACAGTGTCGTGACAAATAATAAAAATATTATGCAGATGCTACTGTAACAATTATTGAATCAAGATACTGTGCAATTGTTACTTTATCAATTATTGAATCAATAATTTAAAATACTGTGCAACACCGTGTGCATGTGAAATACCGCGTACTACTGTGGAATAACGCGTTTTACTGGTCTTTTTATTACCGGGTATTTCAACAGTTGCAGGTGATAATACTGTTATTTTCAGTATCCGACAATGGGGCCCACTATCGTTGACAATATTGTCATTTCGGCGCCGTCTTACAGTACCGAATATAATATTCCCCGACAGAAAGAATATTTCCCGACAAAAGGAATATTTCCCGACATACTGTTTATCAGATAATTTGCATATAACACCCTTAACTATCATTTATAACAATTAAACACTTCACTATTTAAAAAAATAATCATAAAGAAAATAATAAACTTTTATTTCATAAATTCGGGGTCTTACAATATTGACAGACTAACTTCCTGCATTCCTATCTCCCCTGACCGACATAAGCCATAGATAAACAATAAAAATACATACCTAACTGCTACATCATCTTTTCACTTTTTTAGACAAACAAATCGTGGTGCTATAAAAGAGCAGCTTTACACTAGCCATTTAGATACAATAACTTCTTTGACCATAATGTCTTCTTCCATTATCCATTTCCTCCTATTCTCCCCAACAATTATATTTTTATCTGTCTCAAATGGACAAAAATTACCAAAACCAAAAGTATCTGCATCTGGAAGTTCAAGTTGTTCTGCATCTGGAACCATTTCGAAAGTCTTCCCATTTCGAGTTATGATCCCTGCAGATGATTTTTCTACCACATTCACAGCAACTGCCAAAGATTATGAACAAGAGAAGTTGGGCATCTTTGACATGTTACACAAGTATTGCGGGGAATGAAAAATCAAGTACATTAGGGAATTTACACGTTCAACCAATCATTCTGAAATTACTGGTCACATGGCTCTTTAGAATGATTCATTTAAAGCATGATTGTATTTTGGAGATCTGTTCATATTATTTTTTGTTCAACAGCAAGAGACTTCTACTCAGTGTTATTCTGGTGTAGAGAACTTAAGGTAAGTGGATAATTTTGGTAACCAAACTTTCATATCAAGGTAACCAAACCTTCATACCAAGGTAACCAAAACTTCATACCAAGGTAACCAATACACCTCCACACCTACAGTTTTTTTATAGTGCAGTTGGTAACCAAACATTCATACCAAGGTAACCAAACTTTCATACAAAAGTAACCAATCCACATCCACACCTGCCATTTTTTCATAGTGCAGTTGGTAACCAAACCTTCATACCAAGGTAACCAAACATTCATACTAAGGTAACCAAACCTTCATACCAAGGTAACCAATCCACATCCACACTTGCAGTTTTTGCATAGTGCAGTTGGTAGCCAAACCTTCATACCAAGGTAACTAATTCAGTTTTATTAGGTTACATTCATAGTGCAGTTGATAACCAAACCTTCATATCAAAGTAACTAAACATTCATACTAAGGTAACCAAACCTTCATACTAAGGTAACCAATCCACCTCAACACCTGTAATTTTTTTATATTGTAGCTGGTAACCAAACCTTCATACCAAGGTAACCAAACCTTCATATCAAGGTAACCAAACCTGCATTTCTGTCTTTTGATTAATCTATTGATGATCCTTGGGAAAGAATGATCCTGTATTATTGTTTTCCTCTGAATTGACTTATGAACAAGGTTATTTCTTTTTTTTTTTCTATTACTTTTTATAAAATTTTAGAATTCATGGTATATGTTCGAACTTCGATCTTGTATTATTACAGATTTCGATCTATTCGAACTTCGGCTGTTCCGTATATTATATGTTCTTGCTTTTGAATTCTCTTTGCCTTGGTATCTGCGGCTTCTTCTTCTTCTTCGATTTGTTTTGGTTTCTAGATCGCAAAGATTTGGTAATTGTCGAATATGGCAGTTACTTCTCCTTAATTTCAGGTTTCCTTATTTTTCCTTATTGCACTCTTTTTGTAATTAATTTGTCCTTATTGCACTCTTTTTGTAATTATTTTATTTATGCACTAATCTTGTCATTTTTAACTAATTGTTGTATATTTTTATAAAGAACCCATAATTATTTTGAATTTGGAAATTGTGTCTACTTGTACACAAAAAGTTATATATCTCATCTTTTACAATATACAATAAAATTCAAATATGAAAAATGATATTTCAATTATAATTTTTTCATTTATGTTCCACTATTGAATAAACTTTATTCTATTTTAAATTTACACAAAATATAAATAATTTTTTTTGGAGCCCATAACATAAATCTTAAAATGAGTATACAACATTCAGATTTTTGTTATCCAAAATGCTCAGACCACACACATTTGAAGAAATTTCTTCGTACTTATGTTGAGGTCAAAATTTAAGAATTTTTCGTGAATAACGTGTAAGATGTAAAATAGTTATAACCATTACAATATTATGGGTGAAAATTAAACATAAATTTTAATGTTAATATTTGAATTAAAGGAATTGATTATTTTTTTAGCATTTCAAGTACATATTTAGTTATTGATAGTGAAAAATGGTGTGATAATATGACATAATCATCACATTTATCCATCCCATGAAAATAAATCACATTCTATCACGTCTCCGGTAAAATAAAAACAAGAAAATAAAATGAATTTTTATTTATCAAAATAGTTTATTGGATCAGGCTAAAATATCATCAAATATACACCTTCTCCATTCCATTCTTTTATTAATTTCACTCTTCTAATCGGCATAAGGTAAACAATTCATTTAGGGTTCTTTACATAAGTATACAACATATAGAAAATAATTACAATAATAGTGCATCAACTAAATATTTATAGAAACAGTGAAATATTGAATATTAATTTTAACAATAGTGCAAAACACGTCATTATATTCAATCCAATAAAATTTAAAAACCCTTAATTCAAGGAAAAAACTGCTCAACTTGCCTTGGCAGTTACCAACTAACCCAAATTATTCAAAAATCACGTTGCAGAATAAGGTATTCAACGAAGAACAAAAAAAAAAAAAACTACATCGATCATTCTATACTGTAACGAAGGATCAATGGAGGAGTAATACAACAGAAATCTGATACAAGATCAACAAGAAGCAAAAACAGAGCATCCGAACACCAAAAATAACCGATCAGAAACGTAATCAACAAATTGATTCTGATACAGTGTATTGAATCTGCAAAAAAACTACAAAGGTATGAATCAATTAACCAGGTTTAATAGCTTTTTATCAATTGATTTCAAATCATTTTTGGAAAATACGACTGCATTATTTATCCAAATAAATAAATTTTGAAGAATCAACACGCTGTTGTGTAGTATTCAGTACAAAATCATAGTTTGGGGACATTCATATAAAAGTATGGTTACCTTCATTTAAGTGTTCATTAAGTTACAATTAACCTTCGCTTATGCATAATTTCTGAGATTCTGATAATCGATTTGTAAACAGTATTTTTAAAAATTGTAGATACTAATAACATATATTTTGGTTACTTTATAATGATAATTTGGAAACCTATAAAGTAATAGTATTAATTTCAGTTAAAAAGTGGGAGATTCATATAAAAGTATGGTTACCTTCATTTAAGTGTTCATTAAGTTGCAATTAACCTTCTCATATGCATAATTACTGAGTTTCTGATAAACGATTTCTAAACAGTATTTTTAAAAATTGTTGATACTAATAACATATATTTTGGTTACTTTATAATGATAATTTGGAAACCTATAAAGTGATAGTATTAATTTCAGTTAAAAAGGATGAATGTGAGACAGATTCGTGACAAAGATTGTTCTCATTCGTCTATCAATTCATTTTATATTTGACAATGCAAGCAATGTGTTTAAAATTTATTATTACTAAAAAGATGAAATTTGATTACTATTTGATGTTGATTTGCTCACTATGAAAATAATCTTATTAATATTATTGTTTCAGTTGCTTGGCCATGGATATGATTCCAGTTGTAATCTACTTCAATGGAACTTGGAGTAACAGTAACCAATATCAAGATTTCCAAGTTACCGGCGTACTAGTTCCTTATTCTTGTTCTTTCACAGAAATACACAACTTGATATGCACTGCATTGAGCTTAGACTGCAACACAACAGAGTTGTCAATCAAATTTCATATTAGTAGCAACATCCCTCTAATGAAGGTGACAAATGAAGCAACATTAAGATTCTATATGGAAGTAAGTAGAAAATCAGGTGAACATGGAAAGTTTTCACTGATTATAGATTATGAAAACAACAATGGAGGCAATACAATGTTGCAAAATATGACAAATGAAGAAGAAAGTAGACTGCAATCTGAATCTACCATGAGATTAACACAATGGAATTCGGATCTTGAATTATTGGCAACACAAGAAGACCAAATTGGATCACATTATGTTGAGCATCTGGCCATTGAATCTGTTGATAAAGAACAAGACAGACAACAATGCATATCAAAAAATGGAGAGCAATGTGATGAGGTCATATCAGATCCAAATAAGTTTGAGGTTAAACTTCATCAAACATACAAAGACAAAAAAATCATAATGCAAGCGATAAGGCTTCATTCAATAAGGCAAAACAGACAACACAAGATGGAAAGAACAAGTGGAAGAGACTTTGTTCTGGTGTGCATAGATAATGAAAATTGCAAATGGAAACTAAGAGCATCAAAGTTTCGAACAACAAATATGTTCAAGGTGAGAGAATTTAATGATTCACACACTTGTTCAGCAAACATAATGCTTGGAGATCACAGACAAGCAAATAGTCAGATGGTTAGTGAATGCATTATGCATAAATTAACAAACTTCAAGAAAGTTTACACACCAACTGATATTGTCGAAGACATGATGACGGAGTTTAATGTGTCCATATCCTACCAAAAAGCATGGAGATCAAAAGAAAAAGCAATTGAAAAAATAAGAGGGAATCCACATGACTACACTCTCATTCCTTCTTGGTTGTACATGCTGAAAAAAATAAATCCAGGTATGAATTGGAATCTGTTTAATAATATTTTAAAATATTTAAGATACCATACGTTTTTGATTTGGTTACATAGTAACAAAGGTTTGGCTACTAACTGTAGTGTTGAGTTATTTGAAAAAATTGTTTTTCCATAATACAGGTATATAGATGAAATGTAAATATTAAATGTAATTTAACACACCATATGAACAGTATGAAAAATTTAAAATTCTATTTAAATGGATACCAGTAGTAATACAAATAGTGTAACATAAAATACAATTGTTGATTTGGAAAGTTACTCAACATTTATGATTTGGTTATCTAGTAAATATAATTTGGTTACTAACTGTAATGTAATTTAGAAAAGAAATGGTTTTTGAAGTATACCAGTATAGTTATAAATTGTAAATACTAAATAACATTTTAGACACCATTTGAACATTGTGAAAATTACTAAAAAATATTTAAGTGGATACAATTATTAATACAAATAGTTCAGACTTTAATTAAAAAGTTGACAATATTTAGTACATCTATTTACATTGACCAAACTGAAAATTCATTTCAGGATCCATCACATCCTTGGAGTTGGAAAAAAATGGTCGCTTCAAATATCTCTTCTTTGCAGTAGGTGCATCTATTGAAGCATGGCACCATTGTTTCCCTATCATTGTAATTGATGGAACCTTCATACAATCAACCTACGGAGGTACACTTCTCATAGCAAGCACACAAGATGCAAACATAAACATTTTACCACTTGCTTTTGGAGTTGTTGATAGTGAGAATGAGTTATCATGGAGATGGTTTTTCATTAATTTGAGAGATGCTTGCGGAGTTAGAGAAGGACAATGTATTGTCTCAGACAGACACGAAGCAATTATTAAGGGACTTAACTGTGTGTTCCCTGATGTGATGCACGGTTCATGCACGTACCATATTTTGAAAAATATTAAAAATAGATTCAAAAATAAAGGAGATGAAGTCAAAAAAGCATACAACGCGGCGTGTAGAGCTTACACCGTTGAAGAATTCGACATTCACATGGCTCAACTTGATGCAATTGATAATCGAATAAGGAAATATTTGGAGGAAGAAGTGAATCTAGAAAAATGCACGAGGCTCCATGGGACTGTAAGCAGATACTCAACAATGACTTCGAACACCACCGAATCAATTAATAATGCAATCAAGGGAATAAGAGATCTTCCAGTTGCGTCGATGATTGAATACCTGCGTTGTATGGTTCAAAGATGGTATTTCTCGAACAAACAATCAGCAATGTCTACTTTCACTACCCTTTCCACAACTGCAGAGAGAAGATTGCAAGATAATATAATTGAGTCAAAAAAACTTAAGGTCAGTCATTCAACTTTTTAATATTTACCTGAATACATTCAAATATTGCATCTGAAATTTTAAATAACAAATCATTCAATTTTGTTTACTAGTATAAACTGAATATGTTATTAACATTTAAATGGTTGGTAACAGGTCTTGGAATAATATTAGTACTATCAGATTACATGAAATAACCAAAATGCTTATCCTTATATGCAGGTTTAGCCGAATACATACAAAAATTGCATCTGCAATTTAAAATAACAAATCATTCAATTTTGGTTACTAATATAAAATGGATATGTTACCAATAATTAAATGGTTGGTAACAGGTCTGCTATAATATTATTACTATCAGATTACATGCAAAAACTAAAATGTTTATCCTTATATGCAGGTTTATCTACCAGTTGCAACATTCCACTAATTGACCAGATAGATACTGTTCTAAATAAGTTTTATGAAAATTTGGTTACTCATTTGAAAAGAACATTACATATGAATTTCATTACTCCAAAATACATACTAATTACACAATTGAATGTTGTTGCAGGTTGAGACATCAAACCTCATGATTTACACCGTTTACGATGTCACCAAACAATTTATCGTGGACATGAAAAATAAGACATGCACGTGCCGTAAATTCCAATACCATGAGATGCCTTGCTCACACGCTGCTGCGGTTATTAGCAAAAGAAATATGAGCTGTTATGATTTTTGCTCAAAATTTTATTCAAAGAAAACTTTGGTGGACACGTACTCAAATTCCATTATGCCATTGGATGACAAAGAGAATTGGGATGTTCCAGAAGAGATTAAAAACATATGTGTCAAACCACCAATTACAAGAAGACCAGCTGGAAGGCCTAAGCTAGGTAGATATAAGCATCCATCTGAACTTAAACTTCAAAATAAATGTAGCAGATGCCAAGAAAAAGGGCATAACAGGAAAACATGCAATAATCCTCCAATTTTGAGACCCAGGAAGATTTGATATAATTCAACACCAAAACATTTGTAACAATTTCATTACAGTTTTCTGAGGATTCTCATTAGCCATACAAATTGTAATCATTTTTGTTGTGTAAAGTTACCAAGTTTATATTTCACAGTACTATAAGATGCATATTTACCATAATTTACTTTTTACATTAATGTATTTCATCTATAAATAATAATAAACATAATGGACAAACATGTCATAATTGGATAATTAAATTGTATTTCTTCTGTGAGACAATATGGTTACCCTCTAAAATTATATTGGATACCTTTGTATGCAAATATGGCAACCAAATTTACTATATAAAAAACATACATTTTGTAAATTGTAAAATAATAAAACAAGAATGCATTAACATTTAACAATTGAATATTTGACTTATGTACTATTAATACTATCTAGTTACAAACAAAAAACTAAAATGTTCAGCCTTATATACAGATATGGTGACCAACTGCATCATTCATCTAAATTAAATAATTGTTACTGTTATAAAACATTATTATGATCATTTGGTTACTCACTAATAATTAAATGGTGTCCTCTATATGCAGATATATCTACTACCTGTTCCATTTTAAAATAATGTATATGCTTATGAAATTTCAAAAGATTTAAAAACCAATAAATTTAAAAATTTGTAAATTAAAACTAAATCAGTTAAGGTTTATGAAATATAACTATTAAATGTCATTTTAGAATCCATATGAACAATATGAAAATTATTAAAATATATTTAATTGGATACCAGCATTAATTCCAAAAGTGCAGACTAACGAAACAATGTTGATTTGTGAAGATACCCAACTTTTATGATTTGGTTACCTAATTAGGAGAATTTCGTTACTAACTTTTTATTGTTGAATACATTTAACAATTGAAAATTGGAATGATGTACTATTAATACTATATGGTTACAAACAAAAATTAAAATGGTTAGCCTTGTATGCAGATATGGTCACCAATTCTATCATTTAACTAAATTAAATAATGGATACTGATTTAAAACATTTTGATGAAAATTTGGTTACTCACTAATAATTAAAAGGATACTTCAATATGCAGGTCTATCTACTACCTGTACCATTTAAAAATAATTTATATGATTATGAAATTACAAAAGATTTGGAAACCATTTATATAAAATTAATCTTCAATTAAAACTAAATAATTTAAGTTTTATGAAATGGAAATATTAAATGTCAATTAAGACATCATGTAAACAGTATGAAAAATATTAAATTCTATTTAAGTGGATATTTGTACTAATACAAATAGTGCAGCCTAAAATTAGAAAAATGATATGTTAAGAAACTAAATTTTATGCTTTGGTTACCTAAAATTGTCAATTTGGTTACCTAAAATTGTCAAAAAACAAAATATTTTCAATACAACTGCACATTGCATACAATATATAAAAAACAACTGATAAGTGCCAAATAAAAACCAACAAACTCAAGATCAAGAAACTGGTAATATAATCAAATAAATAAGGAATCCCATTTACAGTAGCTGATCTAAACCAAAAAATATCCGACATAAATGGTTATATATACCCATTAAAGAAACAATGTATTTAAACCAGTTTAGAAAGAGAACACATTGAAAACCAAACTAAGATTAATCTTGGGCAAATCTGTCTGCATATTCGTCATCAGTCTCGTAACCCTCCAACTGTTTGGTCCTTGCATGCATGTACATGTTTACACATAATTTCTTCCGGTACTGCGCAATAGGGAAAGGTATAGGCAATTCAGCAATCTGTTGGTGAATAACATGCTCAGCAAAACAAATAGTGAACATCCCACAATCACTGCACAAACAAAAAATTATCAAAACAAAAACCAAAAGTAAAATCATACAAGATACAATAAATAAATAAATGAAAACAATATAAACCTTACCATCACTTTGTTCCGGTACCCCCTTTACAAATTCAAGTTCAATTATGTCTTGTTCCGCCTTATTACAATATGGTTCACTCTCGAAATCAATATCAGTCCTATCCCTCCAAAAACCACAGTTAGACAATATTATGGGAAGGATGAAAATATAAGGCTCACACATATCCATAATTTTTGATTGCATTTGTGAACTGGTTGGTTGCAAAGAATTGTAAACTTGTAACAGTCTGCGATGCACATCAAAAGTCAATAGAAACCAGTGTGGTGGAGATGACATGTGAATGGGGAACAACACATAATCAACATTGAACCAGGGTGTATTCACTTCCATGGAAAATCCACGGACATATTTAGCAATAACACAATCCCCCGTTAATAAACTCTTATCTGAATTTTTTGAAGTGTATGCTTCATGCAAAGCAGTTATCTTCGCATGAAACAAGCAGTCCGTGGTCGTTGCTCTGATGTGAACACTATCAGCCTGTCTGACCAATTTCCGGAAGTAGTATAGTGCAATATTGATGTGCTGAGAGTAATAAAGAAAAAATTAATATTTGTACAGTTGATGGAAAAAACAATTATATGTTAACTGTAACCAAAATTGTTATAAATAGTTACTAAAAAAGTCTAATAAGGTAACCATATTTATCACTAAAGTTTTTTTTTTTTTAAAAAAAGGAACTCACATCATCATCCAGCCACTGTCCTGGGGTCTTCAACTTGTAGAACCACATTTTTGAAGAAATTGGTATAGACCCAAACATAAATGAAGGAACAATCTTATTGCTGACTCCCGGAAATTTATCAGTCCTTCATTGTAAAAGCATATCAGAGAACACAGTCTAAATGTAAAAATTACAATATAATCATACACTGTAGCCAAATCATTATTGATGATGCATTAATAACCAATATATAGAACCTCTATATTACAAACAGTTACATGCTAACCAATAAATAGTAAAATAGTAACCAAAACATAATAACATATTAA
The DNA here is from genome assembly GCA_034770075.1 of Aralia elata. Classification (NCBI taxonomy): domain Eukaryota; kingdom Viridiplantae; phylum Streptophyta; class Magnoliopsida; order Apiales; family Araliaceae; genus Aralia; species Aralia elata. The sequence goes on along the minus strand of CM068387.1, from coordinate 68,297,982 downwards.
ACATTAACCAAAACATAATAACATATTAAACAGAGCATAATATAACAGTAAACAAAACATAAGTTAATAATAAACTAAAATACATTATAATAATAACAAAACATAGACATCATGTAATCAACAACAAACTTGGCAACCTGTTTGAAGTAAACAAATATGAAATAAACAAAAATAATATAAAAGGATCTAAAACAGTACTCTGAGGGCACATTAATATAAACCAAAACATAGTATTCTAAAAACCATAATGTACTGTAATACTTATAATTTGTTTCCAAAATAAAACAGATTTCTTTGTATTATAAAAAAATCCATAATTGTAAAGCTACAACTAACAATACCTTTTTCTGTTGTTTAAGCCAACCTTAAACCACTGATCAAATAATGCTTCTTCGTATTTAGATGGCATGGCCATGCATAATTTTGGGAATGCACAAATGTCTGTACGATTTTGAGTATCACCCTTAGAATATGAAGAAGCAGACCCAAATTTTGTTGTATATGGAGACCTCAAAAAAGTACTATTTGACTGTTCACGAATTGGTCTACCACGTCGCATATGGGCACTCTTCTCCACCTCAACACAATCAGCTATGTCCTGGGTGGTTAATATCATTTGATCAAGTGGGGAAATGTCTTCTGTATCCATTTTATAGCCCTATATCAATTGACAAAAAATAGAACATATAAAATCAACCCAAACACATACAGGTAACAATGTAATTAAAAAAAAATCTAAACTATATTATAATGCACTAACCAAAATAACATATGCAGGTAACTAAAATTTGAAGTAACCAATCCAAACAACGAAATATTAACCAATATATGAAGTAATAGGAATAAAGTCATTTATATAGAAAAAATTTGTATTGCATTAACATAAGCTATAATGCACTATTCTATATACTACAATGTAGTAACCAATGTATACTATAATGCAGTACCCAAAATTTGCAATACAAAATCACAAAACAGTAACAAACTGTATATAATACAGTAACCAAATATACATATGCAAGTAACAAAATTTTTGAATTAACAATAAACTGAACAGGGTTAATAAAAAAACTTAAAAATCATCTAATCAAAACCAACAAATGCAATTGCAAATCCAACATATACAGTAAATTGTTTTTTTTAATATAACAATAACCTGATCAGCAACATAAACAACAATCTCCTTCCCACTTGGTTGGCTTAATAAATCAAAAGATGGCATGTCATTGTCCTTGCCAATCTGTGAAAAATTTTAAAGAAAAAAATAATTAATCATTTAAACAAAAAATACAAAAAAGACATAATAAACAAAACTAGGAATGTCATTGATCTTTTTCATAGTGTTTAAAAAAACCTACATTTTATCAATAAAAATTGAAAAAATTAAATACAAATGAAAATCAACACAATATGAAAACCTTTGTATCGTCTTCTTCAAACTGAATCCCACCAACACCACCAGCATCGGCATCAACACCACTATGAAACTGTTTTGAATTGCCGAGAACTTCAACTACAACATCATCATCAACATTCATAACATCATCAGCTACAACATTAACATTGCCAGCACCAACATTATCATCCAACTCAATATCATCATCATCATCATCATCGTCGTCGTCGTCGTCAACAGATACATCTTTACGATTGATATTACTAGACTGACGTTTTAAATGCTTTCTAAACATCTTCTTCATGTCCCTACAAATCTGAAAATGAAGCAATTGCATTTGATCTTTTAATTCAACACCCAAATCCTCAATTTCTTTCTTCACCTTCAATTCCAAAGGCTTCACCCGAGTATCTATAACCTTTTTCAAATCAGAAATAGAAAACCTAAAGTCTTTACCCTTCCTTGATGATTCAACTTTAATATCTGAAATCTTGGGACCACTATCACTTGTACTAAAAAAATAAAATCCACCTAATTCCAACCTCACCTTCTCATCCTCCGTAGGAACAATATTTTGAACAATCAACTGAAACATATTAAAAGCAACAAATATACCATGTCAGAACAATTGAACATAAAACATAAACACAATTACTAAAAAACAGTAACCAATACCATATATAAAGGTAGCCAAATATAATGAAACTGGTAACTATCATACCTGACCAGATCCAAACACCAGGTCATTCAACTGGACGTTAGTAGGAGGCTTTCCTAACTCCCTCCATCTAAACAATCTGAATTCTGAAACATTATCATCAATACAAAAGCCCCTGACCTTCAATGTAGGAATTGTTTCAAACAAAAAAACTTGAAACACATAAGGTAATCCATTAAGCTTGTAGGATTTGCAATAACCTTCCCTGAAAAAATTGTACATCACTCCACCATATTTATCCTTCTTTACATGACCCTTTAATGCAAGTGATAGTGATTTCTTTGTTTGTTCAAAAGCAACTTTTCCCCATGGATACCTTTCAAACTCCCCATGACACAAAAAGTTAAACAGAGCTTCATCAACATAATTGTCAGAAACAGTAGCTAATATGAAATTAAAAACCAAGAAAATGATAGACATCCTAACTGCCTCATCATCATCATTAAAAAAAGCACTCCTATATATCCTCCCTATACTAGACCGAGTTACAACCTCATTTCCAAAAAATTTTTTCACAAACAAATTTTCAATCCCCTTGTAACCTTCAATATCTTCATCTCCTTTCCAATTTAAACCAGAAATTAAAGAAAATTCAGGCAATCCAAACCTTACCCGTCTCTCACCAAAAGTAAACCACATTTCCCCATTATCCCTTTGATAAACTTCCCTAACCAAAGCATGATGGATAATCTGGGAAAACATTTGGGGCTGTCCAAATTCTAAAAATTTATCAAAACAAGACAACTTAAACTTTTTCAACTGTACGTCAGACAATTTACACTTGATAATATTTGGCACTTCCAAATCACACCAGTAAATGACTTTTGCTGTAAAATTTCGATGATGCTCCTCATAGAATAGATCCCAAATCTGAAAATGCAGTAAATTTGATTAGAAACACACTACACAAAACAAAATACAACATCTAAAAAACTTCAAAAACAAAGCTATTAAATCAACGATATCCAATTACAATAATAATAGTAACAAAATAATATCAGCAAGTAACCATAACCCAAAATTAAGCAAACTATTTAATTAATAACAAATAATGTTCTAACAAATATATAAAATAAAACTAACAATACTTAAAATCGAAAAAAACATAACCATTTTAACAAATCGTAATGAAAACAGTAATTTTAACAACTAAAAGCTGAACAATCCTTCAAACAACTCCAACTCTAATGAAATACAATACATTTTAAAAGGTATATAATTAGCAGTTTCCAAACATATGAATGAAGGTAACTAAAAATCAATTTGCAAGTAACCAACAAAATATATTCAACCTGTATAACCACAATACTGTAATCTAATAAACAAAACAAAATAAACTATTTACAAAATCTCAACTCAATATGCAAACAATAATTTTACCAAACAACAACTTCAACATTAATGACACTACTCACAAACATAATAAACAACAACATAAACCAGAACATCATCATACAAAAAAACAAAAACATAAGTAACCAAAAACAAATAAAAAATCTATATTCATAACAAAAATTAAAAATAGCAAACCTTCAAATGTTTTTGCATGGGAACAATTTTTTGCTTATTATGCTCGACTTCAATTTCTTTCTCAACTATTTGTTGAGAACCTTCAAAATCAGAATCTATACATGCGACTGATTTAACCTTCTTCTTCGCATGTCTCCCCAACCTCTTTTCTTCAACATCTGACTTCAACACTAAATTCTTCCCCTCTTTACTATACTTTGAAGTAATATCCTTCCCATGAACAGTTGTCTGCAAATCCTTCAAACCATCATCACCCCTAGGGGTGCACAAAAAGCCTGCAGCCTGCGGCCTGGCCTTGATCCGGCCTGGGCCCGGCCTGGTCAAAGCCTGGCCTGGTCAAAGCCTGGTCCGGTCAGGCCCGGTCTGAAGGCTGAAAAAAGGCCGCTATTTAGAAGGAAAAATCTGGCCTGGCCTGGCCTGGATAAAAGTCTGGCCTGGATCGGCCTGTGGCAGACCTTAAGCTTGGCCTGTTTCACTCTTAGTATTTTTTTTTTATATCTTAGCAGCCCATTGTCCCAGCCCAGCAACCCAACATGTCTTATGGTTTAAATAATTTTAAGTTGCAAGTCTGCAACCCACAAGGCACAAGGCACCAGTAACATATGTTTTTAAAAAAAACGGAGTGGTCCCAATTACAATAAATTTAGTATATTATTTTTTAAGACCAACAAGTTGGCCAACAACGGACAAAAAAAATAACACTGCCCTATGTTGCCATAGTGCCATGGATCATGACTCACTGTCATTCATCAGTGATTAGTCTCATCAGCAACGACAACTAACTTAACCATTTAGCCATTTAGGATTTAGCAAACAAATTCACCAATTCTGTGCACGGAACAATCTATTCTTTTCTTATTTATCAAAAAATAAAATAATATTTACTTATCAAAAGTTATAACTTATAAGTTGTAACTTGTAAGTTGTAATACATTATTTTTAATTAATATATTAATTAAGTTTAAAATTTTAATTATTTATTTTTAATTTCTTATAAATACATTTAATTGATATACTAGATAGTTGATTAAATTTTAATATTAATGTACTACTTAGTTTATTAATATTAATAAGTTAGTTGATTAAATTTTAATATTAATATAGTACTTAGTTTATTTAATATTCATAAAATTATAAGTTAGTTAATTAAAATATAATATTAACATACTGGTTAATTTATTTAATATTAATAAGTTAGACAGTTAGTTGATTAAAAGTTTATTAATATGTAATATTTATAAACATAATTACATAAATAATTAATTAAGTACAATAATATGAAAATAGTTGTGACTTGTAAAGTTGTAAGTTATTTACTTATAGACTTATAGTAGAGACTAGAGAGTAAGAGTCTAAGAGAGTAGGAGACAGGAGCCTGCCAAGTGCCAGCTTTGTCCTTTAAATCTTCAAAGTTTGGATAGATGATGGGATTGGACGGTTGGACTAAAAGGAAAAAATAAAAATAAAGAAGCTTAGCAGGCTAGCAAGTAGCAGTTAAGACTCTTAGCTGATAACAGGCCCAGATGGACCGGACAATAAAGAACATGTAGATCAGAAATGGATGTTGGACCGGACAGGTAGAATTAAAAAAAAAAAAAAAAGGTGCAGGACCATACCGGACTAGCCTGGCCTGGCCTACAGGCCTTAACAGATCAGTTTTTTGAGGGATAAGCCTGGCCTGGCTTGGCCTACAGGCCCAAAGTCAAGGCCTGGCCTGGTCTGGTCAACGGCCAAGGCCTGGCAGACCCAGGCCGGACCAGGCCAGGCCGGCCTGTTGTGCAACCCTAATCACCCCTAACTCGTTTCCTCTTCCTATCGCTCTTCTTATCCGCCATTTCTTCCCTGCTCTTCCTCGTAGACACCATCAAACACAAAGACAAAATAAATCGACAAATGTATAACCACTGAACCAGAACAAATCGAACAACTTACAAATAATCAAGAAGAAAACACGAATACAAAAACGAGAAACTAAAAAGCCAAACAACAACTACGAATATGAACCGGCAACAACAATCACCGTCGACTGATAAGGAGAAAAAAAGTACCCAAACCAAAGAACAAGGGTTTCCAATGATAAAACGCAAAAAAGAAATTTAAAATGAAACCCGTACCCATATCCCACAAAAAGCGGATACGGTTTATTTTTAAAAAAATAACTGAATAATAATGACATCAGCACATTAAATAACAAAGCATAATTAAGGGAATGACTATTATTCACTAATAATGTAAATAAAATTAAAAATACATTAATTGGTTAAATATTTAGTGAGTGCACTATTCTTGTAATTATTTTTAAAAATGTAATATAAAATGTAATTAGTCCATTCATTTAACACCAAATTAGTGGATATCATATCAGCATACTTCACGATATCGGGACATTCCGGGTCAAAAAGACCAGAGTGCCCCACGTCAAGGACGTGTCCCAATTCTAATGACGCCCCAACTCCAAGATGATAATTTTCCAGAAGGGAGCAGAGCGTTCTGCTTTTCATACACGGGAACATCGCCCTTATCGTCATACCAAAAGTGAACCTCCAGAATTCTCTAGCATACACATTTAGAAAAAGAACCCACTTTCAATCCTATAAATCCTTGTCATATCTACATAATTTCATCAAAGAGAAAAAGAGGAGACAGAAATGGCGGAAGTGAAGAACAAGCAGATAGTGTTGAAAGAATATATTAGTAGTGGTTTCCCCAAACAGACAGATTTCATTACAAAAACTGGAGCTATAACTCTAAAGGTGCCAGAGGGCTCAAATGGGGTTTTGGTGAAGAATCTCTACTTGTCTTGTGATCCATTCATGAGATCTCGTATGACCAAGAGAGAGGGCAGCTATGTTGAGTCCTTCACCCCTGGTCAGGTAATTTTTTTTTCTCTATTATTACAATTAAATATGTTGTGACATTATAATTTTTCTTAAATTTATAAGTTTTAATTTGTTTAAATATGTCATCTTATATTTTGTTAATTATATGTGTTCGATAGATTGTATCTTTACTTAATAAATAAGCATATTATGAGTATATGATGACAAATTTATGTCGTCGGTAGATACGTTTTAAATGGATATGAGGGAATTAAGAAGAGTGAACACTAGTTTAGTCTATCATATCGTTTAGAGTTCTAACTTTGTCATGAATTTGTCGAACGTATAAATCATTTCCCTACTATTATTCCTATAATATACCTCCTCGGTTCCAAATTAATAGGATCATTATTGACCTTTTGAAAGTCAATTTAAAACATTTTCAAATAAATTACAATATAAGGAATATTATAATAAATATTTAGGCTAATTTACAATATTTATCATTTGATTTTAAAAAATGAATAAGAATCTTATAATTTGGTACGGAGGGAGTACGTCAAACAAATCTACGCTATTAGCTCGAGTATTAAACATGCTAGTGACTTATTGTTCGATGTCACGATTTCGGTCAAAAGTAGCTTAACACGAATGGATTTTTGTAATAATTTTAAATTATCATAAACTGGTTTTCTAAAAGGAAAAAAGAAGTTAAATGAATTATGGACTATTAAGCCCATATCCCCTCGAAGCCTGTCCATAGCTATTGATAGTGATGGGCTGATGGCAATGACCTTTTTTAAACAACAAATTTTTACCATTGAAATATCAGTGTTCTAAAAATCCCTTCCAAGGTCCGATTAATCCTCACCCAGGTGTCAAGTGGTCCTCTACCGTCTTAATTTGGCGACGTCTACTTTAAAGCTCTACAATACTTAAAATGAATTTGTTAAGCCTTAAAAGAATATTTTTTTCCTGTAATATTTCATGTAAAATTGTAAAAGAATTACATACGATACGCTTTCTATATTATAACGAGTATGTATAACAGAAAAAATAAATAAATGTGCTTGCCTAGAAAACGCCTTGTTCGCCTAAAAAAATGCCTAGGTGGACTAGGCGCTAGACCCCCCCCCCCCGCGCGGTCGCGTAGGTCCGTCTAATTTTTAGAACACTGTGAAATATAGCACTAAAGCATGAGACTTAAAATTTTTAGTACACGTCCCGTTGTTATCCGGATGATACTAATTCACTTAAGAGGTTGTACATGTGTACTGCTCTGTGAATAGTGTTACAGGATATTGGTACATGTTTAGTAACACGTTAACAATTTCACGGGCATGTTTAACTATTTAAAATGTCATCTAATTGTTTTATATTTAAAATGCTAGCTATGGATCAGTCCCCTAAAAATTAATTATATTATTTAGATGAGTGTAATTGTATTTTTTATATGTTGAAATGCTTAAAGAGCACTAGGGATGGATGTAAACTTTTTCACTCAGGATCATAAGTATGTATTGGTGACCTTTGTTGGTAATGCTTGCAGCCTATCGTCGGATATGGTGTGGCTAAAGTTTTGGATTCAGGGCATCCAAATTTCAAGAAAGGTGACTTGGTTTGGGGGTTTACTGGATGGGAAGAGTACAGCCTCATTACAGCTATAGAATCTCTAATTAAAATTGAGCACACAGATGTGCCTCTTTCCTACTATACAGGATTGCTGGGTAAGTCTTATTACTTTCTATATGTCCAGAAATCTTTTTGGATATAACACCTTAACTGCTTGATTTTTGTTCTATTCAAGCATAGCTCATGCAAGCTTCTTCTGTTGAAATCTCAACTGGTTTGCGTCACCATAAATGTGTCATAATACAAAGACAGCAAAAAGTCTTCTTTTCATACAAATTTTTTTATTAAAAAAAATTATTATGTAAAACCGTTTTGAAAAGTAAAAGATGGCATGCAGCAAATTCTTACATTTGCACATCAGTTATAAATGGACATATCTATGTATACACCCAAATTGTACATCCAAAAACACAACCAAGTATAAAATGATAGTAAAATATTTCTCTCCCCTTTCTATACAACAATTTCTCTATCCTCATTTACTACTATTTTACACTTGAGTATGTCTTTGAATGTACACTTCGGGTGTGTACATAGCTTTATTTGTTATAAATTTATAAAATTACCAATTTAAGTAAACCCCTTTACTTATGGAAGAACCGAATGAGTACATCTCAACATCTTATCTGCATCATTCCACGTACTGAATTTAGGTCAAGCTGAACATTATACAAAGTATAATAAGACTTAAAGGGAGAAATTGGGAAGATAGGTAGGTGAAGAGGGACCTTGGTCCTTGTGTGCTTTGCAGCCGGTTATACCATGCACACACACGTATGCTGCTTGTTTATTGCATATTTCATTTGTGCAAATCATTGAAACAGACCAATTAATTATAATCTCTCTTCAACATGAGCATAATCTGCCAGAAGTTGGAGGTTAACTGTTATACGATGTTCACCTTTAGGGTTGCTTGTTTATTGCTTGTTAATAGATCTCTGTCATCTCATATAACCATCTATAGAACCCAGTATATATTATTGTACATGTATATATATAGACTGTATGCAGTTATCACCATGACACGATCCTCATTTGTGTTAGAGAGTTTGGACCCTTAAAAATTTCTGTGGAAAGAATGCTTGTACTTTTTAGACATGGCTGATGGATGATCAATCCTTGTTATAAGTTGCCATTAACATCAAAGATGTTTGAATTATTTACAAAAAGAAAAATGGGAAATATTTAGATTAATCTTTGTCCATATTTCAGCTTTGTGCCAATCAGTTTCAAACTCAATTTTAATTACTGGTTCTATGGCATTGATTAGTGAAATTATGCATAATAAAACCATTCCTGTTGTGTCTCAGTCAGCAATTTAGGCTATCAAGATGCTCTTACCATTAGTAGATTACAAAACCGTGGCTGTGCTGCTATCTCTAATTACATGTACAATGCTCATCACTATTATCATTATTTTTAGCTAGGTTGATTGCTCATTAATTCTTGTGTCATGTTATAGGTATGCCTGGTTTGACTGCTTATGTTGGTTTTTATGAGGTGTGCTCTCCGAAGAAAGGAGAGACTGTTTTTATTTCAGCAGCATCCGGAGCAGTTGGTCAGCTTGTTGGGCAGTTAGCAAAGTTGTTGGGCTGCTATGTTGTAGGGAGTGCTGGAAGCAAAGAAAAGGTTGGTGCACTTGAAGTGTTTATTTTGTCTAGTTATTTTAACCAAGCTTATCAAACATAAGCAGTTTTGCAGCAAACAAATCTATCTATCTATCTATCTATCTAAATATATATATATATATATATATATATATATATATATAGATAGATAGATAGATAGATAGATAGATATATGTGTGTATTATTTTATTTTTATATTCTTTTACCCTCCCCTAGTTATTTTGATGAGGGCATCGCTGATAATTGAATTAACTGTTAGTTGAGGTTTGGGCTGCGTAGTGTAATTAAATTGACTAGCTTCTATGTTTAACTGTTGTTTTCTTTTTTATAAGGTTGACCTCCTGAAGAATAAATTTGGGTTTGATGAGGCTTTTAACTACAAAGAAGAGGAAGACCTGGTTGCGGCTTTGAAAAGGTCAGTACCTATTTTTCCTTCCCTAAAGGATCATGATAGCTCAATGAAGCATGAAATCTTAATTTCACCCTGGAAAATGGGGGTGCTGATTTAAGAAACCTTTTTTTGTGTGGTAAAGTGGAAGTTCTTGTTATATATAGCAAGAATCTTTACTCATCTTTGAATTCCTCCCTACCTTTTAGCCAGTTAGAATAGTTCTATAACTGGCCTGGTAATAAATCTTTTACGCTATGTTTGTTTTTAGAGTAAAATTCAAAAAACCACCTGTGGTTTACTCAATTCTTGAGCCACCACCTGTGTTTTGAAAACTATAGTTTCATTACCTGGGTTTACAATCCCGAATGTTTATTATTTTCAAGAGATTACAATCCCATGGAATATAGTCCTTAGGCTTCAAAATTAGTAATCCTGTCACTTTTTTATCCTTTTAAAAAATAACCATGTGTTTGTTTAGAGGGGATTATACGTGGGATGGCTGGAATAAGGGTATATTCCTTAAAAAAATAATAATGCTAAGTTAGGGTTTACTTGATATTTAAGGGGAGGGGATTAAATACTCCCCCATTTTAGGGTATTATATTAGCAGTAGGACTTAATAGTCCATCCTCCATAATACAAATTCAGAAACAAACATGTGATTAAAATTTTAAAAGACTAAATAATCCCATCTCCTTATTAATCCTTGCAAACAAACATAGCCTTAGTACATCTGATGTTTAACTCGACCAAAATACAAAGTGAATCTAGATACTTGGATGTTTATGTCTATTCACTTTCCGGGCTGGTTCATTTCCATCACCTTATTTTTTTATTGCTGTTTTATTTTTATCAGGTACTTTCCTGATGGCATTGACATTTACTTTGATAATGTTGGAGGAAAGATGCTTGATGCAGTACTGGCTAACATGAGAAATCATGGACGCATTGCGGCGTGTGGGATGATCTCACAGTACAACCTCGATAAGCCTGAAGGTGTACACAATTTGGGCAACCTTATTTGGAAACGAATCCGCATACAAGGGTTTCTCGTATTCGATCACTACCACCTCTATCCCAAGTTTCTGGAGACAGTTCTACCTTATATAAAGGAAGGGAAGATAAAATACATTGAAGACATAGCCGAAGGCCTTGAGAGTGGCCCGACAGCTCTGGTTGGGCTTTTCTACGGCCGCAATGTTGGAAAGCAAGTGGTGGCTGTTGCTCATGAATGAGTCAGTGTCTATTATCTGGAGTCTTGCCTTGTAAATAGAATAAAACATAGTGCTTATGTAGGCTTTGTTTTCCCATGTTTTTCTGTTGATGTAGAGTTCTTTCTTCTTAGAAAGATCATCAGTTTCATGTACTCATATATTGTAATGGGTTTCACAAATAAAGTGCGTAGGGAGAGTATCTCTATTTTGTTTGTCAATGGTCTGGGGTCTAAAGCTGATTGTTTTGCGAAACATGTTTTTGGATTTAATCAATATCATTATCTTTTCATTAAATTATTTTCAGCACCCAAATTTTTTAATTTACTTGTGTTTTTTTAAAATGCATACATCTACCTCTCATGAATGGTCTGGACTTATTGCTTAAAATATATTATAAAAATAATTCAAAAAAATATGTCTAATTGTATTTTACCATGCACAAACTTTAATAGTTCAAAAAGAATTATTGTTTCTTGGATTCATAACGAACATTAGTAGTCATAGGAGGCGGCAGGAGGGTCAACCTATGCCGCCTCATGTGACCTCTAAATCTTGTCCTGAAGCAAATCACAAATTGAACCCTCATGAACGAACAAACGGAAGAAAATTACTAGATTCTTTTTGACTGGGGTGTGTGAATTTTTCTGGTTATATGAGAATAGTTTTGGGGCAAATAGTTGGCCTTTAAATTCATGTGTAGCATTGAAGTGGTAGCGCAGTCTGCTTATTTAAACTATTTCCATAATCCAATCATAATTGACCTCAAAATGATGTAGAAACTCTTTATGACTCCTAGTTTTGTGAAATTGACGAAGCTTGTAGCCTTTTGAGGAAACCACATTGACTAGCTTCTCTCTTCAACATGAGCATAATCTGCCAGAAGTTGGAGGTTAACTGTTATACGATGTTCACCTTTAGGGTTGCTTGTTTATTGCTTGTTAATAGATCTTTGTCATCTCATATAACCATCTATAGAACCCAGTATATATTATTGTACATGTATATATATAGACTGTATGCAGTTATCACCATGACGCGATCCTCATTTGTGTTAGAGAGTTTGGACCCTTAAAAATTTCTGTGGAAAGAATGCTTGTACTTTTTAGACATGGCTGATGGATGATCAATCCTTGTTATAAGTTGCCATTAACATCAAAGATGTTTGAATTATTTACAAAAAGAAAAATGGGAAATATTTAGATTAATCTTTGTCCATATTTCAGCTTTGTGCCAATCAGTTTCAAACTCAATTTTAATTACTGGTTCTATGGCATTGATTAGTGAAATTCTACATAATAAAACCATTCCTGTTGTGTCTCAGTCAGCAATTTAGGCTATCAAGATGCTCTTACCATTAGTAGATTACAAAACCGTGGCTTTGCTCCTATCTCTAATTACATGTGCAATGCTCATCACTATTATCGTTATTTTTAGCTAGGTTTATTGCTCATTAATTCTTGTGTCATGTTATAGGTATGCCTGGTTTGACTGCTTATGTCTTGAGGGGGGTGGGGAGGATGATGCACAAAAATAACCATTAATGACAAATTGCAATTTTTCCCAAACCCTTGAGGCTATTTTGGCCCTTTAACTAGTGTGGCCTTAGGAATTGGGCTCTACCATTGGCTAGTCGAACTCGTCCACTATATAATAAATATCCAACTATTATTCATCAATGATGATACTTTCAGGTCAGAACAATTCAAGTAGGGGTGAAAACGATGTCATCTTTTATCATTCATGTTACCTCCCTAGGTCAATGCTTAGCGGGAGAAATTGAAGAACATGTATAATAGAAGAGATCTTAATCCTTAATTCAAATATGAGATTGAGCTAAGCTTTTCGTATATTTGAGCCGATTTAGTTAAAATCATTAATTTCTTAATTACTCAAACATGAATATTAAGACTCAATTGTACTCGCGTTAGGCTCAATTTATCTTTAATTTTTTAGTGCAAAGCTTGAACCATAAGTACTTGACTTAAATCGGCCCGTTTGTAACCCTAACTTCAAGTAATACCTATTGATCTCATATTAATGTAAGATATGTTATAAAAATATCAATATTCACTTGTGAAAATAGCAGTTTACTTTATTTTTCCTTCTTTACTTCACTCCTTGCCTGATTTTAAATTATCCACCTAATATTGCGTTTGTGAGTTTGAAGGGATGAGATAGGAAAGTAAAGTATATGAGAGGAAGGGATGAGAATGGATTATAATTTTTTCTTATCATGTTTGTAAGTTTTAAAAAGGAAGGGAAATGATGTGATTTTAATTATATTACTATATTACCCTTACATATTAATATAATAAATGACATAATTTGTTTTGAAAGGTTATTTTAGGTAATATAAAATATTTAACTTTCTCATCCTTTCTCATTCCTCTAAATCCTCCCACTTTTGGGGTGAAAGTTTTAAATCAAAAATGAAATCAACTTTATCTCCAAATCCTTTCCCATTTCCCTTCCCCCTAAAAAACTCACAAACATAAGATTTGGGAGAATTTTAATTATTTTTCCTTTTCTTTCTTTTTCTTAAAAAAAAACTTACAAACATAGTATAAACGAACCCAGTGGCGCTTTTGACCTGCAAATCACATCATCCCCTTTAAACTTATCATCACAATAAATTTAATTACACCAAATATAAAATAAGGGATTTTCTTGGTCAACTAGGTTACCCTAACGCTGAATTTAATTACGAAATCATTTGAATTCTATATATTTAATTTTTTTGGGTACTAAAATTCTATATATTTAATTGGATAGTGACATTCAAAAAGCAACATAGGAGAGTTCATTAACTCAATATGGTTGGGTGCAAGACTTGTATGCACAAACAAAATAGAAGCATTTGGTTTGTAGGTGAGAATGAAGGAGCGTTATAATTACGAGATGTACATATTATAATATCGGTAATGATATATATTGTGAATATGTATGGCGATTTTTTAATTATTAATTATTATGTATATTTTTTAATAGTATTTTTTTTAAAGAGATGTGTAATAAATAAGACTCCCTTATAATTCTTATCAATTTTATATATTGATAAGTTTCACAATTATAATTTGACATAAATTTATAGATAGTAGGACTCTTACAAATTACAATATATATATATATATATATATATATATATATAAGGATTTTAAAAGCCATAAAATATGTAGAGTAAATTAAGGAGACAGCTGCCACGATACTAATTAACAATTAAGCACACGTGTTCATTTCACTCCCATGCAAATACATGCAGACAAATATATATATCGTAAGAAAGAAAGACTTTTTGTTTTTTGTGTTCTTTTTGCTTCCTTATGGACATAGAAACATTGAAGACTTCCAAACACATGAAACATGGGATGATAAAGAATATATGTTTTCTTTTTAAAAAAAACATTGTTTTTAAAAAACATTGTTTTAAAAAAAATAAATGGAGCATAATTAATTGCTCATTTTTCAAACACAAACAATTTACCAAATTTATTACAAAAAAAGTGATACTTATACTCTTAAATTTTCCACGAATGCTTTTTAAGAGTAAAAAATTAAATAAAACCCCAGTGATGAGTAATGTTTTAATAATCATGTGTATAAATTAGTGGGTATGTATATAACATGAAAGTGATATATTAGTCATTTAGTTTATATAATTTTTTATTCTTAAAAAGCAAGATTGAATGCAAGTAATATCAAATCCCCGAGTACTTTTTAATTTGTGCATTAACAACCGTTGTCACACTAATTTTTCACTAACAAAAAAAATAAAATAAAATTAGTATACAAACTATTTTCTCTCAATTAGTACATAGTGCACGTCTAATTACTTCACCTCCCCTATTATACCATAAAATAACTAATGCACCATCTATCTATCTATCTATCTATATATATATATATATATATATATATATATTGTTAGAGTATGTTTCACATGTGGCTGCCACCACTTTCATAAGCCGCCCAAATGCTCATTTAATTTGTCAAAATTCATGTGCCTCCATTCCTCATTTTCCAAGTTCGCATGCCAGACCCCTTTTGCTATAAAAGGCGAACCATTTCTGCAAATCAGGACACACCAATCCTCTCCATCTCTCAGTATTCTTTATAGCAAGTAGAAGGAGTTAGGAATATTCGGTAGGAATGATGTCAAGAGTGAGGATATAAGGAGAAAAGAAATAATTAATTTATTTCTCAGTTGAAAGCTTGTATTTTCTATATTATTTTCATAGTGAAGTTCTGGGATCTCTCTCCGTGGTTTTTACCCAATTGGGTTTTCACGTTAATTCTGGTGTTATTATTTTGTTTCCACGTACAATTATTTTATTCCATGTTAACAAACACTAAACAACTACATATCCTCCACCGTTAAACGTCTTTTCGGCTCGTTATTTGGTGATTTGGCGAGCGGTCAGAATTTGGCATTAATATTGGCGCTAGAAGGAGGGCCGCTTTAGTGCTACGATAAATTTTCAATCACCTAGAATTTTAATCGGAGTTTTAATCAGAGATATGGTGACGAGCAAGGCAAACACGATTAATGGACGGGAAAAATCAACGGTCGACCCATCTTCCCAACCCCGGGGCTCGGTCAAGGACAGGTTGGGGCCTTCCAACCATGTCTCAGACATGCTCAGGCCCCACAGTCACTCTATGGGCCCATCGAAGGCTAAGACGACACTAACCAGACGACAGTTGTTCTCAACTACACAAAAGACAATAGTCCCCCACAGTCGTGCCGAAGATTGGAACTCAAAGCGAGATGCCCGGGATAAAAGGAAAATGATTTTAGCCAAAAAGATGCAGGAGAATAAAGACGCTATGGAAGCCCTATGCCTTCAACAGAATGAGTTAGATGCTCAGATGACACTACTGTTGGGTGGGGAAAAGGTTTCCTCCAGCCATCATCATCGTCGGGAAGCATCGCCAGGGAACCGATCCAGGACACATCGTTCGGACGGCTCTCGGCGGGAAAAGAACAAGCGTAAGAGCCGTTCTCGAGAGGGTAGCAGCGATGGGAGAAGACAAAGGCAGCGGGTGGCTTCTTCATAGAAGAATCGGGATAAGCGTAAGTTATCCCCCAGGAAGGAAGAGTCTGAAGCTCTTGCCCGAAGGGTGGCATAACTAGAAAAGAAATTGGCAACGGTCAATCAGGAGAAGGAGACTCCTATTGATCCAACGTCGCCCTTTTCTCCAGAAATCGATCGGGTAAGAGCCGACCCCAACAAGAAGGTCCCAGACTTGGAGAGTTTTGATGGCACTGGTGATCCCTATGACCACACCTAAACGTACAATCGACTAATGAAATATTATGATTATTCGGATGCTGCCAAGTGCCAGATATTCATCGCAACCCTAAAGAAAGAAGCTCGTCAATGGATGACATCGCTTGCCCCGAATTCGATCTCATCATGGAAGGAACTTTGCGACAAATTTCATAGTCGATTCGGGAGCAATAAAAAGAGGGGTAAACCAACTGGTTCCCTGGTGCAAATAAGGCAGTACCCCAACGAGACCTTGAACCAGTATGTGAAGAGATTCCGTGAGGCGGTCGAAAAATTAACAAACTTGAACGGACCTTAGGCTCTAGGATACTTTCAAACAGGATTGGACGTGGTAAGGTCAAAGAAACTGGTGAATGATATGATGTTCGATCCTCCGAAGGACTTGTTCGAAGCTTATGATCGGGCGGAGAACTTCATTGCCATCGAAGAA
Source organism: Aralia elata (assembly GCA_034770075.1). Classification (NCBI taxonomy): domain Eukaryota; kingdom Viridiplantae; phylum Streptophyta; class Magnoliopsida; order Apiales; family Araliaceae; genus Aralia; species Aralia elata. The sequence continues at coordinate 68,280,936 of CM068387.1, read as the reverse complement.
GCTATAGGGAGCCTAAGGCCGCATTCACAATCTTTAGAGAAGACAAAAGATCGGGATAGAAACAACTATCCCAGGGCAGATAATAATCAAAACAGATCGGACAACCAGACAAAAAAGAGTTTCCATAATGGGGGTTCGGGGGAAGGCCGACCACCCTTTCCGAACCGTAACGTCAATAGAGTCTTCACCCCCCTCAATACAAATCGGGCGAAGATACTGGAAGAAATACGGGACAAACCTTATTTTGAACCATGTCCGATAAATACTCGTTCATATAAAGGAAATCAAAGCAGATACTGTAACTATCATCAGACTGCTGGACACTCTACCGAATATTGTTGGCATTTGAAGGATTTGATCGAGAAGAATGTTCGGAATGGGAAACTAGTCCAGTATGTTGTGCAAAAGGATTCGAAAAGAAAATCAAGTAACACAAACCAAGAGCAAAATCTGAACACACCACTACAACCACAGGCCGAGCAGGGACATGTAGTTCGACGCATAGTGGATGTAATAATAGGCGGCTCGATCGGAAAGGTGATTGGGAAAAAGCGACGAGGAGTTTTAGATTCTGTGCTAACAGTGTCCGAACAGCCTTCCAAGAAAGATCGATAGTACCCTGGCATGGTCATTTCTTTGACCGATGATGATTACCCATCGGAACCTATCGAACCACACAAAGGAGCTTTGGCTATCATTGCACAAGTCGGGTCAGTGGATATGAGGAGAATCATGATTGACAACTGTTCTTCTATTGACATATTATATGCCCACGCTTACCAAATGATGGACCTAGAAGGGAAAAAGATGGAGGTCGGGTAGGAGCCACCCTTATATGGATTCAGCAATGACCTAGTTCGGGTAGCGGGAACTATCGAATTACCAGTTGTCTTCGGAACAGCTCCCCAGCAGGTTGAGGTGAGTGTTAGGTTCTTTGTAGTACATATAGATTCGGCGTACAATGCCATTTTGGGACGACCGACGCTGACAGCTTTGCAGGCTGTAACTTCTATCCCCCACTTCAAACTAAAGTTTCCTACACCAAACGGGGTTGGCGAAGTCAAGGGAGATTTGGATATTGCCCGAAGATGCTATCGCAATACTATAATCTCATCAGGGGTTGGGGTTAGTAAGCAGAAACAGACAATGATGATTGAGATGGAACCATTTACAGAAGGAGCTACTGAACCCCTTGCCCTTCCAGTCGAGGAGACTGAAGACGTAGAGCTTATTTCGGGAAATTCAGAGAAGATGATAAGGATCGAGTCTGGGTTGCAAGAGCCCCTTCGAACAAGTTTGGTAGAATTGTTGCAAGTGTATGCTGATATTTTTGCTTGGGTGCGATGTAATCATCTTGGTTTGGTTATGTGCATTGGTTGTGTACTGTTTGTATATGTACAGAAGCTATGGGAATTGATTTCATATGTGAAGTCAAGGGTAACCATGTAATGATAGGCTATGAGTTATGAACTCTAAAGCCATGTCCACCAACTATTTGGTTTAATGTCCAAGAGAATAATTTCTCTAAGGAACATGAGAATTAAGAATGATTAATTGATTAAATGATGTTATGATGCATAGCTCAGTTGTAAAAGCATGTTTTAAGTCATATATACTTATTGTATAATGGCTAAGAAGCAAATGAGACGAAATCAAAATTTATTGGTTTTTGGTTCTGCAGTAGCAGAACCTGGAAGTCCCTGGATGCAGAGTGGCGCGGCCGCGCCACTCCCAAGCTTAAAACCAGCGCGGTCGCGCTGGTCTGCAGAGCTGAATTGCTTTGTTGTTTCGTGTTGTTGATTTGATGCATGTTTACATAGACCCAACATGTTATAAATACCCCAAAGCATATGTATGGTATGTTAGTATAATAGTAGAATGACCCCAAGCATTTAGAAGTTGAGCAATGTAAGAAATAAACCAGAAAAGTGCATCTGGGGGAGACTCCTAGGCCAAATAATAGCGCGGCCGCGCCGTGCTGCAGAGTTGCCCACTGGTTTCTTTTTATGAACTGAAGCTTGAGACAAGTGTGTATGAACCTCTTAAGTAGTAATACACGAAGCATGTTGTTAACTGGTTAGCTAAGCATGAAATGACTAAGTTACGTGAGATTTGCTTAAATAAAATGAATAGCTTAGTTACGTGAGACCCCCGTTTGGGTAGTCGTAGTGGCAATCAATGTTCGTAATGATTATAATGTGTTGATTAATGTAAGCCAATGTTTGGTGTCTATTGTGAGACTAATTGGTATGTGAATATGTGTTTAAATGCATATGACATATTTGAAGGACGATTAACGTCAAGTAGTAGCAAGCGCTTAAGAAAAGTTTTCTAACGCTTGCCTAACCCTTGTGTTGGGCAAGTTTATTTGATTCATTTGATTATATTCTCATGACTCTCATGCGATGTTTGAAGTTCTAATTTACGCAATACATATATAATTGTGTGAATTCCTTACTTATGTAAATTTTGTCAGTAATTGCACAAGTATTCGAGCTATGTTATGACATAAATTGTTGAAGCTTTCAAGTTCACATATATATATGAACTATTATAGAGAACGTCGATGCCATTTGTTTCGGCTAGACAAATACTGAAATGTTTTATTGATTTGATAATAAATCCTTGAAATGTTATTGATGATTAAGTAGAGCTATCCAACTGAATTGTTTTGATTAGGATTCCAAGACATGAATGAGATGAACAACCCTAATATTAGGGGCAGTTTTTAGTCAATTATTCTGATAAGGCATTGAGCGCCTAAAACAAACGCATATAGTCGTTTCTAGCTAGAGTGTTGATCAACATAGAGTACAATAGGCTGATCACCTAGAAGTGCTAGTAAGTAAGACAGTTTGCAGTTATATTACTGTGTTCCTTTTCAAGAAAGCAAAAGAAAGTTCAAGGTCTTATGACCACTCAATGTCGTTTCGAAAATATATTTTTAAAACGAAAGCAAAATATTATTCTTGTTTATTCAGAATATTTCACAACTATTGTTCAGTTGTCGAAGAGATACGATATGATTGATGATATTGTTGTTATTTAACTGTTATACTTGCTGGGCAATTGAATGCTCATTCTTGCTTTATATTAAACATTGTAGCTAAGTCCGAGCGGGTCGAAGGTTCCGGTAAGGACAAGGGAAAGGGCAAGATGAACGTCTAGATGGCGTCGTAGTTTATTTGTATTAGTAATGTTGTAATATTAAAACTTATTATGTATTTGGAATGATGTTATGGTAATAGAACCTGGGATTGAGAGTAAGACGTGTTGTAATAATATAGTAATTACATTCATGTCTATTATGTTGTGTGACGCCCCCAAATTCGAGTACTTGAAACCCGAACTTGGTGCTACACGATACCATTTCTTTGAGCGGAAAAATAAAATTTACAAACTTAATATATACATATCAGAGTTGTCTAATCCCAAGTACGCAACCTTTAAGCATGTTCATTACATGATAGATAATAAATATTATCACCTTAATAAAGTCTAACTATTACAAACAACACCTGGTATTCTATTCTTTGAGCTTTCCTTTGCCCTGGTCTTTGCCAGAGCCTTCTGGTCTATCACCCTTAGCTGAAAACATTTAAGTCAAAGCAAGAATGAGCATTCAATTGCTCAGCAAATAATAACAAATATAATAATGCGCTAAAGAAGTAAATGTTTTCTTTGAGGCCTACTTCTACCACGAATCAATAGTGGTGAAGTCATTTGAAGACATTCTTAATAACATATTAAATCGTTTTAAAATTTTTGAAACAACATATTTACCATGAATGCTGAGCGGTCAGTAGACCACGAACTTTTATTTTTCATTTTCGAAAAGGTTTAAACAGAAATTCATCTGCAAATCGATCTAGTCTCACGGACATGTAGGGTGATCAGCCCCGTTATGTCCTGTATTGATCAATACTGCCTGTTTGAACGCTAAACGCATTCACTCTGTTCGCCTTGGGCACAAAAAACATATTCCCCTTTTAGGGTTGTTCATACTCAGTCTAGAGTCCTAACTAAACAACTCAGTTGGACGACTTAAACATAACTTTTAGTATTCAACAATGTATTTCGAACTATGTCTAGCCGAGTCAAATGGCTTAGACAGACTGTAAACCATAATACATGTACTGAAGTTCAATAATAAATAACAAGATTTGTCATATCAAAGGATTTAAGTTCAATAGTTCTTGTGTAACAACAGTAGTTTATACAAGTGGGGACACTTGTATAATGAAAGGTAATAATGAGATATTAATAAACAATAAATGAATTGAGTATTATATCATAATGTAAGAATAATTGCATAAACGAATCATGACAGATATGAATAATTAACAATAATTATTCACGAGCATACTTTGAAATTGATAACTCATGATGAGTTAGGAACTAATCACAACATATACCTGTTCGCACAAAATAAAAGCAGTGTATAAGGTTTAGATACTTGCCTGGTTCGCCGTTTATAATATAGCTTAAGCTTTTATCTTTAATACGAAGTCCTATCATCAATAAAATTATTCTTTTAATTAGAATAATACAACTTAACACATAATACTGCTTATTTGCAGTCATCATACAGCTTAACACATTGTCACATATCCCTATCAATCATTAAAACATTTAAAAACATTCATTAAGTCAAACTATGTCCATTTGGTTTAAGTTTGACACTATTTCGATGTCCTGATTGCATTATCGGACAATAAACAAGTTTCTTTTTAATGAAACTTTGTTCAAGAACTTAAATATCATCTTAGATAATTTGTTTATCAATTGCAACATTTTTCCAATTATTAAAATCATTTATAATGATTTTTCAGTCATTAATAGCATTTATAATGATTTAATAAATAAATAATTTAATTATCATTAATATTCAAATAATTAAAATATTAATGAACTACATGTCAACACATTAAAAGTTATTTATTATAACATAAAAACATTTTTAAAACATTAATATTACCTTTAAATGATTTTTAAAGTATTAAAATCATTTTTAAAATAATTACCATTAATATTAAAATATTAATGTAATTCATGTCAAATACTTAAAGTTATTAAGTATAACTTAAAAATATTTTTAAAACATTTTTATTGCCTTTAAATGATTTTTAAAACATTAAAACCATTTTTAGATAATTTATTTAATATAAATATTAAATAAATTAATTATCATTAATATTAAATATTAATGAAATTTTTATTAAAATATTAAAAGTTATTTAATATAACTTAAAATACTTTTTAAAACATTAATATCATTTTAAATGATTTTTGGAATATTAAAATCATTTTTAACTAATCTAGTTAATATTATAATTAAATAAGTTAAATACCATTTATATTCCAAAAATATTAATTATTTATGGAATATACTTAAAATAATTAAAAACTAATTTTTTTGGCTTTAAAATAATTTTTCATAATTTATTATGTATTTTTAATAATTAAAAACTATTTTTTTCTATTTATTAATTAAAATAATTTATTTTCCGGAAATAAGCGTCGCTAAAGGGGGGGCCTATAGCGACAGAACCGTCGCTATAGGTGTTCTTCATGTTCTTCATCAAACCCAGAAATTCATGTCAGAATTCGGGTGGGTTAGTTTGACCATCGGCAACTCATGGATCCGGAGGTATAGAGGTTTGATTAAGTGTTAAGATTGTAGTATTAATGCAATACTACAACCATAAACAAACAACATGGCCATCTTACAACTAAGCAGAGAGATCTGGGCCCTCAAAGTTCTTGTCAGGACTGTTCTTCATTTTCTGGGTTACCCAGAAATGAAGAACAGTTCGAGCATGCACTTTTGAGCTTCCACAACTTGTAATCCGTGTAATTTTTAAGTGATCTAAGAGTTCCAGGTTGTAGTCCACATGGCAAGATACAACAAAATATTTTTACTTTGATCAAACAACATCATATACAAAAATCTAGGCCGGTCAAAGTAACCAAGAAAATCTGTTCTTGAACATTTCTGGAAAACCCAGAAATGTTCTTGAGCAGTTTCGATCCATGACTTTTGTCCAACAATAACTTTGATCCTACACATCTATTGATTGTGATTCCACTTCCAACATGTTAACCACATGGCATACTACAACTATGAACAATTAAACAGACCAAACCACAAACAGGTATGGATCTAGAAGGCCTGACATATGGCTGTCAGATACCCAAACGATTTCTAGGTTACCCAGAAATCAAAAGTTCAGTTCGGTCAACCTACTTTGGCTACTCATAACTTAAAATCTAAACATGATATAAGTGAAGTTCCAATTGCAGTTTACTAAAATCATGGCATAGACCATATACAAACACATAAACACAACAAGGCATTAACATACAGAGATTAAAAGGGCCCGACTTTGGCCTGTCAGAGAGAAAATTTTTGTTCTTGCCAGTTTTGAAAAATCTTTAATTTCATGCATTTAAATGTTATACAAGTGTTGTTTCTCAACCCAGATCATCAATACACATTACATAGAACATATTCTAACATTCAAACACAACTTTTAACATTGAATCAAAGATTTAGCTTGAGGGTTTTAGGTTTTGTACCTTTTGAGCAATTTTTGATTTTTATTCTTATGATCTGACTTTGGTTAGCTGGTGAGATGTTTATGGTTGATATTCAGACAAATTTTAGTGAGAGAATTTCGTGGCTAGAGAGAAGGGAGAGAGAGAGAGAGCTTTGGTTTGGTATGAAATGAGTTAAGTTTCCTTTTCTTTTTCTTTCCTTTGCAATCCTTACAATTGATTCATAGAATCTGATCATGCTAGCTGTCCAATATCTGCTGAGAGTAGTTATTTGCAACATGTGAGAAAATCTAACAAGTGATGAGTCACTAGATTTTTGCAAGATTTTGCAATCTTTTAATATCTTTTAATAAAAATAAATACAAAAAGGGTATAATAGTAAACTAATAAATAATTTTAAGGGTATTTTTGTCCATGATGCATAATTCTAGGGTTTAATAAATTGATTTAAACCCTTAATGCTTACTCAATAATTTTTGAGTTTAAGAAAATTAACTTAGGTTTAATAAAATTGTAATTAGGGTAAACAAATTTCAAAATTAGGGTTTTTAATGCAATTAGGATTTTGTAAAATAAAAATTAGGGTTTCTTGATATAGTTAGGGTTTCCAAATTTATAGATTAGGGTTTCCCACTTAATCTACATTATTCACATAATGTACATACTTGCATTCAAATACAAACATAGATAATAACCACATTTAATATTTAAATTACTTAAACAAAACAAATTCTTAATATCCAAAATACATATATAATTATTATAACAATAATTATATTTAAAGTTTAATATCCATACCTTACATACATTCAAATATAAATATAATTACCAATTATATTTCATATTTGAATTACCTTAAGAAAACAAATTATTATTATCCATAATATACATTCACACATTCAAATATAAATATAATCATTTGTATATTTAATATTCAAATTTACATAAGAAAATAATTAAATTCTTATTATTCATATATCCATTAAACATAATTCCTTTTAAATATAATTACCATAATAATTATATTTAAAATTAAAATACATGACCCTAAATCAAATTAGGGTTTGATCCAAAATCCAACTTTCATTATAAATTTTTCTTAGTTAAGTTAAAATAATTAACTTAACTATCCTTGATAAATTCATATATTAAAATAATAATAATTACAATAGCTTCTAAGAATCATTTAAAATATAAATATATTATCTATATAATACATTAATCATATTTTCATGAAGACTAAATAATAAAATATTTTTACTACAAAAATTAGTTTATTAAGAATATAATTTATATAAAATCATAAATTCTTTTCCTTGCATTCTAACACTTGCTTTATTATATAATAAAATAGTTTTATTATATAAAAAAAAATTTATTCGTAAAATTTCTTATTTAATTATGTCAAAATTTTAGGGTTATTACATTCACCCTCCCTTATAAGGATTCCGTCCCCGGAATCACCGTTTCAAAACTTATACCTATGGGGGTAAATAACATACATATTCATTGCAAATAGATCTCGATCAGATTTGATCGGACTGATCTTTCAACATTCAACTTAAAACTTGTCTTTCTGATTAATCAGGAATTTGATTTTTAATAGAACTCAAATTCCTCCTTCAAAATTTTTACTAGAAATATTTATTTATTAAATTTATAAGAAAACATATATAAGAGAATAAAGTTTATTCAAATAATACCTGGATTTCCATTCCCGGCTGCTACCGTGTCTTGAACCGTCATATTGAAGGTCCTTGCAGTTGGTTTGTTCGTTGGGGTTGGATAGGTTATCGCCAGCTTTCCACCGTTTTTCCCAGCATTAGCATTTCCCCCATCGACCTTTCTTTTCGGACAATCCTTTGCCATATGATCAGCTGATCCGCAAATGAAACAACCACTATTCTTTCTGGGGTTGGGGCAGTTAGGAGAGATGTGTCCCTCCTGCCCGCACTTGTAGCACACGAACTTCCCTTTAAGACATTCGCCCGAGTGATTCTTTCCGCAATTTGGACACTGCGGCACCTGCTTCTTCATCCCAACCTGCTTATTACCTGTATTTCCATCATTGTTCCATTTCCTTTTTCCACTTCCACTGCTTCCTTCAACCTTTACTTTTCCTTCAAACTTAGCTTTATTTTTCTTTTCCTTATTATAGAGGCTCGTAGCCTCACTTCCCCCTTCGGCTATAATAGCCTTTTCCATTAAAGATGCAAATGTACCAATCTGCAACACTGCGACTTTGTTGTAGATCCAAGGTTTCAGACCATATTCAAACCTTCGTGCCTTCCGTGCTTCAGTATCCACTTGGTGTGGAGCGAATCTGGCCAATTCGTTAAACTTGGCAGCGTATTCCGAGACAGTCATATTGTCTTGCTTCAGTTCTAGAAATTGAATTTCCATTCTGGCTTGCATTGCAGTCGAGAAGTAATTCTCGTTGAACAGTTCTTTGAACCTTGCCCAAGTGATGACTCCTGTTCCGGCCCTTGTTTGATTAGCCTCCCACCAGAAGTTTGCTTCCCCTTTTAGCATATATGTAGCAAAGGCGGTCTTTTGTTCCTCCGCTACCCTAGCAATTACAAACGCTTTTTCAATTTCCTTTACCCAGGTTTGGGCTTCTATAGGGTCAGTCGTTCCTTTAAATTCAGGTGGTCCCACTGCCTTGAAGTCTTTGAAGTTCGCCAATTGATTGTCTGGCCGATTTCTGGTTTCTGGTGTTCCAGTGGGGTTTCTATTATTAAACGCCCCCATCAGCAAATCGATAAATTGCTGCATAGGGTTTATAGGTGGGACACCCTCAGTTTGGGTTTCTGGTTCTCTATTTTCAGGCTCCCTATTATCAGGTTCCCTATTTTCCGATTCTTCATTTGCAATTCTTTGCATTCGCGGTCTTCCTCTTCCCCTCCATCTTGGCGGCATTGTTTAAATCAATCCGGCTTGCTGGATGCAAGAACTTAGCTTACCTAATTATGAATTATCAGTCAGTCAATGTGCCGTATTCGCTATTTACCAACACATAATTATATTTATTTTCGTTTAAACTGTACAACGTACTTTTCATTACACAACACATACTGATAACATCATTTACTATCCCTTTGTGATAACAAAAGTCGGGATTAGTACATTACACACATATCATATCATTCGCCATACATAATCTTAAAATACTTATCCTATTCGTTTCCTACACCTTTCCTAGAGTCTGGGCAAACCTTTGCCTGGTGACCTACTATTCCACATACAAAACATATGCATTGCTTCGGTTCGGGACAATGAGAAGAGACATGTCCTTCACGTCCACAATTGTAGCATACGTTCTGCCCTTTCATACATACGCCTTCATGCTTCCTGTTGCAGTTTGCACATCTTGACACTTGCTTATAGTTCCCTTGGTTCGAATTTTCGATATCACGATCATTCATCTTTCTTTTTCCTTTTTGGCTTGGAGTTGCAGACGATTTGTTGCATTTCGCTCCCATTTCATCAATTTGAAGTTTCAAGTTATCTTGTTCTTCCATTATTTCGATTAAGGCGTTTCGCATCCGACTATTCAGTAGTCTTTCCATTTCCAACAACTTTTCTAGACATAATACCTTATTCTTCAGATTCTGCACTTCCGTTGATGCTTGGTCAGCTTCAACTTCAGCGTCCGAATCACTATCTGCCAGTATTACCATTTCTGGTTCCGGTTCTATGTTTTCCAAAATGATGACCTCATTTTGGTTGCTTTCAGGCGGAGTGATTTGCTCCTTCTTTACAATATGAGAGGTTCCTAGTACTTTCCTTCCTGACATCTATACACAAACAGTCTTGATTAGTACATATAATATACACATAACAAATAATAGTTTCATATAAATTAGTTTTTATTTCATTTTACGATGAATTTCCTTAATTCATCTCCTTTAAACTCTATTTGAGTTATTTATTTTTCAACGTTTCTATCTAGCTTAAGGTTATAGCCTAAGGTAATCCCCTACCTAAGGTTTCTAACCTATAGCTCTGATACCAAGTTGTGACGCCCCCAAATTCGAGTACTTGAAACCCGAACTTGGTGCTACACGATACCATTTCTTTGAGCGGAAAAATAAAATTTACAAACTTAATATATACATATCAGAGTTGTCTAATCCCAAGTACGCAACCTTTAAGCATGTTCATTACATGATAGATAATAAATATTATCACCTTAATAAAGTCTAACTATTACAAACAACACCTGGTATTCTATTCTTTGAGCTTTCCTTTGCCCTGGTCTTTGCCAGAGCCTTCTGGTCTATCACCCTTAGCTGAAAACATTTAAGTCAAAGCAAGAATGAGCATTCAATTGCTCAGCAAATAATAACAAATATAATAATGCGCTAAAGAAGTAAATGTTTTCTTTGAGGCCTACTTCTACCACGAATCAATAGTGGTGAAGTCATTTGAAGACATTCTTAATAACATATTAAATCGTTTTAAAATTTTTGAAACAACATATTTACCATGAATGCTGAGCGGTCAGTAGACCACGAACTTTTATTTTTCATTTTCGAAAAGGTTTAAACAGAAATTCATCTGCAAACCGATCTAGTCTCACGGACATGTAGGGTGATCAGCCCCGTTATGTCCTGTATTGATCAATACTGCCTGTTTGAACGCTAAACGCATTCACTCTGTTCGCCTTGGGCACAAAAAACATATTCCCCTTTTAGGGTTGTTCATACTCAGTCTAGAGTCCTAACTAAACAACTCAGTTGGACGACTTAAACATAACTTTTAGTATTCAACAATGTATTTCGAACTATGTCTAGCCGAGTCAAATGGCTTAGACAGACTGTAAACCATAATACATGTACTGAAGTTCAATAATAAATAACAAGATTTGTCATATCAAAGGATTTAAGTTCAATAGTTCTTGTGTAACAACAGTAGTTTATACAAGTGGGGACACTTGTATAATGAAAGGTAATAATGAGATATTAATAAACAATAAATGAATTGAGTACTATATCATAATGTAAGAATAATTGCATAAACGAATCATGACAGATATGAATAATTAACAATAATTATTCACGAGCATACTTTGAAATTGATAACTCATGATGAGTTAGGAACTAATCACAACATATACCTGTTCGCACAAAATAAAAGCAGTGTATAAGGTTTAGATACTTGCCTGGTTCGCCGTTTATAATATAGCTTAAGCTTTTATCTTTAATACGAAGTCCTATCATCAATAAAATTATTCTTTTAATTAGAATAATACAACTTAACACATAATACTGCTTATTTGCAGTCATCATACAGCTTAACACATTGTCACATATCCCTATCAGTCATTAAAACATTTAAAAACATTCATTAAGTCAAACTATGTCCATTTGGTTTAAGTTTGACACTATTTCGATGTCCTGATTGCATTATTGGACAATAAACAAGTTTCTTTTTAATGAAACTTTGTTCAAGAACTTAAATATCATCTTAGATAATTTGTTTATCAATTGCAACATTTTTCCAATTATTAAAATCATTTATAATGATTTTTCAGTCATTAATAGCATTTATAATGATTTAATAAATAAATAATTTCATTATCATTAATATTCAAATAATTAAAATATTAATGAACTACATGTCAACACATTAAAAGTTATTTATTATAACATAAAAACATTTTTAAAACATTAATATTACCTTTAAATGATTTTTAAAGTATTAAAATCATTTTTAAAATAATTACCATTAATATTAAAATATTAATGTAATTCATGTCAAATACTTAAAGTTATTAAGTATAACTTAAAAATATTTTTAAAACATTTTTATTGCCTTTAAATGATTTTTAAAACATTAAAACCATTTTTAGATAATTTATTTAATATAAATATTAAATAAATTAATTATCATTAATATTAAATATTAATGAAATTTTTATTAAAATATTAAAAGTTATTTAATATAACTTAAAATACTTTTTAAAACATTAATATCATTTTTAAATGATTTTTGGAATATTAAAATCATTTTTAACTAATCTAGTTAATATTATAATTAAATAAGTTAAATACCATTTATATTCCAAAAATATTAATTATTTATGGAATATACTTAAAATAATTAAAAACTAATTTTTTTGGCTTTAAAATAATTTTTCATAATTTATTATGTATTTTTAATAATTAAAAACTATTTTTTTCTATTTATTAATTAAAATAATTTATTTTCCAGAAATAAGCGTCGCTAAAGGGGGGGCCTATAGTGACAGAACCGTCGCTATAGGTGTTCTTCATGTTCTTCATCAAACCCAGAAATTCATGTCAGAATTCGGGTGGGTTAGGTTGACCATCGGCAACTCATGGATCCGGAGGTATAGAGGTTTGATTAAGTGTTAAGATTGTAGTATTAATGCAATACTACAACCATAAACAAACAACATGGCCATCTTACAACTAAGCAGAGAGATCTGGGCCCTCAAAGTTCTTGTCAGGACTGTTCTTCATTTTCTGGGTTACCCAGAAATGAAGAACAGTTCGAGCATGCACTTTTGAGCTTCCACAACTTGTAATCCGTGTAATTTTTAAGTGATCTAAGAGTTCCAGGTTGTAGTCCACATGGCAAGATACAACAAAATATTTTTACTTTGATCAAACAACATCATATACAAAAATCTAGGCCGGTCAAAGTAACCAAGAAAATCTGTTCTTGAACATTTCTGGAAAACCCAGAAATGTTCTTGAGCAGTTTCGATCCATGACTTTTGTCCAACAATAACTTTGATCCTACACATCTATTGATTGTGATTCCACTTCCAACATGTTAACCACATGGCATACTACAACTATGAACAATTAAACAGACCAAACCACAAACAGGTATGGATCTAGAAGGCCTGACATATGGCTGTCAGATACCCAAACGATTTCTGGGTTACCCAGAAATCAAAAGTTCAGTTCGGTCAACCTACTTTGGCTACTCATAACTTAAAATCTAAACATGATATAAGTGAAGTTCCAATTGCAGTTTACTAAAATCATGGCATAGACCATATACAAACACATAAACACAACAAGGCATTAACATACAGAGATTAAAAGGGCCCGACTTTGGCCTGTCAGAGAGAAAATTTTTGTTCTTGCCAGTTTTGAAAAATCTTTAATTTCATGCATTTAAATGTTATACAAGTGTTGTTTCTCAACCCAGATCATCAATACACATTACATAGAAAATATTCTAACATTCAAACACAACTTTTAACATTGAATCAAAGATTTAGCTTGAGGGTTTTAGGTTTTGTACCTTTTGAGCAATTTTTGATTTTTATTCTTATGATCTGACTTTGGTTAGCTGGTGAGATGTTTATGGTTGATATTCAGACAAATTTTAGTGAGAGAATTTCGTGGCTAGAGAGAAGGGAGAGAGAGAGAGCTTTGGTTTGGTATGAAATGAGTTAAGTTTCCTTTTCTTTTTCTTTCCTTTGCAATCCTTACAATTGATTCATAGAATCTGATCATGCTAGCTGTCCAATATCTGCTGAGAGTAGTTATTTGCAACATGTGAGAAAATCTAACAAGTGATGAGTCACTAGATTTTTGCAAGATTTTGCAATCTTTTAATATCTTTTAATAAAAATAAATACAAAAAGGGTATAATAGTAAACTAATAAATAATTTTAAGGGTATTTTTGTCCATGATGCATAATTCTAGGGTTTAATAAATTGATTTAAACCCTTAATGCTTACTCAATAATTTTTGAGTTTAAGAAAATTAACTTAGGTTTAATAAAATTGTAATTAGGGTAAACAAATTTCAAAATTAGGGTTTTTAATGCAATTAGGATTTTGTAAAATAAAAATTAGGGTTTCTTGATATAGTTAGGGTTTCCAAATTTGTAGATTAGGGTTTCCCACTTAATCTACATTATTCACATAATGTACATACTTGCATTCAAATACAAACATAGATAATAACCACATTTAATATTTAAATTACTTAAACAAAACAAATTCTTAATATCCAAAATACATATATAATTATTATAACAATAATTATATTTAAAGTTTAATATCCATACCTTACATACATTCAAATATAAATATAATTACCAATTATATTTCATATTTGAATTACCTTAAGAAAACAAATTATTATTATCCATAATATACATTCACACATTCAAATATAAATATAATCATTTGTATATTTAATATTCAAATTTACATAAGAAAATAATTAAATTCTTATTATTCATATATCCATTAAACATAATTCCTTTTAAATATAATTACCATAATAATTATATTTAAAATTAAAATACATGACCCTAAATCAAATTAGGGTTTGATCCAAAATCCAACTTTCATTATAAATTTTTCTTAGTTAAGTTAAAATAATTAACTTAACTATCCTTGATAAATTCATATATTAAAATAATAATAATTACAATAGCTTCTAAGAATCATTTAAAATATAAATATATTATCTATATAATACATTAATCATATTTTCATGAAGACTAAATAATAAAATATTTTTACTACAAAAATTAGTTTATTAAGAATATAATTTATATAAAATCATAAATTCTTTTCCTTGCATTCTAACACTTGCTTTATTATATAATAAAATAGTTTTATTATATAAAAAAAAATTTATTCGTAAAATTTCTTATTTAATTATGTCAAAATTTTAGGGTTATTACATGTTGTATGAAATGGGATGTACCGTGTAGCACCGGATTCGGGTTTGGGGTACCTGGATTTGGGGGCGTCACAAAACGTGGTTGGCGAAGTCAAGGGAGATTTGGATATTGCCCGAAGATGCTATCGCAATACTATAATCTCATCAGGGGTTGGGGTCAGCAAGCAGAAACAGACAATGATGATTGAGATGAAACCATTTACAGAAGGAGCTACTGAACCCCTTGCCCTTCCAGCCGAGGAGACTGAAGACGTAGAGCTTATTCCGGGAAATTCAGAGAAGATGATAAGGATCGGGTTTGGGTTGCAAGAGCCCCTTCGAACAAGTTTGGTAGAATTATTGCGAGTGTATGTTGATATTTTTGCTTGGGTACCTAGTGACATGCCAGGGATTGATGAATTAGTGGCTGTTCATAAGCTATGTGTAGATCCTGGCCGGAAACCTGTTCGGCAGAAAAGAAAGATCTTTGCCCCGAAGCGACAGAAGATCATTGATGATGAAGTGGCAAAGTTATTGGCAGCCGACTTTATTTTTGAGATCGACTATCCAGAGTGGTTGGCTAATGTGGTCCTAGTCAAGAAGCAGAATGGGAAGTGGATGATGTGCATAGATTATACTGATCTGAATAAGGCATGTCCGAAGGATTTTTATCCCCTTCCACATATTGATCAGCTGATAGATGCTACTTCAGGGTTCATTCTGCTCAGTTTTTTGGACGCTTTTTCGGGATACAATCAGATTTCAATGTGCAATGAGGATATCCCGAAGACGGCTTTCATCACCCATCGGGCCATCTATGCATACAAGAAGATGACATTTGGATTGCTCAATGCCGGGGCTACTTATCAGAGGATGATGAACAATGTTTTCAGAAGGCAGTTAGGCCGAACCATGAAGGTTTATGTTGATGATATGATTGTTAAAAACATGTTTATTCGGGACCATCTGAATGATTTGGAGGATTGCTTTAAGACTGTCCGACAACACAACATTCGCCTAAACCCAACTAAGTGCACTTTCGGTCTTGGTTCAGGAAAATTCCTTGGATATTTGGTAAGCAAACGAGGAATTGAGGCCAATCCGGAGAAGATCAAGGCTATATTGGATATGAGGCCTCCTCAAACTTTCAAAGATGTACAACGTTTGACTGGTCGGATTGCAACACTTCGAAGGTTTATGTCCAAGTCAGCAGAACGATGCATTCCATTCTTTGACACTCTGAAGGGACCAAAAAATGAAAAGACGTTCCAGTGGACTTCAGAGTGTGATGATGCGTTCCAAGGGATCAAAAGATATCTATCTTCGACACCTATGTTAATGAAGCCTATCCCTTCAGAACCACTGTATCTTTATTTGGCGGCTAGTTCGTTAGCAGTCGGAGCAGTTTTGGTATGAGAGGCGGGAGGAAAATAATTCCCCGTCTATTACATCAGTCATGCACTTCGGGATGCGGATACTAGGTATCCGAACCTGGAAAAGTTCGCATATGCTTTAATAATAGCTAGTAGGAAACTTCGCCATTATTTTCAAGGTCGGATGATAGTCATTTACACAGACCAGCCTTTGAAAAAGATATTGAACAAACCAGACATATCGGGACGACTTGCTGCATGGGCTATGGAATTGACTCAATTTGTCTTAGAGTATCACTCTAGGACGACGATAAAAGGTCAGGCTTTGGCCGACTTCATGGTGGAATGTTCATTCTCTGAACCAGACTCTTCAGATGCAGTAGTAAGTTCGGTCTCAGATGTTCAGCCGGTTCAAACTTCGTGGACTCTTTATGTGGATGGGTCTTCAACCTCGGATGTCAGTGGAGCTGGGGTTATTTTGACAAGTCCAGAAGGATTTAAGGTTCAACAGGCCATTCGCTTTCGGTTTAAGGCGACCAATAATGAAGCGGAGTATGAAGCAATTCTAGTCGGATTACGTTTGGCCCGAAGTTTAAAAGTTCAACATCTGGTCATCTTTAGTGACTCCCAACTGGTAGTTAAGCAGATAGTGGGCGAATACGAGGCTCGGGGGGCAAGGATGACTAAATATTTATCTAAGGTCAAAGATCAGCTCCATTACTTTAACACGTACAACTTTCAAGGGGTGGATCGATCAAACAATACTGTGGCTGATGCCTTGTCAAAGTTGGCCACAACAGAAGTTACTTCATTTGGTGGATCAGTGTATTTGGAGATTCTCGATGCTCCAAGCATTCAGAAGACCGAGGTCTTGGTAATTGAGAGGTCAGATTGCTGGCTTACGCCTTATTTAGATTATCTCAGCGATGGGAAGCTGCCCTCGGATCGGGTATTGGCAAAGAAGATAAAACACAAGAGCTCTTACTTTTGCCTAATCGATGGGGATCTCTATCGGCGTGCTTATTCTTCAACTTACATATATTAAAGAAAACTTAGAAAAATATACGAAAAAAGACCAAAATCCGTCCCGGGCGTCGAAATGACACGAAACCATAGACGTAACACCTCTTATGTATTTGGAACACGTTACAACTTACATGACTCGATTCCGAGATCCGGAGGCTGAATTATCAGCTCGTTTGCCGAACTTGTATATATTAAAGAACACTTAGCAAAATATACGAAAAAGAGACCAAACCCACCCTGGGTGTCGAAATGACATGAAACCATAGAAATAACACCTCTTTCATATTTGGAACACGTTACAACTTACGGAACTTGATTCCGAGCTCCGAAGGCCGAGTTATCAGCTCGTTTGCCTAACTTACATATATTAAAGAAAACTTAGAAGAATTGTAATGCCCGTAAATTTTAAATGTCCTTATTAATTAAATCTAATTTAATTCAATGAGTTAACGTTGTGTTCTATTTAAATCAGCTTGGGTTAATTGGTGGGAGATGTATAAGATGTGTCTATACTCGTGTTGGCAGGTATGATATAACTATGGTTAAGAGATAACCATAGGTGAGTCAAGTGTAGGAATTGGTGGGTAATGACTAAAATGGCCAAGAGTGGTTAATAACCAAGGTAATTATGTAAGGGCAATAACCATTGTATATCCAAGTGGTTAATAACCAATGAAATGATGGCGGGATAATAACCATTGTGTTTAACCAATGTAATGATGGCAAGATAATAACCAATGTCTAATAACCAATGAAGAATGGGTAATAACTAATGGATAATTAAGATTTTGCGAAAAGACTATTTTAACCTTGAAAGAGGTTGGGAAAGGACTAAAATACCCTTGAGGAAGTTGCTAGGAAACTTCCTACTATTGATGAATTGACCAAATTGCCCTTGCCTAGTCATGATTAATGACTATTTTGCCCATGGTCTCTATTTTCCTATAAATAGGACCCCTCACCAAAGTTAACAAGGGTTGGCTCACTTATTATTCACCAAGTAGAGAGTTTGTGAGCTTGAGAGAATTTTGAAGAGAGAAGCAAGAGCAAGTCTTGTGAGAGGAAGAAGAAGACCTTGAAGTGTTTACGCCATCTCCATCCGCATAGCCATTAAAGCTAGGTATAAACTCCATTCCTTCAAACCCTAGTTTCTTGTTGCTAGTATTATATTATGATTTCTACACACTATTTTGTTGGAAACTTTTATGTGTGTTGATTGGGGTTGGTGGTATAAAGGGAGTATTCATGGATCTAGGTTTTTATTTTTGTTAGATCTACATTTTTCTAAAAGATTGTTTAACTCATGATTTTAAAACCAAGGTATGGATCTTCATTTCTTTTAAAACCCTAGTTGTGTGTGGGATTAATTTTTGATTGTTGTTTGATGATTATGAAAGGGATGAGGTGTGTATAGATCAATGTTTTATTTTGCTAGATCTATGTTTTATTTTGTTAGATCTATATATTTTTTTTTAAGAATGCTTAACTCACGATTTTAAAACCTAGGTGATGACAAATAATGGTTTAGTATGTTTTATTAATAATATGTTGAAGTTTAAAAATATTTGTAGCAAGTTTTAGTGGTTTGATGGGCTAAAACATGTGTACAATGATTTATTGGAGTACAAAATTTATTGATAAAAATTATTGATTTAAGTCATAAATATTTTGTTGTAATATTAGAAATATTTTTCTTAGTCATGGGGATTTTTTTTGGAATTTATATTGGAGATTTAAACTTGCTTGATGGTATTAAGATTGGTTGAGTGTACTGTGTAGCCCCTGTATGCGGCTTGAAGGAAAGGGAGAGGGGCCGCGCATGGCGCGGTTGTGTTAAAAAAAAAAAAAAGGGGCTGGCCGCGCATGGCGCGCCAGCTATTTCTTCTTATAAGCGGCAGCCAAACGGCGCCGTTTCGGCCAGGCAGGGGCACCGCACGCGCAATGCGCGGACGGACGATTTCGCGGAATTTACATCTCTGCCCCTCCGTCCGAATTTCAACCTATTTACCAGAATGCCATCAAGGGTTAATTTTAATTAAATTTAATGTTTTAAATATTATTAATTAATTTTGTAAAATTAGTAAATGTACAAAATTAAGTTTGCGCATTAAATATTATATTTTCTAAAAATATTATTTATTAATTATTGTTTAATCATTATTAAATAATGATTAAGGATAATTAAGAATTGTAAATTAATTATTTATTATTTGATTAACATTAAATAATAAATAAACCTAATTAGTTATTATTTATTATTATTAAATAATAACTAAAGATAATTATTACTCACTAATTAATTATTTATTATTTGATTAACTTTAAATAATAAATAAACCTAATTAGTTATTATTTATTATTAAATAATAACTAAAGATAATTATTACTCACTAATTAATTATTTATTATTTGATTAACATTAAATAATAAATAAACCTAATTAGTTATTATTAAATAATAACTAAAGGTAATTCATACTTGTTAATTAATTATTATTTGAATAACCTTAAATAATAAATAAATCTAATTAGTTATTATTTATTATTAAATAATAACTAAAGATAATTCATATTTACTAATTAATTAATTATTTTTTTTAACTTTAAATAATAAATAAATATAATTAGTTATTATTTATTATTAAATAATAACTAAAGATAATTGTTACTCACTAATTAATTATTTATTATTTGATTAACTTTAAATAATAAACAAACCTAATTAATTATTATTTAATCTTAAATAATAATTAAAGACAATTAAAATTTATAATTTGATTATTATTTAATTAATAATTGAATAATAAGTGAACATAATTAGTTATTAATTACCTTTAATAATAATAACTAAAGATAATTAATTAATTACTATTTAATAGTAATTAAATAAAGATAGAGTTAATAGAATAGAGAGAGTTGAAATAACTCATTAATTACACGATTATAATTAAGTGTTTAAGGGTTTAATAAATGAATATTCTTAAGAGGAAAGGTAATGTTAATTAATTGAACAATTATTACTAATTGTTTAAGGGTTTAATAAGTGTTTATCACTTAAGGGAAACATTGTTAATTAATTAAACCATCAACCTAGAGATCCATTAAAGTGTCTTATAGGATTTATGATAGTTTATTAACTTATGTGTGCTATGTGAATTGCTTAATTGTTAAATAAACAGCATAAGTAAGCGTATCGATATACAACTACGCAGTACTAATTGATAGCTCAACATTATCAATGTTAGGTTCTTCAAGGCCAAATAGTTAAAGCTAGAATTATTTGTAGCTGAGCAAACAGGCAAGTTCCTAACCCTAAACTTCTTACATTATTGCAAGTTCCCTAACTCAATCTCGAGTTATTATTTTCGAAGCATGTTAGTGAATAATTATTGTCGATTATTCACATCTATACTGATTATTGAGATTCGCACCTTGTGCAATTGAATTCCTATCCTATTATGATTGAGCTGTAAATTTAATTAAAGTTCTTTCAAGCATGAATTGTTTATGAGATAGATCTATGCTATTCGTATCAGCTAGATCCAGCATGTCTAAATTGGTTAAGACAATGGTATTTTAAAAGCTGTTCTTATTAAATTGCTATGGTAAGAACTCTTGGCTGAGAAAAGGATAAACTTGTTTAAGGCATGATATCAATGCTGGTTATTAAGTGTTTATGCATAAATCACGGGGTATGAGAGGCTGATCCCCTCGATTACCAAAACTTTTTAAGAGGTCCAGCTTACATGCTGAGAACCTTGGAAAACGTCCTTGGTTATTTCAAACCACTCAGTAATTGTCATTCAATTATTCGGATATTCAACTGTTGTTTACTAATTCATGTTCCTTCACACCCTTATACTGTTGTTGAACATTGAAAGCAAAATTTCCTTCTATCATGATATATCTCTTGTGTATATACTTGCTAAGCAAATTAGTTGCTTACCCTTGCTATATCATGATCTTTATTTCAGCTAAGGCAGAAACGTCTAGAGGAGACAAAGGAAAAGGGAAGGTGCAGGAATAGATGCCCGATAGTGCCTATGTACTAGTTATTATTGAATGTTGTTTGATTAGGTGAACCTTTTATTGTATTAAGGGTACGTTTTATGTTAAGGTTAAAGAACCTTGGGACCGGGATTGTAAGACTTTAATTCTATTCGATAAACAATGTATGTTTATTATTCCGCATTTAGTTAGAAAGTATGTTTGTTATTGAGAAATCGTGAGCACCGAATTCGAGGTTAGGAAACCCGGATTCGGGGGTGTCACAAGAATTATTTAAATATGCTCTCCTTTGGACTTCGTAATTAATATTTTAATTTTTTAAGGTCTTGTTGATGAGTCTCGTGGGGGTGGAGGCAGCGGCGAAGGCGATGACTGTGGAGGAGTTGGCAGGGCCCTAGAGGAGATGGTGAGGACTGCCAAACTGATGCTAATAATGCTACGAAGGGTGGGATATGCGGTGACACGATAGATGGCGATGATGATGTTGGTACTCCTGATCTGGGGATATAGTTAGTTTATGTTTATATTTTTACATTTATGTATATACTTATACAGTTTTTGGGTTGTACAGACTAGGGTTTTGTATCTACTTAGGTTGATGGTTTACGTATCTAACTAAATTGTATCTACTAACATTTTATACCTTATCTATGTGATTACATTGTTTACGTATTTGATGGTTGATAGCAAAAGATTTGATGGTTATTGATATGCGTTCGTGAAGAATTATTTTATTTATTTTTTAGTTTATAACAGGTACAATTATGTATATGTAAATGAACGAGAGGTTTTGCAATTTTTTTTTAAAAAAATTCTTTTTTTTTGAAAACATCATTAGCGACGGGGTCATTGGCGACGACATGTCCGTCGCTAATGAGTTATAGCGACGGTTTTAGTGACGGATTTTTGATCATTTTAATAATAAAAATAAATACCCATTATCGACTGACCATCAGTAATTGGCGACGGACAACCCATCTCTAATGACCATTTAAATGAATAAATTTAAATAGTCATTGGCGACGGACAGTCCGTCGTCCCTGCCGTCGCCAATGGGTCATTAGCGACAGACTATCGTCGTCAATGACCCCAATACCGACGGCAGTCGACGGAAACCAGGAGCGATGGGCATTGCCGTCGCCAATGACCTCATTGTCGACGACAGAGGCGTCATTGGCGACGATAATGCCCGTCAGCAATGATCTTTTTTTTTGTAGTGCCATCTCCATCACATAAAAATTATCCGTCCTCGTCTCATCTTATCTTCGTTGGCGAATGAAAATCTCCATTCCCGCAGGAAATTAAATATAAATTCTAGCAGCTTTTGGTATTTCCCCACGTGCCCGACTAAATTTAAACGAGAAAAATTTGGATTGTGAACCTTATTGTGAACCTTATTGTGCCATGTGTAATGTGGCGTTGACTTGTACACATGGCACGTTGACATGTCAATTTACACACCTTTGGGCTAAAAATATCTATTCTCCCAAGATTCAAACTTAACACCTCATACTTCCAACACTAACAAAACATTGATTATCAACTAAGCTAAGAATTAATGTTATTTTTTAGAAAATTATTACTAACACTAATAGTGTTAGTACAACTTTATTACTTATCAGTAATATTATTAATAAGTTGTTAGTAATTACTTATTAGTTATTAATAATTCTCTTTAACATGATATTGTTTACTTGGATAAATACTTATAATATATTATCTTAACAATATTACTTATTAGATATTAGTATATATTAATGGTATTAGTAATATTAATATTCTAAAAGCATTACTGTTATAGTCTACATTAATATTTGTTAAAAAATGAACCTTATTTTATTTTATTTTTTCTTTTATTATTTTTTAACAAAAATAATAATTGAAGTAATGTATGCTAATAAGAATAATTTATGATAATAACAATAATACAATAGTTATAATAAATAAACAATTTAATCTTCTGACCGCATATTTTTTTAAAATAATAAGTACTTTATTTATTCAATATATTTCAATGACTTTTTAGATTTCATCTTTTGTAATAAGTAACTCCAGTGAAATTGGAGAGGTAGAATTAATAGAATAACAAATAAATAAACAAATAATAAAAACACTAAGATGACTCTTATTCACAGTCTTTACTCTTCCCACCAATTCCTACAGGAGAAACTAGACAGAGAGAAAGAAAAATTGGATTTATCTCTTTCTTTTGTCAAAATTATCTTTTTTTTTCTTCTTTAACTATGTATATTAATAACAATAATATTGTAAGTATATTGATATTATTAATAACATTAATATATCCTAATATCTAATAAGTAATATTATTAAGATAATATATTTTATATTTAGTTAAAAAGCAAAATCATGTTAAAGAGAATTACTAATAACTAATAAGTTATTACTAACAACTTATAAATAAAATTACTAATGACTAATAAGTTGTATTAATACTATTACTGTTGGTAATAATTTTTAAGAGATAACATTAATATTCTTAACTTAGTTGGTAATCAAATGTTTTATTAGTTTTGGGAGTATGAGGTTTTAGATTCAAATCTTGAGAGAATAAACATTTTTAAATCAAAGGTATTAAATTGACATGTCAACGTGTCATGTGTACAAGTGAACGGCACATGAAATAATATGGTTCACAATCTAAATTTTCAGATAGTAAAGATAGAATGTATAATTTTTTTTTCACAATTTTTACTTCTCTAGTCAAAGCTCTCTCCAATTATAGTCAAATTTCTTAATTAATAACTGAATACTCATTCATCAGGCATGAAGCAATATTAAAACAATTTCATAATGATTTATATTTTTCATAATATACTTCACCTAACATATTCTTGTGGACTTCAGACTCTGCTTGTTTCAAATGCCAATCATGACATTTACATGGTTGGGGGTTATCAAAGATAAATAAGAGTTGACAACATCTAATGATAACGTCAAGTAGGCAGTCAAAAATAATTGGGCTAGGTTAACAAATAACAAGACTTTGATAATTGATATTACTAATAGCATAATCCAATTTACCAAAACAAATTGCTTTAATATTTCAAGTTTCCAACCCATGGACAATATATATTCACCAAATTTTAAGTAAATGCAAAAATGAAGTCCAAAGCTTCTATGTAGTGGCAATTACTAAACTAAATTAGGCAAATATTCATCACCAAATTGTTGCAAGTCTAAAATAGAGCCTATAACCTGACTTCCATCCTCCAAACAAAAATAATCATTATTAACAAAACAAATTTAAACCAGAGAACACATTAAGAAAGTGCTAGAATAACAAATTTATAGCAAATAAGTAAAATTCTAGGAAACTTTGACATTGATGTTTCATAACTTCTAGATTCACTTTGGTGAAGTGTCTTTTTAAATTATTTTGGGTGCTAAGCATTATACAACTTCTTCACTTAGCGATTTTCTTCCTATTTTTTCAACAAACTCGAAAAGTAATACACTAAAACATAAAAAGACTAGTAACTTTTGAGCCTGTTTAGTGAGCTTATGTGTGTGTGTGTGTGTATATATATATATATATATATATATATATATATATATAAAACTTCTGATCGAGCCTGTTTAGAGCATGATAGAAATGACCTTGACTTCTGTGTTCCATAACTTCATGTGTCCAGTAGGAGTCATCTCCAAAGTTGAGCATCTGCTGAATCAACTTGTCTGGCCCAAGGTATCAAGATAATTTGTTTACATGAAATGGTGAAGTTGCTTGAGAGATCATAACGTGTTGAGTCCATCAACCATTATAAATATAAAACAAACTTTCTGAAAGACATACACAAAAGCATTAAAATCTATACAATAAGTAAAGATAAAAAAATAAACTGCAAAACACTTCCTTTGTGAAAAAGTTTAGTTTTCATCACAACTCAACATCTTTTATCCAAAACTAGTCGGGATTAGCTAAGTATGAACTCCATAGTCCATATATAAGGGTAAAATAAGAAAGGCAAGGAGAAAAAAAATAAGAAAACAACAGAATAAAATAAAATAAAAAAAAGAATAGAAATAGATGAAAAGAAATAAAACAAAAACGCACTGACATATGTGTGCTAAATGCATACAATTGTTTTGGCCTGTCAAAATTAAAAATAAATTTATTGACATATTGATCAATATAATGATAAATATTACAAACTGTTTAAAAAATATTATTATTTTTATTGTTTAGTTGTATAATTTATCTTAATACGTACTAAAGGTTATGGTAATTGGTGTTATATCATGTGCTGTCAATGTCACACAAGTTCATGCCCTGAGATTCATTTCAATAAGAAAGAAAAATTAAAACTGAAAAGATTGAGAATAATAAGATTATGAGCTAGTTGAGTTACGTTTATTATTTTGTTTTTCTGGTAATTGCATAAATAAAATAAAATAAATCGATTGTGTTACCAAGTATTTCAAATGAAAAGTACACATTCTTTTTGATATCAATCTTATATAGGAAAATGATCTTCTGAAAAAGTAAACATGTTGAGATTTGAGGAAATATGGTTAATTCTTAAATTCTCTATCTTTGAATTCTGTTTTTGATCGATTCTATGGTCAGATAAAGGCAGATGTCAAGGCCAGAGGAAAATTTGTTAACTTTTTGGTAAGAGAGGTAAATGATGTAGTTTTTCAGTAGATTGAAGATGTTGTGGCATTTGTCAAATGATATTAAAAAAAAGGACATGAATTCTTATGTTAACACATGAATCAATAACCAAAAACAGAAAAACCCAATAGCAATCTATGTATAATATGGGTATCAATCAGAAACGTGATTGATTTGACTAACCATTCCAGGAAATTGGTGCTTTCTCTCCACAAAGCTCTGCTGGGCCTCAGTCCTTTCTTCATCTATTAGCAACAAACACGTGTGTGTGTGTGTATATATATATATGTGTGTGTGTGTGTGTTTGTGTACGTGTGTGTGTGTATATATATATATATATATATATATATATATATATTTGTTGTCTATCGCGACGATTCGACCCGTCGCCGTAGCCATGCAATCTTTGGCGACGGGTCGAATCGTCGCCATAGACACCAAAGACGACGGTTCGTCTTTAGTTCGCTTTTTAAGAGTTCGCTTTTGAAAATTTTCCTATATATATATATATAAATGGAGTATAAGATAATAAGAAGAGAGAATACCCGTATAGTTGCCATCCTCATCAGCGAAAAGCGAAGAGGGCGAGAAGAGAGCAATCTCAAGGAATGTCATCCATGCTTACTCATGAACCACAAGAGAGTCTAGACTTTTACACCTAAATGTGGTAGATCAAGTTGGGTAGCTACATTAAAAATTGTAACTGTCTAACAACTAAGGTGGTTCCATAGTGTCCTCCTTATCATAAATTATCGTATACCTTTACTAGGTTGGACAGAATATAGATAAATCCCTTTAATTTTTCAGTATCTACGAATACCGATATTATTGATAATCAGAATATATCCATCATATCAGTAATACAACTACTAATACAGAGAGGTTAAAAGTATGAATACAACTACTAATAAAACAAAGGAGGACTAAAAATAACTACTAATACAGAGAGGTTGAAAGTATGAACACAACTACTAATACATAGAGGTTAAAAATTCTATAACCCAACAGCCATTATCGGCAGTCAACTAACCCTATTGAAATCTAAATCACTTAATTTTCTCCTGAATTTATTTACCATTGAAATTCAAGGAATCTGAATTGCAGCACTGAATTTATTATAATTTTAACAAAACTCCCTATTTTATAAGAACAAACATATTGAAGGGAATGTGAATTTCAACCTAACACCAAAAATTTCACAACCAGATAATAGAATTATAATTAAAAATACTCACATTTCACGGCTAAAATTCACAAAAAAACTCTATTATTTACTTCGATTTACCATTTACATACCATAATGCAGCATCAAACACCACCTCTTGATTCTAAATTCAAACCATTACCATACCACCAAAAATACCCACCTCAAAACCCTAAAATAGAACTACTGACTCACTCAGACTCAAAAGACACTCAAATTAGGATTAAAATTAGACAGACCACAAGCTCAAACTCAAAATACACTAAAATTTGACCTGAAAATCAACCAGAGATTTCAATTGATTTCATGTCGAGCTTCATAACCTCCTCTTTCGGCACAGTCACAGTCACAATCAGCACTCCGTAATAATTTTACCCCAAGTTTCACATATTGGAACTAACTACGACATCAACCCAAACAATAAATCCATATCTTTGGCTTCCATGTACAGTCACGTAATGAGCGAGAACAATAGGGGGAAATAGGGAAAAGGAAATAAAGTAAGAGGGAAAAAGTAATACATGGATACCTTTTCTTGCCACCGGTATAGTACTCCTAAGGCTCAGCCGAATCACTACCAAAATCACCTCCAGCCGTACGATTCAGATCTGCGAACATACGATGGCCTACTACCGGAGGAACTCTTGTCGGCGGCGTGCGCACGATGGCCAATCGATCGAGTGAGAAACAGTGAGAGAGGAGAGACAAAGGGTGAGAGAGGAGAGAGAGGGTTGATCGAGTAAATGAGTTTGGGAGAAAAATGTTATACTGATTTGGGGGAAAAATGGGAGGGATTTGTGCACGCCATGACCCTCGCTAAAAGCCCAAAAAAACGCTCTATACCGACGGTCGGATTATGACCCTCGGAATAGACTATTTTCAAAGGCATATACCGACGGCCAACCTATGGCCGTCGCTATAAATACTCTATTGCTACGGTTTCATTCCGACCGTCGCTATAGCTCGTCGCAATAGGTCGAATTTCTAGTAGTGGTTTTGCATTGACTAAAGAAAAGGGGCGCAATATCTAAATACCCCTATAGTACAAGGGTCATTTTTACATTTTACTCTAAGAACGTAGCTTCAGATAATTTTTAATCGAGTAAAATGCAAACGTGACCATTGTACTCTTAAGTATATTTGGATATTATGCTCATTTTTGTTAGTCAATGCAAAACAAGTCCTCTACCGTAGAAAAATTTGGATAACAAACCTTTATGTCTACAAATACAAATTTGACTTTTATTGTCTAATTTTGTTTCACAGTGGGAGTATTAATTAGTAATCAGCTCTATAAATACAATTCTGACTTTAATGGTGCCATTCCTTTTTCAAATTGGAATTGAGCAATTTTAGGTGTACCTTTGCGAGTTTTTTTAGGCATATTGCTCCAAATTCTAGTATACTCCTATTTATAAAATTTTGTAGTACGCATAACTTTATACAAAAAAAAGAAGCAAACAAGAATAAATTATCTTACCTAATATTAATTTATTATTTTATGAAACTAAATATTAGTAATATGTATAGTTTTTCAAGAAAAAGGGACATAGTGTTTAATGTGTAAGAATGTTTTATGAAAATTTTAATTTCGTGTAATTATGTTTGTACTTTTAATCTCTTATAACTAGAACATTGAAAATTTATTAAATTTAAAAGTATTTTCATCCATTAGCACAAACGAAATCAAGTCTCACATAATAAAAAGTCAACCAATCTCATAAAAAAAACGAAGTAAGAAAATACACATGAAATGAGATAAAATTAAAGAGAGAATAGAACAAACTATAAACGGTGACGTTTGTGCACCCCATATAGGGGTTACCGCACGCAAAAGCGGGCGATGACCCGCACCACCCGCAATCTCATAATTAATTACTTTGTAAAATTTTGGAATGAAACAAATATTTTTCTCTAAAATGCCCAACTGTCACATAAAGGTTTGTTATTCAAATTTTTTTATAGTAGAAGACTTATTTTACATTGATCAATAAAAAGGGGCACAATATCCAAATATACTAAGAGTACACCGGTTACTTTTGCATTTTACTCATTTTTAATCTCAAATATTTAACTTAGCACATGCATTACATTGGATGCTTAGTGAGAAATAGGTCTAAACCATGTACGGTTCAGTGTTTATCGTGTTCAATAATCAAAGGCACGTGCATGTATTAGCTAGTTTATACATTTAAATTTTAAGTTATCCACTTTATTTTCAATGATTGTTTCTATTTTCAATGATTTGTTTTTATTGAATTTAACATAGAAAATGGGAAAGGAATAAAGGGATCATGTCAATCGAGAGGCAGCCCATGTTTTCTATCCTCTTTATACTTTTGCTGTATAAAAATGTATTTCTTTTTCTTGAAATTAACGTTAATTAATTCAAGTGTTGTTCATACTTGAAAAAGATTATGTAAAAACAGAACCATACAAGTTATTTAGTAGTAGAACTGAGACGTTCACATGGTAGCGTTCTTAAAGATAAATTTTTATAAAAATAAGGACGTAGTTACATACTAACATTACTGGATATGATGAATTTTCCAACTATACAGTTTAAGTGCAATACTGGACTGCATGTGCAATAACATTAGTGTTTTAACCGTAAAGAATAAACTTTAGGGCAATTTTGATAAGTCCATGAACTTATGATTAAGGCATTCAACTATTGGAAAGAAACGCTATTAATGTTGTACGTATTAGGAAAAAAAGTGTGGAAATACACAATATGGCCACTCTATATATTTTTGCCAAATGTAATTTATTTTTTTATTTTCTATTAATTTTGTAAGTGAATAAAGAGTATTTGATATCAATACATGAAATGAGACAGTGAATGAGATATAAATTAAAAAAATAAATTTGATTTTAAATCCATGTTCATATGAACATTTCAATCAACTATATTTATCTTGGTAATTCAAATTCATCGAGTGTAACATATTACATCAACTCTTTTATCATTTGAAATCCAAATTTAAACAATTACATGTAAACCTAACTTATATACTCTCCACTAGACAATTACCAAATTTCTTCTTCAATTCAATTCATATCCTCACTCCAAATGCTACCTTATAGTCAATTTAATAGCTATGACTTTTAGATTGTAACATATATATATATATATATATATATGTATATATATATCCCATAATCCTTTTAATTTCTCCTATAAACAGCTAGAAGGTTTCATTACACCGGAAGCCGTTCCTGCAGCATTAGTGCATGATGCTGTAGCGGGCTGATTTTTATAAGTGAGCGCTACATCTTGTAGTCGTATTCCACTGCAAGGGTATTTCTTACTACATTGGAATCGCATGGCTACTGGTGTTGCTGATGTTCCATGAATATCTTGATACATCACGTTGCTAATCTTCACTCCCGAAACCTTTTAACATTAAGTAGAAAAATAATTGATAATTAGAAAATTAATCAAACTTTTGATTATTTTGTTATAAATGAATTTAAATGTATTATTTAACAAAATTAAATATCGTACCTGGTCGGGGCAATTTTGTTTGTCAGGACAGTACTCTTGGTCAATAAGGATGGGATTTTTAACATTACTCATAACAACATGTTGAAAAAGAACATTCCTTACAAATCCATTGCTAGACCTTGCCCATGTCTTTATCCTCACACCATTGTCAGTATTTCGGAATGTAACCGTTTTAACCGTCAGATTTTGAACTCCAGGTTCTTGCAAATTCCAACCAAGACTTCCAATGCTATCACAACAAATATTTTCATTCACATTAGAAATATATAAATAATATTAATAGCTAGCACTATACTTATAAAATGATGCAACTAAAATTAAGATTAAAATGCAAAACTCTTTCTGATTGAATGAATTAATATTAAGACTAATGCATTTCCAATTGATATAATATATTAGTTCATTAGTCTTAATATTAATGAAACTAAAATTAAGATTAATATTTTTGAATAGGGTAGGTATCTACTCTATCGTACTTTGTGATTCGTATATTTCTGATTGAATGAGTTAATCTTCTATGTTATTGTTTCATGGTTCGTAAAAAAAGAGAGTACATAACTCACAATATAGCAAACCACTAGCTTATGATCAACTAGTACAAGTCAATTTTAAACTACTAATTTTACCTTAAAAATATAATTTTGCACTAATAATTGTATTTTAAGAGTAATTTATAAATTAGTCAAATTTAAGTACGAAAGCATTACGCGGCCACAAACATAGGGTAGAATTTTGCATTTAATCTAAAAAATTACATAATAAAGTAGGATATACTGTTCAATATTCGAGCAAGCTAGTATATAAGTGATCATTAATTACTTTTAATTAGCGAATGATAATAGTACCTGATGCCGTGACCGGGGCCGCAGGATACGCTCTCGATCCATGTGTTAGTAGTGCCAGGGCCTATTGAGACACAATCATCACCTGTCCCAATTTGAGAGCTCAATATGCTCACTCCGGTTGACAATTGGACGTGAATTCCGTCCGTATTCGGGCTGTTATCCGGTGCTGTGATCTTTATTCCTTGTAGCTTGGCATTGCTGCAGCTATAGATGATTATGTGGAACATTTGGCTGTTTATTGAGGTTAATCCATTGACAACGACATTGTTCGAGTTGTAGATGCCTAGAGTCTGCAATGTGTGTGTGTGTGTGTGTGTATATATATATATATATATATATATATATATATATATATATCATGCAATAAAATTAATATTTAATACGAGGTAATTATATATATATATATATATATATATATATATATATCATGCAATAAAATTAATATTTAATACGAGGTAATTAATCATTTAAATTTAGAAAGAAAGATTTATATTAATATGTTTATAAATTAATCATGTATTAAATTGTATTATTTGTTGGAGAGGAACATAACTGCGTGTTAGATCGACTTATAGGCTATGCTTGTTTGGGATTAAATATCTTCACATGTTTGGGAACAAAATCTCAAACAAATCAAAACTTAGGGTAAGTTCATTGACTGGTAGTTGTTTGTATATGAAAAAAAAATTGCTCCCCCCAATTATTGTCGTACTTTAAAAGATGATCTCAACACAAATTTTAAGACGTACTGAAAACATAACTATACACTATATATCTTCGATATATGTTAAATATACTTCAAATATAGTATTATATAAATATATTGATAATATAAAAGTTAAAAGTGTATAAATATATTTTTGGAACGTCAAAATTCACGGCAACACACTCAAAAAAAAATTGATTTAAATTTTAAGAAATAATAATGAAAATTTAGAAAAGAAAAGGAGGAAATTTTGCCAATTGTCAAAGCTACACAATATGTTAAGCAAAAGAGTATTGCTTGGTAGCTAGTCAACTTTTGTTTAGTTTTTTCTGGATAAAATTTTACTTTCGTCAATATATGAAGGGTGTTGACGAGTGTACAGTATAATTAAGTAAATCTTAGTCAAGCTAAAATAGAAAAGTTGTGTAGTTACGGATCATTTTTCTTAGCGAAATGGTAAACTAATGCATTCTCAAATGGACATACCGTTGCTCCTCTAGGGCAGCTCTTGCGGGAGGCTTTGCAAGCCCAAAGCCCAGCCCCTTGAGCATCTAGGGTTCCGCCAGAGATTGTAAGTCCATTAACCCATTCAAACTTGATCCAATTTTCGGCATTTCCAATAACGTTGTAATCCGAAGGAGCCACA
This sequence comes from Aralia elata, assembly GCA_034770075.1. Lineage (NCBI taxonomy): Eukaryota > Viridiplantae > Streptophyta > Magnoliopsida > Apiales > Araliaceae > Aralia > Aralia elata. Next base: position 68,247,763 of record CM068387.1, on the reverse strand, counting down.
AGGGTGCCATCAATACGCATGGACATGGTGTTTTTACAGTTTCTGCCGCTAAAGACTAGTGGATTGCGCAGCAAGAATCTTCCTGGTGGCACGTAAACTTCGGCTGGCTTTGCAGAAGCACAAGCTGAAGTCCATGCACTAAGAAAATACTTGGCTGCATCCGTTTTTCCATCGGCTTTTGCCCCTAACTTTTGCACATTGTATGAAACCCTAGCAGCTGATGATAAGTTGAAGAACATGAATAAAAATGAAAGAACAAGAAAAGCCATTTGCGAGAGAGAGAGAGAGAATGAGAGTTTTTGATGGTGGAAATTGAAGAAGTTTTATAAGTAAATATTTATAGGCTTTGGAAATTGTACAAGTCAAATTGCAAGCCGCCGCCGCGGAAATTTGGAGCCTTGGAGGTGAAGGATTTATGTTTGCTTTTGGATTAAAATTATTAGTTATGATTGGCTAAGCTGTCTTTAAATGAAAGTCTAAGATAAAAACATTCTTTTATTTATAACCACATTTGTTTTATATTAAATTCATGGATGTAGATAATTATTTATGTATATAGAGAGAGATGGGGAGGATCATGGTTTTTAAATATTGAAGAGAGCGTTAAAAACTAGTTTCGTTTGGACAAGTTGTTGAATATTAAAAAAAACATTTTATTTTAGTACCCTTTTCTCAAAAATTAAAAAAACTTTAAAAAAATATTGAAGTCTACAAGTGCACGTTTGCATGTTTATGAGAAAAGAAGAAGAAAGAATATAAATGGTAAGGCTTGAGATTAAGGACAACAATTCCCGTGCCCATGATAGGATTTCGAAATGATAACTGAAGACGTAGTTATCATTTTGTTGTGTCCAACCTAACAAATGTAAAAGCTACACTATAAATACCCACTTTTTTAATTTATTTATTTATTTTTGCAATACAAATGTAAAAGTTTTTATACTTGGTTAGGGATAATAAAAATACTAGAATTTTTTTATTTATTTTAGAGTTTCAAAAAATATGAAAAAAGAAGTGAAGTGTAATATAAAAAGAAAATTATTGTAAATTGTAGCATTATACTATATGACTACTTGTAGTTTGTAAAAAAAATTAATTCATAAAAGTTTTGGCTGCCTTCCACTCAAGTTGCCCGTGATCTTTTTTCTTTATTATTTCTATCTATCTGTCTAGACATTTTTGTAACGAGATGTTGGAATTTGCTTCTAATGGAATTACCATTTGAGGTATAACAATTTAAAATTATTTAAACGACGGTATGTTTGGTTTGTGTCGCGTCTACTTAATGTCTTGGGGACTAGTTTTTAATTCTCCTTTTGCTTTCTTGTTTCTCTACCTAGCTAACCATTTTTATAATTTGCTTCTAATTTTTGACATACAATAATTTAATATTATATTCGTACTAAATTATAAAATCATTATTAATTTTTAAATTTATTTTATCTTTTAAAAATCTCAAATTTCTCTTTGTACGTATATTCATATGACATTATTTTTGAAGGTGTAAAGTCTTACCCTAATGATTTGGCCCCTATATGTATTAATCTCAAATTATTTGACCTGTTACCATTCATTCACATGTTGTTACCAATATTTATCTTACTATCCGTACGAGCTATAGTGCAATGTGAACAAAATTATACAAAACAACTGGTACGTCCGTATGCCATGTGTATTTGAAAGACTGCTAGTTTTTTACATTATTAAAGCCTTAATAATTGTACTTATAATATAACAAGAAGAGAATAATCAAAAACTATAAATAAAAAGGTCAATAAAAATGAAATAAATTGGTAATTATTTCAAGTCAAAGAAGGAATGCTACATAGGCACATGAAATGCAGAATCTTTTTTTTGTGTGTAATTTTATTTAATGATTATTAATATTGTCAAACCCTTGACTCGAATTCTTAATCCATATTGGTTTGGTATATATATTCTTCATCACGTTGTGTGGAAGATGAAAGAGTAAGAATTATAGTACGTACGTACTTATCATTCGGGTTTAGGGCTGATTATATGTGAATTACAGAAAACATATTTAGTGGATTATTGAGTATGATTTTAAATACTGACTTATTTGGATACCAACTTATCTGGATATATGAAATAAGAAGAAATTAAGAAGGGTCTCATACTAATTTATTATATTCTATTATTTATTAGATTTTCACGTTAATCGCAATCGAATTTCGTCATGAAATTTGTCAATGTATAAATTATTTCCCGAAAGAGTATATTCAGAGTTTTTGAAAATTCAAGTAGGAAGTTATAAAAAGTAATTCTTTTTTATAACTTGAAATTTATTATGGGAAAAGTAATCTAAAACATGCCTTACTCAAGCTTGGTTAAGGCTATTTAGTAAAACTTTAGTAAACAATTTAGTTTTACCCTTAGGGTTAAGTTTCGATTTTTGGGTTTTATATAAAAAAAATATTTAATTATAATTTTTATACAACATTATGTTATTTTATTAAGTAACCTTAACCAAATTTAATTAAGATATGTCTTAGATTACCTTACCTTTTTTCCTATTTATTATTGTCTCAACGACAATATATTTTGAAGTACGTATTAATCATTAGCAAAAGTTTAGCAAATTTGTTTTCATATGATTAGTACCCTCCTCGATAATATAAAATAATTAAGTTGGTTTACAAAAGGATATTTGTAAAGAATATGTTAGGTTAAATGCACATGGTTAGCTGCTTTCTTATCAACAATTTTATCGAATATCAATGATAATAAGGTAGTACATGACTTTAGACCATGATTTGAGAGGCTTAACTTCTTATAAATCCCTGTGGTACAATTTCAGTTTCTAGATTTATCATCAATCATATATTTTAAGGCACTAACGGTGAAGTAAGAAACAATATATTTAAAAATAAAATAAAAAAATCCATGTCACAAATGGAAATGGCCTTAAAATGGAAAGGTCGATCAATTGTATATTCTTCCAAACATCCAAACTACTGGTTAAGGTCAAAGGGAAAATATGAAACAATTTTATTCACAAATATGAATGGTTGCTTGATCTGCTTGCAATATCTTAGGTTCATGCATTTGAATAACGTGCTAAGGTTGAAAGATGCACAAGAAAAATGTTTTTATAAATTAGGTCAACGTATAAGATATATAGTTGGATAAATGTGATGGTATCCATGTGCTTGTGCGATAGTCATTAACTAATTAACACTAGTTTGGAGGTAATTCAAGAGTTGAAACATAAGGATTAGCATGTGAATGCTTTTATCCTGAATGAGTAATTAATTAACCCATGTGACTATTTCATGAAAAATTAAAGATTATACTCTTATACTGTTTGTAAGTTTTTTTTAGGGAAAGGGAAGGGAAGAGAAAGAAAGAGAAAATAATTAAAATTCCTCCAAATCTCATGGTTGTGAGTTTTTTTAGGGAGGAAGGGAAGGAATTTAGAGGTAAAGCTAATTTTATTTTTATCTCAAAACTTCCCCCCCAAAAGCGGGAGGATTTGGAGGGATAGGAAATGATTGGAAATTTAGATATTTTATATTTCATATAGTAATCTTTCAAAATAAAACATACTCCACCCGTCCCAAATTAATTGCTCAGTTTTGACTTTTTAAAGTCAAATTGACTATTTTTAAAACTAATCTTTTTACTATTTTTGCTAAAATATAGGTGAAGAGATTATAACCAAAAGAAAGTATATACAATTTATTACTAACCCCAATTTTTATAATTTTAAAAATATATTTATATATGCTTAATTATTAATTCTAAAAATAGTCAATTTGACTTAAAAAAGTCAAAATTGAGCAATTAATTTGGGACGGAGGGAGTATCATTTATTACATTAATATGTAAGGGTAATATAGTAATAGTGTAGTTTAAAAATAAAAATATTTTTCCTTCCCTTCCTCACAAACAAGGAAAAATATAATTAAAATCCCATCTCTTCTCTTTCTTTCTAAAACTCACAAACATGACAATGAAAAATTATAATCCATTTGCATCCCTTCACATCCCTTCCCCTCCTATGTTTTCCCTTTCCATTTTATCCCTTCAAACTCACAAACGCAACATTAGAGACATTGATCTTATAGTAAAGCATTCAATATAAAATCAATTGTAAACTAGTAGATTCGTAGCCCATCAAAGATAATATTATATATTAAGTGCATAAGTTTTATTTATTCGTAAGATGTGTGATTTTGTATCTCAACACGCCACCTTACAGGTTTCAGCGTTAATTTGAGCCAAATGCATGAACAACTAATTATATTAGGTGACATATATGGAACATGTTGAATATATATAGTCTTCCATGTGAATGAAATTGGCCTTAAATTCCCTGTTCTATATATCTTTATACCCATGCAGTTCAAAAAATGTTTTACTGATTAATTTTCATACACGTGCGTCAATACCTAATTTCCTTAAATGGAAAAAGACATGCACGTCTTGATTCAATGTGCTGCGCTAGCTAGCTAATGGATGCAATGTGAATGAAAGCACGCCGGAGACTGCCAAATTTCTGTTGGAAAAAGTGTACCTAAAAATAATCTTAATCTCAGAAATTACTTCTTTCTTTTTAAGTAATTAAATAGAAAACTAACAAATCCACTAATAAAAACGAAAATAACAAATAACCATCCACAAACAAAATACAATATTTAACGTGGAAAATCCTTAAATAGAAAAACTATAGATTGAACTCCAAATCTCCACTATATCACAAATAATGTGTTTACAATAATCTTCCTAAGTTTTACATCTTAAAACTTGAGGTTACACAATAAATTGAGAGAGTACAAAAACCGAATTAACTTCACCACTAGTCAAAAACACCATAAGCAATAAAGTCTTCAAACTTTCAATTGAACGAAGATGACGACGAATACCCACAAGCAACAAACCATAATCCTCTCAATTTATTCTTTCAGTACCTTTTGTTACCGAGTTTCTCTCATCATAATAATAAGACTCCCTCATAACCTTATTTATAATACTCTTCCTAATTCATTCCTATTATGGATTAGAAGTAATTTATTCTCCTAATCAAATTAAGGATCACATCTCCTTTTCTTGGTCACCAACCAATCTAACAAATAAATCATTTTTTAACATGGGTTCCTTTCATGGGTAATAAATACTCTTTACATGATGCGGGTCTCTAGTGATGCGACTCGACTTCGATCCGACTCGAATCGAATTATATTTAAATTACTCGCGAACTTCAAATTCAAGCTCGAATTCAAGTCTCCACATAATAACTAGTTTTATAATAAATATAATTATAAATTGAATTTATTATTTTATTTAGAAACGAGAGAATATATTTATTATTATACTTTACAACTATAAAATCACAATTAAAATTTAAAACAAAACAAAACAATAATTAATTATCCTAATTTGATTTAATTTTGTAAATATTATACTAGAATCTATCGAGTATCTAATCAAATTTGTATCAATTGAGTATGTATCGAATCACAATCGAGAATTCGAGTAGTTCGAATCTTAGACGAGTCGAGTATAACCTTTTTTAGATTCTACTCCATATTTTTATTCAAATTATTTTTTATGCTCAAATTTGGATCATATTATTAACGAATCCGAGTCTTGCTCGTATTTTTTTGAGTCAAGCCCGAACTGTTTGGTTCATTTACAGCCTTACACAAAGTGAAGTAGCAAGATACCATTAAATTTGATTTTCGTATAATGATACCTAAAAAATAAAAATAAAAATATATATTTATATATTTACCTGCATTTCAAATTGAGTTCGAAAAAATTAAAATAACTCTTATATTTGGAATAGAGTAAATACTTTCTTATATTTTTTTCAAAAAGTATTATACTCTATTACTTTATTTTGTTCATAGAACTTGATGAATTTAAAGTAAAAATGATAAATTTTATAGGTTAAAGAAAAAACAAAATTCAAAATTTTTAGAGTTACCTTGCCTCTCGGGCCCCATAGCACCTCTGTCACTGGTCTGGAGTATTTTTATGAGGATGGAACCAGAATCTTGAAGCCCAGAACCCTTTGGGACAAAGCCCTTTGATGTTTGATGTTGTGATAGGAGCCTTTGTCAAACGGTCAAAGTATGGTTACTAAGTTTTATAGCACTTGGTTTTTTTTTTTTTAAACATTACGTCATTCATCATTAAGGGAGAGGGGGGAGTAGGGATTGAACCCACGCCTTTGGGCATGAGTGGTTGGCCAGCGGACCAACTATTGATCCAATGTAGTTATACTTTACTTTTCTTTCTTTCTTTCTTTCTTTCTTTCTTTCTTTCTTTCTTTCTTTCTTTCTTTCTTTCTTTTTTTTTTCTTTTCTTTTTTGGGTATAGTTAAGAACCTCATACATATATAGAAACCCAACCCCCTCACTCCACCTCAGTTGTGGATCTATGTGGTGAGCAGAATAGACAGTGTCTATGCTGAACTTTTTTTTTTAAATATAGGGATAGAGACAAAAATAAAATTTAATAAATTTAAAGGGGCAAATTTATGAAAACGTTAAACTTAGAGGGGCAAAAAAAACTTAAACTACTACTACTAAAAAAAAAAACTAAACACACGGTGTATAATAATGTATTCAAACTCTCACTCTCTAACTCGCTAAACTTCAACCCTTCACTTCAATCTTCAGTCTAAAAAAATTCGTCCCTGTTGGAAAAAGATTTTGGATCTGCTCCTGCTCCACCTCTACCCTTGAACCCCAACACCCCCAACTAGCTTGGCACCTCCCTCTAAGACAAATTCAATAAATTGCCAACACTCACTAGTGCCAACTTGGGAGGATTTGATCCCCAACCTCATGGATACCATGAGTTAGGTGGTAGTCCAAGGGCGGATCTAGGAAAATTTCTCAGCAGGGGCGGATTTTCACTACAAGAAAAAGAGCCGGCAATGAAGGACAAATCCTTCACAAGAAATAGTATATTACTCGCGTGGAGATTTATTGTGAAGAAAACTTTCCTTCGCACAATTCCTCGCATTAGAGTTTCTCGCTAATTAAAAGTATCCTTCGCTAAGTTAGTGACTAAATATTTTTGTGAAGGATATATTGTGAAGAATATGTTCTTCACAAATTATATATTGTAAAAGATTATTTTTGTTAGGCGAGGAGATGATTTCCTAACAATTAACATTTTGAAATAACTAGTAAAAATATTTTCCTTCATAAATAACAATTTGTGAATAACATATTTACTTTAGAAAGGCTAGATTTCCTTCACTAATTACATATTGTGATTTTTTTTTAATTTACCGAGAAGAAATTTCTTCGACAATGTTGCTATTAAATAATCAAATCATTGCAAATTAAAAATATTTTTAAAATTATTTATTAATTTGTAATCAACATCAAATAAAATATTATATTATATAAATAACCAATTGTATAATCGACAACTAAATATGTAATAATCAAGTAACAAAACGTACAAGGCTAGTAATCAAAACAAGTGTAGATGCCCCGAAAGTCATAGCACAAATGTTTAGTAATGACTTTCCTATAATTTATAAATGTGGAGTATATATACCACAAGGGCTATAGAAAGTGCTCTAGCAACAGAAAGGAGCTTGGCTCCTGACTTAGGAGAGAGCACCAATTCCATGAGATACTTCTTCAAACAATCAAAATCAATGAAAACCAAGGAAAATCATGCTCCACTTTAGTTTGGACAAAGAACTCTAACATACATTCCTCGAGCCAGGCACATACCATTGTTACCAAAGCTAGCTAGTCACTAAGCATCACAATGGATTTTGCCGTTTTAAAGAAATTGAAGATGGAGAATAATTTGCAAGCAGATAAAACCTAAAATAACTTGTCAAAATGATATTTTAAGAAATACATTTGGGAAAAAAGCATAGAATAATGAGGTTCATATAACTCTCAAGGTTGAATAATGCATTTTACCCCAGGCCAGGCCACCAGAAAATGAGGTTACAATCATGTAACTCAGGCAGCAGGCTCCCTCCCAAGTAGGTGGATAAGACATAAAAGCATAGTTGTTCGTTCCTATTGTTTACCGGTGAACAAAAAACAAGTTTCTAAGCAAAATTCCAATTTAACTAAAGCTAATCAAACATTTCGAGATAAATTGTCGAGTCCCAACCTTAAGAAGCTCAGTAATCCTCTTCTCATAAGGTGCAAGCAAACCCAACAACTTCCCTCATCACAGTGGCTAATTCCTTTTGCTAGTTTTCTGGAATGTATCAGACAAAAGTGGCTAATTCCTTCCTGGTCACAACATTAACATGCTTATTATACCTATAAAAAAAATATTAAAAAAATCCAGCAGGGGCAGCTGCCTATGCTGCCCCTTAACAGATCCGCCCCTAGGTCAAAGGCCTTCGGTCTCTTAGTTACAATTTTAGAACACAGTAAGATTATAGAACATGCCATGATTGATAGGAAATCATACCCATTATGAAACCTCTACAATTTCAACCTTTCAATAGACAATCATATTAATTGGCTACAAAAGCAACTGTAAATTCTTAAATGTAAAGTAGAAACAGAATCAAACAAGAAAAATTCAACCAGCACAGGTCGTCTTTGATTCATCTCCTTCCACAGTCCGGATTTTCCAATAGCCACTTCTAGAGTCGATCGAGCTACGCAACTTTGTTTTGGGCCTGGAAGTTCACAACACATTTGCAAAGAGAAATCCTGTAGAAAATATATAGTATTTTTTTTTTGTTGAAAACATGACCTTCATAAAATTAACGTGGTCTTGGAACCAAAGTTAATTCCTACAAAGTCTTCTTCCAAAAGTGGAACAATACTAAATACTACATCTGTTCCACAAAAAGAGTCTTTGCTAAATTTACACTATTAAAATATTATTTTAATGCACGATTACTCTTGAATTTATTGGTTGTTTTACTTACTGATCGTTAATGAATTTATGAAGGTAAACTTGAGGAAATTGTGTAATTATATAGTACCGAAAATAAAATGAGACTATTTTTTCTAATTTTTTTTTCCTGAACAAAGTAGAATTAGCATATGTGATTCATCTGTGGGACGGATGGAGTTAACATGCCATAATAAATGAAAGGAACTCGTACCCAAATTGAAGCATTTCCAGTAAGGCTGTAAAATGAGCAAACAGTTCGGGCTCGATTCGTGCTCGTTCGACTAAAAGTTCGATTCGAGCTCGACTCGAAATATATATGATTCAAATATGAACAAATTTTAAAGTTCGATAAATTACTCGAACCTCCTCAAATTAAAATTTTCTATTAATACTCAGATCATATTCGTTTGAAAAGTTCAAACTGCTCGGACTCGATTCGAGATCGTGCTTGACTCGGTAGCTAAACGAGTCTCAATCAAACCTTATTTTATACTCGATAAATTTTGTGAACTAAATTTGAGCAACTTAATACTCGGCTCGAATCGGTTCATGTACACCCTTACTTCCCAGTGTTGAATTCATTTGTCTACAATTGTTTCCGAAATATTGATATCACGGCCTCTTTTGCGACCGATTTGAGTTGAAGTATTATCGTGCAAAACATACACCCCACCCCTCTCCACCTTTTCAACCCCTCTGAAGACGACCTCAATTCTATCTTGGCTTTTCATTCAGATTGGTTTCCGTATATATCTTACCCATGAATGCACTCCACGTGTCTTTATGAAGCCGGTACTGCAGTGCTTTTTAGTGCCACCTGTTTTATTACTAATAACAACACCAATAATATTAGAATCATCCTCGCTTGAATAAACAGCCCACAGAACTATCTCTAAGAAATTATTTGCCAAGTTTGGTGGCAGATCAAAAGATACTGAAGACCCTATTCTTTGATGACTGAACCAATCTATAATCGCCCCGCTTGGAATGATAATTTCATAAGAATTCCTATCAAGGAGTCCCTGTTACAGAGAATGAATGATATTATAAAAGGAATGACAGAGAAAGTGAGACAGAGATCACGTATACCAACCTGAAGGAAACTCTCTTTGATAGTAATTCTCAGATTTCTGCAATTTGTAAGATCCAACATCCTCAAGTACTTTAAGGCTACTACATTTGATAATGTCTCTAGAGATATGCAACCGCTAGCGTCCAAACAATTTAAATCAGGAGGAAGGTCTGGGAGTGATTTAAGGCTGCTGCAGTTGTTAAGAACCAGTCCTTCCAAATACTTCAAGCTTGATAGGTTTGGTAGTTGTTTTATTGATGTACACCTGCTTACATTAAAATAATGCAGATTCAGAGGAAGTTTGGGAAGTGACAGAAGACTTGTGCAGTCAATTAACTCAAGCATGCTTAAGTTGACCAACTGACTTGTGCAAAAACTCTCTCCACACATATTACATTCCCGTATGGATAACACTCAATTTCTTCAAAAGTAGTAATCGGTCAATAGAGTCTACACGTATACAAAGAAGAGACAATAGTTCCATATTCCCTAATTGCTCAGGTAAATTTTTAAGATTACAACATCCTCCAATCTCCAGAGCTTTAAGTGAGCGAAGATTGCAAATGCTATTGGGAAGATTTTTGAGATTCTTGTAATAATCCAATTTCAACAAAATCAACCTACTCAGATGTCCAACCGAATCTGGTAATTGCTCAATAGCAGTATTTCCTGCTAAATGCCTCCATAAGGATTTCATATTCCCTAATTCCATAGGCAATCCTACTAGTTTAAAGCAGTTATAAAGATTAAGTTCTTCATGTGAACTTAGATTGCAAATACTGCTGGGAAGACTTCTAAGGCTCCTGCAACCGGCCAACTTCAACTTCACTAGCCGAGCCATGTGTCCGATGGAATCAGGTAATTGTTCGATACCAGTAAGACTTGCATCAAGTATCTGTAAGCCTAACATACTCCCAAATTGCTCAGGCAATCGTTCTAGATTGGATCATTCACTCAAATCCAAGTGAACCAACTTTCCCAAAACTCCAACCGATGGGTGAATTAACTGCTCTAGACTTGAACAACGACTTAGCAACAATTTCTCAAGCATTTTTACTTCTCCAAAGTCAGGGGTGGTTGTCAAAAACTGAGAATAACTAGCATTTAAAATCTTCAAGCTTTTAAGATGTTGTTTAAAAGAAAGAAAAATATGAAATTAGATTCTCTCTCCAAATTTTCCTATCCTTAAACCAAAAGTAAATATCATCTACCGAGTCAACATATATGGCACAATCCAATCTAAAGATTAATAAAAAAAATGTAACTAATGTCATACCTTGGGGCCGTCCCATAATGTATTGACATTGCTGTATTGCATGTCAAGAGAAATGAGTTTTGGTGGATGAAAACTGTGAGGTAAACAAGTCAAAGGGCCATAACGCCAGCAAAGCCACCTTAACTCTTCAAATGAATTTTCAAAACTTCCTGTGAGACGTACATTGTTGATCTGAAGCAATCTTAAGTTGGGCATGCTTTCAAATGTTTTGGTATCGAAATATTCTTGCCCTGATATAGTAATGTCTAGCCTGATGCCTACAATCTTTTTAGTTCCCTGATGTAAACATATATAGAAGAAAAATATCAAAAGTGAGAGAGAAAGAGTGTGATGAGCATGTATTCTTAAAACATTATCTATTTATTATTATTATTATTTTAGATTAATTATTCTTATTAATGGTAAATTAAAGTGGAGAACTTATGTTTCATATAATCAAGAATCACCCCAAAAGTAATTTAAAAGAGTAAAATAAAAAAGAGTTATTAAGTTGAAGGGTGGTTTCTCGTTTATTTTAACTTTTTCATTAAACAAACATGCCACAAGAGCAACTCTAAACAGACAAAGAAAAACATAAAAGAAAAAGGTTCCACTTGTTTATAGAAATAAAACGTAAAATTAAATATACTTCCAAATAAATCAAAGCCTTATAATGTCAAGTGTCAAACAAAATAACAAGATCCGGTTAAGGTGAATTTGTCGCATAATTTATTATTGGTAAGTTCTATAGTTTTTTGATGCATTAGGTGTAGGAAATGTTGCGTTTGTACATGCCCACAAATAGAGCGCTAATGTTAAAAATACAACTTCTACTATAACTAATTTATAGAATTATTGATGATAAGTTATGTGACAACTTCACCATAATCGGATCCAAAATAACATAATGGTGTTACATGTGGCACTAATTAAGATGTGGGTTTCATATGATAGAACTAATGAAAATAAATGAGGCTTAGCAACAGGACAAGTACGGTCCGATCCGGGGAAAACTTCCTCATACCCACCTCGCCAATGGCCAATTTAGACCCTGCTACAGACCTCAAATCCAAAACCTTAAAGAATGAAAGTTGTAGGTCTACTCTTCCTCTTTCTGGAATATCTTGAATCATCCAATTCCAAGTTTGTATGAGCAAGTTATGCCTATTTTACTATAGGAGGTCAAAACAATCATTTCGGACATGTCAGAGCTTGACACGTGTCCGGCGCAACATCGCCTGTGTTTGGCCTTATGAGCGGCGCAACAGCGCCATTCATGCAGCCCAGAATATGCAATTATTCTGTAGTCGCGAAAATCCAACCTTCCCCGCTCTGATGCTCATATCTCATTCTATACACGTTCAAATTGGTCCATTTCGGACTCTATGGACTCGTAAGACATGGGGCTACAACATATAAAAATGTAGAGCTACCCATTAACATTAACATTAACATGGCCAAATCTTAGGCCAAAATATCAAGTCGTACTATGTTTTTGTGTTCTTGGTGTTCTTCACTAAAATCATCACCCAATCTTCGTTTTTACATCTTTTTACTCTATTTCAACTGGGTTAACTTCGTAACCCATGGAACTACAACATCATTACATCAAACATATTATACCAACAAGGAATCTAAGTTTCAAATCCTCTAAAATTCATCCGAATGTCCTTTTTGTCCAAAATGTCTAAAGTTTTCCTCCATTAAGCAAAGGTAAGGATTTTCTTGCTTGTTTTGTTCCACATTAACATTATTAGAAAGGTATTTAAGGTATTAATCACTTCGTTAATAATTTACACACAACCAACAACAATCATAATTGGTAAAATCAAACCCATTCGAAATATTCTCAAGAAAACACAAAACTTGAAAAAACCTAACCAAAATCAATGGAAAATGGTTTGAGATGAAGGTTTACCTCTATAAATCCTTCCTATGTATTATAGAAGCTTTGCTAGGCTAGCTTGAGCCACCTTCTTCCTTCTTGGTTTCACCCTAACCCTCTATTCTCTTCCTCTCTCTAGTTTCTCTCTCTTCTTCTTCTTCTGACTGTTCTTCTTCTTTTTTCTTGCTTTCTTCTACTGCTCTTGGCTCTCTCTTACTCTCAAATGAACTGAACTCACATGGAAGGAATATGGAATGGTATGGGAGAGAGAGAACTTCGGGAGAATGGAGGGAGTGGGTTAGTCATCCGAGAGGGATGTTTCTCAAATGAGAAAATCCATACATAGAGAAATGATTTGGCCATCAAGTTGTCGGCATAACCCTCCTGTCCTCCTGCCATTGGCTCCTTAAGACACATAGCCTCTTTTGATTGGTTGAGGCTTAATTGCCTCCCAATATCTACCGCATATACACAAAAATATACCCGAATACTCCCACTTTTGTACCCAATTTGGTCAATAACTCTACCCAAAATTAAAATGGGTACTCCCATAAAATATTGGGATACGTAAAATTAATTATTATGAAATTTGTCCATTTATTCGGAACACCCATATTATACATTTTGGATACAAAATAAATCTCGTTCTGGCTCAAATAAAATTTCCGAAGCTTGGAAAAATTATTTCTTCGCATATACGCTCTAACGAAATTATTCAAAATCGAAAAAGACATAAAAATATTCGGGCGTAAATAGTGCATGGGGAAACGTGCCCCGTGAATAGTGATTTTACGATTTTACGTGAAATTAATTTATTCGTTTATGCGAAACTTACGACACATAAAAATCCATGTATTAACATAATCTAGGTTATAATATATATAACCATTAAACATCATAATAAAATAAAATTTTAATATATTCCATAATATTAATAAACCCAATATACAAGGGTGCTCTCGATTCGTGGTCGTTACATTCTTCCTCGTTTCTTGTAACGCCCCCAAAATTCGGGTCTTACCTTAAAGCCCGGCTCTGGTGCGTCACGGTACTATCCATACAATGTAATCTCACTACATGAATGTAATACACAATTTTTACAATGTATCCTCATCTAATCCCAGGTACGAAGACCTTTACTAATACATCAATTAATAATCATTACAATTCAATTATATTCCAGCTGTACATAACAGTTTACAACAATAAGTATTAAAACTTACTATTCCACTCTTTTTCTCAATTCCAGATTTCGTAACCTTTATTCTACACTTGTGATCAAAGTTGAATAAATACCATGATCCTATTTTAAAACTTTATAAGTAATCATAAGATTCAGTCTCTGACTATAGTCATTTCATAAATATTCGTAAAGTTATTCAATACTATACGTTCGTAAAAAAAACCTTTATACAATATCGTCATCGTACTACTCTACCATACAAAGTAACTTATATAGTCACGTCTTGATCCGAAATGGATATCTTCTAATTCTGATTTAAAATTTACATACTCTCATTCACCTACATTACATACCGATATCACAGCTAAATAATTACAATAAAGAAACATTTAACAACCTTCCTGTTTTTATGCTTCTCTAATCTTTATCATCACGATATCAAGATAATTGCATTGCATCGTAAATCTGCAAAAGTTTTATTTGCAAGAATGAGCACGCCGGCTCAACAAGAACTAACAGTTTTCACATTTCATGCTTCACGTAACACATAAGTTTGCATTTTATTCATGCATCATGATTCTCATATTATGCCTCTTATCCATGCATCATCATTCTCATACTATGCATCTTAGTCATGCATTATAAATCATATGCAATGCTTATATATATATATATATATATATATATATATATGCATCATACATCTCATAGCATACATCATGCATCTCATATTGTATATTTACAATAATTCAAGTTCCACATAGAACAACATAGTCACATAGTTGCACAATGCGCACACTTAATCATGTTCACATGCAATTAACATAATCATTTGAATATTTAATACTCATCTCATGTATATTAATACATTTAAGTAAGTCAACAAGTTACTGAAAGAACTTGCCTTAAGCGTTCCTTGCCAAATTATGATGGCTCGTCCTTCAAATATCCTACACAATTTATTTAATAATAAAATACCAATTAGCCACTAAAAAGACTTTATATAATGGTTTACATAATAATAATAATAATTCTTATTTCATATTATTCGCGTATTATAGATTAATAAATGCGATTAACTCTAAAACATCTCTCGGCATCGCGTCGTTCGAAAACGTTACAACCCTCATCATCATCCATCCTCATTGGTTTATAAAACCCCACTCCATATCTTATAATATTCGTTTCATTTAAATCAAAACACTATTTAAGTTCATTAACACTTTATACGGCGTTTCGACGTTTATACGTCACATGCCTAATTCTTCTCTTTTGCATATGATTAGCATGCTTATACACTTATCTAATTCATCATTTATTAATGTTAATTATATAACATCTTCTCAAATTTCATCTCAATCCGAGTTATAAAATCCGTCTTCGCAGTTTTTCTTTAACAAAACACTATTTTTGTTTTTATCGCATCTCATTAGTTATACATTCGTTTTCGATCATTATTACGTCAAATTAAAGCTTATACAGTCTACTTTAATCTCATATATGCCATGGTTCCAGCCCCTTCTTTGATCAAAACAGGCTCTCACGTTTAACAACCAAGGTCAGATTACTATAAAAATCTGGCCAGTTTTACCATCTCTCGCTAAAACAGTCATAACTAATTCGTTTCTAAACTTTTTTGACCTATTCTTGCGCCCACGCGAAGCTAACTTCCGGGGCTACAATGTTTATGCTTTAACTATTTTCAAATTAGGAACACATAAGTCCAGAAAAGTCATACAACAGGCAGGTCCGAATCTGATTTTCGAGATTGGGCAGTTTTGACGCGTTACTTTAGCATGTCATAACTCAGTCGTCCGAACTCGAAATTAGTTCGTTCCGGAGGGTATGGAAAGCTTGTAACATAAACTAAAACATATCTAAAGCCCACAATTTTTTAGCAACTTCAATAAGCCAAAATTGTGCCCCGAATCTCCTCTCCCAAACTGATTTTTCTTGTTTTGACAGTTTGGACACTTCTTCTCCCAAACACCATAACTCCCTCGTCCGAGGTCGAAATGCGTTCGTTCCAAAGCCTATGGCTTCCTAACTCAGTGAACTACAACTATCCAGAAGCTTAGAATTTTTCAAGCATCATAACAATACCAGAATTAATGCTACGATCACCATTCATACAATTTTCATTATTAGGCCAAGTTTACTAAAATCTTCGCCACGGATTCGTTTTAAAAGCTTTTTAGTCCGTTCCAATTGGGTAATGATCTTAACTTACTAGAGTACATCATAACACCCTCAAACTTAACTTTCACTTTGAGAGACTAACACAGTTTTAGTCCAAAACAGTCTGTAATGTCCAAAATGTCCGTTTCTTTCTCCTTTATGCATAGGTTTGGTTTTCTTTTTCTTTGTTCCACTTTTGGAAGTTATTACCAGTAGTTTAAGGGTTCCAACAACACCATTATTCGTTCATAATTAGCAAATAACTACCAAAACATCAATATCTCAATCAAATAAAAGGCTTAAGAGGAAAAATGAAAGTTAAGAGTTTTAAGACTTACTTCTTGGCTTTCTCCTTCTTGGATGCTAGAAAACTTGTTAAAGTTTTGCTAGAACCTCTTCTCTTCCTTCTTGAGTTCTCCCGTAGCCTCATACAAGCTTTTTCATTCCACCCATTTGCTTCTCTCTCTAGAATGGTTGAAGCTTTGAAGGTTGAAGATGAAGAAGATGAAGATGGAGGTGTATCACTACAACAAAAAAGCTTATCAGCGACCGCCTATCAGTGACCGAGATCGGTCGCTGATAGATATCTGCGACCGACAACGGTCGCTGATAAGTGTCGCAGACATTAGTATATATTTATGGAAAGTATATATATAAAATGCTTATATATAAATGATGCTTAACGTACGTGCTGTCCGGAGGAGGACAAATCTGTATGAGAATCCGGTCATCCGGATTAGCCGGGGCCTTCGGCACATGATTAGGGCCCCGACCCAAGCCGCGCTTTCATGGCGCTGGTTCAGAAGACATCTGTTTCACCAAAATTTTAGGATGTTATTATAAGTTATGTTGTAATTGTATAAAATAGTTAACTACAACAAATACAAATGAAAGGTACATAAACATGACAAGGATATAGAGAACATGTATATATGCAAGTGTATGTAATACAAGTCAAACTAAACATACATTTTAATGAGAATCGCTATCTGAGTCAGAATTATTTTGCTGGCGTATTGGAGATTCATAACCATCATTTTCTTTAGATTTAGTGTCAGTGTCAGTGTAAGTCAATAATTCTTCCTCCTCAGTATGAATGTCATCTGACACATGTACTGACTCGGGATCCAATTCATCGGGTTCATCTCCACCCTCTAACTGGATTACTTCATTGTTGTCCTCGACATTTATTATAGGAGGTCTATGAAGCATCTCCTTTTGGTTGAACTCTCCGTCTACTAATTGGACACGACTGCACGCGGGAGTACGAATTACAACTTGCCAATCTGTAGGTGGTCTATCTCTTTTCCTAACAGGACTAGGAGTGTAGTATACTTGTATTGTTTGAGTTGGCAACACAAATGGTGCGTTGACGTACGTGGACCTATGGAGGTCAATATCGACGATTCCATGTCGATCGACACGTATCCCTTTTTCTGAATCAAACCAACGACACTTGAACAAGTTAATATGACCTCCATAAGTACCCTTGTACGACAGCTCAATGACAAACTAAGTAAATACTACTTATTTCGTTATATTATATTATTTATTTTATTTTATTTTGATTTATTATGTATTATTTATTTTAATTTATTTAATTTGTTTAATTTAATTTCATTTTATTTTATTTTGTATTATTTTATTTAGTATTGACAAACTAAGTAAATACTACTTAGTTCGTTATATTATATTATTTATTTTATTTTATTTTAATTTATTTTGGATTATTTATTTTAATTTATTTAATTTATTTAATTTCATTTAATTTTATTTTATTTTGTATTATTTTATTTAGTAATGACAAACTAAGTAAATACTACTTAGTTCGTTATATTATATTATATATTTTATTTTATTTTGATTTATTATGTATTATTTATTTTATTTTATTTAATTTGTTTAATTTCATTTAATTTTATTTTATTTTGTATTATTTTATTTAGTAATGACAAACTAAGTAAATACTACTTAGTTCGTTATATTATATTATTTATTTTATTTTACTTTGATTTATTATGTATTATTTATTTTAATTTATTTAATTTGTTTAATTTTATTTAATTTTATTATGAAATTAAATACACAAATAAATGAAAAATGGGGTGTATTTTATTAACTTGATGGAGCAAGAAGAGTTGTTAACTTTTTTCATTATGATTGATATTTAATCAACCCTCAAACGCAAGCTAGAGGACTGTGATGGGGACGGATAAACACATTTGGTTGGCTAATTAAACTTGAATTAACAAATAAACCAAAATATGACGGTCATATATTTTTGCCACAAGACTTCACATACTTTGATATATAATTATATATATATATATAATTATATATATATACTTTTGAGATCAAGTAGTGGTTTGCTCTGTCTAACAAAGCTTATTCTCATAAAAGTCAACCAAACAGCTTTGTTTCCCTAATCCACTAACTTGAGGAAAACAATCTCCTCTTCACTGAAAAGGTCTTTCAGTTTAATCTTTGGTACAAACTAAGATCACACGTCAAAAATATTCCACAAAAATGTGACCATTTTTCTGTTCTTTCCAATGTATACAATATATTCTCTTCACTGAAAAAGGACTCTGTCATTATTTGATAACCAAAATCTTTTTTTTATGTTTTCTACAATAATAATAATAAAAAAATATAAAAAAATATAAAAAGTAGAAGTAAAAGAAGAACTAGAACCTACTCCGTTGTCAGGCCAAGGGTATGTCATTTTCATTTTCATTTCATCCTATTCCAGGGTAAAATTTAAATCTTCAATTGCCATGGCTGGAAGCTCTAAGCTTATCCAATAGAATTTAAATCTTCTTGTGCGTATTTTCTTCCTCTTGCTTATTCAATTTCACATTTAACTTTTGGAGTTTCATACATTATCTGCTTGGCTAGGGTAAAGAGTCAACAAAAGAACAAAAAACACTAATTTGTTCACTGTTTAGAGTAATTTAATTTAGATAAAGTTTGAATGATCTACATTATTCTACATTTATCAATTTGCAAAAGCCCCAAAATCCCAGATGAAAACAACAAATTAAACAAAACAAATACTAAATTAAACAATTCCAGTATGCACAATCAACTAGTAACAATTATCCAATTCATGAACCCTCGACCTTCTACCTAGAATAAACATGAAAATCTCACAAAGAACATGTATCATAACTCTATAATAGCTCAATGTCAAAAGATAATAACAAAACCCCAAATGGTGATATAAAGATTAAAACCCAAAAACCCAGAAGAATTACCTTATTGCGGTGGGCTGTGCCGGCGTCGGCCTATTCTCCCACTCTTCTCCCTCTATTCTCTGTTCTCTCTCTTATTCTTCTTCTTTCTTTTTTCTTCTTTCGTTCGACTGAGCTGACACTGATCGACTGACTGGAATTAAAATTCATCAGCGATGGCCAATCGTGACCGCGTGCGGTCGCTAGTTTTAATTGACGTGGCAGTTTTAGCGACCGTTTTGCGGTCGCTGTTAATATTCAGTCGCAAATCACGTTCCCGTCAACATTTGCGCCAATTTTTTGGTGGCAAAATTAGTTCAGCGACCGACCAGCGACCGCGTGCAGTCACTGATAATACGTAGCGACTAGGTTAATGTGCGGTCGCTAAAGGCGGTCGCTATTTCTATTAGTAGCGACCGAAAATAGCGGTCACTGAAAGTATTAGTCGCTGTTGGACCATTTTCTTGTAGTGTATATAGGACATGTATGAGTGTTTAGCTCCTGATTTTCTTTCTTCTCTCAAGCTATCCGACTCATTCTCTCCTCTTTACTCTCTTCTCTTGCTAGCAAAAATGGTGAACTGAACTTTGGGAGGGTGAGAACGGATGAAATGGAATGAAAGAGAGACAAATGAATGTCTCAAGGCTTCTTGGAATGGAAAATTGTCGGCAAGCTTACAATACTCCATGCATGGTGTTTGGGAAATGGTCTCTTCAAAAACCATGTTGACCGAACATGCTCCCTCCTTCTTCTCTCCCATTGGTTGAAATGTTTGATTGCCTTCTCATTCTTCTTTCTTAGTAAATAGAAAAAATTCCCCACTTCATTTGTTGGCCACTTCCCTTCTCTCTCTCTACCGTATTCCCTCCAATTTGCTGAATTCTTACAACCCATTTTCTCACATGGGTCAAGACTTGGGTGGATCATGGTAAAAATAATGGGTCTTGGGTTGGGCCATATATTTGGGCTACCCTTATCAACCATTTGGGTTTTTAATTAAAATCCTCCATAGGCTCTTACAAAATCCTACACTTGGATTTTAAAAAAATAATATAACATTTCATTTAACCATTTATTAGCCCACTAATTTAATCCATGAATGAACTTATTTAATACATGTTAGCTATTTACTAACCAATTAGCTTACCAAAATCATGTACCTAAATGAACATGTAACCCACATTTATTTGATTAACATATTTACACCAAATAAATTATTCAAATAATAATCTTCATCAAACTATTTATTTTATTCAATAAATAGCGTTCTTGGCATGAATAGTGCCCTTGTGAATAATGATTTGGCGATATTACACGAAATCAATTTATTCGCTTATGCGAAACTTACGACACATAAACTTCACGTGTTAACATAATCTAGGTCATATTATAACCTTTAAACACATCATATAAAATTAAAAAAAATCAATACATCCCATAATATTAATAAACTCAAATTACAAGGGTGTTCTCGATTCACGATCGTTATATTCTTACTTCTATACTATTATACACTTCGTCAGTTAGTCTATATTAATTAAATTAATTAGCTTTGACTAACTATTAGACCTCATCTCATCACTTAATCTATAATAAATATTTAATACACATATTTATTCACTTATCACATAACTTACGTAAATATATACGTAACATATATATATATATATATATTTACATTCAACCATCTACACCTCATAATAAGAATTTTATTTATTAAATTCTTATCATAATTATTCTTCTTGAAAAAAAATTCGGGTTGTTACATTTCTTCTTTCTCATCATCATTACAGCTCACTCCGAACTTAAATTCTAGTTTTTGGCTTTCTTCTATACCATTATACGCTTTGTCAATTAGTCTATACTAATTAAATTAATTAGCTTTGACTAACTATTAGTCCACATCTCATCACTTAATCGATAATAAATATATAAACACATATATTTATTCTCTTATCACATAACTCTCTCTCTCTCTCTCTCTCACACACACACACATATATATATATATAACACATATATTTTACATTCAACCCGATACGTCTCATAATAAGAATTTTATTTATTAAATTCTTATTATAATTATTACTTTTGAAAAAAATTCCGAGTTTTTACAATTTTCTTGTTCTAGTTGATATGGCTATTACTCAACTGAAGAATAGGTATTTACAAATACAAACATTTGAAGATGTTTTTGGATTCTTATATGATCCAAAAATATTAAGAATACTGGATGATATCATATTGAAATAACGTTCTCTTAATCTTGAAAAGGCTTTGAAACATGACAAATTTTCTGATGTTCATTCAAATGATTTGTTTTCAGAATTGCAAGTGTTACAAGTGACTTTACCAAGACGAATAGAGTCACCCATTGAAATTCTAGAGTTTGTAAAAGTTTTGGATTATTTTCTTAATGTTTCAATTGCTTATAGGGTATTACTAACTATTCCTATGACAGTGACATCTGCTGAAAGAAATTTTTCGAAGTTAAAATTGTTAAAAAATTACTTGCGGTCGACTATGACAGAAGAAAGGTTAAATGGGTTGGCAACCACGTGCATCGAGAAGGATATATTGGACAAACTTGATTTTAAACATTTGATTGAAATTTTTGCCTCTGAGAATACTAGAAGAAGTATCTTTCAATTAATGTATTCTCATATATTTTGTTGTGGTCGAACTATTTAGTTGAACTTCTCATATATTTTGTTGTAGTTGAAGTTCTCATATATTTTGTTGTAGTCGAACTATTATGTTTTACGCTCCGAAAATGTACTTTTTTGGATACAACTTGTACCTTTTATTTATTTATTTTTACTTTTTTTTGGTGAAGATCGACAATGTTTCGAAAAGGGACTCATTTTTATTTTTTGCCCTACGCCACCAAAATCTCAGGAACGGCCCTGCACACACACTAACACACCAAGAACACACACACCCCCTCACATCTAGATCTGAATCACCATTCAGATCTGAACCTAATAAGTACATTACACTAATATACTAAGAACACATCAAACCCTCCAACCCAAACCCGAATCCCCTATTTCCCTCCATTTCATTTGCATCAACCTTATTATTCACACACACAAACATATATGTTCATACATACATACATACATACATACATGCATGCATATATACATACACATGCACTACACAAATATATATATATATATACACACACACACACACATATACTATAATACTCAAAATCAATCAAACAAATTAACATCCCAAATCAAAAAATGGCAGAAATACTTCAGGTTCATATATCCAATTAAGAGATTATAAAAACACGCCCTTTATTCTAGTACCTTCTTTGTATTTCTCTTACAAAATATGGAACAAATTTGGCAGTAGTTGAAGAAGTAAAGAGAAAGAGATGCATCTGAAAAAAGAAAAAGAAGAAGTTAGATCGTGGGCTCAAAAACAACATCATACCTTCATATCTACTATAGTTGGGGTCGATTTGAGTTATATTAAGAGGTTTAGATTTGGAGGATGTGGAGCATGGAGTTCATCACATTCTTTATGGGTAAGTTTATGAAGTTCTCATGACCAGCAGGCTTGATGAAAATTGAGATAGAGATGATAATTATAATTGTTTAATTGATAATTAGTTGATTTAAGTTTTTCTTATATTATTTGTTTAATTAATTTAATTGTTTGTTAGTTAAATTAGTTTAATTTATATTTTCTTTAGTTCTCTAATTTGTTATTGAATTAAGCTTATTTATAGTATTTGAAAATCTATTATTTGGTATAATTTTAAATTTTATATTTTTGAAGTCAGCATTGTTTGGGCTTAATTGTATTTACAATTATTTTAAGTTGTGATTAATTATATTTAGAAGTACTATTTTAATTTTTTTAATGAACTCAAATCGTACCCGAATATGGTCAAACCATCTAAAACTAGTTTCAACCGAAAATAGAATTTGGGAGGGACATTGTGTGAAATTAGGCAGTTTAGGGGCTAAATTATGGGTCCGGTTAGTTTAGGGGCTAATTTATGAGGGTGGAACTGTAATGACACGGATTTACAGAAAAATATTATTATTAAGAGTTTATTAAATAATATTCTTATTAATAATATAGTATGTGATGTTGCATTGCATATATGGATATGTGCTATGCGTTATGTGATTTTTGTGAATAGTAAATATATTATTGTTACATATTTATTATTTACGTAAATAAATTGTAGAATCAATTTATTAAGAAAAAGTGAAATGAGTAAGATTATAGTTATTAAAATAATTTATATTATTAAATTATTTTAATATAGTAGATTGGTGGTATTAAATATATTTAATGACCCCCATTTTATGAAAAAAGAAATGTGGATGTAATATTATTGTTATATATATTTATTACATGTATGTAAATTGTTGAACACAATTTGTGAGACGAACGGGAAATAAGAAATTATTTGTGTATACTAATTTATTCTATACATTAAATAATAGAGTATTTGAATAATTTATGAATTTAAGTTATTTAAATTAAGAAGAGAGAATTGTATATTAATTACTTTAATTGATATATGATTTCCATTTTTGGGAGGAAGAGGTGGGTAGTTAACTTGTGTATACTAAATTAAAGTATACATTAATTTGAGTGGACTAAAATAATTCACAAAGTAAATTATTTTAATATGTTGAAATTATTTCATTAAATAAATTATTTTTATTTAATGTATGGCTTCCAATTATATGGAAAACATTTTTGGTGTAATAATTATTTACTTGGTGCGCTAAGTACAGAGGATATTAAATTATATATTTCTAATATAAATAAATTGTTGGAAACAATTTATGAAAGGAATGGAATGATTAAATTTAATTATACAAAATTAGTTGTATACATTAAATAAGTGAATTAAAATAATTAATTGAATATTAATTATTTTAATACAATTGGTTCGTCTCACTAAATGGGTTATTTTATCAAATGAATTAATTTTTTTTATCGGAAGGAATATGTAATTATAATATATTAATGGATAGGTGTGTGTGTTAGAATTATTACGTATATATGGGTGGAAGTATGTACGGTAATATATATGTATATATTGGGGAGATAATGGAAAAGGATGATATGGATAATGCTTAAGTTGCAGGGTAATGTACAAAGCATATGTGATGAGTCATGTTAAGTTAGCAGGAGGTGGCGTTTAGTTAGGCTAATGGGGAGACACTAAGGCAAGCTATGTTTAATGAATCAATTGAACCATGAAGCTTACACCTAAGTCTCAACAATCTCTCTCTCTCCTTCCCGTCCATAACAAACCATTTCTATACTAACTAAATTTTTCATACTCCCAGAATAATCACCAAATTCTCAAGTAGCTAAATATAGTATCTGAAGAATTATCAAAGCAAAGTACTGACCACGGAAGGATTCAAGTGAACTGAAATCAAACATTAAAGCAAGATCACATCCATCAAGAAGTAAGTTTATATTATTTGATAAGTTCGTATGTACAAAATTGGTATTAAATATATGCTTAGTTGTGAAAACTGATTTGGCTTTTGTTTTTTTTAACAAGCTAATAACAACGATTAACTGCTCAGAAATCTAACAAGCTTAATAGGAGGTTTTATGGTATGGAAACTAAGAAAAACCCTTGCGGTAGCCATGAAAGGTGGTGGGTAATGGGTTTACTAACTACCGAATTTTAAGCTATAAAACCTACATGGGTTTGTAGGGAGAATACCCAATAAGCTAACAAGCTAAACTAAACGTTATATAGTTGAGAAACGAAGAAGAAACGAAGAAAAGAGTTTCGCCGGATAACATTTTCGGAACGATGTTTCAATATGAAAACGTTAGTTATTTTCAAAACAAATAACATGGTTGGACCCCTGAGGTGTTAGTGAACTGATCTGAGCAGAAAATGAAGAAAAAACTCGCCGGAAAAATAGCAGACTCGCCGGAGAAGATGACCGGAATGTCGCCGCCGGCGAACTTTCCAACGAAGCTCGTTTGGGCTATTTCTGGCCATAATTTGGAAAAACTTTGAACTACAAAGTTGTAGAGAATTAAATTTTGTATGAAATTGATATAAGATTCGTAATTGTCTGATAAAAGGGCTAATTATTATGAATTTTTAAAGTTTCAACACTTACGAAATTATAATTAAATTATCCAAAAAATTATTTGAGCTGAAATGAATTTACAGAAATCTTATAATATCATTTTAGAATTTCTGTAAATTTTTGAAAAATTATTGAAGAGTAGAAGTAATTATTATATTTTTAAGCTATTTAAAGATAGTTTAAAAATGGTGGAAATTCATAGAAAATTCTATGAATGGTAGAAAATTATGAAACTTGATGAAAAATTCTATAATATTATTTTAGAATTACTGGAAAGTTTTGGAGAATTATTGAATAACAGAAGTAATTATTGAATGTTAAGCTATTTAAAGTTAATTTAAAAATTTGTGAAAATTCATAGAAAATCTATGAATGGTGAAAAATTATGAAACTTTGTGAAAAATCTTATAATAATATAAGATTAATATTGATGGTATTTTGAGGATATAAAATTATGTGAAGTTATTATTTCTATTTTTAAAGCTATTAAATGATAGTTTTTATAAATAGAAATAATTACAGAAAATTGTTGGATAATTCAAAAAAAAATGTGAAAATTGGTTGGGAAGTCTAGAATAATATTCTAAAGACTCTATAAGATTTAGTAAGCTCGTGTGGTGTTGGAACGTTATGGATGGTGTGTTAACTGACTAATAAACGAGATATAGTTATTGTAAACTAACTTATCTCATTAAGTTAATGTGAACTAAGTTGCATGGATTGTATGACTAATGTTTGGTCGATGTGAATACTTAAATTGGTGTAGGATTCGTGAAGCGCAGATAGCTTAAGTGTAATCAACGCGTAAGGCAAGTCTTTCAGTTCCTATGTGCTATATGAACTAGATATTGATTGATTATAATTTGTACTAAAATGAGTATGTTGAATTACCTATGATGCACTATAAATTGTGAAAGTCAATTTATGACTAAGTTGATTGAGTTACGGAACTCAATCTTTATATGATATGTGAAAAGCAACATGTATGATAAGCATAATAGAATGTTTATGATGTATGAACTGAGCATGAAATTTTATGCTACGTGAAGCATGAAAACTGTTAGATTTGTTGAGCCGTCGAGCTCAATCTTGCAAAAATAAACTTTTTGCAGGTCAATGTTACAATGCGATATTATTCGCCATCTGATGATATGGATTAGAAGACGCGCAAAGGAATACCTTTTATTTATTTTTTTTTTAAAAAAAAATTTGTATTGAATTATGATGATGGTTCTTGACATGTGTACTGATAGGTAAGTAAACCTTGAGATATTCAATAAATAAAGAATATTTGTTTTGAATGCATGAAAATGAGCAAATCAATATAGTGATAATACTATATAATAAAGAATCCGAATGTAGAATTAAGTTGTATATACTCATATCTACTTCGATATATAATCGTAAAGGTTGCGATTCAGGGAATAGAAAGAAAGATATAGAAAAATTTTAATTATCCGCATTTTCAACTATTATTTCATCTTAGTATGATGTAAGGCTGAATTAAGATAGTAATTAACGCACAAGGTCGGGATTAAGATTAGTCCTAATTTTGGATAAAGTTGGTCTCGATTTTGGGGGCGTTACAGTTGGTATCAGAGCTATGGGTTATAAACCTTAGGTAAGTATACCTTAGGCTATTACCGTAAACAAGATAGATGGAAAGGAAGAAGAAGCTAAACATAAACTCGAATGAGGTGTAAATGATCTTGAAATGGATTTAGAAATTCATAAAGAATGCGTTAAGATAATACGCAAAGATTTGAAGAAGAATCTTGAAAAACCAAAGGATCAGGGAACACCTGATTTGAATAATCATAAAATAATATGATTAAAGAAAGGAGTAAGAAGATCGTAAAAATAAAACGATCATAAGATAGAAAAGAATCGTAATATAACACGATTATAAGAAAGGATCACAACGTAATCTGATTAAGACATGAAATGATAGATGATCAATCGATTAATTAAAAAATTTATAGCATAATTGTTGTACAAAAGTTGTACTATGAAATTGTACTACGTAAGCTCATGAAGGAATAATTAATATTGAGATACGGATTAAATGAAATTCGTATTGAGTAAAGGGGAAGTTAGAATTATGTGGGATTTCAATTGAGAACTCATGTTAGTGGCTGAGTTGTACGATTCCTGATATGGGACGAGAATTTGTGCTTGGTTTGAAAACCACTTAGCTTCCTATATTAATATAGTGGTTGAGTTGAACAAATCCTGGTATGGGACGGGATTTGTCCATGGTTTAACAACCGCTCAGCTTCCTATATTTATTAGTGGATGAGTTGGTTCGACAACCACTTAGCTTCCTATATTGATAATCATTGAAATACTGGTGTTGCGTTATCGATATATATATATATGGTGAGAAGGTGATTCTTTTCTCATATTTATATTTAATTGATAGTTAAAGAATATTAAGCTTAGGTACGAGTTCTTAAAAATCATACTTATGGTAAGTTCGTGACTCATAATCTGATACAATCCTGATCAGACTCACATCAAACCTTAATAACTCAACTCAAGTCCCGGGAATTTATCAAGCGATTTTAAATATTTGAGGCTAAAAGTTATTTAAAGCAATGTTCTCAGTTCCTCATCATCCGTTTCAGTTCAAACTTGATCGGGATATCGTGGAATGGTGCAGGGCGTGTAACAAACCCGAATCCAGGTCTATCTTCAAAACCGGAATCTGGTGTCACTCATCCAGTACATCTTATTACATCATAAGAATAAACATAATATCCTTACAAAAACAATGCAGAATCTTACATTCTATTCCCAGGTACGAAGACCTTAACTAATACATCGTTTAATATCTATTACAATATTACATTGGTGACCTTTATAAGTCACAGTAAATACATATAATTCTTCTATTTAAAAACTTGATCTCTTCTTTTAGTCTTCACCGGATTCCTCGGTTCATTCTAGGTTTGCTGAAAATGTTTTATTTAAAGCAAGGGTGAGCATTTAATTTCTCAGCAAGTTATAACAGTTGAATAAACAACAAAATCAAGAATTAGATATTCATTCTTTGAAAACTTCGATAACTGAACAATAGTTATGAAGCAGATTGAATAAATAGGAGTAAATTAAATTCCCTTTTATTTTTACACATCAACAACATTTACTCACATAACACATTATTGCACGGGGTGCAATACATACAAATACTTGCCTAAATTATTTGATTGGGCACTATTAGCTTATCACAATTCAAGAATTATTATAATTCATATTTCATCAATAAATATTTCGACTGGAATAGCTCAACAAATTGAGTTAGGCCGATTCGAATAGCAATAACTCATTATCATAAACACTTCACAACATATAATGAATTTCATATAACAAATGAAATTCTACCATTTAAATGAAAGTTTTGCACAAATAATATGTACAAAGTCATACTATACTTGCACAATAAACAATTTGTACAAGATAGGAAACTTGCATTCAATACTAAATTTGAACGAAGTTAGAAAAATTGCAACAAGTGTACCAAACTTGTACAAGGTTAGAAACTTGCACAGAATAATAATTTGCACAGGTTGGGAAATTTGCCTGAAGCGTTCTTTATAACTTTACGCTAATTCGCCCTTCAAATGTCCTATACATTTACGTTAACGATAACACACCAATTAGGCACATAATGACCCCATATGTTGGTTTACGCTACATTATTTCTCATTTTAGGTTTTTCGCGTTTTATAAATTTAGACAACGCGACGAAACTTTTAGGTTTTGCGTTACAGGTCCAAATCAGACAGGTAGACCTCGTCTGCTTTGGTGTCTGCTTTAGACTAAATCTTATTTAGTTAATATTTAGACAGGTAAGACTCGTCTGCTTTAGACTAGTTCTTCTTTAGTTAATAACCAGACATTTAAGACATGTCTGCTTAGGTGTCTGCTTACTAACAAAATCTACTACGAGTAATCGTTACCCAATCTAGACATCTTTAACCCGTCTGCTTTAGTGTCTGCTTTAGAAGAAAACTCACTGCGAGTGAGGACAACAACTGGGCTATTAACAGTTTTCCCGTACCTACTTTGCGACTTCGAAACTTGCTCATTTCTTATCGAAATAAGTTCATTGTTGAGCCCGCTTCCTCTTTGTTCTACATACTACACAACCTCTAGAAGAAAAGAATTTTCTAGAGACTCTAACCAGTCATAAAACTGACTCAAAAGTTAGGGGTCATACTAGATTTTTAGCTTTTTAACGTCTTTTACGAAAATTTTTACCATAACTTCGTTATGACGTATTTTTCTTCTATTCCACTTGGAACAATTACTTAATCCCTTTAACTATAGTTCCTTCTTTTTAGATTTAAAAATAACCACACCAAACACACAATATAGCAGTCCATTTACAGTCCTCTAAATAAATTTCGTCCTTTACGCTTTGATTTTCATTTTAGTTATTCGTTTACTTGCATGACATTTACCAATAGATTTAAACAATATTCAACCACATAGCCTTATCACTCCAAGATCCTTCTTTGATCTCATCAAATATCAACAACCACCAACAAGCACTTCTTTAACAAACTAAGAAGCTTTTAAAAAATAAAAAGATGAAAAGTTGGGGTTTTTGTTGTTCTTACCTTCTTGCTCTTCTTTTTCTTTTTCTTCCTAGCTTATGATTTGATTGATCAAAGCTTCTTGCTCTTCCTTTTTCCTTTTCAAATCCGGCCCTCTCTATTTTCTCTCTCTATCTTACTTCTTCTCTTACTTTGTTTAGTGATTTAGCCAAAAAAAAGTGAACAAGAGATGAAAGTATACTTGCAATGATATTTATAGGCAAAGCAAGACCTATGGTAGGATAGTCATTTAGACCTTTATCCACCAAGCTAAGACTTACTAAAAATAGCAAGTGACACATCATCTTTGGTCCTTCCTATCTTATATGGCCGACCACTTGCTTCTTTCTCCCTCTCTCTCATGACTCATGCATCTTCCCACATTCAATTAACCTCATGTTAAAATGCTAGCATGTGACACTTGTCCCATCAACCTTTCCTACATGTGACACATAACCCTAAAGACTTAGGCCTTAAGTATTAGAGTTTAACCCTAGGAATCAAGCCTTGGCTTAACCCTAAGCCAAGCCAAAACCTAGCCAAATAAACCCTTAGCCAAGCCAAACCCTAGGCTTCCAATTAGCTTAATTACAACCAAACTAGTTTTATTTCTAGTTTCTTTCTAGTTAGGGTTTCCTAACTAGTTCGGTTAGTTAAACTGAAAAATTTTCTTACAGATTTTTTTAGCGATTATATCTCACATTCCCAAATAAACGCTATGTCGTAATTCTAAAATTCAAAAACACGAAAAAGCGTTTTTAGCATGAATAGTGTTTTTACGTCTTTTCTCAATAAAATATTTTTATTAAAAATTTCATCTCCCAATATCAAGTAATTAATATGACATTGCCAGAAAAGTCAAAAAACGAAATAACGAGTCTGTCATGCAATGAATAGTGTTTTTATGAATAGTAATTTAGCGATTTCTCGAAAAAATTTTATTCCTTCTATGAAACCGTGACACATGTTAAAAATCAAATGTCACATTCATTAGGTCCAAATTGACCTTTAAACACATAACACAGAAGCATTTTCGTCAGAATATTCATTTTATTTAATAAGTATTTAAAACCCTAATTACAAGGCTACTCGATTTCTCGTAGTAGATTTTGTTACAGAGCGAGGCAAAAATTTTATATTTCCCACGAGAATGAGAATTTTCATTCGGGGATGGGGACGAGATTACTAAACTTCGACGAAAGTGATGCATTTTTGGATAATTCTAGTGTAAAACGTTTTTAATACCATTGAATTTTTCATCTTTTCTTTTCTTTTGATAGGCCCAAATCATAATAAATGCCACCGGACTAGAGAGAATTCGGAGCCTGCATGTATAAAACATGGGAAAAGGGGTTAAAGCAGCCTCAATTCACAGAGATGGCATGCAATTTCAAATTATTCCCCTTTCTTTACTCCATATGGTTGTCTTAAGACATAACAAATATCGCATTTTCCATCATATCCTAATAGCCAATTAAGTTTCAAGACAAAAAGGAAAAAAAGTGATATTTTTCTATATTTTTAAAATTAAAACTAATATTTTATGATAAGGAAATTTAGTTCTCCCTGATCAAATCCCAATCATTTATGTAGAGATTGACTCATACTTCTGCGGGTTCGACTATGATGAGATCTTTTCTCCAGTAGCAAAATTGACATCTATCCAAACAGTTTTATCTGCAACATTTGTTTATGATCTAGAGGTTAAGCAGCTAGACGTCAAAATAACATTCCATCATGGCTACTTGGAGGAGGAGATTTACATGAAACAACCAGATAGTTTTGAAATTAAACGCAAGGAGAATCTGGTATGTAAATTGAACAAGTCCTTGAATGGGCTTAAGAAATCTCCGAGGATATGGTATCAAAAGTTTGATTCTTACGTTTTACAACTTGGATTCAAGCGATGTTAAGATCATTGTGTTTATGTGAAAAGGTTGGGTGACAATTTTGTTATTCTAATCTTGTATATTGATGATATGTTGTTGATTAGAAATAATTGAATAATTATCAAGTATGTGAAAGGTTTGTCGGCACAACAGTTTAATATGAAGGATCTCGAGCCAGCAAATTTCATCTTGGGTATGTATATAAACAGGGATCGTAAGAATCAAAAATTGGTGTTCAGGCAGAAGAAGTACATTGATGGGGTGTTGAAGAAAATTCAACATGATTGACTGTAAACCGATTAAAAACCTCTATGACTTTAGGAATTAAATTGTCTACAGATTAGTGTCTTAAGAATAAGGAAGAAGAAGAGGAAATGACTCACATTCCATATGCAAGCGCAGTTGGAAGCTTAATGTATACAATGGTATGTATAAGACCAGATATTGCCCAAGCAGTAGGAGTATTGAGCAGATATATGTCAAATCCCATGAAGGAGCATTGGACCACCATCAAAAGAGTTTTTCAGGTATCTTTGTGGTACTTTTGATTTTGAATTGCATTTTGGAGGTAAAGGAGATGAGAGGAATTTTGAGGTGATAGGATTTGTGGATGCTGGTTAGGGTGGAGATGTTGATAGCAGAAAATCAACAAGTGGTTATGTACTTAACTTGTTTGATGGTCTTGTGAGTTGGATTAGCAAGAAGCAAAATGGTGTTGCTTTATCGTTTATTGAGGCACAATATATACATAGCTCTTACTCATGCAAGTAAGGAAGAAATATGGATTCACAGGTTGTGTCGAGCTTGGTTTTAAACAGAAAACAGTGAAGTTAAAGTGTGACAGTCAGAGTGTTATTCACTTAGCAAAGAATCCTGCATTCCACTCACGGTCGAAGCATATTGATATCCAGTATCACTTTATTAGAAAGCAGTTAGTTTGGCTAAGTTCGAGTGGTGTACATCTGAGGTGGGCTCAAGAAGTATTCATTAAGTGAGAGAATGTTGAGATTGACTCATACTTCTACGGGTTCGACTAATGGCAGGGGGTTGCAAGGGGAAGGCCCCTTGGAAACTAAGTGCAATGTGCAATTGGGCTTGGAGATTTATTAATAGCTCGGTCTTGGGTTTTACTAATATATTAGGTCTCATTGGTTTGAGCCCATGTTATAGCAGTTAAGGTTTTCTAGTTACTATAAAATATTGTTTGGTGTGTGGATCATTGTAGAGCATATGAAGTGTGACGACCCGAGAAATTGTATAGCCTTGTAATTAGGTTTTCGACATAAATATCTAATAAAATAAAATTTTATGGATATTATTATGTGTAAATGTGTTTTTATGTGTTTAAAGGTCGATTAATGACCTAGTTTATGTGTTATGTGATTATGTTTTTATGCTAGGATTGTTGGACGAAATTAAAAATTTTCTGAGAAAAATGTTAAATCACTATTCATAAAACGTAGAAAACGTTTTTTTCGTTTTTCGACATTTCGAATTACGTTATAGCGTTTATTTAGGAAAGGGAGATGTAAACTCCAATAAAAATATTTTTATCAAGAAAAGACGTAAAAACACTATCCACGCTAAAAATATTTTTTCGTGTTTTTGAATTTTCGGATTACAGCATAGCGTTTATTCGGGAATGTGAGGCATAAATTCTAATAAAAAAAATTCCGTAAATTTTTTTATGGTTTGACTAACCGAACTAGTTAGGAAAACCTAACTAGAAAGAAAATGAGTAACCGAATTATTTTCGCTTAACAGAGCCAATTTGAGCCTAAGGTTTGGAATGGTTTGGCTAGGGTTTAGAATGGTTTGACTAAGGTTGAGCCTAGAGTTGGAATGGCTTGGCTAGGATTAGAGCCAAATAGGTGAGCTTAGGGTTAAAACCTAATTACTTAGCACCAAAGTAAGATAAGGAACTGTGTCACTTGCTAGCATTTTGCATGAGTGAATTGAATGTGGAAAAGGTGAAGAAAAGAGGGGATGGTCGGGCATGAGGAAGGAGGGGGGACCAAATGATGAGTCACTTACTATTTATAGTAAGTTTTATCCAAACAAATCAAGTATTAGATTGTTGTCTCCTCCATTCACTTTATTTCAACCAAACAAGTCCTTAAGACATCATTTCGTCTAGCTTTAGTTAATTTAATTGAAGTTAGATGAGTTAACTAGAGTATGGTTAAGGGGCCTAAATGACTAAACTACCCTAACCTAGGCTTGCCTATAAATAAGGAATGCAAGTATACTTGCATTTCCTTGGTTCATTTTATTATTTTCCTAAGTAAAGAAAAAGAGAAAAGAGAGAAAGCAAGAGCTTGAGAGAGAAAAGAAAGAGAGAGGGCGGATCATAGAGGAGAGGAAGAAGGAGGATTAGCAAGCTTGGATCATCCATCTTCATATGTAAGAAGAAGTAGAAGCAAGAACAAGAAAGGTAAGAAAACCCTTAACTCTTCATTTCTTTTTTTTAAAGCGTTATAGCTTGATAGGAAATGCTTTGTTGGTGGTTGTGTTGTTTGTTGGATGATCATGGAGGATCTTGAAGATATAAGGTTTTATATATATGTATGCGTGCAATCTACCCGGTAAATGCATGAAAAATGGAACAAAATAATAAAAATACAAACTTATGCATAAGGATGGATTTCGAACAAATACTGGACTGTTTTGGACCCTTTTTGTAACGATTGTTACCCGAGTTAAATTTCGTAATATAGTAATAAATATTTATTGAATAAATATTTTAATGGGTATTAATTTTGGAATAATTTATTTGTCTAATTTAATTCCTTAACAAACCCAGTTTAAAATCCAATTTGTGATGTCAATGAAATTGGCCTGATTGTTAATAAGTGGGTGTTTATTTTTTATCCATTAAAATTATGCATTGTGGGAGTATTAAGTATCAGGCTAATAACTTAGCAGACAAACAAACATGTCCCAACCAATTAAAACCATGCATGGCAATTGTTAACCAATTAGAATTTAGCTTGTGATATTTGGACCAATAAGGAAGGAGAGAGGAAGAGATCGACTTACAGGCAACCAAACATTTAGGAAACCAAACGTCCCCAAGTTCTCCAAATGACTCAACTTCTCCGACCTTTCCTCTTCTATTAACAATCAGTTAAGCTAAGGTAACTTTCTTACTCTCATTATGCATTTTATTTCCTTGCTAAGCTCAGTTAGCACACTGACAGTAGAGAGAGAGAGAGAAAGCTACAAGAGAAAAACCATCGGAGGAAGCCAACATAGCAAGAAGGGAAGAAGAGTGGAGCTATCTAGCAAATATAAACCATTAATTACCTCCATTTCATCCTTAACCTCCATTAGTCTCCAAAACTTCCATTAAAGCTTAAGCTTTCTAGAGAGAGAGTGAAATGAGTCTTCGATAAATTTGAAGCAAAGTGTTCAGAAGATCAAAGAGAAGCAAGAAGGAGTTTAATCAAGCCTTTTACACTCTCTAGCCAAGCAAAAGAGGAGCTAAGAGGTATGAAACCAATTCTAAGCTTTAAACCTTCATTTCTTAGATATTCATAGTTAGTTGTTGCTTTGATTGCATGAGTTGTTAAAGAGTTCTTATAAGTTGTTTCAAGTGTTAAACAAACTGATAGCAACATACAAGCGGAACCAAAAGCAAACAAATTCGATCCTATGCGTAAAGGAGAAAGAAATGGACCTATGGACTGATTTTGGACATTTTGGACTGTTTAGAGGTTATTATGGTTGTGATTTTACGTTTAAAGATTTAGTTTGAAGGTTTTATGATATATTCCTCTGAGATACGAAGACAACCCAGTTTGGAATGAACTGAAACGGGCTTAAAATGAAGAAGTTATGAATGTGCAAAGTAGGTGCGAAAAATTGCAAAATACGAAATTTTCAAAAAACGAGTTTCCGTCCATGTTCTTATAAAGTCCATAACGTTTTGTGTATAATGAGTTAGGAGATGAGACTATATCAAAAGAAAGCTCTAAGAGGAAGCTAAACACAAAAAAAATCACTCAACAGGGTTTTGTAATGAATTAGTTATGACGTTTTTCGCGAGACAGGGTAAAGCTAAAACGCAGAAATAGACAGATTCTGATATGCTTTGTTGTCAATTTTAAATACAATCAAATACGCGCAAGTGTACGTGATCAACAAGTAATATAGAATAAGTAACAAGTGTCGAACCCACAAGGAATCCAGTTAAATAAACTCCAACTACTAATTTTATACCAATTCAATCTCTATTTAAACGATCACAAATTTTGATTATGATTTGACTAATGACGTTAACTAAGAAAATTATCTAACACTAAGGTTGATTTTCAAATGATTAAGACTTAAGACTACAATATCCCCAATTATGTCATATAAATCAATGTATGAAATCTATCCAATTATTAAATTCATCCGAGTTGTTAACAGGAATTCACTTTATTTATAAGCCCTTTTCCAAGTGATCAAATAAATTTATCTAACTCAATTAATTATGCGATATTCCTATGCAAAACAATAGAGTTAAATTTATTAAGAACCAATTCCCATGAGTTACATGCAGCGAAGAGATATCCCTATTCACTTCACAACCCCAATTATTTATCCCATGCAAATAATCAAGAATACATGCTATTATATCAAGATCTAACCCTAGATTTCATCTCCCGAATTCACCTAGAGTATTCCACTAATTGTTGATCAGGCAATTAATTAATTAACACAGATATGATAGACAACTCAATAATGAAGTAATAATTGGAATCAAATAAATAATTAATCCATAATCAATAATGGTTCAATTGTAGCCTTAATTATAAATTTAGTTCATGCTAGAATTAAAAACCGAATATCCAAAATAAGTCATCACAATTAATTACAATCTGAAAAACATAAGGAGTAAGAAAAACTCTGTCAAAGTCTCCTTTCGCCTTCACGTCTTCAGTCTGAATTCCTTGTGAGCTTCCCTTGAATCCTCAATCTCCAAATTCTAATCTCTGCTTTTATCTCTGAATATCAAAAACTCCCTTTTGTTAGAAGCTCCTCTCCCTTTTATACTTGAATTTCCCTTCTCAAAATTAGGTTTAGAGCCTTCAAAAACAATTAGAACTCCTCAATCCTTCATCCAGTTGGAAAGAATTTTCATAACTTTCTGCGTCCCAAAGCCCCAGCTTTCAAATCCTTCACAAACTGAAAGCCCCAGCTTTCAACTTCAGCTTATTTACGAAACTGCCACTCCATGCCCAAAATTGCCCGATTCGCCTAGTCAGCCGCATTTTCCTACAAAATCCAACTTAAACAAATAAAATGTCCTAAAATACTTTAAAACACACAAAATATTAAGTCTAAAAATACCTAATTAGTGGGTAAAATACCCACTCATCATGCTTCTTGTATGAATTTTCTGGTCTTGTGTGTTCAGAATTTGAAAGTGGTGTAAAAATGAAAGTTGTACCCCGGAAGTTAGATTCGCGTGGGCGTAAGAATTGTTCAAAAACCTTTTAAAATGAATTAGTTATGACTGTTTTAGTGAGCGAGGGTAAAGCTGGCCAGGTTTTTTTTGTAGCAATTTGACGTTGCTTAAAAGAAATAAAAATCTGTTTTTATTGAAGAAGGGGCTGGAACCAGGGCCTAGCTAGTGTTAAAGTACACTGGATAAGCTTTAATTTGACGTAAGAACGAACAAAAACGAATGAGTAACGAAGGAGATATGATAAAAACAAGAACAATGTTTTGTTAAAGAAAAACTGCGAAAATGAGTTTTATAACTCGGATTGAAATGAATTTTGAGCAATGATATATTTTAAAGTAAAATATCATAAGGGGGAGATAAACGGGTCGTGTCATTTACGAACGCCGCAAGGCCAAGAGACATTTTTGAATATTGATCCGCGTTATTATAAAACGCGAACAACATGAAATGTGACTTATAATAGAAGTTGTAAACTTTTATGTGAAGTCTATATGTGATTAATTGGTATGTTATTATTAATGATGTTGTGTAGGATATTTGAAGAACGTATATCATAACTTTGTAGCGAACGCGCAAGGCAAGTTCCCTAACTTTTGCTAATACTTTAATATTAAGCAAAGTTTCCTAAACCGTACAATTCTTTCATATTTATGCGAGTTTCCTATGGACATGCAAGCTTTCTAATTCTTTTCTGAAAGCATTACTTTGATGAATAATACTCGTTAAAATATAATTTATTGAATCATGGCATATTTATTGCAATTATTCGAGATGACGTTGTTATTAAATCTTTGATTATTTATCAAACTCATTTGATTCGGCTAGTACATAGTCGATGAACGTTCAAAAAAATTAGAATCCTTTCTCATGTTATTCCAAACCGAATTGTCTTTGGTGCGGATTCCTATGATAAAGTTGAGATGAACAACCCTATATAAAGGGCAGATGTTATCAGAAATTATAATTTTGAACTACGCAATAGCGATAATATGTTTATGCACAATACATAGTACAAAAGACTGATCATCTGGAGTACGAGATGGATAGTCCACAACCATTAGGCTGAAAAAGGTTACATTATATATGCTTGTAAACTTAGGACATAATTAATGGTCTTGAGACTCTCAGTATATATACAACAGATCTCAATATCGATGATTTGATTTAATAGATGATTATTCCATTGAATTCACAAGCTTTTGATTATCAGTTGATTGATTCCAATGAATAAGCATTTGCTCAATCATATATTGTTTATTGTATATTTTTCTACTTGTGGGCAATTTGTTTGCTCACCCTTGCACAAAACATTTCAGCTAAGAACGAGAAGCCTGAGGAACCATCTTC
Organism: Aralia elata; assembly: GCA_034770075.1. Lineage (NCBI taxonomy): Eukaryota > Viridiplantae > Streptophyta > Magnoliopsida > Apiales > Araliaceae > Aralia > Aralia elata. Next base: position 68,208,690 of record CM068387.1, on the reverse strand, counting down.
AAGAAAGGGCAAGGGCAAGATGCATGAATAGACGACTCGTAGTCTATCTTCTATTTGTGATGAATTATGTAATGAATTTATTTATATTATTTCACTGTTATTATGTTATTTAAAGTTAGTTGACCTGGGATACGTTTATGAATGTAACCTTTTATTAAGGATTATCTTATATGATGTTTATTTAATGGGTAGTTTATATGATGTATGTGTTGGATCGTGAGCACCGAATCTGAGGGTTAAGGTACCCGAATTTGGGGGCGTCACACTTTGTGTGATGCTCCAATTCTGAAAAATTAAGGTCCAGGGTGTTGTGTGATTCTCTTATGAGTTACGAACATCACCTAATTGGAATGAGGCAAAAGCTTTTGTAACGAAGTCATGGCGATTTTTTTTGTAAAAATAGTTAAAAGTTGGAAAACAGTGTGTATACTGACTTTTGAGTCAGTTTTATGGGTAATTAACGCTTTCAAAAAACTGTTATTTTCTGAGGATTGTGTAGTTCGTAGAATAAAGAAGCCATATGCTCAAGAACGAACTCATTCCGACTTGGAATGAGCGAGTTATGAGGTTCGGAAGGTTGGGTGGCAAGATTGCCCAAGGCTGGACAGCACACTACCTAAGCAGTGGGCTGCTGGGCGTCAGAGAGCTACAAAGGCATAAAAGAAGTTCTCTTGCTCGCTGCAGGCCCATTGCCCTATGGCCCAATCGCGGACAATTACCTCCTGGACAGTGCGCGCGAGCGGGGGCGCGCAACGCTGGGCAATACTGGGCGCATGGGCATTGTTGGGGCACAGCGTGTGGGAGCTAGGGGTGCTGGGGCCTCGCTGCTGGGCTATTTGACATAGGGGCGATGCACGGGCGTGTTGTCTGGCTATTTTCGAACGACGTGCGATGCCGAACGATGTGATGCACGTCGGGGCGTGTTGAGGGACGCCGAGCGACGTGGTGCACGCCGGGGCATGTTAGGCGACGCCGAGCGGCGTCGTGCATGTGGTGCATGCCACGGGCGTGTCGCCGTGCCATTTCGCGACGACATGCGACATTTTTGACATTGTTCTAAAAATGTTCCGACTTATAAAAGATAAATATTATAAAATGAATAATAATGAATATAGACCATCGCAGGAGGTCGTTAAGAGGGTCGTGGCGTTCCCGAATGCCGCGATGCCGTGAGACGTTTTTGAAAGGTTGTCGCGTTACTTAATTTTTTTAAATTGCGAGCAACCTAAAAAAAGAAATATTGTAACATAAAACAATATATGGAGCCTTTATGTGGCTAATTGGTGTGTTATAGTTAATTAAATTGTGTAGGACAATTGAAGGAAGATTTAACGTATATATTAAAGAACTCTTCAGGCAAGTTTCCGATCCTTGTTTGATTTTCTGTAATTAAGCAAGTTTTCTAATCTTACTCAAATTTTGTAATTGAGTAAATATCTTAACTTTCATTCAATTTATTTTATTGAATGCAAGTATCCTAACTTCATTTAATTTTTATATTGAATGCAAGTATTGTATGACCTTATACGTATTATTATTCTGTACAAGACATGTGTTTAGATTATGAAATTTCATTTGGCACATGAAATTCATCGTATTATGTGATATGAGGTATGAAAGGAGTTATTGCCATTCGATTTGGCATAACTTAATTTGTTGAGTTATTCCAATCGAAATATTTATTATCAAAATATGAATTGTAATAATTATTGAATTATGATAAGTTGATAATGCCCAATCAAATAAATTGGACAAGTTGTTGTAGATGATTGCACTCCGTGCAATGCTGTGTTATTTGAGCAAATATGCTATGTTTTGTTATGTGTGATATGTGAGTGATTATGGATATGATTGCACTCCGTGCAATGATATAGTTGCTAATGGTTATGTACAAAATCGTATTTAGCCAATATCCACACTTATGTGTAAATTAGGAAGTATGGTTCTAATATTGAACTCATAATGTTATTGTAGCTTCATGACTCATACTAGTATAGTATGTTCTTGAACCCGCAGTCGTATAGTAAGTTCCAGATTTATTCTTGAACTCATATTACTGTGGTGAGTTCTTGAATTCATATTATTATGGCAAGTTCCTGAACTTGTAACGTATGGTAAAGTTCTGAATTCTATAATTCATTGATGCTAGGGAGAGCTGTCCAAACCAAATTATTTTGGTATGGACTCTTAGAGTAAGACTGAGGTTAAACAACCCTATGATATAAGGGAGCATGTAAGAAGAAGTCTAGCCATATAGCGCTGACTTAAACGTTTAAAGCGAGTAATTCGTTATCGCGTTTAGAAGAAGATGTTATCAAGGTTTTAAGTCTATGTGATTGTAACTTTAATGCAATGGTTCAAGGTTTGAACGACCCCTCAGTAGTATGTAGAAAGATTGTCGGTCCGAACGACCACTCAACAGATATGGAAATGACTGAAGGTCCTAACAACCTATCAGTAGATAGGGAAAAATAAATGGTCCAAATGACCCTAAAAGTATCCGAAGAGAATGTTTTGAATCTTATGATTGTTTGTATGATGTTATAAAGGTGTACAACAAAGGAAATCGTTATTCCTATTTATTCGTGCTTCTTCATAATTACTGTTCAATTGTTAAAGATTTCAAAAGAATATTATTCTATTCTTGAGATTGTTGTTTATTCAACTATTTATTACTTGTTGAGCAATCAAATGTTCACTCTTACATAAACTAAATAATTGCAGCTAAGACCAGACTAGCAGACTGAAGAATCCGGTAAAGTCGAAGCCAAGGAAAAGTTAATGAGTAGAGAAAAGTTTGTATTAATTGTAATATTAGTACTTGATGTAATATTGTAATAGATATTAGATGATGTATTAGTTAAGATTTCGTAGAAGTTTTGTAAGGATAATGTAATTATCATTATGTTATAATAAGATATTTGGAAGATGAGTTGTATCATACGCACCAGATCCTGGGTCTGCAGTTAGACTGAGGTTTGGGTACATTACATGAAACATCTAATGAATACATCAGACAAGCAAGACTAGCCGCATTAGTGAACCCGAGTATATCGTGTGTTCTTATTGTCTGGTAATGGAGGACTAAACATATTCAATTTTTTTAGGTTGTGTTACCATGGATTTTGACGTGTCAAAAATATATCTATACACTTTTTTATAGGGTGCTGATATATGCACACCCTAAATTTAAAGTTGCACACCCTAAGATTAGAAAGTGACTAATTTTCCTTAATAAATGAGGCATCATATTCACTTAATTATAATTTATCTATTTTACCCTCAAACCTATTACACATAATAAGTACGGGATATATAACATAATTTGATTTTACAATTATTAATTATTTATCATTTTTTTTATAAATAAAACACAATTGCTGATTTTTTATAAAAATAATTTTATCTTGGTGGCAGAAAAATATAAAAAAAATTAAACAAAAAATCAACAAACACCCTGTCCTGAATCATTTCTAAAGCTTAGGCCAAAGTCTTTAAATTATTAAATTTTATTTTTGTATTTGTATCCCACCAATATGATACAGTGGTTAATTGTATATTTATAATGTTCATTTATCAATTGATTGCCAGAATTTTTCTTATTAGATTAATATTTCCTTCTTTGATTACAAATTCTTAAAATGTTTGTTTACTTTAGTTTTAAATAATATTATTTATTTATAACATCAAATTTTAATAATAAAATATTTTTTGGTCACATGCACGTGTCTACCAGGTTATTAGAATTTAAATTTAAAAGAATTTAGCAATTGTCTTTAATTTTAAAAAAAATTATAAACAAATTGTAAAATTAAGTTTTGTTTTATCGTATAATTAATGTGTGTAAGAGGCTCAAGGATAACATGGGTAGAAAGTAAATATGTAAATTAGAATCCTAGATTAATAAATATAAATTAGTCATTTTCTTACTTTTAAGTGTACAATTATTAATATAGGTTGTGCATATATCAACACCTTTTTTATATTGTCAATATATTTGTATAATATTATATTTTGAAGTATATTTGAGATATATCCAAGATATATAGTGTATATTTATAGTTTCAGCGCATCTTAAAATTTATATCGAAATCATATCCAAAAGTATGACATTGATTGGGGGAGTACTTTTTTTTAGGCAAACAACTACCAGTCAATGAACCAGCTCAATGCCCATCCCTAAATTTTGAATTGTTTGACATTTTGGTCCCAAACATGTGAAGATAATGCTATCACGGTAAATATATATAGATTATTGATAGTCGATAATTCTAATACAAGATTAACTGATAAACAAATATAAATCTTTCTTTTTAAATTCAAATGATTAATTAATTACCACATTAAATGTTACTCCCACTGTTCAAAAATATATGATAATATTTGACTTTTATAATCAACTTAAAATATTTTCAAACACAAAATTGACATGATTTGTTTTCTAGCCAATACAATGATAATTTATAAACTATTTAAAAATTACTACTCATTACAAAATTTATTATTTCATAAATTTTTAATGAATCATTTTAATTTTAAGTTTGAAAATATTTTATTTTAACTTCAATTAATATAAATAATAATTTTATAATTTAAAACGGAAGAAATATTTTTTTGTTTTGCATGATATATACATTGCAGACCCGAGGTATCTACGGCTCGAACAACATCGTTTTCAATGGGTTAACTTCAATAAACAGCCATGCTACGAATACGGACGGAATTAACGTCCAATTGTCTCAAATTGAGCTACGAATACGGACGGAATTAACGTACAATTGTCTCAAATTGGGATAGGTGACAATTGTATCTAAACAGGCCCTAGCACTACTAACACATGGATTGAAAGTGTCTCCCGCGGCCCCGGTCATGGCGTAAGGTACTATTATCATTCGCATAATTAAAAACTTAATTTGTTAATTAATGATCACTTATATACTAGCTAGCTAGAATATTGACCAATATATCCTACTTTATTATATACTTCCTTAGACTAAAATGTAAAATTCTATCTTGTATTTGTGGTCGCGTAATGTTCTCGTACTTTTTTTTATTGGAAAAAATAAAATTTCATTAATCTCTATCTAAGATTTACATCTAAAGAAAAATGAATTTGACTAATTCGCAAATTACTCTCAAAATACAATTATTAATATAAAATTATACTTTTTAAGGTATAATTAGCAGTGTAAAATTGACGCAAAAAATATAGTTGTACTAATTGTGTCAGAAGCTAGCGGTTTGCTATATCGTGAAGTCATGTATTTTTTTTTTGACGAACCCTACAACAATAACAAAGAAGATTAATTCATTCAATCAAAAAATGATAGTGTGGATACCTACCCTATCCAAAAGTATTAGTGTTAATTTTAGTTGCATATTAGCCTTAGTTTTAATTGCATTAATATTAAGACTAATGAACTAATATACTACTCCATCCATCCTCAAAAGGATGACTAAAGATATATAACGTAAAGGGTAAGTGTGACGCTCCCAAATTCGAGTACTTGAAACCCGTATTTGGTGTATCACGATACCATTTCTTTGAGCAGTTTAATATATTACAAACTTAATATTTATATCAGAGTTGTCTATTCCCCAGGTATGGTAACCTTTAATTACATTCCTTACATGTTATATAATATATATGATCACAAAAAAAATTAATTATTACAGATAACACCTTATAACCTATTCCTTGAACTTTCATTTGCCTCTGTCTTTGCCAGAGCCTTCTGAACATTCACGCCTAGCTGAAAACATTTAAGTCGAAGCAAGAATGAACATTCAATTGCTCAGCAAGTAATAACAATTATAATAATAATGCGCTGAAGAAGTAAATATTTTCTTTGAGGACTACTTCTACCACGAATCAATAGTGGTGAAGTCATTTGAAACCATTCTTAACATATCAAATTATTTTAAGATTTTTGAAATAACAGAGTGACTTTTGAATACTGAGTGGTCAAAAGACCATGCACTGTCATTTTTTATTTTCGAAAAGGTTTAAACAGAAATTCATCTATAAACCGTCTGGTCTTACGGACACGGAGGATGATCAGTCCCGTTGTGCCCTGTATTGATCAATACTATATAATACATCACCGCTATTGGCGCATATAAACTACATCACTACTATTAGCACATAAAAAAATTTTCCCATTTAGAGTTGTTCATACTCAATCTGGAGTCCTAAATAAAACAATTTAGTTGGACGACTCTATCATAACCAATAATGTTCAACAATGCTTTTTAAATTAGGTCTAGCTGGTCAAATAGCTTAGACAATCTTTAAACTAGGTATACATACCGAAATTTAATTGTATTTATCAGAACTTGTCAACGAATTTCGAATTCAAGGGTAATTGATAATGTACAATAGTTCATACAAGTGGGGACACTTGCATCACCAAACGTAGAATACCAATTTTTGATATGAGTCATAGCAATTCAGTAATAAGATACTTTTAACACTGAACAATCGAAGAAATTTTAAATTTATAATAATTATAACAATTTGTACAAGTGAGGACACTTGCACAAAGAACAGAATAATTTTGATTATAAACGCATCACATGAAACAATATCGAGATGCTTGAAATCAATAGATAGCTTGAATAAAGTTTAAGAATACTTGCACATCATATGGATCCAGTTCATAATATAAATGAAAGGATAGAATAATTGCTCAATAATAAATTGAGTTAAAAGCTTGCATAAACCGGAATTCATTTCATAAAGTAAATGAAGAGGATAGGATACTTTCACATTATATACCTGTTGCACGAATTTAAAATATTGCATAAGGTTTAGATACTTGTCTTGGTCGTTGTCTACTGCTACACAGTTTAGTTTAAACTTTTACACGTAGACCTATCAATAATAGGATTATTCTTTTGATTAGAATAATACACCTTAACACATAACACTGCTATTGCAGTCATTATACAACTTAAACGCATTGTCACATATTCATTTCAGTCATCAGGACAATCAATGAATTTATTACCAATAAAACTTTTTTTTTTCAAGAACTTAAATATTATATTAGATAATTTAATTATAATTTATAACATTTTTCCGAACATTAAACTCATTTATAAGATTTAATTAATAAATAATTTCATTATCATTAATATTAAAATATTAATGAAATCTTTTTCAAAATATTAAAAGTTAAGTAACATTTTTCAAACTTTAATATCTGTAACGCCCCCGAAATTCGGGTCTTGCCGTTAAACCCAATTCCGGCGCGTCACGGTACTACCCATACAACATAGTCTCACTACATGAATGTAATACAAAATTATTACAAAATATTCTCACCTAATCCCAGGTACGAAGACCTTTACTAATACATCAATAAATAATATTACTAAATTTCATAATATTACAACAAGAATTTAGTCCTTCTACTTAACAGTTACTAACTCTTCTCTTTTTCGTACTAATCTGGCTCTTCGACTCTAGCTGCAAAAAGTTAGAATTTTTACAAGAGTGAGCATTCAATTACCCAGCAAGTATAAGCAGTTGAACAAATAACACCATAGGAGTAAAATAACATCTGACTGAAATCTTCAACAATTGAACAATAATTGTGAAGTAATGCGAATAAACAGGAATAATATAAATTCCTTATCATCTATTATTGCTAAGATCATCATCACTATCACCATATTTAAAAACAATTAACATTAACCTGTTTCTTATCAAAGTTCTTAATTTCTAGGACTTAGTATATTAAACAGTTCGATTAACGAACATTTCTTTGAATTGCACCTAAGTGCGAATATCGGTCTAGCACGTTAATATTTATAATCGCCATCACATCATTGCACGGAGTGCAAATCGTGACTACATTTACTTACAACAACACATTATTGCACGTGGTGCAATTTATACCATCAATTGTCCAAAATATTTGATAAGGCGTCATTACTCTATCACAATTCAAGAATTATTACAATTCACATCTTCATCAATAATATTTCCGAATGGAAAAGTTCATCTCATGTCATCTTAGGAATTTCACGTAACTGATGAAATTCAAACATCAAAATATGCATACCTTTGCCATTTAGCAAAACTTGAACATCTAATACAATTATTAAAGAAATTGCACACGTTTAACATCCACAAAATATATATAGACATTTCGTAACTTAAACTTTACATCACATAGCCTTCATAAGAAAATTATCATATGAAGTTAGAAAACTTGCTCAAATATAAATATTAAGTAAGTTAGGAAACTTGCCTTATGCGTTGCTTACAACTTACGTTATATTGCTCTTCAAATAGCCTACACAATATCATTTATAAAAATATACCAATTAGCCAAATATAGACTTCATATTGGTTTACATACTGAAATAATAACTTTCATTTCATATTGTTCGCGTTTTATAAATTAATAAACGCGATTAAGTCCAACATCTCTCGGCGTCGCGTCGTTAAAAACGTTACGACCCTCATCATCAAACATACTTATTGGTTTATAACAACCCCATTCCATGACTTATAATATTCGTTTCATTAGACTCGAAACACTTTTTAAGTGCGCTAACACTTTACGCGACGTTTCGACGTTTATACGTCACGTGCCTAATTCGCCTCCTTCGCATAAGCTTAGTATGCTCATACACTTATCTAATTCATCAATGATTAATGTTAAGTATCATAATAAATCATAATAACCATGTTATGAAAGTTAGAACATCACTTTACTGGGTCGAGGGCATTACGTGTGCAAATGCGTGTGCTCGACGCCCTCCGATTGACCCCAATTACGCATCAGTCCTATAAATGGCTAATTTAGGCCATAATACAGACCTCAAATCGAAAAACTTAAAGAACAAAAGTTGTAGGTATACTCTTCCTCTTTTCGAATCATCTTGAATCAACTAATTTTGAGTTCGTATGAAAACGTTATAGACATTTTACTACAGGAGGTTAAAATAGTCCACTCGGGCACGTCTGCGCTTGACACGTGTACGGCGCAGCTGCGCCCAATTTGGCCTTATGAATGGCGCAGCTGCGCCATTCATGCAGCCCAGAATATGCAGAAATCGCCAGACGTGAAAATCCGACCTCTTCCCACCCCGATCTCCATAACTTCTTCTATACACGTTCAAATTGGTCCATTTTGGACTCTATGGACTCCTAACTTATGGGGCTACAATATATCAAAAATTTAGAAGCACCCATAAATATTAACAAGTCCAAATCTTTGATCAAAGTATAAACTAGTGCTCTATTTTACGAGTTGTTAGTGTTCTTCACCAAAATGACCACTACAAACTCGTTCTAACTCCTTTTAACTCCCTTCCAACTCGGTTATGAAGATAACCCATGGAACTACAATAACACAACAACAAACAAACCAAACAAACACACAATTAAAGCTTCATAGTCCTCTAAAGTGTCCGATGGTCCATATTTGTCCAAAAGTTCAATGTTCTTCCTCCTTAAGCAAGGGTACAGATTTCTGGCGTTTTGGTTCCACTTTAATGGTATTAATAGCTTATATAGTCTCTTAACAATATATACAAACAACCACAAACAACGACAACAACCAGAAATCAGACGAAAATCGTCTGAGAGCTAAAAAGCTCCAAAAACCAAAAACTTGGAAAATCTTTCTAAAAATCAAATGAAATGGTTTGAGATGAGATGTTACCTCTGTAAATATCTAAGAAGCTAAAGAAGATTGTTAGGGCGCGGTTTAGGGATCTATCCTCCCTTCTTTATTTCACCCGAGCCTCTTCTTCTTCTTATGCACCTCTTCTTTTTCTTCTTCCTTATTTCTCTTTTCTCTCTTTACTGTCACTCTCTTCTTCTCTCTATTGTTATCCCTTGCTAGATACTGGAAATGAAATGGTTTGGGAGAACAAAGAAGGCTTCGGGAGAAATGAGGAACGAATTTGCTTAACCAAGAGGGATGTTTGTGAATGGGAGAATCAATGTATTGTGCTTGGAGAAAGGGCCACCACCCGAACATACTCCCTCTCTCTCCCCCTTTGATTGGTCAAAATCAAATTGATGGCTACTATTCGGGTGACAAACAAATATAAATACCCGAATACTCCCCTCCTATATCCGAAAACTCTCACTTTTGTACCAAATTTGGTGAATAACTCTACCCAAAATTAAAATGGGTACTCCCATAAAATATTGGGACGCGTAAAAATAATTATTATGGGGTTTGTCCATTTATTCGGAATACGCATGTAATACATTTCGGATACGAAATAAATCTCGTTCGGGCTCAAATAAAATTTCTGACGCTTGAAAAAATTATTTCTTCACGTACACGTCTTAACGAAATTAATAGGAACCAAAAAGGACGTAAAAATATTTGGGCGTGAATAGTGTCCACGAATAGTGCCTCGGGAAACATGCCTAGTGAATAGTGATTTTTACGATTTTTGCGAAATCAGTTTATTCACTCCTACGAGACACAACACATAAAATTCATACATTCACATCATCCAGGTTATAAAATAACCTTAAAGCACATCATATAAAAACAAAAATTTAATATATTCCATAATATTAATAAACCCAAATTACAAGGGTGCTCTCAATTCGTGATCGTTACATTCTTCCTCATATACAACTATACACTAATTAAATTAATTAGCTTTGACTAACTATTAGACCTCATCTCATCGCTTAATCTATAATAAATATATAATACACATATATTTATTCACTTATCACATAACTCACATAAATATATACATAACACACGTATATTTTACATTCAACCATCTACATTTCGTAATAAGAGTTTTATTTATTAAATTCTTATTATAAATATCCTTCTAGAAAAATCCGGGTTGTTACAATATCACTTTTAAATGATTTTTAAAGTATTAAAATCATTTTTAAATAATTCCTATTAATATTAAAATATTAATGTAATTCATGTCAAAATATTTAAAACATTTATTTCACCTTTAAATAATTTTTTTAAAACATTAAAATCATTTTTAAATAATTTATTTAATACAATTATTAAATAAATTTATTATCATTACTATTAAAATATTAATGAAATTCTTATCAAAATATTAAAAGTTATTTATTATAACTTAAAATACTTTTTTTTTTCTACATTACAAGTTTTATCCAGACAGTTAAGATTGTCTGTTTTAGAACAAATTTCATTTTGATTATCTATCCGGATAGTTAAGATTGTCTGCTTTAGGCCAAGTTCTTCTTCAGTTAATATCCAGACAGTATAACCCGTCTGTTTCAGTGTCTGCTTTAGATAAAAAATTTCGTTCCCAATCGGACAGGTCAACCCGTCCGTTTTCAGGTGTCCATATTAGAACAAAACTCACTGCATGCAGCCTTATTATCTGGGCAGTTTCGTTTTTATGATACCTACTTTACGCCTTTATAACTTACTCGTTTCTTATCGAAATAAGTCCGTTCTTGAACCTACGACTTCCTTATATTACAAACTACAAAACCCATAGAAAATACTCCATTTCCATAAGCTTTAACTACCTGAAAAACTGACTCTAAAGTCAGTGTACCAACTGATTTTTCAACTTTTAACTAGTTTTATAAAAAAATTCGCCATGACTTCGTTACTTAAGCTTTTTCCTCCATTCTAATTGGGTGATGTTCATAACTTATAAGAGTATAACATAACTCCCTAGAACAAAAATTTTCAGATTCGGGACATCACAACAAAAAGTCCCAAATTAATCTATTAACAGTCCACTAATTTAAATTTCATCCTTTTCGCATAGGTTTTGATTTTTAATCATTTTGTTAACTAAACATGCATGCTCAAGGTGATTTAACAAGGTTTACTCCTTCATATCCACCTTATAACTTCAAGATCCATCATGATCTTCACTTATCAACAACCACCAACAACTAATCAACACCAACGAAATAAAATCCAAGAGATGAAAAAAAAAATTAGTGTTTTTACCTTTTGTTGTTCTTGTTCTTCTTCTTCTTTCTTAATATTGATGAACCTCGATCTTGCTCTTCTTTTTCTTCTCCAATTCGTGCCTTTTTCTCTCTCTTTCTTTCTAGTGGACTTAGTTTGCTAGGAATGAGGGAAGATTTTTTCTTTTTTTTTTTAACCAATACACCTCATTGCCTTCTTTGAGTGCCACATGTCCCCTTATTAATTAGCTAACATGTGTTTAGGCAAGATAGAGACACCTAACATACTTATACACCTCACATCTCCCTCTCTTGGACACTTGTCCCCAGCATGTGTTAATTAGAAATGAGGGACACCTAGCAAGCTTATTAGCTTACTTGATAAGCTTCACACTTTTTTTTCTACCCGCCCACTTTAAGGGATTTAATCTCATTTTTGTTATTTTTTTTATAACTTATGCTAGCAAAAGACTAAAAAGTCCCTACTTAAGTGGGTCAAAAATTTGGGCCTTTAGTACACTAGTTTAGGCTACTTGAAAATCAAGTTTACTTTTTACCAATTTTGGGCTACTAATTTAATAAATTATTGGGCTCTCTATATGTGGTTTAACTAAATTCTAATGGGTTAATTTAATAAATTCACACACCCTAATCATTCAAGTCCATAATAAATTAATTACATGGGCTTGATTATTTAAATCAATAGAGCTAGTCCACTAATAATTTATATTACTAGAACTATTACATATTTATTTCATCCATTATATAAACATAAATCCTTTTAAATATAACTACACAATAATTATATTTAAAATTAAAATAAATGACCATAGATCAAATTAGGGTATTGATCCGTAATGTCACTTTACCACATTTACTACACTTAGTCAATTTATTTTTAAATTGACTAATCTTATATATTCATATTATAAAGAAATAGTCAAAGTAATAATAATAATAATAATAATCATTCTTAAAATATACATTTATCATGAAAATAATATATTAATCATATTCTTATGAAAAATAAATAATAAAATATCTTTACTAAATATTAATTTATTAAAAGAATATAAATTTTCAAATAATTAACAATTTCTTTTCTGAAAAACTCATTTACAATCTTTCATATAATAAATGATATATATTTATCACATATACACATATACATTCCTTGCACGTATTCCCATACTTACCTTGATAAATAATAAAAATAATTTTATTATTTTTAAAAAAAATTATACGCAAAATTTCTTATTTAAATTATTTTAAAAATCTTGGGTTATTAAAGTAATTATGTCATTGACCAATAGTACTGTTCTGACAAAAACAAATTGCCCCGACCAGATAAGATATTTAATTTTGTTAAACAATATCTTCAGATTCATTTATAAAAGAATAATCAAAAGTTTAATTAATTATCTAATTATCTAATTATCAATTATTTTTCTACTTAATGTTAAAAGGTTTCGGGAGTGAAGATGTAACAACCCTGAATCCGGGTCTATCTTCAAAACCGGAATCTGGTGTTACTCATCCAATATATCTTATTACATCATAAGAATAAACATAATATCCATTTAAAAATAATGTGGAATCTTACATTCTACTCAGGTACGAAGACCTTAACTAATACATCGTCTAATATCTATTACATTATTATATTGGTGACCTTTATAAGTCACAACAAATACATATAATTCTTCTATTTAAAAACTTGATCTCTTCTTTAGTCTTCACCGGATTCCTCGATTCGTTCTAGCTTTGCTGAAAATATTTTATTTAAAGCAAGGGTGAACATTTAATTGCTCAGCAAGTCATAACAGTTGAATAACAACAAAATCAAGAATCAAATATTCATTCTACGAAAACTTCGATAACTGAACAATAGTTATGAAGCAGCTTGAATAAACAAGAATAAATTAGATTCCTTTTTATTTTTAAACATCAACAACATTTACTCACATAACACATTATTGCACGGGGTGCAATACATACAAATACTTGCCCAAATTATTTGATTTGGCACTATTAGCTTATCACAATTCAAGAATTATTATAATTCATATTTCATCAATAAATATTCCGACTGGAATAGCTCAACAAATTGAGTTAGCCCCAATCGAATAACAATAACTCATTATCATAAACACTTCACATCATATAATTAATTTCATATAACAATTGAAATTCTACCGTTTAAATGAAAGTTTTGCACAGATAATAACATGTACAAAGTCATACAATACTTGCATAATAAACAATTTGTACAAGATAGGAAACTTGCATTCAATACAAAAATTGAACGAAGTTAGAAAACTTGCCTGAAACGTTATTTATAACTTTACGCTAGTTCGTCCTTCAAATGTCCTACACATTTACGTTGACGATAACACACCAATTAGGCACATAATGACTCCATATATTGTTTTACACTACACTATTACTCATTTTATGTCGTTCGCGTTTTATAAATTTAGACAACACGTCCAAACTTTTAAATTCTCTGCTACAAGTCCAAATCAGACAGGTAAAACCACTCTACTTTAGGTCAAATTCTATTTTAGTTACTATCTAGACAACTAAAACCTGTCTGTTTAGGAAAAATTCTATTTTAGTTATTATCCAGATAACTAAGACCTGTCTGCTTAGGAGTCTGGTAGGATGATCTGCTTCAGACTAAGGGGTTGTTTGTTTAGGACTGAATACATCTAAATGGCTGAATCGGTCAGCCATTAAGTGTGTTTGTTTTAGATAAAAATCGTCTGAATGGCTGAATCGGTCAAATGATTGAGCTGAATGGCTAAGTCAGATTTTTTTAGCTGAATGGCTGAATGAGCAGTTGAATGAAGTAAAAAAAATTAAAAAAATTAAAAAAATTAAAAAATTAAAAATAATAATAACTATTATATTAAGTAATATTAAATAAGTTTATAACAACTTTGAGAGTGGTAAAATAATAAAATTATGTTGTTCAGATGTTTCAGACATGTCAATTATCAAACAACTTTTTTTATTTCAGTATTCAGCCATTCAGCTCATTCAGATTGCTTAGCCATTCAGAACTTTTCATTCAGTTTTTATCAAACACCCCCTAAGTCTTTCATTTTAATTCAGACAGTACGCACTCGTCTGCTTTAGGCTAAATTTTATTTTTGTTATAATCCACACAGGTTAACCTGTCTGCTTTCAGGTGTCTGTTTATGCTTTAAACTCACTGCGAGTAAGGTCAGCAACCGGGCTGTTATCATTCTTCTCGTACCTACTTCGGAACGTCATAACTCGCTCATTCCAAGTCGGAATGAGTCCGTTCTTAAGCCTACGACTTCTTTATACTACAAACTACAAAACCTCTAAAAATAACCAATTTCCAGAAGCTTTAATTACCCGAAAAACTGACTCAAAAGTCAGTGCACAAACTGTTTTTAAATCTTTTAACTAGTTTTGCAAAAAAAAATTGTCATGACTTCGTTACAAAAGCTTTTACCCTCGTTCCAATTGGGTGATATTCATAACTCATAAGAGTATAACATAACACCCTGGAACCAAATTTTCAGATTTGGGTAACCACAATAAAAAGTCCCAAATCAGTACATTAACACTCCACTAATTAGGTTTATTCCATCCTCATGCTTAGGTTCATTTCTTTCATTATGGTTGCACTATGCATGCCCTTTACCGGTATTTTACAAGTGTATATACATACATAAACTCCTTATATCTTCAAGATCCTCCATGATCATCCATTAACAACAACCACCAACAAGTAATTAAACTCTTAAGAAAATCAAAGAGCTAAAAAGCTTTAGGGTTTTAAACTTACCTCTTGTGTTCTTGCTCTTCTTTACTAAAGCTTGATGATCCTTCTTCTTCTTCCTAGATTAGATGATCAAGGCTCCAAGCTTGCTTTCCCTCTTTCTTCTCCCTCTCTCTCTTCCGTCCACTATCTTCTCTTACTCTCTATATTTCTCTCTCTTTTCTTACTTACTCTTGGAATGAATGAAAAATGAGATAAGTGTTGGTATAACGTAGCTTATTCTCCAACCAACTAACCTAACCATAACCCAAGGTTAGATTAACTCATGCAAGGTCATAGGACCTAATGATTACTTAAGGCCATATTTGGTTAAAATAAATTGGATGGAGGAGACAAACAATAAAGGCTTGTCCCCTCTTGCTCTAAACTTTCCATAAATGAAAATTTTCCATCCAACCTTATCCCTTAACTTAGCCACTAAGTAAAATGAGTCACCACTCTCTGTCCCATTAAAGTGGGCGGGTACTCCCCCCCCCCCCCCTTTCCTTCTCCTTTTTGGCTTGCTTTATCCCATATTTAATTCCCCACATGTAACACATGTCCTTCCCATTCTTTGGCTCCAAGTTTGTAATAGTGTGGCTCAACCCTAGCCAAGCCACACTAAACCCTAGCGAAGCTTGCCAAACCCTAGGAATCCCCGTGGCTCAACCCTAGTCAAGTCATGCCAAATCCTAGTCAAGCCTTAAATTCTTAGGCTTAGTTAGTCCAACTAAATTTAATTAGTTATTTTATTTTCTAGTTTCTTTCTAGTTAGCTTTCATAATTCAATTGGTTAGCAAAACGTCTATTTTTCCCTTTCATATAACCAATTAGGGTTTACATTTCCGAACTCGGTCGGTTACCTAATTTCTTTCTAGTTAGATTTCCTAACTCGTTCAACATGCGAAAATCGCGAAATTTCTTTCGTCGATTTTATTGGAGATTACGTCTCCCGTCCTCAAATAAATGTTATCCCGTGATTCGAAAATTCGAAGATTCGAAAAATAAAAAAGACGTTTTTGGTGTGAATAGTGTTTTTACGGCTTTTTCTCTGAAAAACTTTTATTAGAGAATTCATCTCTCTTCCCTAAATAAACGCTATTGTGTAATTCAAAATTTCTCAAAAATACACAGAAAAAGCGTTCTCTGCGTTTTATGAATAGTGTTTTAGCGCTTTTCTCGGAAAAATTTATTTTCTTCTAAAATCCCAAAACTAATACATAATCACGTAACACGTAAACTAGGTCATTAATCGACCTTAAATCACATATACAGAATAATATTCATAAAAAATCATTTTATTAAATAATATTATTAAACCCTAATTACAAGGCTACTCGATTTCTTGGGTCGTCACATTCTTCCCCCTTATAAGGATTCCGTCTTCAGAATCACCAGCAATAATATTATTCTAATCCTCAGAATTCTTTCATCAATTACGTAGCCTGATCCTGAAAATAACATCGACTACAAGAAAAAGGTCTAATTCCACAAAAAAAAATAAAAAAAAAAAAAAAAAAAAAAAAATAAAAAAAAATAAAAAAAAAAAACAAAAAATAAACTAAAAAAAAAAATTAAAAAAAAAAAACAAAAAAAAAAAAAAAAAAAAAAAAATAAAAAAATAAAAAAAAAAAAAAAAAAAAAAAAAAAAAAAAAAAAAAAAAAAAAAATAAAAAAAAAAAAAAAAAAAAAAAAACAAAAAAAAAAAAAATATTTAAAAAAAAAAAAAAAAAAAAAAAAAAAAAAAAAAAAAAAAAAAATGTAAAAAAAAAAAAAAAAAAAAAAAAAAAAAAAAAAAAAAAATTAAAATAAAAAAAATATAAAAAAATAAAAAAAAAAAAAAAAAAGAAAAAAATAAAAAAAAAAAAAAAAAAAAAAGAGAATAAAAAAAAAAAAAAAAAAAAAAAAAAAAAAAAAATAATTAAAAAAAAAAAAATAAAAAAAAAAAAAAAAAAAAATAAAAAAAAAAAAAAAAAAAAAAACAAAAAAAAATAATATTCCGTCGGAAATAGTCCTATATTCCGTCGGGCTTACACAATTATTCCGACGGAATAATTCTCCGCCGGAAATCGGTTTCGGAAATAAAAGCCCTCGAAATAAGTCCGTAGATCCGTCGGTGTAACAATATTTCCGACGAACTATTTCCGACAAAACCTCCGTCGAAATAATCGTTTATCGACGGAATATATTCCGTACCGAAAATAATTCCGTCGGTGGACAACACCCACGTGCACTCCTGGGACGTTTTATTAATTAGCTAATCCTCGACGGAATTCCCGACGAAATAAGTATTTATTGAAATAAATTTTAATTTTTAAGTCCACGGAATTTTCGTCGGCAATACCTTATTCCGTCGGAAATACCACTTTTTTTTTGAAAATAATTTTTTTGCTTTTTAAATTTCCAGGTTTTTAAACCCCGTTTTTGTGACCTGTTTCCTGCTTTTCCCAACAATACATATATTACAACACCAATACTGCTATCCACAAGAACAACGAATATTCAGAATCAACTCATAACAGTTAAAAACTCTAAAAATAACTCATATGTCCCGAAATCATTCAAACAAACGAAAATTACATGAATTTTACAAAGAATCAAACTAACTTTACAATATATGAGTTACAAAACATATAAGTAAGTTCAAAATACAAAACACCTAAACAAACTAAACTAGAATATAACATGGGCGTATGACTAAGGTGTATGCAAATCAACATCAGCATGACCACCGTCCGCCGTCGTCATCGCCGTCGCCGTCGCCACCAACCTTTGATACAATTAAACATATAACGCATTAGTCCGTATGAAAGTATTATTTGAATAACATTCAAATTAAATAATTAAAAGTAAATATAATATACCATGGTAGGCGGGGGCTGACTCCAATCGGGCCCAAAACCTCCGATAGAATGTAACCACCAACCGAGCACCTCATCGCGGGGGTTAAAAAAAAAATAAATCGCGATAACTGCTCATCGTGTGGATTAACCCGTAAACTATCGGCGGTGGGCCCCTGCTGCAATATCCTGGGCGAGCTGGTTAAGGCGAGCTCGACTGGGCAACTCCTGACGACGGATGACCGGATCCGTACGGAACGTCTCCGACACACAAGCCGCCCCGCCATAACCCTCTGGAAAATCTCGTCGTCCAAGGCCCAGCGCGGTATGAATGGTCCGACCAGAAGCTTCGGGCGCTGACGCTGGCCTAAGCCTGTGCAAATAAATAATCATAGTAGAATACTTACTGGGCAAGAGTTCCGACATCCACTCGAACTACATGGGACTGTCGGTAGACTACCGAAGAGACCGATGTTAGTCGTCGGTCCGTCGACCGACGACATCTATAATTATATATAAAACTTAGTCAAAATACATAAACTAATATATAATTGAGATATATTAATATGTTAAAACAACAATCAGAAACCACTTACTAGCTCCTGAAGACGAGCCTCCAGCCTGGCTCGCGTCTTCCGGATCCTGATCGCGTCACCCCCGCCGCGACCCTCCCCATGGTCTCCAAGTACAAACAAATAGACGAAGATACATTAGTCTAAGTATGTGCACTTCGAAGAACAAATGTAGAGATAACCGTCGAAAAATCATCACAACAATAAAAAACGTACTGAACTCATTTGACAACCCAGCCATCCCGGCCGAAGTGAGAGACATAACATCCAGTCACAGTCCCAAACTGGGGACTATTCGACATTCCCCAATCCAATGATTGAATGTCAAACGGTTTCCTAAGCTCCTAATTAATGTACTACTATGCACATGTATATATGTCAGTTTACGTAATTGTGGGAAACTATGCAAATGCACTTAGTTTATTTTTCCAATGATAAACTAAGTAAGTGCTACTTAGTTTATTGTGTGTATAGGTGGAACTAAGTAAATGCTACTTATTTTATTATATTATATTTATAATAATAATTAATATTGTATTTATTTTACTTTGTTTTATTTTAGTATATAATTTTTAATTTTTTTCATTCTATTAAATTTAACTAGGCTTATTTTAATTTATTAAATAAATTATTAACCCAGCTAAATTATTATTATATTTAATTTACTTTTGTACTCTATTAATGTTATATAATTTATTTATTTTATTTTACTTTGTTTATTTTATTATATATTTTTTAAGTTTTTTTAATTTTATTAAATAAGTTAGGCTTATTTTATTTTTATTAAATTAAATTTATTACCAACTAATTTATTATTATTTTTAATTTAATTTTTGTATTAATTATGTTATTATAAATTTTTTTATTTTATTTTATTTAATTAAATTATTTTTAATTTATTAAATAAAAGTAAAATTAAAATTTAAGTTATTTATTAAATTTAAGATTATATTATTTTAATATATTAACAGTTAATTTTATTTTATAGTGTATAATATTATATATATAATTTATTAAATTTATTTATTTTATTAAATTAAACTACATTTATTAAATTTAATTTAATATTTATTTTCATTTATTCTAATTTATTTTCATTTTATTTTCATTTATTTTAATTTATTTCTTCATTTATTAAAAAAACTAATTTATGTTATTGCTAATTTATTATTATTTAGTTTAAGTTAATTTAATTAATTTTATTATTTATTTACTTCATTTATGTTGTCAACAAAGTAAGGTGCTAACTTACTTTGTAGTTTACTTTATTAAGTGGCAAACTACAGATCTTAATTGTCTTTATAATAAATTATTGATTGATCTATTACCATATATAATAAACTTCAGACTCACAAAATAATTTATTTATTTTTGTATTACATTTTATTATATTGTCTAAATTTATTTTATATTTTTCATAATTTAATTTATTAATTAAATTATTATTTTTTTAATTTTTTATTTCTTTGTTTCTTAAGTATCCTTATGTTTTATCTATGTTATTTTAATTTTATTATTTAATATTAATTTTTTTTATATTATATTATAGTAAATTTAGTTTATGTTATTATATTATTTTATTTATTAATTATGATAAAACTAAGTAAATGCTACTTAGTTTATTTACATATTTGGGCAAATTTAATTAAATAATACAATTATACTTGCAGGACCCACATATTTTTGCAATTGAATAATTCTGACAGAAATTCCGTGGAAATTCCTCAAAAATAATTCTCAGAATCATCCTATTCAGTATACCTAAAAATAACATAAATTCAAACACTAAACAGGTGTATATATAAAAATATTAACCTAAATTGATACATTCAGTAACCCAAATTGATACAGAACCATGCATGAATACTGAATCACACTGATGAAGCAAAGCAAACACCCTAAGAACAAATTATCCTCCAATAACAGATATAGACATTAACATATGCACAAATCAACAAATAATTTGAAAACAACAAATACAGTAAATTATCAAACCCACATAATAGAAGATAAATACAGCCTCAATAATCAGATTATACCCTCAATATTCATTTTCATCATCTAATAAGAACAAATTAAACCCTAAATTAAAATATCAAACTCTAAGCCTCAATCAGTTTCCATAACAAATCAAACTAAACACAAATTAATCCTCAAAAATCCATTTACAGTAAATTTCAAACTCTAACAAAATTAATTGAGATAGAAATTGTGTACCTCACCCTGATTTGAACACTAGAAGAGAAGGAGAGAGGAGAATACACAGCCGTTGCCATGCCCTGCCGATACCCACGACGTCGCCGGCCGAGCTACCTTTCAACCGTGACAGAGAGAGGAAGCCCTATCGATGAAATGTGAGGACCAACTAGGGTTTATAAACTGTGAGAGAGAGAGAAGGAACGTCCGCCGACAGAGGGGGAGAGAAACGACGGGGGGAGGGGAGTGTCGGAACGTACGAGAGAGTGAGAGAGAGGACCGGCCGCCGCGAGAGAGAGAGAGAGAAGAAATAGGAGGATCAAAAAAAATGAGGAAGACGGGTCTGACCCTAATTAAAATCGACTATTCGCTGACGACATCCGTCGAAAATAGTATTCCCCTCAGAATTAACTATTTCCGACGGATATTCCGTCGATTATGAATATGATTCCGTCGAAATTATGATTAGCGCCGGCGCGAAATGTTGGCGCCATTGGGGTATCATTATTCCGACGGAATTCCGTCGAGATAAATTTAAGACCGACAGAATTATTTTCGACGAAATATTCCGTCGAAATTGCATTATTTTCGACGAATTATATTCCGTCGAAAATAATTCCGTCGGTCTTAAGGCATTTTCTTGTAGTGATTTTCGTTTACATTTATAATATTATTTTTCTTATTTGTTGTCATATGTAGTAATAGTATGATCATTTTTAAAAGAAATGAATCTAACAAGATATTTGGGCACCAAGCTTCCTAATACAAATACGCCTTTTCAATCCAAAGTTGGATTAAAAGAGGGAAAAATTGACAAAAAAAATTGAGACTAAAAATATCATCTAGTCTAACTTGACAAATTGAAGCACAAAAAAAAATACCAGCCCATTATAAATAGGGACGGCGGTCTCATTGTATAACCAAATAAATAAAATAATAAATAAAAATATATTTAATATTACAGTGATATTGTTTTATCATTTATTTATTTATAACATATTCACAGAATAAATGATAAGTACATGATATAATATTAAGTGTGTTATATATGATGATGGAATATTTTGCAATCTCAACAATGTGAACCCACACCATACTGTATGTAGTTCAAAAGTACTTTTTGAACAAAATTATCTCTATCAACCCATGTCATGTCAAGTATCAGACCAACCCATGTCATGTCATGTCAAGTATTAGACCAACCAATGTCGCCCTTGCTAGAAGGCTACTACGTATTGGTGTTGGCCATGTCAGCAGGTATTGTTTTCGTTGCCGATGATAATAAGCAACGTGTCTTACTACTTCATCACTTTAGACTCCGTCATGTTCGCTGGACACCCCGGTCAGTTGGAGGTTGCGTAGGTCCTCCAATCTCGCCAACTCTTGAGCCACCTTACCGGCTTCTCTTTCATGGTATACATCTCTCTATCTCTCGATCCATATCAAATACTACCCCGTCTAAAAATTAACTACAAATTTATTGTAAATAAATAAAGAGTACTTGAGTGTCAGATATCAACACATAAAATAGGACACGAGCTAATAAGGGGAAGGAACATAATCGAACTTGAAACTTAATAATTGATCTTAATCATCTTATCCATCAGACTAAGATATTATTGACGCCCTAAAAATATAACATCGAAAAGTCTTAAGAAATTGGACATTACAAAATAACAAGTACATCTCAATTATCATTTTCAACTCTTATCATGGACACGTGAATTTTAAGTTTTATCATTTATATATTCATCTTAACCATCAGTAACATTATTGACGCCATGAAAATATAACAACATCGAAAAGTCTTAAGAAATCGAACATTACAAAATGTGAAGTACATCTCAATTATTATTTTCAACTCTTAGGAATTTTAAGTCTTATCATTTATATATTCATTCCTCTCCTTTCTCTTAACAGCATCTCCCAAATGTACACGCAAACTCTTGTAGGCTTTAATATTTTTTATTGTATAATTTTTGAGAAATTAAGTACTCCTATTTATCAATGCTCGCCAACTTGTTCAATAGAAAATAGATTCTTACTCTCTTAAAAATTTTAAAATTATGATCCGCTCCATTTCTCTCTACATACATAAATAATTAAATACCTAGTATACATAAACATAATATAAAACAACTGTAGTTATAAATAAATGAATGTTTTTATCTGATACTTTCATTCAATGACAACTTAGCCAATCATAACTAATAAATCTAATTCCAAAAACCAACATAAATCCTTCACCTCCAAGGCTCCAAATTTCCGCTGCGGCTGCTTGCAATTTGACTTGTACAATATGCAAACCCTATAAATACCCCATAATATTTCTTCAACTCCCACAATCAAATTAACTCTCATATAGTCTCCCCATAACTCTCTATCTCTCTCTCAAATGGTTGTTCTTGTTCTATCACTTTTATTCATATTCTTCAACTTATCATCAGCTGCTACCGTTTCATACAATGTGCAAAACTTAGGGGCTAAACCCGACGGTAAGACGGATGCAACCAAGTATTTTCTTAGTGCATGGACTTCAGTTTGTGCCTCTGCAAAGCCAGCCCAAGTTTACGTGCCACCGGGAAGATACTTGCTGCGCAATCCACTAGTCTTTAGTGGCAGAAACTGTAAGAACACCATGGTGATGCGTATTGATGGCACCCTCGTGGCTCCCTCGGATTACTACGTTATTGGAAATGCCGAAAATTGGATTAAGTTTGAGAAAGTTAATGGACTTGCCATCTCTGGCGGAACGCTAGATGCTCAAGGGGTTGGTCTTTGGAATTGTAAAGCCTCCTGCAGGAGTTGCCCTAGAGGAGCAACGGTATGTTTAATGCATTAGTTTACCATTTCGCTTAGAAAAATGATAATTATAACTAGACAACTTTGTCTAGTTTACATGATGGTTATTGACTAGTTGTAATTTGTACGGCATAACTAATTAAAGTTTTGTCTTAATAAACTTGTCTAATTTCCCTAACACTACTCTTTTGCTTAACACATTATGTAGCTTTGAAAATTGGCTGAATTTCCTCTTTTTCTCTTCTTGATTTTCATTATTATTTTGCAAAATAAAAACTTCAAACTTTTTAGGGTGCGTTGGTGTGAATTTTGACGTACCAAAGATATATTTATACATTTATTTATATTTTCAATACATTCGTATAATCAATATTATATTTTGAAGTATATTTAAGATATATTGAATATATATTGTATATTTATGTTTCAGCACGTCCTAAAATTTGTTTCGAAATCATCTCCAAAAGTATGACAATAATTAGGGGAGTAATTTTTTTCCTATGCAAACAACTACCAGTCAATGACCGAACCAGCTCTATGGCCATACCCTAAATTTTGAATTGTTTGACATTTTGGTCCCAAACATGTAAAGATATTCATGCAATCCCAAAAATCGTACAAATAATATCATGCTAAATATATATGGATTATTGATGGCCTATGATTCTAATACATGATTAATTTATAAACAAATATAAATCTTTCTCTCTAAATTCAAATGATTAATTAATTACCACGTATTAATTCTTATTTTCTATATTGCATGATAAATCCATTGTAGACCCTAGGCATCTACAGCTCGAACAACGTCGTTGTCAGTGGATTAACCTCCTTAAACAGCCAAATGTTCCACATAATCATCTATAGCTGCAGCAATGCCAAGCTACAAGGAATAAAAATCACAGCACCGGATAACAGCCCGAATACTGATGGGATTCAAATTGTCAACTGGAGTGAGCATATTGAGCTCTCAAATTGGGACAGGTGATGATTGCGTCTCAATAGTCCCTGGCACTACTAACACATGGATTGAAAGCGTCTCCTGCGGCCCTGGTCATGTCATAAGGTACCTATTATCATTAGCATAATTAAGAGAACTTCTTAATTAATCACATACTAGCTAGCCAGAAATTAGAATATTGATTAATATATCCTACTTTATTATTTAATTTTATACTTAAATTCAAAACTCTACCAAGTGTTTGTGGCGCTGTGATGTTTTCGTAGTTGAATTTTACTGATTAGCAAATCACTCCCTAAAAGAACAATACCTTTTTCACTGTGTTATTGAGTTTTAAAAAGAATCGAAAAGAAAAAATGGAAGGAAAACTTAATTTTTCTATCTAGTATGTTGTTACTGAGATTTTAAATGAACAAAAAAGAAAAGAAATAAACAGAAACCTTTGTCACTGTTCTTGCCAAAAATTTCCATAAAAAATGGACGGATTTAGATTAAAAAAAAAAACTAAATATCACAAGTAAATTTTTTGTAATCTCTATTATACCCTTTCCATTATAAACATAACAAAACTAATATAAAGACAAAATAGTATTTGAATTTAAAACTTAAGTTTATTTCATTTTCTTTTATAAACTTAGTGACAACATGAAAGAATATAATAGTTTATATTGTTTTCTTTTCTCATCAAATTTAAGTTTTTTAGTTTTTTCTTTTACGTTAAAAACTCAAAAACATAGTGTTAAGGTATAACTATCATTGTAAAATAGACCCAAAATGTATAGTTTTGCACTACTAACTGTACCATAAGGTAACGGTTTACTATATTTTAAAGTCGGTGTACCATAAATATTTACAAAGTGATAATCTTAGGATACAGTTTTACATTTTAATTTTTATTTTAGTTGTATCGTTTTATATTTATAGTGTTATAAATATTATTTATTTATAATGTGAATGTAATTTATTTGTTGTTTTAGCATTGGAAGTCTTGGTTGGAATTTGCATGAACCTGGAGTCCAAAATCTTACAGTTAAAACAATTACATTCTGAAACACAGACAATGGTGTGAGGATAAAGACATGGGCAAGACCTAACAATGGATTTGTTAGGAATGTTCTTTTTCAGCATGTTGTTATGAGTAATGTCAAAAATCTCATCTTTATTGACCAAGAATACTGTCCTGAAAAGAAAAATTGCCCCAACCAGGTAAGATAATTAATTTTGTTAAATAATATATAGTTTAATAAGTATTGATGGTTGATATAATTAATTGTCTATTTATTAGTTATTTTTCTACTTAATGTTAAAAGTTTTCAGGAGTGAAGGTTAGTAACGTGATGTATCAAGATATTCATGGAACATCAGCAACACCAGTAGCCATGCGATTCCAGTGCAGTAAGAAATACCCTTGTAGTGGAATACGACTACAAGATGTAGCGCTCACCTATAACAATCAATCGGCTACAACATCATGTGCTAATGCTGAAGGAATGATTTCCGATGTAATGAAACCTACAAGTTGTTTGTAAGAGAGATTAAAAGGATTATAGGATATATATATATATATATATATATGATACAATTTATAAGTCATAGCTATTAAATTGACTATAAGGTAGCATTTGGAGTGAGGATATCAAATGATTTAAATAAGAAATTTAGTACTTGTCTAGTGGAGAGCGTGTAAGTTAGATTTACATGTAATTGTTTGAAACGTGGATTTCAAATGACAAAAGAGTGGATGTAATAGGTTATATTGGATGAATTTGATATATAAAGCAAGATAAATGAAGTTGTTTGAAATGTTCATGCCAAAGTGGATTTGAAATTAGATTTGTTGTCATATTCCCTGTTTACTATATTGATGTTAGATAATCTTTACCAACTCACAAAAAATAATTATAAATAAAAGAATGAATTGTAAACACCCCGGATTCGGGTTTTATCTGCAAAATCGGAATCTGGTGTTACTCATCTAATACATCTTATTACACCATAAAGATAAACATAATATCTTTACACAACATTTGCGGAATCTTACATTCTACACCCAGGTATGAAGACCTTCACTAATACATTGAATAATATCCTTTACAATATTCTAGTGGTACTAATTATTACAATTAATACACAAATCCTCTAATCTTTAAGTTCTCTTTCTCTTCGACGATACCGAATTCTTCGGTCTGCTCTAGTCTATCTGCAAATATTTTATAGTTTACAAGAGTGAGCATTTAATTGCTCAGCAAGTCATAGCAGTTGAATAAACAATCAACAACAAAATGAATATCAACATATTCTCTGGAAACTTTAACAACTGAACAACAGTTGTGAAGCAGTTTGAATAAATAGGAACTAAATTAGATTCCTATCATCGTACACCTCTATCACCATTTTAAGAGAAAACGTTCTCTATCTTCCTTACCACCAAAGTTCATTAGTACCTTAAGCACTTTCTTCTACGCATGAAGGTTAAACAATATTCTACAACTGTAAACCTACACATCACCAACATAGTTACTTAGTCACAATCATCTAAAACCATCTGCCTTCTCATATTTATTAAGAAAAACATTCTCTAATAGCCCCTCTATATCTCAATTTACCCTACACAAATACATATGTGAAAAGAATCACCTTCTCGACATATATATATATATATATATATATTCAACAATTATCGATGTAGTGAACTGAGTGGCTCCCCACTTCTGAACTAATGAATTAGTTCCCTGTCTCATCAACACTATCATAAGTATATCCTAGTGCGTACGCTTCTGCAATACTTCTACACTGGAACAGTTGATATTCAATGAGTTAGACCGGTTTCTTAACACATCTTAAACCTCTGCCCATACAAAGGAGTCGTTCAACTCAATCACTACATGTCAACAGTTAAAAAAAGCACGTGCTTGCACGTACACCTTAAACTCAATTAACACCTTAACATTTGCCTGGCCGAAATAATTGGCACCGACATACTTCTTCACATCATTCGCTATTCCACGAAATTTACCATCATAAACAGTTCCATTTCTTAGAACGTATCTTCTTAAGTCTGCACGTAAGTGCGGATACTGGTTAGATACGATCTTGCGTATAACCATCAACAACCATTCTATTGCACGGAGTGCAATCTTATCTCTAATTGCTCATCAAGCATACTTAACACATAAAGCAAATATTTTACTCATACCACACATTCTTGCACGAAGTGCAAGATGACACCATCATATGCCTAAATATTTGATTGACACAAACATCTTATCATACTTCCTAGAATTATCACCGATAATTTCTCCAACAATATATATATATATATATATATTCTATTCAGAATAGTTCAACAATTGAGTTAAGCCGAATCGAATGGCTAATAACTCTTTCACATACATCATACGACAAATTTCATATAACAAATAAAATTTTACCATTTAAACACATGTCTTACACAGAGAAATAATATGTACAAGACACTACAAAAAAACAAGTCATTGGCGACGGCCGCATTACCGACGGCAACATCGCCGTCGCGAATAAGGTTAATGTCGACGGTAAAGCCGTCGCCCATACATGCCGTCGGTAATGACCTCCCCCAGGGATGAATTTTGGTGCGAAATTTTCGCGGTGGAGGGAAATTACATAGGCGACGGGGGAAAATTGTATTAGCGACGGGGATACCGTCGATATTGACTCAATCTCGACGGGAGTAATAGCGACGGGACTGCCGTCGATAATAAGGTATTTTTAAAAGCCCTAATGCCGACGACATCTTCTCCTGTTTGTTTTTCCCTCCGATTTTCATTTGTCCCTCTGATGTTCGTTTTTCCCTCATTTGGATTTCGCCCCTATTTGCTCAAATGCTGAAGTAATCGCCGTCTCTTTTCGTTTGGGGATTTTGACAGCAGCCAATTCGAAGTAACCGCCGTCTCTTTTCCTTTGGGGATTTTGACAGCTACCGTTTCTCTCTCTCTCTGCCAAAACAAAAGCGAATTAATAACAGGTGGGATAAGGTTCGATTGTATTATTCTATGTTCTTCAAATTTTATTTGTAGTAGAATAATCTCTTGGAATAATTTCGGATTGCTTTCCGTACTTATAGTTATACATTTCTTGTTCTTGTGCTGTGAATACATTTTGGATTGCTTTCCGTGCTTCGACATTTATGTGAGCAGCCATCACCTGTTTTGTTTTGGTGCTTTTGGTTGAACTTGGATTATCCTAGAGTTATACCTAGAGTCGCCGTCGTGCATTCTTCGTGGATTAATTGTTGAAGGTACAAATTGTTTATCAATTTAGCATTTTGATCTTTTAATTTGTTAGTATATAATTTAATTCTACGTGGAGGCATCACAAGCTCGAATGAGTATCAAAACTGCTTTACGTGATCTGAATTTAATCCGCAACACTATTTTACAGCACTGAAATGTTTCCATGTAGTTGAAGCTACATTTTCAGAATAGGCAATATTGCCAAGGATTGATACTACTAGAACTTTCTCAATATAACCATAGTTATAACCTAGTTGCAGCCGTGTGCGTTTGGATTATATTATTCTTTAATATTTTATTAAACATGTTTTTAGTCTTTATAAGACAAGCTAAATTATACCAATTAATGTGGTTCATTTAAATAAGACATGTTACAATAGAAAATTTAAAAAATGTGAGACAAAAAGTGAAGTTAGGCTTTGCTTGATGGTTATTGATGCCATAAGCCGAAAAGAGTGCGGTTAGATTCAAGGTATACTATCGACTAAAGTGAGAAAAAATCAAACTAAAGACTAAGACATGGTTGCACGCCAATCACAAAAGGGAGACAAGAAACACATCAATGTATAAAGATTAGAAAAATTATGTTCACCTAATACTTAAATTAGTAAGTTATTCTTTCCTTTACTAAAAGTTTCTCTAATGGGTCCATAGTCTTAAAATTAGATTTTTATTGTGTTATTGAATTTTTACATATCTAATGTTGAATATAACATGTTTGGAAGAGGAAGAAGAAAATCATAAAAATGTAAATATGTGAAGGTTTTATACTCATGGATCCTTAACTGTATTCAAACTTCTACGTTAATTTATTTGTGTTTGGGGGAAAGGCGTTTCCTTCTTCGCGCCCGCTCATGCTTCCTTGACCTATCGCGTAGTAAAAAAAAGAAAGTATAAAAGAATAGTAAACGGAGCACACTGCAGAAAACCTTCAATACTGACATGAAGAACACCTTTTTCCATAAAACTTCAAATCTACTAAGTTACTAGTTATGCTACATATATATGATTTGTATTGATATTATAAATGTATTTTGAAATGAATAATTTACTTATGCTACATATCTACCAGCTTGCTCAGGAGGTTGTCCACGGATCCATAGATCCTACCACATCTGCTGACGAGTTCATGGGTATAGTCCGTGAGGAGGCCATCCGTGTATGTGCGGTTGTCTTGGCCAACATCTTTCCTCCACATATTCGACAGGTAAAAACAATTATTAATGTATGTCCTTATTTAATTCATAGAATTTGTAATTATATTACTTATATAAACTGTCAAACAAATAGTTATCCGACTTATTGTTTACTTATTGCCTAACTTTTTCTAACTTAAGAAAACTTAGAGCAATAGTCGAAAAAGAGACCAAAACCCGCCTCGGGCGTCAAAACGACGCGCGGACCTAGACATAGCACCTCGTAGGTATTAGGCACGCGTTACAACTTACGGGACTCGATTCTGATATCCGGAGGCCGAGTTATCAGTCCGTTCGCCTAACTTAAGAAAACTTAGAGCAATAGTCGAAAAAGAGACCAAAACCCGCCTCGGGCGTCAAAACGACGCGCGGACCTAGACATAGCACCTTGTAGGTATTAGGCACGCGTTACAACTTACGGGACTCGATTCTGATATCCGGAGGCCGAGTTATCAGTCCGTTCGTTTAACTTAAGAAAACTTTGAGCAATAGTCGAAAAAGAGACCAAAACCCGCCTCGGGCGTCAAAAGGACACGCGGACCTAGACATAGCACCTCGTAGGTATTAGGCACGTGTTACAACTTACGGGACTCGATTCTGATATCCGGAGGCCGAGTTATCAGTCTGTTCGCCTAACTTAAGAAAACTTAAAGAACACAAACTAAACTAATTTAAATATGTTCTCTTTTCGACTTCGTTATTAATATTTTAATTTTGTAGGGTCTTGTTGATGAGACTCGTGGGGGTGGAGGCAGCGGCACAGGCGATGACCGTGGAGGAGCAGGTGATGACCGCCGAGCTGATGAGACGATGGAGGGTGGGACCGGCACTGGGACTGGCGATGGGACCAGACGTACGATGGATGGCAGCGATGATGGTACTGGCACTCCTGATATGGGGCTGTAGTTAGTTTATGTTATTATTTTGACTTTCATGTATAAAGTTATATAGTTTTTGAGTTGTACAAACTACAGTTTTGTATATACTTAGGTTGCTGGTTTATGTATGTAACTATTTGATTGTTATTGATATCCGTTTGTGAAGAAATATTTGTTTTTCATTAGTTTATAACAGGTACAATTATGTATATGTAAATGAACAGGGGAATTTGTAATTTGCCAAAAATGTTTTTTTAAGAAAATGTCATTGCCGACGGCACACAGGTCATTGCCGACGGCAGATCCCCGTCGCCAATGCCCTATAACTAAACTTTGTACTCATTACCGACGGACGTGCCGTCGCCCATAGCCGTCGCCAATGACTCATTACCGACGGCTTGCCGTCGCCATTGACGCCGTCGCCAATGACCTTATTATCGACGGCGGTCGACGGAAGTCATGAGCGACGACCCCTGGGGCGACGGTAATGGCGACAGGAGTACGCCGTCGAGAATGACCTATTGGCGACGGCAGAGGGGTCATTGGCGACGGGAGTGGCCGTCGGCAATGGCCTTTTTTTTTGTAGTGAGAATCATTGATGAGTGTGTTTTATATACACAAATTAGGTACTTTTGAGCTTAATAATTTGTAAATCCTAAGTCATTTCGTTTGGTTTTATGTGTTTTCATCTTATTATTGTGTAATGTAATTTTGTATTACTTTTATATGTTTTTGTATGCTTTAATGTGTTTTTACTTTGTTTTGTAGGAATTGAAATAAAGGCCCCTTGGATCAATGCATTCTTGGCTTGAATTTGGCATCTCAGCTGCTTGTTTCTCAATTTGACCCATGATCCAATCCGAATCTCTCAAAACTCAAAGAATGACAGTTATAGAGTTTTGCCTTAGATTTCCAGAACATCCGAAATCATCCAATTTGAAGTTCGTATGAGAGAGTTATGGTCATTTTACCATCGGATTTTGCATGAATTTTACACAGCAGTTGCTTCGGGCTCAATTTGCGCCTTGCTCCGGCCATTATCTCGACAAGATCCAGTTATGAACGTTGTAGAGCTACTTCTTAGCTTTCCATAGCCTCCTTAATCGCCTTAATCCAAGTTCGGACGAAGACGTTATGGCCATTTTTCCAACAGACGTCGAAACTGATTCGGGGTACACTATTCCACCGCCGGGGCGGTAACCCCTCAATACAGTTCGGATTTTCACGATTTTTGGCCAAAATTTGATATCTAAGCTAGGGTTTCATACACCCAACTCTTATAACACCTAGAGGGCGGTTGAAATAGGTATTCTAACACATTCTAACATTATCTAGCATCAAATCTAGAGAGATGAAGGTACCAAATACATCCAATTGGGGGGTCAAAGTGCTAAAATCAAGCTACATCAAGCAAGACCAAAAAGCAAAAACATCAAGGATTGCAAAATCAAGGAGGAGAAGCTAGTGTTCATCATCAACCCATCAAACATCATATGAAAATCTACAAAAGTGGTTCTATCTCTAGTTTCCCTTCTATTCTGCAATCCAACATGATGTATAAATTGAATATGATGTTATTTGTAGTTACCATGAACTAGAACTAATTATCTAAGATTTCAATGGAACCCAAAATATAGTTTGAATTGAATGCTCTCTCTTTGATATTGGTTAATCATTTGTGAATTGGGTATCATAATTTGTGTTTCATATATTAATTACCTAGCTAGTAGTTACCTTGGGAACCTATATGAAATTGAGAAATAGATTATAGTGTTAAGACATTGTTACGATATCATGTGAAAATTAGATATTCCTATGGGTAATTTATGAAATTAAGTGACGTGTGTATTATTTATTATCCTCATGAATAGATAATTTGATTGTATTTAGGATAGACATATACCTAAATACCACATGTATCCATTTAAGAATCAATGCTTAATGATTTCTATTGCGAAAGTTAGTAATTGATAGGGTGATTGATGAGATTTGGTGACACGTGTCTTTTTAATTATTCTTGATATTGGATTCTTGCTAGTGTGTAGAATAGAGATATATCTATACACCGTATTAGGAAATACGAATTTGACCATCGAGAGAGGCTTGTATATACTGGTGAATTCTCGGATAACAATTCTTGTGATTTAACTAGTTGAAAAGAGAGAGTTAGGATTTTTAAATCAAATGTTGGGGGAAATTGTGATATTAGACTTATTAATATTAGATTTCATTATCTTAAAGCTTTCCATAGTTCTTTGATTATTTGTTATCTTCATTAATGCAAAACAACAAAAACAATTATCATTTGTTTAAATAAGATTGAGATGATAAAAGGTTAGTACTTGGAAAAGACTAGTAATAATTCCTCGTGGGATCGATACTTTAGTTACTCTTTATTACTTGTTGACCACGTATACTTACACGTAGATTGTCGTTATATTAATCGAACAACAAGTTTTTGGCGCCGTTGTCGGGGAGTTATTTTTCTAGTATTTTTTCAATATTAATTACAATCAAATTAGTCTTAATTTAAACTTGTATATAAATTTGTTTTTACTTTATTTTAACATTTTTATGTTTTGATGATTTACGAGGTACCATGGATAACTTTGCTTATCAATGGTCGTACACAAGTATGACTCAACCAAGGGAAACAGGGCTTAATGGACTCAATACAATTTCTGCTTTATCAGCACAACTTGAAACACTTTCGAAGAAGTTGGATGTTCTTGCAACCTAACATATTCAAAAGAGAGCAGTTACGTGTGATTATTGTGCTGACAATCATCCGAGTCATCAATGCACCGTCAGTTTTGGACCGGTACAATACGGTGGTGATTACCTCAATAACTATGCTTATCCCGATTATCACCAAGATTTGGGGTATCACCCGGATTCTACATGGAGCTACAATTATGAAGATCAATACTATGCTCCAAGTCCAACATATGCACCGAAATTCTCATGTCCACCTCAATTACCACAAAAAGAAAATTTAAATGTGATGGAATTCTTGTCTAGGATCATAGCAAACCATGAGGAGATGATAAAGAGTCAGGAAGCATCAACTCAATACCTTAATCATCAGATGACATAACTCATCAATACCTCAACCAATGGTCCTCTTTTTATGGAATCTGAAACTGATGAAAAGCCCGGGCCAAATCTACAACTGGATGAGCCACAAGAGATAGAAATAGAGGAGACAATTGGGGATAAGGATAACACAGTTGGAGAAGAGTTTTGTATGACCTCAAATGAAGATGAGTCAATTGTGTTAGTGCCTCAAGTGCCTTCTCCATCAAAGTTCAAGAATCCAGTCAGTTTTGCAAAGCCGTGTCCACTTGGTAGTCATGTCGTCGGCAAGGCTCTTTATGACATGAGAGCTAGCATAACTTTTAAGCCATGGTAGGTCGAGGAAAAGAAGATAGAAGAAGAGCCCGTTGTGCTTGACAAGCCCTAATGCCCCAATCTTATCACAGACACAACGAAGGAAGCACCTAGCTATTTGACATTTGAAATTGAGAACTTATCTACAAAAAGCAAGCTAGGTGACTTTAACTCAATGGATATCACCAATGGGAACCTCCCAAAAGCTACATGGTTATCAATGGATGGTGGGTTCCTCAATTATCGAAGGGGAATTGGATAAAAATAGGGAGTTAGTAAAGCCGAGGACTTTAAACCAAGCGCTTGATGGGAGGCAACCCATTATCTATATTCGTATCCTTTATGTTTAGTTGTTATATTTCAATTACGCAAGTTTCAAACTTTCAAGTTTCTAAGTTTTCAATGCATATGTTTTTGTTAGTTTAGCTTGTGAGTTTTATTTGCTCTATAGGCCCATTCATCGCTCTAATTGTCTAAAATATGTTTGGTATGTTGTATTATGACAGGTTGGGTGTGTTGAGGATGGTCATTGCTTTGAATTGTGAAAAATCAATTTTTGGGGATACAGGGGGTTACCACCCCGGCGGCAATTTGTAGTGCATTTTTACCGCCCCGGCGGCAAAAATCAAGCTTATTGTACCGCCCCGGCAGTAAACGCAGACACCAGTTTAAAAAAAAAGAAAACTCCTTCCAGGCAGTTCATGTTTCATCTTTTCTCCATCTCCTTCGCTT
Organism: Aralia elata; assembly: GCA_034770075.1. Classification (NCBI taxonomy): domain Eukaryota; kingdom Viridiplantae; phylum Streptophyta; class Magnoliopsida; order Apiales; family Araliaceae; genus Aralia; species Aralia elata. The sequence continues at coordinate 68,173,142 of CM068387.1, read as the reverse complement.
CCAAACTCATTCTTCCCCTCTCCCACACGGATTCATCTCCAACCCACTGAGCATTCAAAAGTATTCATCTCCAAATTGAAGGTACTAAACAAACAACTTCTTTTGCCAACACAAAGCAAGGTACTCACTCCAATTTTTGCATACAAGTAAAACAAATTTGTCAATTGTGATGGGTATTCTTGGTTAGTTAAACTGTTATACTTGGATTTGCATTGGATAATCATATATTGTTCAAATTTGGATAAATGTAAATTGGTTGCCCAATTGAGTTTGTGTTGGCTCAATTGGAGGATTTTGGGTTATTCATTGCTATGATTTGATTGAATATTGCAATAACTTAGCAATTTTTGTTGAAACTGAGTTTGGGGGAGGTATTTGATGCAGAATTTCAGTCAGTGCACATTATGTATTCGACGAATTGTCTAAAAGAAAGTTGGCCTGATTGAGCATTGTTTGGTAAGGAATTACTTAGTTTTTATCTGAATGTCACCCCAATGCATGTTCCTGAGCCATAACCGTTACCAGTTTATCCACCATCAGACTCAGATGTTTAGAAGGTTATGGTCGAGCACGACGCTTGACTAATCAGGGAAGTTCTCAGTTTTCATTTCTTTATCTTATAACATTGTTCACTTTGAGTTTGGGGGTGGATCATATAGCATTGGTATCATTGGCATTGACATCATAGTTACATAGCATGTGTTAGTTATTTGTGCATTTTTAATGTTTGTTTGCTATATATAAAAAAAATTATTTATTTTTAGGATGTGTCTCTTGAGCATTGTTTTAATTTGATTTGAGCTATAAACAGCGGTCAATGATAAGAACTTGTTTGAATTGAATCTAACTTATGAAAAATGGATAAATGTTGCTTAGTCTTTGTGCTTAAGCGTTATTATTTTGCTTATGCGTTCTTTCACTCTTTTGCACCTACCCATGAGTATTGAGCTAGTTGTATGCTTAGAGAAGGCTTTTATAATCGAATGCTTGTGGGAAATTTCTATAAACTCTAGAACTCGTTTAAACATCACTCGAAGCAAGGTGTCCAAATTTATTGTGCTTGAATAAATGGTCATGTGGTGAGTTGAGATGGAGCGTAAAACTCACTCGCTCATGGACACATGTGTAGGAGAGATAGAGCGTAAAACGCACTCTTTTATAATTGTGATTTAAGAAAGAAAATTGCAAATCTTGCAAGGGGTTGAGGTTGAGCGTAAAACGCACTCGCCCATATGAGTGTGCTTAAGGTTAAAATGGAGCATAAAATGCACTCACCTAGAGCCCTTGGTTCTCAAAATTTTTGGAATTGTGATTTGTATACCTTTGTATTGAGTGATCTGTTAAGCATGTTATTTTGGGGTTTATTTTCATCATGTCATAAGGTAATGTGGTTGCATAGCTTCATCCGAGCTTAATTGGTTTAGTGCAATTGGGTACTCACACACACACGGAAGGGACCTAAAGCAAGCTATGACTAGCTAATTGTAAATCTAGACTTGCAGCGTTTTGAAAGATTCCTTGAATTTTCATGTGTTTATGCTTTGAGACCATTGGTTAGCTAGGGTTTCATACACCCAACTCTTATAACACCTAGGGGGCGGTTGAAATATGTATTCTAACACATTCTAACACCACCTAGCATCAAATCTAGAGAGAGGAAGCTACCAAATACATCCAATTGAGGGGGAGGGGGAAGTGCTAAAATCAAGCTACATCAAGCAAGACCAAAAAGCAAAAACATCAAGGATTGCAAAATCAAGGAGGAGAAGCTAGTGTTCATCATCAACCCGTCAAACATCATATGAAAATCTACAAAAGTGGTTCTATCTCTAGTTTCCTTTCTATTTTGCAATCCAACATGATGTATAAATTGAATATGATGTTATATGTAGTTACCATGAACTAGAACTAATTATCTAAGATTTCAATGGAACCCAATACATAGCTTAAATTGAATGCTCTCTCTTTGATATTGGTTAATCATTTGTGAATTGGGTATCATAATTTGTGCTTCATATATTAATTACCTAGCTAGTAGTTACCTTGGGAACCTATATGAAATTGAGCAATGGATTATAGTGTTAAGACATTGTTATGATATCATGTGAAAATTAGATATTCCTATGGGTAATTTATGAAATTAAGTGACGTGTGTATTATTTATTATCCTCATGAATAGATAATTTGATTGTATTTAGGATAGACATATACCTAAATACCACATGTATCCATTTGAGAATCCATGTTTTATGATTTCTATTGCGAAAGTTGGTAATTGATAGGGTGATTAATGAGATTTGGTGACACGTGTCTTGTTAATTATTCTTGATATTGGATTTTTGCTAGTGTGTAGAATATAGATATATCTATACACCGCATTAGGAAATACGTATTTGACCATCGAGAGAGGCTTGTATATACTGGTGAATTCTCGGATAACAATTCTTGTGATTTAACTAGTTGAACAGAGAGAGTTAGGATTTTTAAATCAAGTGTTGGGGGAAATTGTGATGTTAGACTTATTAATATTAGATTTCATTATCTTAAAGCTTTCCATAGTTCTTTGATTATTTGTTATCTTCATTAATGCAAAACAACAAAAATAATTATCATTTGTTTAAATAAGATTGAGATGATAAAAGGTTAGTACTTGGAAAAGACTAGTAATAATTCCTCGTGGGATTGATACTTTACTTACTCTTTATTACTTGTTGACCACGTATAATTGCGCGTAAATTGTCGTTATATTAATCGAACAACAATCATACAACACTTACATAACACAGAAGTTATACATCATACATAAAACTTGCACAAATATAAGTATTTGCACAGGTTATGAAACTTGCTCAATAAAATCTGAGTAAGTTTAGGAAAACTTGCTTAATATCAACAATTAAACAAGAGGTAAAAACTCGCAAAACATCAGAATACTTGCACACAATAATCAATTGTACAAGATAGGAAACTTGCATTCAATACATAATTTGAAGGAAGTTAGAAAACTTGCACAAAATAAACATCTGAGTAAGTTTAGGAAACTTGCGAGTGTCGAGTGTCGGACATGGGTATTTTAAGGCAAAGTAAAGAGTTTGTGTAACATAGATCTAATATAATCCAAACACCACTAATTATGCCAATCAAATCAATTCTAAGATTTTGCCAATCAAATCAATTTTTGATTCCTGTAGAATACTCTTAACGTATTCCATGACTAAATAGTCCAGGGTAACATTTTGATGCCAAACATAGGATTTGACTCTTCAAATAACAGGTATGTTGCGAGGCTATGAAAGTTGTGTATGGTTCCCATGCTTTTGGTGGGTTTTGTGGAAGGAATGTTGAAATGTTTGATACCATCCGAAGCAGCTTATGTCCTTCGGGAGGTTCACGAGGGAATTTGTGGAGACCATATGGGGGTCAAGACATTAATGTACAAGGTAATCAGACAGGGATATTATTGGTCGATCGACTATGTTCCAAGAAGCAAAAGATTATGTGAAGAAGTGTGTCAAATGTCAGCTCAACAGTCCCATTCCACATCAGCCTCCAGAGGAGTTGTCCTCGGTTCTGTCTCCAATTCCATTTGCTATTTGGGGAGTTGATATTTTGGGTCTGTTACCTAACGTTAAGGGGCAGGTGAGCTTCGTTATTGTGGCAATTGATTACATGACAAAGTGGGTAGAGGCTAAACCTCTTCGGACTATCACAGAGCAAGAATGTTTAAAGTTTTTTAAAGAGTTTGTGGTATTTCGATTCGGCATCCCTGTGGTGTTGGTGTCAGACAGTGGTCGACAGTTCGTGGGTGCCAAATTTGAGGAGTTTCTGACTGATTTGAATATTCAACATCGGAGGACTTTGGTTGCACATCCTCAATCGAATGGCCAAGTAGAAGTAACAAACCGGACCCTACTCAATGGAATTAAAAGAAGATTGGATGAAGCCAAGGGTCAGTGGCCCGAAGAATTACTCAGTGTCCTATGGGCTTATCGAACTACACCTCGGACGACGACAGGAGATTCTCCTTTTCGGTTAGCATATGGTACTGATGCCCTTATTCCAGTAGAGACTGGGTTCCCTTCTCTTCGAGTCAGCCAATATAAAGAATTGTATAACGATGAGGGCCTTAAGCTTAATTTGGATTTGCTGGATGAGGTACGGGATTCAACGATAATAAGATTAAATATCTATCAACGTCGAACGGCTCGACATTATAATCGAGGTGTTAAGCAAAAAAGGTTTGAGGTTGGTGATTTGGTACTTCGGGAAGCCCAGGCTTCTACTCCTCTGAACACAGGGAAGCTTGTGCCTAACTGGGAAGGACCTTATGAAGTTATTGGAGTGCCAAAGCCAGGTACTTACCGGCTTTGAGTAATGGATGGATCAGAGATAAAAAAAAATACTTAGCATGCTGGAAGGCTCCGGAAGTATTCCAATAAGGCCGGTGGTTGGGAACGTCGGAAGAATCGACTACCCACCCGAAGAAATACAACACCTCTTGTTTTGCTCGCATAGTTTCCTCTATTATATGAATTATTTTGTTAAGTTCTATCTCATTTCCTTGGAATGATGGATCTCCTTAGCTCCTGCATCCGGCGATGATGGGAGGCAATATTAGGAGTGGTGATCAAAAGGTCTTCAATGGACAAAAATATGGGAACATCCATACCATAATCATGATAAGTACGCCAATCTTTCGAAACAAGATATATATTTGAGATTCCAATGCTTCGAATGCTCCACATGAGTATATGTCTTTAACACAAGTGGTTGATACATGGACAGATCTGATTGCATAATAAAGATGCCTCGATCTATAAGGGAGGATTATTTATCATAACTGGATGGTGCACGTCAGAATCTTTTATTTGTGTACTCTCTTATTTAAGTTCCTTACAGTAAGAGAGTGGGGGCAATGTTAGAGTATGTTTCACATGTGGCTGCCACCACTTTCATAAGCCGCCCAGATGCTCATTTAATTTGTCAAAATTCATATGCCTCCATTCCTCATTTTCCAAGTTCGCATGCCAGACCTTTTGCTATAAAAAGCGAACCATTTCTGCAAATCAGGACACACCAATCCTCTCCATCTCTCAGTATTCTATATAGCAAGTAGAAGGAGTTAGGAATATTCGGTAGGAGTGATGTCAAGAGTGAGGATATAAGGAGGAAAGAAATAATTAATTTATTTCTCAGTTGAAAGCTTGTATTTTCTATATTATTTTCATAGTGAAATTCTGAGATCTCTCTCCGTGGTTTTTACCCAATTGGGTTTCCACGTTAATTCTGGTGTTATTATTTTATTTCCACGTACAATTATTTTATTCCATGTTAACAAGCACTAAACAGCTACATATCCTCCACCGTTAAACGTCTTTTTGGCTCGTTATTTGGTGATTTGACGAGCGGCCAAATTATATATATATATAGAGAGAGAGAGAGAGAGAGATGGTGGTGATGATGAGTCATAATTGGAAGCACTATATATAGAACAACCTTGGAGTAGACGCTCTCCAGCTCATATATTCTCAACCCTTTGTCATTATATATCATTTTTCTCTATATATAATTTAATCACTAGCCTCAATTTCAGACTACTTGCATGTGGTTCTAACACTTGGCCGTGCAGACAAAAATGGCTACTTATATTTCTAATTCTTCAGGTTTAGTAGTGATTATATTAATATGCCCCTGCTTCTTGTTTTCCGAAAATGGTATGGTTGACGCTGCTCGGAAGATGAAGACGGTGACTGATGATGCCAACGGCATGGCGGGATCCGATATTAATCCCGGTGATCAGATCCGGCGGAACCTTTTGGCTAACGGACTTGGAGCATCGCCCAAATGGGGTGAGTGAGCTTTTCTTAATTAATTTTATTGGATCCGGTTAGAGTAAAATTGTCACATTCTTTTACTACCACGAAGTTCTCTAGTTTTTAATTTATTGTATTAGTTATAGTAAATGTTACATTTGAGATGACCGATAAATAGAAATTTAGAGTTAAAATACAACGTATACTATAACACATATATAGTAAAAAAAAATTATAAACATTATAATGATTAAGAGTGTGACAACTTCACATTAATTATCATAATCTAATTAATTTTATCCATTTTTTCTCATATGCATGGAATAAGTATTACCCTTGAACTTGTACCCTATCCTCCCTCCATTCTAAAAATTAGAAGTATATTTTTGAAATGATGATTCTAAAGAAAACTTGATATTTTTAAACGTATTAAGAATTTCTTTTTTTCAAAAAATAAAAAATTATAGTAACAATGACATGATAATATTCAGTAGTATTTTACAATCTAAAAATTGTATCATCTAAACATATTGCTAGTATTTTATAATCTAAAAATGCAGTAGTGGTTAATATTCATTATACCTATAATATATATGTTAATTAATTAATTCATGTCATTTTATAGTTTAAAATTAAAAATATCTCTAATTTTGAAACGGATTTAATAGTACTTACATTACATGTAACACCCCGAACCCACTACAGGCCCGAAGTGCTACACGCCACAAGCCCAAAGGCCCGCAAGGCAACAATATCAATAGCGCAGCCCAAACAAAATAATTCAACAATAATCTTAAATTAAACCCAACAATAAACATCTTACAAATCCATTTTCAAATGAAAAATCCCCAAATATCAAATACGTAAAATGGAGACGCAGCTCCTCAAAACTAATAGTTTCTATCAAAATTCAACATTAAAGGAAATGACATTTAAACAAATCTTCAGCTATCTAAAGTGCATCAAATAAGTGCTCATCTCTCAACAATGGAACCTGTAAAAATTTGTAAGGGGTGAGCGATGAAGCTCAGCAAGTGACAATCCTCCCTATTTAGGTGGACCAAGTATAATTTGTAAAACACTTTTTTCAAAATATCTTTTGTTCGATAACAATAGTAAATATATTTTTCAAAACTAAACGAATAATAACAAAACGAATTCACATTCAAAATGATTTCAATGTATACAATATATCTTTTAATCCACAGCCCTAGCGACTAAGGTTACAATAGCCTTGTAACACGGCCCAAAAGTTCGATAGTGTCAATGTTCACGCACCCTACTAAGATATCTATAAAAATGCACGCTCCCCGAAGGGCATCTAAAAGGTGTGCGCCTTAGTAGGTCCTATATTAGCTCCGGAACTAAACGTAAACAATAACGGGTTCTATACATAGTCGGACTGAGGATTTCAAAAACAAATTCTCAATATTATCGATATTCTAAACGATACTTTTCCACAGTTCAAAATCATATAATCTCATTTCACAGTTCAAAAATAAATACTTGATCCGAGTTTTGAAATAAAAGAATATAACATTTAATTTAAATGGAAGCCTTAAATAAAACATAACAATTTTGAAACGGTACATTTAGGCATCCGAATAATTACTAAGGCATACATAAAAGTAAACTATAAATTTAAAAACACTAGATAGTTTGGAAAGCCACTTACCTCGATATTGCGAAACACGAAATTAAAACGAACAAATCCTAGATATAAAATTAGGACAAATAAAATTATTAGGATAAAATATCCTACCTCAAACGCATTTTTACTTCATATCTTACACGCATGACACTTATTATTTATTTATTTTATATTCAATTTATATTTAGCTAATATACTAAAATTATAATGTTTTCCAAAAATTAGAATTACTTAGATACTATGACTTTAAAATTAAAACAAGTATTTTCTATTATTAGTTTAAAATTAATTCGGTTATACTTATTAATATACTTACATAATCATTGCATTCATTCTATGATACTTATACGTTAATATATATATATATATATATATATATATATATATATATATATATATATATATATAGCAAGCAAAGAACCAATACATGTACATATAAATATGTAATTACAACCAATAACCTGACCTCCATACTTCATAATATAGACTTCCATGATTCTGTATGCATACTATAACCATTATATATATATCTACTGACACGCCACATATATTTATACTTCGAATGTTTGCCATACAGAGTCATAAATTGAAATATAGTATCTAAATTATATAAGAACTTCCTCGATCAACGAATTAGAATTAATCTACATTACTTGTTAATGGACTCAAAACTATTGAAATCAGACTTACAAAGTGGGACAAAATTAAAAAAAAAAACGGATTAAGAAAACTGTGTATGACTCCATTGTAATTAAAATTGCAAATTCCAAAATAGCTAATTCTATATACAGTTTAAAATAAGAAAACCAACATATTAATTCCTTTTTATCACATAAATTATGTATACAAATCTTCGTTTTCATGAATTTATTATTATAATCATTATTTGCAAAATATTTAATCATACATATGAATCAACTTATAATTGAAAAAGAAAGGTTTAGGTTTACCTTTGAGTTTTCTTCTTTTCTTTTTCTCTGTTCTGCAGTATTTCAAAACCAAATACTTGTTTACGTTCTTTTCTCTCTTTAGTTATTTAAATATATGTGATTCCTTTGCAAAATAGGTTACCAGGTAAAAGAGTCCTTTTAAAATTAAAAAGGTTGTTACAACTTAAATGACTTATCTTAATCCTTATAGGTTTTAGATATCTATAAATAATTATCAGTTATACTTCTATTATCTAATTATATTATTATTATTATCTTTTTTTTTAAACCGGGTATTACATTACACTGCCATTATGTTTGCCTAACTGATTTTAGCTGATTTCATATTGATCATCTGGTTTAGTTCATCTTCTAGGATTATGAATGAAAATATACATTGGATAAGCATTTAAGCTATATACACAATATCCATGATCACTAATTCACCATCGTGTGTGTGTGTATATAAAATTTTTATTTTTATTTTCATGAAATTTATGAGTCTAACTATTAGTAGTGACTGATAATAAACCTCAGCTCATTGTCACATTAAGTATAGGTAAATGTCTTATCAAATAGTACTCCTTCCGTTCCTTTTTAATTAACGTTTTAAAAAACATAAAAATTAAAAAATATAATTAATACTTTGTCTAAATAAGTTTATATCAGTTTTAAGTTTTAGCTTCTGTATTTTGTTTGCTAAACAATCAGATGGAATAGCTGGACACTTTCATTGTGACATTGAAGAGAAATTGATCCGCCAAACAGGTATTTTTATTTTTATTTTTTGTATAAATAATAAATTCTTCTAACATTTAAAGTTTTGAACCAAAGCACTAAATTTGATAAATTCTTTAATATAGTTACTACTCTAAATTTGATATATTTGATATTGTTATTAATTATTATAGTATTTTTCTAATAATAACAGCGGATGCAATGGTATCTACTGGGCTTGCTGCAGCAGGGTACGAATATATAAATTTAGGTAAGACAAATAGGTTGTACATTTTATAATGATAACATGAGAATAAATGTCATTATAATATTTTAATTTAATTTGTTTTTATATGATCTTAGATGATTGTTGGGCAGAACTTAATAGAGATTCTCAGGTACTACTACAACTATTTTCGCATTTTTATTTTATTTATATTATTCTAATTTGTCTTATATATCCTTGTGTAATATTCTTTAAGCATATTCTCTGATCACAGTGAAAGCATTTTATATAAATAAAACAAAATATATCTATATTTAGAATCATCTTGTTTTATAATATTTTCAAACCATAAAATAAGGCGATTAATAATGTCAGGACAATATTTATGTTATTGACCATTCAATCCGAACACATATGGACCTCCTCCATTATTGCAACTTGTGTCTACTTTGCCTCCCAAAGAAGTAAATACAAACATGTATTTATACATATATTCCGTCGAAATTCAGCACATTTTTCTTTTATCCCATCCAATAAATGTTGTAATTCTATAGGACTTGGTTGTAGTAAAGGTAGTTGTACTTTTCCCTTATTGCAACACAATGTGAATGTGGAACCTTTTTTTTGTTGTTGTTTCACTGTTTGTTCATACGTCCACATGACAGCTTTGCAATTTTCACACTCATGGTTCGCCTCTCTTATATTTAGAATCTTAGAAGCCTCACCTGCAAACATGGACTTTTGCATAATTAGATTTCTTTTGCATATATTTAAATTAATGTATTTTGCTATAGTTCTAATATAGCAAAGATTTATTGTGTATATGTGACAATATTCTCACTGTTATCAGGTGTTTGGTGTGTTGAACTATCTGACAGAACCACTTTGAGAATAGACTGCATTTCTTTGTGGAAACTGTTCCTCTCACTAAATGCAGAGTGCACATTCACAGGTATATCATGAAGCACCAAATCTATTGCATATGCAAAATAGTAATCAGATTTTAGAGACATTATGACAAATTCATAACTTATATGTCTAATACAATATTCTTACCTTCATAATGTGGTAGTTCTGGTGTTAATCTTTGAGGTGGAGGGCTGGAGTCAACGAAAATTGAATGCCAAGCAGGTTCAATATTAATCAACTCAGGGTAGGTTTCTATCGGTACATCATAGAGCATGATATTTGTTTAATTACAGCTTACTAATCAGTCATCGATAATTCATTTACAAATATGTTAGATAATAAGCAAGGAGATTGTGTGATTTAATAGCTATTTAGTTGTTGATTTCTAACTCTCTTTTCTAAATCAAAATACATGTTTACGAACCATTACACATGGAGGTTATGGTATTACGTCGATATTGCAATCGACATTTAGTTTTCCTTGCATTTTCCCCGTCTTCAGTTTTTCCAAGCATCCTATCTCAATATTGGGCTCGCTGCATAGCTTTCTTCGTCTTCAGTTTCTGCAAGCATCCTATCTCCATATTGGGCTCGCTGCGCATGTAACGCCCCCATAATTGGGACCAACTTAATCCATAATTAGGACTAATATTAATCCCGACCTTGTGCGTTAAATACTATCTTGCACTAGCTTTACATCATTGTTCAATGGTAAAACTAATAAAAATGCAGATAATTACAAATTTTTTATATCTTCCTCATTTTATTCCCTGAATCGTAACCTTTACGATTATATATCGAAGTAGATATGAGTATATACAACTCAATTATACATTCGGATTTTTTATTATATAGTATTATCACTATATTGATTTGCTCATTCTAATGCATTCAAAACAAATATTCTTTATTTATTGAATATTTCAAGGTTTACATACCTATCAGTACACATATCAAGAGCCATCATCGTCTTCTAATCCATATCATCAGATGACAAATAATATCGCATTATATCATTGACCTGCAAAAAGTTTATTTTTGCAAGATTGAGCTCGACAACTTAGCAAATTTAACAGCTTTCATGTTTCACATAGCACATAATTTCATGCTCAGTTCATATCTCATGATTATCATAATTCTAAACAATATAATTCATATATTTAGCATATCCCATATCACATCAAGACTGAGTTCCAAAACTCAATCAATTTCAGTCATAAGTTGACTTTCACAATTCAACAAGCATAAAGTATAATTTAGCATATTTATGAAAATCTCATATAATATCAAGATCACATAACACCAAGGAACTAAAAAACTTGTCTCAGTTTGCGTTTATCACTATATGTCCATCGAACGCTCAAGATTCAACTTCTATTTATCACCGCCCGACCTTTTATTTGCTGCAATTTCTAAGAATAATGATACTTAAATATAGCTCCATTGTCGATAATAGCTTTCAATTAGCTTGCAACTTCCATTCCTTAGAATCTTTATTGCCTTCAGCAAAACTAAGGAGGCTTTAGAGAAACATGAAATTAGTTTGTACCGGATGGAAGTTTCATATGTTTGATAACTTGAAGAGAAAAGAAATGGAATGTGGCGGTTGAAGGAAAATGGGCTGAGAATGAAAGTAGTCAGGGAAATCAGCTCATACTTGTTCTGAGTGAGTGACACTCTAGTATCCCAAAATAATGCCACCTCCTGCTTGGTTAAACATGACTCATCTTATTGTTTTAGTTTCTTAACTCAGCATATTTTTTAACATATTTAGCATACCGGTCATAATACACAAATACATTTACTACATTCCCCTTCCACACAATATATAATTTATTTTATGTGTAACTATTACATTCCATACATACATTATGTGACGCCCCCAAATCCGGATTACCTTAACCTCGGGTCTGGTACATCACGATACATCTCATTCTACACCTGTCAACAACTTATTGCGGAATAATAAAAATATTAACATTGATATGATATAAATATTGTCGTCCCAAGCCTCGAAACCATAACTAAAACATAATCTTACTACAAGAATGTAATTACAATGACATTACAACAAATCCTAATCTAGTACCAGGCACAACAACCTTTAATAATACACTTATGATCAAGGTTGAATAAATACCATGATCATTTATAGAATCTCCTATGTGAACACATGGTTCAAATTCTGACTTTATTCGATCCCTGAATATTCGTAAAGTTACTCAACAGCTATACATTCGTTACAAAAATGTCCTTTATACATCATCGTCATCCATGTAGTCTACTATAACAAATAACTAACGTAATCACGTCTTAACTACTATAATGGATAACCTCCACTTTTAACTCAAGGTTTATACAGTCAAATTTACGTACATCATATACCGTCATCATAGCTAAATCATTACAATAAAGAAATATTTACCAACCTTCTCGTAACCCTGCACCTCTAATCCTTATCATCACGATATCAAGATAATTGCATTGCATCGTAAATCTGCAAAAGTTTTATTTTGCAAGAATGAGCACGACGGCTCAGCAAGAACTAACAGTTTTCACATTTCATGTTTCACGTAACACATAAGTTTACATTTTATCTATGCATCATGATCCTCATACTATGCATCTTACTCGTGCATTATAAATCTTATGCAATTCATCAATATATATGCATCATGCATCTCATAGCATACCTCATGCATCTCACATTGTATGTTTACAATAATTCAAGTTCCACATAGAACAATATAATCACATAATTGCACATTGTGCACACTTTAATCATGCTCGCATATAATCCACATAATAGTGAAAGATTTAGTAATCAAATCATGTACATCAATACATTTTAAAAAGTCAACAAGTTACTGAAAGAACTTGCCTTAAGCGTTCCTTGCCAAATTATGATGGCTCGTCCTTCAAATATCCTACACAATTTATTTAACAATAAAATACTAATTAGCCACTAAAAAGGCTTCATATAATGGTTTATATTATAAACCCACTTCATACCTTATAATGTTCATTTTGTTTAAATCGAAACACTATTTAAGTTCATTAACACTTTACACGGCGTTTCGACGTTTATACGTCACACACCTAATCCGCCTCACTTTCATGTGATTAGCATGCTTATTCATTGGGTTATAACACTATATCATGTTTCATTATTATGAGAAACAAAATATTATACAAGGTTATACGCACTTGTTACGGCGTTACGACGTTTGCACGTCCGTACGCTACACTTGTCTATTTGAACGCCCAAGTGACACGCGATTGCGTACGCTTGGCACGCCCATTCGAATTTGTCTAATATCCAATGGTTAATATTAAGTATCATTATAAATCATAATAATCATGTTTTAGAACTTAAAACATCATTTAACATTGTCGGGAGCATTACGCGTGCTTACGCGCATGCTCGACACTCTCCGATTGCCCCCAAAAACACATCAGTCATACAAATGGTCCATTTGGGAATTGATCCCAACCTCAAATGGAAAACCGTAAAGAACGAAAGTTGTAGGTCTACTCGTCCTATTTCCGAATCATCTTCAATCACCTCAATCCAAGTTCGTATGAGAAAGTTATGCTCATCTTACTAAAGGACGTCGGAGCAGTTTTGCACAGTTTCTTTACCAGCGCCTTAGGCGCTTAAAATGGCCTTTGAGCAGCGCTCTAGGTGCTCTCTCATAGTATCTGAGCCCATGGCCAGCACCTAGCCAGTGCCTTAGGCGCTCGGCCTGAGTCTCCAACCCGTTTTGCTTCCCGGAATGCTCTGTTTTGGTGTTCTTGACCTATCATGCTTCCAATTACCATAACTCTCTCAATACACGTTCAAATTGGTCCGTTCCGGACTCTATGGACTCCTAAGACATAGGGATACAACATATCAAAAATTTAGAGCTATCCATTAATATTAATATAACCGAATCTTAGGCCAAAGTATCAACTCACGTTATATTTTTGTGTTCTTGGTGTTCTTGGTGTTCTTCACAAAAATCATCACCAAAACTTTGTTTTAATCCCTTTTTACTCCATTCCAACTGGGTTAAACTCATAACCCATGGAAGTATAATATCATAACAACAAATTAATTAATCAAACACAAAATCATAGCTATAAGGTCCTCTAAATCATCCAAATGTCCAAGTTCATGTCCAAAGTTCATTGTTCTTCATGTTCTTCATCCTCCTTAAGCATAGGTACGGATTTATTACGTTTTTGTTCCACTTTGACGTTATTAATGGCTTATATAACCTCTTAATAACATTTACAAACATCCAACACAAACAAAAACAACAAGAATCGACACAAATCCGACCCACCAGCTTAGGAGCTCAAAACTAAGAACACTTGAAAAACTTAACAAAAAATCGAATGGAATGGATTTGATTGGTGTTTACCTCTGTAAATCTTTCCTAGATGATTAAGAAGATTGCTAGGCTTGCTTGGCTCGAGTTCTTCTTGCTTGGATTCTACTCTTCCTCACCCGTGCCTTCTTCTTCTTCCTCCTTTCTTTTTTCGGCGACTCTTCCCTTTTTCCGGCGACCTTCAGCGACTTCTTCCTCTTCCTTCTTTGTAGCTCTCTCTCTCTCTTTCTCTCTCTCTCTCTCTATCAGCTGATGGGAATGGGAGGAGTGTGGAATGAAAGAGAGAATGAATGATTGAATGATTTGGGAGAAGTGGAGTGAATTTGGGAGAAAATAGATGTGAGGCTCAAGATGGCCAAAAATTCCACTTGCCGGCAACTCCCCCTCCTTGCTCTCATTTAATTGGTCTAAAGTGGTTGGGTGGTTCCCACTTGGAGTAACAAGCCAAAATAAATACTTGAAAATACCAAAAATATATCTAAAAACTCCCACTTTTGTACCAAAACAGGTAAATAACTCCACCCAAAATTAAAATGGGTATTACTATAATTATTGGGATGGGTAAAAATAATTATTATGGGATTTGTCCAAATATTCGGAACACCCATTTAATACATTTCGGATACGGATAAAATCACGTATCTGCTCAAATAAAATTTCTAACACTTGGAAAAATTATTCCTTCGCGTACGCGTCTTAACGAAATTAATAGAAATCGAAAAAAGGCATAAAAATATTTGGCGTGAATAGTGCCTCGAGAAACGTGCCCTATGAATAGTGATTTTACGATCTTTCGCAAAATCAATTATTCACTCCTACGGTTCAACAACGCATAAAATTTCATACATTGACATCATCCAGGTTATAAAATAACCTTAAAACACGTCACCTAAAAAAATAATATTTAATCCACTTAATAATATTAGTAAACCCAAATTACAAGGGTATTCATGATTCGCGATCGCTACTTTTCCCGATTAACTCCCCATAATCATATACATCACCGCACACATATCTCGCTCATAACTTGGGTTAGCGTCTTTATAACAAATAACTCGTTCAATAATACTATCCTTCAACTATTTATTTAATCCAATAAATAGTACTCTAGCGATATTTCTCGAAACTACCAAATTAGCTTATACGAACACTTTCATACATACTCATCATCGTCTACACATAACCTAGGTTATAATATAATCTTTAAACTCTTAACACATAATATTATTAATAAAAGTCTATTTTATTTAATAATATCCATAAGCTCGAATTACCAAGCTACCCACGGCTCGCGATCGTTACAATAATTAACTATTAACTCATTCATTCTGAATCTACGTATATATTTCACATTTATATATATACATATTAAGCTTACCAAAAAATCACATAAATATATATAACACATATATATTCAAACTCGACACGTCTCATAATAAGAATTATTCTATATTAAATTTTTATTATAATTATTCTTGAAACTTCGGGTTGTCACACATTACCTTACCTACATACATTAAATATTATAATGTATTACATCCCATAAAAATGAAGCTATACATTAAATAAATAAAAAATAATAATTTATTTAATGTAATAATTTTACCATATTAAAATAATTTAATACAATAAATTATTTTAATACATCTTATTTAATGTATACACTAATTCAGTATACATAAATTTAATTATTACATAACACATCACATATATAATACAATACCTTTCGTACATATTGCATCACAAATTATGTATATTGTAGCGATTCGAAGTTTCCGAGTAAATAAAATAAGAATTTAATAAAATAATTTTTTTATTTATTTGTAATGTGTTTTATTATATTGCATTGTATGTGTGATTACGTACGATATAATATGTGGGTGTGTGCGATATGGTGAATATAATAGATTATGTTTATTATATTCAATAAATTGTTAAAAATAATTTATTATGTGAAAGAAATAAAATTACTAATTTATTTGGTTTACTACTTTTATGAGTAATTCTGGTATAATGTATATATGGAATGTAATGTGATAAATATATATTTAAAATATATATTTATTAAGTAAATAATTTCTAGAAGCAAATTATAATGCGAGAGATGTATTGGTGTGGATATTAAAGTAATTAATGGTAAATAAATTATTTTAATATAACAAATTTATTTATTAAATAAAATATTTTTATTTAATAAATATCTTTCGTTTTGATGGAAAAGATTTTTGGGTACAATTCGTTGTAATTTTAATGCATTTTATGTCGATATAAAATGCAAGTATGTGTTATGCGATATGAACGTGGGTGTAAATAAATATATTATATATGTAATATATGATGTGTATTACGTATGTGTTGTGTGTAATATAAATAGGAATTATATGTGTGTTATATAATAAGATATATATGGTATATTTGGTGGGAGTGCTGCCCAAGTTTTATACCCTACAGTATGTGAGATTGGGTAGCCTTCAAGTTAGTTAGCCAAGTCAATTTATTAAATAGAATGAGCTGGCAAAGGATAGTAACATAGATGAATGACTCAGCAACACTACAGAACGTACGGGTTAAGCTCAAGAAGTATAAAGCAAGACTTATGCGTAGTAAGCAAGGATAAACTCCTCTATAAATTCAGAATCTAGACACTCAGTTTCTTCTTTTTGGGAAATTCAAAGTTCTTCGTATTTCCAATAAGTTGAGGTGTAGAAGTTCTGTAAAGCTAAGTTGGATCAAAATTGAAGAAACATTCAAGCTTAATAGAAGGAATTGAAACCAATGAGAAGAAACGAAGGAAAGGAATTGAAACCATACAAACTGAATTGAAGCTTTGAGGATCAAACAACAACCACAAGCTTGAAAAGGTAATCTTCTTAACTAATAAACAAAAAGGAATTCGTGATTGGATGATTATATATGTGCACTTGTCCTCTGTGGAAGTTGTGAAATGGATTTTAATAATAATAATAATAATAATAATAATAATAATAATAATAAAATTGGAGTGATATATGTTCTAATAGCACTGAATTTTCAATGCTTAAGTCATGTCTTCAAGCTATTTGTTAATTTGTTCAAATGAGAATGCTTTCCAAAATTTTGGAAATTAAATGGAATTAACGGATGCATATGATAAATTGTAAAGTGAAATAAGTATGATAACATGTTTTCATTATTTTGGGTATCGGTTGGTAGTAATTATGAAGCATGAATTGAACTAAGCCTCTAAGTGCATGACAATTAAAATTGCTTGATTATAGGACCACGTTAGTTAATATAGAAGTTGATTCAAACAATTGAATTCATATGCAATACCCGTAAGAAAATATTAAGTGTACGCACAAGCGTATCGCTTAAGCTTGTAAAAGACTAAAGTGAACACATGACGTTAAAATGTTGACACGCCGTGTCATAAAGTAAAAGGATTTAAATAGTGTCTTAATTCAAATGAATAAAACATTATAGGAAATGAATAAAAGTTAAGGTAAACTGAGAAATATTGTTTAATATTTGTGTATTCAGTACGTCAATGTGAACTGAGTATGTGATATATGTCTACGTACGTGCACCCGATAAGTGTAACTTATTGACATATGTATATTAAATACCTATGGCTAATGTATGTCTATACATGGGTATAACATGTAGGATACGTGAAGCAGGGTTAAACTAAAATTGTAAGCGTAACCTACGAACAAGGCAAGTATCCAAACCTTATTCTTTATTGAGCAAGTATCTCAATTCTCTTTGAATTCATATATTAAAGGAGAATGGTATATTATGAAACGTTATCAATCTTTTAATATAAGAATGTCATGATGCATACTCGTTCAAATTCAGTAATGCATGCATAGTTTAAAGGTAGTCTAAGCCATTTGTTTCGGCTAGACACGGATGACAGTATTTCATTGCTTTTAACTTAAATCTTTGAAATATTCTTGGGTAAATAGAGCTATTCAAATCATATTGTTTCCATTTGAACTCCAGACTGAGAAAGAACATCCCTGAATTGGGAAAGTTTTTATAGCACCAAATGGTGGCTAAGAAGAATATATATTGGCGCCAAATGGCGGCCACATAGATAGTATTGATCAATACAGGGCATAACGGGCTGATCACCCACCGTGCCCGTAAGACCAGACGGTTCACAGATGGATTTCTGATAGAACCTTTTCAAGAAAAGAAAAATAATCATTCATGGTCGTGTGACCACTCAGCATCAGAAGTCAATATATCGTTTCAAAAATACAAACGAGTCATGTTGTTGTTCAGAATTGTTCAGTTGCTTTACAGTAATTATTCTGCTGTCAAAGCATATTTCAGAGAAAACATTTATTCCTTGCATACGTTGTTTATTAATGATTATTACTTGCTGAGTAATTGAATGCTCATTCTTGCTTTGAATATAAATGTTTTCAGCTAAGCATGATCGAATAGAAGGGTCCGAAAAGGACAAAGGTAAGAGCAAGCTAAATGAATAGTCGGAAATGGCTATGTGTAATAGATAGACTTTTATTGTATAATTACAATATATATCATGTAATATATCAGTTAAAGGTCTCCGTACCTGGGATAGACAACTCTGGTGTAATAACTTTAGATATTTAATAGTTTTGTATGTTTGAATGGTTGTATCGTGGAGCACTGAATACGGGTTTCAAGTACCCGGATTTGGGGGCGTCACAGGTTGGTATCAGAGCTGTAGGTTAGAAACCTTAGGTGAAGGTACCTTAGGCTATAACCTTGAGAAGATGGAGAAGTCAGAAGATAAAAGAAACTCAGATAAAGTTTGTTAAGAGATGGATTAAGGAAATTCATCAGTTAAAAATCTAAAGAAGTTGGTCGGAAAATAAACTCAGAAAAAGTTTGGAGTAAGATTAGATAAAGAAGTAGTATGGAGATTAATCAGAAAAAGTTGTAAAAGATAAATTGAGGATATTTATCGATGAAGGTTGAAAGAAGTAAAAATAACATAAAATAAATTGTTATTTGTAATATTAAGCAATAATTGTTATTATGAATTAATCGAAATAATATATTTGATTGCCGATGTCAGAAAATGATGTGACTAGAGTTGTTCACTTAGTGAGCAAGGAGTTGATCGCTCCACTTGAGTTAGTACCCGACCTGGAATCGGAAATGGTAATGGAGAGTGATCTAGGTATGGATCTTCAGTTTGAAGATGAACCTATGGTGGACTTAGGAAATGATTATGAAGAGTATCCAGAAATGGAACTCAGTGATGAAGAGAAAATAAATTCCAAGGATGCTCAAATAGAGACAGAAGTAGCGTCAATTAAGGAAGAACAGAAAAGTACCACAGAAGCTACGAATGAGCAATTAAGAAAGGAAGCTCAAGACTTGAAGAATAAGGTGTTTTTATTAGAAGAAATGTGGGAGAGAGAAAGATTATTGAATGATCAATTAGAAAAAGGCGTTAAAAGTGAGATGACGGAAGAGTGTGACGAGTTGAATGTGTTGATTAACAAGATGGGAGCTGAAAGCAAGATATCGGCGGAAGCTCAAAATAAGAAGAGGAAAGGAAAATGGATCGAAAAGAGTACCATTAAGCAAAGATACCCTAGGAAAAGGGTGGAGGAATGTATGAATTGTGGAAAGAACCACTTGGGTGTATGTTTGAAAGAAAAGAAGGTATGTTTTAAGTGTGGACACCCAACTGTCCCAACCAGAAGATAGAAGATTGTTAGATTTGAGGATCAGTGGATCATCAAGCGAAGGATTGTCCGATAAAAGAACAAGTAAAGAAGAATGTATAAGTACATGTGTGTAGTGTAAAGATGTTTAGGTGTTATGTGAATCCCAACTGGTAATATATATAGCAGGATATCTTTTGCAAGTCCTAACTTTTATTTAAGTTGAGGATTCAGATATGTTAATTTCGTCTTTTACAATAGACGAATGAAAGTTGTAATTAGCCAGAAGGCTAAGAAGAAAGAAATATGAGAACAGAAGTATGTATATTGAAGCATATTAATAAAAGATGTTTATTAATGTGCTTGTGGTGTGTATGTGTCAGCATTGAATAGGAATGCTTTGAAGTAAGGAAATGAAATAATAATGATAATATTATTTTATTAACCAGAAAATGTCGCCGAGAAAGAAGGCAAAGAGTATAAGAGGAAAGGTTAAGAAATGAAAGTAAGAATGAGAATAGGGGGCGTCACAGGTTTTAACCCTATATATGAATTGATGAATCAATTATTAAAGGCATGTCAGAATAGAAATTTCGCAATGGTAGTAAAAGTTCGCTACTTGTACCGATGGCCAGTTTCAAGAACCTTAAGAATGTGGGACCTTCGAAGTTAAAAGGAACCACGAGGTTTGGAGAGACTCAATCATAAATAAGAAATATAGATAAGGCATGTATTGTAGCCAGAATAGGTGAGTAGCAAAAGACTTTTTTACTGCTTACATATATGGAAAGGTAAAGCTAACTTTTGGTAAAAGACAAACCAGAAAAAGGCTGAAGAGAAGGTTATGGTTTGGGAATGATTCAGAAAAATATATTTCGAGAAGTATTTCTCTCAGAGTATGAAGAGCCGTATGGAGACGGTTTCAAGAGTTTAATAAATAGGGATGTGATAAAAATTTCAATATGTAGCTAAGTTCAATGAGCAGGCTCGGTTTGTTCCACATCAAGTGGACATATAAGAAGGAAAGAATAGAAGGTTTTGAGCAGGGATGGAAAACCTGACTTTACAATATTTTGTTAATGTTGCAAATAAGATCGTGTAGAACGATTCTGCATGAGGTTGTAATAGTCGAGGAAAGACTTGAGATATGAAATCTCTAGAATAGAGAGAGTAAAAATAAATAAAAATAATAAACCTGATAATTAGCTAAGGCCAAAAGAGACAATTGAAAATAAAGAACGATGAAAAGGATCAAAAGAAAAATATCGAAAGAATGTAGGATATGTGAAAAGAGCCACACAGGAGTGTGCTTGAAAAATAAAGCAGAATGTTGTAGGTAGGGCGAGAAGGATATATTTTTCCGAGTTGTCTATACGATGAAAAGTGAATGTATGATTATAGAAGATTAAGATATATAACAAAGGATTGCCGAAAGAAAAGAGCCGACAAAGAGAGCGGCAGAAAAAAAAGGGAGTAAAAAATGGAAAACTGACTAATTGGTCTAGCTCAACCCAATGATTGAAGATTGGATCTTCAATATGATGATCCAAGATGATGTGATGTTGACAGATATAATGTTATGTTCCGATCAACAATATTAATGTTTACCTGTTGTTGATTCGGGTACAACCTATTGTAATTCATAAAGTGAATTGTTGATGGTTAAGTTTGATTTTGGAGAAGCTAGAAAGTTGTTATGGAAATAGAAGATACAAGTAAGGGTGTAATCCCTGATGAGCATAGTAATAGAAATTGCTGTGTTGGGATAGAAAAGCATGAGTTGATAACATAATTAATTCCGATTAATGTTAAGAATTTGATGAAATTCTAGGAATGAATTTGGTTGGTGAACCATAAAGCAAAGGTGGATCGAGAAGCTAGTGAAATTTAAGGTTGTGATAAAGTAACAGAGCAATGAAACAGTATAAGGAAATATGTGATAATAGCAAATGATCGAGATATTCTCGTTGCTTGAAAAAAAAAGATGATGTAAGCCAGAAAGGCTGTTAAGAAAGAAATGTAAAGGTCATTGGGGTTACGTTGTGGACGTTCAAGGAGTGGAAGTAAAGATAGGTTCGATGATCGTGGTGAATAAGTTGGTGGATATATTTGTTCGAATAAAATCTCAAGATCAAGAAAATTTTTGTTTCTTCGATCTGTCAAAAAGGAGTGAAGTATTATTTGATGTTAAAGCAAAGGATGAAGTATCATCAGTTATGAACAAGGAAAGATAATGTTCCAAAGATATTGGTCAGAACTTGTTATGTTAATTACGAGTTTTAGTGATATAGTCCGGGTTGAAGAATGCGTTAGTCGCATTTATAAATGAAAAGGTATAAGGTGTTCAAGTTATATTTGAATAGATCGTTAATGATATGTGCAGATGATATCCTGGTCTAATTTAAGACACATAAATATCAGAAGGGACACTTGCGAATGGTGTTGAAAGTATTAAGGAAATAGTATCAATTCACATAATATAAATCAAGTATGGAATTAAAAAGTTCAACGGTTTTGAACATATGATGGAGGATTATGGGATTAAAAGTAAGATACCTATAAAAGTCGGATGAAAAGTTATATGAGGAAGAATTGTCTAGCTAATATAGACAGAATAAATAAGGCATAATCTCAAAGGTGAGAAGTGTAAGAAAATAAGGCAAAGAATTGCCAATGATAAAGAGAAATAAGTTTATAAGATTTGAAGGAGGAATTTGAGTTCTCATAATATCGGAACTGGAATAAGAAGGGATACATAATGTGTCCACAAGTGTTCGCTTTAACAGAAAGTCAAGGCTGAGTGATGAAGATTAAATGATTTGTAGGAATTCTAAGATGGAAATGGTATTATATCACAAAGAATTTTGTGACAAGACTTTTATAATGTGAAGAAGGTAAGGTGTGGTATGATGTCAAATATGTGGTTGATGAGTCGAGGTAATTATATCGATAAAAGATAAGTTTAAGTAAACTTTAAGTTAATGAAATTATTTCCAGACATGAGGTAATAGTTATGGCCGCATCGGATCGGGATCCGAGAGGCGCAAAGAAGTTATGGAAAAGATTCCAAGAGTATAAGGAAATGTTGGAGCTGAGATTGAATGTTGTGCATCGTCCTTCAGTGAATAAACAAGATAATAAGTACCAGTGTAGGGTGTCGCTTGTTTTGGGAATGAGTCACAGGTTGACTCACAAGATTAACATATATTAAGATAGCATATATGACCTATAATGGTTAAAGATTGATGGAGGAAGTGGTACACGGTTCAACATCACCTAAGAAGGCAGATTGACATATGTCGTAAATAGTTTAAGAAGTATTGCTCTAAAAAGGGGATTTACGTTGTAATAAGAAAAAGAGAATAAGTCTACAATCGTGGGACTTTTTGAAAAGTTGAGTAAATATAAGAGAGGTGTCTCATGAATTGGCCTTACCTCCTAAGTTGCAGGACATATATATGTATATGTTTATGGTAATCTATGTGTCGGTATTACGACAAAAAGTATGTAAGAAGACATGAACCTATAATGGTTGAACCAGACTTAAAGTATGTAATAAAGAATTCTTGTTCAAATACTTAATAGGAAAGAGCAGGTCCTGAGAAATAAAGTAATATCTTCAGTAAAAGTATTATGGAGAAACCACAATGCTGAGAAAGCAACGTGGGAAGAAAAAAATGAAAATGAACTATCCTCACTTATTTGAGTAGTTGTGTTTAACGATTCCGGGGACATTAGAACACGTTCATAATGTGTTTCACGTGTCGGTCTTACGACCATATAAACCAGATTATAAGCACGTGATAGAATATGAACCTATACAGTTTGAGAAAGACTTAACCTATGAAGAAGTTCCTGTTTAGAGACTGGAAAGGAAAGAGCAAGTTTTGAGGAATAAAACCATACCCTCAGTAAAGGTGTTACGGAGAAACCACAATGCCGAGGAGGAAACGTGGGAGTTAGAAGAAAAGATGCGAACAAACTATCATCACTTGTTTGAGTAATTTTGTTTTGCGATTCCGGGGACGGAATCTTTATAAGGGGGGAAGAATGTAGCGATTCGAAGTTTCCGAGTAAATAAAATAAGAATTTAATAAAATAATTTTTTTATTTATTTGTAATGTGTTTTATTATATTGCATTGTATGTGTGATTACGTACGATATAATATGTGGGTGTGTGCGATATGGTGAATATAATAGATTATGTTTATTATATTCAATAAATTGTTAAAAATAATTTATTATGTGAAAGAAATAAAATTACTAATTTATTTGGTTTACTACTTTTATGAGTAATTCTGGTATAATGTATATATGGAATGTAATGTGATAAATATATATTTAAAATATATATTTATTAAGTAAATAATTTCTAGAAGCAAATTATAATGCGAGAGATGTATTGGTGTGGATATTAAAGTAATTAATGGTAAATAAATTATTTTAATATAACAAATTTATTTATTAAATAAAATATTTTTATTTAATAAATATCTTTCGTTTTGATGGAAAAGATTTTTGGGTACAATTCGTTGTAATTTTAATGCATTTTATGTCGATATAAAATGCAAGTATGTGTTATGCGATATGAACGTGGGTGTAAATAAATATATTATATATGTAATATATGATGTGTATTACGTATGTGTTGTGTGTAATATAAATAGGAATTATATGTGTGTTATATAATAAGATATATATGGTATATTTGGTGGGAGTGCTGCCCAAGTTTTATACCCTACATTATGTGAGATTGGGTAGCCTTCAAGTTAGTTAGCCAAGTCAATTTATTAAATAGAATGAGCTGGCAAAGGATAGTAACATAGATGAATGACTCAGCAACACTACAGAACGTACGGGTTAAGCTCAAGAAGTATAAAGCAAGACTTATGCGTAGTAAGCAAGGATAAACTCCTCTATAAATTCAGAATCTAGACACTCAGTTTCTTCTTTTTGGGAAATTCAAAGTTCTTCGTATTTCCAATAAGTTGAGGTGTAGAAGTTCTGTAAAGCTAAGTTGGATCAAAATTGAAGAAACATTCAAGCTTAATAGAAGGAATTGAAACCAATGAGAAGAAACGAAGGAAAGGAATTGAAACCATACAAACTGAATTGAAGCTTTGAGGATCAAACAACAACCACAAGCTTGAAAAGGTAATCTTCTTAACTAATAAACAAAAAGGAATTCGTGATTGGATGATTATATATGTGCACTTGTCCTCTGTGGAAGTTGTGAAATGGATTTTAATAATAATAATAATAATAATAATAATAATAATAATAATAATAATAATAAAATTGGAGTGATATATGTTCTAATAGCACTGAATTTTCAATGCTTAAGTCATGTCTTCAAGCTATTTGTTAATTTGTTCAAATGAGAATGCTTTCCAAAATTTTGGAAATTAAATGGAATTAACGGATGCATATGATAAATTGTAAAGTGAAATAAGTATGATAACATGTTTTCATTATTTTGGGTATCGGTTGGTAGTAATTATGAAGCATGAATTGAACTAAGCCTCTAAGTGCATGACAATTAAAATTGCTTGATTATAGGACCACGTTAGTTAATATAGAAGTTGATTCAAACAATTGAATTCATATGCAATACCCGTAAGAAAATATTAAGTGTACGCACAAGCGTATCGCTTAAGCTTGTAAAAGACTAAAGTGAACACATGACGTTAAAATGTTGACACGCGTCCGTGTCATAAAGTAAAAGGATTTAAATAGTGTCTTAATTCAAATGAATAAAACATTATAGGAAATGAATAAAAGTTAAGGTAAACTGAGAAATATTGTTTAATATTTGTGTATTCAGTACGTCAATGTGAACTGAGTATGTGATATATGTCTACGTACGTGCACCCGATAAGTGTAACTTATTGACATATGTATATTAAATACCTATGGCTAATGTATGTCTATATATGGGTATAACATGTAGGATACGTGAAGCAGGGTTAAACTAAAATTGTAAGCGTAACCTACGAACAAGGCAAGTATCCAAACCTTATTCTTTATTGAGCAAGTATCTCAATTCTCTTTGAATTCATATATTAAAGGAGAATGGTATATTATGAAACGTTATCAATCTTTTAATATAAGAATGTCATGATGCATACTCGTTCAAATTCAGTAATGCATGCATAGTTTAAAGGTAGTCTAAGCCATTTGTTTCGGCTAGACACGGATGACAGTATTTCATTGCTTTTAACTTAAATCTTTGAAATATTCTTGGGTAAATAGAGCTATTCAAATCATATTGTTTCCATTTGAACTCCAGACTGAGAAAGAACATCCCTGAATTGGGAAAGTTTTTATAGCACCAAATGGTGGCTAAGAAGAATATATATTGGCGCCAAATGGCGGCCACATAGATAGTATTGATCAATACAGGGCATAACGGGCTGATCACCCACCGTGCCCGTAAGACCAGACGGTTCACAGATGGATTTCTGATAGAACCTTTTCAAGAAAAGAAAAATAATCGTTCATGGTCGTGTGACCACTCAGCATCAGAAGTCAATATATCGTTTCAAAAATACAAACGAGTCATGTTGTTGTTCAGAATTGTTCAGTTGCTTTACAGTAATTATTCTGCTGTCAAAGCATATTTCAGAGAAAACATTTATTCCTTGCATACGTTGTTTATTAACGATTATTACTTGCTGAGTAATTGAATGCTCATTCTTGCTTTGAATATAAATGTTTTCAGCTAAGCATGATCGAATAGAAGGGTCCGAAAAGGACAAAGGTAAGAGCAAGCTAAATGAATAGTCGAAAATGGCTATGTGTAATAGATAGACTTTTATTGTATAATTACAATATATATCATGTAATATATCAGTTAAAGGTCTCCGTACCTGGGATAGACAACTCTGGTGTAATAACTTTAGATATTTAATAGTTTTGTATGTTTGAATGGTTGTATCGTGGAGCACTGAATACGGGTTTCAAGTACCCGGATTTGGGGGCGTCACAGGTTGGTATCAGAGCTGTAGGTTAGAAACCTTAGGTGAAGGTACCTTAGGCTATAACCTTGAGAAGATGGAGAAGTCAGAAGATAAAAGAAACTCAGATAAAGTTTGTTAAGAGATGGATTAAGGAAATTCATCAGTTAAAAATCTAAAGAAGTTGGTCGGAAAATAAACTCAGAAAAAGTTTGGAGTAAGATTAGATAAAGAAGTAGTATGGAGATTAATCAGAAAAAGTTGTAAAAGATAAATTGAGGAACTTTATCGATGAAGGTTGAAAGAAGTAAAAATAACATAAAATAAATTGTTATTTGTAATATTAAGCAATAATTGTTATTATGAATTAATCGAAATAATATATTTGATTGTCGATGTCAGAAAATGATGTGACTAGAGTTGTTCACTTAGTGAGCAAGGAGTTGATTGCTCCACTTGAGTTAGTACCCGACCTGGAATCGAAAATGGTAATGGAGAATGATCTAGGTATGGATCTTCAGTTTGAAGATGAACCTATGGTGGACTTAGGAAATGATTATGAAGAGTATCCAGAAATGGAACTCAGTGATGAAGAGAAAATAAATTCCAAGGATGCTCAAATAGAGACAGAAGTAGCGTCAATTAAGGAAGAACAGAAAAGTACCACAGAAGCTGCGAATGAGCAATTAAGAAAGGAAGCTCAAGACTTGAAGAATAAGGTGTTTTTATTAGAAGAAATGTGGGAGAGAGAAAGATTATTGAATGATCAATTAGAAAAAGGCGTTTAAAAGTGAGATGACGGAAGAGTGTGACGAGTTTGAATGTGTTGATTAACAAGATGGGAGCTGAAAGCAAGATATCGGCGGAAGCTCAAAATAAGAAGAGGAAAGGAAAATGGATCGAAAAGAGTACCATTAAGCAAAGATACCCTAGGAAAAGGGTGGAGGAATGTATGAATTGTGGAAAGAACCACTTGGGTGTATGTTTGAAAGAAAAGAAGGTATGTTTTAAGTGTGGACACCCAACTGTCCCAACCAGAAGATAGAAGATTGTTAGATTTGAGGATCAGTGGATCATCAAGCGAAGGATTGTCCGATAAAAGAACAAGTAAAGAAGAATGTATAAGTACATGTGTGTAGTGTAAAGATGTTTAGGTGTTATGTGAATCCCAACTGGTAATATATATAGCAGGATATCTTTTGCAAGTCCTAACTTTTATTTAAGTTGAGGATTCAGATATGTTAATTTCGTCTTTTACAATAGACGAATGAAAGTTGTAATTAGCCAGAAGGCTATGAAGAAAGAAATATGAGAACAGAAGTATGTATATTGAAGCATATTAATAAAAGATGTTTATTAATGTGCTTGTGGTGTGTATGTGTCAGCATTGAATAGGAATGCTTTGAAGTAAGGAAATGAAATAATAATGATAATATTATTTTATTAACCAGAAAATGTCGCCGAGAAAGAAGGCAAAGGTATAAGAGGAAAGGTTAAGAAATGAAAGTAAGAATGAGAATAGGGGGCGTCACAGGTTTTAACCCTATATATGAATTGATGAATCAATTATTAAAGGCATGTCAGAATAGAAATTTCGCAATGGTAGTAAAAGTTCGCTAGTTGTACCGATGGCCAGTTTCAAGAACCTTAAGAATGTGGGACCTTCGAAGTTAAAAGGAACCACGAGGTTTGGAGAGACTCAATCATAAATAAGAAATATAGATAAGGCATGTATTATAGCCAGAATAGGTGAGTAGCAAAAGACTTTTTACTGCTTACATATATGGAAAGGTAAAGCTAACTTTTGGTAAAAGACAAACCAGAAAAAGGCTGAAGAGAAGGTTATGGTTTGGGAATGATTCAGAAAAATATATTTCGAGAAGTATTTCTCTCAGAGTATGAAGAGCCGTATGGAGACGGTTTCAAGAGTTTAATAAATAGGGATGTGATAAAAATTTCAATATGTAGCTAAGTTCAATGAGCAGGCTCGGTTTGTTCCACATCAAGTGGACATATAAGAAGGAAAGAATAGAAGGTTTTGAGCAGGGATGGAAAACCTGACTTTACAATATTTTGTTAATGTTGCAAATAAGATCGTGTAGAACGATTCTGCATGAGGTTGTAATAGTCGAGGAAAGACTTGAGATATGAAATCTCTAGAATAGAGAGAGTAAAAATAAATAAAAATAATAAACCTGATAATTAGCTAAGGCCAAAAGAGACAATTGAAAATAAAGAACGATGAAAAGGATCAAAAGAAAAATATCGAAAGAATGTAGGATATGTGAAAAGAGCCACACAGGAGTGTGCTTGAAAAATAAAGCAGAATGTTGTAGGTAGGGCGAGAAGGATATATTTTTCCGAGTTGTCTATACGATGAAAAGTGAATGTATGATTATATAAGATTAAGATATATAACAAAGGATTGCCGAAAGAAAAGAGCCGACAAAGAGAGCGGCAGAAAAAAAAGGGAGTAAAAAAATGGAAAATTGACTAATTGGTCTAGCTCAACCCAATGATTGAAGATTGGATCTTCAATATGATTTTATATCATTTCATAATATAATTTAATTTAATCTCTATTTATTAATTACTTCTAACCATTTATTTACATTATATTCCTATTAAAATAATTTAATATTATAAATTATTTTAATTTGCTCATTAATATATACAAAAGTTTTGTATCTTTAAAGTTATCCATCACTTTAAATAAATTGATTTCCACAATTTATTTTAAACCAAATCAAATATATAATAATATATTCAATTATTTTCTTTTCTCTCTATAAATTGTTTTCTCACAATTTATTTAACTATATATAGCGAATATAATAATATACTCACTACAAAAAAAACATGCATACATTTTATCCAATAAAATGGAGGTTATTAAATATATTTAATACCACCAATTTACTATATTAAAATAATTTAATTTAATAATTTCCTTCATCATAACTTTTTTATCCATCTCATTTCTTCTTAATAAATTGATTATACAATTTATTTACATGAAATAATAAATATATAATAATATATTTATTATTTACAAAAATCACATATTGCATAGAACGTATTCACTTATGCAATATAACATAACATCACATACCACCAAATAAGAATTTTATTTATTATATTCTTATTTTAATATTTTTTTGAAAATCCGGGTCATCACAGCGCAACATTCAAAGACTATCTTTCATTTTCAGAGAGTAGTTTGTACTTTTTATAATTTGAAGGGATTCAACAATTCTGCTTCTACATTTCTTACTATCAAATATCACCTGTATATGTACGTTGTTGTTTGGGAGAGGAAACAAAAACATTGACTGACTTTGCTCTTTGGTAGACAAAACCCAAAACTCAAATTTGAAAGGATTCAGCAGTTCTGCCTCTGCATTTCTTACTATCAAAATATCAGTTGTATATGCACGTTGATGTTTGGAAGACTGAAAGCTAAAACACGACATAAAGGATTGGAAAAGACAGTCGAGTCACTCTACAATTCTGCATCTACAACTCCATCTATTTTCTTTAACTCATTATACTCCATCTATCCAAGTCCATCTATGTTCTTTATTAATGTTTTTTATTAGCAACTGTATATAGATGTTGGAATTGCAGAAACATTGTATCTAGCCATAGTAAGAATCAGAAAAGCCAGTGGAGGGAGAAAGAGTAATCGTCTTAATTTAACTGAGTTAACTCACTGATTTTTCAAATTGAAGGAAACGATTTTTCAAATTGATTTGATTTGCTGATGTCATATGATGTCAGCGCTGGACCTATCTTTATTATATATAAGATTTGATTTGAAACTCAATTTTATACAAAAGTTTAATTTAATATAAAAGGTCAAAAAAATAATAAAAAAATATAGTTCTAGTGTTTAGTAGTAATATATATTTCAATTGCCAATAAAACAAAAGTTCCACTAAGAATTTCTTTCACACACGCACGCACATGCACGTACGTGAGAGCACACAAGAGCACACGCGAGCACGCATGTATATGTGTGTGTGTGTGTATATATATATATATATATATATAAAGAGAGAGATGAATGTAATTGATCTCAAATAACTACCGATGTATATACATAGATCAATATAAAATAGATTTTATAACTATATGTATGTGTTCATGCGTGCGAGTATAAAATGATACGAAGTAAATATTATACATATGTGGAGAGAAAGAGAAAGGTGTCATATTAAATTATAGATATGTTTAAAATAAAACAAATCAAAATTAGAGCATCATAGAAAGATATAAACGGAACATACAAAGAGAGATAGAGAGAGTGTGAGAGTGAGATACAATGAGTCAATGAGCGAGCGACGTGCTTCTAATGAAAACATATATCTTAATGATGTTTATGTATAGGAGGCGTGGGGCTGGGTTTGAATGTAATAACCCATATTTTTGTTAATAATTAAATATTAATTGATTTCATTTATAATAATATAATTGAATTGGAAAAGGTAAGTTACTATTTCTTTTTCCTTCCTTGTTTTGTTTAGAAAGTTAAATTCTTTTAGTAGACAATTAAATAATTGATTAAATTAAAATTGAGGAATTCATTAGGGTTTTGGTAACTCCCATATTGATTCCAATTTATATTTAAAGAGTGAAAATGTAACCTTAATCCTATTCTAATTTGGTTAGTTAAATTCCCGCATATAATACTTATACGCAGTGCAGCTCATTAGAAAAATCATAATTAATTCATCCGATGTCGGAATTGAGTGAATCTAAAACTTATTTCTTCAGTTTTTCGTTCTCTACAATTCTAAAGAGTTAGAAGAGTTATTTGATATCATATTCATGTCTGAAATTACTGGAAACCACAATCTGTTCTAATTCCCGCGACTATTTTCAATCCTAATTTTAAAAATTCGTAACTCAGTCATATTAACTCTGAATCTAGTGATTCTTGAGCCTATTTCGTGTATCTTTTCGAAAACTACAATTTTCACGAGACATGAAGAGATTTTGAAAATTTTAAAAGACCCAAGTCAGATTCTTTGCTGCTGCGTATTAAAGAAAGGTGAACAAGGAAGGTAATATTATTTCATATTTTGATTTTAAGTTTAGTTATGAGAATTTTTTAAATTAGTGATTAGTTTTAAATAAAATATAGATATGAAATTAGATATCATGATAATCGAAAAAAGGAGATAAATTTATATAGAGGAATATAATTTGATTAAACGTAAACGTTAAAATCTGAAAATCAGTTTTCTATATTTTTAAGTATAATTGTGCGGGTTATATCTCTTAATCCGGCCATTGGATCGTTATAATTTTTGGATATGTTATACATATATAAGCTTAGAATATGTTCATTAATTTTGAACCATTAAAGTTTAACGTATAATTTGTTGTGAATTTTAAGAAAGTGCTGATCTAAAATTTTTGTAGCAGAATTTTCAGCAACAAGTTCTAATATTTAAAAGTGTATAATTTAATGATTTTAAATCCGATTTGGGTGATTCTTGAGGCTAAATTAGAGTGTTTAAAGTCTAATTTTTGTTAAAATTAGTTAATTTGACAAATAAGTTTTAATTAATGGTGATAATATCGGAATAGCGGGCTGACATATTAAAAATAGTTGCCATATTGGGGTTTTAAAATTTCTTAAGTTTTGTTATTGACTTTTAAGTTTTAAAATATTAATAGTGATCTAAGGCGATAATTAAAGGCATCTTAAGTGAGTTACGAATTATTATAGAATTATTAGTTTGGATTATATTTAATTCGAGGCGAATATATTTAGGTGGTGATTAAGATTTCGTATTTGATATCATTGGCATTGGAGGTTAAGATTTTGTGGAGTGTGATATAAGTGTTTTTGCGTATTAGGTACGGATTCCATACTCCACTCCTCTGATTATTGATTCTATATATCTTGTGATATTTCGTTATCCGTTATATTTTTTCTTATATTCCTGTTGACACTCTTGAATAGGAGTTTGATCTTTAATACTTTGATTTTATTCTGTAATTTGAACTCCTTTCCTTCTATTATAATTTGAACATATTACATAGTTTTTCAGCGATACTCTCATCATATTGATTTGTTTATTTTGCTAATCGTTAAAAATTTGGTACTCACTTAATTATTTCGTTTCTAATTAGATCCTTATTTTGCTTTGGTTTGATCTAGATGTTCCAAACTCCATATTTTATAATCTTTTGAATTTATTCTTTATGCATAAAACTTTATTAATCTTTGTAGAGCGGTACATGTTGTTACCTTCTTTTGGAGACATTATGTTTATGATTTGGTTTGGTTCAACATGTACGTTTAGAACCCTTTGTTGGTATTATGTTGCATGTGTTGTGACATCATATCTTTGTAGAATAAGCGATAGGTTATACCTGAGTTATAACCACCTATGGGGGTACCACATGCATGTCGTCTCGGCACGAGAGACATGACACTTTCCGTGACAGTGTGATCAGTCCACGGCGTCTCCGTTTTGGGCTCCGAAGGAAGTGGGTCATTTGGTATTTTTATTGTGGGAGGCGTATGAGTTAACCCTAATTTCTGTTCTGCGGATTGGTGATGTTGTGCCAAACACACCTATCCGATTTGCATGCATTTGGATTCGCGGTCCAATGTGTGATTTGCATGTGTGGTATTGGTATTATTGTGATTGCCTATGTGGGTATTATTTGACTTGCCTATGTGGCAAGGTATATTTCTGAGCTCGGTATGAAATAACACTCAGCCATTTGATTCGGCCTATCATTTCATTGTGTTAATTTTGTCCGTTTCAATTCAATTCATTTAATTGAGTTAGATATTTGAGTTCATTATTTCTGTACTCTTCCATTTGTTTCGTTAATTCTGTTGATTCAGATATATTCTATTCAGATCTTTGGAGGTTATATTTTTTTTTCTCAACCTTGTTCAGTATTTTGTCTTAATAGTTTCCGTATTTCAGTTATAAATCTTTGCATATCTATATCTGTACTAGGCATTTGGCTCATGCTGTGTTTTTCTTCCGGCAGGTTTGCAGGAGTGATTCAGGGCTAGTGTGATGAGAGAGTTGCCTTTGACCATCTAAGTTTATTTGATTTTAGGCTTTGATTATTTTGTCTTCTTTTGGAGAATGGTATTCAGTTCATCATTGATGGTGTGTCATTATTATATATTTTGAAGTTGTTAGTGCTCTGATTATTAATTTTGAGGTTTGTTGTATTTTGCACGTGACCTCCCTTTCCTGTTTCGAGAAGGGGGTGTTACATTGAATACCGTACCCCGACCCAATCACCCAATTCCTTACACCTCATGCTAGATGAGAGAGAGAGAGAGGTAGAATGAGTGAGAGAGCGGTGTGCTTCTAATGAAAACTTAATTCGCAAAGATCTTTAAATATAAGTGGTGTGGGGCTGGGTTTGAATACTGTCTTGACCTAATCATCAATTCCCTATACCCGTTGCCAGATTTTAGAAAATTTAGCTCATACCATACCCTTTGAGATTTATAAACCCCAACCCCACCACACGGGGACCTTGCTCCATACTTTTAAATAAATAATTATGAATAAAGTTTTAACATTATATAATTTAAGACTATAAGGTGCTGTTCGGGAATGATTTATAAGTTGGTTTGAGTAACTTATAAGTCATTTGTTACTATTTGAGTATTCGGGAATGACTTATTTTTTTACTTATAAGTTGAATTTTAAGTTAAAAAAATAAGTAACTATTTGTGACTTATTTTAAAATGACTTATAAGTCATTATAAAATAAGTTAGTTTGACTAAATGTAATGTCTATTTTTTTTCTCTTTTATTTTAGCCCTCTTTTTATTAATGTCATTTTTAGTAATCTTTACATTATTTTAACTTATAAGTCATTATGAGCCGAACATCTTCATAACTTATTTTAACTAAATTTTTGGCTTATAAGTCAAATTGATGCCAAACACTTTTACTTATAAGTTACAACTTAAAATAACTTATAAGTCAACTTATATTTGAACTTATAAGTCATTTAAAATAAGGAGTTCCCGAACAGGCCTTAAGTAGAAATATACAAGTATAAGAAAATATTATTAATTTATATAGGAATTGTTATTTTTTGCTAAATTATATATAGGTATTAATTGTATTTATACATATGTAATCATTAACATAAGTATAAACATATACAATTGTAAGATATATATATATATAGGAAAATTTTCAAAAGCGAACTCTTAAAAAGCGAACTAAAGACGAACCGTCGTCTTTGGTGTATATGGCGACGATTCGACTCGTCACCAAAGATTGCATGGCTACGGCGACGGGTCGAATCGTCGACATAGACACCAAAGACGACGGTTCGTCTTTAGTTCGCTTGTTAAGGTTCGCTTTAGAATGCTTCCCTATATATATATATATATATACACACACTAGGGCAGAAGTTGGGTAGGTTAGGGGGCAGGGAGCATTGTACTCTTATCTAATTTCTTAAATTGAAGTTTTTTTTTGACATTATTAATGAGTTAACTTTAAACATTATAATTAAGTTTTGAAATGTATTAAAACTTGAAACATAAATATATATTAATTATATCTTGAAACAATGAACCCAAAAAAGTAGAATTTACAAAAAAGGCAGTGATGCCGTCATTGACCAATATTGACAAAAACATATAAACATGTAAGTATTATTGTATAGTACTGTGTAAAATAACATATTTATTTCTATGTATTACACGGGTGCCAACTAATTGGTCAAAAGTGATCAGGAATGTTTAAGAATTATAACCTTCAAAATGAAATAATTGCGTTCACGTCGTCTTAATTAATCTGCCCCCTACTTGTTAGGAATTAAGTTAACACAAATCAAATAATAAGTCAAATAATAAATCAAATAATAAAATAAAAAGAGATAAATACCACAATATTTAACGTAATTTTGTTCTCAATAACCTACTCCACAAACCACTTCAAGGTGTATTAATTTCAATGATACAACTTTTTGCACAATTGTATACTCCAGAAAATATTGAAATAACCTCAAAACAACTTATTTTTTAGGCAGAATCTATTACATGGAGCAGTAAATTTAATTTTTGAGACTTATTATAATATCCTCAAGGCTACTCTACTTATTGCTAATTGTTAATGAGTTGAATATTTTAACATAATATTAATAACAAAACTACCTTGGTAAGTATCTTGCTTTAATATATTGGATACACAAATAAACTCATCATCAACAAGACAACAATAGATTTTTTTGGTAATTGAGTTTGAAGTTTATAAACAACCGAATAACAACAATACATGTTTACTAGGGGCATACCTCAGGCATAACAAAGATATCTTGTATCCGACAGATAATCTAAAAATCCAACATAATAATAAGATAATAAATTTCTTAAAGCCAACACAATAGGCTTGATTCAAATGGCAAGAAAAGCCAAGAATGGTATAGAGAATGCAGTTTATATAGTGTCTCTGTCAGTAAATACTTAAAAATTCTTCTCCACCAAGGCAACAGGAATGAATCGCTGCAGTTTATATTCATGAGTAATAGAGTTCACCGCCACGAGTTTAAATATGTCACATGTATCTAATATGCTCAACAAGCTAGTAAATGAGTTTTTTTAGGCTCTCCATTTGCAATAAGAAAGCTTGCTGGAAGGACTGACCTGCTGACTATCAAAGTCTCTGTCTCAGGTTTCCATTAGGTTATACTCCGATGAACCGCTGACCAATCCCATCATTAGAAACATCGAAGAAGTTTTCCCCCAAGTAACTTGTGGCATTCCCAAAGTCGGATAAAAGATGAGTGTAACTCGGAGAATTAATCATGTTCACAGCTCCATTTGTGGCGATATTTTCCCCATGGACATTGGCATTGGATATTTCATTTTCATTGGCACTGAATAATGTCCCATATGATCCAACTTGCGGCATATTTGGCACAGAATAACAATTAACAAAAGGTTCGGATATCTGGAAAGGTTGTCATGTTGTTGCAGAATTTTTCCCTTTTCATAGATCATTGAGTTCTTAACAGGTGGGGACTTATTTTAGGAGCTCGATTATTTTCTTGGATTTGTTGGTAATTAGGCGGAGCGTAGTTAGAGGCTTTGGAAGAGGCATAGACCCAAAGTTTCTCTTATTTACCCTTGGGCCATTTTCCGTCGGGGGATTTGATTTGGGTGAGCAGCTTGGAGCTTCTGAATTAGCATTGCGACAATGCTGAAGTAAAAAATAAAAAGCAAAAATTTGAGATTTTGTCTACTGATGCTCCACCAATTGTAAAAGTAATATTCCTAACGCAGAGTAAATCCATGTAGTATGATGTTGATAATAAGACATTCAATATAAAACTTCGATAGCTATGAATATTGTTGGGATGTAATATTGAGTGGGCTCACGTGAGTCCAAGTTCCCACAAAAAACTTTCTTGTTTTATAATTCATGTATTGGCGCATGCTTCCCGCCTGCTATGTTTCCTAGTTTACTTTATTTGTGAGTCCCAATAAAAATGCACAAAGATTATTATATATATATATATAACCTCCCGGCAGTGGGGAAGGGGGGACAGACCTCCATAACTCCACAACAATACAATAACGGAAAAGGAGAAGCTCGACAGAGAGCAAGGGGAGATAGAGGGAATGAATAATTTTATAGTGGAAGGCTTGTAACTTTCTCATTATTTTCATAGTGAATCTTTGAAGTCTCTCTCCGTGGTTTTCTCCCATTTTGAGTTTCCACGTTAAATCTTGGTGTATGTTGTTATTTATATATTTTGTGGGTTAAAATCCACAAGACTACACCATCATCCGTTGACGCGATTTTGGCTCTGCCTTTTGGTGATCTTATCAGGTGGCCAAAATATGGCGTCACTATTGGCGCCGTCTGTGGGAAACGATATTAAGTTCGAAAAATCACTGATCAACTATGAACGAAGAAAATTATTTGTCATGTAGGTGTTCATCAATCTCTTTCGATTCTGCAATTCGCCAAGAGAATGAGTTATTCTTGAAACTCGTCGTTCGGTTTAAAGAATTCAATGGCACTGCGGGTGTGATCTCGGCGGTGAGTTTGGATGTGACCCAGTTCGTGAAATCAAGTAAGAATGAGAGAGAAATGGCAGAGCCTATATAGAGTCGAAGATTAGACTGGTGAAGAAATTGTTGGAAAGATCAACGATTAGAAGATAAGGTGAATTCCGCTTCAGCCCTTGGGTTCAGCATTTGGCTTCAGCCTTCGGGTTCAGCCTTTGGGCTCAGCCTTCGGGTTCAGCCCTTTGGTTCAACTTTCGGCTTCAGCCTTCGGGTTCAGCCTTCGGCTTCAGCCCTTGGGTTCAGCCTTCAGCCTTCAGCCTTCGACTTCAGCCCTTGGGTTCAGCCTTCAACCTTCGGCTTCAGCCTTGGGGGTTCATACTTCGGCTTCAGCATTTGGCTTCAGCCTTCAGCCTTCGGCTTCAGCCCTTGGGTTCAGCTATCAACCTTTGGCTTCAGTCTTAGGGGTTCAGACTTCGGCTTCAACATTTGGCTTCAGCCTTCGGGTTCAGCCTTCGGCTTTAGCATTTGGAATAAATTGGTCAGGTGGTGGTGCCGACCAGGAACAGGCCTTCGAGTCATTCCCAATAAATTGGTCAGGCAGTGGTGCCGATCAGGAACAGTCCTTCGAGACGTTCCCAATAAATTATTCAGGCGGTAGGGCCGATCAGGAACAGGCCTCCGAGCCGTTCCCAATAAATTGGTCAGGCGGTGGTACCGACCGGGAACTGGCCTTCGAGTCGTTCCCAATAAATTGGTCAGGCGGTGTTGCCGATCAGGAACAGGCCTTCGAGTCGTTCCCAATAAATTGGTCAGGCGGTGCTGCCGATCAGGAACAGGCCTTCTAGTCGTTCCCAATAAATTGATCAGGCGGTGGGGCCAATCAGGAACAGGCCTTCGAGTCGTTCCCATTAAATTGGTCAAGCGGTGGTGCCGACCAGGAACAGGCCTTCGAGCCGTTCCCAATAAATTGGTCAGGCGGTGGTACCGATCAGGAACAGGCCTTCTAGTCGTTCCCAATAAATTGGTCAGGCGGTGGTGCCGATCAGGAACAGGCCTTCGAGTCGTTCCCAACCATTGGTTGTTCTTGGACTTTTAAATGATGTACTCCTCCGATTCAATGTTCCATTGAAACGAAAGACTAGGGGGCAATGTTGGGATGTAATATTAAGTGGGCTCACGTGGGTCCAAGTTCCCACAAAAAACCTTCTTATTTTATAATCCATGTATTGGCGCATGCTTTCTGCCTGCCATGTTTCCTAGTTACTTTATTTGTGAGTCCCAATAAAAATGCACAAAGATTATTATATATATATATATATATATATATATATATCCTCTCGGCAGTGGGGAAGGGGGGACAGACCTCCATAACTCCACAACAATACAATAACCATCAAGGAAAAGGAGAAGCTCGACAGAGAGCAATGGGAGATAGAGGGAATGAATAATTTTACAGTGGAAGGCTTGTAACTTTCTCATTATTTTCATAGTGAATCTTTGAGGTCTCTCTCCGTGGTTTTCTCCCATTTTGGGTTTCCACGTTAAATCTTGGTGTTCTTGTTATTTATTATGTATTTATATTCTTGGTGTATGTTGTTATTTATATATTTTGTGGGTTAAAATCCACAAGACTACACCATCATTCGTTGGCGCGATTTTGGCTCTGCCTTTTGGTGATTTTATCAGGTGACCAAAATCTGGCGTTAACAAATATTGTTAAGCATGCGGTACAAAAATTATGATCTAAATAATAGGACTGATCTAAATGTTTATGAAATTTTCTCTTTCCGTCCCCCTCTTTCTCTTTGTATCTACTAGTTCCTAGTTCTCCTTGGCACACATTATGCATGTGTGTGCAACTTAAAAACTCAACTTAATTTTTGGGAAGATAAAATTAGGAATAAGAGAGAATTAAGAGAAAATAAAAAATATCATTAAATATATTTTTTAATTATATTCTATTACACTCACCCAAAAAGTTAACTAATCCTAGGGTTGACAATTGCATGCGTGCTAGCAAAAATCCACTCGGTCCCGACCTGACGGGATAGATTTTTTACCATTGACTGGGACGCCCGAGGGGAACCGAAGGAAAAATATCAGGGACTAGGGTGGGGATTGGAACTAGTCCATCCACCACATAACCCGCCCCTATCCCGCTTCGCAATGGTATATAATAATTTATTTATTATATATATATATATATATATATATATAATTAATTAATTTAATCACGTATTACTACTTATTTACAATATGTTTATCATATCAATATTTTTTACTACTTTTTTCAGTGGAACTACTGCTATACTTTACATATTTTAAAGCATGGTTGTTGAAAGTTAAATTATTTTAAGGCAAATTGACAAATGTTGATAATTGAGACAAGCAAATGCTATCATTTTTATTCAATTTCTTATGATCTATATGCAAAATATTACAATTAACAAAGGTAGAAATTAATTGAGACTAGAGACTGTTTGAGGCTACTTTCTCGGTTCATCATCCCCCGTTCTAATTTGTCGTCCAATCTTGATCGGGGCACGTGGGACGGGGTGGGGATTTTCTTATCCCGACGGGGATATTGGAGCATGGATGGGGAATGATTTTGTGAGTGAGGATGGGGACGAGACTACTAAACCCGTCCCATCACCCCATTATCATCTCTAACTGATCCCTCTCCTGTCTCTTTATGTAATATTAGTATTCTTGACACACACACAGAGTATGTGTAGTTAAAAACATACCTGAGAGAAATTAGGGGTTAATAAGTAGTTAGAGAAAAATAAATTTTTTTAGATAAGTTAAAATATTAAACAGTTTCAAGAGTTAGTTACTTTTGTCCTTCTCCCTTTTATATATATACTAGATTCAGTAACACACGCGTTGCATGTGGAATTACCAATTAAAAAAAATAAGGATGAAATTGTAATAAAATCAAACTTGTAAGGATAAAAGGAGAAAGTGATTTGTGATACAACCTTAAAAGAGTGGTTATTTTCATTGCTTTCTTTCAATAATGTACGTACGTGTGTGTGTGTGTGTGTGTGTATGTATGTATGTATGTATGTGTATATACATATAGTGCATTTTGGACTGTCCAAAGAAAGATTAGTCTGAAAAGAATACCTTCCGCTCCTCTAAGGAGGGAAGATAAAAAATAATAGGCCCTACAACTCATCTAAGGGCAGTATGAGAAATTAACTAATTGACCTATTGTTATTCATAAAATAAGTCGAATGTATATTATTAATTTGTGTATGTACATTTTAATAAAATTTGTCGTATCTACAATTATTGTAGAAATATGTATTTTCTATTATCAGATTTTAATAAATTAGTATAAAAATTAAATTTAAATATGTGATGTGTTTTTTCTTTAATTTTCAATAAAATTATTTATAAAGGAAAAATGCATTTAAGAAAAATAAATTAAAACTCTTTGATAAATTAAGGAGCATTTTAGAATAGTTACATTGATTCACAAGCAGTTAAAAAAAGTTGGGTTTTTAAAATCGATCCCCAATGATCATAATACATACAAGCTTTTTGCTTATTTTTATAGTAACAATAGAGTCAATTAGGTAATTTTCCATTTCGCCCCTTAGAAGAGTGAAAGAACCTATTATGTTTTGTCTTTAGGTTATTTTAAGTTTTTTTTTTTCGACCTTTGAATCTTTCTTTGGACAGTCCTAGATGCACGAACTGGAATAGTACTCTTCCTATCTAATGCTAGCCATAAATCGGCCCCATATATATATATATATATATATATATATATATATATATATATATATATATATATATATATATATTCCATGGTGATGGTTAATAAAATATTAGCAATTGTAACATAAAATAAGGGTACAAATAGTATAGCTGGAAGTTCAAGCCAATCATATGATCATATCTGCAATTTGATACCATGAGTAGAATACATAGTGTGAAATAATGGTATGCAACAATCATGGCAGAATTGATTTCAACTTCAAATTTGAAAGACTTGAAACAAACCTAGAGATAAGACTGAAACAAGTAAAGATTGAAATTTTTACTCACCTTAAAAACTGACGAGCAACGTAACCTCATTGAAATACCATGAACAATGATCTTCTGTTTGAACAACTTTTACTAGAATTTTTGTTACCTGTGAATACAAATTGTTATGGCTGTTAGATACACAATGGACGGTGCAAGAGCGAGAGAGATAGAGCGCGCGCGCGCACACACACATATATATATATATACACACACAAGAACTCACATATTTTCATACAAAAGCATCATGATAAAAGCTTAAATCATATGAGGCTAATGAAGATAAAGATGACGTTGAGAGGATATGTATCTACCATGACAGATGAAACAAACTTGGCGCAGGTGAGGTTTAGGGAGTCATTGCCGACAGGCTTCATTAGCGACGGCCTCGCCTTCAAAAATGACATCAATGGCGACGGCGTGACTCCCGTCGACAATAGTCCATTCGGTAATGACCATTTTTTTGGCCTATAGACTATAGTATTTCTCTTTAAGGGTTTTTCGCGTTAAATATTGTGTTTTATTTGTGGACGGTTATTTGTTATTTTCACTCTCATTATTGGATTTGTTTATTTTCTATTTAATTGCACAAAAGAAGAAAAAATAATTCTTGAAATTGAGAATTATATATATATATATATATATATATATGTGCTAAAATTAGGCAGCG
Source organism: Aralia elata (assembly GCA_034770075.1). Lineage (NCBI taxonomy): Eukaryota > Viridiplantae > Streptophyta > Magnoliopsida > Apiales > Araliaceae > Aralia > Aralia elata. Next base: position 68,130,176 of record CM068387.1, on the reverse strand, counting down.
GTCCGGCAGCCATAATACACAACATTATCCTTCCTAAACACTTGTCATTATAAGTAACATTTATAATTTGAATGCAAATGAAAAGTTAAAAACCTATCATTATATATAAAGCGTACTGATGATGGGTGGTGGCAACAGGATAATGGCGAAATAAATAACATTATTATAGTTATAGTTTGTCAATAAAGTCACATTCAAACACAGCCATGGCAGCCAAGGACAAATACCGACATGGTCAGTCAAAAAAAGACCAAGCTAATCTTATATAATTTTTTTTTAAAATAAAATTAATTCAATAAAATTAAAGTAAAGTAATCACGATAGTTGTAATTTGCTAATAAATAAAGTCACATTCAAACACAGCTGAGGACAAAGAATATGGAACCTTCACAGCAATATCACAGTCAAAAAAAGCCTATTCGAATACTATACTATATATATCAGACTCCACCGCCTTTTCTTCAATATCACTTCTAACATGAATTCCCAGCGCATGAACCGAGCTGCATTTTCTTTTTCCTTATTTTGCATTATTTTAGCTCATCAACCGAACTGCATTTTCTCTTTACTACTGAACCATTATCCTGATTTTGCATTAAGCGCTTGTGATTTTCCGGCTATCTTCAACTTTGGCGATGGAACCGGATCATATACCGCTGCCTTTGAAGAATCACCCCCTTTTTATGGACAATCCTACTTTAATGGGACATCAGGAAGAGCCTCTGACGGACATATCGTGATTGATTATATCGGTATGTACCACTATTTGAATTATATGTATGCGATACTTTAATAAATTTACCCAATTACCCTTATAACTCATTTTTAGCCAGATATATAGTATAGTCTAATAATTGTAACTCAGTTCTGGAAGACTGCTAAATAAATGTTCAAAATCAACTGCTTTCATCATACTTTTAAGTGTTGTGGGCAAGGAAATTACGTCTTGCTAGGGTTAGGGTTTCGTGTTGGCTGGAAAGAAGAGAAATCCACGAAGAGCACGGAATTGATTGATTGATTGATTGAAGAGGGGAGAAGAACAGGTGAGCGATTACTCCAATGACACGTGGCAGAACTCTCAGAATCCGAAAACCAGGTTAGGGTAGCAGGGATTCCAAGAGTCTTCTTGAGTCTTTGAGTTAGAAGAGAGTTCCGAGTGTAATGAGCTTCCAAGAGTCTAAATGTAATGTCTTGAAAGCGATCCCTTTTCTTAGAATAGAGGGGATATTTATAGAGCTTTCCTGGGAATAGTCACATGCTAGGCATATGTTTTAAGGAAAATTATCAAAATACTCTTTAGTCATGTTTTAAAGGGAAAATTCTAGAAATGCCCTTTAATCATCAAAGTAATGCCCAAATTGCCCTGTTCTTCTAGCCACCAATCCAATCCCTCAATCAATTCCCAAAATGGGTCGCATCCACGAGTCTTTTGCCTTGAAACACGTGGAGACTTCCCCGGGTCTAGCACATTTATTTTCGTCTAATCTTTACATTTAATTAGGTCACATGAACCTAATTTGTACATTAATTAGGTTTTTGTAAACCCTAATTTGTACATTTATTAGGTTTTTGTAAACTCTAATTTGTACATTTATTTCAATTAGGTCATGTGAACCCTAATATGCACTTCGGCCCACATTTGCCCCTACGCGAGAGTCATGATTCCTGAGAAATGCTCGTGCAAAATACTCCAAGCTTTTGAATGATTTTGTGTAACTCCACTTGTTCAAGTCTTGAACACAAGAGTTCTAGAAGAGGGAACTTCTAGGGGTAAAACCATTAGGGTTAAACCCTAGGAAGGCAAGACCTAAAAGGGCTCTTCCTTAGATCTCTTGGTAGATCATCTGAAAGCTTCCACATCTTGCTCAATATTTATTTCCTTATTTTTTGAGAATTAACACAAGCAAGATCATCAGATATCACTAAATAAAATCCAATAATCAAATCTTATTTTATTATTTGGAAACAAAATCTTCCTTTATTAGAGTTTTATAAAACAAGATCTTTTTCCTTTATATATATATATATATATATATTAATTTCAAAATTTTCTTATTGTTAAGAATAAAATATCAGATATCAAACATATATATATTTTTCGAAATTCTTATTAAAATATCAAATCTAAACAAATTTCAAAAATATATATTTTTGTGCAGAAGCATGCTCAAATAAACTTATCTTTATATTTCGAAATCTTCCTTAAGAGGAAAATAAAGGTTGCTTTCTTTGCTATTGCAAGCGTGCAGTTTGAATATATACATCTCCCAAGTCACTTAGGCTTTTTCTTTTCATCGTGTAATTTTTTGTCTTGGCATTTTCTCTCCTCCTTCAAGTCTAAAGATCACCGAGAAGTCGTCAAACAAATGTTCGTCATCGTGGGAAAGAGGTAAGAAAGCAATTCCACCCCTATAGGGCCGAATCCTAAGGGAACCCCATAAAGTCTGTTAGGAATCATGGTTTAAATTTGATGTTGTGTTCTTAATGAAAATGTGAATCAGTAGCCAAATACTGTAAAGTCCTTTAATGAAAGACATATGTACAAGGACTTAGAAAAGATCAAACGTGTTAGGTTGATCTAAGCTATATTGAATATATGACACATCCCAGCAAACTGTAAAGTCCTTTTTGAAGGTGATGTACAAAGGACTTAGAATAGAAAAGATCAAAATTGTTAGGTTCATCTTGTATGCTAATCGTAGAGTACTGTCATACTCCAAGCAAAAGGACGTAGAGCTTTGTCACCAGGGCGTAGAGCCTCATCGTCAGAACGTAGAGATTCCTCGGCAGGACGTAAAGCTTCCTCGGCAGGACGTAGAGCTGCCTCGTCAGGACGTAGAGCTTCCTCGGCCGGACGTAGAGCTGTCTCGGAAGGACGTAGAGCTTCCTCGTCAAAGACATAGAACTTCAGGACGTAGAGCCTTCTCGACAGGACGACGAATAGTCTATGCCAGTACTCACAGTCTAATCAGCACCTTTGTTGAAGAACATAAAGGGAAAGCATTGAGGTTATTTCCAAATTGACCAGAATGAAGGTCGAAGATCACAGTAAATATCTACAAATACCAAAAGCGACTGCAACTCTAAACACACTGATGACACTATGGCTAAGCAAGAACGTAGAGTCAGATGTCAGATGAGCAACTCAGATCTAAGAATGAATACTCTAAAGTTGCCCATAACGAATAAACAGTGGAATGACCTGCCCAACATAGTTGCTGAATATTAAACAACGAGTGGGGAGCAAACAGCTACAATCTGCTGACAGTCAGAGCATTACCCTTACCACTGTCTTGATATAGGCTAATGGAAGCTGACTCACCCCACTACTGTAGTTAACAAGGAATAAACTATTCCTATGCTCAGCAACATATCTCAACGAAAAGAATAGATGCAACGGACACATTTCAACGGAAAGATTTCTCAGAAGCATCTACATAAGGCAGAAAGAATGAAGATTCAGATCAAGCAAGTACACCGAAAAGAAGATAACATCTGAAACATCATTCTACAACCCAAAAGGGATACATCTTGCTTTGCTGTTGAGTTTATCAATCATATGCTTCAGGAAACTTAGTAGCAACAAAACAAATCACTCTCTATCAAGTGAAAAGGTCAACATGTGACCAACCTAAGTCAAGTCTGTTGGACTTGCTGAGTATCAGAGGGTACAAGAGACTCTAAGGCTGCTGGTCTTAGTTTACAGAGTTCCAAGGCTGCTAGTTTTGAAGAGTACGTTTGAGTACTGGTGTTCCAAGGTTGAGGGTCTTGAAGGAATCTTTGTGATTCAGTTGTAACGATATCCTTAGTGGATTTTCTACTCGAGGAGTAGAACAGTGGAGTAGGAGTCTTGTGTGCTCCGAACCACTTAAAGTCTTGTCTCTATCTCTTTGCACTTATTAACTGTTTCATTGCTGCTTTATTACATTCTTTACTACCAGTCCATTTCTACAAGGGGTTCTTACAAACTATATTCCGCTGTGCTTAGTAATTAAATATATTAACTAAAACTGTTAAGTCATCTCTTTGGAAAGAAAAAGAAACGCAAAAGTTTTAAAGAATCTATTCAACCTCCCCCCCTTCTAGATATCTTTTGTGCCTCTGGAAACTAACAATTGGTATCAGAGAAGGTTCTCTTAGTAAAGCCTAACCCGCTTAGTAGATCAATGGCACAAACCAGAAATGGATCTGAGCAAGGCGGAGGAAACAAGCCTCCTATGTGCAACAAGGACAAATTTGCCAACTGGAAAGTTCGCATACAGGCATACATGGATGCCATTGACGAGGATCTGTTTGATACTGTCCTCAATGGGCCTTATGTACCAACCAAGCTAACGCCAACCACTGAAGATCCAAATAAAGTCTCAATCAAACAAAAAGGGGATTGGACTGATGCAGAGAAGAAAACAGTTCAGTTAGACAAAAGAGCCAAAAATATTCTGTTCATGGCTCTAGAAGATGAATTATTTGAAAATGTGGTCAACTGTACAACAGCTAAAGAAGTATGGGATGCACTGCTGATTATGAATGAAGGAACAGAAGAAGTCAGAGAAAACAAGCAGTCCTTGCTCACTCAGCAGTATGAAATGTTCACCCACATCTCAGGGGAAAACATCACTTCCACATATGAAAGATTCAACGTACTACTCAACTCTCTTCGAGCATATGGAAAGACCTATCCAAACAAAGATCTCATCATCAAGTTCATGAGAGCACTACCAAGTAAGTGGGATGCCAAAACCACTGCCATCAGAGAATCAAAGAATCTTCATGAAATGACTGTTCAGATGTTATATGCAAATCTTCTCACTTATGAACTGGAACTGACCCAACGAGCAGAAACTCTGTCAGAAGGAAAGAAGAAAGAGAGAGGAATTGCTCTAAAAGCATCTACTTCAAAGGTAGCTGACTCAGATGATGATGAAGATGACGAACTCAATGATGAAGGAGTTGTTATGCTGGTCAGACACTTCAAAAGGTTTATAAGCAGAAATAACAGACAAAGGCAGTTCAGTAGCAGCTCTAAAGAACAAGTGAATGACTTGTGCTGCAACTGCAAACAACCAGGACACTTTATCGCAAACTGTCCCAAGCCTCCAAGAAATGATCCAAAGAAGGACAAGAAGAAATCAGAATTCAAAAACCACTTCAAGGCCAAGAAAAAGGAAAGAGGGTTCGTCGCTGAAAGTTCATGGAGTGACTCAGACAACGACTCAAGTTCTGAATCTGGAGAAGACGAAGAAACTCAAAAAGCCAACTTATGCTTAATGGCCAAAGAAGGAAAAAGCAAAAAGGAATTCAATGTGGATGAGGTATTTGACTTTTATTCTCCTGATTTAACTATTGATGATCTTAGAGAAGGAATGCATGACTCTATGATAGAACTGCACAAATATATGAAACTATTTAGAATTCTTTCAAAGGATCACTCTCTTCTTCAAAAGGAAAAAGAGAAAATAGTCGTAGAGTTGGAAACTGCTCTACGAACTGCTAACTCTTGTGTCAAGCTTGAAGCAGAGAATGCTAGCCTTAAGACAGGTAAATGAGCTTAACACTCAGAGAGAACTGATTCTAGTCTCCAAAATCCAGGAACTAAAAAAGACTATTTTAGCATGGAACAAATCCTCTCTGTCTATGGATACCATGATCTCCAGCCAAAGATCAGTGGCTAACAGATCAGGATTGGGTTTCTGCAATTCTCCCTCAGAAACCTCAGTGGTCAAACCTTTGGAAGCTAATGATAATAGTTCTCCTAAATCTAATAAGAGAATTGTATTTGTTAAATCCTTACAGACTGTTAATACACTGCACTCAAATCCTGCAAACCAAGATACTGTTTCCCACACAACTCTAGGATTCAAGAATTCAAAGAGTAAGTCAAAATCTGCATTTAGGCCACAAAGGGTAGTAGAGTATGTCAAAACCTTCTCTACAAACCACAAGGATCGTATAGATAACCTCCACTCTATGAAAACCATGAATCATAGAAGAAAGCAGAAGAGTGTGAGTCACTACCATCCACGTCTTCCTAAGACAAAAAGGAATTCATACTCACACACAAGCATGCATTACATTCAATGTTACACCTGCCATAAACATGGTCATAAATCTGCAAAATGTCATCTCACCTATTTTTATCATGTACTGCACAGACCCAACATCAAACAGATTTGGGTTCCCAAGGTTACTAATGAATATGGACCCAAGCAATATTGGGTACCAAAATGAAAGCTGATCCTTTCTGCAGGTAAAAAGCTCCACTGAATCAACATGGTACCTAGATAGTGGATGCTCTAGACATATGACAGGCAACAAGGCTCTTCTGACAAATTATGAAGAAAAAGATGGTCCTGCAATCATCTTTGGTGATAACAACTCTAGAAAGACACGAGGATATGGGTCTGCTGGGAATGGTGTTGTGTCCTTCAGCAAAGTGGCATACATTGAAGGACTAAAACACAATCTTCTCAGCATCAGCCAACTGTGTGATAAAAATCATCAAGTCACTTTTCTCAACAATCAGTGTCAAGTCAGAGACATGACGACCAACTCATCGAAGCTGATAGGAACCAGAGAAGGAAATGTCTATACTGTCAACCTTGCAGAGTTAAGACCTGATGAAGCTGTATGTTTTCTTGCCAAATCCTCTGAAGATCAGTGTTGGCTATGGCATAGGAGGTTATCTCACTTAAACTTCAAAAGTATGTCAAGACTTGCCTCCAATGACCTAGTTGCAGGACTGCCAAAGCTCAATTTCATCAAAGAAAAGCCCTGCAAAGCATGTCAATTTGGAAAGCAAACAAAAAGCTCATTCAAAAGCAAAGCAATCAACTCAAATGATAAGCCCCTCATGTTACTCCATATGGATCTCTTCGGGCCTATCCCAACAACAAGTCTTGGTGAAAAAAAATACTCTCTGGTGATTGTGGATGACTACACCAGATTCACATGGGTATTCTTCCTGAGCTCTAAGGATGAAACAAGCTCTTACTTGATCAAGATGTTCAAACTTGTCATGAATGAGAAAGAGGAGAAGATCAAAGCCATAAGAAGTGATCATGGAAGAGAATTTGATTTCACTGAGGTAGAACTGTACTGTGAGGAAAATGGCATCAATCACAACTTCTCAGCCCCAAGGACTCCACAACAAAATGGAGTAGCTGAAAGGAAGAATAGGACATTGATTGAAGCAGGAAGAACATTACTGGCAGCTACTTAACTCCCTGAGTACTTTTGGGCAGAAGCTGTCAGCACTGCATGCTACACTCAAAACAGGTCTCTCATTCACTCCCTCCTCAAGAAGACTCCCTATGAATTATGGAAGGGAAGGAAGCCAAACATCAGTTACTTTCGTGCATTTGGTTGTTTATGCTACATCCTCAACAACGGCAAAAAGTATCTAACCAAATTCTAACCCAAGTCAGATGAAGGAATATTCCTTGGCTATGCTACAGACAGCAAGGCTTACAGAGTATTCAATAAGGAATCATTAAGTGTTGAAGTCTCTATTCATATCACATTTGATGAGTCAGAATCAAAGAAGAAAACCTCCTCACTCAATGATCCAGCAGAGGAGGACTCTACGATCACTGAGTCCAAAATCGTAGAGTTAGGCTCTACGATCGTCGAGCCAGAAGCAGAAATCGCAGAGCAAGAAGAAGCAAACGTAGAGCTCAATATGCTTGACAATGAGTCTCTACGACCTGAACCAAAAATCAACTTGGAAGAACTCAGACAAGAAGGCACCAGAACTGATGTTCCAAGAAGAAGAAAGTGGACAAAGGATCACACTGAAGATCTGATAATTGGGGATCCTAATGCAAGAGTCAGGACAAGATCAGCAACCCAAAATGAATGCATCTACCTAAGCTTTCTCTCCCAAATAGAACCCAAAAAGGTAGAAGAAGCCTTAGAAGATTCAAGTTGGATAGAGGCAATGCAAGAAGAGCTCAACCAGTTTGAAAAAATCAAAGTCTGGAGACTAGTTGAAAGGCCAACACAACATCCAGTCATAGGCACCAAATGGGTCTTCAGAAACAAGATGGATGAAGATGGGGTGATCACAAGGAACAAAGCAAGACTGGTAGCTAAAGGATACTCACAAGAAGAGGGAATTGACTATGATGAAACCTTTGCTCCAGTTGCAAGATTGGAAGCAATCAGAATCTTTCTTGCCCATGCATCCCACATGAGATTTAAATTCTTCCAAATGGATGTCAAGAGTGCTTTCCTTAATGGAGAACTCCAAGAAGAAGTCTATGTAGAACAACTTCCAGGTTTTGTTAATCCAACTCTTTCTAATTATGTTTATAGATTAGACAAAGCATTATATGGATTAAAACAAGCACCTAGAGCATGGTATGAAACACTCACTAACTTTCTCACAGAAAAAGGATTCACTAGAGGTAGAGTAGATACCACTTTATTCCTAAGAAAGCACAAGGATAAATCGCTTCTAGTTCAAATCTATGTGGATGATATTATATTTGGTTCAACTGATGAAAAATTGTGTGAAAGGTTTGCCAAGCTAATGCATAGTAAGTTCGAAATGAGCATGATGGGAGAACTAAATTTCTTCCTTGGACTTCAAGTAAAGCAAACTGATGAAGGTATATTCATCAACCAAGCCAAATACATCAAAGACCTATTAAAGAAATATGGCATGGAATCAGCTTCCATCATGAAAACTCCCATGGCACCTGCAACCAAGCTTGACAAAGATGAAAAAGGTAAAAGTATTGACATCAGTCAATACAGAGGTATGATTGGATCTCTTCTATACCTAACTGCCAGTAGACCAGATATCATGTTTGCCACTTGTATTTGTGCTAGATTTCAAGCTAATCCTAAGGAATCTCATTTATTAGCTGTAAAAAGGATTTTCAGGTATCTTAAAGGTACTCCAAATTTGGGACTTTGGTATCCTAAAGAGTCACCCTTTGAGTTAATGGGATATTCAGATGCTGACTATGCAGGATGCAAGATAGACAGGAAAAGCACAAGTGGTACATGTCAATTTCTTGGAAATAGACTTGTCTCCTGGTTTAGCAAAAAGCAAAACTCAGTTTCAACCTCTACTGCAGAAGCTGAATATATTGTTGCAGGGAGTTGCTGTGCACAAATCCTATGGATGAAAAATCAGTTAGCTGATTATGGTTTTATGTTTAAATCTATTCTAGTTCATTGTGACAATACTAGTGCAATTGCTATAACTCATAATCCTGTCATGCATTCAAGAACCAAGCACATAGACATAAGATATCATTTCATTAGAGATCATGCGTAAAGTGGAAATATATCATTACATTACATTCCCACTGAAAAACAGCTTGCCGATGTGTTTACAAAACCCCTAGATGAATCTAGATTCATCATGCTGATTAGTGAACTTGGAATGCTAAATTTACATTCATAATATTATGCTTTGAAATCTACTAACTCTGCAGAAAGAAAGTTCGTAGAGTGACGCCAACAATCGTCGAAACGAAAGTTGAAAACCGTAGAGCTCAAAAGGAAACCAAGCTGCCGAGACATACTCTACGATCGTCGAGTAAGACGGAGATCGTAAAGCAGAAAATGGCTCAAGAATGAATCGTAGAGCTCAGATGGAACTAAGGGCAAAATAGTCTTTTTCAACGACTTAAAACATGCACTCACAGCCCACTCAGCAGAAAAAGAGGGAAGTTTTCACTAAATCATTTAAAAATTATTCATAAACTTTTCCTCTCCCTCTTTGCTGAAACCCTAGCTCTCTGCTTCAATCGAACTCTGAGCAAAATTCGTCATTGTGCAGCAAGAATCAAAAGAAAAATCTCAAATGGCTCTCTCTCCAGTAATCTCAGGCAACTCTCTCGACTTTGAAGACTTTGCTTCAGCTGAAACGAAGTACAAGAGAATCATTTCTCTGCTACGTCGCCCAGGACTCTATGAAGCACTTGACACCAATACTTTGGTGTATCCAACACTGGTGAGGGAGTTCTATACAAATGGAATCATCAAGAACAGAGTTTTGACCACAAAGGTTAAGGGAATCTCGCTTCAACTGAGTGCTTCAGAAGTCAATGCAGCCCTAGGCTTCAACAATGAAGGGCTCTCAACCATCCAGTTCATTAACACCGACGAAGGGCTAAAGCGAATGCATCATGATAACAACCCTAAGCTGAAGGGTTTAAAAAAGAAGGAATTCCCCCAAAAGTATGCATTCCTTGCTGATATTGTCGGCAAATGTATTTTGTGCAAAGACTCAGCTCACGATGTTGTTAACGACATTCAACTTAGAATCATGACTGCGATTGTGAAGAAAATCCAACTGAATTATGGTGCTCTACTCTTAGAATGGATTGGAAACTGGGTATCAAGTGATGGAAAGACCAAAGGGACAAGGAAAATGTTCTATGGAAGATTCATAAGCATCATCCTTCAAAAGGCACTAGGCGATAAAATTGGGGATGATGAAGGAGAGGCTATAAACTTCCACAAACGGATCACTCAAAAGCTATTTGTGAACTGGAAAAAGAATCCAGCTGGGAAGATGAGATCAGCTCAGACTAAAGATAGTGAGAAGACTCAAAGTGAGGCAAGAAAGCCCTCTGTGAAAAATATGTCTATGGTGGTCGAAACTGATGAGGTTGATCAAGAGGTGGCAGCATTAACTAGGAAAAGCAAAGGGAAAAAAAAGGCAGTATCCCAACCTGAAGAAGAACCTCAAGGGTCATCCAATGAAGGACCTCCTTCAACTACTGTTCCATCAAGGCTTTCTTCATCCTCTGAAGAACGGAAAAGAAAACAAATGGAAGAAGCTTATGGAGAAACTCAACCAACTCTAAAGGTTTATCATAAGAAGGGAAAACGCAGCTCCAAGCTAAGCCTCCCTACGATCGTAGAGACTAGAACAGAAGAAGCTGCTGAAGAAGTTGGTACTAGTACTGAACAATCGGCTGGGAAGGTCTCTGGACCTAAGCCAAAGAAGAAGAAGCTGATGACTTTAGCTCAAAAAGAGCTAAATGAAGCAATGTTAAGGATTAAAGAAGAAGAAATGAGACTGGCAAGTCAAACCATCGCTCCAATTAAGGGGGAGCAACAAGAAGTTGATCAACAAGAGGATGCTCATGCAGAGGGGGAGACCCCAGACATTCCTGAACCTATCATTGCTCAGATTGAGGGGGAGCAATCTGAAGACCAGTGTGAAGGTCAATCAGTTCCTGCAGAAACCGGCATTTATGCTGAGAAGGATGGAGAGAATATGGAAATTAGTGAAGAAGAAATGGCTGAACAAAATGAAGCTGTGGAGATTAGTGAGGGATCAAATGATGAAGAAGAGGATGATAGCCTAGAAATCATTGCTGAAGGCATATATGGAGAAAGACAATGCCTCTACAACTGTATGTTCAATTACTTACCAAGAATGTCATTCCACCAAGCTCTGTTGGTCAATTCTTGGGATCACATGTTCTGGGCCTACAAGACCTATCCAGCCATTACAGTGCTAGCCCAGGAATTCCCCAGAATAGGCTCCTTTGCTCAGAAGCTGTTGACAAACCATCCATTTCAGGTCAACGAGCAAAAGGTATACTTCATTCCCTCATCATTTAAATTAAACCACTATCCATTGCCACATTACTCCCGCTTTGATGAGATTCCAAGATGGAATGAGGTCATCTTTGACCCAAAGAGTCTATCTCCAATTAAAGGGTCACAAAACTGTGTCTCTGATGAACCAGATACCCAATCATCTCCAGTCGTAGAGTCTCAAAACCCTATGACTAATACTAAGCTCACCCTCCATACACAAAACGTAGAGTCAACCCACTTTACGATCGCCTCTACGATCGTAGAGTGTGCTGACCCTACAAACGATAATCAAACTACTCCCTCTCCCACACCTCAAACAGCTGCCCAAAACATTCCCACTGACATACCATCCTCCTCACAACATGAATACTTTGACCTGGCCATTGCTCTAGCAAATCTCCAAGATAGCCACAAGGAAGAATCTCCACAAGAGATCAAGCAGATTCTTGAGCGTGTCATGCTCATCCCCATAACAGATCAACTGACTGATCTCACTGTTGGAATGGCTAGAGATATGGAGGAGAATCTCGAAGTGGGTCCAAGTTCCCACAAAAAACTTTATTGTTTTATAATCCATGTATTAGCGCATGCTTCCTGCCTGCTATGTTTCCTAGTTTACTTTATTTGTGAGTCCCAATAAAAATGCACAAAGATTATTATATATATATATATATAACCTCTCGGCAGTGGGGAAAGGGGGACAGACCTCCATAACTCCACAACAATACAATAACCATCAAGGAAAAGGAGAAGCTTGACAGAGAGCAAGGGGAGATAAAGGGAATGAATAATTTTACAGTGGAAGGCTTGTAACTTTCTCATTATTTTCATAGTGAATCTTTGAGGTCTCTCTCCGTGGTTTTCTCCCATTTTGGGTTTCCACATTAAATCTTGGTGTATGTTGTTATTTATATATTTTGTGGGTTAAAATCCACAAGACTACACCATCATCCGTTGGCACGATTTTGGTTCTGTCTTTTGGTGATTTTATCAGGTGGCCAAAATATGGCATCACCATTGGCGCCGTCTGTGGGAAACGATATTAAGTTCAAAAAATCACTGATCAACTATGAACGAAGAAAATTATTTGCCATGTAGGTGTTCATCAATCTCTTTCGATTCTGCAATTCGCCAAGAGAATGAGTTATTCTTGAAACTCGTCGTTCGGTTCAAAGAATTCAATGGCACTGCGGGTGTGATCTCGGCGGTGAGTTTGGATGTGACCCAGTTCGTGAAATCAAGTAAGAAGGAGAGAGAAATGGCAGAGCCTATATAGAGTCGAAGATTGGATTGGTGAAGAAATTGTTGGAAAGATCAACGATTCGAAGATAAGGTGACTTCCGCTTCAGCCCTTGGGTTCAGCATTTGGCTTCAGCCTTCGGCTTCAGCCTTCAGCCTTCGGGTTCAGCCTTTGGGTTCAGCCTTCGGGTTCAGCCCTTGGGTTCAGCCTTCGGCTTCAGCCCTTGGGTTCAGCCTTCAGCCTTCGACTTCAGCCCTTGGGTTCAGCCTTCAACCTTCGACTTCAGCCTTGGGGGTTCAGACTTCGGCTTCAGCATTTGGCTTCAGCCTTCAGCCTTCGGGTTCAGCCATTGGGTTCAACTATCAACCTTCGGCTTCAGTCTTGGGGGTTCAGACTTCTGCTTCAGCATTTGGCTTTAGCCTTCGGGTTCAGCCTTCAGCCTTCGGCTTTAGCATTTGGAATAAATTGGTCAGGTGGTGGTGCCGACCAGGAACAGGCCTTCGAGCCGTTCCCAATAAATTGGTCAGGCGGTGGTGCCGATCAGGAACAGTCCTTCGAGACGTTCCCAATAAATTGTTCAGGTGGTAGGGCCGATCCGGAACAGGCCTCCGAGCCGTTCCCAATAAATTGGTCAGGCGGTGGTGCCGACCGGGAACAGGCCTTCGAGTCATTCCCAATAAATTAGTCAGGCGGTGCTGCCGACCAGGAACAGGCCTTCGAGTCGTTCCCAATAAATTGGCCAGGCGGTGCTGTCGATCAGGAACAGGCCTTCTAGTCGTTCCCAATAAATTGATCAGGCGGTAGGGTCGATCAGGAACAGGCCTTCGAGTCGTTCCCAATAAATTGGTCAAGCGGTGGTGCCGACCAGGAACAGGCCTTCGAGCCATTCCCAATAAATTGGTCAAGCGGTTGTACCGATCAGGAACAGGCCTTCTAGTCATTCCCAATAAATTGGTCAGGCGGTGGTGCAGATCAGGAACAGGCCTTCGAGCTGTTCCCAACCATTGGTTGTTCTTGGACTTTTAAATGATGTACTCCTCCGATTCAATGTTCCATTGAAACGAAAGACTATGGGGCAATGTTGGGATGTAATATTGAGTGGGCTCACGTGGGTCCAAGTTCCCACAAAAAACCTTCTTGTTTTATAATCCATGTATTGGCGCATGCTTCCTGCCTGCCATGTTTCCTAGTTACTTTATTTGTGAGTCCCAATAAAAATGCACAAAGATTATTATATATATATATATCCTATCGGCAGTGGGGAAGGGGGGACAGACCTCCATAACTCCACAACAATACAATAACCATCAAGGAAAAGGAGAAGCTCGACAGAGAGCAATGGGAGATAGAGGGAATGAATAATTTTACAGTGGAAGGCTTGTAACTTTCTCATTATTTTCATAGTGAATCTTTGAGGTCTCTCTCCGTGGTTTTCTCCCATTTTGGGTTTCCACGTTAAATCTTGGTGTTCTTGTTATTTATTCTGTATTTATATTCTTGGTGTATGTTGTTATTTATATATTTTGTGGGTTAAAATCCACAAAACTACACCATCATCCGTTGGCGCAATTTTGGCTCTTCCTTTTGGTGATTTTATCAGGTGACCAAAATCTGGCGTTAACAAATATTGTTAAGCATGCGGTACAAAAATTATGATCTAAATAATAGGACTGATCTAAATGTTTATGAAATTTTCTCTTTCCGTCCCCCTCTTTCTCTTTGTATCTACTAGTTCCTAGTTCTCCTTGGCACACATTATGCATGTGTGTGCAACTTAAAAACTCAACTTAATTTTTGGGAAGATAAAATTAGGAATGAGAGAGAATTAAGAGAAAATAAAAAATATCATTAAATATATTTTTTAATTATATTCTATTACACTCACCCAAAAAGTTAACTAATCCTAGGGTTGACAATTGCATGCGTGCTAGCAAAAATCCACTCGGTCCCGACCTGACGGGATAGATTTTTTACCATTGACTGGGACGCCCGAGGGGAACCGAAGGAAAAATATCAGGGACTAGGGTGGGGATTGGAACTAGTCCATCCACCACATAACCCGCCCCTATCCCGCTTCGCAATGGTATATAATAATTTATTTATTATATATATATAATTAATTAATTTAATCACGTATTACTACTTATTTACAATATGTTTATCATATCAATATTTTTTACTACTTTTTTCAGTGGAACTACTGCTATACTTTACATATTTTAAAGCATGGTTGTTGAAAGTTAAATTATTTTAAGGCAAATTGACAAATGTTGATAATTGAGACAAGCAAATGCTATCATTTTTATTCAATTTCTTATGATCTATATGCAAAATATTACAATTAACAAAGGTAGAAATTAATTGAGACTAGAGACTATTTGAGGCTACTTTCTCGGTTCATCATCCCCCGTTCTAATTTGTCGTCCAATCTTGATCGGGGCACGTGGGACGGGGTGGGAATTTTCTTATCCCGGCGGGGATATTGGAGCATGGATGGGGAATGATTTTGTGAGTGAGGATGGGGACGAGACTACTAAACCCGTCCCCTCACCCCATTATCATCTCTAATTGATCCCTCTCCTGTCTCTTTATGTAATATTAGTATTCTTGACACACACACAGAGTATGTGTAGTTAAAAACATACCTGAGAGAAATTAGGGGTTAATAAGTAGTTAGAGAAAAATAAATTTTTTTAGATAAGTTAAAATATTAAACAGTTTCAAGAGTTAGTTACTTTTGTCCTTCTCCCTTTTATATATATACTAGATTCAGTAACACACGCGTTGCATGTGGAATTACCAATTAAAAAAATAAGGATGAAATTATAATAAAATCAAACTTGTAAGGGTAAAAGGAGAAAGTGATTTGTGATACAACCTTAAAAGAGTGGTTATTTTCATTGCTTTCTTTCAATAATGTACGTACGTGTGTGTGTGTGTATGTATGTATGTATGTGTATATACATATAGTGCATTTTGGACTGTCCAAAGAAAGATTAGTCTGAAAAGAATACCTTCCGCTCCTCTAAGGAGGGAAGATAAAAAATAATAGGCCCTACAACTCATCTAAGGGCAGTATGAGAAATTAACTAATTGACCTATTGTTATTCATAAAATAAGTCGAATGTATATTATTAATTTGTGTATGTACATTTTAATAAAATTTGTCGTATCTACAATTATTGTAGAAATATGTATTTTCTATTATCAGATTTTAATAAATTAGTATAAAAATTAAATTTAAATATGTGATGTGTTTTTTCTTTAATTTTCAATAAAATTATTTTATAAAGGAAAAATGCATTTAAGAAAAATAAATTAAAACTCTTTGATAAATTAAGGAGCATTTTAGAATAGTTACATTGATTCACAAGCAGTTAAAAAAAGTTGGGTTTTTAAAATCGATCCCCAATGATCATAATACATACAAGCTTTTTGCTTATTTTTATAGTAACAATAGAGTCAATTAGGTAATTTTCCTTTTCGCCCCTTAGAAGAGTGAAAGAACCTATTATGTTTTGTCTTTAGGTTATTTTAAGTTTTTTTTTTTTGACCCTTGAATCTTTCTTTGGACAGTCCTAGATGCACGAACTGGAATAGTACTCTTCCTATCTAATGCTAGCCATAAATCGGCCCCATATATATATATATATATTCCATGGTGATGGTTAATAAAATATTAGCAATTGTAATATAAAATAAGGGTACAAATAGTATAGCTGGAAGTTCAAGCCAATCATATGATCATATCTGTAATTTGATACCATGAGTAGAATACAGAGTGTGAAATAATGGTATGCAACAATCATGGCAGAATTGATTTCAACTTCAAATTTGAAAGACTTGAAACAAACCTAGAAATAAGACTGAAACAAGTAAAGATTGAAATTTTTACCCACCTTAAAAACTGACGAGGAACGTAACCTCATTGAAATACCATGAACAATGATCTTCTGTTTGAACAACTTTTACTAGAATTTTTGTTACCTGTGAATACAAATTGTTATGGCTGTTAGATACACAATGGACGGTGCAAGAGCGAGAAAGATAGAGTGCGCGCGCGCACGCGCGCGCACACACACATACATATATATATATATATATATATATATATATATATATATATATACACGAACTCACATATTTTCATACTGTAGGTAAGAAAATTACACATTGCTAGGGTTAGGGTTTCGTGTTGGCTGGAGAGGAGAGAAATCCACGAAAAGCACGGAATTAATTGATTGATTGAAGAGGGGAGAAGAACAGGTAGGCAATTACTCCAATGACACATGGCAGAACTCTCAGAATCCGGAAACCGGGTTAGGGTAGCAGGGATTCCAAGAGCCTTCTTGAGTCTTCGAGTTGAGAGAGAGAGTTTCAAGTGTTTAGAGCTTCCAAGAGTCTAAGTGTAATGTCTTGAGAGCCATCCCCTTTTCTTAGAATAGATGAGCTATTTATAGAGTTTTTCTGGGAAATAGTCACATGTCAGGCACATGTTTTAAGGGAAATTTCCGAAATACCCTTTAATTATGTTTTAAAGGAGAAATTCCAGAAATGTCCTTTAATCATCAAAGTAATGCCCAAATTGCCCTGTTCTTCTAGCCACCAATCCAATCCCTCAATCAATTTCCAAAATGGGTCGCATCCACGAGTCTTCTGCCATGGAACACGTGGAGACTTCCCCGGGTCTAGTACATTTAATTAGGTCACATAAACCCTAATGTGTACATTTAATTAGGTTTTTTGTAAACCCTAATTTGTACATTTAATTCAATTAGGTCATGTGAACCCTAATATGCACTTGGGCTCACATTTGCCCCCTGCGCGAGAGTCACGATTCCTTGAGAGACGCTCGTGCAAAATACTCCAAGTTTTCGAATGATTTTGTGTGACTCCCCTTGTTCAAGTCTTGAACACAAGAGTTCTAGAAGAGGGAACCCCTAGGGACCAAACCATTAGGGTTAAACCCTGAGGAGGCAAAACTTAGAAGGGCTCTTCCTTGAACCTCTTGGTAGATCATCTGAAAGCTTCCTCATTTTTGTCTAATATTTACTTCCTTATTTTCTGAGAATTAAAACAAGGAAGATCATCAGATATCACTAAATAAAATCCAATAATCAAATCTTAATTTAGTATTTGGAAACAAAATCTTCCTTTAAAATTTTGTAAAGCAAGATCTTTTTTCCTTAGGAAAACCAAATATTCAATATATATATATATATATATACCAATTTCGAAAATGGTCTATTGATAGGAATAAAATATCAGATATCAAATATATATATTTTTCGAAAATCCATTAAAATACCAAATTTAAACAAATTTCGAAAATATATGTGTTTATTTAAAAAATAAACTCAAGGAGACTTATCTTTATATTGCAAAATCTTCCGCAAGAGGAAAATAAAGATTGCTTCCTTTATTGCAAGCTTGCAGTTTGAATATATAGATCTCCCAAGTCACTTAGGCTTTTCTTTTCATCGTGCAAATTTTTTTTCTCCTCATTCAAGTCTGAAGATCAACAAGAAGTCGTCAAGCCAACAGTGTTCAGCTTGGGAACGAGGTAAAAAAAACAATTTCTACTTCTCTTTCTTTCAATTTTTTTCAGTTTATTTGAGTACTTTCTACCGAACTTCTTCTTGACTTGCTTCTCCTACGTTTCTTCTCAGGTTATTGTAGCTTTTCTTTTGTCTTCTGAGCCCCGTTACTTGGATTATATCTCGGTAGGGTTCCCTCGGATAATAAAGAAAAACACAATATTTATTGACAAAGAAGCATTCGTTCCGAAAAAATTAATCTGTGGGGCACCAGAATTTTCAAGGTACACAAAATATAGTTTTTTTTGTTTTTTTTTTGGCCCTAGGGGGCCGAACCCTAGGGGATTTTTTATTATTATTATTTTTTTGCCTTAGGGTGACCAAACCCTAGGGGGGCCGAACCCTAGGGAGCAAATCCTAAGAGATTTTGTACCAAAATTTAAACATTGGGAATCGTGATCGTTGTTTTGACCATAACTTTTGTTCCGTTTGGAGTCTCGGGGCCCATAATATATCAAAACGACCGTATCGACGAGTACTTCAAAATCATCGCCAATGGCCACGACACATATCAAAATAACCCAAAAAATGGCTCCGAAGGATGCATTTTGGCTGTCCGAAGTTTTTTGGAAAAATTTCAAATCTTGTTTTTCTTTCATAATTGTGATTTTGATTATTCCCTGACTTCATTTCTTCTTATTCTCAGGTATTCTCTCGTGAAAACCTCAGATTCTCCCCTTGCCATGGTAAGCCTACTCAAGTTCATATGCTTTACTTGACATCCTTAGTACTCTTATATGGAGTCTTCCTTACTTGCAGGCCTCGTCTACCGGATGCTCTGAAGACTTACGATCGCACAACTTTTCCTTCACCAGATAAAGAAGGCTTGTTTCTTTATGTCGCGGCTTGCGGAGGTTGGGACGACTTCCCCCATTCCGGTCGCATTCCCCGCATGTACATAGAGAAACAAGAATACTCTTTCAGTCCATTTCGCTTCCTATCTGACTCATCTAGCCGTCTTCAAGGATGGCAACATTGGACTGACGAAATCCTCGGGAATGTTGAGTATAAAGCTATACTAAAGAGCGCGGGCATATATCGCTGCATTCAGCTATGTAGGGCATTCAGCTATGTAGGGCATTCAACCATATAGGGCATTCAACTATGTAGGGCATTCAACCATGTAGGGCATTCAACCATGTAGGGATCTACGCATCATGACGCCTTTACTGTGTTGATTTCCCACGGGTGCTTTTCTTCATGCACATTCGTTACGTTAGAGTATGTCTGCTTCCTTTTCTTTTTTCAAATTACGTTCTTATTCTATATCTTGCAGTCTTCCTGTTGTTGCTTCGGCTTCTTGTAGCGCATCCAGAGTGTCTCCTAGGGATACCAAATGCGTTGCATACTTGATAGAGGCTTTCAGGCGGATTGACAATTATACTTCATGATTTCATGATGACACAATCCTTTCAGACTTCGTCTCAAGTACCTCCTCGAGTTCCTCCCCCAGGATCCTCTGTTGTCGGGGAGATGAGATTGACTTGCTCTAGAGTAAAGCCGAGGATCCTTGTGTTTAGATTGCTGAGAATGATGATGATGATGATGATGATGATGATGATATTCCCATTGGATTTCTCATGGGTACGGCAAGTGAGGTGGCGACCTCCACAACTTGTGAGCCTAGCTGACATAACATGATTATTGTCGAGTCCTCCTCACCTCATGATGATCGTGGCAGCCTTAATGTTGACGATTTCATGTCTGATGTAGGCTTAGGTCCTGCTGTGGTTAGTACAGTTCCATCTTCACGCCCATATATAACATCTTCTCATGACAGCTTGGAGGATACCGGTGACACCGATGTTGATGTTGATGCTATTATGGCAGTTAATCCTCCTCCCCCGAGGGGGAATCCTTCGAAACCTATTGTTGATTTCCATCCTCCCCAGAAGGATTCTCCCGAGGCGTCACCTAAAAGGGAGGGTACAGTTGCTAGTTCTTTGGGTAGGGGCATCGATGCTTTACTTTCTTTGCCCGTTGAGAAGCTCGCCTTATTTAACTTTCTTTATCTTGATTCTGCCACCTCGCCTTTTAGTGACCTCGGCTATCCATCCAACAACAAAGATGTCATGGAGCTACAGGCATTCTCTAAGCCCGTGAGTTATGTAGCTCCTCTCCCGATGAATATTTGTTCGTGCTGGGCTGGATCTCCTTACTTCTAGGTATGGCTTTTTGTAACGTTTTGTTATTTTCTGTATCAAAGAACTCATTTATATGTCATTTATCATAATAGAGTTTCTGTAGCATTATTGATTGCCTTTAACTTGAATATTTTTCTTAAGACCTCATGTTTAGCATTGAATCATAAGTTATTCAAATTAATACTCCAAGACAACAATATTCATAATAGTGATAGTAAACATACAAATTTTTCGATTTATCGCAAACTAACACTGGAATCCATTTTTTTAAAATCAAAGAATATTCAAGTATAAGTGAAAGTTTGACATTTTTATTAATAATCATATTGCTTTTAACGTAAAGCACAACGTTTCAAAAAAAATTCATAATAATAATAGATTTCTGCTTTTGTCGGATAAAGCATAACGTTCGCCACTTTTAGAGATAAAGTGTAACTTTGAGGACTTATAGTCAGGTGCCTCGATTACTTTTAAAGTTGAAAGTATAACTTTGAGGACTTATAGTCAGGTGCCTCGATTACTTTTAGAGTTGAAAGTATAACTTTGATAACTTTGAGGACTTACACTACCAAAGATCTGGGCATCTGAGACGGACAAAATCCGTCTCAAATACAGCAGAATCCGTCTCAAAATCGATTTTGAGACGAATTTTGAGACGGATTCTGTCCGTGTCAGTTGCTCGCATCGCTAATTCTGTTCGTCTCAAAATCCGTCTCAAAACAAAACCTTAGATACGGAAAATGTCTGTCTCAAATCCGTCTCAGAATATTAGATACGGAAACAATCCGTCTCAGATCCGTCTCAAAACTGATCCATGGAGAGCTGAATTTTGAAACCGATTTTGTCGGTTTCAAATTTGGCGGGCAAAATTGGCGCCCTATTTTAGCACACGTAATTTGAGACAGAAAAGGCCGTCTCAAATCTGTCTCAAAAATGGCAACAACTATTTTTCCTACGTATGTTTTGAGACGAGCACCATCCGTCTCAATTCTGTTTCAACTTTGGCGCCAATATCTTTCCGGAGCGCATATTTTGAGACGGACAACAGCCGTCTCAAACTCGTGTCAATTTTGGCGCCAATATCGCACATTCTTTGAGACAGAAAAAAACTGTCTCAGAATCAGTCTCAATACATTTATTAACAAATTACAAATATTTTCATAATTTAATTTCGAAATCTAAATGAAAGATGCTGTCATAAATATAAAATTGTATTCAACAATCTTGATAATGAAAATAACAACAAAGCAATCCCTTTCTTGAATTCAAATAACTTTTCAACATCAAAATTGTAATAATAGAGTTAAACTCTTACTACATGAAAGCTTAATACAAACACAAGGTTCACACTACCTAATCAAAGAAAGACAAGGCATATTTAGGAATCAGCAATGGTAACCTCGACCTCAACACCAAGTTCAATGGTAATGGAAGTAATCTGCTCAACAACATCAGGAAAGCTGAAGAGGTCAATCACACGTTTGTGGACGCGAAGCTCAAATCTATCACACGTGTTGGTTCCTGGACATTGAAAGGGAAAGGTTTCAAGCCAGAGTAATTTCGGTTATTGAAGCCAAACAAGCAAGCCCTACTATTAGGGAGAATTATACTACTTTTACACATTAAGACGAACATTTAGCACAAAAAATTTCAAAGCATCAAAACGTAGCGGCAATGGAATTGAAACAATCGTTGTACTCCTCAAAGCAACGAGCGACGGGATATGAGAACGCCTATTTCTTTAACTTAAGAATCCAATAATCGAGCTGCATGTATTTTCTTTAACTAATAAAACAAAATGTCATAATCTAAATGTTGTAAATTTGGCATGTCCTATATTAGTATTTTGATGGATTGTTATTTTTATTTTTTGTGATCTTATGCCTCCACAGAGTTTGAGTTATGTATTGGTTTCTAAGAGCTCCATACAAAAAAATTCTAAATAGCTGGTTGATTAAAACTACTTTGGAGTATGATCTGATAACAATTTTCAATGACCAATTTACTAAGACAATGAATCAAATTAAGAAAAAACAATCATAAGTAAATGGCTTGAATATTCACTGAAAATGTAAATCTTGGGTTTCTAAAACATTAGTTTAAATACTTCAGCTTATATGATGTATTGCTAAAATTTCGTTAGTTTGTAAAGATGCATTATTATTATTAGTACTAGTATTTTGATAGCTCAGATGCATTATTAATCGCTACAAACATAAAATAAGAATGATAAGATTAATATATTAGACATGCATAAAACAAGGGCCATTCATATAGACATTATATACCTCGGCTCGAGTTTTTTCCATATTCTCCAATGCCTTCTGCTTTTCTCGTTTCAGGTAATAAGGTTTGAAAATGAATGTCTGCAAATATACATAATATACACAAAATTACAAGAGCATCGGAATTGTCTAGTTGAAGATACTGATCAAGCTAGTAATCTTTACACTTCATTCTCAAATTATTTTAGTTCAAAACATACAAATTAATATTTGTTGGACAAATCTCAGAGAAGCAATCAACAGGAAACTCAGGAAACTAGTAGGAGCAATCACCGAGTATTACTAGCCTTCAACTTCAGCGCTTTAACAAATGTTACAGGATTAGCTCAAGCATCTTAGCCAAGGGATGAAAATAAACTCTTTTACTTATCTTTAATGCTAATGTACAACTTACATGGACATATAGGAGGGCAAAAGCCCAAACAACGTATGGAATTAAACAGGGGAGGGGGCTCACTCAAGATCTATTTCACTGTATAGCTAATATAGCTAGATATCCTTCATTACACATTATATGAAAACTTTCGAAATAAAGAAGTACTAGCTATTTTGGCTTCTTATAAGAACAAGAGAGAAAAATGTGAATGGTAAAAACGTAAACAAAAAATCAGCCCATAACATATTGGGTGGATGTACAGTTCCTCTCAAGGAAAACATAGTCATAGAAAATGTCTCCATTAAAGCTTTTCTGCCTTATAGGATATAGATTGAATCTTTTAAGGGTTTTCCAAATTCCAGAGAATTTATCTGCTTAAATAATAGTTCCAGTTTCTGGTGTAAGTCGCCATATCATATTCAACTGAATTTTACATGCAGAAGACTCAAATTTCTTAACAAAAAAAAACTTCCATCAGAATTCTTAAAGTGACTACACTACTAAGATAATCGAGGTATTGGTTCAAAAGTACAACAGATTGCAGGCGTGGCTCTTTTGAGTTTGCCAAAATAAACAAGGACCTCTAATAAGAGCAAATAAATAGAGAGAAATAACCAAATCAATGGTAGAAACAATTCATCATCTATAAAGAAGTACCTGAATTCTTATTGAGTATAACATGTGGACAGTGCTAAAGTTAGAAATTTTCCTTCCGCCCCTACTTCAATTTCAAGAGCATCGCTGATAAAATAAACGTCAGGAAATAGTTGTTATTAATAAATGCACGACATCATAAGCATGGAAAACAGCATTGAGCACAGACATATGGTGACTAAATTGAAACACACTGAATTATCCAGCTACATGTGTTTTAACCCCTTCTTAAGATAACATGAGCATTGTCTTAATTTCTTAATGCAATAAGGGAATATTAGAGAATTTCCCATGAGGAATTTCTTTTGAGATTTTTATTTATAAATCATTAACCAAGTTAGACTAAAATTACAAAATACATCAAGCATCAACTTGATGAGACATCATCTAATAAAGCATTAAAGCTAAATCAAGCTGTAATAATTCAGCATTAAAGAATGTAGCTAAAATTTCACGGGTACAAATTACAATGATATGCTTACAAGGCTAAAAATAGGACAAATACTAATAAAGTCAGCGAAAGTACCTTCCTACTTTTCTAGCAATGCAGCCATGAGACTTTGAGGAAAAGCGGCAAGTGTAATTAGCTGCTGCACCAAAGGAGCTTGTGGATTGATGATCTAATTTTTACCCCCTTTCTGTTTCAGATTTTGTTAAAAAAATGCAGACAAGTGGAGACCTTAATCTGATTGGGCAGTTTGGTGTCCGGCTTTACTAGGTATATCATGTCGCGGACTATGTAGAAGTTATTAGCAATTTCAGAGGACACATGAAGTCATCATTTGGGCAGTTTGGGCCAAATGATATTTGGTGTATAAAAAAGAACCTCTAAACTACACAAATTGAAAAGAAAATCCAAACAGAGACCAACAACTGAAGCTTGATAGTCAGTAATGCCGTTAACATACTCCAACACACTTAGTATTAAGGTAAATAACCAACTAACCCTGATAGTATAGTCTATCAGATAGTACAATGCAGAAGGACCAAGACAGAATCAAATTTGGCATTAGCTATAGTTAGAAAAATGATAACTTGAATGCATGGACCAAGTGAATAATAATCAGCAGCATTTTGCTTTTAAATGGGTACAAAATAGTATCATAAAAGATAGAAGGCTAAAGTGGAAAGAACAAATGAAATAATCCTTACAGAAATAATACTTAAGACAACAATACGCAACAAAGAGCTGTGACACCACCAAGTAGCCAAAGCAAATAAGCAACCATATAAAATTTCACACAAGTTAGCAATGAGTCCTACAACAGGGCAACAAGTATATCAGTATAAAATGCATGTAAATGAACTCCTTCATCTTTGCTTATGTACAAACCTTTTTATGGAATGAACCACACACATTATTTCCAAAGATCACAACAATCCCTAGCAGCTACAGAAACATCGAAATAAATTAATTATAATCTGATAAGTAGCATCAACAAAAAAAACAAGGAGATCATAAATTTGGCTTCTAGAATTGACAACAGACTACTTGTATTGGAAACTTAATGGAAGATTCTCAGATTAAAAAAAAGTACACACCATTTTAAGCATTAACATAAAAGTAGAAAGACCAGTTGCAAAAATTTACACACCATATTAAGCATTAACATAAAAGTAGAAATACCAGTTGCAATTAGTGTCAACATTTATGGGAAAAGGGCAGCAAATGACATCAACTGATTAAAATAAAATTATTGTGTCCAGCAGGGAAACTGGAAGGCAGAAACTTTATTATAATTGCACACTTAAGCACCATATTTATATTACGTATTCACTCTTAGTAGTTCCCATTTGAAATGAATCAGGAGTGAATAGTATAAAAGCATTGGATCAAACATTTGAATTGGTTCTCTTTAGATTACTTTAATAACCTAATAAAGACACAACTAACATAAGATGCCTTACGAGTGAATGATGACTGTAACTCGTTCATTTTTTATGCGCAACTTATCCATTTTGGGGCAGTGGAATAAAATATGGATCCTTCACGATCAAGCTGGAGTATCCACCTGTACAGAAAGCAAAGTGGTTCATAAACATCCAATAGAAATTTGTAGCAAAAAATAATATTAATGCCCGACAACATATACCATGAGACAACAACACGAATTGTACCATCATTAGATGCCTTTATGCATATATCAACATCCCCATGACTGTCTGGCTGTTTCCAAAAGTTGAATTCAAATATTTTGAAAGGTTCTGACAGTTGGATGAACATAGAAATGAGTACAAAAGTAAGAAAACTTTTCTAAAGAACTAGTTTAAACAATAAAATATTCTACTTACCAGTTTCATTTCTTCTTTCATAGCATCACAATGCATGGCAAACTGTTGTTGTTTGACACATAAACTTGTCTCCATCCCACTCGAGACAAGATGTATGAGATGTATGTCATGTGACGCATTTGCTTCATTACTAACAAGATCATGTAGCTTCCACAAGCATGGGCATTCAACGAGCTGAGAGGAAAACAACAATTACATTAATAACGATAATGTAATGGTGTGGGTGATTAAATGATTAAACAAATTCAATTAGTCTTGAAAAAGGAGAACCTAGTCACAGACATGCATCACATAACTAGTTAACCAAATGTAGACATGATAATGAAAATCAGTAAGGTCACATAATACTTCACCATCACCAAGTCCACTATCAAAGGTTAATACTTCATCATCACCAAGTCCACCAGTTTTTCAGGTGAAGGCCTCAGCTGTGAAATGGGTTCTTGATTACGTTCCCATCGTCTTCAAACGAAGATCCCAGACAAGGCAATGTATGGTGGAGGATCAGTCTTTTCCATCTTCGGACTCTGGAGTAATGGAGAAGAAGTTTCGACAAGTTCTTGAACTTGGCTGCTGGTAATGGTAATTCAATACTACAGAAGCAGAGTGGGGTTGGACCTTAAGTAAATGTCTATATAGTTTTTGCAACTACGTAAGCGCAGTTTTAATGGCATTTCCATACATGTAAATATTTGTTTCATTCTACTAGCAATGCAAGGCCTCAGCACCTTTTAAGCAAAGCGGAAAACATACATGTAAATATTTGTTTCATTCTACTAGTAATGCAAGGCCTCGGCACCTTTTAAGCAAAGCGGAAAAAAAGACATCGTAAAACAGAGGAATCATTATCATACATGTAATTGTCTCTTATAGTATCTACAACACAACCAGTTTTTTCATTGATTGGCACGTTGTAAACCACGCTAGATTGTGAAGAATGAAAAGAAAATGGAAAACATCCAACTATTCAATAGAAATGGTCTGAATTTCAATAGCATGTTCATTGAGTTCTGACTTACACTTGAAAGCTGGCATAATATGAGTTTGTAGTAAAATTTGGGTGGACAATTTATAAATCATTTTCAAGTCTAACAATTTGATCCAAAAGAATTTTGTAAATGATTATATATTACTGGCCTTGCAACAAAGAGAGACGAATACAGGCATAACACCAGGGACCAGCAGCCAAAGCAGAGAACAAGTACTATGCTAATGCCCAAAACCCTGTAATTTAGTCCATAGACTCTACTTTTAACAATTAATGTGCATGTTCCCCGAGTAAAAAACATAAAAAATGGTCATAATAGTGAAGAGGCTTACTTTTTAGTGCAGTTGGTGGCAATAGAAGGTAGCTGAACTAGAATTGACAAAAAGAAGAGATGTTTTTGTTGAACCAAATAGCTTCCTCCCACAAGAGCCCTTGCCTGCAAAAAAATAGAAAATTGGTATGATTGTTGGATATCACTGGTAGTTGCAAAGAAAAGGAAAGATGTTCAGTTTCCACATGCTATTGGGAAAATGATGAACTCACTGATCCTTGATAAGCAACCAAAATCTCTGTACGCATTGTTATATAGAGAGCTTGTTTAGTGCATTCAGTGAGTTGGAAAAGTGCGTTTAGGTGGCTTTTAGGCCCCAAACTCACCGTAAAACATGAGAGGGTCTTAAAAGTTTGCGTTTGTGAGTTAAAAAAAGTTACGTTTCAAATAAGTTGCGGTTATACAAACAAGATTTTCAATATTTTTAAGTGCGTTTGAACTCCGAAAGCCTTAGAAGCCCCAAAAGCTCTAAACCAAACATGTACATAAGCTACAAAATCTCAATGCATCAAATATTGACAACACAAATACATTATTCTTATCTCTCTTATCTCCACATCACGCAATCTGTTTGTTTCAAAAAATACTGGATATAGTTTTAAAAACCCAGATTTCAAGTACACTGAAAAAACATGATATAATGAAATGTACAATTACAAGTAATAACAAATATCAAGAATTTTGAGCTTTAATGTAATTAAATTCAAATGGGTATGCTTCTGAAAACATCTATCTTACTGCAAGTTTGATTTTGTACAGGGATTTCTGTTAATCATTTTTACAAACATCTTACGTACAACTTTTTCAAGGCGAAACTCAGCCAAAAACTTGCACATGGTTTCCAGTCTCAAAATTGCTCAATAATGTTATGGGAATGGAAAATATAGTTGATGGGAAAAAGATGAACTTACTTTTTGATGCATTCACTTCACACCGGACACAAGGAGTAGACTGATTTTACCAACACCTACTACTGCAGTCTCAAGTATACATAGTCAAGCCTTTTATCACCGTTCTTTCTGGAATTTGAGTTCTGGAAATTAATGACTAAGAAAGAATTTAAAATTAAGATTTGCCATAGTAAAATCACAGAAAACTACACATCCTTTACCTATTCAACTCCTTATAAGACAAAATTGGTCAATCAAAGCAATCACGTTCAGCTTTTCCTTTGCTATGAGAGAGGAGAAATGACCAAATTTAAGATTAACCACTAATCAAACCAAATTGAAAACCTAATCAAAATCATTAGCATCAAAATTAAAACCAAATCGTACAGTCTGAACCTGAAATTAGAAGAGAGGGAGACTGAAACCCACGATGGTGGAGAAACCACGGGAGACTAAAACCTACGGCGGTGGAGGCACGATGGTGGAGGCACTGAAACCGTAGTAAAGAGGAAGCACGATCGTTGGTTTCACAGCCCTAATGACCTTTCAGTTCTTCAATACCTTCAATTTTTTCAATAGCTTTAAAACCCTAACCCTCAAAACCATAGCTTTGAAATAGGAAGAAGAGGAATAGGAGGGAGGGAAAACAAATTTGGACGAAATATTGGTAGCGGCAAAGACAAGAGGAAAAGAAAGACGGGAAGAAGAGGAAGATGAAGACGAGAGAATGAGGGGAAAAATTGGGCGAAAAATTGGTAGCCACAAAGAGGAGGGAGACAGTGGAGACCCAAAATTTAGTGTGTATCAATTAGTGGGAGTGAAAAACTTATAGCGGGAGTGGGAAAGAAAGGTACTAGTACTAGAGGGGATATAGTATTAGGGATTATTTTATTATTATTATTTTAGTTTTTATTTTTCTTTTTAGGGAATAATTGTTATTATATTATTATGTCTAATTTTTTATAAGTTTAGTTCGGTTGCATTTTTTTATCATTTTCAGATCCTATAACGACGGTATTACGTTCGTCTTACGTTTTATAGTGGCAAACAATTGACGCTAGTCTTCCCGCCTAATCTATATCGACGGGAGTATACCGATCGGGTATAAACACTCCTCAGCTTATGGGGATTATGGTGACGGGTTTTAGCACTGGTCGTCATATTTCGTCATTGTATCGCATTTCTCTTGTAGTGAATTGTGTTCCATACCTGTAACTAATTAGAGTAATATGCAATTTGTTGCTGAAAATAAAACTTCGTTTTAATAGATTGAAGTAATTAATCTACGCGATCTGAGTTTTGGTGATAAAAAATTATAAATACAGAAGACAGAAACGAGTTTGGGATGGGAATTGAAAAGCAAAATGGGGACTTCATGGACGCTAGGGATTTTCAATTGAAAAGAGAGAAGATCGATCTTTGGCAGCTAGGATTTTCAATTGAAAAAACAGAACATACGGAACAATAGTAAGGAGTAAGCAGTCGATCCTTATTTATTTATTTATTTAAGACTATTTTAGTCTTATTTTCTTTTTTTTTGTTGATATAGTTGGAGGGAATTGTTGGAGGAAAACTGAAAAACTGAGACGAACTATATCCGTCTCTAAAATGCATTTAAAAATCTTTAAAAAATAATCAATTTTTAAGACGACTATATCCGTCTCTAATTTTGTTTCTAAAATAAGGAGGGATTTGGAGACTAATATTTGGAGGAAAAATAAAAGTCTGAGACGAAAATTTCGGTCTCTAATCCGTTTCAAATATAAATATTTATTTCTTTTTATTATTATTAATCTGAGACGAGCACGGTTGGTCTCAAATCTGTTTCAAAAATCTGTTTAATTTTTTAAAAAAAATACTTGATTGTTGAGACGGCTAAATCCGTCTCTAATTCCATCTCTAGAATTTGAGACGTCATTGGCGGTTTCAAAATCCGTCTCTATTTTTTACTTCCAAAACATTTCGAGACATAGCAGAATTTCGGTTTCTAAGTCCGTATCAAATTGCTAGAATCAGAGACGGAACTTAATCCGTCTCTAAAAATCGATTTCAGATGCCCAGATTTTTGGTAGTGTTATAGTCAGGTGCCTCGATTACTTTTAAAGTTGAAAGTATAACTTTGTGCCTTATCCCTTGGTACGTCGTGCCTATTATTTGGCGTATAGGGTTTCATAAGGGCTTAAGTTGCATGTCTCGTCACTTGGTCATCCAATTTCTTGGCAAGTGCAATCTACGAGGACTTGACCACCATCGTGGGTGGATTTTTAATTCGTCAATTCTTGTGTCTCCTCCCTTGGTCATCCAATTTCTTGGCAAGGGATACTCTTGAGTACTTCAACCACCATTTTCTAGTGGACCACCATCTTGGGTGATTTTTTTTTTCCGCCACATTTTTTTTTTCATCCTTTCGACCTCTTGGGCTACACCATGGGTACTAATGTTGCATGTTTCTTTTCCTTTGTGGTTTGGAAGTGGCTTTTCATACACGGTGCTTTTCTTTTCACAGTTCGATTTCTCCGACTGCCAGCTTCTCATGGTATATCCTCCGCATACTGTAACAGTCCATAGTGGAATGTCCTGCGTACTGGTGGTACACACAAAAATCTGGTCTTCTTTTCATCTCTTACGTCACCACAAATTTAGGCTTTGGAGGTTTCACCACTCCGTGCTCAACCCATTGTTCGTACAGGCCCCTGAATGCCTTCTCACTGCATGTGATAGCCTCTGGAACTGACATCCTAGTATACTTGCCCCCAATTTTTCCTTTACTTCGTTCAAAATTTCGCTCATTTTTCTCCCTCTTTCCCCCTTGTGGTTTTGACTGAGAATCAGCCAAAGCCACAGTTGTTGTTCTCTTACCCTTCCATGTAACCATCGCATGGTTGATGGGCACTGTCACGATTCCTCCCAAATCTTGTGCAAAGGATGAGAGGGTTGCAAATGAATCACAGGCCTTTGTAATGACATGGGGCTTGAAGGAGTCTAGAGCACCATTGTTGCATATGCTAACCAAGTTCTTCTCTTCAATTGGCTCGGCACACTTCTGTGCTTGGGCCCTGAATCTATCCACATAATCTGACAGCTCCTCATTCGGCTTCTGCTCGAATCGCATCAGTTCTACAATAGTTACATGTTTCTGCACATAGAAAAATTTCTTAAAAAATTGCAGTTTCAGATCATCCCAATCATGGACTGATCCCTTATCCAAGTTATAGTACCAACTGAAGGCACTATCCGTCAAGGTCTTGTTGAATTCCCTCATCAACAGATTATGGTTATTCACCTCATCATAACCCAACCATGGAGACATCGACTCCACAAACCTAGCAATGTGCTCCCTGGCATTCCCTTTCTCCCCGTTATACTTTGGGAACTGCGGGGGGTGCTCAATATACCCTGCCGGATAAGGTTGTCTCCGTACATGTGCCGGGTAGGGTGGAGTAAAGTCCAACTCTGAAGGTCGGGATGTCTGCTTGCGAAGTTGATTGATTACATCGATCATATCATCCTTCGTCACATACTGACTCGTGGTATGGACTCTCTGAGGGGCTGTGATGTATTGATGCATAGGAGGTGCGTATGGTAAGGAAACTGGCTGGTGTACACTTGCATCCTGCACAATTTATATCGACGGTGCTTGTTGACTTGTTCGTTGGATGTGACTCGGGATGGTCAGTATCTGCACTTGTGAAAACGCTGGGAGAGTGGTCGGGATGATGTTGGGCTGAGGCTAACTTGCTTCCAATCTGAGTTGTGGCACATCACCACTGTTTTGGGGCTCCAAGTTGATGATTGGAATCGGCTGACTCTCCGTTGTTGGAAGCATAGTCGGATTCTCTTTGTTGTTGCTATTGTCCTCCACTTCTGCTCGTTCCCCCTGCGAACTTCCTGGGAACATAGCCCTGAAAGTGGGGATTTGCATCAACTGCTGGTGGAAATTCCCCATCTCTTCCTGCTTCCTTTGCATTTCCAGCATCATGGTCATCATCATCCCTTGGCCTTCTCGTGCCTCCTGTAATGCTTTGAGCATCTCCATCTGCACAGCATTCGCAGTTGTCTGCGTTCCAGTTACTTCCTCGCCTTGCCTTCCTGCGTTTGGCTGTCTAGCACTGGTTTGTTGTTGATCAGCCATTGGAGGTGATGTTGAAATTCCTTCCGAAACGTCTTCTAAGATGGGTTGATCAAAATCCAGATTCGCGCTTTGGAGCACTGGATTCACTTGCTTTAAAATCGGATCCGGTGAAGTGATGCTTGTTGTCGGTGAAACTCTTCCTGTAATTCTCCCACTTCGAGTTGTGGGCATACCCTTCACGAATTCTACACCTCCCCAGCAGAGTCGCCAAATAAATGTAGGTAAGAAAATTACACCTTGTTAGGGTTAGGGTTTCGTGTTGGCTGGAGAGGAGAGAATTCCACGAAGAGCACGAAATTAATTGATTAATTGAAGAGGGGAGAAGAACAGGTAGGCAATTACTCCAATGACACGAGGCAGAACTCTCAGAATCCGGAAACCGGGTTAGGGTAGCAGGGATTCCAAGAGCCTTCTTGAGTCTTCGAGTTGAGAGAGAGAGTTTCAAGTGTTTAGAGCTTCCAAGAGTCTAAGTGTAATGTCTTGAGAGCCATCCCCTTTTCTTAGAATATAGGAGCTATTTATAGAGTTTTTCTGGAAAATAGTCACATGTCAGGCACATGTTTTAAGGGAAATTCCCGAAATATCCTTTAATTATGTTTTAAAGGAGAAATTCCAGAAATGTCCTTTAATCATCAAAGTAATGCCCAAATTGCCCTGTTCTTCTAGCCACCAATCCAATCCCTCAATCAATTCCCAAAATGGGTCGCATCCACGAGTCTTCTGCCTTGGAACACGTGGAGACTTCCCCGGGTCTAGTACATTTAATTAGGTCACATAAACCCTAATGTGTACATTTAACTAGGTTTTTTGTAAACCCTAATTTATACATTTAATTCAATTAGGTCATGTGAACCCTAATATGCACTTGGGCCCACACATACAAAAGCATCATGATAAAAGCTTAAATCATATGAGGCTAATGAAGATAAAGATGACGTTGAGAGGATATGTATCTACCATGACAGATGAAACAAACTTGGCGCAGGTGAGGTTTAGGGAGTCATTGCCGACAGGCTTCATTAGCGACGGCCTCGCCTTCAAGAATGACATCAATGGCGACGGCGTGACTCCCATCGACAATAGTCCATTCGGTAATGACCATTTTTTTGGCCTATAGACTATAGTGTTTCTCTTTAAGGGTTTTTCATGTTCAATATTGTGTTTTACTTGTGGACGGTTATTTGTTATTTTCACTCTCATTATTGGATTTGTTTATTTTCTATTTAATTGCACAAAAGAAGAAAAAATAATTCTTGAAATTGAGAATTATATATATATATATATGCGCTAAAATTAGGCAGCGGTCCGGCAGCCATAATACACAACATTATCCTTCCTAAACACTTGTCATTATAAGTAACATTTATAATTTGAATGCAAATGAAAAGTTAAAAACCTATCATTATATATAAAGCGTACTGACGATGGGTGGTGGCAACAGGATAATGGCGAAATAAATAACATTATTATAGTTATAGTTTGTCAATAAAGTCACATTCAAACACAACCATGGCAGCCAAGGACAAATACCGACATGGTCAGTCAAAAAAAGACCAAGCTAATCTTATATAATTTTTTTAAAAAATAAAATTAATTCAATAAAATTAAAGTAAAGTAATCACGATAGTTGTAATTTGCTAATAAATAAAGTCACATTCAAACACAGCTGAGGACAAAGAATATGGAACCTTCACAGCAATATCACAGTCAAAAAAAGCCTATTCGAATACTATACTATATATATCAGACTCCACTGCCTTTTCTTCAATATCACTTCTAACATGAATTCCCAGCGCATGAACCGAGCTGCATTTTCTTTTTCCTTATTTTGCATTATTTTAGCTCATCAACCGAACTGCATTTTCTTTTTACTACTGAACCATTATCCTGATTTTGCATTAAGCGCTTGTGATTTTCCGGCTATCTTCAACTTTGGCGATGGAACCGGATCATATACCGCTGCCTTTGAAGAATCACCCCCTTTTTATGGACAATCCTACTTTAATGGGACATCAGGAAGAGCCTCTGACGGACATATCGTGATTGATTATATCGGTATGTACCACTATTTGAATTATATGTATGCGATACTTTAATAAATTTACCCAATTACCCTTATAACTCATTTTTAGCCAGATATATAGTATAGTCTAATAATTGTAACTCAGTTCTGTAAGACTGCTAAATAAATGTTCAAAATCAACTGCTTTCATCATACTTTTAAGTGTTGTGGGTAAGGAAATTACGCCTTGCTAGGGTTAGGGTTTCGTGTTGGCTGGAGAGAAGAGAAATCCACGAAGAACACGGAATTGATTGATTGATTGATTGATTGAAGAGGGGAGAAGAACAGGTGGCCGATTACTCCAATGACACGTGGCAGAACTCTCAGAATCCGAAAACCGGGTTAGGGTAGCAGGGATTCCAAGAGTCTTCTTGAGTCTTTGAGTTGGGAGAGAGTTCCGAGTGTAATGAGCTTCCAAGAGTCTAAGTGTAATGTCTTGAGAGCGATCCCTTTTCTTAGAATAGAGGGGATATTTATAGAGTTTTCCTGGGAATAGTCACATGTCAGGCATATGTTTTAAGGAAAATTATCAAAATACCCTTTAGTCATGTTTTAAAAGCAAAATTCTAGAAATGCCCTTTAATCATCAAAGTAATGCCCAAATTACCCTGTTCTTCTAGCCATCAATCCAATCCCCCAATCAATTCCCAAAATGGGTCGCATCCACGAGTCTTCTGCCTTGGAACACGTGGAGACTTCCCCGGGTCTAGCACATATATTTTTGTCTAATCTGTACATTTAATTAGGTCACATGAACCCTAATTTGTACATTAATTAGGTTTTTGTAAACCCTAATTTGTATATTTATTAGGTTTTTGTAAACTCTAATTTGTACATTTATTTCAATTAGGTCATGTGAACCCTAATATGCACTTCGGCCCACATTTGCCCCGTACGCGAGAGTCACGATTTCTGAGAGATGCTCGTGCAAAATACTCCAAGCTTTTGAATGATTTTGTGTAATTCCACTTGTTCAAATCTTGAACACAAGAGTTCTAGAAGAGGGAACTCCTAGGGGTAAAACCATTAGGGTTAAACCCTAGGGAGGCAAGACCTAAAAGGGCTCTTCCTTGGATCTCTTGGTAGATCATCTGAAAGCTTCCACATCTTGCTCAATATTTATTTTCTTATTTTTTAAGAATTAACACAAGCAAGATCATCAGATATCACTAAATAAAATCCAATAATCAAATCTTATTTTATTATTTGGAAACAAAATCTTCTTTTATTAGAGTTTTATAAAACAAGATCTTTTTCCGTTATATATATATATATATATATATATATATATATATATATATATATATATATATATTAATTTCAAAATTTTCTTATTGTTAAGAATAAAATATCAGATATCAAACATATATATATTTTTCGAAATTCCTATTAAAATATCAAATCTAAACAAATTTCAAAAATATATATTTTTGTGCAGAAACATGCTCAAATAAACTTATCTTTATATTTCGAAATCTTCCTTAAGAGGAAAATAAAGGTTGCTTTCTTTGCAATTGCAAGCGTGCAGTTTGAATATATACATCTCCCAAGTCACTTAGGCTTTTTCTTTTCATCGTATAATTTTTTGTCTTGGCATTTTCTCTCCTCCTTCAAGTCTAAAGATCACCGAGAAGTCGTCAAGCAAATGTTCTTCATCGTGGGAAAGAGGTAAGAAAGCAATTCCACCCCTATAGGGCCGAATCCTAAGGGTTGAACCCCATAGAGTCTGTTAGGAATCATGGTTTAAATTTGATGTTGTGTTCTTAATGAAAATGTGAATCAGTAGCCAAATACTGTAAAGTCCTTTAATGAAAGACATATGTACAAGGACTTAGAAAAGATCAAACGTGTTAGGTTGATCTAAGCTATATTGAATATATGACACATCCCAGCAAACTGTAAAGTCCTTTTTGAAGGTGATGTACAAAGGACTTAGAATAGAAAAGATCAAAATTGTTAGGTTCATCTTGTATGCTAATCGTAGAGTACTGTCATACTCCAAGCAAAAGGACGTAGAGCTTTGTCACCAGGGCGTAGAGCCTCATCGTCAGAACGTAGAGATTCCTCGGCAGGACGTAGAGCTTCCTCGGCAGGACGTAGAGCTGCCTCGTCAGGACGTAGAGCTTCCTCGGCCGGACGTAGAGCTGTCTCGGAAGGACGTAGAGCTTCCTCGTCAAAGACATAGAACTTCAGGACGTAGAGCCTTCTCGACAGGACGGCGAATAGTCTATGCCAGTACTCACAGTCTAATTAGCACCTTTGTTGAAGAACATAAAGGGAAAGCATTGAGGTTATTTCCAAATTGACCAAAATGAAGGTCGAAGATCACAGTAAATATCTACAAATACCAAAAGCGACTGCAACTCTAAACACACTGATGACACTATGGCTAAGCAAGAACGTAGAGTCAGATGTCAGATGAGCAACTCAGATCTAAGAATGAATACTCTAAAGTTGCCCATAACGAATAAACAGTGGAATGACCTGCCCAAGATAGTTGTTGAATATTAAACAACGAGTGGGGAGCAAACAGCTACAATCTGCTGACAGTCAGAGCATTACCCTTACCACTGTCTTGATATAGGCTAATGGAAGCTGACTCACCTCACTACTACAGTCAACAAGGAATAAACTATTTCTATGCTCAACAACATATCTCAACAAAAAGAATAGATGCAACGGACACATTTTAACGGAAAGATTTCTCAGAAGCATCTACATAAGGCAGAAAGAATGAAGATTCAGATCAAGCAAGTACAACGAAAAGAAGATAACATCTGAAACATCATTCTACAACCCAAAAGGGATACATCTTGCTTCGCTGCTGAGTTTATCAATCATATGCTTCAGGCAACTTAGTAGCAACAAAATAAATCACTCTCTATCAAGTGAAAGGGTCAACAGGTGACCAACCTAAGTCAAGTCTGCTGGACTTGCTGAGTACCAGAGGGTACAAGAGACTCTAAGGCTGCTGGTCTTAGTTTACAGAGTTCTAAGGCTGCTGGCTTTGAAGAGTACGTTTGAGTACTGGTGTTCCAAGGCTGAAGGTCTTGAAGGAATCTTTGTGATTCAGTTGTAACGATATCCTTAGTGGATTTGCTACTCGAGGAGTAGAACAGTGGAGTAGGAGTCTTGTGTGCTCCGAACCACTTAAATTCTTGTCTCTATCTCTTTGCACTTATTAACTGTCATAACTGCTATAACTGTTTCATTGCTGCTTCATTACATTCTTTACTACCAGTCCATTTCTACAAGGGGTTCTTACAAACTATATTCCGCTGTGCTTAGTAATTGAATATATTAACTAAAACTGTTAAGTCATCTCTTTGGAAAGAAAAAGAAACGCAAAAGTTTTAAAGAATCTATTCAATCCCCCCCTTTCTAGATATCTTTTGTGCCTCTGGAAACTAACAGAGTCATCTTTCCTTCTTCTTTTTCTTTCAATTTTTTAGTTTATTTGAGTACTTTGTTCCGAACCTCTTCTTGACTTGCTTCTCCTACGTTTCTTTTCAGGTCATTGTAGCTTTTCGTTTATCTTCCGAGCTCCATTACTTGGATTATATCTCAGTAGGGTTCCCTCGGATAATAAAGAAAAATACAATATTTATTGCAACAAAGAAGCATCCGTTCCGAAAAATTGATTTATGGAGCATCAGAATTTCCAAGGTACACAAAAGAAATTCCCCTAGGGGGCCGAACCCTATAGGTGGCTGAACCCTATATGGAAAATTAAGCCAAGCAAAATTTTTTTTCAAGAACCCCTAATTTTCCTTTTGTCTTCTGAGCCCCATTACCTGGATCACATCTCGCTAGGGCTCCCTCGAAATAATGAAGGAAATTGGCATTTTTAGAAGAAATCGTGAAGAAAACACACAAAAGAAATTTCTCTTTGACGGGACCTCGTATGACCGAACCTTAGGAGGCCGAACCCTAGGAGGGTGAACCCTAGGGGAGCCGAACCCTAGGAGCTCTAACCCTAGGGGGCGAACCCTAGGAAAAAAATATCACCAAAAATTAAACATTGGGAATCGTGACCGGTGTTTTGACTATAACTTTTGTTCTGTTTGGAGTCTCGGGGCCCATAATATATCAAAACGATCGTATCGACGAGTACTTCAAAACTCATCACCAACAGCCATGAAGCATACAAAAATAACCCAAAAAATGGCTCCGAAAGATGCATTTTGGTTGTCCGAAGTTTTTTAGAAAAAATTCAAATCTTATTTTTCTTTCATAATTGTGATTTTAATCCTTCTCTGAATTCATTTCTTCTTCTTTTCAGGTATTCTCAAGTGCAAATCTCATATTCTCCCCTTGTCATGGTAAGCATACTCAAGTTCATTTGCTTTACTTGACATCCTTAGTACCCTTATGTGGAGTCTTCCTTACTTATAGGCCTCGTTTACCGGATGCTCTGAAGAGTTGAAGACTTTCAGGGTAACTCCCTTCGTCAATAATTGGGGAAAGGCTCCCTTTTTTGGGCCTTTTGACACTTTTTGGGAGCAAGTCCGGACTTACGATCACACAACTTTTTCTTCACCAGAGAAAGAAGGCTTGTTTCTTTATGTCGCGGCTTGCGGAGGTTGAGATGACTTCCCCCATTCTGATCGCATTCCCCGCATGTGCATAGAGAAACAAGAATACCCTTTCAGTCCCTTTCGTTTCCTATCTGACTCATCTGGCCGTCTTCAAGGATGGCAACATTAGACTGACGAGATCCTTGAGAATGTTGAGTATAAGGCTATACTAAAAAGTGCGGTTATATCTTGTAGCCTCTCTGCTGTCGCTTCGGCTTCTTGTAGCCCATCCAGTCTGTCTCCCAGGGATACTGAGTACGTTGCATACTTGATAGAGGCTTTCAGGAAGGCTGGCAATTATACTTCATGATGTCATGGTGACACAATCCTTTCAGACTTCATCTCGGGTACCTCCTCGAGTTCCTTCCCCGAGATCCTCTGCTGTCGGGGAGATGAGAGTTACTTGCTCTAGAGTAAGCTGAGGATCCTTGTTTTTAGATTGTCGAGAATGATATAATGATGATGTTCCCATTGGATTTCTTATGGATACGGCAAGTGAGGTGGCAACCTCCACTACTTGTGAGCCTCCTTGACATAACATGATTGTTGTCGAGCCCTCCTCACCTCATGATGATTGTGTCAGCCTTAATGTTGACGATTCTATGTTTGATGTGGGCTTTAGGTCCTGCTATGGTTAGTACAGTTCCATCTTCACGCCCACATACAACATCTTCTCATGACAGCTTGGAGGGTACCGGTGACACCCATGTTGATGTTGATGCTATTATGGCAGTTAATCCTCCTCCCCCGAGGGGGAATCCTTCGGAACCTATTATTGATTTTCATCCTCGCAGAAGGATTCTCTCGAGGCTTCACCTGACAGGGAAGGTACAGTTGCTAGTTCTTTGGGTGGGGGCATCGATATTTTACTTTCTTTGCCCGTTGAGGGGTCACCTTATTTGACTCTCTTCATCTTGATTCTGCCACCTCGCCTTTTAGTGACCTCGGCTATCCACCCAACAACAAAGATGTCATGGAGCTACAAGCATTCTTTAGGCCCGTGATTTGTGCAGCCCCTCTCCCGATGAATATCATGATTGTTTTCCAAGTGGCTCCTACTATAGCTTCCTTCAATCCAACCGGAGAGCTTGTTCCTTTGAGGGATTTCCAGGTTCCTTCCTCCAGTCAGGAAAGTCTCACGCGTCTCTTAGTTTGGTTCCCACAGATACTTGATCGGCTACATATTCGTGAGGCCTCCTTTTAGACCCTCTTATTAGCTCAACTTGTAAGTTTTGTTCTTGAGATGCACAGTCTTTCTCTACGTTCTCTATGAACAGAGGACATAGATATCAGAGTTGTGAGGTTGATAACTTGTTGGCCTTGACACTTCTGTTTTTTGTGCTGGGCTGGATCTTCTTACTTCTAGGTATTGTGTTGTTGCACTGCGCGTTCGGAGGTCACTTCACGTCATCATGAGAATTACTTACTTTCGGTAGAGCTTTTGGGGCTTCAAGATATCATGGCTAAATTGAAGATCAAGCTTTAGAAATTTGAGTCGGCTGCTCAAGACCTTAGGGGAATGATAACATCAAATACGAAGGCTTGAGATACCGCTATTGTTGACTTTGAGGCTTTAGTTATGTCCCCTCTTCAGTTTGATATGTCTTAGCCTTTAGATCATGGCTTTTTGTAGCTTTTTGTTAGTTCTTGTATCACAGAACTCATTTATATATCATTTATCATAATAAAGTTTCTTTAGCATTATTGATTGCCTTTAACTTGAATTTTTCCTTAAGACCCAATGTTTAGCATTGAATCTTACGTTATTCAAATTAATACTCCAAGACAACAATATTCATAATAGTAAGAGTAAACATGCAATTTTTTAAGTAACATGCTTTTTTTTTTGATTTTTCGCAAACCAACACTTGTAGGGCCGGCCCATACATTAAACGAATTAAGCAATGGCTTAAGGCCCCCAAAATTAAAAAGGCCCCCAAAATTTTAATAACCCATATATAGAGCTACTAAGTAGGCATTTTATAAGAAAAATTTTCTTGAATTTTTATCATCTAACTAATGTGGGACTTAAGGACTTTTTATAAAGAAAACTTCTTTCAACTTTTATCATCTAACCAATGTGGGATTTAGAGATAATAACAATAACAAAGGCATTTTACACATGTATTTTTTTGGTTCAAATGTCCCATATCGACACCACAAGAAACTTAAGTTTAACAATAAGCTATAAGAATGAGAAGCCTTTTGGCTATAAGAATAAGAGGTCTTTTGGTTCAAATGTAATTTTGTTTCAAAGTCCCACAAGAAACTTAAGTTTAACAATAAGCTATAAGAATAGGAGGCCTTTTGGCTATAAGAATGAAAGACCTTTTAGTTCAAATGTATTTTTGTTTCAAAGTTCCACAAGAAACTTAAGTTAACAATAAGCTATAAGAATGAGAGGCCTTTTAGTTATAAGAATGAGAAGCCTTTTGGTTCAAATGTATTTTTGTTTCAAAATTCCAGAAGAAACTTAAGTTTAACAATAAGCTATAAGAATGAGAGGCCTTTTGGTTCAAAGTCCCACAAGAAACGTAAGTTTAACAATAAGCTATAAGTTAAGTGGCCTTTTGGCTATAAGAATGAGAGGCCTTTTAGTTCAAATGTATTTTTTTTCAAAGTCCCATTTCGTCTAATATACATCTATTGTCTTACCGGTTTTATAAGTAGAAGAGAGTTCAAGATTAATATAACCAATGTGAGACTTAGGAACAACCAAACCTTCGCTTGATATTCCTTTTATAAAAAAAATTTCCTTTAACTTTTATCATCTAACCAATGTGGGACTTAAAACAATAACAAAGACATTTTACACATGTATTTTTTGGTTCAAATGCCCACATTGACACCACAAGAAACATAAGTTTAACAATAAGCTATAAGAATGAGAGGCCTTCTGGTTCAAATATATTTTTGTTTCAAAGTCCCACATCGTCTAATATACATCTCTTGTTTTACCTTTGTTTTATAAGTAGAAGAGAGTTCAAGATTAATTTTTGTAAATAAGTATATTGGCCTGGGTTTAGTCTTTGTCGGGCTCGGTCTGAAGGCTTTAACAAGCCACATTATTGTATCAAGTCTGGCCTACCAATTGAATGGTTAAAAAATGCCCCAATTTGATATTTGACTTGAGGCCTCCAAAAAGTTTGGACCGACCCTGAACACTTGAATCCATACTTTTAAAATCAAAGAATATTCAAGTATAAGTGAAAGTTTGACATTTTTATTAATAATTATATTGCTTTTAACGAAAAGCATAACATTTCAAAATTTTCATAAAGATAATAATAATAGATTTTGTTTTTGTCAGATAAAGCATATCGTTCGCCACTTTTAGAGATAAAGTGTAACTTTCTCGGGTTTGAGGACTTATAGTCAGGTGCCTCGATTACTTTTAGAGTTAAAAGTATAACTTTGAGGACTTATAGTCAGGTACCTCAATTACTTTTAAAGTTGAAAGTATAACTTGTTAGGTCCGAGGGCTGTAAAGTCAGGTTTCTTGATTACTTTTGAAGTTGAAAGTATAACTTGTGCCTTATCCCTTGGTACGTCGTGCCAATTTTTGGCATATAGGGTTTCATAAGGGCTTAAGTTGCGTGCCTCATCACTTGGTCATCTAATTTCTTGGCAAGTGCAATCTACGAGAACTTGACCACCATTTAGAGTGGACCATCATCTTGGGTGGATTTTTAATTCATCAATTTTTGTGCCTCCTCCCTTGGTCATCCAATTTCTTGGCAAGGGATACTCTTGAGTACTTCAACCACCATTTTCTAGTGGACCACCATCTTGGGTGGATTTTTTGATATTCTTGTCTTTACAGTTCTGAGATCTTTCGATGGTAGAGCCAGTATTTGGGTTGTCCATCATAGTTTCGACATAAGCATCAACTATTGATTCTTGATGCTTGCTTGTTGTATGCTACTAAAGTCTGTTGTCTTGAATAAGCTATTGTGGCCCTTGATCGTGTTTCTTGAAATCTAGTATGAGCTTCCATCCTTCTTGCCTTCATACGACTTTAGCATAGCATCGGGCATAGCTACAGTAAATGTACGTTTGCCTGCATTATCATAGTAAAGCAGTCGTCGAGGAAGTAAGCAGGGCTCTAATGTTCTTTTTGGATTGATGTCACACACGCCTTTGTCATGGCGTCACGACCTTTGGCCTTTTTGGGTAGTTTTCTATGT
Organism: Aralia elata; assembly: GCA_034770075.1. NCBI lineage: Eukaryota > Viridiplantae > Streptophyta > Magnoliopsida > Apiales > Araliaceae > Aralia > Aralia elata. The sequence continues at coordinate 68,086,850 of CM068387.1, read as the reverse complement.
TTCGAAGGACTTGAGGAAGATTATCCCTAAGCCTCCATGTATTTTTCGTCACTTTCCTTAGTCTTGATCATCACGATAACCAAGGTTCGATCGGAAAATGACATCGGAGCTCAAATAGGAGTGTGCCCCCTAGAGGTCGAACCCTAGGAGGAGAACCTTTGAGTTCTTCTTCTTTTGCTCTTTTTTTTAAATTTTCCATCCTTTCGACTTTTGGGGCTACACCATGGGTAATAGTGTTGCATGTTTCTTTTCCTTTGTGGTTTGGAAGTGGTTTTTCATACACGGTGCTTTCTTTTCACAGTTCAATTTCTCCGGCTGTTAGCTTCTCATGGTATATCCTCCGCAGACTGTAACAGTCCATAGTGGAATGTCCCACGTATTGGTGGTACACACTGAAGTCCGGTCTTCTTTTCATCTCTTCCGTCACCACGAATCTAGGCCTTAGAGGTTTCACCACTTCGTGCTCGACTCATTGTTCGTACAGGCCCCTGAATGCCTTCTCACTGCATGTGATAACCTCTGGAACTGGCATTCTGGTATACTTGTCCCTGGGCTTTCCTTTGTTTCGTTAAAAAATTTTCTCATTCTTCTCCTTCTTGCCCCCTTATGGTTTTGGCTGAGAATCTACTAGAGCCACAGTAGTCGTCCTCTTGCTCTTCCATGTAATAGTCGCATGGTTTGTAGGCAACGTCATGATTCCTCCCAAGTCTTGTGCGAAAGACGAGAGAGTTGCAAATGAATCGCAGGCTTTTGTAATGAGGTGGGGCTTGAAGGCATCGATGACACCATTGTTGCATATGCTCACCAAGTTCTTTTCTTCAATTGGCTCTGCGCACTTCTGTGTCTGAGCCCTAAACCTGTCCACATAGTCTGACAGCTCCTCGTTCGGCCTCTACTTGAATCTCATGAGCTCTACAATGGTTACCTGCTTCTACACATAGAAAAATTTCTTGAAAAACTGTAATTTTAGATCATCCCAATCATGGACTGATCCCTTCTCCAAGTTATAGTACCAATTGAAGGCACTATCCGTTAAAGTCTTGTTGAATTCCCTCATCAACAAGTTGTGGTTGTTTACTTCATCATATACTAGCCACGGAGACATCGACTCCACGAACCTGGCAATATGTTCCCTAGCATTTCCTTTCTCCCCGTTGTATTTTGGAAACTGTGGGGGATGCTCAATATACCCTATTGGGTAAGGTTGTCTTCGAATGTGTGCCGGGTAGGGTAGAGTAAAGTCTAACTCTGAAGGTCGAGATGTCTGTTTGCGAAGTTGATTGATCACATCAATCATATCATCCTTCATTACATACTGGCTTGTGGTATGGACTGGGGTTGTGATGTAGTGATGCATTGGTGGTGTGTATGGTAAGGAAATTGGTTGATGTACACTTGCATCTTGCACAATTTGTATCAGTTGTGGTTTTTGGCTTGTCCGTTGGATGTGGCTCGGGATGGTCAGTATCTGCACTTGTGAAAATGCTGGGAGAGTGGTCGGGATGATGTTGGGCTGAGGTTGACTTGCTTCTAATCTAAGTTGTGACACATCACCGTTGTTTTGGGGCTCCAAGTTGATGATTAGAATTGACTGACTCTCTGTTGTTGGAGGCACACTTTGATTCTCTTTGTTGTTGCTGTTTTCTACTCCTGCTCATTCCTCCTGTGAACTTCCTGGGAATATAGTCTTGAAAGTGGGGATCTGCATCAACTGTTGGCGAAAATTCCCCATCTCTTCCTGCTTCCTCTGCATTTCCAGCATCATGGTCATTATCATCCCTTGTCCTTCTCGTGCCTCTTTTAATGCTTTGAGCATCTCCATCTGCACAGTATTCGCAGTTGTCTGCTCTCCACTTGCTTCCTCACTTTGCCTTCTCGTGCCCGTCTACCTAGCGGCATTGTTTCGTTGTTGATCAACCATGTATGGTGATGTTGAACTTCCTTCTGAAGCGTCTTCTATGATGGGTTGGTCGAAATCCAGGTTCGTGCCTTGAAAAGCTTGGTTTGTTTGTCTTGGAACTGGATTTGGTAAAGTGATGTTTCTTATCGATGAAACTCTTCCTGTAGTTCTCCCACTTCGAGTCGTGGGAATACCCTTCACGAATTCTACACCTCCCCAGCAGAGTCACTAAATAAATGTGGGTAAGGAAATTACACCTTGCTAGGGTTAGGGTTTCGTGTTGGCTGGAGAGGAGAAAATCCATGAAGAGTACAGAATTAATTGATTGATTGAAGAGGGGAGAAGAACAGGTGGACGATTACTTCAATGACACGTGACAGAACTCTCAGAATCCGGAAACCTGGTTAGGGTAGCAGGGATTCCAAGAGCCTTCTTGAGTCTTCGAGTTGGGAGAGAGTTCTGAGTGTAATGAGCTTCCAATAGTCTAAGTATAATGTCTTGAGAGCGATCCCCTTTTCTTAGAATAGAGGGGCTATTTATAGAGCTTTCCTGGAAAATAGTCATATGTCAGGCACATGTTTTAAGGGAAATTCCCAAAATACCCTTTAGTCATGTTTTAAAGGGAAAATTCCAAAAATGCCCTTTAATCATCAAAGTAATGCCCAAATTGCCCTGTTCTTCTAGCCACCAATCCAATCCCCTAATCAATTCCCAAAATGAGTCGCATCCACGAGTCTTCTGCATTGGAACACGTGGAGACTTCCCCGGGTCTAGCACATTTATTTTCGTCTAATATGTACATTTAATTAGGTCACATGAACCTAATTTTACATTTATTAGATTTTTGTAAACTCTAATTTGTACATTTATTAGGTTTTTGTAAACCCTAATTTGTACATTTATTTCAATTAGGTCATGTGAACCCTAATATGCACTTGTGCCCACAAGTGCTACATTATATTACCATAAAGGCAAGCATACTTGGTTCAACTTAGATAACAAACGGTTAAATTTTAATGTCTTGCAGCTACAAGTCTCGGTAAATCATTCCTCCACCTTTATCAAGATTCCCTAGGTGGCAACTTCTAGCATGGTGTTAATTTTGCAAATTTGTTGGCTACAATCGCCCCACCCAAGGCGCTTCTTCCAGTGGGCATATGGCCGCGTGCATGGAGTCCTTTTTACCTTGACATTCAATATAACCAATTCAAGCAATTTGTAAATAGATCACAGATTATCAGGAAAAAAGGTAAATTTATTTTGTGTAAATTTGGAGTCCAATTTTATAATCACATCCCCCTTCTCATCTCCTGTTACCAAGTGTAAATTATTTACCTTTTTACAGTTAAACTTTTTATTGAATAATAATAACCTAGACACAATACATTGAATGAGATAGTAGACGAGACGGTAGTTAAAATAGTAAATTTGAATTCCTAAATTTGTATATTTGCATAATATTTTATCTTGTAATTTTACATATGTAATAGTTATTTTTTGTTATTCCAAGAGGGGTGTTCAAGAATCTATTGCCAAAGAAGGAATATTTTTCCAACGCCTTGTACACTATTGATATTGGTCAGAATGATATCAGCATGGGAATTTTAACTCACATGTCTAAAAAACAAATTAAAGCATCAATGCCATATACCATCAACCGGCTCATAATGCATTTAAAGGTAACCTTTCTTTGCTAGATTAACCTTCCTTAATATTTGGTCTTGGTATTTATCTCATCCATTTGAGAATGACTATACATAATACATTTAGGTTAATTAGCTTAATGCATATGTTAACATATACCTTATTTCTTCATTAAAACATATTGTTGTGTATTTGTGTAGAAACTGTACAATTTGGGAGCAAGATCATTTTGGATCCACAATACTGGACCCATCGGGTGTCTTCCGCATCTTTTGATAGTTGCTCCAGTCACAGAAGATCAAACAGATAGTGTCGATTGTGCGATACCCTATAATGAGTTATCTCAGCAATTCAATGTCAAGTTGAAGGAGGTCGTTGATCAACTTCGAGAAGACCTTCCCTTGGCTGCAATTACATATGTAGATATCTATTCTGTTAGATACTCTCTCTTCACAGAAGCAGAAATATATGGTTTGTTAAAATTTATAGAAGTACTTCATTGTCAATAGTTAATCTATGCATTTATAATATTGTTTAAATGCAATTTTACATAAACTGCAGGATTCAAGCTCCCACTTGAAACTTGTTGTGGTTTTGGAGGAAAATATAATTGGGGTGAAAATACATTGTGTGGAAGTACGACTACAGTGAATGGAAGCCAAATAGTTGTGAGACCAAGATCCCTCTGAACGAATACTGTAATAATTAATAGTAATGTTAGAGGAAGTCAGTCAAGCCACCATGGGCTTAATTCTTCCTTACAACTTAGTCCAGTAAATTGGATAGTACAAATTATTTGACTTGATCTGAAGCATCTTCATTATCAATTAAGGCTAACAAAATTCAAAGTTTTATTAATCAATTAAGGCTAACAAAATTCAAAATTCAAAGTCTATTAAACCTGCTAAAACGGATCCGACATATGATGATCGGAATTCCGATAACTCCATGGTTAAGACTTGGTTATATAACTCTATGGAACCTCATATTCGTAAGAGTTATTTGTTCTTGCCAACATTTTTTCATATTTGGACCACAGTTGCTCAAACTTATGCTCATTCTGATAATGTGTCAAAAAAGTTTGAACTTCACAATAGTGTGTGGGAGACATTACAAAAGGACAAAACAATTGCTTAGTACTACTCTGAAATTACAGCATTATGGTAAGAGTTAGATCATTATACAATTTACCCTGCTCACTGTACCAAAGATGTAGAGGATTATCAAAATCTTATGGAAGAGGATCGAGTTGTTGATTTCCTTGTTGGCCTCACTATGGATTATGATCAAATTCGAGCACAGCTAATAGGGCAAGACCCTTTCCCTTCGCTTCAGGAAGCTCATGCTCGTGTTCAGCGTGAGGAGAGTCGCCGTCATTCTATGGTCCAAACTCCAACCGATCACTCTGCCGTATTTGTGGTTAAACCTTCTAATTATGTCTCTAAGGACTGGAAGGATATTCTTTTTAGCGACTATTGTGAAACACCCAGGCACACTAGGGAGACTTATTTCAAACTTTATAGAAAGCCAAGGCGTGGGCGTGGTCGTGGTAATCCTCCTCGAAGTCATGGAGGTGGTCGTGGTTCTAGTGTTTATATAGCTGAGTCTGCATCATCTGCAATGCCACATATTTCTACTACTCTTTCTAGCTCAAACCCAACAATGAGCCCACTTTCTCTCCAAGAAATGGCTAGCCTTCGACATATAATGAACTGCATAGATGTCAATTCATCCTCCTCTAACTCCTCCCGTTTTGTATACTCAAGTTTATCACCTTCCACTGTTACATCATGTTCTTAGATCATTGACTCTGAAGCATCTAAACACATGACTGGTTCGGTTGATTTGTTTCACACTTACCAGCATAGTTCAAGTAAGGCCACTGTTCGAGTCGTTGATGGTTCTCTTGCCCTTATCCATGGGCATGGGTCAGTCAAGTGTACCCCAACTCTAACTCTATCATATGTCCCCTCTTTTACAGCTAATTTGTTATCTGTCCAGCGTCTCACTGAGTCTCTCTAGTGTTCGGTAATATTTTCCTTCTCATTATATTTTCCAATACCTGGCTACCGGATAGATGATTGGCAGTGGTAAGGCTAGAGATGACATCTATATTTTGGAGAATGAACCTCTCTCTCCTAGTCAGGCTCTTCATGTTTCTTTTATTTCTTTTCTTGAAACATTGCATCAATGACACAAACGTTTAGGTCATCCCTCTTTTGGTGTTTTAGAACACTTGTTTCCTAGTCTAGCAAAGAAATGTAGTAGAGGAAAGTTCTTTTGTGAACCATGTGAATTGGCCAACCACAAACGGTCAACCTATCTTGCTAGTAACAATAATCGCAGCGATGTTCCTTTTTCTCTCATTTATTCTGATGTATGGGGACCCTCCTATGTTAGTTCTCGTTCAAGCTATCGTTGGTTTGTCACCTTTATTGATTATTTTTCTCTTGTTACTTGGGTTTATTTACTTTGTTACAAAAATAAAATTTTTGAATGCTTCAAATCGTTTCACCAAATAATTCAAACCCAATTTAATGCAAAGATCAAAATCTTACGTAGTGACAATGGTAAAGAATACACCGAGGGTCCATTTCAAACATACATTTCTACTCATGGTATCATCCATCAAACTACATGTCTTAAGACACCTGGGAAAAATGGGGTTTCAGAATGGAAAAATGGTCATCTACTTCAGGTTGCTCGCTCAATTATGTTGACTATGCATCTTCCAAAATATTTGTGGGCAGATGTTATCTTAACTGATGTCTACCTAATTAACCGCCTCCCTTCTAGTGTTCTTAAGTTCAAGGCTCCAGTATCTCTCTTTCCCACTTCATCCTCAAATTCTTTACCTCACCGCACTTTTGGTTGTGTATGGTTTGTCTATGACACTAACCCCACACGTGCTAAACTTGATCCTCGCGCCATTAAATGTGTCTTTATTGGATACTTAGCTACACAAAAAGGCTATAAATGTTATCATCCCCCATCACGACGTGTCTTTGTTAGCCATGATGTGACCTTCTGGGAAACAGTTCCATATTATCTTTGAAATACCTCCTCATCTCTTCAGGGGGAGATTCATAGTGACGAAGATATGAATTCAGAATTTGTAAGTTTTTCTCCGCCTTCCCCTTATCCCATTCAGGGGGAGTCATCCTCCTCAGCTCTCGTGCAAGGGAAGTCTACTCTTTCCATTCCTAAAATTGCTAGTAACCAAGATGAGGGACATACTCAGACTGAAGGGAGCCATCAAGCCGATTAGATAGGCCAGACCTACAAACATACTCTCGAAAACAGAAGGGCATCCTTCCATTACCATGTCAATCATCTGATCCAGATCCATCGACTAATCCAATGAATGGTATTATTTCTGACATTCATCTTCCTATTGCAATTAGGAAAGGAGTTAGGGAATGTACCCAACATCCTATTTCTAAATTTGTCTCATATGATTTGTGATCTCCTACATATCATTCCTTTGTTGCTTCCTTGTCTTCTATTTCTATTCCTCAAAAGTGGTAGGAAGCTATACATGATTGTAAATGGACGGGGGCCATGATAGAAGAAATGAATGCTCTAAAAATGATACTTGGGAGCTTGTTACTCTTCCAAAAGGGAAAAATAGTAGGATGCAAATGGGTTTACACTGTGAAACAAAAGCCAGATGGGTCAGTGGAGAGATTAAAAGCAAGATTAGTTGCGAAAGGATATACTCAGACATATGGCATTGATTACTAGGAGACATTTGCTCTAGTTACAAAAATGAACTCTGTCAGGATCCTTCTATCATGTGTAGCTAACTTTGGTTGGGATCTACAACAATTAAATATGAAAAATGCATTCTTGCATATAGACCTAGAAAAAGAGGTATGCATGGATATTCCTCCTGGATTCTCATCAGATGTAACTAAAAGGAAGGTGTGTAAGCTTAAAAGGGCATGTATGGTCTAAAATAATCTCCTAAAGCTTGGTTTGGGAGATTTCATAGTGTTATGCTAAAATTTGGTTACAAGCAAAGTAACACAGATCATACTCTTTTCATAAAGCGAGTTAGTGGCAGAATTACCGCTTTGACTATTTATGTAGATGACATTGTTGTGACAAGTAATGATGAGACTGAGATAAATACTCTCAAAGCTCGACTATCTACTGAATTTGAAGTCAAAGACTTAAGCAACTTAAGATACTTTCTTGGAATTGAGGTTGCTAGATCAAGTAGCGGTATTTTTCTGTCTCAACGAAAATATGTCCTTGATTTGCTAGCTAAAACTGGCATGTTAGGTTGTAAGCCAATAAACTCCCCTATTGAGGTTAATCATAGACTTTGTGGTGGTGTTGGTAATCCAGTAGAAAAGGATAGATACCAGAGACTTGTGGGAGGACTTATTTACCTGTCACATACTAGACCGAACATTGTTTATGTAGTGGAAGTCGTGAGTCAGTATATGCATGCCACATCACGTACACATGGAGGCAGTTTATCATATTTTGAGATACTTAAAGTTAGAACCTGGAAGGGGTCTCCTATTTGGAAGACACGACCACCTTCAAGTTGAAGGTTACACTGATACAGATTGGGCTGTGTCTCTGGAAGATAGGCATTATACATTTGGTTATTGTATTTTCATTGGAGGTAATTTAGTCACCTGGTGCAGCAAGAAACAAGAAGTGTTTGCTCGACGCAGTGTTGAGGCAGAGTATAGAGCCATGGCTTTTGGTGTGTGTGAACTTCTATGGACCCAATATTTGTTAATTGATCTGGGACTTGCAACAAATGCTCCTATGAAGTTGTTTTGCGACAACAAGGTTGTCATCAGCATTGCTTATGATCTAGTACAACTTGATAGGACGAAGTATATTGAGATTGATCGACACTTTATTAAACAGAAACTAAGCAATGATCTCATTTGTATTCTATATGTAAAGTCGAGCGATCAACTTGTTGACGTCTTGACTAAAAGTCTTAGTAGTAATATTTTTCACCCTATTGTTTACAAGTTAGTCATGAGGAATATTTATGCTCCAACTTGAGGGGGAGCGTTAAAGTGATCTGGCTGTTAAAGTCTTTAATGTTAAAGTCTTAACAGTTGGCTGTTAAAAACTTTAACAGTTGGTTGTCAAAGTCCTCAACATTTAGCTATTAAAGTCTTTAATAGCTAGTTATTGAAGACTTTAAACAGTCAGTTATCTCCATAGCTCTCCTATATTAACTATTGGTGTAATATGTAGATCTGACTAGCTGTGTAGTTGACCTATATAATGGTCTTACCATCTTTGTGTAAAATACTGCAATTACAACTAATAAACTCTATTGATATTCTCTGTATTCTTCTTTCTCTCTTATATTTGAGTTTGAGTTATAGTATTTAGCAATTAAATTCTCTACATAATCTGAGAAGTGGAAGGAATTTTTATGTTTCATGTATGTGTCTATAAATTGATTCAAGAGTGAAAATATCATCTCATTAATTTTTTAAGACTCGAGATCTAATTTGAAGTTCAAATTTAAATTATTTCAAATAGTTAACTAACTTAATTTTATTAAATTAACATAATATAAATGATTCACTTTTGTTTCATATATGTCTCACATGTTCACGAGTAGTTCAATGAAAAAACGAGTTGAACTCGAGTACAATAAAACGAGTCAAATTCGAATCTAAGCAAAGGTTGTAAAATTTGTATGCAAATCCAAGTACGAATCTGAGTACCTTAAAAAATATCGAGTAGAATCTGAGTAATGTACTGTTTAACTCGATTCGGGATCATTTTCACCCCTAACTCAAGACGAGTTCATTACTTATATTTTTTTGTTTAGGTTGAAAATATATTGAAGTAATTGTTTGATATCACATGATGTATCACACATACACATAATGTAATTATGACATATTATGTAAGACAATGAATATTTTATTAATCATAAAAGATATAGAAATAATGTAAAGTCGCAGGCCTAACCTAGTTCGAAATTTTCAGATCTTGATTGTTGACTAGACTATATCCAGACCCTAGTTATGATGCCCCAAAATTTAGGTTTACACCATTTAATTTGAGTCGTCAAAATGCAAACAACATACATAAATTTCTTAAACAATGTCGTGTATAGTATGACAACACACACTAAGTTCTTACTTACTGTCACACTATTTTACAACATAGTAAGGATTACTACAGCTACTAATTCAGACCATCATTCTATTCTCATGTTCTTTCTACTAGCCCTAGCTACACTCTCATTTCTTGAAAGGAATTATGAATCAAGGGGTGAGCTCGAATAGCTCATGTAAAGAATATCATGACGAAGATAACAAAGAATAAGTTATCCTTAGCCTTCAACAGTGATAAATCAGATATTTAGAAAATGATAGACAAAATAAGTTTTCAATAAACAACTGCAGCAGAATGAGCAATCCATTAGAAGAGTCAAATAGATCATAATGTCTACTATCTTCTTCAATTTAAAAAAATTTAGTATCAAGATTTTATCAACTGTAACACCAATATTCATGATCAAGCCAATCAACAGTTCCTCTTTGCACTCAGACCAAATAGAACTTTCATCATATGTCCTTGCCACACAGGCTAAAGACACTAAATAATTATATTGTCTTTGCACCCAGGTCAAAGACATTCACAACAACTTAAGTCTTGATGATTAGTACAAAAAACAATGATATAAAGGATGAACATAAATAATAAGAATAATAAGAAAAAGAATGAACATTAGAGATTTGCAAATTAATTTGTCCAAAGTCCAATAATATCTAAATTATCAACACGATATCCAAAATATTGATTCAAGTTCAAGAATAATATTTAAAGTTCACAGTTTAAATATAATGGTTAAAATTCAATAGGAAAATTTATGTCAAAAGATATTAGATGAAGCACCAACTATTAAGAAAATTCTAATCATTTTTCCTCGTTTAATAATAAGGCTATAAAAACGAATAATAATTTCTTACTATAAATTTAAGAGTATGAAAGAAAATGATATTCCTTACTTTAAAACATGATTAGATACTGTTTTCTATGTACGTAGTTGATCAACCTATATGTATATTTATAAATTAATTAGTAACAACTGCATATAAGTTTCATAGTATACACTAACTCGTATATTATGAAATCATTAAAAGTGACTTAATAGTATAAATTTGTATAGTGCACAAAATAGAGTAGAATAAACTTCAAAATAGTTTTTGAAGGAACAAAGTAATATTTCAAAACAATCTTCCAATTGAAGCTTATCAAAATGAATCTTCTAAAGTAAGAGTTGTAAACATTGTTTGATGTATGTGTGGGTGCTTGTGCAACTTTTATAAAAAAACTCACCTGAACAATTCTTGCACTCTTATTGATATTCACAAATACTTAAGGTAGGCTTAGCACACTCAGAGAAACGCATACACTAAGTAATTTTTAGATAGTGGAAGGAAGGATAAACAAGAAAGTTATAAAACTCTTTATGTTAAGCCCCCTATTTATTGTCAAAACTTAACCAACATCTACCACACATCAATTAACCACACTTTTCACATTTCAAGATTATCTTTAATCTATATCATTCATCAATTATTCACTTTTCACATTTCAAGATTATCTTTAATGTACACCATTCATCAATTATCTATATTTTTCACATTTCAAGATTACCTTTAATCTATCACATGTTAATTATCTACATTTTTTTACATTTCAAGATTACTTTTAATCTATCACATATTAATTATCCACATTTTTTCACATTTCAAGATTGCTTTTTTCTTTACTATTTACAATTATTATTATATTATTCATCTTCTGCATTATTGACTTAATGTATTAACATCACAGATATCAGTGGTCTTCAAATAATGAGTGTCTAACTATTTAATACCCGTGACTTTTAATTATGTAACTTTTCATTATTACCCTTGCTACGATGACAATTATTGGTTTAATAATGTGAAATATTGTGCATTTGTTAATGTGATAATTATTTGTTTAATAATATAAAATAATGTGCATTTGTTACTGTGACAATTATTGGTTCAATAATATGAAATATTGTGCAATTGCTACTGTGACAATTATTGGTTCAATAATATAAAATATTGTGCAATAATGTGTGTTACTGTGAAGTATTGTGTACTACTATTCCTTTATCACTAAATATTTTAACAATTAAACATAAGGGTTTCGTCGATAATTTTATTAAAAATGTTATTTCTATCATTTTTTGTATCCGACAATTATTTCGTCACTATAAGAAACAGGATTAAGACCGACTGAATTATTTTCGACGGAACGGATTCCGTCCATGATAAGCTTATTTCGACGGATGATTCTGTCGACTATAATTCCCTCGTAAAATAATTTAGTTCCAACAGAATTCTGTCGAAAATAGTAGATTCCTGTTGGCGCCAAGATTCCCGCCAGCGCGAAATTAAATTCGACTGAAGTTTGATTATTTCCGAGGGAAATTCCGTCGAGGTTAATATAATTCCGACAAAATTAAGGCCAACGAAAATTCCGTCGGAAATAACTTATAAAACCTAATAAACCATTTCAGATCAGTCGCAGACGTCGCTAGCCCCTCTCTCCTCTAATCTCTCTCATCTCCATCTCTCAAACTCTCACCCCTCTCTGCCGTCCAGTCCCTCCTCCCGTCCGGTCACTACCTCCCGTTCGGTCCCCCCTTCCTTCCCATCCGTACCCCTCCCTCCCGTCTGGTCGCCTCCTCCTCCTCCTTTTTCCGACTGAAGCTAGTGGCAAAGTTGTGGTGGGTGTACAATTTTCCGTTGACTCGTGTCCTCCTCCTCCATTAAGCACAATTATTTAATTATTTAAGGTTAGCATTACTGCCCTAATTTATGATCAGTCCCCTAATGTTAACTGTTCTAATTTTGTAATATTTTCCCATATATATGATCTGTTAATTGATGAAGAGTACTTATGTATTATGAATTGGGTATGAGGAGTTATGTTAATTGTCGAGGAGTACTTATGTATTTTGTATTATAATTTTTCCTGCAATTCAGGCGTTGGGATTGCTATATATTTTGCCTGCCGAGGAGTTATGTTTTGGGACTGCTATATTTTTTGGGATTGATATATATATTTTGTGATCAATTGGGATTGATTTTGGGACTGACTTGGCAATGCCTATATGAGTTATGATATGGATTTGTCTTGCAATCTCTCTCTTTATCTTGGTTGTGTATATGGTTTTGGTATATTTGTTATTTTCGACGGAATTTTTGTCAAAATTGTTCAATTGCAAAATATGTGGGCCCCTACTTTATAATTTTATGTATTTTAATTAGTTTTCAATGTAATATAATAAGATATAAACTAAATAGAATAAATTAAAATAAAGTAAATTACTTAATATAATATAATACAAAATAAAATAAAATAAAATGAAATGAAATGAAATAAATAAATTAAAATAAATAATTACATTAAATTTAATTTAATTAAAGTAAATAAATTAATATGAATTACATTAAATAATATAATATCATACAAAATAAAATGAAATAAAACATGATAACTTAATTAAAATAAATAAATAAATTAAAGTAAACTAAATTAAATAAAATATTATAAAATAATAAAATATAATACAAATAAAATTAAATTAAATTAATATAAATTAATATAATACAAAATAAAATAAAAAAATAAAATGAAATAACTTATTTAAAATAAATAAATAAATTAAATTAAATAAGACAAAATAAAATATAATAAATAAATTAAATAATTAAGTAAAGAAAATTAATTAATATAATATAATACAAAATAAAATAAATTAAATTAAATTAAATTAATTTAATTTAAAATTAAATAAAGTAAATTTACTACAATAAATTAAAGTATTGAGATAAATTATATTAAATTAATATACATTACATTATTTAAAAAAATAAATTAAATTAAATGAGGAAAGAAAATAATGTATTATAATACAATATACAATATAATATAATAAACTAAGTAGCATTTACTTAGTTTCACTAATACACACAATAAAGTAGGAAGAGTATAATATATTCAAATGATTGTACTAATATTAAACTGAGTAACATTTACTTAGTTTATCATTGGAAAAATAAACTAAGTAGCATTTGCTTAGTTTTCCACAATTACAGTAAACATAATATAATACGTGTGCATGTAGTATATTCATTAGGAGCTTAGAAACCCGTTTGACATTCACTCATTAGGAGTGAATGTCGAATAGTCCCCAGTCTGGGACTGTTACTGGATGTTATGTCTCTCACTTAGGCCGGTACCAATGGGTTAGTTACGTTTTTTTTTGTTTAGAGGATCTTTCGGTTGTTATCTCTACATGTTCTTCGAGTGCATATTTAGATTAAGTTCTCTTAGTTTATTTCGTGTACTTGGAGACCATGGGGAGGTGCTGCCGAAATTTTCTTGAAACATAAAAAAACGTGTTCAACGTGTTGGCACTAGTGAGGAGACGCATACAGGAACGGGATAGAAGCCTAACCCCTGTAAAGTGGAGATATATACTAGGTAAACTAAATACATGCATATATATTCTAATTGGGTATTTTCTTTAATTAAAGATGTCAGCCGACCGGAGTTGGATGTACCGTAGGATACCTATTGATGGGAGGGGATTAGTTGATGTGTATCGTGAAGGGGTGTCCAATTTTATGAACAAAGCAATAGAACATGTTGATGATCCGAACGGAAAGATGAGATGCCTGTGTTTCAAGTATAAGAACATGATATGGAAGACTGCCGATGAAGTTAAATTTGACTTATATTCACGTAGGTTTGTGGATGGGTATTCGGTATGGATTCATTACGGGGAATCAGCTAGTTTAGAGAACGGACAGATAGTAGTGTAGACCAATCGAATCACGGGGATTCACAAGCAGATAACTATGACGTCGTGCAGATGTTGGTTGATGCGTATGGCCCTACCAATATTGACTGGGCTGAAAACGAGCATGCGTCAAGCAGTTCTCAGCAAAAGCCAAATGATTCAGCAGCTGCTTTTTACAAGTTGCTATCTGAATCGAGTGTTCCATTGTATCCTGGAAATGACAAGCACACCAGGCTTTCTGCAATTACGAAGATTTTACATTTTAAGAATGAGCATGACTGCAGTGAGAGAGGATTCAATAATTTGCTTGATATTCTCAGCGAGTTCTTACCCAGGGATAATACGTTGCTCGCGAATTACTATGAGGTGAAGAAGATGGTTAAAGGGTTGAATCTCGAGTATGAGAAGATCGATGCTTGTGAGCAGGATTGCATGTTATATTATGGGGAGGACAAAGATAAGATGCAGTGTGATATTTGCAACTCGCCAAGGTACAAGATCACAAAACGTAGGGGGAAGAAGAAACATGTTCCAAAGAAGATTTTACGGTATTTTCCTCTTGCGCCGAGGTTGCAGCGGCTATTCATGTCTGCGCACACTGCTCAGCATATGAGTTGGCATAGAACAAGGGATGTCGTGCCTGGTCAGCTGAGTCACCCAACAGATGGAGATGAATGGAAAAAATTTGATGCCAATTTTCCACAATTTGTCGAAGAAGTTAGGAATGCCAGGCTTGGCATGGCTACAGATGGATTCTGTCCATTTAATAATTTTAGTCAGCCTTATTCTGTTTGGCCAGTGATTATGGTAGCTTATAATCTTCCACCATCAATGTGCATGAGGGATCCGTATCTTTTCTTGACCTTACTTATACCGGGGGATAAGAGTCCTATAAAAGACATTAACGTGTACCTTAGGCCGTTAGTCGATGAACTTAAGATTCTGTGGGAAACAGGTGTTTAGACTTTTGATAAATCTGTCACGCAGAATTTTGTGATGAAGGCAGCCTTGTTGTGGACTATCACTGACTTTCCGGCACTTGGGATGATTAGTGGTTGGTCGACTCATGATAAGTTGTCATGTCCAGTCTGCATGGGGGATGTGCAAGGCACTCAACTACGTCTTAAGCTTGGAGGACCGGTGCAATATCGATGGATGTATCCATTTGAGAGGTAATATCACATACATTGTGCAATATTCGTCATCTTTATATTTAACTTATCAGGTAATATATATTACATACTTTCATATTTCAGGTATATGCGTCGATTAAAGCAGAAAGTTAAAAACAAAGCGCGCGTAGAGGGTTCTATTGTTGAACGTTATACGTAGGAAGAGCTTGTCAACTTCTTGTACTTTGACGATGTAGTCGCAACGAAGCATAACCGTCTAAGTCGGAATGAGGTTGGGGATCTGTCTGGTCGTGCTGATGATGAGTTGGTTGTATTCACTTATCCAGCTAAACCATTTGGACATGAGACGAAGACTTACCTAACCGATAAAGATTTAAAGATTGTCTCTATATACGTGCTTCTAAATATGCCTGAAGTATCATCGTACATCAGGTATGTATTATTACAAGTTGAAAATGATTTATATATCCTTAATCAACAATTAATTAATTGTCATATTATTGTACGCAGTTCATTCGAATTGGAAGCGTATGCTTCTAACCCAGGGTTGACAGAATCACAGATGGAAGCATTCACTAATACAAATTTTCATCAGTGGTTTAAGAGAAGGGTCAAAGAAAAGAACACGTATGGGCGTTTTAGAGATGTCATTCTAGGACAGTACAAACTTATTAGTTCATTTCCAGGTTGTATTGTGAATGGGTATAGATTCAAGGTTGATGACTTGAATGAATTGACATCAGTCAACTCCGGTATTGTCGTGTTGGGAAGTTGTTATGGAGATTCTGAATCCAATTACTATGGAAGATTAAAGGAAATGGTTGTGCTCAATTATCCAGGGGCTAAAAAGGTCGTTACATTTAAGTATCGCTGGTTTGATACTGCAAAGGGTGTTAAAGTTGATCGTAACAGAATCGTCACAGTAGATATAAAATCGAATTTACAGTCTGATGATGTATTTGTGTTAGCCAGCCAAGCAACTCAAGTGTATTACGCCCCTAATATCGTTGACACTAGAACCTCCTGGTATACAGTTGTGACAACGAAGACTCGGTCATTTGATGGTACTAATTTTTCTGGAACGGATGACCCATTGCAAGAACAAGTTAGCAATCCCAGCCACGTTGTGTTATATGATGACGATGTGTTAGGTGATGATGTCGTTGACGTACTCGATGTTGACGAAGTGGAGGAAGATGTGGTTGTTAGTCCGTATGTGATGGTAGAAGATGATATTGAGGAAGAAATTGATACATAAGAGGAAGAGACAGAATCAGAGGATGAAAATGATTTTGATTCTGACGGGTTTGACGGCGTACTACTTCTTCACTAATTGGTGTTTTGTAAATACTATACAACTAAAATCAATCATTATATATAATAAAGGACTTAAAATTTAATTAATTTCATCGTATCTATGTCTGTTATTTCAGTAGTACAGCTACATATGCCTCGAAGTAGCGATGGAGGTGGCCGTGGTGGCGGCCGCTCCGGATCGGGTGACGGCTCCCAGGGAGGGTCGTCTTCAGATGCTAGTGAGTTGATTACTTTTTTGGCTCAATAACAATATTTTGATAACTATATTATACATTCATTTACTATTTTTTGACAATGTCATAACTATATTAAACATACAAATGCTAGACATCGGCGTTCGCGAGGGCCTAACCTCGGTCGATTAGGTCGACCACCGACAATTCCTGACACAGTTCCAGTTGATGTCAGCTCGTCTGTGTAGGTTTCAACTATAATATATCACTTATGTTCAATTAGAATGATATTATCATGTGATTAATAAATTAAAATGTTTTTAATAAATTTCGTATTCTAGTATTATGGATCTTGTCGCTAAGGCGTACACGCCATCTGCCTGGCGCATCTCCCTGCTGGCTGCATGCGATTTAGTCAGTACGCGCGCTATGATGCCGGCTTCATGGTGACAATGTTGCGGGAGTTTCACGTAAGTCGAATTACATATATTAAATCAAGGTCCATGCATGTTATTTACATATTGTTCAAATAATAAATTATACGTATGTTATGTCTGTTTACTAGAGATACTACAGATATGAGGCCGACATCACTGAGGCGGATGGTGACGCCGTTATCATTGCCCACATCTCGAAAAATTATGCCGGCTGGTTGTACGAGATGCGACAGAGGGCAGTCCGGGCGATAGAAGAATCGCCCGGGACTACTTTGCGAGATCATCAGTCGCCAACAGTATCAGATGCAGCATGGGCTGCGATGTGTGCGTAATGGGATGATGCTGCATTCAAGACCAAGTCGTAGCAGATGAAGAAGAATCGCGGCAAGCTACGAGTTGTACATACTTCTGGCTTGCAGTCGTTTCAGGAGGTTAAGTGGGTATAATGTATTTCTCTTTAGATTAGTTTAATATTATACTGCAATTATAGTAAATTAAGGTCCATGATATTATTTAATGTATATGATTTAGGCCATGTAGAGTAGCTTGGGCCGACCTCCTACTATGATCGAGTTCTGGGATAGAGTCCATATGTCGAAGGGCTCTACTTCGGGGTCGTCGATATCTCCAGCAGCACTAGCTATACGGGTAATACATTTACTATAATAAATATTATTTAGGATAATATTTCGTAATTTATATGATGATACCAAGATAACTCACTTGTATATCAAATTACAGGAGCAGTTTGAGAAGCTCCGCAGCCAGCGTATAGCAGAGTTGAAGGCTGCTAGGGGCGATGCTGAGACGTTATATTCCACCGTCCCTCTGCCCGAGATTAGTTTATCTCAAGACGAGGAGACGGCTCTTTGGGTCGCGTCTCAGGATACTCCCACTAGTACTACCGGTTGGTATCAAGTGCTGAGGTTACGGAGGATACCAGCCTATACACTACCAGGAGGTATAATATTTGTGTTTATTTCGTTTTTATGAATAAAGTAAACTTGTAATATTATTCATGTTATATTTATTTTTATAGGCTCTAGCTAGCATCTGCGTCCGAGAGCCCCCGTGGGACCATCACATACGGGCGCTGGCTTAGATGATGCTTTGTTCCAGCGTGTTATGGCTGCAGTGTCGGAGAGGTTTGAGACCGATCCGTTGTTCCATCGTCAGGACCCGCCCAACCGTTCTCGCCTCCATCAGCTTGCGCAGGACGTTGCAGCTGGTGCCACCGCCGAGAGTACAGGTATACCTCCGGAGCAGTGGGCCGCGATACGCGACGAGATTGTTCGGATGGTGGTTACCTTAGTCGAGGACGCGTTTGGGCCGATGTTGAGTCAGCGCTCGACTGCTCAGGTATACTTCGTTTTAAATACAAATATATATTCTACATGTTATTTAATTTTCATTTAGTTATCTTTAACTGAATCATATATATGGACTAATGCGTTACATTATATTGTATTAACAGGGTGACGAGCGGGATGATGATGAGGGCGATTTTCATACTCCAGAGCAGCCTCGACGCCCGCCCGATGATTCTCCTCACACCGGGGACTCTACTAGCTTGACTTAGTTTACATTCTTTTGTAGTTTAAATTCTTTTGTAGTTTACATTATTTTTGACGTACATATTGTAGTTTAAACCTTATCATTACTTTGGTTTTGTTGCGGTTTGACACTTAGTTTAATTTAGCTTAATGGGATGTTTGTTATAGTTTAGTTTAGATTAATGGGATGTTTTTGACTATTTTACTTCTCATTTAATTAGTTGGTTTTTGATATATTGTTGGATGAGGTGATTGTAATTATAATTCATGTTATTGGCCATATTGTTAGCTTGTGTATGTGATGTTGGGAAAACAGGTACAAGATGTTAAGCTTTTTTGTTGTAGTGCGTTATGGGGTCCACCAATATTGATTATTTCGACGCTGTCATATTTTACCAAATATTTTCAGACATACCGAATATTTTCTGACATTCTTTTTATTTTCATAATTTAAATATATCATCCTTAATTTTAATTTTTTTATTAATTTAATATTTTACTATTTAAAATAATATTTATAAAAAATAAATCTTATTTATTAAAAGTTAAGTCAGTTAAATTAGATCAGGCCCTAGCCTTGGTCAAACCCGATCAGGTTAGACTAGGTTTTCTGGTTATGGGCATGATTTGTTTGCAGGCCTGCTAATCAGGCCAACCCATGCTTAGGGGCGCTGTCACGCCGAGGGAATCAATTGGGGTGCTAAGGTGGGGGCAATGGTCTTGGTCGTTGGGGTAGGGTGGGGAGCTGGGCACTAGCCTAAGCACGCCTAGGCGTTGGGCGCTAGCCTAAACACTGACCTTGGCGCTAAACTGTGTGGTAGGTCAGGTCGGTACCAAACCTCATGCCAAGTCTGACCCAAACTTTTTTCAAGTCAAGTTGGGCTGTTGGCTAAAAATGTGGGGTTTTTTTTGGGATTTTCATGCTGAACTTTGATCAAGCCAAACCTTTTTCAGGCTAGACTTAAGCCGAACATGAGTAGCTATTAACCATGGGTTATAAATTTGTAATGGTATTGTTTCTAACTATAATAAAAACCCATGTTTGTTTGCAAGGATTATAATATTGGGATTATAATCCTAAGACTATTAATCCTAGGATTAAATAGTCCTAGTCACATGTTTGTTTTTTATGAAATTATTCATGGAATAACTTAAAATAATCCCATGTTATGTTTATTTTTTTTCAGGATTAATTGAAGGATTGGATAAAAAAAATATCGTTTAGACTATTATACCCTTACTAATAATAACATCTTTTAAACTATAATTTAAACTTGTTCATACATAAAAAAAATAATGAACAATTAATTATAAACTTTTAAATAAGTGTTTATATTATTCAATCAAATGCTCAATGGTATTAATTATATAATTTAACTTTAAATAAACTTATAATTTTGTCGAAACAATCTAGTACATGCGTATACATAATATGAAATATTTGAGAATTAAATTATCATAAAGTAACAAATAAATAGTATAAAATACATAATATGTGAAACAACGGCGAAACTAGGGGGCTAGGGGGGCAACTGCCCCTGGTAGGCTGGAATTTCCGACGATGCTGCCCTGCCCCTGCTGCTTTCTTGACCCTGCTACACCTTCTGATGAGTGAAGCCAACAGTGATGAGTGAAGAGTTTTTTTTTTAAACTTACTAAATGAAACGACGCCGTTTCATTTAGTAAGTTTTAAAAAAAATAAAAAAAAATTCTTATACAGACAGCACTCAACAGCAGAACAACCCTTTTCTTCTTATTTTTCTTCCGCCGCCGTCGACCTACTATAGCACTATTAGTGCTATTCTTTCCCTTAATCCATTCCAATTTCTAGAGTTCCACACTTTCACTGACCTGCTGCTGCTAGGCTGCTATCATCAATTTAATTGGTTTTTAGTTCTCCCTTTCTCTCTCCATTACAATCTCCAAGTTGGGCCCATTTTTCTTTTGTGTTTCTTTTTCATTATTTCATAACAAATAAGGAATTTTGTGCTTAATTTTTTCATTAAATTAGATATTTAGAGTTTGTTATGCCATGAATTAGAGATTATGTGTTATTTACTTATTTTCATTGAATATTTGAATTAATATTATATATTTATCAATTTATGGTATATTTATGATATATTGTTTGTGAAATAATTGAAATTATTGAATTTGGTTAGTTGATGAAATTATGATGAAATGTTTGAATAATTGAATTGATGAATGATGAAATTATTATGAAATGTTTAAATTGATGAAATTATTGATTAGCAATTGATGTTTTTATTTATTCTAGATTATGGATAAATACTTGATTAAGCGACCAAGAGCTATTGATTCTTCTAATAATCAATTACCAAGTTTCGAAGCAAGTGTGGTATAAATAATTCACGTGTGGAGTTCAATCCGAATGATATTATTAGTGATCCGGGGTTACGTAAATCAATTGAAGACTTTGATATTGTGATTAGAGATCAAGTTCGAAGAGAGTATTTGACTAGAGATCCATGTCAACCAATTGCTCATAATTATCCCCAAAAAAACTTTAATAATATGAAGAGAAGCTTTCGGCCTGATTGGTTTAAAAATTTTAACTGGCTAGAGTATAGCATTTCAAAGGATGCGGCCTTTTGCTAGGATCGTAGATTGTTTGGAAAAGGGAGAGATAGTTAGTGGTAAAGGAAAAACTCAAGAAATCAGTTTAAGACGGCCAGGAGATACTCGTTGGGGGTCACATTACATAACAATAATCCGTCTTATTTCTATGTGGACTTCCGTATTACAAGTGCTTGAAAATGTGCATAATTATGGTGCTTCTAATGATAATAGCGGTATAGCCGCAAGTTTGATTGATAAGATGGAGAATTATGAATTTGTATTTGTGATGCATTTGATGAAATATTTATTGGGAATCACAAATGATTTATCACTTACCTTACAACAAAAAGATCAAAACATTCTACATGCTGTGAGATTGATTGGGGTAATAAAAGCTCAACTACAAGTTTTTAGGGAGGCGGAATGGGAGAATTTGTTGAAGGAAGTCAATATTTTTTGCGAGAAGAACATGATCCCAATAATTAATATGGAAGACAACAAGAGATCTCGTGGTCGTAGTAGACGCAATGGACAAATTATTACTAATTTTCATCATTACCGTGTTGAGATTTTTTGTCAGGTATAATCTCTATATATCTTTTTTCATTATTCATATCCAAGAATTTATCTTTTTTTGTTGATTTTTCATTATTACAATATAGGTTGTTGATTCAATTGTTCAAGAGATGAACAATCGATTTTCAGAAGCAAGCACATAATTACTTTTATGCATATCATGCCTTGATTCAAGGGATTCGTTCTCTAAATTTGACAAAAATAAGTTACTCCGTCTTGCTGAGCTTTATCCAGAAGACTTCTCATTGACTGATCGCATGATACTTGGGGATCAACTTAAAAATTATATTTATGATATGCGATGCGATAGTCAATTTTTTGGGATCGAAGATTTGGGTTTGGGAGGTCTTGCTAAGAAGCTGATTGAAACAAGAAGAAATATGACTTTTACATTGGTATATTGATTGATCGAGTTGGCTTTGGTTTTACCAGTTGCCACTGCTACTGTTGAAAGAGTATTCTCTGCGATGAAAATTGTCAAGACTGACTTGCGTAATAAAATGGGAGACGAGTGGATGAATGACAGTCTGGTAGTTTATATTGAGAAGGATATTTTTTCAACAATTGGAAACGAACAAATTTTGAGACGTTTTCAAACGATGCAGATTCGCAGGATACAATTGTCTTCTCTCAGTCGTACAACCGAAAGTAGCAATTCAAGCGTCAATAAATAAAAATTTTTTACTGATGTATTTTGCCCCCCCTTATAAAACGTTCTGGTTCCGCCACTGATGTGAAATATTAAAATTTTATTAGAAATCACCAAAACTAAAATTAAATACTCGATACAACATGGTATTAAATAAAACTCAACATCTGCATCAGCCTGAAACTAGTTTAAAATATATACATGTAGTAAAATATTGTGTTTATACCCAAATGATTAAGTTGGATGATTTGTAACGAGATACAATTAATATATACTGGCACCTGGTGGTTGGACACGAGTATGGGGATAAAGTAGGAATTTTAAAAATTTTGAGGCATAAAAATTGAAATAGAAAGATACAAAAGTTTTAATTTTTTTTAAAAAAATATATTAAGATAATTAAACTCAGTTATACCAAAGCTACGTTAGTGGACCATGCCCGTTTTATAATATAGATAGATTATCTTATTTAAATGTCTTGTAAATTTAGTATGAACTAGTACAATATTGTAAATAATTTCATAAAATTTTATTAATGATAAATGATATGATTCGGTATATATAATTACAGCTTAATGTCATATTTTATACGAGTATTATTTTACGTAAATTTAAAGCTATTAATTTATTATTATTATTTATCAAAATATTAATTTCTAGCAGATGGAAAGAGAACTTTTGTCTAGCAGATGGAAAGAGAATTTTTTTTAACAGATACAACAGTAATATACCAAATTTTTCTTTGAGTCATATTATATAAGTAAAAGTTTTCAATTAAATTATAATTGTAATTTATATATATACATGCAATAAGTAAAAATTATAAATAAATAAAAAGTAACTATAAGGACATCAATTAATCACGGTACATTGAATAGAAAAAGTAACCATAGGTATATCAATTAATTAGTGTACGAGATAACCGATGAAAAGTGATGCTAGTGGTAATCTACCGTATTATATTTGAATTTTAAAAAAAGATTGAGGTTAATTTTATCAAGAAAATTTTAGTCCCAAATGGTAGGGATTATAATACCTGGTATAACATGGTATTAAATAATCTCTCATCTCAAGTTATTTTATAATCCCTGAACTGATAGTCTCAAGCTCAAATTTAATAACAAACAAGACACTTAGAATTAATAGTGTTATCCCAAATGTAATTCTTATAAACAAACATAGCATAAAGTGTTGTGTAATTACACTAAGCCAACAAATAATATACCTACTACCTAGGTACATGCATAAGAGTAAAGGAGCAGTAACTACTTTGTCTTCGCACGAAAAAGGTTTCAGACATGACCATACCTAAACAAGGGCAGCTTTGATTGTTAGGGCACAGTAAATAAGGACACCAAATCTTGATAAAATCTAGTTATCATCTTTCTATTTGTTTTCTTTTGGAACATGAAATCTAGTCATCTTTTGGGAAGAAAATCAAATGAGTCTTTGTTTGTTTTTTCATATATAAAAAAATTTAATATTTTTATGTGAAAAAATAATATTATTACATGATCCAACCGTCAATAGATTTTACATCTATATGAAAAACTCTTTTGAAAATATAAAAAAATCGGTTTCCTATATAAAAGGACTTTTTTGAGTAATACAATTGTATGACTTATAAATCCACTTTTATTCAAGAAAAATTTAATTATAAAATTTATAAATATTAAGAACATATTTTTATTTCATGTTTATACTTAAAAATAACAAGTTTATTAGTGATAATATGATACTGAAATATATTATATCATTTTATTATTATTAATACTAATTAACTCTTTGTCATTTAAAAAAATTAGAACCGGAATTCTTTGTAGAAGATGGGGTAATTTTTATGACTGCTCGACTTAAAGCTCAACTAGTTCTCTTTTTTTCCAACACTTAAATTTAAACTGCACAATGTAGGATGACTTTTTTTATGCTCAAACTTCTATTTTGAATTGAGTAAATATAGAGAAACATCCGTTTTACTTTCTCCTTCCCGATGCGCAGCTCATAAAGTCGTTTTGGATCACTTTTTTTTTTATTCTTTGATCTTTCCTTAAACAAATCAACAGCAACATCAAAGTATTATTCTCTTTCTCTCTCATCAAAACAAATCAGCTCATATTGAAGCATTAATTCTTGTAGTTTGTTACAAGTACATGCATTACATTTATGTCTTCTATGAAATGGAGGGTGGTATTTATATTATAATACTTATGAAATGTAATCTTATTAAAATGTCAAAATTATCTTTATAATAATTATCAAATGAAGCTAACTATTATAAAAAATTAATATGAGTTGATTCTGATTTTACTGAACATATTAGAAAAAAAAAGCTGTTGTAAATAAGATGATAGGTGATAATTTAGTTACAATTTTTTTTTCTAATATGTTCGGTAAAATCAGAATCAACTCATATTAATTAAGCTAATTTTTCTTTTGTTGATTTTATCCTACATTTCAATTATAATAGTTTAGGGAATTTAGGGAAAGTGTCAGCAAGGGAAACATTTAGGAGGAAATTGAAATTAAAAAAAAAATAGCTTCATTAATATGAGATATTAGAAAAAAAAAGCTGTTGTAAATAAGATGATAGGTGATAATTTAGTTACAATTTTTTTTTTCTAATATGTTCGGTAAAATCAGAATCAACTCATATTAATTTTTTATAATAGTTAGCTTCATTTGATAACTATTATAAAGATAATTTTGACATTTTAATAAGATTACATTTCATAAGTATTATAATATAAATACCACCCTCCATTTTATAGAAGACATAAATGTAATGCATGTACTTGTAACAAACTACAAGAATTAGTGCTTCAAAGGTTATGGGCTGATTTGTTTTGATGAGAGAGAAAGAGAATAATACTTTGATGCTGCTGCTGATTTGTTTAAGGAAAGATCAAAGAATAAAAAAAAAGTGATCCAAAACGACTTCATGAGCTGCGCATCGAGAAAGAGAAAGTAAAATGAATGTTTGTGTAGGTTTACTCTTTTTGAATTATAGTCAATGTATAAATTGTAATAAAATATGTACACATTGTTTATAACTACTACTACACAATGAAATTTTTAGTAGATAATTTAAACTTTTTAGGAATTTTGACTGCATCTACTCGTCACAATTATATATTCAACATTTCAACAATTGTACCAATTTTCTTTTAATTTAATGTAAGCACATTTTCATATATCGACATATGAGTTTTTATCTATTTTGAAACTCCCAATCTGAATTTACAGTTACAGAGATATAAGTATAAATACAAATAAATTCAGTACTAACAAATATCAAGGCTGTCATCAATTTTCAGAATATGAATGTACTAGAATAAAATATACTCCGCCCCCTCTCCCCCCCCCCCCCCCTAAAACAACAATTTTTAAAAACAATTTTATGTTTTCAAATATAATCTTAATATTAGTTAAAAATTTATTTGTGGTGATTTCACATTGAAAACATATCTCTATTTTTAAAACCAACTAAAAAATATATATCTCTAATTATAGAACATTACAAATTAAGAAAACCCTCGTTTTTCCTGCACTCCCAACCTAAGCTCATTTCTATGGCGACAAAATAAGCAAGGATAGAGATATATCATTAATTACAATAGAAATGCTAATTAAAACTGGGTCAAAAGCAATTGCAATTACTGGTAAATATTTTCACATAAGAAAATATTAAACTTAAATCTTGCCCAGAAAATTTAAAGATTTGATTATATTGAGCAATGAACAAATGCCTGACAAAACTGGTCACTCTTTTGAGAGGACAATGAACAAACAGATGCTAAAAGCACAAATACTAAATCTCCTACTACAATCTCTCTACAAATAAAATTAATATTGTAGTATACAATTGAATTAACTAGGTAAAAGGAAAAGAAAGAAAATAAATCATCAAAAAACTATCAAAAATAAATACATTTTAAGGGCAACTCCGAAGATCTGTACAGCCAATAAGAATCTAGCTACTTCTCCTCCTCTATGCAGGCCTGCAAAGATTATGGATTGTAGTATACAATTGAATTAACTAGGTAAAAGGAAAAGAAAGAAAATAAATCATCAAAAAACTATCAAAAATAAATACATTTTAAGGGCAACTCCGAAGATCTGTACAGCCAATAAGAATCTAGCTACTTCTCCTCCTCTATGCAGGCCTGCAAAGATTATGGTTGATTCGTGACCCCTGCGCAAACCTACAGATCAGGGATATATATATATATATATATATATATATATATATATATATATATATATATATATTACATACACACATTTATATATTTAGATATATAGATATATAGGAAAACTGAAAAGTGAATGCCCGGACAGAAGTATTGACTTTCCTCAAGGCCCATAAATGGAAAAAAAGGAAACTATTTTAGATTGTGGAAGAACAGAAACTAAATTAAGATGCCATATACGTAGACAGAGAATCTATCATTTTATCTCCTTGTGAAGAGTTTATAAAACACATATTTGCACATGTATATATATACACACACATACATATACATAAGTAAAATATGATTAATATAAAAGGAGATTAGAATAGAGTAAAGTGTAGAGCTCCCTTCAATCCAAACAAGGATCTGAAGCTGGGTAATGCAGCTCCTGATATATGCAAGCCACAAGCTTATCCACCATATAGATAAAGGGATAGGATAGGGCTTAAGGGATCCATAGATCAGCAGCTCTATTTTCCCACAAAGTTCCTCTATTGGACTTCAAGGAGCTCCACTCAAAACTCTTAACACCAAAATTAGAAGAAGAAAAAATCAAGAATCAACTTTTTCACATAAAATTCATAAAACCCAAAAAAAAAAAAAAACCAAACTCATCATGCAACATCTAGATGAATAAAATCTGAAATTAAAAATCATACCTTTACAAGATGCTAATAGGAAAATGATTAAAAGGTATTATCAAGAAACAAACTTTATCCTAAAATCAATGGAACCCATAAAAACCCATAACTTTGTAATAAAAAAATCAAGAAAATATTCATAGAAACAGCAGATTCATGAATATTAACCAAACCCTTGTACAAATATAGGGTTGTTAAGAAAACCCATAAATATTTTCATCAAAACTAGAGCATGAGAGATCTAAATAGAAAATCAAGCCATCTCTTTAGCTAAGATCTAGTTTATATATATACATATATATATAGAGGGAGAGAGAAACAGGGATATAGACTTTTGATTAGGACGAAGACTCGAGAGATGAAGAGTGAAAGGGAGGTGTTTATATAATGAATGAATGGAAGGTGTGGAGAAGAGATGAGTGGGGTGGGTGAGTGGGGTTTACTACTTTTCTTTATTTGCATATCCACAGTCTCTCTATAAATATTACTGAAATGTCTTTGGAAAACCGTCTCTCTCTTTTGGTTTAAATTTTTGATGAGATTCCCTGATAATCACAACATGCCTTTGTCACCCACCCATTGTATTACTATTGGATAATTATATGCCCACATCTTATATGTATGTTTAACTATTTAAGAAACTGATATCGTCACATCTTCACATATTTATATTTAAATTGATATTTTCACATATTTTTTTATAATATTTGTATATTATATTTTCTTTATACGAATAATGAATGAAATTTATATTTTATGATATTTGTATATTATATTTTTTTTATACGAATAATGAATGAAATTTATATTTATATGCGAGAAAAAAATCATGAAAAAATATCACGTCATCCATCTTTGAAAAAATAGTTTAGTTTGATTTTTTCAGTTAAATTGACTATTTTTATAATTAAAATTTATACTATTTTTTATAAATACAGTTAGAGAAACTATAAACAAATGAAAATATATCGAATTTATTACTAACTTCAAATTCTAAGAGTTTGAAAATATAAATATATATATATATATATATGTGTGTTTAATTTTTTATTCTAAAATTGGTCTGTTTGATTAAAAAATTAATTTTTTCAACGATCGATGTAGTATATTTTCTTAGTATAAAAAATTTCAATATTTATCAAAAATGTTACAAAATGATTATGATACATGCACATTTAATTTTAAAAATAATAACTTTATAGTTCATAAATATTCACAAAATTAGTGTACACAGTGTATTTATATAATTGTAAAATTAGTATTTATATGACCATTAAAAATAAATTTTGAACAATCATCGAATTCAATATTTTCTATAAAACGTATTTTTTTATAAAAGAAATTAATATTTTTCCCTTTTATATAAAATTGAGTGTACTGATAAAGAAACATGGAATTCGAAATTTATTTGCCATAGATTGTGAGAGAGATACACTATCAGATTATACTATATTTATAAGTAAAATGTACAATTATAATATATATATAGGCGTGGAATTATCAATAAATGGTATATAGGCGTGGAATTTCCAATTATTTTACCGTTAGTTTGACTGATAACAGACAGACAGACAGAGAGCTTCACGAGGCTACAGTTTTAACCAAAAACAAAAACAAGTATTGGGAGGTCAAAAGTAATAGAATGATAAAAGTGCCCTTTGGTGGTGAACCCTTTTGTCCAAAACAAATGCTACTTATTTTGGTGGTACATACTACGTAGCAAGGAAATCTAGTCTTTAGAATACTGTTTAGTATATGTATTCAAATTACACATAAATTACTATTTTTTTAAAAAAAAAATTGTACCAATAAATTATATAAATTATTTGAGAGTCATAACAAAAAAAAACCAAAAAATAAAAATAAAAATGTTGCTAGACAATGTCGCTGTAGAAAGACTCGTGTATTATAGACCTCACAATACAGTCCTACACCTGAACCTGCAGACAATTGAAAGTCCAAATATTAACTCTCTTGTATGTTTATATTAAAGCTAAAAGAAGATATAAAAAAATAATATAAAAAAGATAAAACAGTAATATATTTATAAGGATAAAAGAGAAAAAAAATGTGACATAAAATTACCAAACCTTTCGTAAAGACTTTATAATATAGATGATATTCATTATTGGTGTTTTTTTAACTATTTAAATTTTTAAATGAGTTAGTTACTTAATATAGTATCAAAATTTTAAACGTGTAGAATATTTTATTCAAATTTTTTTCAACTACATGTTGCCTTTTATATTGATTGAATAGTTCAAATATTGTACTTTAAGTTGTCCCTTCGTTTAAAATTTTAAATATATTTGAAAATATTTTTTATTTATAAGTAATTTATTTTGAACATATATAATTTATTTAATATATAAACGCATTAAAATTGACGTGGTGTGGTGATTTATAAACGGTGGTAAATAATCTTATTTTAGTAATTAAGTTTTAAGGGTATCCATACTTGAGGAAAAAGGTGTACCAAATAAGTTCAAACAAAAATCCGTGTAGATATTTTCATTTAATGGTAATTAAGTTAAGATTTAATGATCGAAAAATCATTGAATTTTTGTTAAAAGAAAGGTATATAAATTATTTTTTTGCATTAAAATTATTAAATATTTAAATAATTACTAAAAATGCCAAAAAAATGACTATATAAAATGGCGCGTCTACTTACGTGTACATTTATAATTTATTTCCTCATTAAGTTATCATATCTTTTTGTTAAAATCAAAGGGTATCCCACCCTTCAGAAGCGGCATCAATGAACTTCAACATATTAGACTGAATTTTAAATAAGTTATGTATTGCGCTAAATTTATCCAGAATTATAATTGTGAAGTTTATTAATATATGGAATTGATAGAAATAATAGGAGGACTCCACTTATTAAATATATCTCTAAAAAAATTATCATTAATATTTATTCATATAACTGACAATTAAAAATTTAACGTAAATATTCGCAATACATATCATTTTCCTATTTTATTTTAATAATCAAGAATATCTAAATTTCATAGTCCATACTAATTTTAAAGGAAAAAAGGTTCAGATATGAGTTTGTGTTAATATTCTTTATGGTACTTACTAACCTAAAAAGGAAAATTAATAAATTATTGTTTATGGTATATTGTAGATTAATTGTAGGATTATTCACTAATTAAGAAATTTAATAAAATTCTCAGTATATGATATGAAGTTTATTATATATATAAGTTTGAAGATTGTATGGTATTAATGGTCATGACAAAAAATAGAATTCTTTTTCTAAGAAAATAAATTTGCCGTTATATATTTCGTATTAAATACAAATTATCAAATTACTATTTATTCCTGAAGTAATATCTGATGATATGGCAAATAAGTCAATTTAAATATCTCTAAAAAGTAATTAATCAAAATTTTAAAAATCAATTCAATAAGGCTCATAATATACATAATCGCATTATCTAAAATCTAAAAACTTAGGGGTTGTTTGTTAACATTTGAATAAGTCTGAATCTGACGAATAAGCCTTTCATGCCATTTGTTTTATAACTTTTAAACTATGAATGCGTCTGAATGTGTCTGAACGATTCATCTATAAAATTGTAAGTTGAATTAGTAAGATGTATTGCCGAATGATATTTTTACCAACCTACCGTCATAGACAATTAAAAATTATATTTAATATTTATCTCTTTTTTACTATTGTACATAAATTTTGTTGTTTATAAATTATTTTTTTGATTTTTTTTTAAACAAATTGGTTAATAACCAATTTAATAAATGTTGTTGTAGTCTTTTATTTTGGTTTTATGGACTAATAGAATGTTATTAAGAAATATTTAGTATTTATTGCTAAAATTATATTACTAATAGTATACTCCATCAAATATTGTTCACAGGTTTATATTTAATTTTTCTTAGATATCATTGTTTGTTTATGATTACATAATAAATTTGTTCATAATAGTCGAGAAGGTTAAAATAAGGAAATACACGTATTCAGATGTTTTAGACAGACAGTTATCAAACACATCATTTTATTCTATATTCAGAACTTCTACTTCATTTAGTTCATTCAGATTCTCTTATACATTCAAAAATTTTCATTCAATTTTATCAAACAACACCCCAGTAGTATAGACCCATAAATTACATATAAATATCAAGAGAACAACATTTAATTCAAAAAAGTAATTATCAAAATTCATAATTAGCATAATCAAATTATCTTAATGCTAAAATTTGATTGTAGACCAACTAAGTCACGATATATATAATTAGTCACCTTCATCAAATTAATTTCCTAAATTATTATTCAATATATATTTTTGCATCAAGTATTCTTATCAATTACTCTAATTTTTTATTAACGGAAAATGGGTACACATTCAACTTAATTATGATGCTTTTTCTAATTAAAATGGTAATCCTTTCGTCTCCAAAAGATTGAGTAAAATATAATTAACATACATATTAAAAAAATTAAAAGTCGAAGAAAAAGAGTAAAAAAAATTCAAAATTATCTTTAATTGTCTCACAAGATTATATAAAGTGATGAAGACTTTTATTCTTTTATACAAATGTATCTCACTAAATGACATATTAACCTTTCGCTTTGTGTATTTTATCTCATTCCTCTAGCAGAAAAAAAATTATACTTTTATGCTGCGTTTGGATTGAATGAATGGAATTGAGGACAAAATAAAATAATTTTAAAGTATTTTAAGTGTATGTTTGATTGTTGTTGGTGGTGGGTGTTGTCATATAATGACAAAATTATCACATATATCCATTCCATTGGAATGAATTTTATTCCACCTTCTCCACGTGGAATAAGAAAACAAATGGATGAAATGAATTTTCATTATATTAGAATGGTTTATCCTCCAAAATGATCTTTAAATACATTATTTTTATTTCATTCCTTCCTCTATTTCATTTCCTCAATCCAAACGTAACATAAGTCATATTTTTGGCGACGAACGGAGTACAACTTAGATTAATGAAATATGATTGTCCAATTTAAAATTAACACAAGATAGATATTTTTAATTTGGCTTAAATATAAATTACTATCCTAAATTATTACCTTTTTTATACTTCGGTGATCCACCTTTTAATTTTTTCAATTAGGTGATTAAACTTTCAATTTTTTTTACTTTAATTCAATTAAAACGTCACATCAAAAATTGATGACATGGCTTTGACAAGTAGCATGATAATGCTTATGTGTTAAAAGATAACTCATTTTACAATTCATTTAAATTATTTTATTGAGTTAAAAGGACTTAAATGTGATTATGCACTACAAATTAAAATTAAAATATTAAAATCAAGATAAACAAACTAAAAACACCTCATTCATCAACCTTAAAGCCCTAACCCATCAAATTCACCATTACTATCATCTTACATCTCAACCATCATGTGATACCACCGCGCTATACCCCACCGTGTTGAACCCATCAGCCATTACCCCTCCATAATTATTTATTTTCTTTTCTTTTCTCCCTACATATATGTGATATTTCCCAAACCTTCTATTCCATAACTCAAACCCTAGGATTCAAAAATCTTCTATCACAATTGGAGTGGAATTAAGGATATGGATAGGTATCAATCAACGATTGAGGGAAACAAAGAGGATTTCGGAGAGGGAGACGTCGTCAGATACAAGGGATTTCATGGGTTTGAGAAGAGGAATCTGTGGGCGATGAAGATAAGGGTCGTGTCTTCCAACTCACTCGCAAGCTTGGTCACAAGTCCGACGGCCAAACCATTTAGTAGCTCCTTCACCTTAACCACCAACACCCTCCATTTCATCCTGACAAGTCTAGCCTCTCCGTCGCTTTGATTGACAATCACCGCCCTCTCGTTCGCCGGAAATTCGCTCTCAACCCGTCGGTGTCGGTAGCCATGACCTTAAGGACTATACCCTCGGTGCCAGTGGCGAAGCCAGGATTTGCATTTAGTGGGGTCAAAATATTGTGCTTTTATAAATAATTTGGCGGGGGGTTCGAGGCCCCGAGCCAATTTTGTATTTTTCGGCCGATTGCATATGTAAAACATGTATTTGGTTACAATATTATTAATATAACAAGTAATATATAACAATACATATATATATATACACACACACACACCCCTTATTGACCACTAATACTCCTTTCTAATCACAAATTTGTTAATAAATATTTAAATTCCTTATGTTATGAAAATAACCTAAATTAGATTATTATTTATTTTAAAAATATTAGAGTAACCAAATACATGTATATTAAAGATAGATATTTTTAACTTGGCTTAAATATAAATTACTATCCTAAATTATTACCTTTTTTTTTACTTCGGTGATCCACCTTTTAATTTTTTCAATTAGGTGATTAAACTTTCAATTTTTTCCACTTTAATTCAATTAAATCGTCACATCAAAAATTGATGACATGACTTTGACAAGTAGCATGATAATGCTTATGTGTTAAAAGAGAACTCATTTTACAATTCATTTAAATTATTTTATTGAGTTAAAAGGACTTAAATGTGATTATGCACTACAAATTAAAATTAAAATATTAAAATCAAGATAAACAAATTAAAAACACCTCATTCATCAACCTTAAAGCCCTAACCCATCAAATTCACCATTACTATCGTCTTACATCTCAACCATCATGTGATACCACCGCGCCATACCCACCGTGTTGAACCCATCAGCCATTACCCCTCTATAATTCTTTATTTTCTTTTTTTTTTCTCCCTACATATATGTGATATTCCCCAAACCTTTCCATAACTCAAACCCTAGGATTCAAAAATCTTCTATCACAATTGGAGTGGAATTAAGGATATGGATAGGTATCAATCAACGATTGAGGGAAACAAAGAGGATTTCGGAGAGGGAGACGTCGTCAGATACAAGGGATTTCATGGGTTTGAGAAGAGGAATCTGTGGGCGATGAAGATAAGGGTCGTGTCTTCCAACTCACTCGCAAGCTTGGTCACAAGTCCGACGGCCAAACCATTTAGTAGCTCCTTCACCTTAACCACCAACACCCTCCATTTCATCCTGACAAGTCTAGCCTCTCCGTCGCTTTGATTGACAATCACCGCCCTCTCGTTCGCCGGAAATTCGCTCTCAACCCGTCGGTGTCGGTAGCCATGACCTTAAGGACTATACCCTCGGTGCCAGTGGCGAAGCCAGGATTTGCATTTAGTGGGGTCAAAATATTGTGCTCTTATAAATAATTTGGCGGGGGGTTCGAGGCCCCGAGCCAATTTTGTGTTTTTCGGCCGATTGCATATGTAAAACATGTATTTGGTTACAATATTATTAATATAACAAGTAATATATAATAATATATATATATGTATACACACACACACACCCCTTATTGACCACTAATACTCCTTTCTAATCACAAATTTGTTAATAAATATTTAAATTCCTTATGTTATGAAAATAACCTAAATTAGATTATTATTTATTTTAAAAATATTAGAGTAAGATGCATACATAAAAGACTAAAAGTAATATGGAATTGAGAAAGTTATAAAAAATTTAATTTGACTCTGTATATTAAAAATATCTAAAATTTTAGTGGGGTCAATTTATTACTACACTTAAATTTCTTCTAAATTTATCATATATCCTAAAATATATTTTTTTTAGTGGAGTCAATTGACCCCACACCTTACTATGTGGCTTCGCCCCTGCCCGGTGTCGCTACTACGATCGGAGGATCTCGACGGGCCCAAGCGCCATCAATCGGTGATTTGACCAAAGAAATTTGGGGAACGTACGCCTGGTAATTTGGGGAATTTCAACGAAATTGAGGATGGCGACGAAGAGGAAGAGTTAGAGATGGCTCCACCGCACGAGATAGCGGCTCGTTCTTGATAATCTGGGGTTAATATTTGATCATTGGTTTGGATTTAGATTTGTATTTGATTGTCCTTTTCTTTGATAAAAAACGAGAGATACAAGTGTTAATAAGGTTATTATAGTGATTTGACTTTTTTACCTTTAAACATTTAATAAATATAAAAATTCATTTGAAATAATAACTTTTAATTACATATAGGCATTGATTAGTCTAGTCAGCGAGGCCACATCATCAACTTATGACGTGGCGGGTTTAATTGAATCAAAGTGGAAAAAGTTAAAAGTTTAATCACCTAATTAAAAAAATTAAAAGGTGGATCATCAAAGTGAAAAAAGTAATAATTTATGGTAGTAACTTATATTTAAGCCTTTTAATTTTTCCTTATTGAAATAAAAAATATTGATCTATTTATTGACCAAACAAGAGCACGTATTTTTTAATTAATTTTTAAAAAAGTTGAACTTCAAAAGTAAGAGTACGCTGTATACCCGTATAGAGCTGCAAACGAACCGAAAGTTTCCAAATTCCTCATGAAACACACTCCATCTCTTTCTCTGTCGACAGAATCTCGCAAAAACCCTAGTGCGCTCGTACAATCTCCAGCGATGGGTAAGCCTCAATTTGAATCTACTTTTATGTTTAGGTATAGATCTTCAGCTGTAAGTCGCTGATTAATGGTTTCCTGCATGTTTTCCGATCTAATGTTTCTCATTTGATTTAAATTTTACTTTTATATGTACGAAATTCGGATTGTCCCTGTTTGTTTGCTAAAAACCGGAGAATTTTACTATATATAATGTCTTTGCTAAAAATGAGAATTATTGTCATTGTTGGGGAAGCTTGGGAATTTATTTGAAGAACTTGAAATGACTTGGTGATATTGTTTCCACTGTTAGATAATATTGAGGAGGACATCCGTGCGTTGCAGCTTGATTCATCTGGTATTGTTTTTTGTTTTTTTGATTATTTAATTATTGTTATTTCACTTGCCAGTATTAGTATAACTAGTGAAATATTATTGGAAAATTATACAGAATTCGAAGAAATCACTTTACATTTCTAGTACTAGTAACACTACTAATTGCTTACTATTTTTAAGTGTGATTTGTTATCACTATACTAGTGGGATGGTTGAGATAAGCTATTTATGGATATGTTTTGTACTACTGGTTGAATTTTAGCAGAAGATAAGAATGTGGTGGCTAATGCAGAAGATGGGGTGCCGGAAGAAGTTGAAAAATCTGATAGAATCGATGAAGGTAGGTGATGTGTGTAAGTAACTTATTAGTAACCCCAAAAGGAAGATATGGGTTTCTATCAATTGTCCATGGTGCCAGCATTAATAACTAGAATATACATATATTTGGTGATTTATTCCGTGTCTCATTAATTGATTTTGTTTGGATTTGTAAGTGCTTCTCCAGCTGTTTGGTCAATTTACAGTTTCTCAAGAAAATGGTTCTTTCACCCTTTTTTGGGGATTTTTGCATTGTTTTTTTTTTATAGATGTCTAGTTATCTTGGAAGAATATATATGAGAATGATAAATATATATGAGAATGATAAAAAGTATCATGTGAAAAGCTTTCGTTTGTGGGTGGTTACAGATTTGAGAGATGAGGTGAAAGAAAATTCCCAGCCGGTGCATTTGGAGCCAAAAGTTGCTCCGGAAGGTTAGTTAATCCCTTGTTTGTATGTGTATCTCCTTTTATTTCTTAAGTTTTTTTTTTTAAATTTTAAATTGGGCTTTTGGGGATGGAGTTACCGAGTTAGAGCTGAATTGGCTTATATTTTCCGATTTTGACACCATCTTCTGAATAAAGTTTTATAGTAAAGACTGCATTGCCTCATCATAAAAAACAAAGAGATCTTGTACAAAGAGATCTTGTTTTTTGTCCCTTTCCCGAATTGAATCATCAATGACTTAAAGCAGATAAACAGAATGAACAAGAAACACGATCTTATTCGTGAGATTGATTAAAAAAACTGATACAAGTGAAGATTTAGGTCCTTATTCTTTCAAATATGATTTTATTAATTTGATGAATGGGTAGGGATTTTTGTATCTATCAGATTCAAGCCGCATGTTGCTTTCTAAATTCTACAACATCGTTTCAAACAAAGTTTTACATTAACATTCCTCTAAGTTGGAACCAGTACGGAATTGATTCAATTATGGATGAGATTCAATTATAGAATCATGAATCGTCATTTGTTCAGTTGGTACATAGACATATGAATCTTTACCTTTTTCTTCTATACATAGATGGTAAAGATTTTCTTGAAGAAATCTTAGCTATAGGATCTTTCATGAATTGCAGTCCATAATGTTATTATTATGAAGTGGCATCTTTTACTTAATGTTATTCCATATTTTTTGGGGGCACTACGTTGCAGCTGAAATGGGTGGGCATCGAGGAATGTCTTGTAAGATGCACGTATCTTGAGTTGTTCTCCATAGTACCTTTTACAATTGAGAGTCACCTTTCTATGCTATATAAAAGAGTGCCAGAAAAACTTATTGTAACTCACATGTGTAAGGGACTGTGTGTCTGTTTTCTATTTTTCCTTCACTGTAATTTGCCTGGGTATTGTGGTTTCTGGTTGTGTAGCTATTAGATACTTAGTAATGCTTCATCAATTTGTAGATTTTCTTGTTTTCTGGGGCATGGCACACCCAGAAGTATCGATGTGGGTGCTGGAAAACATTTTATTTATTTCATTGTGGAATAAGTTGTTTGAGTAGAAAAAAGTCACTTCTATGGGTTCTGCACCCTGTTTTGGAGTGAAGCAGGTCTTGTGTTTTTGCCCCTGGTTTCTGGTACGGGGTGGGTTTTGGAAGCTCTTTTAATATGCACTTCTCTTTCTCTGTAAAGATATTTTTTTATTTAAAACCGAAGTTCTTTCATAGTCTACTTGTAATAAATTTCTTGTGCTTGTATGTGCTCTTGGTTTCCAGTGATAGAAAGAGAAATCTCTGCTCCAGAGGAAACTGAAAATGAGGTTGAAGATACTAAGAAGCGACACTTGAATGTAGTATTCATTGGCCATGTTGGTAAGTGATCTCCTTAAGTCATCAGGTTTTAAGCGTTAAAATTGTTAGTCATAAATAATTTTGTACTTGCCTGAAATTCATTGTAGACTACTAATAATTGCTGCTGTTGATCGTCTTGTATTTGTGCATTATATGGTGCTGTTTGTTATATCTGTGTTGTCATTCGACATTTCCCATGCTTCATCCTTTATCGTTGTTCGTACTCATCTAAAACGACCAGGAGTAGTCATTGAGTCAACTTCATTTCCCTATAATTGCAAGGCTCAATCAAGCAAGAAAGATTCTTCACATAGTAACTAGTAATTATGCATCATCAATGTCATTTACAGTAATACATTTTATAATTTTTTGGAATGCACATTATCAATTCTGTAATATAACTTTTTCAATTGAAAATATATGAATGACTTGTAATACCTAGCGCTTCAAACTTTCCTTACTCCTGCGATGTAGTTATTGAAATCTCATAACCTTGATTAAGCTCATGATTTATTAATGATTCGACACGTTTCACGATAGGGGACACTATATTTTCCCAACAAATAGGATACGATATGTTGAGAGATACATTGAATTTTATGTATATTTTTAATAAGTATAGATGTGTAAATACATGTAATTGTTAATAAATCATGATAAAATCAAGCAAAATATTAAGGAACACTTGTACCATAAACATCTCGAAGTCTCGTAGCAAAGAAGATTATAATATACAACTATAAGAGAGAATCATATTTAAGGAAGAAACATATGTTCATATAAGTAGAAAAGTTAGAATCTTTATTTGATTGATGGGGACGGGGGTTTTGGGACAAAGGATAAATATCACAAAGATAATTCTCACACAAAACTTAATCAATTAATCATTCAATGTATCAAAATAATGAAGTACATCACTATTTATAATACTCCTAAACAACTTTTCTAACCTAACTTGGACTCTAATAAGATAACTACAAATCAAATAAGATAACTGCAAATTAAAGAAACTAAACAACTTCTAATTCATGGGCTTCCAAAGCCTCTTATATTGTTGTAACCAATTTTCACGGACTTGTCCTACGTCATTTCTCCTCCACTGAGAAAAACTTGACCCCGTCGAGTTATAAACATCAACACAAGAATAAGCACGTTGGATCACCAAGGAATTCTTTGCAAGCTTGAAAGTTGGCATGTCGATAGCACAAGTAAGAGTGAACTTGGTATTGCCTTTGATAATCTAATAGATATTAGCACGAGCATCATGTTGCACACGACGATCCCATAACCATGTACGCCCTAAGATAATGTGACGAACCTTAAGGGACAGAACATCACACATAACGGTATCCTTAAGCTTGCTAACGGAAAATGTAACCAAACACCTTTGGGTAACCCACAACTTTGTATTGGTAACCCATGCAATATCATACGACTTCGGGTGAGGCTCAACTTTTAACCCAAGTTTCTTAACTGCTTCCTCAGAGATAACATCCGTACAACTCCCAGTATCAATCACAAGAGAGCACACCTGTCCCGCACATATGACTCGTCTGAAAAATTCGCCCACGATGGATTTTAGGATCATCCTTATGTTTCTGAGTAACAAATAAAGGTCGAAGAACACCTAAACATACTTCTAAATGAGCATCAACTTCTAAATATTGCTCATCGGGCTTATATTCGTCGTCTATCGGCTTGTAAACCTCTTCGTTTAAGTCAACTTTCCCGCACGTTTTGTCAACAATAGCAAGTTGCCTAGAAGGAGAAGAGACAACATTCATCTTTGGGGAAGGACACTCAAAAAACATGTGACCAAAACGACGACAGTTATAGCACCTAGACGTATGGTTGTTGCTAGCATTAGAAGAACCTGGGGTACGATTAGGCCTGTTAGTAGCTGAAGGGCTTTTTGACGATCTTTCCATTGGCCTATTTAAAATAGGCTCCACAAAAGTACGCTCCCTCCGAGTTTGGACTTGTATTGGAGGCCTAATAGAATTCCTTTTCAAGTTATCCTCTACTTGGGTGGCAACTTGAACAACATCATTCAAGAGCAAGAGTTTACCCGAAGCTACACCGCCTGCAATCTCCAGATTCAATCCTCGACGGTACATGGAGATTAAAACTTCTTTAACCCAAGGGAATTCAGACCTTGTAACCAAATTGTAGAACATTGAAGTATACTCGGCTACAGATTTACTTCCTTGTACCAATTCAGTTAACTGCAAATATGTTCGCTGCTTATAATTCGAAGGTACAAAACGCCGTGTCAATGCAGCTTTTATATCTTCCCATCTTCTCGCAGCTGTATATAAATTTTGTTGATGTTGATCCCACCAAATACGAGCTGTTCCTTTCAACTTCGCTTCAGCAAAGAATAATTTCCTTTCATCGAATAATTCATACCAATGAAAGAAGCTTTCCAAACTATGAATCCAATCGAAGAATGTTTTGGGACCATTATCGCCATTGAAATCTGCAACATCTAATTTTGCTCCTCTATCCACTGCATTCATCCTAGAATCTGGAATATGAGGATTAACTCGTGTATTAGGGTCATGTTGTTGTAGTCTCAAATGATTAAGATCCGGGATAAGGTCTTCAAGATTCTTATGAGCATTTTCTTGTCCCTTATCTACGCGTTCCGTGAGTACATCAACTTTTACTGTAAGTGTTGTAATAGAAGCCTGAACATTTGCAGTAAGTGTTGTGATTGAATCTTCAATTCTTTTGATACGCTCATCTTGTTGTAACATATAATTATCAAGCTTGGCGTTGATTTCGCTGGCATTTATCATGTAAATAAAAATATAGATTTTTTTCCTCTCTAGGGGCTTAAGTGCCGAAAGTATAAAGAAATAAGGGCTGAACTGAAACTATTGAAACTTTAGGGGCTGAAATGGAATAAAATGAAACTACAAGGGCTGATATGTAAAATTTCAGGGGTATTTTGAAATTTAAGAAAACTTGGGGGACTAAATTAGAAAACTATAAAAACTTTGGGGTACCTAACTGTACTTTTCCAGGGGATATTTTATTTCCGAAT
Source organism: Aralia elata (assembly GCA_034770075.1). NCBI lineage: Eukaryota > Viridiplantae > Streptophyta > Magnoliopsida > Apiales > Araliaceae > Aralia > Aralia elata. The sequence continues at coordinate 68,045,207 of CM068387.1, read as the reverse complement.
CTCTTTTTATCCTTCACTTTCACTAGACCTGGCAAATTAGGCCCAGGCCAGCGGGCCGGACTGGCCCGTAAAAATTGGGCTACGGGCTTAACATTTGTAGCCCACGAAAGCCTGGACTGTTTTGGCCCGGCCCGGTTTTAGCCCAGTCCACGGGTGCCCCGGCCCGTCCGCATGTTATTTGTTTAAAAAATCTATTACCAATGCTTCCATGAAGAATCGAACCCAAGACCTATCCAACTTACTAAATAAATGTTTTGACCAACTAAGCTATAACAATTTTATACCTTAACTACAATCTTATTAATGTATATACGTTATTGTTACATATACATATATATGTATATATATATATTATTAATGTTATATATATATTATTGACGTGTATATATATATATATATATAACAATATTTATTATTATTTATTTTCGTCTCTCTAAATTACCTTTTCCTTTCCCAAGATTTCTAAAAGTTTTACAAAAATTGTTATATATATATATGTTTATATATTACTAACGTGTGTGTGTGTGTATATATATATATATTTATATATATTAGTAACGTTATATATATATATAAATATATATACATTACTAATATATAAATATAAATATATATATATATATATATATATATTGACGTGTATATATTAATAATATTTGTTATTATTTATTTTTCTCTCTAAGTTATCTTTTCCTTTCCTAAGATTTCCAAAAGTTTTACAAAAATTGTTATAAATATATTAATATATATTTGTTGTTGTTATATATATATATGTATATTTATATATATTAGTAACGTGTGTGTGTGTATATATATATATATAATTATTTATATTATTAACGTTATATATATATAGCAATATATATATTATTAAGGTGTATATATAACAATATTTGTTATTATTTATTTTTCTCTCTATAAGTTACCTTTTACTTTCTCAAGATTTTCAAAAGTTTTATTTAACCTCCCAAAAATTGTTATATATATATATATACACGTTATTGTTATATATATATATATTTATATATTATTAACATATATATAATTATATATATTATTAACGCTATATATATATTATTAACGTATATATATAACAATATTTGTTATTATTTATTTTCCTTTTTCTAACTTACCTTTTCCTTTCCCAAAATTTTCAAAAGTTTTACAAAAATTATTAGGCTGAATGATACTTGTCACCCTCCAAGTTATCACCCACTTTCAATGTCGTCCTTAAAGTATATTTTTCGTCAATTGGACCCTTAAAGTGACATTTTTTGGTGTTTCCGTTCCTTTTACCCTATTTTACCCCATCCGACCATTTTGACCGAAACCGACCTAGTTTGACCCGACCCATTTTCATCAATTAATATTTTATTCTAAAATATTAAAAATACTTATTATTTTAAATATTTTTAAAAATAATTATTATTTTCAAGACAAAATATTAAAAACTTTTATTTTTTCATAAAATGAGTAAAGTTTCATAAAATATTTATTTAAAAATAATTATTTTTAATATTTTAAAATAAAATATTATTTTAGAATAATTTTAAAATAATAATTATTTTTATATTTAAAAATGAAATATTATTTTTAAAAAGTTTTAAAAATAATTATTATTTTCAGAAGAAAAAAAATTAAAAACTTTTATTTTTTTCAAAAATGAGTAAAATTTCATAAAATATATATTCAAAAAAATAAAGTTTAAATTTTTTTAATTCTTAATTATTTTTATGAAAATTTACACATCTTTTAAAAAATAAATATTTCTAGTTTTGTTTTATGAAAATAAAAAAAATTTATTTACTTTTTTTGAATCTATTTTTTATGATTTGTAAAAAAAATTAAAATTTTCTATTTTTTCTGAAAATAAAGTTTAATTTTTTTTGTTTAATTTTTTTGAATCTATATTTTATAGAACTTTACTATTTTTTTTAAAAATGATAAATTTTCTAATTTTTTTTCCTGAAAAAAAAATAATTTTTAAAACCTTTTAATTTCTTTTTTTTAAAAAAAAAATTGAATCAATTTTTTTATTTATCTTTTACTGTTTTTTGTATTTTACATATAAAATTAAAAAAAAATATAATTTTTTTTAAAATAAAGTTTTTTTTTTTTTTTTTTTTTGAATCTATATTTTATGAATCTATATTTTTTCCTGAAAATAAGAATTATATTTAAAAATATTTAAAATAATAATTATTTTTAAGATTTTAAAATAAAATATTAATTAAAATTAATATTTTAAAATAAAATATTATTTTAGTTTTTTTTAAATAATTACGGAAATTAGGCCGGGTCAAAATGGGTCGGATTGGGCCAAAATTTGGTAAAAATGGGTCGGGTTTGGGTCAAATCGAGTAAAAGGAACGGAAACGCAAAAAAATGTCACTTTAAGGGTCCAATTGACGAAAAATGTACTTTAAGGACGACATTGAAAGTGGGTGGTAACTTGGAGGGTGATATGTGTTATTCAGCCAATATTATTATATATATACACGTTATTGTTATATATATATATTTATATATTAGTAACGTGTATATATATATAATTATATATATTATTAACGTTATATATATATATATATTATTAACCTGTTTAGGTATAACAATGTTTGTTATTATTTATTTTTCTCTCTCTAAGTTACCTTTTCCTTTTCTAAAATTTCCAAAAGTTTTACAAAATTTGTTACATATATATGTTATATATATATTATTAACGTATATGTCGACGCCGGGAGGGATCGCCTCCATTAAGATATTTATGCTTTTCAATTTTAGCCTTCTCATTTAGATGATTTTTTGGAAAAGATCGGCATTAATGTCGACGGGTTTTTTAAAAAAATCGTTTTTTATGATGAGCCAATTGATCAGAGTCGCTAGTTGGTATATTTGAAATGGATGTACCAACTCATCCGAATTTCGTTTTCGCAAATTGCTCCACCAAGGGGTGACTCCGAATTATTTGGTCTGCGAACTGAGATTCATAAAGTTCGGGGGCCTGCTTAAGCGAGGGGAAGGTGTTAGGCACCCCCGACTTCCGTGAAACACGGTTACCGCAATCTTGATGCTTTTCCTATCCTTTTAATTCCTAAAATGTGTATGTGTGCGTGTGTGTGCCTATGTGAATATTGTGATGAGTTTGTATGAAAGAATCATTTGGATTTTTTATGGAAAGTCGGGTTTTGAGAGTGCTTTAGAATGTCCTTCGGCTTATACGAGAAAGTTTTATTCTTTATTAGAAAGGTTTGATTTTATTTGTCGAAACTGTAAGGTTTTCATTAGGTGTCGTTTTGGCAAAACAAGAGTTTTTAAACCTTCGTCAAAATAGGAATCAAGACCTATACGTTGCTTTCATAGAATGACGGGCAATTTCTAGGATCTCTTTAACCCTATGCACATTGGTTTAACAAAACGTCATTTATTTTATAAAATCATTTTTTTGTGATGTTTGAAAACGATTTTCTTTAACCTTCTCGTTAAATAGGAATCGACATTCATTAGCACTTCCAATTTCTTATCCTCGTGATGCTAATAACCTAATTTGATTGATTTTATGAAAATCTTCATCGTTTGGCTTTGGAATCCTTTTTGGTGTTGCAGTTCAAATCAAATATTATAACGCGTAGGGGGTTATTCACGGGCATGTAAGCCATCAAAATAACCCTGAACGCCCACAATCACATGTTTTCACTATGACGGGGCCTTAAACACGATCCTCGCCTTGGCGTCGTTTTAAGGCCCGACGATTACATATTTACAATGAAGACTACATCGCTCCTACTACCCACATCAAATTTGTCCATCATCGGATTTGGACCACGGGGTCGCGTTCCTAGGCTCACACCCGAAATTTCCACACACCCACAAAACGGATATTACAAGAAATAATCAACGCGGCTAATCTAACAATGTCAAGACATCCTAAAATAGCAACATAAATGAACCACGCCCAATATATCGCCGTAAGACAAACAACAAAATTTAATACATGAATATCATCGGGTTATTAGGAAGAATTTTGTTCCGATGGAACCCTCACTAATAATCCCTAATTCATTGTTCCACCATAAATTACAATGAAAACTACATTTAATTTAACCAAATAATATGATAGAAATTGCTATAACAAGGGAATTTTCACCTTGCAAATGATCTCAAAATGGATGTAAAACTTGTGTATTTGAATAGGATGAGAAATTTGTATGAAACAATCAAATAAAAAGAGAATAAATCCTCTCTTTTTTTTCTTCCTTTCTCTCCTATTTTGTTGCAAAATTCTGCTATTTCTCTCTTTTCCCGAGCTGCTCTGCTGCCGCTTGCGCGAGTTGTTTTCCTTCTCTTCTTCTGTATGAACGAATGAACTGAAACTGGGCTGATAAGGGCAACCAGGGCAGCCGCAGATGGATCTGTGGCTGGCTGGCCGCCTACCATCCACTCAGCCTGGTTTTCGGTTTTCGTGTTTCGAGTTCCGTGTTTTCAAAAGGCGCACTCATTGGCCGCAGATCAATCCGCGGTTGGCTGGTTTGACTTTCTCGATTTTCGTACCATGCCTCGATTCTCGTGTCGTGACGTCGGTTTTCACCGACAGGCTTGTATTTTGCAGTCCGGAAATTACTGGGAGACGTGCCACATCTTTCCGGAATGTTCATTTCGGGCGGCCTTGTTGTCACGTCGGTTTTGATTTGCAAATCGTTGCGGTGGCGTCGAGTGTTCGTACTTGCGCCCATCCTTCGCTCTCGTAGGCCGGCTCAATGGACGAATTTGCCCTCCTGCCAGGGTTAGTATACGAAGTACAAAATTTGGGTGTCTACAGCTGCCCCTCTTTATCATGTTTATGAAATGTTAAATGAAATGAACAGGATAAATAAATAGACACCCGATGCATGAATGACAGTGCACAAGAATGATAATACATACATGATGCAACACATGCAACTTATGAGGCAACGTAAGATGTAAGGCATGCAAAACATTCGTAAAGGTGTCAATGCATCAATCCCTGACCGCATTGTTAGTCATCGGGTTTCGTCTTCCAATCGATCGTCTCGTTTGCGCCGGGTCTCGTATTCGATCGCCAGTCTCGTGATCATCGGGTCTCTTATTCGGTTGATCGTCTCGTCTGCGCCGGGTCTCGTATCCGGTCGCTCGTTTTGTAATCACCGGGTCTCGTATCCGGTTGATTGTCTCGTTCGCGCCAGAGCTCGTATCCGGTCGCTAGTCTTGTGATCACCGGGTCTCGTATCCGGTTGATCGTCTTGTGAGTGCCGGGTCTTGTATTCGGTCGCTCGTCTCGCACTCGCCGGGTCTCGTATCCGGTAGATTGTCCTGTGAGTGCCGGGTCTCGTATCCGGTCGCTCGTCTCGTAATCGCCGGGTCTCGTATCCGGTCGATTGTCCTGTGAGTGCCGGGTCTCGTATCCGGTCGCTCGTCTCGTAACCGCCGGGTCTCGAATCCGGTCGATTGTCCTGTGAGTGCCGGGTCTCGTATCCGGTCGATCGTGTCGTACTCGCCTGGTCTCGTATGCGGTCGATTGTCCTGTGAGTGCCGGGTCTCGTATCCGGTCGCTCTTCTCGTAATCGCCGGGTCTCGTATCCGGTCGATTGTCTTGTGAGTGCCGGATACGAGAGTGCCGGGTCTCGTATCCGGTCGCTCGTCTCGTAACCGCCGGATCTCGTATCCGGTCGATTGTCCTGTGAGTGCCGGGTCTCGTATCCGGTCGCTCGTCTCGTAATCGTCGGGTCTCGTATCCGGTTGATTGTCCTGTAATCACCGGGTTTCGTATCCGGTTGATTGTCTTGTGAGTGCCGGGTCTCGTATCCGGTCGCTCCGATGATTTTGAGAAGTAGTGTTCGACACCCGATTTATCAAAATCTCGCATTTTATTACCAATTTATGAATCAAACGGGATTTAGGATCGATTAAGCTTGCAATGGACAAGGTGGGAGGCACTGGGCCCAGCCGCAGATGGATCTGCGGCTGGCCGCAGATGGATCTGCGGCTGGCCGCAGATTGATCTGCGGCCAAGATCGGGGTCTTAAGCGGCCAGCTGCTTCCCATATCTGTCACTTTCATTCGTACCCCACACGATTTTCGCACCTTTGCACGTCTTTTTTGCCGAATTTTCCAATATTCTTGCAAAAACTGCTCCGGTTAGATCGATCTACGCGCTACAGGTAACACTTTGACCGATTGTTTTCCAATTTCGTCAATGTTTTGCTATACATCTGCTATTTTGAATGTTTTAGAGATATAAATGCATGCTTTGAAACGTTATGTCATGTATTATTGCATGTATATGCTATGTATCAACTGCGCGAGTCATATTTTATGCTCATGATGCGGTCCCACATATCTGTTGTTTCTTTTGAAAGAAAATCATGCATTATGGCCCTTTTATTGTCGCAATTAACCATGTACAATGTAATTTTGATCTGTTGTGGCCTGGGTTGATGGAAAACATGCATGTTTGTGCATGGGATGCTCATTTTATAGACGGAACTCTGCCGATTTTTTTTTCATGCATATATAGTAAACATGCATCATGCTGCATTAATTCTACGATGATGATAGGAAATTGGAATGTTTGTGACATAATTCAAAATAGAATTTACCTTCCTCTTCGCCTGTTCTATTCCAGCTATGGATCCTGACGCTCCTAGTAACTCCATTGCGTCTCGGACCTCGGGCGTTCGCCGCCGTAGGGTTGCACCCGCCCTTGCTTTGCCTCGGACCCGCCAGGCTCGCCGACTGGTGGAGGCTGTCATCCGGCCTGATCACCCCGATGTTGAGGAGGCTGTTCTTCCGGACGTTGCGGTAGAGGGGCCATCCTCCAGCACACCAGCTCCATCTCCTCATCGCGCCCTATCTGGCGCCTCTGTTCAGATACCCGATCTGTTGGGTCGGGATCTCAGTCGTCACCCCTCCGCATCTCTTGTTGCTAATGAGGTATGCTTAAATACTCCTCTGAACTCACTCTCAAATTTTGTTTAGATCTGGACTAATCCATTAATTTTTGTCACAGGTGCCCGAGTTTACTCAGCCGAGGGGTAACTGGTTTAACATTTACTCCCTTTATACAGCTTTGCACAGCGATTACCGGGCGGTGGTGGATTCCTGGGGCTTTCGTCATTTCTTCACTATCATTCCCTGTCAGTGCCCCTGGGGTTATATGAGGGCTCTGTCCGAGCGATGGTTCCACCAGACCCAGTCCCTTCACCTTTTGGACTGTGAGGTCGTGCTGACTCCCTGGGATTGGAGGTACATCACGGGTATCGAGTTCACCGGATCCCGTGTCCCTCTAGATCTTGATATTACTCCAGCGGAGGTCCGAACTTTATTGGGTTTCGCTGCCGATGATCGGGTCTTCAAGGCCCGCAGCATTCGGTCTGGAGCTTTGGCTGTTGACGCTGTTGGGGGCATATATGCGACGTCCTTCCCTGCAGATCGGGCCACTCGGGGCATTCTGCTCCGGCGCCTGTTCCTGACCATCATGAGGGGTTGTTTCCTAGGGAACAACTCCTCAACCATTCATTTCAGCGTCGTCGGTGCTGTCAGGGATGTAGACCGGATCGGTGACTATGATTGGGGGTCCTTCACCTTTGCCTACTTCCTCCACGGTCTTCGCCTTCGCTCAGAGGGACAGACAGACGCTTGGCTCGGATTCTACCACTTCTTGCTAGTGAGCCTCCTCTTCCTTTTTCTTACTGTACTTCCCATCATTTCATTTCTCTTTCCTGTATTTGTCGGTTACTCATGTCTTTCCTTGTTTCTGTTCACAGTTCTGGGCGTATGAGCGACTCCCATGCCTGAGGCCTATCACGACCCTCGGTCTGGATACCTATCCCAGGGGTCGTCGGTGGCATCACAGCACTCTGGAGGAGGTCCCGGTGTCTGGCAGCTTTGCCCATTGCCGCATTCAGCTGGAGCTGATCACCGCCGCAGAGGTCGTATGGACTCCTTATCTTTCTGAGCATCTGGCTGTGGGGTTCACATATGGGTATCCTTCCGGCCCAGAGTTTGCACTTTCCACCCGCCGCCTTACTTTGCAGAGTGTTGGGGGCTGGGTGATATATCTGGGAGAGCGCGCATTCAGATGCGTTACTGGAGAGATCCGCATTCCGCACTCTCTCCCCTTCACTACATCTTGGCTATTGGACTCTCAGCCTTCAGAGATTATGCTCGCAGGGGAGGATGGCCGGACGCTTTCTTCGGGTCCCAGCACGAGCGAGGCTTTTCGTATCTGGTGGGTGCCCCGCACCATCGGTCCCCAGACTCGGGCCACTTTCTTTCTCGGAGATATGGTCCCCGACTCGGTGATGATGACTGATTGGGCCGCCTGCGTTCGGAGTCCCACTCATGCTGAGCAGATCGACACTCTGACCCGCCAGGTGGAGCAGCTGTCGTTGTATCTTCGGGTGTTAGGCTGGACCCCAGAGGATGCCTATGCATATGATCCTGACAGTGTGGGTTTTGACACAGGCCCGAGCTCGTCTGATCCCCCAGCGCAGCCATATATCCCTGACATGAACTTTGGGCCTCCGACATCGACGACTCCAGGGGATCAGTTCGAGGATCCCGCCTTCTTAGATGACCTCACCTTTGACTAGATCAGGCTAGGATAGGGCCTTTTGTACCTAAACCTGTTGGATTTATTATTATTTTTATTTCATGCACTATGTATTGAACTCATTTGTTTATTTATGCACAGTTTTTATCATTATGACCGTTCAATTGCTTTATTATTAACTGTATGATGCATGCTTTTTGTTTATTTATAGAGAATGACCCCTGCACAGTCTTTTTGATACTATTTTTCATAGATGTTGTCACCAGATGCCGTGGTACGTCTGGATCTCATTCCTCCCACAGGGTTGGCTGGCAGTCTTCTCCGCTGGTTGGACAGTTTATCGCCGGCCGACAGGGTTATCGCAGGTGGTCTTTTGGGACATTCTTGGTCCTTATTATCCTTTCAGGTGCCAGCGGGCTTTGTGGAGGGTATTCTGAGCTATTGGGCCCCTGCCCGTCAGGTGTTCAGATTAAGGACAGTGGAGCTGACCCCCACTCTCGAGGAGTATGCTCGCTTTACCGGCTTGCCTTTGGATGGTCCTTGTGCCAGGGTCACAGCTGGTTTCATGCGTCGTCAGTTCTTGACTTTCACCGGTTTGCGGAGGACAGTCCTGTTATCGGTGATCACATCAGACCACTTGGTTCCCCTTCATTTCTTGATTGATCGATTCGGCTCTCCCGACAGTTTTCACCTATTTTCTGGTGATTTTTCCGTGTCCGAGGAGCGCTGAGGTGCTTTGAGAGTAGCCGTTTTGATGGCCTGTGTCATCTCAGTTTTGTACTTGCCAGCCGGACCCGATTAGTTGGATATACGAGTTGTCGCGATCGTTAGAGCCCTTCAGGAGGATCACACCGTTCTTCCCATGATATTGGCAGATACCTACATGTCAGCCTCATATTGTCAGTCTTTCCGAGGCAGAGTATTCAAAGGGAGCTCTACTTTGTTGTACGTGTGGTTTATGAGTTATCTCAGCCCCATTGGTCATTTCCGTCGCCATGGGTTTTGCTTCAGCCACGACATAGTCACGCAGTTTTTGTTTCGTCCCGCGAGCTGTACTGATGCGGCTTCTTGGGTAGAATTCTTGTCGGTTATTGAGGATCCTTTTCATATCCTGATCTATTCGGGTTATTGCTCCTTTATGAGCTTCTTGACTCACGTGCCCAACCTGGATTTCATCCCTATTGCTGGTTTGAGAGGCGTGATGACTTATCATCCCTTGGCGGTTATAGGACAATTTGATCAAACACAGGATTTTCACCCCTTCACGGGCGTAGCCGCCTACCGATTCCTTATATCATCCCAGACAGATAGATCTACTGCGGGTATATGATCTTTGGTCTCACAGGATCCTTGCCGAGTATAGTGACGGTTGCCCCATCCAGACATTCGCTTATGTGCAATGGTTGCGCGGAGACTCGGATACGGTTGGTTTGAGTCAGACTGGGGCTTTTGATGACTCTGGAGTGATTTTCTCAGATGATACCACAGATCATTCCATCTCAGCTGATTTTGCCCCTAGTCGGGTTACTGAGGATACCCGACTCCGCCTGGCCCTGAATTACTACTGAGGCTGAGAGGGATGCCGCTCTTGTTGAGAGATGATGTCATTCTGGTTAGAGATGCTGCCCTTGCTGATAGAGACGCCATTGTATGGCAGACTAGGGCAGTTATAGATGTTCACTCTGAGACTGTCAGCCGAGCCACTGCTTTATTGGATCGTATCGCCATGATGGGGCAGCAGATTACAGGGGATACCGATGCTTCAGATCTGTCCACCACCTTATCCATCCTGCTTCAGTTAGTTTCAGATTTGTAGATTGTTTTATTTCCTACATAGACTAGGTCAGTTTCAATCGGTTACCGAAAGAGAAATCTTGTAACAAAATGACTTATATATGTAGACATGCATTTAAATTTAGTCATTTTCCCTTTTTGTCGTATCGTTGCATTTCATTGGATCCTTATTTTATCCAGCTGACCATGATTTTGACATTTTGCCTTCTCTTCTCAAGTCTTGATGGAGATTTGACAGATACCACCGCACCCCTGTTGATTTCATCGGACTGAGTCTTAGATTTTGGTCAACTGTTTGGTTGGGCTAGGGTTATGCTACTTGAGATGAAGCCGATTAGGGGCTAGTTTCGGGAAGGTTTCGAGGGTATAGGAAGGTTATTCTGGCTGTTGGAAATCGGTTTCGGTTAGAGAAAGTATTATTTTGTAAAGAATTGGACCGTGCCATAATGGCTGCCTACGTACCCCCACAAGTCGGGAGATCAGGTCCTACGTAGTTCGTTCTCCAAAGAAAAAGGAGGAAATGATGATTCAAGCATAGAACCGCTTCACCGAGTCGGAGTTAATGGGTTGTGAAAACACCTCACCGTCCATCTCTTGCAATATGAGGGCTCCTCCGGACAGCACTCTTAATCACAAAAGGTCCTTCCCAGTTCGGGGCAAACTTCCCTTTGGCTTCGTCTTGGCAAGGCATGATTCTCTTTAATACTAGGTCATTTTCCTTGAACTTCCGAGGTCTTACCTTTTTTGGCGTATGACCGAGAGATCTTTTGCTGATATAACTGACCGTGCAAAACAGCAGCCACCCTCCTTTCATCAATTAGGGCCAATTGGTCGTATCGACTTTGCATCTAATCCTCCTCGCTTATCTGAGCATCGATCAATATTCTGAGGGACGCCATCTCAACCTCAACTGGCAGAACAGCCTCCATTTCGTATACCAAAGCGTAAGGGGTTGCCCCTGTAGAAGTACGCACCGACGTTCTGTACGCTAGCAGGGTGAGAGGTAGCAGATCCGGCCATCCCCGATGATTGGCGGACATTCTCGCCATGATCTTCTTGATATTTTTATTTGCAGCCTCCACTGCCCCATTCATCTTAGGACGGTAAATGACAGAGTTGAGGTGTTTGATCTTAAACTAGTCACATAATTCTTTCATGAGGGTATTGTTCAAATTCTTGGCATTGTCGGAGACCAAGACCTCAGGTTGCCCGTATCGGCAAATGACATTATTCCTGATGAAACCGACGATGATCTCCTGAGTTACTTTAGGGAAAGAACCTGCTTCTACCCATTTAGTAAAGTAATCGATCATGACGCGAAGATAAATCGGTGTCCGTTGCTCGCTTTGGGCTCTATCGATCCGATTACATCCATACCCCACATTGAGAATGGCCAAGGGGAGGTCATACAATGCAGTTCATTGGGGGGCGAATGGATTACATTACCGTGCGCCTGGCATTGGTAACATCGTTTGACATGATCATCGCAGTCAGTTTTCAGTGTTAACCAGAAATGTCACGTTCTCAAGATCTTTTTGGCCAGCATCGGTCCACTCATGTGCGGCCCACACACTCCACCGTGTATTTCGTCCATAATCTTTTGGGCCTGCGTTTCGTTTACACATTGCAACAATCCCAAACCAGCATCCCTCTTGTAGAGTGAATCCCCACTCAGGTAAAATTTCATTGCTATCTTTTGAATTCTCATCCTCTCAGCTCGGTTTGCTTAGTCGGGAATGGATCTATCCCTCAGATATTCCCTTATGTCGTGATACCAAGGCTGCTTTGGCAGAACCACCTCGTCCGATAATACTGCAACATGCTCCTCGTATGCCGGGGCATTCTGTACTGCTATCTCAATCTGTGGAACGTCCCTGCTCTTTATTACGTGGATTAAGGAAGCCGGAGTTGTCAATGCATCGGCAAAATCATTCCGTCCCCGGGGGATATGTCGGAAAGCGATATCTTCGAACTCTCGCATCAATTGGATAACACAACGATGGTATGGAAGTAACCGGAGCTCTTTTGTGTTGTACACCCCGATCGTCTGTCTGATTACCAGTTCTGAATCCCCGAATACCGCTAGTCTCTTCACTCCCATATCGCGGGCAAAACGGAGTCCCAATATACATCCCTCGTACTCAGCTGTGTTGTTCGAGTTACTGAACTGCAATTTAGTGGCCATAGGGTATTGCTCTCCGATGATAGAGATCAGGACTGCTCCAGCTCCTGCCCCCTCAGCATTCATGGCACCATCAAAATACAACTTCCAGAACTGCCCTTCGTCATCACATCTCGTGGGTGAAACCCAAAATACATCTTCGCCGGGCAAAGGAATTTCTAAAGGCTCCATCCCCCCTGATGGCATTTCTGACAACTGATCTGCAATTCCCTGCCCTTTCATGGCTTTCTGAGTCACGTATACGATGTCGAATTGCTGTAAGATTAACTGCCACCTCGACAATCGACAGTTCAACATGAGCCTTTCAAAGATATACTTCAGGGGATCCATTCTCGATATCAAGTACGTAGTGTGACCATGGAGATAGTGTTGTAACCTCATTGCAGCCCACGCCAAAGCACAACAGGTCCTTTCGATGGGGGTGTAATTCTGTTCGCATCGGCTGAATCTCTTGCTGAGGTAATAGATGGCCTGCTCTTTGCCTGATTCGTTCTTCTGTCCCAGCATACATCCCATCGCAATGGCATTGACCGATATATACATAAACAGAGGGATCCCATCCTTCGGGGGTATCAGCACTGGTGCCTCTGTCAGCTGCTTTTTAATGGTCTGAAAGGCTTTCTGACATTTCTCATTCCACTCTTGGGAGGCATCTTTCCTTAATAGTTTGAAAATCGGCTCGCAGGTAGTCGTCAAGTGGGATATGAAGCGGCTGATGAAGTTTATTCTTCCAAGGAATCCTCTTATCTCCTTCTCTGTGTGAGGTGCCGGCATATCCACAATTGCCTTAATCTTCGCCGGATCCAACTCAATGCCCCGATCACTAACCAGGAATCCCAAGAGCTTGCCCGACTGCACTCCGAAAGCACACTTTGTCGGATTGAGCTTTAAATTATATTTTCTGAGCCGATCGAATAGCTTTTTGAGATGGGTTACATGGTCAGACTCTACCCTCGATTTCACGATAATGTCATCCACGTAGACCTCTATCTCCTTGTGCATCATGTCGTGGAACAGGGCCATCATGGCTCTCTGATAAGTAGCCCCCGCATTTGTGAGACCGAAATCCAATCGTCTAAAGCAGAAAGTGCCCCAAGGGGTGATGAAAGCGGTTTTTTCCCGGTCTTCCTCTGCCACCATTATCTGATGATACCCCGCAAAGCAATCAACAAAAGAGTACATTTCGTATTGGGCTGTGTTATCCACCAAGATGTGTATAAAAGACACTGGGAAGTTGTCCTTGAGACTGGCCTTGTTCAGATCTCTATAGTCGACACATACCCTCACCTTCCCTCCAGGCTTAGCCACTGGGACTACATTGGACAGTCATTCTGGGTAAGTGGACACTATAATGATTCCAGCCCTGAACTGTTTGATGAACTGTTTGATGATCTCTTCCTTCACCTTCAAGCTCCACTCCGGTTTTAACTTTCTTAGTTTCTGCTTGACAGGCCTAAAACCCTCCTTGATGGGCAACCGGTGTACCACAATGTCGGTGGACAATCCGATCATGTCCTCATGAGATCAGGCAAAAACATCCTCATACTGGCTTAGTAACTTGGTTATTTCTGTTTTATGGCTAGGGGTCAAGTCTGTTCCTATCTTGAGCTCTTTGGGCTTGTCAGGGGTTCCGATATTTATGGTGACGGTTTGGTCTAAGTTGGGTTTGGGTTTATCCTCGACCCATCCTTTGATCTCGTCAGGCGCGTCGTCGTAATCTGTCTCGTTTTGCTCAATGCCCATTAAATCGAAATTCAGCTCAATATCAAAATCATAGTCATCATTCAAATTTGAAAGACCGTTTGTTAGGCAAGGAATACTCAAATTGGTACACCTGACATGAAACAAAATATTTGTCATATATAAGTCATTTTCCACAACGATCACATTTTTTAGATAACATGACGAAACGACATAATTATGCAAAATACAAAACAAAAATGATATTTCTTCATCCCCATCCTCTGGGGTCTACCGCCCTGATGCCGTGTTTTACCCTTGTTTGGATATCACTGGCTCCATTGTCCAGTTGTCGGTGGTCAGATCAGACGAAATGCGCTGGATGAAAGGTGGTTTCACATTGAAAATTTCCCCGATGACTACGGCCACATTGCCTGAGTCCCTCTTCGTACCTTCTTCAGGAATAATTAGCCCTGCCAAGTCGATGACAGGCACACTTTGTTGGGCTCCCGGTGGCGTGACAACATCCTTCCCCTCTCCATTGCTTGTTAACTGTCCGGGGATATAGCACCTGGTTTCGAACTTTTGCGCGACCTCCTGTAGGAAACTTTCTCTCTTGGTCGACTCATCACTTGTGGGGGTCAATTCTTCACCCCCTGTCCCAATCACAGGCTTGCTAGTCCCTCGTTCATTGTTGACCTTGGTCACCGGATTTCCAGTCAGTCGCGTCGGGGCCGCGCCTTGACGGTGTCTCCGTGCTACGCCCTCATGATATCCCAACCCTGCTTTACCTATCTGATGGGGTAGTTGAATGGGCTCGGTGATTCCTTGACCGCTCTTTCCTAACCCTTGTCCAGGTTGAAATTTCATTTTTATCATTTCTTTTGCAACAAAGGTAAGTTCTGGAGAGACCTTAGGTTTCACGGCTGGAGCCCCCAGGCATCTGTAGTGGGGAGTGCTGATTTCCAGCGCCTGAAAACTGGCAGGTGCCGCCGACTCGTCCACATTAATCACCGGCAGGCCATTCCTAGGAGGAGAAGGGTCATCACACTCTGCCGAGATCGTCACCAGATTCCCGTCGATGATAAGTTTGATTTGCTGGTGTAGCGTGGAAGGAACTGCCCCGGCCATGTGTATCTACGGCCTCCCCAATAACAGGTTATAACTTGCCGCAATGTCTAGGACTTGGAAAGAGATATCAAAAGTACAAGGTCTTATTTCCACAGGCAATTCTATCTCCCCAATTGTATCCCTCCGGGATCCGTCGAAGGCTCGTACCACTACATGACTGGCCCGTAGGCGCTTAGGATTGATGTTCATCTTCTTCAATGTACTGAGGGGACATATATTCAACGCCGATCCCCCATCAATCAGCACCCCATTCATAATATAACCTGAGGAGATTACCGCAATATGTAGCGGTTTTCGATGCCCCCTTCCCTCTTTGGGGATATCATCATCTGTGAACGATATTACATTACTTTCCAACAGATGGTCCACCAGATGGCCGAAACCTTCCTTGCTAATCTCCTTGGGAATATATGCCTCCTCCAGGACTTTGGCCAGAATTTTGCAGTGATCACTGGAAGATAACACCAAATCCATGATCGACGTCTGGGTCGATTCCTCGCTCAATATCTGGATCCCCCTTGCTTCTGGATGATCCATATTCCTTAAGAATTCTATGGCTTTCTCTTCGGAGATCTTTTCATTCTTCTTCGTTTTGCTCTCAAGGACTCGTCTTGGAAGATATAAAGGATTCCCCTTTGATGTTACAGAAGCACAACTGGCCGCTTCCTCTGACACTCCCCCGTAATTCCATGGTACCGTTTTCAGACTGTTGACAGGGATTTGCGGTCTCGCTTTAAGGGTGAGGAGTTTCGGAGCCGTTAACTTGACAGGGCCCTCTATGATATTTCTGCTTACACCCGCCAACCTAATTGGCGCTCCCCGTGCACTCTCGTGATCACTTATCATGCTGATCATCTCATCAATTTTCTTCAAATAATTCAGCCTTGGCGGCCCCTCGACTTTACTGGCTTCCGCCACATTGACCCCCCCTCCATCATGCCTAGGCAGGGGATTGACTTTAACATTTGGGGAGTCTGGCTGTTCCACCACAATTTCCCCACTATCAATCAAGTTCTGAATTCTGTGCTTCAGCGTCCAACATTCCTGCGTATCATGACCAGGGGAACCTGAGTGGTATGCGCATCGCTTGCTTGGGTCAAACCTTCTTCCTTTCGGGTCACTTGGGGGTGCCAAATCGACTATTTTCTTTTGGGCTATCAATATCGCCAAAATCCGCTCAAGAGGATCCCCGAGCGGGGTGAATACTCGATTTTTTGTGGTCTCGAACCTTCTTCGCTCGTCCGTCCTTTGATCAGTGAAGTTAGGCTGTCGGGATGACCCCACTCTCTGTATCTGTACTGGAGGATTGTTCTCCGTCTTTCTAGATGATCCCTGCAGGATGAGGGAAACATCTTCCTCCTTTTTCTTTTGGACCCTACGGGAACTGCTGCCATAGTTTCCACTCTGGATTTGTTCCGCAGCTGTTTCCAAAGCCGTGAAATCCTGAATCTTGCCAGACTTCAACCCCATGTCCACCATTTCTCCGTGTTTTATCATCTCGGCAAAAGGTCTTCCAATCCCCGATATAACCCGCTCATAATAAGGCGCCTCTTGAATATCCACGAAGGTCATCACCATCTCCGACTCGCTCATTGGGGGATTCACCTGTGCAGCCAAACCTCTCCATCGCTGTGCATAATCCCTGAAAGATTCTTTTGGTTGCTTCTTGATTTTCGTCATTTGATATCTATCAGGGGCCATTTGTGCCTGGAAGCTATATTGTGTTAAGAAGGTATGGGCCAACTCCTCCCAATTGTGGATCCGGGCATTATCAAGACGGGCATACCAAATTCTTGCCTCTCCCGTCAGGCTCTTTTGGAATAATTGCATCCTTAGACCTTCGTCCTCTGCATAAGATCCAAGCTCCCCAATGTATATTTTCAGATGTGTATAATGATCCCCTTTCCCATTGTATTTCTCAAATTCGGGAATTTTAAATTTCTCCGGATATCTGGTTCCTGGAAAGACACACAGATCTGAATAATTCACCCTGCCCAAGGAACCTACGCCTTTCAGGGATTGGATGGTCTCCTCCATTTGCTTCATTTTCTTTCGAAGGTCATCAGTGTCTCCTTCATCTGGGATAGTAATCACTGTCCTGTTAGGTATAGGAATGGCCTTTGGGCCGACTGGCTCGCCCTTAGGTTGGGGTGAATCCTGTCTAGGTAGCAATTGTTCCTTCAGCATCATGGCCATTTCCAACATCTGTTTCTTAAAATCATCAAATTCCTCACGAGATATGGAACCAGGATTAGTAGGTGGAAGATCAGCCATTTCAGATGTAGAGTCCTGGGCCCTCCTAGATTGCAAACGCGTTTGAGGAGCAATCCTGCAAAAAAACGGTTTGGACTTTAATCTCTGGGAAATAAAAGATGTGGATGCATGCCAAAGCTGTAACTTTCGTGTTTTTGGGTTTTTTAATCTTTCCCTGCAAAACAAAAAGTTAGTAGTCCCTTATTGCAATAATAATTGATAGACATGAATTATTATGCTTTTTCAGCCATTCCCTGCAAAACATGGAGGTTAGTACTTTCTTCTGACAACAAGGAAGGTATATGTAAAAATATTGAATGGGACTATGACACTTATACGCATAAACGTAAAAAGGCATGAAGAGACTTTCCTTGCGTTGGGTTAATCTGAGGCTGACCTACCCTAAGGTTACTCTCGCGGCTTTTCAGCATGAAGGTTCCCATATCTTCGCAATCTACTCGTCTGAATCCTTTCGATTGGAGCAGATATGGGTGGTGCGTTTCCTGAGCCATCTCCGGGGAGCAGCCCCTTCGAGTCCAGTAATAAGCAACCGACAGGTTCGCCTCAGGAGGAGGTACACTCTCAACATACATTCACATTCATCGCCCTCACCGCATGCAAATGATTACTTTAAAGTAAAGCAATTTCATTCAATCATTCACTTATTGGACAAAACACACATTCACACAACAAAAAGTAAAAAATGATCAAAAAATCGCATGCACACAAATATTCATGAATTTTTAAAGGATAGGATAGCATCAAGATTTGAACGCAGGTTAAGCCCTCTAATGTCCCCAGCAGAGTCGTCAGCTGTCGACGCCGGGAAGGATCGCCTCCGTTAAGATATTTATCCTTTACAATTTTAGCCTTCTCATTTAGATGATTTTTTGGAAAAGATCGGCATTAATGTCGACGGGTTTTTTAAAAAAATCGTTTTTTATGATGAGCCAATTGATCAGAGTCGCCAGTTGGTATATTTGAAATGGATGTACCAACTCATCCGAATTTCGTTTTTGCAAATCGCTGGCTCATGTGTGACTCCGAATTATTTGGTCTGCGAACCGAGATTCATAAAGTTCGGGGGCCTGCTTAAGCGAGGGGAAGGTGTTAGGCACCCCCGACTTCCGTGAAACACGGTTACCGCAATCTTGATGCTTTTCCTATCCTTTTAATTCCTAAAATGTGTATGTGTGCGTGTGTGTGTGTGCGCCTATGTGAATGTTGTGATGTGTTTGTATGAAAGAATCATTTGGATTTTTTATGGAAAGTCGGGTTTTGAGAGTGCTTTAGAATGTCCTTCGGCTTATACGAGAAAACTTTATTCTTTATTAGAAAGGTTTGATTTTATTTGTCGAAACTGCAAGGTTTTCATTAGGTGTCGTTTTGGCAAAACAAGAGTTTTTAAACCTTCGTCAAAATAGGAATCAAGACCTATACGTTGCTTTCATAGAATGACGGGCAATTTCTAGGATCTCTTTAACCCTATGCACATTGGTTTAACAAAACGTCATTTATTTTATAAAATCATTTTTTTGTGATGTTTGAAAACGATTTTCTTTAACCTTCTCGTTAAATAGGAATCGACATTCATTAGCACTTCCAATTTCTTATCCCCGTGATGCTAATAACCTAATTTGATTGATTTTATGAAAATCTTCATCGTTTGGCTTTGGAATCCTTTTTGGTGTTGCAGTTCAAATCAAATATTATAACGCATAGGGGGTTATTCACGGGCATGTAAGCCATCAAAATAACCCCAAACGCCCACAATCACATGTTTTCACTATGACGGGGCCTTAAACACGATTCTCGCCTTGGCGTCGTTTTAAGGCCCGACGATTACATATTTACAATGAAAACTACATCGCTCCTACTACCCACATCAAATTTGTCCATCATCGGATTTGGACCACGGGGTCGCGTTCCTAGGCTCACACCCGAAATTTCCACACACCCACAAAACGGATATTACAAGAAATAATCAACGCGGCTAATCTAACAATGCCAAGACATCCTAAAATAGCAACATAAATGAACCACGCCCAATATATCGCCGTAAGACAAACAACAAAATTTAATACATGAATATCATCGGGTTATTAGGAAGAATTTTGTTCCGATGGAACCCTCACTAATAATCCCTAATTCATTGTTCCACCATAAATTACATGAAAACTACATTTAATTTAACCAAATAATATGATAGAAATTGCTATAACAAGGGAATTTTCACCTTGCAAATGATCTCAAAATGGATGTAAACTTGTGTATTTGAATAGGATGAGAAATATGTATGATACAATCAAATCAAAAGAGTATAAATCCTCTCTTTTTTTCTTCCTTTCTCTCCTATTTTGTTGCAAAATTCTGCTATTTCTCTCTTTTCCCGAGCTGCTGCCGCTGCTGTTTTTCCTTCTCTTCTTCTGTATGAACGAATGAACTGAAACTGGGCTGATAAGGGCAACCAGGGCAGCCGCAGATGGATCTGTGGCTGGCTGGCCGCCTACCATCCACTCAGCCTGGTTTTCGGTTTCCGTGTTTCGAGTTCCGTGTTTTCAAAAGGCGCACTCATTGGCCGTAGATCAATCCGCGGCTGGCTGGTTTGACTTTCTCGATTTTCGTACCATGCCTCGATTCTCGTGTCGTGACGTCGGTTTTCGCCGACAGGCTTGTATTTTGCAGTCCGGAAATTACTGGGAGACGTGCCACATCTTTCCGGAATGCTCATTTCAGACGGCCTTGTTGTCACGTCGGTTTTGATTTGCAAATCGTTGCGGTGGCGTCGAGTGTTCGTACTTGCGCCCATCCTTCGCTCTCGTAGGCCGGCTCAATGGACGAATTTGCCCTCCTGCCAGGGTTAGTATACGAAGTGCAAAATTTGGGTGTCTACAGTATATATATAACAATATTTGTTATTATTTAATTTCCTCTCTCTAAGTTACTTTTTCCTTTCCTAAGATTTTCAAAAGTTTTACAAAAATTGTTATATATATATACGTTATTGTTATATATATATATATTTATATATTAGTAACGTGTATATATATATATATATAATTAACGTGTATATATACAACAATATTTGTTATTATTTATTTTTCTCTCTCTAAGTTACCTTTTCCTTTCTCAAGATTTCCAAAAGTTTTACAAAAATTGTTATATATATATACACGTTATTGTTATATATATATATATTTATATATTAGTAACATATATATATATATAATTATATATATTATTAACGTTATATATATATAACAATATATATTAACGTGTGTGTGTGTATATATATTATTAACGTTATATATATTAATATATTATTAATGTATATATATATAACAGTATATATGTGTATATATATATTGTTAACGTATAGAATGCAACAAGGTTCTTCTAGCTCAGTTGGTAAGAGCTCTTGTTTAATTGTAGGAGGTCATGAGTTCAAATCTTAGCAAATGCATTATTTTTTTTAAAAAAACAGAAAGCCCGCGGGCTGGCCCGGCCCGGCCCAACCCGGGCCACAAGCCTATAAATTTCAGCCCATAGATAGCTGGGCCTTTTTGGACCGGCCCGTTTGCCAAGTCTAACTTTCACGGTTCATCACTTTCAGAGTCTTCTTCTCTACTTCGTAAGTCCAAGGATAGCAACAAGCTTGAGGAGGCTAAGGCTTAAAATTTTCTCGACAAAACTGAGGATGGTGGTGGTGGTGGCGGGACGCAGCGACAGTGATGGTGGTGATGCGGTGGCGGCTCCTTTTTACTTCTTCTCTTTCTCTCTCTTCTACCTTTTTCTTTTTTTTTCCGCCTGTGTTGGCCGCGATTTGGGGCTGCGACTTGGGCTGTGCTTGGCTAGGTTTCTGGCTGAAATTAGGGCTGTGATTGGTATATGTATATTGTACTGGGGTTGATTTTGGCTGTGTTTGGGTAAGTTTGGTTTTCTTGTGCTGGTTAATGTTTTGGTGAGAGGCAGATGATAGACTGCTATAGAATGGGTTTACGATGGCTGGACAATAAATTTAGATTTAACTGAAGTCACGATTTTGAGACAATATTTTGGGACAATGGAGTGTTGGTGTGGACGTATGGGCGGTAGAAGGTGGTTTAGGGTTAGGATTTGATACCAAAAATGATGGGGACAGGGGTTTTGGGACAAAGGATAAATATCACAAAGATAATTTTCACACAAAACTTAATCAATTAATCATTCAATGTATCAAAATAATGAAGTACATCACTATTTATAATAATCCTAGACAACTTTCCTAATCTAACTTGGACTCTAATAAGATAACTTCAAATCAAATAAGATAACTGTAAATTAAAGAAACTAAACAATTTCTAATTCATGGGCTTCCAAAGCCTCTTATATTGTTCTAACTAACTTTCACAGACTCGTCCTACATCATTGATCCTTCTAATTATATATCTGATATTTAACTTAGTACTCATGGTAGAGAAAAAAAACTAAGGAAATCAGTAAAGTAGACATGTATAAATTAGAAAAGTAGTAAGTTATCAACAAACCCACAAGAAAATTCATCGTAGAAACTAGAAGAAATTTATATATTATTTCAATATACTTATATAGATGTAATACGTAAATTTCGTATATTTAAGTGTAATGAAAATTCTCGACCCATCAATACGTATCTAGAAGCAAGCATGCGATACATATTCAGAAGTGTTAGTGGAGTGTTGGTGTCCGACACGGATACATTGACCTTGTGAAGTGTCCATGCTTCATAGATTGATAATGAATAGCTCGTAACTGTTTAAGCCTCTGTTGATTTTCCTTATTTTCTATCGGTCTTTGTTTAATTTAATTATGATTTTAGTTTTTGTAAAGCAATTTATGCTTGGCTGTAATTTCAAATTGAGGAAATTGAATCTGTAGTCACTTCCCAGTTAACCATTGATGATTGAATAAATGCAAGAAAAGATCTCTATGAAAAAGGAATATTTTTTTTTTGCAATGCTATAATTTTTTTTTGGTAAGTTCAGACTTCTTACTGGCCTTTATTGAAATAGTTCCTATAATGGAAAAAATGTATAAACACATAAAGTTCAAAACTTAAAAGTTCAATGCCTTAATGATATTGAGCAGCTCTGGAATCTTCAAGGAACTTTGGCTGAAATTTCAAGGCCTTGGCTTGGAAATTTAATGGAAAGATGGGAGAATTTTGTATTCAGGTCAAACTTTTGATTTTGGCATGATCACTGGTTCAGTAAGATTAGGTTCCTCGATGTTTCTAGAATTGTAGAGGATAAAGCTGCTTTTGTGTCAACAGATTTTACCTTTCTGGACTGTGGGAAGGATCATTAGACAGAAACAATGAATAGGAACTGAAAAATTTCGTGGAAGGATAGCTTTAGGAGAAAAATTAGAATGGAAGTGACTGTTGGATAATGTGTATTTGAAGTTTGGGTTTGGGTTAGAGAGAAAAGTACAATGATAAGAAAGATGGTGCTGAATGGTGGTCTGTCCAATGAACATATTAATTTGTGAATTTATGTGTTAGGGTTTTGTACAATTTATCAGAATGTGTAGTTAGGCCTAGTTTTTTGGCCAGCTTGATATTTTACTTGTAGTGCTTCAATTATGATTTTTGATATTGGTTGCAGATGCTGGAAAGTCCACAATCGGAGGGCAAATATTATTCCTTAGCGGACAGGTTGATGAGCGTACAATCCAAAAGTACGAGAAAGAAGCGAAGGATAAAAGTAGAGAGAGCTGGTGAGACATCATTCACTTCCTAATTTTGGGATTTTGTACTTTTTGGATGAGAAACATGAAATAATGGAAAATCAGTTTCTCCAAAATGTGTTTTCTTTCTAGTGTTTGAAAATATTGTTCTTCCATTTATCTTTAGTTTATTATGTCATTGTAATAGATATTGGTTTCAAGAACAAATATACAAGGATTGCCTGAAAAACTACAATTGCTTTACATTATCCAATAATAATATGCCATGTAGCTAATTTGGGAGAAGATCAAGGAATTTGAATTGTATTATAACAGATTCAATATGATTAATTAACAGTTTTATTATAGTTGATGATAGTTTTACAGTCTTTTAATACAATTCAAACTCGTTCAAACTTGTTCCCCAATTCGCACCCATAATCTTTTTTTAAAATTCGGACACGACGGGACAGGATAGGACACGACTAGGAGACAACGGGGCACGACAGGACACGACTGAATAAGGGAAAAACAAATTAGTAGGAACTTAATAATTTATATAGTAATTTTTTTTTTGCTAAATAGAATTTTTATAGTTGTGATTAACTGTTTGTTTTTTTTATTTGTCTCAAGATCAAAAGATTCAAGATAAAGTATTGAAACAAACATATTGATAAAAACCAACAACAAACACTATTAATAGCAATCCTATTTTTTGTTAAAATGATGTGTCCTGTGTCGTGTATCTTGTCACATCTGTGTCTTGTAACCATATCTGTGCTTCATAGGTGTTGTCCATTCATTTGTTGCTAATCTAGTTTTGCGGGTGGACTATTGTTTCAGCAATCATATAGTGAGGTGCTTACCACTTGCTTGCTTTTGTTGTGTTACCTAAACTTCCTAACCTTGTTAGTTGATTATTTCTAGGTATATGGCATACATCATGGACACCAACGAAGAAGAAAGGGTTAAGGTAAACATCTTGTTTTGGTATGCATCTTGTTTTACTTTAGGTTGTGTTCCTTTACTGGAGTTTGGTAAAAAAATGTGATTTTGAAATTACAGATGGCGGTTGAGTTTCCTTTTGTTTAGGGTTATATTGTCATTTATGCATTCTGTAGCGCTTTCACGATGGAAGCTTTTTTGGGAGTTCTTTTATCTTATTTACATAGGGATTTGTGGTCTCTGCTTAATTGAGATCTATGGTGTCTTTTCTAGTTTTATGGTTTTGTAAATTTTAATTTCCTTTTTGGGGTTTCTCCTGTTGCATTGTAGTTTTCTTTTCTCGATTTTTATAAATTCTTCTTCGTTTATTGATTTCTTTTTAAAGTATGTGATATCAGGATTCTAATATTTTGTTCCTTACCACCCTGTCTGGGAGTTTTTTATTTGTAGAAAAGAAAAGAAAGTTAAAGAAGAGAAGGGAAGAGAAGAGAGACTTTTACTTTCTTTTCTCTAGCTTTTTTCTCAAAAGAGAGAAGAATGTTTTTGACTCAAAATGCACTCACTTTCCTTAGCTTTCTTTTCTTTTCTTCCCTAATTAAAACTCAAAGACAACAGTTTCCTTAGCTTTCCTTTCTTTTCTCTTCTATTAAAAAACACAAAGACACCACTTCTTTTTATTTTCCTTCACTTTCTTTTCTTCTCTCTCCAATTTAATTTGAGAAATTTCAAAAAGCCCAAGTCATTGGTAGATGTCTGGAAAAGAGAGATTAAAAAAAATTATCTGAGATATGACAAAGGAAGTTCTATTGATAGAGATTGCTCGTTGAAGTTGGTAACTCTAATGAGTGAGATGCTCATATTTCAGTCACCTGTAAATTTCTATAATTTTTTATAGGCATGGTATCAGGATAAGATGGGATATAAAATTTATCTATCATTCTATCTGATTGAAAGAACATCCCAATGTTGTTAGCCAAAAAATATTGCTTTCTAACTTGTCAAATCCTTTAAAAAGGACGACCCTTATGAACTGGTGCAATTTTGCGCTTTTTTATCGGGATAATTAATAGCACTCCTTGTTTTCCATGTATGCTTTTCAGGTGAAACTTATGCATGCTTAAGTTTCCATCTTTATGTTTAATGCTTATTGTAGGGAATAACAGTTGAAGTTGGAAGAGCGCACTTTGAAACAGAAACAACAAGATTTACTATTCTGGATGCACCGGTACTTCGCTTTGCCTTCACAATTTTTTATATTTTTAACCTTTATATCGTTGGCGGGACATTTAAAATTATTATAGTGGATATTTTGAATGAGCTTGAGGTATTGTAGTTATGGACACTGCCTTGGTGATGCATACCACCAAAAACGCCTAGGAGACGGGAGTGATGGACTTGGTGGTCAAGTTGAGATCTTAAGTTATGAGTATAGTGTTTCAATTTTGGCTGAGAAATAACAAGAAAAAATGAAGAAGAGGGAGGGGGAGCAGAAGTGGCCCAGTCTTGTGGGTGCCTGCAGTGGCTATGGCAGCTAAGCTCACCAAGCTGGAGAAGCTGTTGATTGTTGACCTGCTGCTCGATAAGGCCGTGTTCCAAAAGTGCATTATATTCACATAATTATTTGCAGAAAATCAAAACTACAAATTGTTTTAGGACTTGATTTAATCAAGTTTTTACATTGGCATATGTTCCAGAATATATATAAATTTATAATATATATATTCATTTTATTATTCTTTTTGCGAGTAGGCCTGAATTTCAAGTGTTTTTAACTAGTTAAAATATTGTTGTTTTGAAACAATAGTGAAAGTATGTTGATTTTGTATATTTTGAAAAGAATGAATTAAAATATGTGATTATATTTATGGATTCTATCAATGTATTAGTATGATATATTGCTAATTAAATTTTCAATTGTAAAAGTTAAAGGTTGGAATTTTTTATTTTTGGATCGCCACCTAGTTGGTAAGTTAGTGTCGCCACCTTGCACCTTTTAGGCGTTTTGATGATGAGGTATAACAATCACCAGTTCCACCATTTGTATCACTCTCTTAAAATAACATTTGCACAGTTTTTCTTATATATGATTGTTAAATCTCTCTTATCCTTCTGAGCTAGCATGCATTCTCCTTCACTTGTACATATGTACTTTGCTAGTAGTTATCGTAGACGTTGAGAATAAGGATGATGGGTATGTGCAACAAGGATGAACTGATGAGATGGGGAATCAGGAACAAGTGTGTGTGTGTGTCTTTACAACTGACTAACTGAGATGGTTTCTCTATACTTCTCTCATGTTAAATCGTGGCTTTTAGAGTGCTCTCACCTGACATACTGTTCTTAGTGTTGTCTCATGTTAACATGTTTCACTTGATACTGTTAGCCAGTAATAATGTAATATTCTGAAAAGTGTCTTATGTCTCAATATCTATAAAGGATTACACTTTAATTCTGTACAATTCTCTCTAAATTGTTGAGAAAATCTTACATTAACTCATCATTATGAACTCAATCATCATTTTCAATTTTTCTTAAATCATGTAATCCATCGCAGTCATTAATAACAAATTATTTGTATCACTATTTTACTGATTAGTTTTCAATATTATATTTTTCTCTCCTTTTTCATGTTATAAAGGCAATATTATTAACATAATTTCTCACAACTAAATGGCTCAACTAAAATTCGGTGTATTTTGACAAGTTATGTTTAAAAGCTTTTGGCTCCTGTTTTGTATACTTTAAAAAGTATATTTATAAGTTGACCTTATTTGATACTATTCAGTCTGTTATTGTACAACTAAATACTTGAATTGCCCTTCAAGTGAGAGTTATATTCAGAAGGAATCTTTGACTGTTAAATAAAAGTACTAATTTGACATCTCAATCTTTCTAGATTATAGATACAAAGAAATAGCGATTTTTCTTTTTGAGTTATTATTTTTTTGATTACTATCACGAGCTAACTTTTCCCTTTTTCTTTTGAGTATGTATTTCATTTGTAAATATATTTTTTTCATCTCATAGCCTGTCCATCATATGGATTCTGTGCTAGTTAAGATTCAGAATAGATCAAGTTGGTTTTGTGAAGGGTTTTAATATGGTTCAGTTTAGTTCCTGTTGATAATATGTCTTACTATTCTTTTATGATTATGTATGCCTTTTTGAACCTTGATTTGAATAATTCATAATGACCATTATATATAATTTCATTGATTCTTCAGGGTCACAAAAGTTATGTACCTAATATGATTAGCGGGGCATCTCAAGCTGATATAGGCGTGCTGGTAGGTTACTGCTGCAATGCATTTTCTTAATCCTGCATTGAACTAGCATGAGTTGTGGATTTGGTTTCTGAGATCTGTCTGGTATTCAGGTAATATCTGCACGAAAAGGAGAATTTGAAACTGGATATGAGAGAGGTGGGCAGACTCGTGAACATGTCCAACTCGCAAAAACTCTGGGTGTCTCTAAGCTGCTTGTTGTTGTGAATAAAATGGATGATCCTACAGTGAACTGGTCAACAGAGAGGTGCTTGACCAAATTCTGGTTTTTGTATTTAAATTCCAAAAAACCCTTTTGCATTTTACTAATGCTGATTTATTTTCCTAGGTATACCGAAATTGAGTCAAAAATGATACCATTCTTGAAGTCTTCAGGTTACAATGTGAAGAAAGGTAACTGAATATTAATTTTCTGAGCGTAGTACTGGTTCTTTTTTTTTTTTTTTTCCTTTTTCTTTTCCTTTTGTCCTTCCTTTGGATTACTTCAATTTTTTCTTTTTCCTCATTTGTTTGCTGCTGAATGTCTCTAATTAGATATTTAATCTTGCGCCTTTGACTTTTGACATATATCTACTCTTGTTTATAATTTGTAAGTTGTAATAACTTGTTTTAATAGTATGCTATCCTGAAAGAGATGTTCTGGAGAGTTGTTTAGAAGCACATTTTGGATATAAAGCGGCAGTGTATATATTTGTAAGGTAGAAGAGGCAAGGAGGGCGAAACATCCTCCAAACTTAACAAAAAATGAGAGTATGAAGTCCTATTGTAGGATGGCCCTCAATCCCTACATAAATCCGTTAAAGCAGCTCCCACTAAAGCGCCAATTGCTTCAGCTTCTAATTGTTGATTGCTAGAAATATGACTTTTGTCATGGTTTAATTGCTTAATTTGTTTAGTTAGGATTTTAAGATGTGTTTCCAGGTAGGTTCAGCCTTGTTGTATATAAGGGGTGGTTCAATGGTGTATGGCAGACTTGTGATTTGTTGGATGCGGTGCAAATCAGGAAACAATTGACAATAAATAAGAGTTAGCCCCTCACCGTGTCATGCGGTCCATTTGGAGAGCACAATAGAAGATGCTTTATTTACAGAGGTTGCTTGGAAAATGTCAGACCACTTAAGCATTTAAGCAACGCTGTGTCAATTGTTTGGCATGTAGCCTAAGCTATTGTGATTTCATTAATCTAGCTTCGTTGGCTCTAATCTCATAGTAGATGTATCCTTAAGGATAGGCTTTCAAAATGTAGGTCAAATTCTAGTGATATTTCTAGATCTCTCAGAGAAATCCCAAGTTTAGGAGTTTGAGGTTATAGATTTTAGATGTGAATCAAACTTATGGTATAGTTCTAGATTGCTCTTAGTGATCTCAATAGTAAGAATGAAGGTTCTAGGTTTCAAATGCAAATCAATCTCTAGCTCTCAGTCGCTCAAGTTTTCAAGTTTAAGAAAGGAGGTTCAGTTAGGATGTTAGAATTTGCAAAATAATGGTCAAAGGTTTGTTCAAATCTTTCTTGGATTTTTTGGACATGTTGTAATACCTTTTTATGTTTTTATTGGAAAAACTCGTTAAAAGTGTTTTAGTAACATTTTATGTGTCATATATGCGCATATAATTAATTATTTGTTTCTGATAAATAAATCATATGTATATAAAATAAACACCAAAGGGGAAACAATCCATTGCAGAAAGTGCTAGAACAATGATTTTAGCTGTCTTAAGATTTGGTTAAGAATTAATTGACTGAATATGGTAATAAGAGACACTCAAAGACTTGTAGTTTGAGATAGGGTGTGCACTTGAGCTTCAAATATATTTATTGTTTCTATTTCATAAATAGATATTCATTTAAATTTCAAACCTAACAAGTTCTCATCTTTAGAAAATTTAGAAAAAATGGAAATAAAGATCAAGAACAGTTTGGAAAGTGGAAACATGATGTGCCCCCCTTTCTCTTTCTTGGTCTCTGTCAGAATAGATATGGCGTAGTTCCAAAAAAGAAAATGCATTAAACATATGCCAAAGGTTTTTTTGTTTTAGAGGAAGAGAGCATCAAAATTGAGGGTCAATCCATGGGCATAAGGTGTCAGTATATTGGTTTTGAACATTAGATTTCAATTTAAAATTTTCAAAGCACTTCAAATATAGATTGTGAGGGTTTAGGGATTTATTACTGTATATCTGGTCTCTTGATTGCTCTGGAATAGTGTTGGCACCTTGGTGGTTTCTCAAACTGCGTGGGAACTTTGATCCTTACTTGGGGCAAATGAGCATATGAGTTGAGAGTGGATGTTCACACTCAAAGGGGAGTTGTAGGGACTCACATGTGAAATATGGAATTTTTTAGTCCATGTGAGATGGTGTAAATCCCTCATTAATGAGGTAAGGCCTCATGTGTTACGCTGTACTGGAATCTCACTACCCCCGGACCCCGGTAATGACATTACTGGTAATGAAATTCTCGATGTCTTTTTGTTCGAACGGTTTGGGTATTTCTAGAATGTTGTTCAGGAATCTTATCTTAGTTTTATGATACTTGGACTTAGCTTTCCATGTTATACTATTAATTCATAGAGGGTGTGGAGTAAGAGATTAACATCTTGAGAAAGGAATGAGATACCAATTCCATATAGGAATCTCATTTATAGGTGAATGAGATTACTACCAACAAATATACGTACCAAATGTCAGAATTCGTCAAAATAAGAATGATTCCCACCCTCTATTCCAGCGTACTAATCGAAACCTAGAAGGTCTTCGTTGTTGTGTGCTTGTTCTCCCAAAATAATTGTATCTTGGGTATATTTTTTATTATGTATCTTTTTCGCTTGTATACACAATGTCATAGATGGGGTTGCACCTTCTCTTTTTGGTTCTTTTTTTTAGTTACTAACTCCCATCCCAATCTAAGTGACCTTTCAATTTAGGGATTTTCCTGTTCAATTGAACTTAATCCCTGTTTGGATATGCAATTATGCTTAAATTTTTAAAAAAGTGAGACTTTGTAGTAGAAAGTAATTAATGTTTTTGTCAAGTACTTCTTGAAATATATGGCTAGTGGAAGGGTCACTTAAATGGAGCCAGATGGAACTAGATTGAAAAGGTTAATGAGAAACAATTACATATTGGTGCAGATACATATGTTGTATATGATTTTAATTTGCATGAATTTTTATGAAAACAAAAAACAAAAAAAGGTAATACATATAATTATAGGTGTATGTATATAATTTGGATAAGGTTCTTGTCCATCTATACTGTGTTTGTTATGTAATCTACTAATCTTCTGTCATACTAAATTTAACCTGCAGCTGGTAATTTATTTAGTATGCAAAATTAACTTCATAGCTAATCTACCGAAAAGAGAGGAGATATAAGAAAAATGGAATCCATTATCTAGCCACACCCCCCTTGAAAATTATATTGTAATCCAAATTATTTAATTAATTTCTGGGGAATGTTTGTTTGATGCCAGATGATCACTTGCTTTTAGATCTAATTTATGCTTTCATTTTTGCAGATGTTCAATTTCTTCCAATATCTGGGCTTCTTGGTTCAAATATGCAGACAAGATTGGACAAAAGTGTATGTCCATGGTGGGATGGTGCATACCTATTTGAAGCCCTTGATGCTATTGAAGTTCCGCCTCGTGACCCTAAAGGTCCATTTAGGTACAATAGAACCTTAATCTTTCAAGTTCTATACCAATTCTCGTTTCACATTCATTCCTCTCTCTCTCTCTCTCTCTCTCTATATATATATATATATATATGTAACTGTGTATGTGTGTGTGTATAGAGTTAGGTTGTTTGATAACTTCTTTTTGTATTTCTCCCTTAAACTTTGAATCTTGTTTCTTATGATGTTTTCTTGCTTATCGAGTTTATATATTCTCTTTGTAGTTTCATTGTGGTCACCTAAAATATCGAATGGTGATTAGGAATCCTTTTATCATATTTCAGTTAGAAAGCCCTGGTATTTGCAACACTAGTTTGCTTTAATAAGCAATTTTCTTGGTAATCATTGACACTGTTTTGATGTTTTTGCTTATTTGGTTCTCTATTTGGAGCTAGGAGTGATTAGAGGTTTTTTCAAGTGTTTCCTTCTATAATTCTTGTATCAGTTGTACTTGTTAATTTGTTGGCTATCTATTTATTTGATTTGATTTTCTTATTTTGTAGGCTGCCCATTATTGACAAATTTAAAGATATGGGTACTGTTGTTATGGGCAAGGTGGAATCTGGTAGCGTACGTGAGGGTGAT
Organism: Aralia elata; assembly: GCA_034770075.1. Lineage (NCBI taxonomy): Eukaryota > Viridiplantae > Streptophyta > Magnoliopsida > Apiales > Araliaceae > Aralia > Aralia elata. The sequence goes on along the minus strand of CM068387.1, from coordinate 68,013,424 downwards.
GGCTTATTGATCATGCCAAATAAGGTGCTCCTTTGGGCTCTTATTTATAATTTGAATTTGTCATGTATTTATTCGTCTTTGTGACGATTGGAGTTTGTCCACATTGATCCACAGGCGCATGTGAAAGTTCTTGCTATATTTGTGGATGAGGATAAAGTTAGGCATGCTGGACCTGGTGAGAACTTACAAATCAGATTATCTGGCATTGAAGAAGAGGACATGCTATCGGGTTTTGTCTTGTCTAGTATCGGTACGTTTTATCTAATATTTATACTATTTTTTCTTTGTGTAAAATTTGGTAGAGTTTCTATTACTTTTTACTGAATAAAATGATTCATTGATATGAATGAGATATACACGATTGAAATATAAATTTTAGCAGTCAGGTAAATTTAATTTGGGTGTCTGGCTGTGGATTCAATTGGTCAAGTGTTGTACTCTCTTTTGTCTAAGATGTCTTGGAAAATTTTGAAGATAAGTTGGCAAGTTAAAAGATGGAGACAATCATCATCATGAACAAAAAATTACAATAATCCCTACTCTTAAATTTGTTTTTAAAAAATTATTTTAATAATAAAAAAATACTCGAGACAAAAATAATTGAATTAACTGAGATAGCGTGGAGCTGCAAATTCTTGTTATTACCTTTTATGTGACATTTCACTAGTTAGGACCAAATATCCGAGTAGTAGCTTCCTAGATGCTATATTTGCTGAATGTCGATCTATAGAGGGTTTTGCTGCCAATACTACAGATTTCGCTTGGCCAAAAATCATATTTCTTTTTTGTTTCATTGATTTTCATAATTGTATAGTCTGATTTAATTGCCCAATAGGCTGTTCTAGTACTTCTAAAATATCAAAGTAGTTTTGTCTGTTTTGTTTTGAATTATTTTAACGGTCTTCTTTGATGTTATGCCATTTTCTAAGTTAATGAGGGTCATAGAGAGTAGATTTAGGGATGTTCTTTGCTATTACTTCCCGAGGCATCTAAAATGCCTCTCTTTGTTTCTATATTGTTCTGTTTGCTGTTTCTCTATGCATTCTTCGGTCCCACTACTTCGTAACGTGACTTCTAATAAATTGTTTTTTTTGCTTTTGTTTTGCAGCTAGGCCAATACCTGCTGTAAACGTGTTTGTTGCCCAGTTGCAGTTCCTGGAGTTACTTGATAATGTACTTCCAGGCTTAGACTTTATTTCTTGTAATCTCTTCTCTCTTTCTCCTGTTTCTTTCTCTGTGTGTTCCACTCTTATTTGTATTTCTTATTGTAAATTTATGTAATCGAATCCAATTCATTGTTATTGCAGGCAATTTTTACTGCTGGCTACAAGGCTGTATTGCATATTCATTCTGTTGTTGAGGAATGTGAGATTGTTGAGCTGATGCAGCAGATTGACTTCAAGACAAGAAAACCTATGAAAAAGAAAGTTCTTTTCGTGAAGAACGGTGCTATTGTGGTGTGCCGCATTCAGGTGCTTTTTGCTTATTGCTGAGGATATCTCTAGTCTGAAGAATCCTCTTACTTCTATTCCTTAATTCTGCATGTATGCCAATTTTCTTCATGTCATCTGCTAGGCGTGTCTCATTCTCTGTCCTGAAAAGAGTCCTACCCGTTGACTCTTTTACAAATATTAAGGTTTCCAAGGACACGAATAAATTTTTTTTATCAATAATTTCTTCCCAAAAATAAATTTTAGATTTTAAGGTTCAGAGTTGAAAAAAATAATCACATCTTGTGTCTAAATTGTGTCTACGCAAAACCTAATTTTCATTAAAGAAAGTACTCTTTTTCTAGATGGAAAGAGTAGTTTCATATCAAGAGAAGTTCTATAGCTTATTCTTTCCTTTTATTTTCCTTATTATTTCATCTATATTATATCTCAATATCGGTAGGGGTGCAAATTAGGACTGAAAACAGGGGGTCGGAGCCGTCCTGACCCTTTTAAAACTGAAATAATCCTAACCCCTTGTGTATAGGGTTGGGCTGGGCTGTGATGTTCTGAACCTTGAATCGGACCAGTCCAGAACTTGTGCGAATGGGTTCGTCCCACAATATTAGCCTTTTTTCTTTCTTTCTATTTTAGCCTATTCTTACCTTCAAAATTACCAGTTCAAACCGGCACCGGCACCTAAGATCAAGGGTATGGGTAGGCCCAGCCTCTTTCTCAATAACTGCCTAAACTAGCATAATGGAACAGGCCCTGCTCAGCTGTATCCCTACTCATTGTAATCAATCCTAACCCTTCCAAACACATACATATAACAGGCACATACTCTAAATGAAAATTCGAGCTGCTATCTTGGAGTTAGATGAGGGTTGATTCCTGTTGCCACTCTGTTTTCTCCATTTGTTTTTTAAAGGTTTTATGATCTTACAATGTAGAAATGTAAAGTTCTTTGCTGATAATATCTCGTTTGATGATTTTTCCTCCTTGGAAAACATTTCCCAGGTGAATAATATGATATGTATTGAGAAGTTCTCCGATTTTCCACAACTTGGACGGTTCACTCTCCGTACTGAAGGTGACAAACTGATTTCCATTAATTTCTTGATCCGACTAGTTCTTAACAGGGCCCTTCCCCTAAACACCTCATGCCCAATAGAATGTAAAACCGTTGAAAACCAAAAAAAAAATGAAAGAATGCGTCTTCACAAGGATCTCACCATTTTTACAGGAAAAACAGTCGCTGTTGGGAAAGTTACTGAGCTTTCTTCAGCAAGTAGTAGCTCGTAAACAATTTTGGCTTATGAGGTAAAAATGTTAATGACTCAATTACCTCTGCTATATGGTGTCTGTGGTGTAACATTGAAATTTTTTTTGTGGGTTATTTGTGGGTTTCAATTTTTAGTTATTTCCATTCCGTTTAAGCTTATTAGTGGAAAATTCGCAAATAGTTATGCTTGATCTCTTTAACTCCCAGTAAGTCATAAGGTAAAAGGTATTGAAAGGAGAACAGAAAATTAGCAGATTAACTCATGAGTCGGGGCATTAAAGCCTTGAAAGGTGTGCCATTAACAATGCCTTGTCTCATGCAGATATGTTACACTGCAAGATCTAGACTTTCTAGCAGATGTTATCTAGTGATATGCTAAGTCATATTTCTTAGTTTATTCTCTTTGTTGCTATATTGCACTTTCTTATAGAATGCTAGATTGTCTAGAGATGGTCCTTTGAGTTCAAACTGTAACCGAGTAATTGTTATGGAGGATGGAGCTTTATTTACAATTGAATAGTTCGGATACTTTCATGCTATTGGCTTTCCACTGGTATTTAAGGGTTGACCATAGTTATTAAAGGCAAAAGTTGGTCCTGTAATGTTTCCCTGGAGCTTAGGCTCTAAGCGCTTGGCTCGGCTCGGCTCAGTGCGCTTATTGAAATGAGGAATACAAATATATGGCGTCACATTTGTAACAATACCCAATTTCTCTCTCAACACAACAATCAATTCCTACAAATAAAGTATGTTATGATGTAAACTTACAATATATGGCATAAATACACACTAAACAGAAGAAAGAAGAAAAACATGGGAAGAAAAAGGAAAGAGGAAGGAGTGGGATTAAGAAGATACAAGAAAAAATAGAAGGAAAAGGAGGAATAAGGACAGAAAAAAGGGTAAGAAAAAACAGAGGAAGTGTCAAAAAGGATAAGAAAACAAAGGAAGAAAAAAGTGGGAGGAAAAGAGACGAAGTAAAAAGGGAATAAAAAAGAAGGTGAAGAACAACAGAAACAAAAAAGAAGGAAAAAGCAAGGGAAGAGAAGAATATGAAAAAAATATTACATGGGGCCTTGTTTTAGAAATAAGGCTTATTTTAATTGTACCCTGCACCTTGGGCCTAGGCCCAAAAGATGCTCACCTTTTCGAATGCACCTCCCCGCATAAAAGTGCGCCTCGCCTTGCTCCTAGGCACACACTTTTTTGCGCCTTTAACAACTATGGGTTTGACCAAGTTTCTTGATTTGGCCCCATGTGTGCAGTCAATCAAGCACGGCGTCAATTTTTGTTCCTGCTAGCTTGCTTAACGCATATGCTATACTTCATTTTGTTTCTCATGATCTGTTTATTTCAGGCAGACAGAGTCAACAGTACAAATATTTTTGATCACAAATTAGCAGTTTATCAAAGGGGTTTTCTTCTCACGGCATCACTTGGAACAGAGTGCATTCCTTTGATTCTGATATAGCATGACATATCTCAATGTTGTATTGTCCTGAAGGTTGGCTAATGTTGCTAGTGGCAACACTTTTGCTACTATTTTCAGAGGTTTTGATGTTTTGATTACTTGATTGGGGTAGTGTAGTACCTGTTTTCGTGGCCCCATCTTAAATTACTATACGATCATAATTACTGGTTTTTCTGTTAGATATTACTTCAAGATGCAGGCTATATGAGAAGTTTTTTATGTGCTTAAATCATGCTATTGTTGGCATAATAATTATCTAGTGCTTGATAATTCAGTTAGAAGCATTTGTGTATGTGACAATTGGTTTGTAAATTAGAATGTTTTTGACTTGGAAATTATAATGAATGTTTGGTCTTCTTTTACCTTGCCTCTTTCCGATGTAAAGTTTTGTGGCGATTCTTCTGATATAAGCTCTTGGGAGAAAGAAAATGATTTCCCAGTGTTGTTTATGGTTCTGAGTCCCGCTATGTATTGTGAAAGTTTGTTGTCGAATTATGATTTTGACGTATTGAGACGAAGGTAAATATATGAGATTGAGTAGGATTATAAGGTTGGTTTGTCGAATTATATTAAAGGTAGGTTGGTTTGGACATCAAATTCATTTTTGGTTTTTAGTTTTTTAGGCTCCGCAGTATTAAATTATGGATGTTAAATTTAATTTTTTTAAATTTTTTTCGGGCTCCGTAGTATTAAATTGCGGATGTCACACTCTCTTGCTCTGTTCACGCATTTTATGTTCCATCCTTCAATTTCTCTGTCATGGGAAAAAAAAGCATAGGAAAAAAAACTCAGCATAGGCAGCTCTGCCTATGCTGCCCTCCACATGCATCCGCCCCTGTAGCCATGAGAAGAGTATTGAGGCTTCTTGATTGGCGGCGACGACGGTGCTGGAGAAAAGGATGAAAAGGGTAGAGACGAGAAGAGAGAGAGGAAGAGTGGTGGTGGTTTTGATGATGGTGAAGAGGAAGAAGGGAGGAGAGGATTAAGGAGGGTTTTGGGGGAGTACAATAATTTATTCTTCGATTTACAGAATAGGAACCCAGACAAGGGAAGATGGCAAGGAAGATGCCCACTCACTCCTAAATCTCTCATTTTATCGTCCGCACAATTAAAGTGTGGACGAGAATATTACAAAAATGTCACTAATTTTAATATAATGATAATATACTGAATATTTTGAAACTTACAGTTCGCACTATTAAAGTGCGGATCTTGAAGAGCATTTTGGTAATTTTTGAATCCACACATTAGTTGTGCGGACTCCGTAGTATTAAACTGCAGACGAGGGATAATTTTCACCGTTATATCTGTTATTGGCCGGTCACGATTTGTTGTAAGGATAAACTTAAATTTATAACATTGGTCCCCATATATATATATATATATATATATATATATATATATATATATATATATATATATCTTAGGCTCACCCTCTCAAAGCTCACCCAAGCTCACCTATAAAAATTCCATCTGTTTTTTCTCACTCCGAGGCTCTCTCTCTGTCGCTCGATTTCAGCCGACCTTTCTCTCGCAAGAAGACTCCCCCGATCTGCCTCTCGCTCCCTCGCGACTCACTCGCTTCTTCCCTCGTCGCGACGGCTTGCCCTAAAACTCGCCCCAAATCCGTCAAAAGGTAACAAATTTTAGGGCTTTGGCTTTTCTTGTGATTTGGTTTTCAGAAATCCAATTTTTAGGGTCAATTTTTAGTGTAAAAATTTGGGTGCGTTCTGCATACACCAGAAAGAAAATTTAGGATTCTTATACCAAAAATCTTGTTAATTTTCTCTTGTTATAAACGTAGGAACTCCTACACTATAAAGGTTAGCGTAAACGGTTACATACAACTATTGAATGTAAGAAATTTTTTTTAAAATATATATACCTCAAATCTTGAAGAATTGAACTTCTAAGGGTCGGTGAAGAATTTTGGGCTGTGATGAATATTTCTGAATAAAGGCATAACCTTCCAACCTTTTGGAATCAGGTACCCTGTTCCAATTCAAAATATTTAATTTAACATCATCTTTTTGACAAAATTTGGAGTCTTTTACTTTAACTAGGCCAATATGGGGTGGTCCAAAATGTCTTTATCATCTCAAGTTGATGTGAATAATTGAATATTATCATTGGAATCTAAAATAACAATCCTTGTGACAATAATATGAGTATGACTTTTAAGTGTATTTTGGGGCCATCATAATTATATTTGAAATTACCAAATCTCAAAAGAATGTTCCTTAGAAAAGGGGACGAAATTATCTTACCCTTGTACTCAACATCAGCCACAGCTTCTCTAAATGTAAAAGATATGATGCTTGCCATTCTCAAGGTCTCCAATATCATCTGAAAGTTCATATAGCTACATTAGTTTTCACTGTAACACACATGCTGCTTATATTTTGCATGTAAAAAACAGATCATGTGTTAACTGTATTGTATACCTTATGAGTGACCGGCATTTTTCGTGTCTGACCCCATGTCAATTGAGAATCACTTTCCTTATTAGACATGTAAATTGACCGGCATTTTAAGTTTTTGTATACACTTGAGATTGCTAATTTATTTCATTGGGTATGTTTTCTATTGAGAAAATAACGGTTTTAATAGGTTTTTGAGTATTTCTAGTGAGTGTGGACCTAATTATTCTATTTAATTTATTATGGGCAGAATTTGTACAAATGGAAGGCATGAACTATGAAATAGATAGTTGTGAGGATAATGCAGAAATGAATTTAGACTGCATTGACAATTTTGAAATTGAAATGGAAATGGAGAGGGATGACTTAGGTGAAGAGGGGTTGGATGTGAACACTGTTAAAACGGTGGTCTACTATCCTCAAGTAGCCGATGAGTTTACGCCTAAGCTAGGTCAAGAATTTCAAACACTAGACGACGTTCACACTTTTTACAATACGTATGCAATGCATGCTGGTTTTAGTGTGCGAAAGCATACTGAGAAAAGAAAAGAGGGAATCGGTGAGATTTGTAGGAAGCAATATGTGTGTTTTAAGCAAGGAAAGAGCAAACTATTAGCCGATGTGGATGCCAAAAGAAAACGTGAATCTATCAAAGAAGGTTGTAGTGCTAGAATTGTAGTGGTTAAAAGAAATGACTTTTACGTAGTTACCATAGCTGAGGAGGGTCATTGTCACCCATTGTCAACCCCACATAAGAGGCATCTTTTACGATCGCACCGTAATGTGTCAGCTGCACAAAAATGTTTGACTCAACAACTTGGCATGGTGAATATACCGCAATGCCAACAATACAACTTTCTTGCATTGCAGGCGGGAGGGATTGAAAATCTTGGTTGCACGCAACGAGATTTGTATAACTTTGAAAGAGACAATCGTAATGAGTTAAAGGGACAAGATGGCGATATGTTGAATGAGTACTTGAAGTTAGAACAACAAAAGAATCCTCCATTCACTTTTACAATTGACACAAACGATGAAAAAAGGATTACTCGTTGTTTTTGGGCTGATGCAACCTCTAGACGGGCTTATAGATTTTACGGCGATGTTGTCATTTTTGATACCACGTACAACACTAATCGTTACGGAATGATATTTGCACCACTAATGGGGGTTAATAACCACGGTCAAACTATTGTATTTGGTTGTGCTTTCTTAAGTGATGAGACCGTAGATACCTTTGTTTGGCTTTTCAAGTATTTTTTGGAAGCAATTCCAGGTGATACACCTAAAATGATTATCACTGATCAGGATCCGGCGATGACAAATGCCATTTCACAGGAGCTTCCTAAGACATTTCATAAGTATTGTAGTTGACACATTTTGACCAAATTTTCAGATAAGATTGACTCAGTAAAATACATGGCTTATTATAAAGAGTTTTCAGATTGCATTGTCACACACACTTGTATTGAACTTATTTGGTTCTTGTGATTCTTGCCATGACATGTGCATGTCACGTGATGAAAACAAGTGCACCAAGCATGCTCAATAGCGTTGCATTTTTGTGACACACCTGAATACCTGATTAGGCTTGTTAACGTTTAACTATATTAATAAAAAATCATAGGATCAAGAGTTGGCCTAGCAGTATCTGTGACGCCCCCAAAATAGGTCCACACAACCCATTTTGAGTCGCCAATAACATTCTACAAAATACAAATACGAATTTTCCCATTTACAACTAATATTTGTCGTGCAAAATACGACCACACACATACTGTGACTTTCCATACAAATATCGTACCGTATGGTACCACAGTATCCAAACCCAAATTATTACAATGCCGTAAAAAGACGACAACACATGTTTTAAGTCTCTAGTACAATCATTATTAAACTATGTCATAACTTGATAAGGACAACCACTAACTCGGACCATCACTCCACTCCCCGGCTAGTCCCAGCTACATTTTCCTTTCCTGAGAAGAACAATGGAACAAAACTGAAAAGGGTGAGCTCAAATAGCCCAGTAAGAAATATCATGACTAAGATAATGAAGAATAAAAATTATCTTTAGTCTTCAACAAATAATAAATCAGAGATTTAAAGATATTTTAATTGTTCAACAACAACAATTGCAGCGGAACAAACAATCCATTAGAAGAGTCAAGTAGATTATAATATCTACCATCTTCTATAAATTAAAGGATCACCACCAATATTTTATCCCTATAACACCAATCAACAATTCCTGTTTATGAACATCCAAATCAACAGTTTATATTCAACAGCCTCTCTTTGCACTACGTGCCAAAGATATTTATTTGTAACATCACCGGTCATGATCATGCCAAACGCCAGTTCATCTTTGCACTACGGCCAAAGATATTTATTTGTAACATCACCGGTCATGATCATGCCAAACGCCAGTTCATCTTTGCACTACGGCCAAAGATGACTTTCACCATACGCCTTTGTTTGTAACACCAAAATTCATGATTATACCAATACACAGTTTGGTCAAAATCATGTCACGCCAGTTCATCTTTGCACTACGGGCCAAAGAGAACTATCACCACTATTTAAGTATGAGGATGAGGATGATGATAATGATACAGTGAGATTAAGGATAAGAAAAGCTTTATAATTTAATCAGTATCAAAGATTGACCAAATTGCCAACACGATGACTAAATTGTGGAGTCAAATTCAAGAATGATATTTCTAGAAATTATTTCATGCTTCAACTATAACGTATAAAATGAAATAGAAAGATTCAAGTGAAAAGATATTAGATGAAGCACAAACTATTAAGGATATTCTACTAATTTTTAGGGATTTTCTCCATTTAAAAATAAGGTTTTGGAAACAAACAAGGATTTCTTATCCTAAATGGAGAAATGTGAAAGAAAAAGATATCCCTTAAAGAGTACAAAAGAAATGATATGTTATACGAGTATAACAGAATATATGAAACTGCAAATGGATTTTCACCTGTCATGCGATAATTCGCGTAGACAGATTATTTCCACAACAGATTAATAAGTAATGAATACAAAGGGTTATTCACCAGGCATGCGTCAATCCGCACGGACAGGTTATACCCACAGATTAATAAGGAAAGAATACAAAGGGTTATTCACCAGGTACGACACTCGTACATACAGGTTATTCCCACAGAATAATAAGAAATGAATACAAAAGGATATTCACCAGGCATGCGTCATACCGCACGGACAGGTTATCCCCACAAATTAATACATAATGAATAACAACCTTTATGAGTATAATATCACTTACGAACATGAAAGCAAATGATATTATATATGAGTATGAAAGAAATGATATTCCCTACCTTCGTTAATAAAATACTGGATGTTGCTTTCTATGAAGTTTACTAACTTTGGACAATACTAGTATTCTCACAAATACTCACAATAGCCTAGCACACTAAGAGAACTTAAGAAATTTAGAGAGAGAGAGGAAGTATAGGTAATGAAGGTGTGAAAATTTCTTAAGCAAACCCTCCCTATTTATAGGAAAATCAAGGTGAGGGCATTTTGGTCTTTTCCCCATATTCTTTTAATATCATCCATCCATTTTTTCTTCCATTAATATCATCCATCCATTTTTTCTTCCATTAATATCATCCATCCATTTTTCTTCCATTAATATCATCCATCCATTTATTCAAAAAGATTAATCCATTATCAAAAGATAATTCCATTATCAAAAGATAAAACCATTAAAAAATAACTCCATTATCACAATAAATCTATTTTTCTGTATTATTGTGTTAAATATATTAATATCACAGATAGCATATACTCACAATACTGACAACCAGATTATTCCCAGGAAAGAGGGGGCCTTCCATAAAAATGGCGCGCAATTAAATAACCCCTTTCCTTGACAGAATTTCTAGACATTGTCAATAATGCTAAAATATCCTATCAAATGATATAAGTTACAGTGTCGTGACAAATAGTAAAATATATTATGCAGATGCTAATTAACAATTATTGAATCAAGATACTATGCAATTGCTACTTTATCAATTATTGAATCAATAATATAAAACACTGTGCAACATCGTGAGCTACTGTGGAATACCGTGTGCTACTGTGGAATAATGCGTTTTACTGTTCTTTTTATCACCGGGTATTTTAACAGTTATCGGTTAAAGTTTTGCCGCCAATTTCTATCACTTTCTATATCCGACAGTTAACCCGTTGTGGGGCCCACTATCATTGACAATATTGCCATTTCGGCGCCGTCGTACGGTACCGAATATAATATTCCCCGACTGAAAGAATATTCCCCGACATACTATTTATCAGATAATTTGCATATAACACCCTTAACTATCATTTATAACAATTAAGCACTTTACTATTTAGAAAAATAATCATAAAGAAAATAATAAACTTTTATTTCATAAATTCGGGGTCTTACAGTATCGTAATGTTTAAATGATGAAAAATGATGCAATCGTTCAATAATATCAAGAAAAAAAAACACTATAAAAATTAGCCTATACAATATTTCGAGAATTATCCTCATTGCAAAAAGTTGCATATGGGGTCAAAATTATTTTTTGAACAAGAATCAACACAAGTTGCATCTTTAGACAATTTTCGAGAATTCATATTGTGTATCCACTTTTTATTTATTTATTTATTTTAATATTATATATATATAATTTTTTTTATAAAATTTTATTTCTTAAGAATCACATTTTCTGCTGAAAGTAGAAATGACACAGTACCTCATGTTTTTTTATTGTAACTATTCAATTTTATTATCATTCAAAAAAAACTACTAAAATAAATTGAATAAAAATTTAATTTTTTTTACTTTCCAGTCACTAGTCCTAAAGGCTTGTTGCGAGATACTACCTTAAGATAATCATTTACCATAAACCAAATCCTCCAAATGACATAATAAGGACAAATGATCTAGATTCTAAGTGATTTATATATGAATTTTTATATCAAATAAAAAAAACTAATAATAAGATCATAAACATTAATTAAGACTACTTTGTACTCTTTCCCACGTAATGCTTACATGCTCAGTCATTAACATTACATGGTCAGTCATTAACATGAGCCTTCCTAATAATCTTCCTAATGGACTGCTGGGTGATTAACATTACATGGTCAGTCATTAACATGAGCCTTCCTAATGGCCTTCCTAATGGACTACTGGGTTGTTATTTGGATACAACATGCAAACGTCAATGCCATTTTCTTCCTATACTTTCATTTTCCATCTCATCCCATCTGATAGACTCCACGGCACGCTTGTGTGAGGTGGTCGTCGCCCGGATCGTTTCTAACAAGTTGATAGGATGGATAACTTGCAAAACCTTAACCCCTCGCCTATATGTAGACGGTAATCTTGGTACAATTGCTTGCAAATGAATTATGCGTAGGATGAACACCAACGACACCTCGACCCCTCGCTTATATTGAAGCGGTAATCTTGGTACAATCGATGATTGATGCGGTAGAAGACGCCACACACAACTATGAATGATTGTATGATAAGTCAATTATGAATCTCTCAATAAAACTAACGAATACTTAGGAATTCTTCTAAGAACCACAAGTAGAGAAACAAACTCACAATAATATTGATAACAAAACCAAAAACACAACTCGATCCGTACAAAATGTGCATTTGTCCATATTAGCATACAATTTTTCTTTTCGAAGCACATCTAGGACAGATTTTATATGCAATGCATGCTCAACTAAATCCTTGCTGTAGATCAAGATATCATTAAAGTAGACAACTACAAATTTCCCAATGAAGGGACGCAAAACATGGTTCATTAATCTCATGAACGTGCTAGGAGCATTAGTTAAACCAAAAAGTAAGACTAACCACTCATATAACCTATATTTTATTTTAAAAGTGGTTTTCCATTCATCTCCCTCATACATTCTAATCTGATGATAACCACTCTTCAAATCAATTTTAGAAAATACACAAGATCCATGCAATTCATCTAACCTAGGAATGGGATATCGATACTTTACCGTGATGTTATTTACCGCTCGACAATCAATGCACATACGCCACTTCCCATCCTTCTTAGGCACTAAAATAATTGGAATCGCACATGGACTCATGCTTTCCCTTACGAACCCCTTGTCCATTAGCTCGTCAACTTACCTTTGCAATTCCTTTGTTTCCTCGAGATTGCTTCGGTATGCCAGGTGGTTTAGAATGGTCGCGCCAGGGACAAAGTCAATTTGATGCTCAATTCCCCGAATTGGTGGTAATCCCTGTGGAAGTTCCTCGGGAAATACATCCTAATAATCCTGTAAAAGAGCAGAAACAGCACTAGGCAAAGAAGGATTATTAGCGTTAGTATTTAAAAGTGCCTCCTTATATCGAAGTATAATCATTGACTTTTTAGAATCCAAAGCTCGCCTTACATCACTCCTTTTTGCAAAAATGTTTGTTTTTCTCTCTTCTCCTTTCTTTTTTTCTTTCTCTTTTGTTTTTTGTTTTCATGATCTCTCTGTAAATGCATTTGATCCTCATGCACCTGCTTTGGTGACATAGGACACAAGGTAACTTTCCTTTGATTGTGAACAAAAGAGTACTCATTAGTAAAACCATCGTGTTTTACTCGCCGATCGAACTGCCAAGGTCTCCCAAGTAGTAAGTGACCTGCCTGCATAGGAACTACATCACATAGAATCTCATCGACATACTTCCCAATTGTAAACGGAACTGATACTTGCTTGGTTACTTTGATGTCGCCGCTGTCATTGAGCCACTACAATCGGTATGGATGAGGATGTTTTGAAGTTGTAAGTCCCAATTTCTCCACCATAGCGATACTTGCAACATTTGTACATCTCCCACCATCAATTATGACACAACATATCTTACCATTTACCGTGCATCTAGTATGAAACCGATTTTTCCTTTGTTCATTATTTTCTTCTTTTACTTGTGTACTAAGCATTCTTTGAGTAACCAACACTTCACCATGTATAGCAACCTCCCTATCTTCCTGCAATGATGGCATAGAGTCATTGTCACTATCTTCTTTCTCGATTTTCACTTCTCCATTATCAAGTAATAACATAGTTCTTTGATTTGGGCATTGATTTGCAATATGTCATCTGCCTTGACATTTAAAACATACAATATCTCGATTACGACTAGTAGAAGGTTGATTGGTTTTACCTTGCAATCCCTGAGTAGTCGCTCCTTGCTTGATTTTTGTGTTTGGTTTGAAAACAGTTCGTTTTTCCTCGCGTTTCACATTATTGGGCTTCCATGATGATCTTGTGGTAGGATTTATTCGCTGGCCACCTCTCCTCTTAAACTGCTTTCCTATTTTGACAGCCATGTGCAACATATCTTCCAATACTACATAGTGTTGACATTCCACCAAATCTGCAATTTTCCAATTTAACCCTACTGAAAATCGGGCCATGGTTGCCTCATTATCCTCGTCGATGTCAGCCCTAGACATTAACATCTCCATCTCCTTGAAGTAATCCTCCACACTCTTATTTCCCTATCTCAAGTTTTGCAAATTTCGAAACAGATCTCGGTAGTAGTGGCTTGGCACAAACCTCTTTTTCATTACAGCTTTCATTTCTGCCCAAGTCTCTATTGGACGCTCTCTACACCTCCTTCGGCTGGTCATCAATTGATCCCACCAAGTAACCGCATAATCTGAAAATTCTGTAGCGGCAATTCTAACTTTCTTGAGATCCGAGTAGTTGTGACAATCAAATATCCATTCCAGTTTCTTCTCCCACTCTAAGTATGCCTCGGGATCACTCTTGCCTTGGAATATGAGAATTTTCATTTTGATGCTATCGAGGTTGTTGTCCTCTCGATTTCGGCCGCCTCTATCCCTTGCAAAATGTCTCCTAGGGATAAAGTCAGTTTCTCGATCCTCTTCCTCGCTAAATCTTTCATCATAGTAATTTGTCTCCTCTAGCCTAGCTTCCTTTTGTCGGGCCTTTCCCTTTGGGCGCCCACCCGGAGGGATTTGAGTTTGTTCCCCTCGAGTGTCACTCAATTGATCGATGCGATCATGCACTTGCTCCATAGCCATTCCTAACTGTCGGGAAAATTCTTTCATCACTGCCTTCATCATAAGTTTTGGGTCAAAATTCAATGTAGAAGGTTCATTTTCAATTGCCTTATCTCTTGTGTTAAATATATTTTCTACAAAACAAAGGTTAGTAGAAAACAAGTTCCTCACCACTCCCTTACGTGTTTAGCTCAAACAATATTTTACACAAATATGAAACGCTCGTGTATCACAGTAATGGCTTTTACCCTATAGTAATCTCACTACTCTTGCCTTTTTTCGCTCGTAGTTCTCTCTAATAGGTTCTTTTCGAATTCACACAATATTATCTCAATTTTCCAATTTTAATCCAATAAGATTTTATCAAGAATACAATATAGAAAGTATGACTCTCGGAACACCAACAAGACTTCACAATCGTCAAATATGATTCTTTGCAAATGAAATCCCAATAATAGAAATCAACAATAATAACTTTCTGCAATATATTTTCTGCAGTTTTTTTTGTTTTTTGCAGTTTTTTTTGTGTGACTAAAATCCAACAATAAAAAGTAAAGATAAGTAACTTGATAGGAACTTAGCTTTGATTCCAAATAATAGACTTCACGGCACGCTTGCGTGAGGTGGTCGTCGCCCGGATCGTTTCGAACAAGTTGATAGGATGGATAACTTGCAACACCTTAACCCCTCGCCTATATGTAGACGGTAATCTTGGTATAATTGCTTGCAAATGAATTATGCGTAGGATGAACACCAACGTCACCTCGACCCCTTGCTTATATTGAAGCGATAATCTTGGTACAATCGACGATTGATGTGGTAGAAGACGCCACACACAACTATGAATGGTTATATGATAAGTCAATTATGATCTCTCAAGAAAACTAAAGAATACTTAGGAATTCTTCAAAGAACCACAAGTAGAGAAACAAACTCAAAATAATATTGATAATGCTGAAAATTGGTGCTTAAACCATTACATCATGAAGCCTATTTATACTAAGCTTGAGAACAATCTAGAATCAAACAAACCCTAAAAAACACCGTTATATAAAACAAGGAACCTTGTTTTGGGAAATGAAACAATTAGTGAAAAATACCATTACTTAAAACATGGAACCTTGTTTTAGGGAAGGGAACAATTGGTGAAAAACACCATTACCTAAAACATGGAACCCTGTTTTGGGGAAGGAAAGGGAAGGAATCCCGCAATCCAAGAAAGTCAGTTTTCAGCAATAGTGAAGTTTATTGCGGTGCTTTGGGTACACTTACTATCAATGTGTTTATGATCTTCGCGTACTTGTATCCCGTCTCTACGCTCTCCGTACTTGTTCCAACCTTGTTCTATAATTCATGAATCATCCCGTTAAGTCCTTTTTTGAGGCGTTTTGCCTGAGTCCTCGTAATGGGTCCAAGTGGTATATGCAATGGATCCGCTTGGGTTTCGTCATGGGCTTCTAAGCTAAAGATGTCCTCATCATACCTCTCCTCTTAAAAAGGATTTGTCCTCAAATCTTCATCTACATCAAACGGACTTAGGTCAGAAACATTGAAAGTTGCACTAACAATATACTCACCGGGTAAATCCAATTTGTAAGCATTGTTGTTAATGCGTTCAAGCACTTGAAATGGACCATCTCCTCTTGGAAGTAGTTTCGAACGCCTTTGATCAGGAAATCTTTCCTTACGCAAGTGTAGCCACACCCAATCTCCGAGTTCGAAGATTATTTGACGCCGACCCTTGTTGGCCTGTTTGGCATATTGGTCTGTCCTCTTCTCAATGTTGAGTCTTGTCTTCTTATGTATCTGCTTAACAAAATCAGCTTTATTTTTGTCATCCATGTTAGTATACTCGGAAACGGGCAATGGTGATAAATCCAATGGTGTTAAAGGATTAAAGTTATACACAATTTCAAAAGGTGAGAATTTAGTAGCAAAGTGAACAGACTTATTATAAGCAAACTCAACATGTGGTAGACATTCTTCCCAAAGCTTAATATTCTTTTTTAATGATAGCTCTCAATAATGCAGATAGAGTTCTATTTACTACTTCCATTTGACCATCTGTTTGTGGATGACAAGTAGTTGAACATAACAATTTAGTTCCTAATTTATACCACAATGTCTTCCAAAAATAGCTCAAGAATTTAGCATCTCTATCCGAAACAATTGTTCGGGGCATGCCATGCAAACGCACAATGTCTCTAAAGAATAAATCAGCAACATGGGATGCATCATCAGTTTTGTGACATGGGGGATAAAGTGTGCCATTTTTGAAAACCTATCCACGACCACAAATATAGAATCATGACCATGCTTAGATCTAGGTAAACCCAATACAAAGTTCATAGACAAGTCAATCCAAGGTTCACTCGAAATAGGCAATGATGTGTATAACCCATGGGGTTGAACACGAGATTTAGCTTGACGACATGTAATGCATCTATCACAAATTCTTTACACATCTCGTTTTATATGGGGCCAATAGAAATGTTCTTTTATAATAGATAAAGTCTTATCAACACCAAAATGTCCCATCAAACCACCTCCATGTGATTCTCGAACCAATAATTCACGTAAAGAACATGCATTTATACATAATCGATTTTCACGAAACAAGAATCCATCCATCTTGAAGTATTTACCTACAACATTCTTTTCACAATTTTTAAACTCTTCACAGAAATCATGGTCATTATCATATAATTCTTTGATTTGTTTAAAACCAAGTAACTTTGTGTCAAGAGTATTAACAACACATACCTTCGCGAAAGAGCATCGGCCACGACATTTTCCTTACCTTGCTTATAACGAATGACGTATGAAAATGTCTCGATGAACTCCATCCATCGTGCATGTCTCTTGTTCAACTTGTGTTGGCCTTTCAAATATTTCAATAATTCATGATCTGTGTGAATTACAAATTCCTTAGGCCACAGGTAATGTTGTCAAGTCTCCAATGATCGAACTAAGGCATATAACTCTTTGTCATAGGTAGGATAGTTCAAAACTGCTCCACTCAATTTTTCACTGAAATATGCCACTGGCTTTCCTTCTTGCATTAACACAGCTTCAATGCCTAAACCTGAAGCATCACATTCAATTTCAAAGGTTTTAGTGAAATTAGGCAATACAAGTAAGAGCGTTAGTTAATTTTTCTTTAATCAAATTAAACGCCTTTTCCTGTGCATCACCCCACTTGAATCCTACACTCTTTGTGATTACTTCGGTGAGTGGTGTTGTGATTTCGCTAAAGTTTCTTACAAACCGCCTATAGAAACTTGCGAGTCCACGAAAGCTACGAACTTGACTCACATTTCTAGGAGTTCCGTCAACCTGTACTCCCTGCGTACTTACAACAAAACCAAGAAACACAACTGGATCCGTACAAAATGTGCATTTGTCCATATTAGCATACAATTTTTCTTTTCGAAGCACATCTAGGACAGATTTTATATGCAATGCATGCTCAACTAAATCCTTGTTGTAGATCAAGATATCATCAAAGTAGACAACTACAAATTTTCCAATGAAGGGATGCAAAACATGGTTCATTAATCTCATGAACGTGCTAGGAGCATTAGTTAAACCAAAAGGTAAGACTAACCACTCATATAACCCATATTTTGTTTTAAAAGCGATTTTCCATTCATCTCCCTCATACATTCTAATATGATGATAACCACTATTCAAATCAATTTTAGAAAATACACAAGATCCATGCAATTCATCTAACATATCATCTAACCTAGGAATGGGATATCGATACTTTACCGTGATGTTATTTACCGCTCGACAATCAATGCACATACGCCACTTCCCATCCTTCTTAGGCACTAAAATAATTGGAATCGCACATGGACTCATGCTTTCCCTTACGAACCCCTTGTCCATTAGCTCGTCAACTTACCTTTGCAATTCCTTTGTTTCCTCGAGATTGCTTCGGTATGCCAGGTGGTTTAGAATGGTCGCGCCAGGGACAAAGTCAATTTGATGCTCAATTCCCCGAATTGGTGGTAATCCCTGTGGAAGTTCCTCGGGAAATACATCCTAATAATCCTGTAAAAGAGCAGAAACAGCACTAGGCAAAGAAGGATTATTAGCGTTAGTATTTAAAAGTGCCTCCTTATATCGAAGTATAATCATTGACTTTTTAAAATCCAAAGCTCGCCTTACATCACTCCTTTTTGCAAAAATGTTTGTTTTTCTCTCTTCTCCTTTCTTTTTTTCTTTCTCTTTTGTTTTTTATTTTCATGATCTCTCTGTAAATGCATTTGATCCTAATGCACCTGTTTTGGTGAAATAGGACACAAGGTAACTTTCCTTTGATTGTGAACGAAAGAGTACTTATTAGTAAAACCATCGTATTTTACTCGCCGATCAAACTGCCAAGGTCTCCCAAGTAGTAAGTGACCCGCCTGCATAGGAACTACATCACATAGAATCTCATCGACATACTTCCCAATTGTAAACGGAATTGATACTTGCTTGGTTATTTTGATGTCGCCGCTGTCATTGAGCCACTGCAATCGGTATGGATGAGGATGTTTTGAAGTTGTAAATCCCAATTTCTCCACCATAGCGATACTTGCAACATTTGTACATCTCCCACCATCAATTATGACACAACATATCTTACCATTTACCATGCATCTAGTATGAAACAGATTTTCTCTTTGTTCACTCCTTTCTTCTTTTACCTGTGTACTAAGCATTCTTTGAGTAACCAACACTTCACCATGCATAGCAACCTCCCTATCTTCCTGCAATGATGGCATAGAGTCATTGTCACTATCTTCTTCCTCGGTTTCCACTTCTCCATTATCAAGCAATAACATAATTCTTTGATTTGGGCATTGATTTGCAATATGTCATCTGCCTTGACATTTAAAACATACAATATCTCGATTATGACTAGTAGAAGGTTGATTGGTTTTACCTTGCAATCCCTGAGTAGTCGCTCCTTGCTTATTTTTGTGTTTGGTTTGAAAACAGTTCGTTTTTCCTCGCATTTCACATTATTGGGCTTCCATGATGATCCTGTGGTAGTATTTATTCGCTGGCCACCTCTCCTCTTAAACTGCTTTCCTATTTTGATAGCCATGTGCAACATATCTTCCAATACCACATAGTGTTGACATTCCACCAAATCTGCAATTTTCCAATTTAACCCTACTGAAAATCGGGCCATGGTTGCCTCATTATCCTCGTCGATGTCAGCCCTAGACATTAACATCTCCATCTCCTTGAAGTAATCCTCCACACTCTTATTTCCCTATCTCAAGTTTTGCAAATTTTGAAACAGATCTCGGTAGTAGTGGCTTGGCACAAACCTCTTTTTCATTACAGCTTTCATTTCTGCCCAAGTCTCTATTGGACGCTCTCTACACCTCCTTCGGCTGGTCATCAATTGATCCCACCAAGTAACCGCATAATCTGAAAATTCTGTAGCGGCAATTCTAACTTTCTTGAGATCCGAGTAGTTGTGACAATCAAATATCCATTCCATTTTCTTCTCCCACTCTAAGTATGCCTCGGGATCACTCTTGCCTTGGAATATGAGAATTTTCATTTTGATGCTATCGAGGTTGTTGTCCTCTCGATTTCGGCCGCCTTTATCCCTTGCAAAATGTCTCCTAGGGATAAAGTCAGTTTCTCGATCCTCTTCCTCGCTAAATCTTTCATCATAGTAATTTGTCTCCTCTAGCCTAGCTTCCTTTTGTCGGGCTTTTCCCTTTAGGCGCCCACCCGGAGGGATTTGAGTTTGTTCCCCTCGAGTGTCACTCAATTGATCGATGCGATCATGCACTTGCTCCATAGCCATTCCTAACTGTCGGGAAAATTCTTTCATCATTGTCTCCATCATGAGTTTTGGGTCAAAATTCAAAGTAAAAGGTTCATTTTCAATTGCCTTATCTCTTGTGTTAAACATATTTTCTACAAAACAAAGGTTAGTAGAAAACAAGTTCCTCACCACTCCCTTACGTATTTAGCTCAAACAATGTTTTACACAAATATGAACCGCTCGTGTATCACACTAATGACTTTTACCCTATAGTAATCTCACTACTCTTGCCTTTTTCCGCTCGTAGTTCTCTCTAATAGGTTCTTTTCGAATTCACACAATATTACCTCAATTTTCCAATTTCAATCCAATAAGAACTTATCAAGAATACAATATAGAAAGTATGACTCTCGGAATACCAACAAGACTTCACAATCGTCAAATATGATTCTTTGCAAATGAAATCCCAATAATAGCAATCAACAATAATAACTTTCTGCAATATATTTTCTGCAGTTTTTTTGCAGTTTTTTTGCAGTTTTTTTTGTGTGACTAAAATCCAACAATAAAAAGTAAAGATAAGTAACTTGATAGGAACTTAGCTTTGATTCCAAATGATAGACTTCACGGCACGCTTGCGTGAGGTGGTCGTCGCCCGGATCGTTTCGAACAAGTTGATAGGATGAATAACTTGCAACACCTTAACCCCTCGCCTATATGTAGACGGTAATCTTGGTACAATTGCTTGCAAATGAATTATGCGTAGGATGAACACCAACGACACCTCGACCCCTTGCTTATATTGAAGCGATAATATTGGTACAATCGACGATTGATGCGGTAGAAGACGCCACACACAACTATGAATGGTTGTATGATAAGTCAATTATGAATCTCTCAAGAAAACTAAGGAATACTTAGAAATTCTTCAAAGAACCACAAGTAGAGAAACATGCTCACAATAATATTGATAATGCTGAAAATTGGTGCTTAAACCATTACATCATGAAGCCTATTTATACTAAGCTTGAGAACAATCTAGAATCAAACAAACCCTAAAAAACACCATTACATAAAACAAGGAACCTTGTTTTGGGAAATGAAACAATTGGTGGAAAACACCATTATTTAAAACATATAACCTTGTTTTAAGGAAGGAAACAATTGGTGGAAAATACCATTACTTAAAACATGGAACCCTGTTTTAGGGAAGGGAACAATTGGTGGAAAACACCATTACCTAAAACATGGAACCCTGTTTTGGGGGAGGAATCCCGCAATCCAAGAAAGTCAATTTTCAGCAACAGTGAAGTCTATTGCGGTGCTTTGGGTACACTTGCTATCAATGTGTTTATGATCTTCGCGTACTTGTATCCCGTCTCTACGCTCTCCGTACTTGTTCCAACCTTGTTCTATAATTCATGAATCATCCCGTTAAGTCCTTTTTTGAGGCGTTTAGCTCGAGTCCTCGTAATGGGTCCAAGTGATATATGCAATGGATCCGCTTGGGTTTCGTCATGGACTTCTAAGCTAAGGATGTCCTCATCACCATCTCTCTTATACTTTCATTTTCTATCTCATCCCTCCAAACTCACGCAACATAATAACACTCTCAATCCTTATCATTCTTGCAACTCTTAATTGCTCTTACAACTATTTATCACTCTCATAATCCTCGCGTCCTTTGGGCTCTCTCCAAGGCCCAATATGAATTGAGTTCCTACTCTTAACCCAACACGAAATATCTCAAAAGTACATGCACAATCGTTTTTCAACTTATGCCTTCAAATTTTGAAATAAAAGCCCAAAAGCTTAGGCCCAAAACAACACGGACGGTCATCACAAACTACTAAACATATATGGCTGCAGTAATAAGCTATACTATACTCGAGTGAGTTTCCAAATTCCTCACGAAACACACTCTATCTCTTTCTCTATCGATAAAATCTCGCAAAAACCCTAGTGCGCTCGTACAATCTCCAGCGATGGGTAAGCCTCAATTTGAATCTATTTTTATGTTTTTGTATAGATCTTCAGCTGTAAGTCACTGATTAATGGTTTCCTGCATGTTTTCCGATCTAATGACCAATGTTTCTCATTTGATTTAAATTTTACTTTTATATGTACGAAATTCGAATTGTCCCTGTTTGTTTGTTAAAAAATTGCTAAAATCTAGAGAATTTTACTATATATAATGGCTTTGCTAAAAATGAGAATTATTATCATTGTTGGGGAAGCTTGGGAATTTATTTGAAGAACTTGAAATGACTCGGTGATATTGTTTCCACTGTTAGATAATATTGAGGAGGACATCCGTGCGTTGCAGCTTGATTCATCTGGTATTGTTTTTTTTGTTTTTTTTATTATTGTTATTTCACTTACCAGTATTAGTATAACTAGTGAAATATTATTGGAAAATTATACAGAATTCGAAGAAATCACTTTACATTTCTAGTACTAGTAACACCACTAATTGCTTACTATTTTTAAGTGTGATTTGTTTCAGAATTTCTTCGAGTCGTAGGTGCTGAAAACTTTGGCTATGTCAAGAGTGGAAAAGACATGGGTACTTCACCAAAAAAGCAAACTGCTTCAGAAAATAAAGTAGGGAACATTTAAGAAGAATCATGCTGATCAGACTACTAATGCTGGTGAGCAAACAACAAAGAAGCTGAAGCAGGAAGAGTTAATCGAAATGCATGATGGTGGTTTGCTAGAGGGCAGTCCTAAAAAGCCTTGATCTTCAAATGAAAGTGAGAATAAGGTGGAGAAAACAAACGAGATTTCTATGAAGGATCCATTGGATCCTTCCAGAAATAAAAAGAAAAATGCAGATAAAATATTTTTTTATTTATAAATAATATTTTAGTAATGGATTACTTAGTTTATTTATCACGGAAAAATTAAAATATTATACAACCAAAAATTAATAAACTATTGTGATAAATCAAATAGTTTTGCAATTAAATAATTATACAACCTCGTCATATAAAGATAACTTCAAACACCCGACTTTTTTTGACCTAAAACTTTGTAGTGGTTCCGCTTATCATGATTGGTCATCGTATTTCATATTGCATACTTTCTCAGTTGTTTACGACTCACAACTTATTTGATCCCACTCTTTATTTTTGTAGTTTTTTTGTGCCTCTTTGTTTGCGAACAAATAAGATCCAATAAGGACTTATCTTCAACAGATTCATCATCATCTCCTATACATATATAGAATTGAAAGATTACATGGTAAGTTTGTATAATATAATTAGAATTGAAAGATTACATGGTAAGTTTGTATAATATAATTAGGACTTTAGAGTGGAATTAATTAGGATAAAACTGATGTTGACTCGGATTAGGAATTATGATAAACATTAATTAAGACTACTTTGTACTCCGTCCCGCGTAATGCTCACATGATCAGTCATTAACATTACATGGTAACATGAGCCTTCCTAATGGTCTTCCTAAAGGACTGCTGGGTTGTTATTTGGATACAACAGGCAAACGGCAATGCCGTTTCTTCTAGTGAAGGACAAATTTGTCTTTGTTTTGTGCTTTGGTTTCGTATGGAGTTAAAGTTAAATTGGTAAATTCAAATTGAAGGGGAAAATAAAAAGAAGAAAAAGTGAAATTAAGATATTGGTCGGTGGATGAGGATCATCATCAATATGTACAACAATATCTACTGAATTATTGCTGATAATATGTAGTGCTAAGAGTAATCAAGGGCTTAATTTGTGGACCGTACTTAAAAATCTAAGTTGGACTAAACTGTATAGTTAGTATTTATTTTGTGTTGGTTTTATGTTCAAACAAAGGAGAATTTGCTTCTCATTGGTTGTATCTTTTTGCCTAGGTTTGCTTTCTATGAAATATTTGCCAAAAGGAAATATTAAAAGACAAAAATACTTTTTTTAAATAATATTTAAAAACAACGGAGAGAGTAACATTTAAAAGGAAATAATCTTCCATACGTCATAGTGGTATGATGTATGATACATCACAAATTCTATTATTTATTAAAATTCCATCACATCTTTTCTTTTTTAAAACTCACAAATATGACAAACGAAAATTATAATCTCTTCCTATCCCTTTCCCTCCTATACTTTTATTTTCCATTCCATCTCATCCCTCTTATATTTTCTTTTTCCATCCCATCTCATCCCTCCAAACTCACGCAGCATAATAACACTCTCAATCCTTATCATTCTTGCAACTTTTTATTGTTCTTACAGTCATTTATCACTCTCATAATCCTTGCGTCATTTGGGCTCCCCAATATGAACTGAGTGCCCTTAACCCAACACGAAATATTTCAAAAGTACATGCACAATTGTTTTTCCACTTATGCCTTTAAATTTTGAAATAAAAGCCCAAAAACTTAGGCCCAAAACAACACTGACCGGCTAGCCCAAACTACTGAACATATATGGCTGCAGACGACTAAATAGTAAATTTGTCCCTCCAATTTGTTATGTTTTTGCTAAAGTGGACCTAAACCTTTTTTTTTAGCATACATGTTCCTCAATGATGCATTAGTCATGCAAAAGTGTTCATTTTCTATTTTTGGCCAATTTTCGTTAGTCAAACAAGATGTTTTCTGTTAGTCAAATGTTCCTTTTGAACTAAATTACAAATATAACCCTCTACTAAATATAAATATGTATATTATCATTTTCATTTAATTTGATCTAATTAATTAAATTATTAACTTGTACAATAAATAATATAAATGTCAAAAAATAATAAATATTCATTTTAGCAAGAAAATAAATTCACACACTTTTTTAAAATTAAATTTCTCAAATATTAAAATTTACATAATATATATTCAAACATAATTTTTTTCTAAATTAAAAGTAAAATTTTAATACCCATAAAAGTACAAATTAACACAAAAAATTATATTTTTTTTCTAAATATTAAAAAAATATTTATTAAACTTATATTTTTCATGGGGCTGTAGGACGAAGTCGCGTGAGGCTGTGTAGGGTCAATTGACTATATTGAAGAAAAAAAATATTATTTCATACTATATAATAAATTTAGAAAACAATTAACGGTAAAGGACAAATTGATTCAATTAAAATTTTATAAATTTTTTAAAATCAACTTTAAAGGACAAATTTTATCGTATATCCTTCAGAAAATTCTTTGTTCTTTATTGGTAGTCATATTATTTTTAATTTGACCTTATCGTGTGTGCATGGCTATAAGAGTATCCAATTTCAATGGCATGAGTAAATTTGGCCTTTTATTTCTTCCACGTTGGTCCTATGCTTTTGATATTTTATTTATTTGCTCATACAGTAAGTATTGTTATTTGTTAGCATACAATTGGAAATATGATGGATCCTATGTTAATAAATATTTTTTTAATATTTGAAAAAAAATATATTTTTTTGTGTTAATTTGTACTTTTTTATGGGTATTAAAATTTTGCTTTTAAATTAGAAAAAAATTATGTTTGAATGTATATTATGTAAATTTTAATATTTGAGAAATTTAATTAACAAAAAGTGTATGAATTTATTTTCTTGCCAAAATGAATATTTGTTATTTTTTGACATTTATGTTATTTATTGTACAAGTTCATAATTTAATTAATTAGATCAAGTTAAATGAAAATGATAATATACATATATATATTTAGTAGAGAGTTAAATTTATAATTTAGTCCAAAAAGAACATTTGACTAAAGGAAAATATCTTATTTAAGTAAGAGAAATTGATCAAAAATAGAAAAGGAACACTTTTGTACGCAGTAACACGTATGCTAAAAAAAAAGTTTAGGAAACACTCTACCAAAAACATGACAAATTGAAGGGTTTAGGGGCTGTTCGGCAGCTCCTTATAAGTTGGTCAAACCAACTTATAAGGAGCTTTTTACTATTTTAGTGTTTGGCCATGACTTATTTTATGACTTATTTTTTGACTTATAAGTCAAAAAAAATAAGTAACTATTTGTGACTTAAAAAATAATGACTTATAAGTCATTCTGAATAAGCTATTTTGACCAAATGTAATGACTATATTACCCCTCTATTGTCTTGGTAAATTACATCTCTACCCCTCCTAACTAAGGTTAGTCTGCCATGAACACATTATGGCCCTCCCCTCTCTATCGTAGCTTACAAAACAACTTATAATTTATTAGTGATTTAAGCTCATTATTCAATAAGTTAAAGAATTCTGTTTGGCGTAATTTTTAAAGTTGCTTTATTAAAATATAAATTGTTAAGTTTGGTAAATAAGCTAAAAATGTTAGCTCAAGTGCCCAACAAGCTATAAGTTGATAACTAACTAAATAAATAAATATTCAGATATCAATTTTTCTTTAATTCATTGACGGTGTTGAACTCAGTTTATAACTTAATAAAATATTTTAAATGTTATTTTTTTGAGCTTATTTTTTTAAAAAAAAAAGAAGTTATAAGCTCCAATAAATAAATAAAAGATTCCTTTATATGATTTTCTTTTTTAACTCTATGGGTCAATATTTTTTTATTTATTACTGAATACTTATTTAATAGTAGTAAGGGGGGCATTTCTCACTTTAGTGACTCATTATTACCTTATGAATTGAACTGCCCACACCACAAACTGACAATGTGGATATATTTTAACCCAGTAGTCATTCAAGCTAGAAAAGATTTCTTTTCCCTTTTATTTTTTTACTTTATTATTATTTATTCTCACTCAAAAAAAGAACTTAAATTATTTAAAAATAGTCTCGTGACCTTTGTATAAAATTGTTGTTGCATTATATTTTTATTTAGTTCGATTGTGGATGATTATTATGATATGATATTAAATCAATGTATCTTTTTATAATTTCCTTTTTAAATAATAAGTTGTTTATCAATAATAAGTTGTTTACCAATAAGCTGTTTAAATAATAAGTTATTTACCAATAAGCTATTTAAATAATATATTTACTATTAATAAGTTGTTTACCAATATTTAGTTGTTTAAATAATAAGTTGTTTACCAATAAGTTGTTTAAATAAGTTATTTACCAATAAGCTGTTTAAATAATAAGTTGCTTATCAATAAGTTGTTTAAATAATAAGTTGTTTAACAATCATAAACTGTTTAAATAATAAGTTATTTACCAATAAGTTGTTTACAAATAAGCTGTTTAAATAATAAGTTGTTTAAATAATAAGTTGTTTATCAATAAGCTGTTTAAATAATAAGCTATTTACCAATAAGCTATTTAAATAATATATTTACTATTAATAAGTTGTTTACCAATATTTAGTTGTTTAAATAATAAGTTGTTTACCAATAAGTTGTTTAAATAAGTTATTTACCAATAAGCTGTTTAAATAATAAGTTGTTTACCAATAAGCTGTTTAAATAATAAGTTGTTTATCAATAAGTTGTTTAAATAATAAGTTGTTTAACAATCATACACTGTTTAAATAATAAGTTGTTTACCAATAAGCTGTTTAAATAATAAGTTGTTTACCAATAAGCTGTTTAAATAATAACCTATTTACCAATAAGCTATTTAAATAATATATTTACTATTAATAAGTTGTTTTCCAATATTTAGTTTGTTTAAATATAAGTTGTTTTACCAATAAGTTGTTTAAATAAGTTATATTTACCTATAAGCTGTTTAAATAATAAGTTGCTTATCAATAAGTTGTTTAAATAATAAGTTGTTTAACAATCATAAACTGTTTAAATAATAAGTTATTTACCAATAAGTTGTTTACAAATAAGCTGTTTAAATAATAAGTTGTTTAAATAATAAGTTGTTTATCAATAAGCTGTTTTAAATAATAACCTATTTACCAATAAGCTATTTAAATAATATATTTACTATTAATAAGTTGTTTTCCAATATTTAGTTGTTTAAATAATAAGTTGTTTACCAATAAGTTGTTTAAATAAGTTATTTACCAATAAGCTGTTTAAATAATAAGTTGCTTATCAATAAGTTGTTTAAATAATAAGTTGTTTAACAATCATAAACTGTTTAAATAATAAGTTATTTACCAATAAGTTGTTTACAAATAAGCTGTTTAAATAATAAGTTGTTTAAATAATAAGTTGTTTATCAATAAGCTGTTTAAATAATAAGCTATTTACCAATAAGCTATTTAAATAATATATTTACTATTAATAAGTTGTTTACCAATATTTAGTTATTTAAATAATAAGTTGTTTACCAATAAGTTGTTTAAATAAGTTATTTACCAATAAGCTGTTTAAATAATAAGTTGTTTACCAATAAGCTGTTTAAATAATAAGTTGTTTATCAATAAGTTGTTTAAATAATAAGTTGTTTAACAATCATACACTGTTTAAATAATAAGTTGTTTACCAATAAGCTGTTTAAATAATAAGTTGTTTACCAATAAGCTGTTTAAATAATAACCTATTTACCAATAAGCTATTTAAATAATATATTTACTATTAATAAGTTGTTTTCCAATATTTAGTTGTTTAAATAATAAGTTGTTTACCAATAAGTTGTTTAAATAAGTTATTTACCAATAAGCTGTTTAAATAATAAGTTGCTTATCAATAAGTTGTTTAAATAATAAGTTGTTTAACAATCATAAACTGTTTAAATAATAAGTTATTTACCAATAAGTTGTTTACAAATAAGCTGTTTAAATAATAAGTTGTTTAAATAATAAGTTGTTTATCAATAAGCTGTTTAAATAATAAGCTATTTACCAATAAGCTATTTAAATAATATATTTACTATTAATAAGTTGTTTACCAATATTTAGTTGTTTAAATAATAAGTTGTTTACCAATAAGTTGTTTAAATAATAAGTTGTTTATCAATAAGCTGTTTAAATAATAAGTTGTTTAACAATCATACACTGTTTAAATAATAAGTTGTTTACCAATAAGCTGTTTAAATAATAAGCTATTTACCAATAAGCTATTTAAATAATATATTTACTATTAATAAGTTATTTTTCAATATTTAGTTGTTTAAATAATAAGTTGTTTAAATAAGTTATTTACCAATAAGCTGTTTAAATAATAAGTTGTTTACTAATAAGCTGTTTAAATAATAAGTTGGTTACCAATAAACTGTTTAAATAATAAGTTGTAATAAGCTGTTTAAATAAGTTGTTTACTAATAAGCTGTTTAAATAATAAGATGTTTACTAAGAATAAGCTGTTTATAATGTCCTTTTTAGTAATTTTACATTTAAAATCGACTTATAAGTCATTATCAGTCGAACACTTTCATAACTTGTTTTAACTTAATTTGTAACTTATTAGTCATTATCTGCCGAACGCTTTTACTTATAAGTCACAACTTAAAACAACTTATAATTTAACTTATATTTTAACTTATAAGTCATTTTAAAATAAGTCATTCCCGAACGGGCCCTTAGTCGGCTGCAGACTATACTCGGGCGAGTTTCCTAATTACTCACGAAACACTATCTCTTTCTCTGTCGACAATCTCGCAAAAACCCTAGTGCGCTCGTACAATCTCCAGCCATGGGTAAGACTCAATTTGTATCTATTTTTATGTTTTGGTATAGATCTTCAGCTGTAAGTCGCTGATTAATGGTTTCCTGCATGTTTTCCGATCTAATGTTTCTCATTTGATTTAAATTTTACTTCTATATGTACGAAATTCGGATTGTCCCTGTTTGTTTGCTAAAAACTGGAGAATTTTACTATATATAATGTCTTTGCTAAAAATGAGAATTATTGTCATTGTTGGGGAAGCTTGGGAATTTATTTGAAGAACTTGAAATGACTTGGTGATATTGTTTCCACTGTTAGATAATATTGAGGAGGACATCCGTGCGTTGCAGCTTGATTCATCTGGTATTGTTTTTTGTTTTTTTGATTATTTAATTATTGTTATTTCACTTGCCAGTATTAGTATAACTAGTGAAATATTATTGGAAAATTATACAGAATTTGAAGAAATCACTTTACATTTCTAGTACTAGTAACACTACTAATTGCTTACTATTTTTAAGTGTGATTTGTTATCACTATACTAGTGGGATGGTTGAGATAAGCTATTTATGGATATGTTTTGTACTACTGGTTGAATTTTAGCAGAAGATAAGAATGTGGTGGCTAATGCAGAAGATGGGGTGCCGGAAGAAGTTGAAAAATCTGATAGAATCGATGAAGGTAGGTGGTGTGTGTAAGTAACTTATTAGTAACCCCAAAAGGAAGATATGGGTT
This sequence comes from Aralia elata, assembly GCA_034770075.1. Classification (NCBI taxonomy): domain Eukaryota; kingdom Viridiplantae; phylum Streptophyta; class Magnoliopsida; order Apiales; family Araliaceae; genus Aralia; species Aralia elata. The sequence goes on along the minus strand of CM068387.1, from coordinate 67,982,760 downwards.
TCTATTAATTGTCCATGGTGCCAGCATTAATAACTAGAATATACATATATTTGGTGATTTATTCCGTGTCTCATTAATTGATTTTGTTTGGATTTGTAAGTGCTCCTCCAGCTGTTTGGTCAATTTACAGTTTCTCAAGAAAATGGTTCTTTCACCCTTTTTTGGGGATTTTTGCATTGTTATTTTTTTTTTATAGATGTCTAGTTATCTTGGAAGAATATATATGAGAATGATAAATATATATGAGAATGATAAAAAGTATCATGCGAAAAGCTTTCGTTTGTGGGTGGTTACAGATTTGAGAGATGAGGTGAAAGAAAATTCCCAGCCGGTGCATTTGGAGCCAAAAGTTGCTCCGGAAGGTTAGTTAATCCCTTGTTTGTATGTGTATCTCCTTTTATTTCTTAAGTTTTTTTTTAAAATTTTAAATTGGGCTTTTGGGGATGGAGTTACCGAGTTAGAGCTGAATTGGCTTATATTTTCCGATTTTGACATCATCTTCTGAATAAAGTTTTATAGTAAAGACTGCATTGCCTCATCATAAAAAACAAAGAGATCTTGTACAAAGAGATCTTGTTTTTTGTCCCTTTTCCGAATTGAATCATCAATGATTTAAAGCAGATAAACAGAATGAACAAGAAACACAATCTTATTCGTGAGATTGATTAAAAAAACTGATACAAGTGAAGATTTAGGTCCTTATTCTTTCAAATATGATTTTATTAATTTGATGAATGGGTAGGGATTTTTGTATCTATCAGATTCAAGCCGCTTTCTAAATTCTACAACATCGTTTCAAACAAAGTTTTACATTAACATTCCTCTAAGTTGGAACCAGTACGGAATTGATTCAATTATGGATGCGATTCAATTATAGAATCATGAATCGTCATTTGTTCAGTTGGTACATAGACATATGAATCTTTACCTTTTTCTTCTATACATAGATGGTAAAGATTTTCTTGAAGAAATCTTAGCTATAGGATCTTTCATGAATTGCAGTCCATAATGTTATTATTATGAAGTGGCATCTTTTACTTAATGTTATTCCTTTTTGGGGGCACTACGTTGCAGCTGAAATGGGTGGGCATCGAGGAATGTCTTGTAAGATGCACGTATCTTGAGTTATTCTCCATAGTACCTTTTACAATTGAGAGTCACCTTTCTATGCTATATAAAAGAGTGCCAGAAAAACTTATTGTAACTCACATGTGTAAGGGACTGTGTGTCTGTTTTCTATTTTTCCTTCACTGTAATTTGCCTGGGTGTTGTGGTTTCTGGTTGTGTAGCTATTAGATACTTAGTAATGCTCCATCAATTTGTAGATTTTCTTGTTTTCCGGGGCATGGCACACCCAGAAGTATCGATGTGGGTGCTGGAAAACATTTTATTTATTTCATTGTGGAATAAGTTGTTTGAGTAGAAAAAAGTCACTTCTATGGGTTCTGCACCCTGTTTTGGAGTGAAGCAGGTCTTGTGTTTTTGCCCCTGGTTTCTGGTACGGGGTGGGTTTTGGAAGCTCTTTTAATATTCACTTCTCTTTCTCTGTAAAGATATATATATATATATATATATTTTTCTTAAAAACCGAAGTTCTTTCACAGTCTACTTGTAATAAATTTCTTGTGCTTGTATGTGCTCTTGGTTTCCAGTGATAGAAAGAGAAATCTCTGCTCCAGAGGAAACTGAAAATGAGGTTGAAGATACTAAGAAGCGACACTTGAATGTAGTATTCATTGGCCATGTTGGTAAGTGATCTCCTTAAGTCATCAGGTTTTAAGCGTTAAAATTGTTAGTCATAAATAATTTTGTACTTGCCTGAAATTCACTGTAGACTACTAATAATTGCTGCTGTTGATCGTCTAGTATTTGTGCATTATATGGTGCTGTTTGTTATATCTGTGTTGTCAGTCGACATTTCCCATGCTTCATCCTTTATCGTTGTTCGTACTCATCTAAAACGACCAGGAGTAATCATTGAGTCAACTTCATTTCCCTATAATTGCAAGGCTCAATCAAGCAAGAAAGATTCTTCACATAGTAACTAGTAATTATGCATCATCGATGTCATTTACAGTAATACATTTTATAATTTTTTGGAATGCACATTATCAATTCTGTAATATAACTTTTTCAATTGAAAATATATGAATGACTTGTAATAACTAGCTCTTCAAACTTTCCTTACTTGTGCGATGTAGTTATTGAAATCTCATAACCTTGATTAAGCTCATGATTTATTAATGATTCGACACGTTTCACGATAGGGGACACTATATTTTCCCAACAAATAGGATACGATATGTTGAGAGATACATTGAATTTTATGTATATTTTTAATAAGTATAGATGTGTAAATAAATGTAATTGTTAATAAATCATGATAAAATCAAGCAAAATATTAAGGAACACTTATACCATAAACATCTCCAAGTCTCGTAGCAAAGAAGATTATAATATACAACTCTTAAGAGAGAATCATATTTAAGGAAGAAACATATGTTCATATAAGTAGAAAAGTTAGAATCTTTATTTGATTGATGGGGACGGGGGTTTTGGGACAAAGGATAAATATCACAAAGATAATTCTCACACAAAATTTGATCAATTAATCATTCAATGTATCAAAATAATGAAGTACATCACTATTTATAATACTCCTAGACAACTTTCCTAACCTAACTTGGACTCTAATAAGATAATTACAAATCAAATAAGATAACTGCAAATTAAAAAAACTAAACAACTTCTAATTCATGGGCTTCCAAAGCCTCTTATATTGTTGTAACCAATTTTCACGGACTTGTCCTACGTCATTTCTCTCCTCTGCTGAGAAAAACTTGACCCCGTCGAGTTAAAAACATCAACACAAGAATAACCACGTTGGATCACCAAGGAATTCTTTGCAAGTTTGAAAGTTGGCATGTCGATAGCACAAGTAAGAGTGAACTTGGTATTGCCTTTGATAATCGAATAGATATTAGCACGAGCATCATGTTGCACACGACGATCCAATAGCCATGTACGCCCTAAGATAATGTGACGAACCTTAAGGGACAAAACATCACACATAACGGTATCCTTAAGCTTGCCAACGGAAAATGTAACCAAACACCTTTGGGTAACCCACAACTTTGTATTGGTAACCCATGCAACATCATACGGTTTCGGGTGAGGCTCAACTTTTAACCCAAGTTTCTTAACTGCTTCCTCAGAGATAACATCCGTACAACTCCCAGTATCAATCACAAGAGAGCACACCTGTCCCGCACATATGACTCGTCTGAAAAATTCGCCCACGATGGATTTTAGGATCATCCTTATGTTTCTGAGTAACAAATAAAGGTCGAAGAACACCTAAACATACTTCTAAATGAGCATCAGCTTCTAAATATTGCTCATCGGGCTTATATTCGTCGTCTATCGGCTTGTAAACCTCTTCGTTTAAGTCAACTTTCCCGCACGTTTTGTCAACAATAGCAAGTTGCCTAGAAGGAGAAGAGACAACATTCATCTTTGGGGAAGGACACTCAAAAAACATGTGACCAAAACAACGACAGTTATAGCACCTAGACGTATGGTTGTTGCTAGCATTAGAAGAACCTGTGGTACGATTAGGCCTGTTAGTAGCTGAAGGGCTTTTTGACGATCTTTCCATTGGCCTATTTAAAATAGGCTCTACAAAAGTACGCTCCCTCCGAGTTTGGACTTGTATTGGAGGCCTAATAGAATTCCTTTTCAAGTTATCCTCTACTTGGGTGGCAACTTGAACAACATCATCCAAGAACAAGAGTTTACCCGAAGCTACACCACCTGCAATCTCCAGATTCAATTCTCGACGGTACATGGAGATTAAAACTTCTTTAACCCAAGGGAATTCAGACCTTGTAACCAAACTGTAGAACATTGAAGTATACTCGGCTACAGATTTACTTCCTTGTACCAATTCAGTTAACTGCAAATATGTTCGCTGCTTATAATCCGAAGGTACAAAACGTCGTGTCAATGTAGCTATCATATCTTCCCATCTTCTCGCAGCTTTATATATTCGTTGATGTTGATCCCACCAAATACGAGCTGTTCCTTTCAACTTCGCTTCAGCAAAGAAAAGTTTCCTTTCATCGAATAATTCATACCAACGAAAGAAGCTTTCCAAACTATGAATCCAACCGAAGAATGTTTTGGGACCATTATCGCCATTGAAATCTCCAACATCTAATTTTGCTCCTCTATCCACTGCATTCATCCTAAGATCTGGAATATGAGGATTAACTCATGGATTAGGGTCATGTTGTTGTAGTCTCAGATGATTAAGATCCGGGATAGGGTCTTCAAGATTCTTATGAGCATTTTCTTGTCCCTTATCTACGCGTTCCGTGAGTACATCAACTTTTACTGGGGTTGATTTTGGCTGTGTTTGGGTAAGTTTGGTTTTCTTGTGATGGTTAATGTTTTGGTGAGAGGCAGATGATAGACTGCTATAGAATGGGTTTACGATGGCTGGACAATAAATTTAGATTTAACTGAAGTCACGATTTTGAGACAATATTTTGGGACAGTGGAGTGTTGGTGTGGACGTATGGGCGGTAGAAGGTGGTTTAGGGTTAGGATTTGATACCAAAAATGATGGAGATAAGGGTTTTGGGACAAAGGATAAATATCACAAAGATAATTTTCACACAAAACTTAATCAATTAATCATTCAATGTATCAAAATAATGAAGTACATCACTATTTATAATAATCCTAGACAACTTTCCTAACCTAACTTGGACTCTAATAAGATAACTTCAAATCAAATAAGATAACTGCGAATTAAAGAAACTAAATTTTTTTTAATTCATGGGCTTCCACAGCCTCTTATATTGTTCTAACTAACTTTCACAAACTCGTCCTACATCATTGATCCTTCTAATTATATATCTGATATTTAACTTAGTACTCATGGTAGAGAAAAAAAACTAAGGAAATCAGTAAAGTAGACATGTATAAATTAGAAAAGTAGTAAGTTATCAACAAACCCACAAGAAAATTCATCGTAGAAACTAGAAGAAATTTATATATTATTTCAATATACTTATATAGATGTAATACGTAAATTTCGTATATTTAAGTGTAATGAAAATTCTCGACCCATTAATACGTATCTAGAAACAAGCATGCGATACATATTCAGAAGTGTTAGTGGAGTGTTGGTGTCCGACACGGATACATTGACCTTGTGAAGTGTCCATGCTTTATAGATTGATAATGAATAGCTCGTAACTGTTTAAGCCTCTGTTGATTTTCCTTATTTTCTATCGGTCTTTGTTTAATTTAATTATGATTTTAGTTTTTGTAAAGCAATTTATGCTTGGCTGTAATTTCAAATTGACGAAATTGAATCTGTAGTCACTTCCCAGTTAACCATTGATGATTGAATAAATGCAAGAAAAGATCTCTATGAAAAAGGAATATTTTTTTTTTTGCAATGTTATAATTTTTTTTGGGTAAGTTCAGACTTCTTACTGGCCTTTATTGAAATAGTTCCTATAATGGAAAAAATGTATAAACACATAAAGTTCAAAACTTAAAAGTTCAATGCCTTAATGATATTGAGCAGCTCTGGAATCTTCAAGGAACTTTGGCTGAAATTTCAAGGCCTTGGCCTTGGCTTGGAAATTTAATGGAAAGATGGGAGAATTTTGTATTCAGGTCAAACTTTTGATTTTGGCATGATCACTGGTTCAGTAAGATTAGGTTCCTCGATGTTTCTAGAATTGTAGAGGATAAAGCTGCTCTTGTGTCAACAGATTTTACCTTTCTGGACTGTGGGAAGGATCATTAGACAGAAACAATGAATAGGAACTGAAAAATTTCGTGGAAGGATAGCTTTAGGAGAAAAATTAGAATGGAAGTGACTGTTGGATAATGTGTATTTGAAGTTTGGGTTTGGGTTAGAGAGAAAAGTACAATGATAAGAAAGATGGTGCTGAATGGTGGTCTGTCCAATGAACATATTAATTTGTGAATTTATGTGTTAGGGTTTCGCACAATTTATCAGAATGTGTAGTTAGGCCTAGTTTTTTGGCCAGCTTGATATTTTACTTGTAGTGCTTCAATTATGATTTTTGATATTGGTTGCAGATGCTGGAAAGTCCACAATCGGAGGGCAAATATTATTCCTTAGCGGACAGGTTGATGAGCGTACAATCCAAAAGTACGAGAAAGAAGCGAAGGATAAAAGTAGAGAGAGCTGGTGAGACATCATTCACTTCCTAATTTTGGGATTTTGTACTTTTTGGATGAGGAACATGAAATAATGGAAAATCAGTTGCTCCAAAATGTGTTTTCTTTCTAGTGTTTGAAAATATTGTTCTTCCATTTATCTTTAGTTTATTATGTCATTGTAATAGATATTGGTTTCAAGAACAAATATACAAGGATTGCCTGAAAAACTACAATTGCTTTACATTATCCAATAATAATATGCCATGTAGCTAATTTGGGAGAAGATCAAGGAATTTGAATTGTATTATAACAGATTCAATATGATTAATCAACAGTTTTATTATAGTTGATGATAGTTATACAGTCTTTCAATACAATTCAAACTCGACTGAATAAGGGATAAACAAATTAGTAGGAACTTAATAATTTATATAGTAATTTTTTTTTTGCTAAATAGAATTTTTATAGTTGTGATTAACTGTTTGTTTTTTTTATTTGTCTCAAGATCAAAAGATTCAAGATAAAGTATTGAAACAAACATATTGATAAAAACCAACAACAAACACTATTAATAGCAATCCTATTTTTTGTTAAAATGACGTGTCCTGTGTCGTGTATCTTGTCACATCTGTGTCCTGTAACCATATCTGTGCTTCATAGGTGTTGTCCATTCATTTGTTGCTAATCTAGTTTTGCGGGTGAACTATTGTTTCAGCAATCATATAGTGAGGTGCTTACCACTTGCTTGCTTTTGTTGTGTTACCTAAACTTCCTAACCTTGTTAGTTGATTATTTCTAGGTATATGGCATACATCATGGACACCAATGAAGAAGAAAGGGTTAAGGTAAACATCTTGTTTTGGCATGCATCTTGTTTTACTTTAGGTTGTGTTCCTTTATTGGAGTTTGGTAAAAAAATGTGATTTTGAAATTATAGATGTCGGTTGAGTTTCCTTTTGTTTAGGGTTATATTGTCATTTATGCATTCTGTAGTGCTTTCACGATGGAAGCTTTTTTGGGAGTTCTTTTATCTTATTTACATAGGGATTTGTGGTCTCTGCTTAATTGAGATCTATGGTGTCTTTTCTAGTTTTATGGTTTTGTAAATTTTAATTTCCTTTTTGGGGTTTCTCCTGTTGCATTGTAGTTTTCTTTTCTCGATTTTTATAAATTCTTCTTCGTTTATTGATTTCTTTTTAAAGTATGTGATATCAGGATTATAATATTTTGTTCCTTACCACCCTGTCTGGGAGTTTTTTATTTGTAGAAAAAAAAAGAAAGTTAAAGAAGAGAAGGGAAGAGAAGAGAGGCTTTTACTTTCTTTTCTCTAGCTTTTTTCTCAAAAGTGAGAAGAATGTTTTTGACTCAAAATGCACTCACTTTCCTTAGCTTTCTTTTCTTTTCTTCCCTAATTAAAACTGGATTTCAAAGTAGCACGATCTAATTCAAAAATTTCACCCAATTGAGCACGTCTAGCATATTTTTTCACAGTAGCAGGATCACTATAACTGACTCCGTTGAGTCAAGCAGTTCCTCTTTCTCGGTCCGAGAAGTGCATTGTTGGAACTGGGTTAGAACGCCAAGCGGCTATAGATTCAGGGGCTCTTGCTATAGCGGAACACGAGGGAAAGATCATTTATACCGATACTGCCCTTCTATAGATATCGAGAAAAACGAAAAACTTTCATTTTTGTAATTGTGATAAATAAGTTGAAGACAACAGTTTCCTTAGCTTTCCTTTCTTTTCTCTTCTATTAAAAAACACAAAGACACCACTTCTTTTTATTTTCCTTCACTTTCTTTTCTTCTCTCTCCAATTTAATTTGAGAAATTTCAAAAAAGCCCAAGTCATTAGTAGATGTCTGGAAAAGAGAGATTAAAAAAATTATCTGAGATATGACAAAGGAAGTTCTATTGATAGAGATTGCTCGTTGAAGTTGGTAACTCTAATGAGTGAGATGCTCATATTTCAGTCACCTGTAAATTTCTATAATTTTTTATAGGCATGGTATCAGGGTAAGATGGGATATAAAATTTATCTATCATTCTATCTGATTGAAAGAACATCCCAATGTTGTTAGCCAAAAAATATTGCTTTCTAACTTGTCAAATCCTTTAAAAAGGACGACCCTTATGAGCTGGTGCAATTTTGCGCTTTTTTATCGGGATAATTGTTAGCACTCCTTGTTTTCCATGTATGCTTTTCAGGTGAAACTTATGCATGCTTAAGTTTCCATCTTTATGTTTAATGCTTATTGTAGGGAATAACAGTTGAAGTTGGAAGAGCGCACTTTGAAACAGAAACAACAAGATTTACTATTTTGGATGCACCGGTACTTCGCTTTGCCTTCACAATTTTTTATATTTTTAACCTTTATATCGTTGGCGGGACATTTAAAATTATTATAGTGGATATTTTGAATGAGCTTGAGGTATTGTAGTTATGGACACTGCCTTGGTGATGCATACCACCAAAAACGCCTAGGAGACGGGAGTGATGGACTTGGTGGTCAAGTTGAGATCTTAAGTTATGAGTATAGTGTTTCAATTTTGGCTGAGAAATAACAAGAAAAAATGAAGAAGAGGGAGGGGGCGCAGAAGTGGCCCAGTCTTGTGGGTGCCTGCAGTGGCTATGGCAGCTAAGCGCACCAAGCTGGAGAAGCTGTTGATTGTTGACCTGCTGCTAGATAAGGCCGTGTTCCAAAAGTGCATTATATTCACATAATTATTTGCAGAAAATCAAAACTACAAATTGTTTTAGGACTTGATTTAATCAAGTTTTTACATTGGCATATGTTCCAGAATATATATAAATTTATAATATATGTATATATATTCATTTTATTATTCTTTTTGCGAGTAGGCCTGAATTTCAAGTGTTTTTAACTAGTTAAAATATTGTTGTTTTGAAACAATAGTGAAAGTATGTTGATTTTGTATATTTTGAAAAGAATGAATTAAAATATGTGATTATATTTATGGATTCTATCAATGTATTAGTATGATATATTGCTAATTAAATTTTCAATTGTAAAAGTTAAAGGTTGGAATTTTTTATTTTTGGATCGCCACCTAGTTGGTAAGTTAGTGTCGCCACCTTGCACCTTTTAGGCGTTTTGATGATGCTTTAGGTATAACAATCACCAGTTCCACCATTTGTATCACTCTCTTAAAATAACATTTGCACAGTTTTTCTTATATATGATTATTAAATCTCTCTTATCCTTCTGAGCTAGCATGCATTCTCCTTCACTTGTACATATGTACTTTGCTAGTAGTTATCGTAGACGTTGAGAATAAGGATGCTGGGTATGTGCAACAAGGATGAACTGATGAGATGGGGAATCAGGAATAAGTGTGTGTGTCTTTACAACTGACTAACTGAGATGGTTTCTCTATACTTCTCTCATGTTAAATCGTGGCTTTTAGAGTGCTCTCACCTGACATACTGTTCTTAGTGTTGTCTCATGTTAACATGTTTCACTTGATACTGTTAGCCAGTAATAATGTAATATTCTGAAAAGTGTCTTATGTCTCAATATCTATAAAGGATTACACTTTAATTCTGTACAATTCTCTCTAAATTGTTGAGAAAATCTTACATTAACTCATCATTATGAACTCAATCATCATTTTCAATTTTGCTTAAATCATGTAATCCATCGCAGTCATTAATAACAAATTATTTGTATCACTATTTTACTGATTAGTTTTCAATATTATAATTTTCTCTCCTTTTTCATGTTATAAATGCAATATTATTAACATAATTTCTCACAACTAAATGGCTCAACTAAAATTCGGTGTATTTTGACAAGTTATGTTTAAAAGCTTTTGGCTCCTGTTTTGTATACTTTAAAAAGTATATTTATAAGTTGACCTTATTTGATACTATTCAGTCTGTTATTGTACAACTAAATACTTGAATTGCCCTTCAAGTGAGAGTTATATTCAGAAGGAATCTTTGACTGTTAAATAAAAGTACTAATTTGACATCTCAATCTTTCTAGATTATAGATACAAAGAAATAGCGATTTTTCTTTTTGAGTTATTATTTTTTTGATTACTATCACGAGCTAACTTTCCCCTTTTTCTTTTGAGTATGTATTTCATTTGTAAATATATTTTTTTCATCTCATAGCCTGTCCATCATATGGATTCTGTGCTAGTTAAGATTCAGAATAGATCAAGTTGGTTTTGTGAAGGGTTTTAATATGTTTCAGTTTAGTTCCTGTTGATAATATGTCTTACTATTCTTTTATGATTATGTATGCCTTTTTGAACCTTGATTTGAATAATTCATAATGACCATTATATATAATTTCATTGATTCTTCAGGGTCACAAAAGTTATGTACCTAATATGATTAGCGGGGCATCTCAAGCTGATATAGGCGTGCTGGTAGGTTACTGCTGCAATGCATTTTCTTAATCCTGCATTGAACTAGCATGAGTTGTGGATTTCGTTTCTGAGATCTGTCCGGTATTCAGGTAATATCTGCTCGAAAAGGAGAATTTGAAACTGGATATGAGAGAGGTGGGCAGACTCGTGAACATGTCCAACTCGCAAAAACTCTGGGTGTCTCTAAGCTGCTTGTTGTTGTGAATAAAATGGATGATCCTACAGTGAACTGGTCAAAAGAGAGGTGCTTGACCAAATTCTGGTTTTTGTATTTAAATTCCAAAAAACCCTTTTGCATTTTACTAATGCTGATTTATTTTCCTAGGTATACCGAAATTGAGTCAAAAATGATACCATTCTTGAAGTCTTCAGGTTACAATGTGAAGAAAGGTAACTGAATATTAATTTTCTGAGCGTAGTACTGGTTCTTTTTTTTTTGTTCCTTTTTCTTTTCCTTTTGTCCTTCCTTTGGATTACTTCAATTTTTTCCTTTTCCTCATTTGTTTGCTGCTGAATGTCTCTAATTAGATATTTAATCTTGCGCCTTTGACTTTTGACATGTATCTACTCTTGCTTATAATTTGTAAGTTGTAATAACTTGTTTTAATAGTATGCTATCCTGAAAGAGATGTTCTGGAGAGTTGTTTAGAAGCACATTTTGGATATAAAGCGGCAGTGTATATATTTGTAAGGTAGAAGAGGCAAGGAGGGCGAAACATCCTCCAAACTTAACAAAAAATGAAAGTATGAAGTCCTATTGTAGGATGGCCCTCAATCCCTACATAAATCCGTTAAAGCAGCTCCCACTAAAGCGCCAATTGCTTCAGCTTCTAATTGTTGATTGCTAGAAATATGACTTTTGTCATGGTTTAATTGCTTAATTTGTTTAGTTAGGATTTTAAGATGTGTTTCCAGGTAGGTTCAGCCTTGTTGTATATAAGGGGTGGTTCAATGGTGTATGGCAGACTTGTGATTTGTTGGATGCGGTGCAAATCAGGAAACAATTGGCAATAAATAAGAGTTAGCTCCTCACCGCGTCATGCGGTCCATTTGGAGAGCACAATAGAAGATGCTTTATTTACAGAGGTTGCTTGTAAAATGTCAGACCACTTAAGCATTTAAGCAACGCTGTGTCAATTGTTTGGCATGTAGCCTAAGCTATTGTGATTTCATTAATCTAGCTTCGTTGGCTCTCATCTCATAGTATACGTATCCTTAGTTGCATACCAAGTCGATCCAATCTTTAATTCTCAAGGAGTAATACAATGACATACTTTTTAAGGATAGGCTTTCAAAATGTAGGTCAAATTCTAGTGATATTTCTAGATCTCTCAGAGAAATCCCAAGTTTAGGAGTTTGAGGTTATAGATTTTAGATGTGAATCAAACTTATGGTATAGTTCTAGATTGCTCTTAGTGATCTCAATCGTAAGAATGAAGGTTCTAGGTTTCAAATGCAAATCAATCTCTAGCTCTCAGTCGCTCAAGTTTTCAAGTTTAAGAAAGGAGGTTCAGTTAGGATGTTAGAATTTGCAAAATAATGGTTAAAGGTTTGTTCAAATCTTTCTTGGATTTTTTGGACATGTTGTAATACCTTTTTATGTTTTTATTGGAAAAACTCGTTAAAAGTGTTTTAGTAACATTTTATGTGTCATATATGCGCATATAATTAATTATTTGTTTCTGATAAATAAATCAAATATATATAAAAGTAACACCAAAGGGGAAACAATCCATTGCAGAAAGTGCTAGAACAATGATTTTAGCTGTCTTAAGATTTGGTTAAGAATTAATTGACTGAATATGGTAATAAGAGACACTCAAAGACTTGTAGTTTGAGATAGGGTGTGCACTTGAGCTTCAAATATATTTATTGTTTCTATTTCATAAATAGATATTCATTTAAATTTCAAACCTAACATGTTCTCATCTTTAGAAAATTTAGAAAAAATGGAAATAAAGATCAAGAACAGTTTGGAAAGTGGAAACATGATGTGCCCCCCTTTCTCTTTCTTGGTCTCTGTCAGAATAGATATGGCGTAGTTCCAAAAAGAAAATGCATTAAACATATGCCAGAGGTTTTTTTTGTTTTAGAGGAAGAGAGCATCAAAATTGAGGGTCAATCCATGGGCATAAGGTGTCAGTATATTGGTTTTGAACATTAGATTTCAATTTAAAATTTTCAAAGCGCTTCAAATATAGATTGTGAGGGTTTAGGGATTTATTACTGTATATCTGGTCTCTTGATTGCTCTGGAATAGTGTTGGCACCTTGGTGGTTTCTCAAACTGCGTGGGAACTTTGATCCTTACTTGGGCAAATGAGCATATGAGTTGAGAGTGGATGTTCACACTCAAAGGGGAGGTGTAGGGACTCACATGTGAAATATGGAATTTTTTAGTCCATGTGAGATGGTGTAAATCCATCGTTAATGAGGTAAGGCCTCATGTGTCACGCTGTACTGGAATCTCACTACCCCCGGTAATGAAATTACTGGTAATGAAATTCTCGATGTCTTTTTGTTCGAACGGTTTGGGTATTTCTAGAATGTTGTTCAGGAATCTTATCTTAGTTTTATGATACTTGGACTTAGCGTTCATGTTATACTATTAATTCATAGAGGGTGTGGAGTAAGATTAACATCTTGAGAAAGGAATGAGATACCAATTCCATATAGGAATCTCATTTATAGGTGAATGAGATTACTACCAACAAATATACGTACCAAATGTCAGAATTCGTCAAAATAAGAATGATTCCCACCCTCTATTCCAGGGTACTAATCGAAACCTAGAAGGTCTTCGTTGTTGTGTGTTTGTTCTCCCAAAATAATTGTATCTTGGGTATATTTTTTATTCTGTATCTTTTTCGCTTGTATACACAATGTCATAGATGGGGTTGCACCTTCTCTTTTTGGTTCTTTTTTTTAGTTACTAACTCCCATCCCAATCTAAGTGACCTTTCAATTTAGGGATTTTCCTGTTCAATTGAACTTGATCCCTGTTTGGATATGCTATTATTATGCCTTAATTTTTTAAAAAGTGAGACTTTGTAGTAGAAAGTAATTAATGTTTTTGTCAAGTACTTCTTGAAATATATGGCAAGTGGAAGGGTCACTTAAATGGAGCCAGATGGAACTAGATTGAAAAGGTTAATGAGAAACAATTACATATTGGGGCAGATACATATGTTGTATATGATTTTAATTTGCATGAATTTTTATGAAAACAAAAAAAGGTAATACATATAATTATAGGTGTGTGTATATAATTTGGATAAGGTTCTTGTCCATCTACACTGTGTTTGTTATGTAATCTACTAATCTTCTGTCATACTAAATTTAACCTGCAGCTGGTAATTTATTTAGTATGCAAAATTAACTTCATAGCTAATCTACCGAAAAGAGAGGAGATATAAGAAAAATGGAATCCATTATCTAACCACACCCCCCTTGAAAATTATATTGTAATCCAAATTATTTAATTAATTTCTGGGGAATGTTTGTTTGATGCCTGATGATCACTTGCTTTTAGATCTAATTTATGCTTTCATTTTTGCAGATGTTCAATTTCTTCCAATATCTGGGCTTCTTGGTTCAAATATGCAGACAAGATTGGACAAAAGTGTATGTCCATGGTGGGATGGTGCATGCCTATTTGAAGCTCTTGATGCTATTGAAGTTCCGCCTCGTGACCCTAAAGGTCCATTTAGGTACAATAGAACCTTAATCTTTCAAGCTCTATACCAATTCTCATTTCACATTCATTCCTCTCTCTCTCTCTCTATATATATATATATATATGTAACTGTGTATGTGTGTGTGTATAGAGTTAGGTTGTTTGATAACTTCTTTTTGTATTTCTCCCTTAAACTTTGAATCTTGTTTCTTATGATGTTTTCTTGCTTATCGAGTTTATATATTCTCTTTGTAGTTTCATTGTGGTCACCTAAAATATCGAACGGTGATTAGGAATCCTTTTATCATATTTCAGTTAGAAAGCCCTGGTATTTGCAACACTAGTTTGCTTTAATAAGCAATTTTCTTGGTAAATCATCGACACTGTTTTGATGTTTTTGCTTATTTGGTTCTCTATTTGGAGCTAGGAGTGATTAGAGGTTTTTTCAAGTGTTTCCTTCTATAATTCTTGTATCAGTTGTACTTGTTAATTTGTTGGCTATCTATTTATTTGATTTGATTTTCTTATTTTGTAGGCTGCCCATTATTGACAAATTTAAAGATATGGGTACTGTTGTTATGGGCAAGGTAGAATCTGGTAGCGTACGCGAGGGTGATGGCTTATTGATCATGCCAAACAAGGTGCTCCTTTGGGCTCTTATTTATAATTTGAATTTGTCATGTATTTATTCGTCTTTGTGACGATTGGAGTTTGTCCACATTGATCCACAGGCGCATGTGAAAGTTCTTGCTATATTTGTGGATGAGGATAAAGTTAGGCATGCTGGACCTGGTGAGAACTTACGAATCAGATTATCTGGCATTGAAGAAGAGGACATGCTATCGGGTTTTGTCTTGTCTAGTATCGGTACGTTTTATCTAATATTTATACTATTTTTTCTTTGTGTAAAATTTGGTAGAGTTTCTATTACTTTTTACTGAATAAAATGATTCATTGATATGAATGAGATATACACGATTGAAATATAAATTTTAGCTGTCAGGTAAATTTAATTTGGGTGTCTGGCTGTCGATTCAATTGGTCAAGTGTTGTACTCTCTTTTGTCTAAGATGTCTTGGAAAATTTTGAAGATAAGTTGGCAAGTTAAAAGATGGAGACAATCATCATCATGAACAAAAAATTACAATAATCCCTACTCTTAAATTTGTTTTTAAAAAATTATTTTAATAATAAAAAAATACTCAAGACAAAAATAATTGAATTAATTGAGATAGCGTGGACCTGCAAATTCTTGTTATTACCTTTTATGTGACATTTCACTTGTTAGGACCAAATATCCGAGTAGTAGCTTCCTAGATGCAATATTTGCTGAATGTCGATCTATAGAGGGTTTTGCTGCCAATACTACAGATTTCGCTTGGCCAAAAATCATATTTCTTTTTTGTTTCATTGATTTTCATAATTGTATAGTCTGATTTAATTGCCCAATAGGCTGTTCTAGTACTTCTAAAATATTAAAGTAATTTTGTCTGTTTTGTTTTGAATTATTTTAACGGTCTTCTTTGATGTTATGCCATTTTCTAAGTTAATGAGGGTCATAGAGAGTAGATTTAGGGATGTTCTTTGCTATTACTTCCCGAGGCATCTAAAATGCCTCTCTTTGTTTCTATATTGTTCTGTTTGCTGTTTCTCTATGCATTCTTCGGTCCCACTACTTCGTAACGTGACTTCTAATAAATTGTTTTTTTTGCTTTTGTTTTGCAGCTAGGCCAATACCTGCTGTAAACGTGTTTGTTGCGCAGTTGCAGTTCCTAGAGTTACTTGATAATGTACTTCCAGGCTTAGACTTTATTTCTTTTAATCTCTTCTCTCTTTCTCCTGTTTCTTTCTCTGTTTGTTCCATTCTTATTTGTATTTCTTATTGTAAATTTATGTAATCAAATCCAATTCATTGTTATTGCAGGCAATTTTTACTGCTGGCTACAAGGCTGTATTGCATATTCATTCTGTTGTTGAGGAATGTGAGATTGTTGAGCTGATGCAGCAGATTGACTTGAAGACAAGAAAACCTATGAAAAAGAAAGTTCTTTTCGTGAAGAATGGTGCTATTGTGGTGTGCCGCATTCAGGTGCTTTTTGCTTATTGCTGAGGATATCTCTAGTCTGAAGAATCCTCTTACTTCTATTCCTTAATTCTGCATGTATGCCAATTTTCTTCATGT
The DNA here is from genome assembly GCA_034770075.1 of Aralia elata. Classification (NCBI taxonomy): domain Eukaryota; kingdom Viridiplantae; phylum Streptophyta; class Magnoliopsida; order Apiales; family Araliaceae; genus Aralia; species Aralia elata. Next base: position 67,966,292 of record CM068387.1, on the reverse strand, counting down.
CATCGGCTAGGCGTGTCTCATTCTCTGTCCTGAAAAGAGTCCTACCCGTTGACTCTTTTACAAATATTAAGGTTTCCAAGGACACGAATAAATTTTTTTATCAATAATTTCTTCCCAAAAATAAATTTTAGATTTTAAGGTTCAGAGTTGAAAAAAAATAATCACATCTTGTGTCTAAATTGTGTCTACGCAAAACCTAATTTTCATTAAAGAAAGTACTCTTTTTCTAGATGGAAAGAGTAGTTTCATATCAAGAGAAGTTCTATAGCTTATTCTTTCCTTTTATTTTCCTTATTATTTCATCTATATTATATCTCAATATCGGTAGGGGTGCAAATTAGGACTGAAAACAGGGGGTCGGAGCTGTCCTGACCCCTTTAAAACTGAAATAATCCTAACCCCTTGTGTATAGGGTTGGGCTGGGCAGTGATGTTCTGAACCTTGAATCGGACCAGTCCAGAACTTGTGCGAACGGGTTCGTCCCACAATATTAGCCTTTTTTCTTTCTTTCTATTTTAGCCTATTCTTACCTTCAAAATTACCAGTTCAAACCGGCACCGGCACTGGCACCTAAGATCAAGGGTATGGGTAGGCCCAGCCTCTTTCTCAATAACTGCCTAAACTAGCATAATGGAACAGGCCCTGCTCAGCTGTATCCCTACTCATTGTAATCAATCCTAACCCTTCCAAACACATACATATAACAGGCACATACTCTAAATGAAAATTCGAGCTGCTATCTTGGAGTTAGATGAGGGTTGATTCCTGTTGCCACTCTGTTTTCTCCATTCTTTGTTTTTTAAAGGTTTTATGATCTTACAATGTAGAAATGTAAAGTTCTTTGCTGATAATATCTCGTTTGATGATTTTTCCTCCTTGGAAAACATTTCCCAGGTGAATAATATGATATGTATTGAGAAGTTCTCCGATTTTCCACAACTTGGACGGTTCACTCTCCGTACTGAAGGTGACAAACTGATTTCCATTAATTTCTTGATCCGACTAGTTCTTAACCCCCTCCCTTCCCCTAAACACCTCATGCCCAATAGAATGTAAAACCGTTGAAAACCAAAAAAAAATGAAAGAATGCGTCTTCACAAGGATCTCACCATTTTTACAGGAAAAACAGTCGCAGTTGGGAAAGTTACTGAGCTTTCTTCAGCAAGTAGTAGCTCGTAAACAATTTTGGCTTATGAGGTAAAAATGTTAATGACTCAATTACCTCTGCTATATGGTGTCTGTGGTGTAACATTGAATTTTTTTTTGGGGGTTATTTGTGGGTTTCAATTTTTAGTTATTTCCATTCCGTTTAAGCTTATTAGTGGAAAATTCGCAAATAGTTATGCTTGATCTCTTTAACTCCCAGTAAGTCATAAGGTAAAAGGTATTGAAAGGAGAACAGAAAATTAGCAGATTAACTCATGAGTCGGGGCATTAAAGCCTTGAAAGGTGTGCCATTAACAATGCCTTGTCTCATGCAGATATGTTACACTGCAAGATCTAGACTTTCTAGATGTTATCTAGTGATATGCTAAGTCATATTTCTTAGTTTATTCTCTTTGTTGCTATATTGCACTTTCTTATAGAATGCTAGATTGTCTAGAGATGGTCCTTTGAGTTCAAACTGTAACCGAGTAATTGTTATGGAGGATGGAGCTTTATTTACAATTGAATAGTTCGGATACTTTCTTGCTATTGGCTTTCCACTGGTATTTAAGGGTTGACCATAGTTATTAAAGGCAAAAGTTGGTCCTGTAATGTCTCCCTGGAGCTTAGGCTCTAAGCGCTTGGCTCAGTGCGCTTATTGAAATGAGGCACACGGTGTCAAAAAATACAAATATATGGCGTCACATTTGTAACAATACCCGATTTCTCTCTCAACAATCAATTCCTACAAATAAAGTATGTTATGATGTAAACTTACAATATATGGCATAAATACACACTAAACAGAAGATAGAAGAAAAACATGGGAAGAAAAAGGATAGAGGAAGGAGTGGGATTAAGAAGATACAAGAAAAAATAGAAGGAAAAGGAGGAATAAGGACAGGAAAAAGGGTAAGAAAAAACAGAGGAAGAGTCAAAAAGGATAAGAAAACAAAGGAAGAAAAAAGTGGGAGGTAAAGAGACGAAGTAAAAAGGGAATAAAAAAGAAGGTGAAGAACAACAGAAACAAAAAAGAAGGAAAAAGCAAGGGAAGAGAAGAATATGAAAAAAATATTACATGGGGCTTTGTTTTAGAAATAAGGCTTATTTTAATTGTACCCTGCACCTTGGGCCTAGGCCCAAAAGATGCTCACCTTTTCGAATGCACCTCCCCGCATAAAAGTGCGCCTCGCCTTGCTCCTAGGCACACACTTTTTTGCGCCTTTAACAACTATGGGTTTGACCAAGTTTCTTGATTTGGCCCCATGTGTGCAGTCAATCAAGCACGGCGTCAATTTTTGTTCCTGCTAGCTTGCTTAACGCATATGCTATACTTCATTTTGTTTCTCATGATGATCTGTTTATTTCAGGCAGACAGAGTCAACAGTACAAATATTTTTGGGCACAAATTAGCAGTTTATCAAAGGGGTTTTCTTCTCACGGCATCACTTGGAACAGAGTGCATTCCTTTGATTCTGATATAGCATGACATATCTCAATGTTGTATTGTCCTGAAGGTTGGCTAATGTTGCTAGTGGCAACACTTTTGCTACTATTTTCAGAGGTTTTGATGTTTTGATTACTTGATTGGGGTAGTGTAGTACCTGTTTTCGTGGCCCCATCTTAAATTACTATACGATCATAATTACTGGTTTTTCTGTTAGATATTACTTCAAGATGCAGGTTATATGAGAAGTTTTTTATGTGCTGAAATCATACTATTGTTGGCATAATAATTATCTAGTGCTTGATAATTCAGTTGGAAGCTTTTGTGTATGTGACAATTGGTTTGTAAATTAGAATGTTTTTGGCTTGGAAATTATAATGAATGTTTGGTCTTCTTTTACCTTGCCTCTTTCCGAAGTAAGGTTTTGTGGCGATTGTTCTGATACAAGCTCTTGGGAGAAAGAAAATGATTTCCCAGTGTTGTTTATGGTTCTGAGTCCCGCTATGTATTGTGAAAGTTTGTTGTCGAATTACGATTGCGACGTATTGAGACGAAGGTAAATATATGAGATTGAATAGGATTATAAGGTTGGTTTGTTATATTAAATACGTTATTAAAATATTACTAAATATAGTTATTCACGTAAGTTTGCAACACAAAAATGTATCATTGTCCTCATGGTTTTTTAGGGAATGTGGATGAGAAAGACTGAAATTTGGTTTCTCGTTAGTTACCATGGAAATTAGATGAGGAAAAAATACGAGCAAAAGATGTAAAATTTCATTTTTCAGTTTTACAAGTCATTTCCTTTTATTGTTTCAGATTTCTTGTTGCCGAGTCTTGATTTTTATTCAAAGCTCTTCATTTAATTTTCTCCTTTTATTTACCATTTTGTGAACCAAACTTTTAACTTGAAATGTGCCTTTTTTTCTAAGTTGCGGCATCACAAAGTTCTAGGATTTTGATTTTTCTGGATGGATTAAATCCCCCCCCTCCCCCCCCCCCACCATATAAATAGTATATTTTTACGAGTGTTTTGAAAAACATATAGGGAAAAGAAAGGAAGGGTGTGTGTGTGTATATATATATATATATGAGACTGATTTATAGTTAACGTAGTAAAGATAAAGTTATCTTTATAACAAATTTTAGTCGATCATCTGTTCATTAAACGGTAAAAATGATCTTCTGTCTGCAGTTTAATTTTGCGGACGGAAAAATTGTCTAAAATATCCCTTTAATTTTTTTTAAAAGTTTTTTGGGATCCGTAGTATTAAACTGTGGACGTCAAATTTAATTTTTTTTTTAGTTTTTTAGGTTTCGCAGTATTAAATTGTGGATGTCAAATTTAATTTTTTTAAATTTTTTTTCGGGCTCCGTAGTATTAAATTGCGGATGCCACACCCTCTTGCTCTGTTCATGCATTTTATGTTCCATCCTTCAATTTCTCTGTCATGGGAAAAAAAGCATAGGAAAAAAAACTCAGCATAGGCATTCGCCAATTTCTCTGTCCTCCACATGCATCCGCCCCTGTAGCCATGAGAAGAGTATTGAGGCTTCTTGATTGGCGACAGCGGCGGTGCTGGAGAAAAGAATGAAAAGGGTAGAGACGAGACGAGGAGATAGAGAGAGAGGAAGAGGGGTGGTGGTTTTGATGATGGTGAAGAGAAAGAAGGGAGGAGGGGATTAAGGAGGGTTTTGGGGGAGTACAATAATTTATTCTTCGATTTACAGAATAGGGACAAGGGAAGAAGGCAAGGAAGATGCCCACTTACTCCTAAATCTCTCATTTTATCGTCCGCACAATTAAAATGTGGACGAAAATATTACAAAAATGTCACTAATTTTAATATAATGACAATATACTGAATATTTTGAAACTTACAGTCCGCACTATTAAAGTGCGGATCTTGAAGAACATTTTGGTAATTTTTGAATCCACACTTTAGTTGTGCGGACTCCGTAGTATTAAACTGCGGATGAGGGATAATTTTCACCGTTATATCTGTTATTGGACGATCATGATTTGTTGTAAGGATAAAATTAAATTTATAACATTAGTCCCCATATATATATATATATATATATATATATATATATATATATATATATATATATATATATGGGCGATATGTAGGTGCACAGTTGTGTACTACACAGTAGGACTATGACGACGGTTTTTTGGGCTATGGCGACGGTATATATATATATATATACACACACACACACACACTTGTATTGAACTTATTTGGTTCTTGTGATTCTTGCCATGACATGTGCATGTCACGTGATAAAAACAAGTGTACCAAGCATGCTTAAGAGCGTTGCATTTTTGTGACACACCTGAATACCTGATTAGGCTTGTCAACGTTTAACTATATTAATAAAAATTCATAGGATCAAGAGTTGGCCTAGCAGTAGCGTAATGTTTAAATGATGAAAAATGATGCAATGGTTCAATAATATCAAGAAAAAAAACTATAAAAATTAGCCTATACAATATTTCGAGAATTATCCTCGTTGCAAAAAGTTGCATATGGGATCAAAATTATTTTTTGAACAAGAATCAACAGAAGTTGCATCTTTAGACAATTTTCGAGAATTCATATTGTGTATCCACTTTTTATTTATTTATTTATTTTAATATTATATATAATTTTTTTTAGATATTTTTATTTTTTAAGAATCACATTTTCTGCTGAAAGTAGAAATGACATAGTACCTCATGTTTTTTTAACTATAACTATTCAATTTTATTATCATTCAAAAAACAAAAACTACTAAAATAAATTGAATAATTTTTTTTTACTTTCCAGTCACTAGTCCTAAAGGCTTGTTGCCGGATACTACCTTAAGATAATCATTTACCATAAACCAAATCCTCCAAATTACATGATAAGGATAAATGATCTAGATTCTAAGTGATTTATATATGGATTTTTATATCAGATAAAAAAAAACTAATAATATGATCATAAACAATATTGAGATTAAGGTGTCTGTAACAAATTAAACTCAATCCAAATGTGTGAGTTATCAACACACAAAAAAGTAAATAAAAATTAAAGATTATCTAGTGAAATTAGATAATTTCATTATTATCTACAATTGCCTCCCAACTCCTATAAATACATGCCCTAATTACACCATCAAATTCACTACTCAAACAAAACATTTAGAGAGAAAATTATTTAGAGAGAGAAAAAGAGAAGCATGAAGAACTCACTTGCTCTTCTTGTTCTTGTGTTTGTTTTCTCCATGACCTTGGTCATTCCTCAAGCCCAAGGCCGCGAAGCCCGTGGGCTCTTGACACGGCCCGTTAAGAATCAATCGTTTGTGGGCCCAGACTGTATTAAGGCCAAGTTGGGCCTGGCCATTTGTGTAAAGAAAAAGTTTTTATCACCTTGGTTCCCTGAGCCCACTGAAGATAACTGTTGTGATGAAATTGCAGATCTGCATAAGAAGTGCCCTTCAATAATTTCTCATTTTGATGATAGGTTTATTCCTATCTTCATCAAAGATGCATGTTCTGCTTCCGGCCCATCTGCACCCGGCCCATCTGCATGATGAAATAGTTATTTAGATTTTTAGGTTTAGTAGTGAAATTAATTAGTGGAATATTTAGATTTTGTTTTAGTAGTATAGGTTTATTAGTGAAATTAATTAGTGGAATGGTATGGTAGTTCTTTTATTTAATTGTTACTCCCTTTGATTCATAAAAATATGTCCATTTACAAAATTTTTAATTTTTTCACTCCACAAAAAGATTCTCAATTACAAAATTTTGTAAATTTTATATACGTTATTCTTGTTTATCGCTAATTATTAAACATTTAGTTTGAAAGTGATAACATGACAATAAAATTATGACGGATAATACTAATTAATTTATTGAATCATTTTTTCCCTTTTTCTTTTGCGATTAAGAATTAATAGTGTAAAAAAGTATTGGGAGTTTCAAAGTGATACACTAGGTCCCATTTTGAAGATTGTAGATATCTAAATTTTCACCTCGAGACTAATTTGTTTACCTTTTTCAATCTTTTTTCCACCCTTGTAAAAGTTTGTATTTTTATTTAAGGATTTTAAAAATGTTAAATTTTATGTTTGGAACTTAGAATCTTGAAAATTTTGACAAAAGAAAATAATGAGTGTAATATATCTATATATGTATATATATACGGTAAGAATCAGAAGCAGACCCGTCAAAAAGCAGACCTAGTATACCTATATATATGCCTCTATTTTATTTTCTCTCTCCTTCCCAAGCCAAACTTTGCTACCGAATTCGCACCCAAAGCCAAACTCTGCTCCTCCCAAATTCACAGCAACACGATCCCAACCAAATCTCTCCTCCCAAATTCGCAGCAACAAAATTCGCAGCAACACGAAGCAACACGAAGACCACGAACGCAGCAAAAGGAAGACCTGTTTGGCTTTGGGGAGGAGAGAGATTTGGTTGGGATCGTGTGCTGCGAATTTCTAACATGTCATATTGTAAATTAAAAATAATTACAACATACCACATACGAGACAATAATAAGTTCATGAAATCTTATAATTCAAATGAAATAAATTTATTTAAGAAAAATAAAAATTTTATGTTTTGTAATAATACTTTAGTCGAGGAAACTAAAATGTACGCTAAAGATGATAAGAGTTCAAAACATGTGGAAGCTATCTATATTTTTAGGTACGAGTTCTTTCTAATACTTTCCCTAATGTGTTTTATAGATATTAAAATTTGCCTATTTCATATACTGAAACACACATATATATAAATATATATATATATATATATATATATATATATATATATATATATATAGAGCTTTTCTCCTATAAGGACCTAAAGTAAGGACCAATTTTTTTATTTTTATTTTTTGCTTTTTTTTTTATAACAACTAAAAATAAATAAATAAATAATTATGGAACTGAAATTTTTACATAATACAGTGTTTTGGGCGTGATTTGGATACATATAACAAAACATGTATGTACAGTCTGCGCAGACTGTACATACATGTTTTGTTATATGTATCCAAATCACGCCCAAAACACTGTATTATGTAAAAATTTCAGTTCCATAATTATTTATTTATTTATTTTTAGTTGTTATAAAAAAAAAAGCAAAAAAAAAAAATAAAAAAATTGGTCCTTACTTTAGGTCCTTACTTTAGGTACTTATAGGAGAAAAGCTCTCTCTCTCTCTATATATATATATATATATATATATATATATATATATATAAAGAAAATTGTTTCCGTTGAAAAAACTATGTTGTTTCCCAAATGCACTTGGAGATCTAAATGGGGGGTTGAATAGATCTTTTTTAAAAAACTTTTCCTTTTAATAGAGTATTACCAACTTATAAATTAAGTAGGTTAATTTTAAGGATTTTAAATATGTTAAATTTTATGTATGGAACTTAGAATCTTGAAAATTTTGACAAAAGAAAATAATAATTGTAATATATATATATATATATATTTAAATTATTTAAAATTTTAGCATTATACTATATGACTACTATTAGTTTGAGTTTCGGTTAGTTCACAAAAAAAAAAAATTGAAGAACGGAAAATAAAGACACAATATATATCCAGCTTCACAAAAATGTAGCTAATCTTGCTTGTCGATGTATTCATTAAATGTTGTACATACTTTACAATGATCTACACACCAAACAATGCATATCAGTCTACCAATCAAATTCAAATTCACCAACAGTCTAAAACCATTGCCACTGTCATATGACTAATGAAAAAAAATCACGGTTTTCCCTCTAAGATATTAAAGTTTGTATGAGGCATATATATTTAAGCATATTTTTTTCTAAAACTAAAATCTAAAGATTAAATTTATTATTATTGAAAAAAATTGGATTCTCAGTTTGGTGTATTTAAAACATTCCCAGTCACCATTTACTAGCAGGTGAATGATTTCAGTATATTTACAGTGGGTTCAGATATTCAGCCCAACTAAGAAATCTAAGCCAGAGCTACAATAAAATTTTAAGCCCAGCCCATATCAAATCCCTATTAATAAATCACCTTAAAATCCATGTTTTAACACCTTGTAAGGAATTTGGTTTTAAGTGAAATTGATAAAAAAAAAGAATTTGGTAATTATGAGAAAAAACATTGAAGCATTATTTTAATTGAAGAATTAAAAATATTTAACAATTTGGCATTATTTTTATTGAAACATATAACGGATAATTTTAATTGGGTGATGTGAAATATGTGGGCTGCTGGGCTTGCACATGAATAGTGCATGTTCTGATACCATATTGAAGCATCTAATTCAAAATTAATTGACAAGGAGCGAAGTAGTCTCTGAAATTATAAATTAAATCTTCATGTCTTAATTATCTGATGTGAAATTTTTATCTCAACAATTATATATACCAATATGAAACAAAATTAAGTCATTGTACCAAAATATATAAGATATCAGTTTTGAATAAACATAGACAATCAATACCAAATTACTTGAATTTTATTACAGAAAATTCAAATAATGTTAGTGAACTTTCGTTTTCACTCGATCAGATGTGTCATATTCCCTCTCTTCATATGCAGCAAGTGGACCCCATTTCTCTGAAGTTTTCCATAGATTCTTAATTCACTTTTAACTACATGATTTTTTTAGTGATTCAACTAATCAAATGATAAAAATTCAGTTCAATAATTTAAAATATAATAATTTAAATTGTTCACCTAAAAAAAAGGAAAAGAAAAAGGAAAAATGATATCGTAAAGGTGTAAAGGCCCATTAAGCAACAACTTATTTTAAAATATCTTAAAATTAAAATTTAAGTTGACTTATAAGTCATTTTAATTTGTGACTTATAAGTAAAAGCATTTGACACCAATTTGACTTATAAATTAAAAATTAAGTTAAAATAAGTTGTGAAGATGTTCAACTGATAATGACTTATAAATTAAAATAAAATGTAAAGATTTCTAAAAGATACATATGTATATATGTATATTATATGTTATAATATAATATGCATATATTATAAACATATTATATTATAAAAATAATATAATATAATATAAAATAATATAATATATATTAATAATATATAATATTATATATGTATATATGTATATTATTGTATATTATAATATATTATATTGTATTGTTTCAATTATATATATTTATTTATTTACATGGGTGGCCACGTGTTTGTCTTAACATTTTTTTTATTATATGTTTGTTTATGTCGGAGAAGAAATAAATATTAGGTTGAAAAGATAAAGATGTAATTTAGTAAAATAGACGAGGGGCAAAATAGACATTACATTTGATCAAACCAACTTATTATGAATGACTTATAAATTATTTTTAAATAATAACTTATAAGTTAAAAATAAGTTGTTGCCAAAAACTTAAAATGTACAAAATAACTTATAAATTGGTTTGAACAACTTATAAGTGAACACCCTCTAAATATCTTCTATAAACTTAGTGATTCTCAGGGATGGACCGCAAAATGATTCTCGGGAGCTCCCTTAATTGGACCACTCTTTGAGTATATGGACAATGGAGAATATATTAAATTAATGGGTTAATTGCATATCGTACCTTGAAGTATACACCTTTTTACCATTTGTACTTCGAATCCGCTACCCAAAGTATTATTAAACAACCACGATGGACCCTATTCAGATTTTCGGTCATTTTTTTTGCCGGAAAATGGTCACGTGTCACAATTTAATATTTAAATATAGTTGACCGTATAAATACCATAGTTGACTTAATTAAGTTGTAGAAATACATGTGAAATACACCTTGACTGTATATTAGTAGTAGTTGACATTATTTAAATATCAACTAATTAATCAAATAAAATAATAATAACCCAATTTGGAGAAATACATAAGAACTAAACAAAATTATGTAATACAACACCAAAATATTGTAGATCAAATAATAAAATAAAAAAAACAAATCAAAACCAATATCAGTACAATCCAATCCAACTTAGAATAATAAACTAAAAAAAATAAAAAGGCTAAAACCCAATTTGGGGAAGACGGAGATTGAAAAGAAAAGTTATAGATCTCGACCAAATTGGATTTGCAGGGAATTAAATCCATTTCCTTCTACATAATTGCAGATCTCCAATGACAATGACTTCTCGAAATCTTCTCCTACCTTCCAGAAATCTTCTCGCGTCTTACTTTCGTCTTGATGACGTTGACTCGGACGAATTTCTGGTGTTCGACGTAGATCCGGTGTTCGGCGTCGAATTTCCATTTGAAACGACCTTTTTTCCCATGCATTTCTTAGGGCTTTTGGGTATGCCACGTCACATTCATAATTGGCCCGTTTGCTAAGCAGAGTCTCATGAAATCTTTCCTTTTTGCCTTCAATTACATCTGACATTCACTATTAAAAGGAGTGGCTTCCTTCTGTCCATGCCTATTGAAAGTTCACGGAGTTAGCTGGGGCTTCTTCCTCGAGTCCTGTCATGATCGCGCACAAGATGACAGAGCTTTTTAAGCGGCATTGCTCTTATTCACTCACGCGATATTGCTGATTCTACTATTAAAAGGAAAGATTCATATTCATACTCGCTCGACCGGAAGGAGTCGCGGTGAATTTAGGCTCCGACACCGCCCAACCTCTGGCGCTCATCTCCCATGGAAGATCTGAATTTTGGGATGAAGATAAAGATGGTGATGGGAAAGATGAATTTTTCTATAACAACTGAGTTTTGTGTTCTTCAATTTGTTCTTGAATTTGGTTTTGTTTTGCCTTTATTTTTCTATTATTTTGTTTTGATTTATATTAGACCAGTATTTAAATTCTTTTTATACGGTCAAATGTATAAAAATATAGTCATATCGTACTTATACTGTGACTATCAGAACACGTGATAATTTCGGTCACTTTTTGCCCGAAAATAACAAAAGGGTCATTAATAGTTACTTAACGGTATTTTGAGTAGCATGATGAGAGCGTTTAAACCTTGGGATACGAATAATAAAAGGGTGTATACTTCGAGGTACGATATGCAATTAACCCTAAATTAATTTGTAGTGCAATGTAAGGTTCCTCCGAAACACAACAATATTATGTATTATTCTGGGACCATATATATATATATATATTTATATATATGTGACGCCCCTAAAATAGGTCCATACAACCCATTTTGAGTCGCCAATAACATTCCACAAAATACAAATACAAATATGAATTTTTTCATTTACAACTAATAAGTGTTGTGCAAAATACGACAACACAATATCAATACATCTTAAATTCTCAATACACTTATTGCCACACTAATAATAATGTATTGAGATATTTCTATTTTCTCGGACCATCACTCCATTCCCCGGCTAGTCCCCGCTACACTATCTTTTCCTGAGGAGAACAATGGAACAAAAAGGAAAAGGGTGAGCACAAATAGCCAGTAGAAAATATCATGACTAAGATAATGAAGAATAAAATTATCTTTAGCCTTCAACCAAAATAAATCAGAGATTTAAAGATATTATAATTATTCAATAACAACAATTGCAGCAGAACGAATAATCCATTAGAAAAGTCAAGTAGATTATAATATCTACCATCTTCTATAAGTTAAAGGATCACCACCAATATTTTATCCATGTAACACCAATCAATAGTTCCTGTTTATGAACATCCAAATCAACAATTTATATTCAACAGCCTCTTTTTGCACTATGTGACAAAGATATTTATTTATAACATCATCGGTCATGATCATGCCAAGCGCCAGTTCATCTTTGCACTACGGGCCAAAGAGAACTTTCACTATATGTGACGCCCCAAATTCGGGTCTCCAAATACCCGGATCCGGTCATCACGATCCAAAACAAACATTCACCTCTAACAACATATGGTAACTAAAATGCGGAATATAATAAACATACGTTGTTCATTACAAGGTGTTACTAGTCCCAGAATGCGATTAACCTTAAACATTTACACAATCCATACCCTAAATAGCTATCAGGGTTTAAATTACATTAACAGTAATTAACTAACACATGCATCTAAAGTCTGCTACGAGAAGTCTATCATTTCATCTTTTCTTTCCCTTTGTTCTTCCCTGACGTCTCGGGTTTAGCTGCAATGAAGTCATGATATAGCAAGAATGAGCAACGAGTTTGCCCAGCAAGTTTAAAGGATGACAATAAGGATATATCATGATGAAGGGATATTAAGGAATTTCAACATTAAAAAAAAAAAAATCAGAAGCAAGAAAATAATTGCTTTTAAAACAATTGATAGTCAGATAGACTTTGAACGATAACTTCCAAAGGAGTCAATAGCTGGTTGACCCTCTGGTTACTGGCTACAGAATAACGTACTTGAGGGGATTAGCCTCGCGTACCCTATGTATATGCATAACATTTAATTCTGCTATTTGTACCTTATATACGGTACGTGGGGTACTCCCCTATAAATAAAGGGGTGTTCATACAGTCTAAGAATCCTCACCATTGATTGGTTCGGACAGCTTTTATAAATTTCACATACTTTGTCTGACCGAACAAAGGTTCAGACTTAATTATGAATAGTTCCTAAATCTCGGAACTTAAATAAATGTACAAATTCAAATGCACGAGTGCGAATGTCAATAAATACATAGAGGTGGAATAATTTTAAAAGTAATTAGACCACTCAAAGCATGCTTGGAGATAAGATTCAAGCTTAAAGAATAATTTGCAACAATATATGTATACCTTTTTGCACGAATTAAAATTGTGCATAAGGTTTAGAAATTTGTTCAATGTAAAAGTTGAGTAAGGAAGGACTTGCAATAATGTAAGAAGTTTAGGGTTAGAAACTTGCCTGTTTGCTCAGCTACAGATATAGTTTAGCTTTAATTAATTGATCTCGAGTGACCTATCATTGGGTAAAGTTGATTTATCAATTAACAGTTGTATATTGGCACCTCTCACTATACATTTTAATCAACAGGTAAAATTCACCATCTATATTTAATTACTAATTAGCATTAGCTAAACAGAAATTAATAATCTTTAGCTATTAACTTGATGGTAGCTAATCATGATTACTTATTCTTTGGTTTCCCGGATTTATTACCATTATCTGACCCTGAACATGATTTAAAAATCCTTATTTATTACGATAATAATTATTTCATTACCTTTTGTCATACTTAATTATTATCAAATATCATTTGAATAACAATTAAGTATTTATTATATTAAATAATAAGTAATTATTTATTAATTTTACTTATACTTAATTATTACTTAAGATTAAATAATAATTAAATATTCATTACCTTTATTTATTATTTATCGATAAATAATAAATAATTATTTGTTAACCTTGTTCGTACTTAATTATCATTTAATATTAATAATAATTAAATATTTACTATCTTTATTTATTATTTAAGGTTAAATAACAAATAATCATTTTATTAACTATATTCATACTTAATTAACAATTAAATATTTATTATCTTTATCTATTATTTATTGGTAAATAATAAATAATTTATTTCATTGAATATTTGTTATCTTTATTTGTCACTTATTGACAAATAATCAAATTATTAACTTAATTCATACTTGATTATTATTTAATAGTAATTAAGCAATAATCAAATACTTATTAGCTTTATTTATTATTTAAGGATAAATAATAAATAATTAAATTATTAACTGTATTTATATTTATTTATTATTCAATAATAATTAAATACTTATTACCTTTACTCATTGATAAATAATAATTGTTTTATTAACTCTATTCATATTTAATTATCATCCCACAATAATTAAATATTTATTTCCTTTATTTATTATTCATTGATAATAAATAATCATTAATTTATTTTATCCCTACTTAATTACTGTTGAATATTACTTAAACAATAATTAAACATTTACTATCCTTATTTAGTGTTTAATGTTAAATATTAAGTATTCCTTCTATTAACCTTATTTATTTAATATTAAATATTTATAACTGTTATTTATTATTAAATATCGAAAAATAAATAATTAATTTACTAATTTTACTTAATTATTATTTTAATATTAATTAAGTAAATAATGAAACAATAATTATTTTTATTAGTGTATCAGTATAACTAAAATTGGTTTGATGGAGTTACAAGGTAACAGGGCTAGTGTTCGTATCAAACAAGACTGTAAATTGGCTACGATGGACACCAACCTGCACAAAACTGACTCAAACATTATAACAAACAGGTATGGGGCACTCTACAATCCCAACACTGGTCCATTCCTATACCAAATTTTGGATATCCAAACCTTATGGTTCTGTGAATCCAGATTTTTCAAAGTAAAGAAGACACATCATATAACTCAATACCAGTTTATTCTCAGTACACTTCGAACTGCCAGAACCTTAAGGTTCTTCAATACACAACAACACAATCCTAAAACAGTTATCCCAACACAAGAAAACCAACTGCCTAAAACAGAGAAATAAATACTCCAATACAAAGGAGAAGACAAAACAGCAACCCAGATTTTCTAAATCAAAATAAACCAATTGCACAAAGCAATCCAGTACAGGGAGATAATTAACCCACTACAGAGAAACAACTTAATTCACTACAATACCAAGAATCCATAATATCCAGCAAAAGGGAAGAAAATAAAGAAAACAACAACTCAACGAACCAATGCAGTAGCTTGGTATACCTTCGGATTGTTCGAATGGCCGTCCTTCGTCTTTGTCCAAAATAAGCAACCCAACCGGACATTCACTCTAATTTTTGAACCTTAAATTCCTACTCAATTTTGGACTCACAAACAGGAAAAATTGGCAGCTTGGTATGGGGATGGGGGTTCAATTTATAGAAAGATTTTTCCCCAAATTGCTTGGGTATTACCCTAACGACTGGTCAATGACCGATGGTAGGAGAAGAGTGGCCGCCGATTGTACCTATCCAGTCTACTGACGACGCCGGCAGTCCTCGAATCATGCGCACTTTCGCCGGTCGCGTCGCCGGATTTCTGGGACCGTTGGTCTTTGCCGTGTTCGCTCGGTCGTCGACGTCTTTTCCCCCTTCGACCGCTGGTTGCTTCGTGCGGTCGCCGGCGCACGCTTGGCGTCACTTCCTCCAGTCACTTGCTCACGCTCCGACCAATTGATTGAGGGCTTGGGTTTGATTTGAGTTGTTAGGGTTTGCTTCCATCTGATTGTGAAGCTTGGCTTTGGATTCTCTTCTTGCCCGATTATTTTCCCCAAACCAAACTTGGTTGTTTTGAAACCCTTACCAATTGAATTGCCGGTTATCCTAATTTAGCTCACTGGTTGCCCCAAAAACAAAATGGACCTAACCCGTTGCAATGGACCGACCCGGCATAGAAAAGATGGATCCGACCAAATAAAAGGAATGGGCTCATCAAAAAAAAAAAATGGAGTTGGATCAGATCAATAGGAAGGTGGCCCAATTAGGAAAAATAAAATAAAATTGGGCTGGCTTAATAAGAATTTGGGTCTATTGAAATAAAAGTAACTAGCCCAACTTGAAGTTATTGTGCTCTTAATATTTAATTTGAATTAAGTAATTCAATTAATTAATAAAAATTTATTTCACCAATAATTCCTTATTTGAATTATTTTAATCCGATAATAATAAAATAAATTTGTTTATTAATCTCCTTCCAATTTCTTCCAAATAAAATCTTGGGAGTTAACCCATTAATTTAAATCGCACTAATAATGAGCCCCTTTAATGCAAGAAGTTTATTGGACCTATAATTATATAATTAAATAAACATTCTTACATGGGTCCAATTAAATTTATAAAATTATATATAAAATGAACTTTATTTATTAAAATAAATCAATACGATGTTTTAAAATCCTCGGACATTACACTATACGCCTTTGTTTGTAACACCAAAAGTCATGATAATACCAATACACAGTTTGGTCAAAATCATGTCACGCCAGTTCATCTTTGCACTACGGGCCAAAGAGAACTATCACCATAATTTAAGTATGAGGATGATGACAATGATATAGAATGAATATAGTGAGATCAAGAATAAGAATGAATGTTTAATTTATCCAGTGTCAAAGGTTGATCAATTTGCCAACATGATGACCAATTTGTGGAGTCAAATTCAAGAATGATATTCAAGAATAAAATTCACAATTTAACTATATCGTATCAAACGAAATAGAAAGATTCAGGTGAAAAGATATTAGATGAAGCACAAACTATTAAGGATATTCTACAAATTTTCAGGGATTTTCACCATTTAAAAAAAAAATAAGGTTTTGGAAACAAACAGAGATTCCTTATCATAAATGGAGCAATGTGAAAGAAAAGATATTCCTTAAAGAGTACAAAAGAAATGATACGTTATATGAGTATAACAGAATATATGAAACTACAAATGGGTTTTGCATGAGAACACAACCTAGTCCTTTACTTGAAGCGTCGCTGTAGATGACAAATCCTTCCGATCCTGATGGTATTGCCAATACAGGTGCTGAAATGAGTCTTCTTTTGAGTTCTTGAAAACTCTTCTCACATTCTTCGCTCCATTTGAATGTTGTGCTTTTCCGAGTCAGTTGAGTTAATGGAATGGCTATTCGAGAAAATCCGTCTACGAATCTCCGATAATAACCAGCTAGACCCAAAAAGCTTCGTACTTTGGTTACTGACTTAGGTTGTTCCCAATTTGATACTGCTTCAATCTTCGCTGGGTTAACCGAGATTCCTTGTTTAGAAACCAAGTGACCAAGGAATGCAACTTCCTCAAGCCAGAATTCACATTTCTTCAAATTAGCATATAGCTTGTTTTCACGAAGCTTTTGGAGTATCAGCCTCAAGTGTTGCTCATGATCTTCACGACTTTTAGAATATATGAGAATGTCATCAATGAAGATAACCACGAAATGATCCAAATAGTCCTTGAATATCCGGTTCATCATATCCATGAAAGCAGCAAGAGCATTAGTCAGTCCAAAAGACATGACTAGGAATTCATAATGCCCGTATCGAGTTCTGAAGGCAGTCTTTGGAATGTCATCAACTTTAACTTTCAACTGATGATACCCAGAACGGAGGTCGATCTTTGAAAAGAATTGAGCACCTTGTAACTGGTCGAACAGGGTTATCCATCTTTGCCTCTATTTTTAATATAATCCCTCAAGTATTATCAATCTTGCATAACATCCCCTAATAGTTTCCACATGTGAACCAATAGTTCCATCATGTGAACCAATAGTTCACATCATGTGAATTTCAAAATTTCAATTAGGTACCCCTAAGTTAGACTCCACTTTTAATCCGTCAATAATGCTAAAATATCATAACAAATAATATGAGTTACAGTGCCAAGACAAATAATAAAAAGTACCATGCAGATGCTATTGTAATTATTGAATCAAAATACTGTGCAATTGCTACTTTATCAATTATTGAATCAATAATTTAAAATACTGTGCAACACCGTGCCTGTGAAATACCGCGTACTACCGTGGAATAATGTGTTTTACTGTTCTTTTTATTACCGGATATTTCAACAGTTGTCGGTGATAATATTGTTGACAAAATACTGTCACTTTCAGTATCCAACAATGGGGCCCACTATCGTTGACAATATTGTCATTGTGGGGCCCACTAATATTTTGATATTTCGGCGCCGTCGTACGGTACCGAATATAATATTCTCTGACAAAAAGAATATTTCCCGACAAAAGAAATATTCTCCGACATACATTGTTTATCAGATAATTCGCATATAACACCCTTAACTATCATTTGTAACAATTAAGCACTTTACTATAAAGATATCTCTTCGTACGTCAAATCCTCTGCTATCTCGTCTGTTTCTAACTCAATAATGTGGTTTGGATCTTTCACATATTTACGTAGCATGGATATGTGAAAAACATTATGAACACGAGATATGCTAGGCGGTAAGGCGAGTCTGTAGGCCACAGTTCCTACTCGGTTGAGGATTTCAAATGGACCGATAAATCGAGGGTTAAGCTTTCCTTTCTTTCCGAATATCGTAACTCCTTTCCACGGAGCAACACGTAAAAATACATGATCCCCGACATTGAATTTCTCGTCTCTTCGATGAAGATCGGCATAACTCTTTTGTCGATCTTGAGCTGTTTATATACGTTGCCGGATCATTTGGATCTTTTCCATAGTCATACGTATCAACTCGTGTCCCAATAATTTTGCCTCACCTACTTCATCCCAACATGCTGGAGATCGACACCTTCGTCCATACAACGCCTCGAAGGGAGCCATGCCTATACTTGCTTGATAACTGTTATTGTAAGAGAATTCCACCAATGACAAGTATTTGTCCCAACTTCCTTTGAAGTCTAGTACGCAGAGTCTTAATAGATCTTTGAGGATTTAAATAGTCCTTTCCGATTGCCCGTCTGTCTGGGGATGGTATGCAGATTTGAATCGTAATTCAGTGCCCATAGCTTTTTGCAAGCTAACCCAAAATCGTGAAGTGAATCTAGGATCTCGATCAGAAACTATGGATACTGGCATGCCGTGCAATCTGATAATCTCGCTTATATACATACTAGCAAGACGCTCAAGTGAATAGTTTTCTCGTATAGGCAAGAAATGAGCAGACTTGGTCAATCTATCTATAATGACCCAAACTGCGTCTAAGCCTTGAGAAATTTTGAGAAGACCTGTCACGAAATCCATGTTGATGTGTTTCCACTTCCATTCTGGAATCTCAAGTGGTTGCAATGGACCCCTTGGTACTTGATGCTCCGCCTTGACACGTTGACAAGTTAAACATCTTACGATAAACTCTGCAATCTCCCTTTTCATATTATTCCACTAAAATGTATGTCGAAGATCACGATACATTTTGGTACTTCCGGGGTGGATTGCAAATGGTGTGTTGTGTGCCTCCATCATGATTTTGTATTTCAAGTCAGGGTCGTTAGGAACACACAGTCTAGAGTTGACTCGAAGTATCCCGTCTTCGTCGGCTCTTGCTTCTAGAATAGCACCTTCTTATACCTTCTTCTTCATATTTAGTAACTCCGGGTCTGTAACTTGAGCAGCTTTAATTTTTTCGATTAAAGCCGGTTCTACCTGTATATGTGCGATCTTCACATGGGTTCTTGGAGTCTTTAACTCTATCTCCATCATTTGTAAATCATCTAAAATGAGCCTTTGCGATGTCAGTAACGCACTCGTACTTGCATATGATCTTCTACTCAATGTGTCAGCTACTATGTTCGCCTTTCCAGGATGGTATTGGATGGTATGGTCGTAATCTTTCAACAGCTCGAGCCAACGCCGTTGTCGCATGTTGAGTTCCTTCTGGGTGAAGAAATATTTGAGACTTTTGTGGTTTGTATAGATCTCCATTTTCTCTCCATACAAGTAATGTCTCCAAATCTTCAACGCGAAAACGACTGCTGCCAACTCTAGATCATGAGTAGGATAATTTCTCTCATATTTCTTGAGTTGTTGAGACGCATAGGCTATAACCTTCCCATGTTGCATGAGAACACAACCTAGTCCTTTACTTGAAGCGTCGCTGTAGATGACAAATCCTTCCGATCTTGATGGTATTGCCAATACAGGTGCTGAAATGAGTCTTCTTTTGAGTTCTTGAAAACTCTTCTCGCATTTTTCGCTCCATTTGAATTATGTGCTTTTCTGAGTCAGTTGAGTTAATGGAATGGCTATTCGAGAAAATCCGTCTACGAATCTCCGATAATAACCAGCTAGACCCAAAAAGCTTCGTACTTTGGTTACTGACTTAGGTTGTTCCCAATTTGATACTGCTTCAATCTTCACTGGGTTAACCGAGATTCCTTGTTTAGAAACCAAGTGACCAAGGAATGCAACTTCCTCAAGCCAGAATTCACATTTCTTCAAATTAGCATATAGCTTGTTTTCACGAAGCTTTTGGAGTATCAGCCTCAAGTGTTGCTCATGATCTTCACGACTTTTAGAATATATGAGAATGTCATCAATGAAGATAACCACGAAATGATCCAAATAGTCCTTGAATATCCGGTTCATCATATCCATGAAAGCAGCAAGAGCATTAGTCAGTCCAAAAGACATGACTAGGAATTCATAATGCCTGTATCGAGTTCTGAAGGCAGTCTTTGGAATGTCATCAGCTTTAACTTTCAACTGATGATACCCAGAACAGAGGTCGATCTTTGAAAAGAATTGAGCACCTTGTAACTGGTCGAACAGGTCATCAATGCGAGGTAACGGGTTCCTATGTTTGATGGTGAAATGGTTTAACTCCCGATAGTCAATGCAAAGTCTCATACTCCCGTCTTTCTTCTTTACGAATAAAACAGGAGCACCCCAAGGCGATGTACTCGGACGTATGAAATCACTGTCTAACAACTCTTATAGTTAGATTTTTAACTCTTGAAGTTCAATAGGAGCCATTCGATATGGGGTTTTAGAAATAGGTTTCGTACCAGGTTTAAGGTCGATACAAAATTCAATTTCACGGTCTGGGGGTAGGCCAGGAAGTTCTTCGGGAAATACGTCAGGGAACTCATTAATAACAGAAATATTATTCAAATCTGACGTACTTTTGTTTAAATCCGTTACATGGGCTAAGAAGGCTTGACATCCGTTTTTCAATAAACGAATGGCTTTGTGACTAGAAATAACAGTTATTGATTTCAATGGTTTGGTTGCTTGAATTCGCATAATAGGTTGATTAGGAATATGAAAACTAATGACCTTACGAAAGCAATCAATTTTAGCATGATGAGCAGTTAACCAATCAATTCCTAAAATCACATCAAATTCATGCATGTTCAAGGAGATAAGATCAACAGATAATGTGAGGGTGCCGATTTCAACAAAGCAAGATTTATAGACTGTAGATGTAACGAATGTTTGTGCTAATGGTATTTCGACAGATAGGTCAAAATCTAATTTTTCAGGAGCCAATTCAGGCGTTGAGCACATGTTGGTGAAATAAAAGAGTGGGTAGAACCAGTATCTAATAAGGCATAAACTTCACAAGAGTTAATAAGTAGTTTACCCGTAATAACCTCGTTCGTATTCTGCGCTTTTTGTGACGTCACGACAAAAGCTCTCCCTTGAACCACATACTTTGACTTGTCCGTGACCACCTTCGGTGTCATCATTGCAGCTGGACTTGACTTCGCTGCATGATAAAAATGAGCTATATGGCCTTCTTTTCCACAAGTGTAACATACTTGGGATGACGATTGTGTACAATTTGAACTGATGTGTCCTTCTTTCCCATACCTGAAATATCTAACTGGTGGTCGTTCTCCTTCCTTCGAAACTGGTACTGGTGCTGGTGCTGGTGTCTTTCCATGGTTGTTGTTAAATCTCCTCTTCTTAGAATTATTGCCGCTTGACTCACTCCTCCTGTTATTTGGGCCAGGATTACCACCGAAATGGTTACCATTTCCGGCGTTGTGATTCCCTCCCCGCTGGTTATCACTATTTCGATGATTGTTGCCACCATTACGATTATTATCGTAATTTTTCTCTCGTTATTGGGTGTTGCTTCCTTGTTGTAGTAGTCCTCTTTCTTGCTCCACTACTTGAGCCCTATCCACAGCATTTGAATATATACAAATTTTATGAGAAACGAGATATTGACGAATTTCTGGTTTCAAACCTCGTAGGAACATCCGTGTCATCCGTTTCTCAGTGTCCACCAAATGGGATGCAAAACACGACAGCTCGGCAAACTTGGCTTCGTACTGCGACACCGTCATGTTGTTCTGTTCCAGTTTGATGAATTCTACCTCCTTCATATGGCGAATACTTTCCGGGAAATACTTCTCGTTAAATAATTCCTGGAACTCGACCCAAGACATCTCGCGTGCTGAGTGATGGGTACATTTCACAGATTCCCACCAATGATCCGCTTCTCCTCGCAGCATAAAGGTGGCAAAAGGAACCTTTTGGTCATCTGTGCAACGCAGTACATCAAATATATTTGTTAATTGTTTAAGCCACGACTCTGCCTTGAGTGGATCTGGCTTGCCGAAAAATTCAGGTGGTCCTAATTCTTTGAACTGCTTGGCAGTGACCATCCGTACATTATCAGCGTTTCTGCCAGTATTGTAGACAAGAGCTCTTTTCGCCTGGTTCTGCATGTATTGTATGAAGTTCCTAAAAATTTCATCATTCATCCTGTTGTTAGCATCATGATGTTCTAAATTTGCACCCGTATTATTTGTGGCTTCCTAGTTTTCAGCCACAATGGTCTCATAGTGAATCTCTTGGTTTTCAGATGCCATTCTGAAATGTAATCACAAAACAAAGATTAGTTAAAGAAATAGACATGCAACATCCTGTCCCTATAACCAAACCAATTACTTAAATAACAAAAATAGCTTAGGTAGGACACACTAGCGAAAGATTTTACTCGTCTCTCCCCTCCTAGTTCTAATCCCAGATCTCTAACAGAGATCATATCTCTAAGCTCAGATACCAACTATGACGCCCCCAAAATAGGTCCATACAACCCATTTTGAGTCGCCAATAACATTCCACAAAATACAAATACAAATATGAATTTTTCCATTTACAACTAATAAGTGTTGTGCAAAATATGACAACACAATACAAATACATCTTAAATTCTCAATACACTTATTGCCACACTAATAATAATGTATTGAGATATTTCTATTGTCTCGGACCATCACTCCATTTCCCGGCTAGTCCCCGCTACACTCTCTTTTCCTGAGGAGAACAATGGAACAAAAAGGAAAAGGGTGAGCACAAATAGCCAATAGGAAATATCATGACTAAGATAATGAAGAATAAAATTATCTTTAGCCTTCAACCAAAATAAATCAGAGATTTAAAGATATTATAATTGTTCAATAACAACAACTGCAGCGGAACGAATAATCCATTAGAAGAGTCAAGTAGATTATAATATCTACCATCTTCTATAAGTTAAAGGATCACCACCAATATTTTATCCATGTAACACCAATCAACAGTTCCTATTTATGAACATCCAAATCAACAATTTATATTCAACAGCCTCTCATTGCACTATGTGACAAAGATATTTATTTATAACATCACCGGTCATGATCATGCCAAACGCCAGTTCATCTTTGCACTACGGGCCGAAAAGAACTTTCACCATACGCCTTTGTTTGTAACACCAAAAGTCATGATAATACCAATACACAGTTTGGTCAAAATCATGTCACGCCAGTTCATCTTTGCACTACGGGCCAAAGAGAACTATCACCATAATTTAAGTATGAGGATGATGACAATGATATAGAATGAATACAGTGAGATCAAGAATAAGAATGAATGTTTAATTTATCCAGTGTCGAAGGTTGACCAAATTGCCAACATGATGACCAATTTGTGGAGTCAAATTCAAGAATGATATTCAAGAATAAAATTCACGATTTAACTATATCGTATCAAACGAAATAGAAAGATTCAGGTGAAAAGATATTAGATGAAGCACAAACTATTAAGGATATTCTATAAATTTTCAGGGATTTTTACCATTTAAAAAAAATAAGGTTTTGAAAACAAACAGAGATTTTTTTTATCATAATGGAGCAATGTGAAAGAAAAGATATTCCTTAAAGAGTACAAAAGAAATGATACGTTATACGAGTATAACAGAATATACGAAACTGCAAATGGGTTTCACCCGTCATGCGGTAATCCGCGTAGACAGATTATTTTCATAAAAGATTAATAAGTAATGAATACGAAGGGTTATTCACCAGGCATGCGTCAATCCGTACGGGCATGTTATACCCACAGATTAATAAGGAACAATTGCAAAGGGATATTCACCAGGTACGACACTCCGTACATACAGGTTATTCCCACAGAATAATAAGGAATGAATACAAAAGGGTATTCACCAGGTACGACACTCCGTACATACAGGTTATTCTCACAGATTAATAAGGAATGAATACAGAAGGGTATTCACCAGGTACGACACTCCGTACATACAGGTTATTCCCACAGAGTAATAAGGAATGAATACAGAAAGGTATTCACCAGACATGCGTCAATCCGTATGGACAGGTTATCCCCACAAATTAATACGGAATGAATAACAACCTTTATGAGTATAATATCACTTACGAACAAGGAAACAAATGATATTATATAAGAGTATGAAAGAAATGATATCCCCTACATTCGTTAATAAGTGATTGGATGTTGCTTTCTATGAAGTTTACTAACTAGGACAATACTAGTATTCTCACAAATACTCACAATAACCTAGCACACTAAGAGAACTCAAGAAATTTAGAGAGAGAGAGAGAGAGTATAAGCATGGAAGGTGTGAAGATTTCTTAAGATAATCCCTCCTATTTATAGGAAAACTAAGTTTCATTAATTGCACAAAAATGGCTCGACTTATTACACTTTAGTACCTCCATCTTTGCCTCTATTTTTAATATAATCCCTCAAGTATTATCAATCTTGCATAATATTCCCTAATAGTTCCCACATGTGAACCAATAGTTCCATCATGTGAACCAATAGTTCAGATCATGTGAATTTCAAAATTTCAATTAGGTACCCCTAAGTTAGACTCCACTTTTAATCCGTCAATAATGCTAAAATATCATAACAAATAATATGAGTTACAGTACCAAGACAAATAATAAAAAGTACCATGCATATGCTATTGTAATTATTGAATCAAAATACTGTGCAATTGCTACTTTATCAATTATTGAATCAATAATTTAAAATACTGTGCAACACCGTGTTCCTGTGAAATACCGCGTACTACCGTGGAATAACGCGTTTTACTGTTCTTTTTATTACCGGGTATTTCAACAGTTGTCGGTGATAATACTGTTGACAAAATACTGTCGCTTTCAGTATCCGACAATGGGGCCCACTATCGTTGACAATATTGTCATTATGGGACCCACTAATATTTTGATATTTCGGCGCCGTTGTACGGTACCGAATATAATATTCTCCGACAAAAGGAATATTCCCTGACATACACTGTTTATCAGATAATTCGCATATAACACCCTTAACTATCATTTATAACAATTAAGCACTTTACTATAAAGAAAATAATAAACTTTTATTTCATAAAGTCGGGATCTTACATACATACATATATATATATATATATATATATATATATATATATATAATGGGTATGCATCAATGGCAACCGGTTGCTGGGGGTACTATTCCAGCAACTATCATCTCCACCGTTGATGAATATGATGAAGGGCTGAGATTTAAAAAAAAAAATCCATTGCCGCTACATGTTGTAGCGGCTGAATGATTTTTCTCTCTCCTTGCCGCTACAACATGTAGCGGCTGACCCTCTTCCCCATTTTGTCCCATTTTATTTGGCCCATATCCTAATTTATATTATTAACTAATTTTATTATTAATAATAATATTAACTAACTAATATTAATGTCATTAATATTAACTAACTAATATTTGTTTGTCCAAATTTTTTGTCTTTCGTCCCAATTTAAATTAATAATTAATATTAATATTAATAATAGTATTAACTAACTAATAATTTTAGAATAATATTTAATTTAAAAGGTTAAAATAATTATTAAATATCTTAAAAGTTTAAGATAACTAAAATTTTAATAATTATCTTAAAAGTTTAAGATAACTAAAATTTTAATAATTATCTTAAAATTTTAATAATTATCTTAAACTTTTATGATAATTATTAAAATTTTAGTTATTTTAAACTTTTAAGATAATTAATAATTATTTTAATAATCATTTTATCCATTTAAATTATATATTATTCTAAAATTATTAGTTAGTTAATATTAATTATTAATATAAATTGGGACGAAGTACAAAAAAATTTGGACAAAAAAATATTAGTTAGTTAATATTAATGACATTAATATTAGTTAGTTAATATTATTAATAATAATAAAATTAGTTAATAATATAAATTAGGATATGAGCCAAATAAAATGGGACAGGGTCAGCCGCTACATGTTGTAGCGGTAAAGAGAGAGAAAAATCATTCAGCCGCTACAACATGTAGCGACAGTGCACCTTTTTTTTTTTTTTTTTAAATCTCAACCCTTCATCATATTCATCAACGGTGGAGATGATGGTTGCTGGAATAGTACCCCCAGCAACCGGTTGTCATGGATGCCGATCCTATATATATATGCGAGATATTTGTTCGTACATCATGTTTTTTTCTAAATAAAGAATCCCATTTAATTTTTTTAGTTAACTTATAAAATTTAAATTATTATGAATTTATTTAATTTTAATTAGAGCAGTACGTAATTAATCAATATTCTAAACTACTTTGAAAGTATTATTAATTCAAAATTAAAATAAATTCATTATAATTTAAATTTAAAATTTCTCAAATTAACTAATTTAAAGCCAACTATGATTCTTTTGTGGCAGTACGTAGTATTATTTAATTGAATAAAAGCGAAAAGGACATGAACTCATCCTATTAACATATTATTCCACCGATCAAGCTTTGTACAGAGTTTGTAATTTATTTTGTACATTGTGAATGTGACGCCTCAAATTCGTGTACTAGCTACAACAGACTAGACTTGGTGTATCATTATTCATTCACATAATTAGCTATTATTACAAGCTAGGCTACACGATACATTAATTATTAACATTATTTACACATACATTCTCAAGTCTTACTTACACAATATGAACTGATACATTACTTCTAAAATATTACATCATTAGTTATTTATTTAATTAATACAATATTATTTATTTATTCCTCATCGTTAGCTTTGCCCTTTCCTTTATGTTTTACACCCGATCCTTCGGGTTCTTCGGTCTTAGCTGCCAACATAAAGTTTATGTAAGAGTAAGCAACTAAGTCGATTAACAAGTATAACAATTTAAGATAAAATAAAAATGACTGGTAGTAAATCAATATTCAAGGATTTATAAAGAATTAATATTATCAACAATTCGAGGAAGTCAACAAAAATCTTTTTACAGAATAATGAACATCAAATTTCTGAATAGGATTAAATTTTAGAATATTAAATTTAATAATTAAATATTCATAAAGAAAAATATTTCTTTTGAGGGTCACTGAGTAATCATAAGGACCATAAACTCTTTACACAAATGTTTAACAATCACAAAAAATGTGAACCTTTACATGACATTCAACAGTCACAAAGACTGCGAACTTTTATTCTCCAGAGTATCATTATGTGATCAGCCTAATAATACTCCATGTTACATATAACATTTAATCACGTTGTATATACATAGCGTGAAAATGTCGGTTACCCGACCATAACACATGAATACCCCTATTTCTAGGGTTGTTCATACTCAGTCATAACCCCAGGATTTGCACCAAAGCAATTTATATTGGATTAACATATCACCAAAGAATCATAAACAATTCAATAAATTGATAGAAACATAACAGCTGAGTTTAGTCGAACAAATGACATAAACTCCTTTTATAGACGGTTTGATAGACTCCATGACACGCTTGCGTGAGGTGGTCGTCACCATTTATAAAGAGACGAGAACCTTGGTACAATTATTTGCGCAAGGAAGTTGCGTTGAATGGAACATCAATGAGACCTCGACCCATCGCTTATATGTAAGCGGTAACCTTGGTACAATCAACGATTGATGCGATAGAAGACGCCACATACAACTATGATCTATTGTAGGATAAGTCAAATTGAATCTCAAGAAAACTAAGATTAACTTAGGAATTTTCAAATAACCAAAAGATGAGAAAAACCTCTCAAGTATATTGATAATCTCAAAATATTATAATGTCTTCTCTATTACATAACCCATGTATTATATTTATACTAATAGAATAAAACCCTAATTTTAAAAGGAATAATAATTTGAATGGATTTATACTACATAATGGTTACGATTTTGAAAGTAATTATAAAATTCGAAGGAATTCTTTCCAAGGCAGAAGTGATCCTGATGCTTATTTGAGATGGGAGAAAAAGATGGAGCGGAAGTTTGACTACCATGACTATGCCGAGCGTAGGAAGGTTAAGCTAGCGATTCAAGATTTTACTGCTCATGCAGTTACATGGTGTGATCAATTTGTACTTAGCCGGAGAAGATGTGGAGAGCGTCCAATCGAAACGTGGGAGGAGTTAAAAACCGTGATGAGAAAGCGATTTGTTCCAGTACAGCTTAATAAGAGGAAGGAGTATGCAACTCCAAGATGTGTAAAGCAACCTTTAAGGCGATCGACATGGGATGATGACATTAGAAAGGTTCAAAGGCATGAAGAGTCGCATTGGAGACAACCACGAGATACTCCTAAGGTGTATAAGGAACAATTATTTTCAAGAGAAGGGGAATGATATAATCCTGATTAGGACTGTATCAAACGACGATAACTCAATTCAAGTCCGAGGAGTTTGTAAGTGATTTCAAGTAATTAGGCTGAAATTTATTCAAGTACCCTTAAAAGGAGCTCAATTCAAGACATTAAACTTTACATAACATATCAAGTGGAAGGAAGCAAACATTGGCGAAGCTTAATCTAATCAGCACATGCATGCAAAGCTAACATGCAAAATCATGCAAAGTTACTTGCAATCCTTAGCATATCAACTCACGTGGGCCTCTCAAATATTACATTTACATATTCAGCCACAAGTCCTTAACATACTTAAGTGGGCAGCATCATGCGAACATAATCAGCTCATGTGGGACTAACAAATCCTAACATATTCATGAGCAAGTGCATGCAAAGGAATATTTCAGCAACTATGCAAGTGGGCCACGAAATTCAGCAGCTAATTCACAAGTTCAAGATCATGTTAACTTAATATTACTTCATGTGTGGGCACGGATTCCAACTCTAATTCAAGTTAGACAAGATTGTTTCATTGCAATAACATATCCTATTATCACTTGACATATCCTAGTATCACTTGATATCTTAATTGATTGGGATGGCCTAAATTATGCTTCACGCGGCATTAGACTTCACGCGACAATTTATCTAGTCACGCGGCAAGAAGATCCAACGCAGCAAGGAAAAAAGATCAATTACACGACAATTGTGTGATTCTTGGATTCTAAAAAATTAGTTTTTAATTGTAATCAGGAAACTTTTTACCTCGATTTTCATTCTAAATAGTTACTTCTTATTAGTATAAATAAGGGACATGGATAATGTAATTAAAATAATTCAGATTAATAAAATTTATCTTGAGATTATTTTCTTCTTTTGGTTCTTTGAGAACTCTCAAACTGTTCATGGTTTTTCTGTGAGGTTCAAATTTGACTTATCATACAACAATACATAGTTGTGTATGGTTCTACCGCATCAATCGTTAATTGTACTAAGATTATCGCTTACATATAAGCGATGGGTCAATGTGTCATTGATGTTCCATTGAACGTGAATTCCCTGCACTATCGATTGTACCAAGGTTTTCGTCTCAATATAGACATTGGGTTGAGGTGTCGAGCGTGTTCCACCCTACAACTTTGCTAGAAACGATCCGGGCGACGACCACCTCACGCAAGCGTGCCGTGGAGTCTATCACGGTCCAAAAAGCTTTTCTGAAAATTTTTAGAGTTTAATAATGAGCGAAGTTCAAATGCACAAGAGTTCGTGAACTTGCCTGTCTTGGCGTACTTTCCTCGAGTAAGATATTTTCCGTATCGGGATAGTAACTTACACCATTCATATTTAATTAATTAATAGTTATCGTCGGTAACTATTTGTAACTCCGTTTCGGTATTTTCGGGTACCGTAAATTTATCCTTGAGTACATTCTTACACCTTTAAAATTCCATTACAATATTTATTTTTATTACTCACGTAGTCTCATATGTCCATTTTTGATGGATTTTAGCTGGTAAAATATGTTATTTATTTCCCGGTTTTTCTTTCATTAATTTTTCATAAATTTTTATATTTTACTTTGTCCATTAAATCACTTTAGCTATTTTATTATTTTTCCTTCTTCTGGCCCCACATAGATAATTATAATTTAGTTAGTTTCTAATTTTTCTAGATTTTTCTCAGCATTGTTACTATTTATTTTAAGTCTATTTCTGTTCAAATTTGTGAAATTTTTTAAAATTCGAAATTAAGTCAAAAAATTATGAATTTTGGAAAATATATTTATTACATTAATATACACTTTTATCCAAAATTTTATCTCCAACTGAATTGTAGAACTCAAGTTATAACTGTTTTAGTTTTGAAAACCCTAATTTCATTTTGGTCATAACTCTTTCATTATAAGTCAGTTTATATTCATTTTTAAGCCAAAATATACTTTATACTTTAAGTTTCATTCGCAAGAAGCCTGGATTTTATCTTCTTAGTTATCTACCTAGAACTTCTTTTTCTAAAACTAGGTCAGGGAGTTGTCCAGTCTGTCATGTTTTACCAGAAAATTCACCAAAAATAATTTATAAGGAATTTTCCCCCCTTAAACTAGTGCAAGATATTAGTTAACTTATAGATCTATTTTCTCCAATAAACTTTACTCAAAAATCTGAAACATACTAAGAGTTCTGTTTGTTACAAAATTAGCCTATATTTTAGGGTTTTACCTTATATGCTGAAAATTTCTTAACTTGTTTAATTTTTCTTTTTTCTTGTTTCTTGCAAGATCTTTGATTTCTTTTGCCATAGCTCATGTTATCATATTCCAACATGTTATTATCTACTCTTAGCATGAACAAATTTATATACACACATGTTTACTTCATAAAATATTTATAGAAGATATTTTAGTGTTTTCTTTAACTAGTTTGTGTTCCTTTCTTGTTTTTCTTTGTTCTTTTAATTTTTCCTCTGTGATCCATGGTATTACAACATATATATGTTCAACATAATCTCAATTACACATAAAGCCTAATTATTTTCATCAAAGAAAATTTTTTAAGCTTTAAAAAGGTTAGGGTTTATACCTAGTGTGTGTGTAGTAGCTTCTATTTGGCTTGGACCCTCTCTTTCCTTCCTTCTTGGTGGCTTAGCTTACTCCTTTCTCTCCCTCCTTATGCTGCTGAGCTCTCTATCTCTTTCTCCTTTGTGACTTTTGTTTCTTATGCTGGTAAAGAGTGAAGAAAAAGAAAGAGAGTTTGGTATTTATAGTCATAAATTGGACCCCTTTCGTATCTCTTGGCCAACTGACTTCTGTATAGTGCCTTGTTTTTTTTTCCTAGCTTATTTGGCATGTTGAAGAATTCTCTAGATTTTTGACTTTTTGACCAACTTGTCTAACTTGTTCTGTTTGCTTACTTACTATATATATATATACATACACATATATGACATATATACACATGTGTATGTATGTACACATGTGATTTATGTATGTATGTATACTTGTTTTAATAGCAAGTATACTTATATTATTTATACATGTATATATACTTGCATTTTATTTGGTATGATTATGTGATTTTTTTAAAGTGTTACATTTTCTAGTTATTTTTCCTTTTATTAAACTTACTCAAATAATATATGTATTTATATACATTCTACACATATTTTACAATAATTAAGAATTACAAATTTAGACTTTAATAATAATTGCATTTATATTCACAAAATTTATTACATGGGTTTTTGGAATATTACATTCTTCCCCTTTATAAGGATCCCGTCCCCGTAATCATCAATACTTACTCAAAAAGATGTGAATAATTTTTCTTCATTTTATCTTCTAGCTCCCACGTAGCTTCTTCCACGGAGTGATTTCTCCATATTACCTTCACCGAAGGTATTACTTTATTTCTTAGAACTTGCTCTTTTCTATCCACAATTTGGACTGGAACTTCTTCATAGCTTAAGTCTTTCTCAATATATATTGGCTAATAATCTATCACATATTTATAGTCCGGTTTATAGGGACACAAAACATAAATGTGAAACACATTATGTATGTGTTCCAGTTCTGGAGGTAACACTATTTCATAAGCTACTTCGCTTACTTTTCTAAGTACCTTAAACGGTCCTATAAAAATGAGGACTAAGTTTCTCCTTCTTCTCGAATCACATTTTTCCTTTCCATGAGGGCACTTTTAGAAATACGTAACCACCCACGACTAATTCCCGAGCTTGACGCTTTTGATCGTATTTCTTTTGGCGATCTTGAGCTGCTACGAGTCTTTTGCGTATGATTTTGACGATATTTGTCGCCTGTTGTTCCAATTCTGGTCCGAGTAGTTATCTTCTCCGACCTCGTTCCAATATAGTGGAGTTCTATATTTTTCCCCGTACAACGCTTCGTAAGGCGACATTTCGATGCTAGTATTATAACTGTTGTTGTATGCGAACTCCGCTAACGGTAGATGATCGTCCCAAATACCCTTAAAGTCCATGACGCACGCCCTAAGCATGTCCTCTAAGGTTTGAATTGTTCTCTCGCTTTGTCCATCCGTTTGAGGATGGTACGCGGTGCTGAACTTGATTTGAGTTCTTAGTTGTTGTTGGAGACTCTTCCAGAAATTTGATGTAAAACGTGGGTCTCAATTGGACACAATCGATACTAGAACTCCGTGTCGAGAGACAATTTTCTTAATGTAAAGCTTTGCTAATTGCTCTAAATTAAAATTTATTTTTCTTGGTAAGAAATGAGCAGATTTTGTAAGCCGATCTACTATCACCCAAATAGCATCAAAGCCCTTCGGTATTGTTGGGAGTCCCACCACAAAATCCATTGTAATGTGCTCTCATTTTCGCTCCACAAAATTAAAGCCCTTCGGTGTTGTCGGTCGTTGGTGTTCTGCCTTAATGTGTTGACACGTTAGACATTTACTAACCCATTCCGTAATCCCCTTTTTCATATGCTTGGCCACTAGAAATTCTGGTGCAGATTTTGATAAATTTTCGTACGGCCAGGATGAATTAAATATTTCACACTATGCGCCTCTTATAGAAGTTCTTCTTTCAATTCCAACACCGGAGGTATCCAAAACCTCGTTTCAAATCGGATTATACCGTTCTTATCAAGCTGAAATTTTTCCTAACCTTTCTCTGCTATCCTTCTCCTAATCCGCTCACATTCTTCATCATTGTTTTTAAATTCCTTAATTCTCTCAAGTAACGATGGTCGAGCTTCCATCGCTTATAATTTTCCTATTGGTTCACTAGAATTCCTCACCTCAATCTCTAATTCACACACCATTCTCCATCTTCTCCAAATTCTAGTGTAAGTAGTAGGGAAAGAGGATTACCTCCATAGTGAGGCTGTTGTTTTTACCCCCTTTATAATTCAAGAAAGTATTCATTGGACTTATTATGTTAGACTAGTTCATTTATTCAGTTCGAAGGGGATGTTAAACCTTATTTACAAGTAATGGTTTGATTAAATATACACTATTTATTCCTTCTTATATGAAATTCATTCTTGATAATCTGTTTTATTATTTGAATGTTATTTATTCCGATTGATTTAATATGATCAGTTAAGTCAATTTGATTAATATCATCTACTAGATCAAGGGACAATATTACGTGTAATTGATATTGTTCATAATCATAAGTAGCAATTAGTGATACTGATTGTGGTAATGCTTTTAAGTATTGCTATGATTATTGGAAGACAAGTTAAATAATCCGAGCTTATGTGATTATTACTTGGAATAGTCTAATTCCCTAGTTCTTAATGTTGCTGTTATATTAAATCTAGAGAGCTTGTTCTAGGTTATATAATGGTTAGAATCTTGTGAAGAGCTTATTTCATTAAGTGATAATCTAAGGGGAGTTTCGGGTAGCAGAGCTTGTTGCTACCTAGGACTACTAGTTTCATTGAAAGATAAATATTACTATACTTAATTATTCTATTTTTGTAAAAAGATGATACTAAATCGAAAGAACTAAAATCTTTAATTCGTTGATTATTCTTATTACTTTAAATTCTGCTCTTGTTAATTAGTGAAACCAAATTACAACCCCCCTTTTTGGTAAACAAAGCATAAAAATATACTAATCATTCTCTGTGGGATCAACTCTTACTTGCACTGCTACATTAATATCTTTTGCAGTAAGGTTTTATTTTTGGGTGCTTGCGACAACACACCAAATTTTGGCGCCGTTGCCGGGGAATGATTTTAGTTTATTTTCCTTTGATTTTATTTATTTATTTATTTTTTGTTTTACGCAGGTAGTTTGAATTTCATTGATTGTTTATGTCCAAAACTCAATCTACTAAACAAGGTGATTTAAAGTGTGATCCAGAAATAGAGAGAACCATTTGCAGATTAAGGAAGGTAGCTCGGAAAAATTGTGAAGAGAAGGACACCATGGCGAAAACCCGAACTTTGAAGGAGCTAGCGGCCCCTACTTTGAATCAACAACCCTTATGCATAACCTTCCCTAATATAGATGCTAATACTCATTCCGAATTAAAATCTGGACTAATACATCTTTTACCTATTTTTCATGGTTTGACAGTTGAAGACCCTCGCAAACATTTGAAGGAATTTCATGTGGTATGCACAAGTATGAAGCCTACCGGAGTAACGGAAGAATAAATCAAGTTGAGAGCATTTCTATTTTCTCTAAAAGATTTGGCTAAGGATTGGCTTTACTATCTACCCTCCGGAAGTATCACGAAATGGGAAGAGATGAAAATATTATTTTTAGAGAAATATTTTCCCGCTTTAAGAGCAGCCAACATTCGGAAAGAAATTTGTGGTGTGAGGCAGAATAATGGAAAAACCCTACACGAGTATTGGGAACGTTTCAAGAAACTATGTGCAAGTTGCCCCCATCATCAAATTAGTGATCAACTCCTCATCTAATACTACTATAAAGGTCTTTTATCTATAGATAGAAGCATGATTGATGTTATTAGTGGAGGAGCTCTGGTGGACAAGACTCTCGAGGCTGCAAGAAATCTCATTGTAAATATGGTGGCTAATTCTCAACAATTTGATTTCTCACCTAAGAATGTGAATGAGGTAAAAGTTTTTGCTATTGAACAACAAATTGCAATTCTAGCTTCTCTTGTTCGTCAAATGGCTACATGAAACATGCTAACAACAAAAGCTTGTGGTATTTATTTGTTAACAAATCACAATACTGATGCATGTCCAACACTGCAAGAGGATGAAACTATGCAACAAGCAAATGCAGTGGGGAATTATCAAGGACAACCCTAGAGAAAATATGATCCCTACTCTAACACTTACAATTTCGTATGGATGGATCATCCCAATTTGAGCTATGGAGGTACTAGGCCACCAGTGCAAGATGTTTTCCCAAATGGGCAACAAAGTTTTCAACCAGCTTAACCACAGTACCAACCAAGACAAGTTGCTCCTGCTAATTCTAGAACGTCTCTTGAGGACATGTTCAAGGCATTCATGAATCAGACACAACAATTCCAGCAAGAGACAAAGACTTCCATCCACAATCTAGAGAATCAGATGAGTCAACTTGCTACAACAGTTGGTCGATTGGACTCTTAAAATTCAAGGAAGCTACCTTCTCAAACTATTGTCAATCCGAGAGAAAATGTTTGTGCCATAACTTTGAGGAGTGGAAAACAATTGGAAGCACCAAAAGCTTCTAGTGAACTTGGATAAGGCTAAGGAGGATGCAGAAATATCAAAGGTAAAACCTAACCCTCATGTTCAGCTAAAAACTAATCCTTTACCCTTCCCCCTAAGAATCCCAAAACTTCAAAGAAGGAGGAGCAAGAGAACGAAATTATAGAAACTTTTAGGAAGGTAGAGGTGAATATTCCTTTACTAGATGCAATTAAGCAAGTGTCCAGGTATGCAAAGTTTTTGAAAGAATTATGCACTAACAAAAGAAAATTGAAAAATGATGAAAGAGTCATTTTTAGTGAGAATGTATCAACAATCCTTCAAATAAAAATGCTTCATAAATGTAAAGATTCAGGTATGTTTACAATTCCATGTAGAATAGGTAATACCAGATTTGAGAAAACTATGCTAGATTTAGGAGCTTCAATTAATGTCATGCCATTATTTATTTTTGCTTCATTAAATCTAGGTCATTTGAAACAAACTGGTGTTAGTATTCAATTAGCTGATTGCACTAACACTTACCCCCAAGGGGTAATTGAAGATGTCTTGGTATAGATGAATGAACTAATCTTTCCTGTAGATTTTTACATAGTGGATATGGATGATGATAAATCCCCAAATCTTACACATATACTTTTAGGGAGACCATTCTTGAAAACAGCAAGGACTATGATTGATGTGCACAATGGGACCTTAACCATGGAGTTTGATGGTGAAAAGATACAATTCAACATATATGAGGCCATGAGGTACCCTAGTGATATTCACTATGTTTTTGCTATTGATATACTTGACTCTTTGGTGCAGAAAACTTTTGAACAAACACAAAAGGAAAGTTTGGAGGTCGCCATCACCAATAGTCTGGAATTAGATAAAGAAGAAGAGATTGAGCAGAATCAGGACTTGGAGGAGACTGTAGCCGCATTACGTTCTTTACCTAAAACCTCAGATAAATATGCAGTTTATTCTATTCAATTACCTAGTTCTCATCAAAAGTTATTACCATCTGTTGTGCAGGCCCCAACCTTAGAACTGAAACCATTACCCGCACACTTGAAGTATGCATTCTTAGGGAAGAATGAGACGCTACCAGTGATTATTGCTAACAATCTAACCAAAGTACAAGAGGACAAACTGCTCAGAGTCCTAAGGGACCATATAATAGTCTTTGGTTGGACTATAACAGATATCAAAGGTTTCAGTGCATGCATAGAATCCTTTTGGAAGATGGAGCCAAGCCCACTAAAGACGCACAAAGAAGACTTAATCCACCCATGATGGAGGTAGTGAAGAAAGAGGTGCTGAAATTACTTGATGCATGCATAATCTATCTCATCTCAAACCGTCAATGAGTAAGTCCAGTACAGGTAGAACCAAAGAAATATGGAATCACAGTCATCAAAAATGATGATAATGAGTTGGTGCCCACACACATGCAGACAGGATGGAGAGTTTGTATTGATTACAGGAAGTTAAATGTTGTAACTAGAAAAGATTACTTTTCTCTTCCTTTTATTGATCAAATGTCGAAAAGATCAGTTGGGCATGCTTATTATTGTTTCTAGATGGTTTTTCAGGATATAACCAAATTGTGATTGTACCCGAAGACCAAGAAAAGACTACATTCACATGTCCCTTTGGTACATTTGTGTATCGTAGAATGTCCTTTGGACTGTGTAATGCATCAGGTACCTTCCAACGATGTATAGTAAGCATCTTTTCTGATTTTCTTGAAAACTGCATTGAAGTATTTATGGATGACTTCACAATACATGGTGATTCTTTAGATGCATGCCTTGATAATCTGACTCGTGTGCTAGATAGATGCTTAGAGACTAATCTTGTTCTTAACTGGGAAAAGTGTCATTTTATGGTAAAGCAATGTATAGTACTTGGCCATGTAGTTTCAGCTAAAGGATTAGAAGTGGATAAAGCTAAGATAGTTACTGCTTTGCCTTACCCCGCAAGTGTGCGGGAGATTTGTTCTTTCCTTGGTCATGCAGGTTTCTATCGTAGATTTATCAAGGACTTCTCGAAGATAGCTTTACCATTATGTAAGTTGCTACAAAAGGATATGAAATTCCAGTTTGATGACGAGTGCAAGAATGCGTTTGACAAATTGAAGAAGTTATTGACCTCGACACCGGTGATACAACCACCAAATTGGAAGTTATCGTTTGAGATCATGTCTGATGCAACCAACTATGCAGTAGGGGTTGTCTTAGGCCAAAGAGTTGACAAAGTTGTCCATGCCATTTACTATGCTTCTAGGACTCTAAATGTTGCTCGGATTAATTACATTATGACTAAAAAGAACTATTATCTGTTGTATTTGCTTTAGACAAGTTTAGATCGTATCTGCTTGGTACTAAAGTTGTAATTTATTCTGACCATGCTGCTCTCAGGTATTTGCTAACCAAGAAAGAATCCAAACCAAAAATCATTAGATAGATTCTATTGCTGCAAGAATTTAACTTGGAGATCAAGGATAAAAAGGAAGCGGACAACTTGGTAGCGGATCACTTGAGCATGCTGAGTAAGGATGAAGAGACACTACCATTGCATGATTCTTTTCCAGATGAGCATTTATTTTTCATTGATGAGACTATACCTTGGTATGCCAATATCGTGAATTACTTAGTGAGTGTCTATGTTCCTAGTGAGTTCTCTAAATTCCAGAAAGAAAAGCTTAAGATTGATGCCAAATATTATATATGGGATGATCTATACTTATGGAAATTTTATGCTGACTAGATAGTTAGAAGGTGTGTGCCTAAAAATGAGTTTTTATCTATTCTTACTTTCTGTCACTCTTACGCTTGTGGAGGCCATTTTGGACCTAAAAGAACAGCTCATAAGGTTTTGGAATGTGATTTCTTTTGGCCGACTATTTTTAAGGACTCTTATTAGTTTTGTAAGTCATGTGAAAAATGTCAAAGGACAGAAAATATATCAAGTAAGAATCAAATGCCACAAACCCCTATTTTAATGTTTGGGGTATTGATTTTATGGGACCATTTTCTGCTTCTTATGGTAATATTTACATTCTTTTAGCTGTTTATTATGTTTCTAAATGGGTGGAAGCTAAAGCCACCAGGACTGATGACTCTAAAGTTGTTGTAGATTTTGTCAAGTCTAACATATTTGTCATGTTTGGAACGCCAAGGACCATAATCAGTGATAAGGGAACCCACTTCTGCAATAGAATGCTATCGACACTATTCAAGAAATACAATGTGATGCACAAGGTTTCTACGTCCTACCATCCACAGAGCAATGGCCAGGCTGAGCTATCCAACCGAAAGGTCAAGTCTATTCTGGAAAAAGTAGTCAAGCCGAGTAGAAAAAATTGGAGTCTGAGGTTAGAAGATGCACTTTGGGCCTATAGAACAACTTACAAAACTCCAATAGGTATGTCACCTTATAGGTTAGTGTTTGGAAAATCATGTCATCTACCTGTGGAGTTAGAACATAACGCATTTTTGGCAGTTAGTCAATGTAATATGAGCATAGATTCAGAATGCATTGCAGTCATTAAAACATGAGCCTTGAGCCTTACTACACAAGCCTAGTACTACAGCTTTCCTACATAAGCCTAATGTACTGCAGCCTGGCCTTCCTACATAAGCCTAGTACTACATCCTTCCTACATAAGCCAAAGTACTGCAGCCTGGAATTGCTAGAATATCTAGTGGTCCGCTAGAATATCTAGCAGACCATTCCGCTAGAATATCTAGCGGACCATTTTAAAAACTGAATTGCTGACTTGCGTTGAAGGGCATAATCGTCCAAAAGACTTTTTAATGCTGTCCGCTAGAATTTCTAGCGGAAGATGAAATTTGTTTTTTAATTTGGCCCATTGATCATTGCTGTGGATGGTATATATGGTATTTGCCAATTTTTGATCCATAGCAAATAAATGTTATGGATCATTGTCCATATATATACATATACATATATAGGAGACTGATTTATAGTCAATGTAGTAAAGATAAAGTTATTTTTATAACAGATTTTAGCTGATCATCTGTTCATTGAACGGTAAA
The DNA here is from genome assembly GCA_034770075.1 of Aralia elata. Classification (NCBI taxonomy): domain Eukaryota; kingdom Viridiplantae; phylum Streptophyta; class Magnoliopsida; order Apiales; family Araliaceae; genus Aralia; species Aralia elata. The sequence continues at coordinate 67,926,111 of CM068387.1, read as the reverse complement.
AATGATCTTTCGTCTGCAGTTTAATTCTGTGGACGGAAAAATTATCCAAAATACCCTTTTAATTTTTTTATAAGTTTTTTGGGATCCGTAGTATTAAACTGTGGACGTCAAATTCAATTTATTTTTTTATAGTTTTTTAGGTTTCGCAGTATTAAATTGCGGATGTCAAATTTAATTTTTTTAACTTTTTTTGGGCTCCGTAATATTAAATTGCGGATGCCACACCCTCTTGCTCTATTCACACATTTTATGTTCCATCCTTCAATTTCTCTGTCATGGGAAAAAATAACAGTATAGGAAAAAAAACCCAGCATAGGCAAGCCTATGCTGCTCTCCACATGCATCCGCCCCTGTAGCCATGAGAAGAGGCGGTGTTGGAGAAAAGGATGAAAAGGGTAGAGACGAGAGAGAGAGAGAGAGAGAGGAAGAGGGGTGGTGGTTTTGATGATGGTGAAGAAGAAGAAGGGAGGAGGGGATTAAAAAGGGTTTTGGGGGAGTACAATAATTTATTCTTCGATTTACAGAATAGGAACCCAGACAAGGGAAGAAGGCAAGGAAGGGAATAGGATCCTCTCCATTTCATTTGAAATGGAGAGTCTCTATTTCAACCCATTTCACCAAATATTAGATCATAATAATTTGATTAGTAATGATCCAAATATGTTAATAGATAGTTAATGATATCAAGATCAATCCTAAAAAAAAAAAGCAATCCGATATTTTTTCACCGTTAAAATTCTAAAAGATTTTTCACCGTTAAAATACTTAGGAAATCAACGGTGAAAAAGTGTTAGATTGCTTATTTGAGATGGGAGAAAAAGATGGAGCGAGAGTTTGATTATCATGATTATTTTGAGCGGAGGAAATTCAAACTTGCGGTTCAAGATTTTTTTGGTCATGCAGTTACATGGTGGGATCAGTTTGTGCTTAGCATGAGAAGATGCGGAGAGTATCCGATCGAAACATGGGAAAAGAAGATGAGGAAGTGGTTTGTTCCAGTACAACAGAATAAAAGGAAGGAGTGTGCAGAGCAACCTTCAAGGCGATCACCATTGGATAACGATATGAAGGGTCCTAGGCATGAAGAGTCGCATTGGAGGCAGCCACAAGAAACTCCTAAGGTGTATAAAGAACAAGTATTTTCAAAGGAGATAAAAGAGAACATCATGGATTTGGTTCGTAAGGTGATGAAGACGTTTCACCAAGGGATGGAAGATTGTTGTATGTAGCTACAAAGCACTTCTAAGGCAAAAAAAAGATCAAGATCAGTCGAGGAAGGTAGAAGATGAAGAAGTCCATGAAGATATAATGCGCTTACAAAGAGATTGTGATCAAAAGCAAGGAAGAGAACAACAAAAGGAAAATGATCAAAAGAAAGAGGGTGAAAAGATTGAGAGTGAGAAAGATGAATTAGAGATAAGTGAGAATGAAAATACAAGAGAGCGTGAAAAAAGTGAAAGAGAAAACAAACGAGAGAGTGAGGAACGTGAGATTGAAAGAGAGACAGAAATAGTTGAGAGAAAAAATGAGCAAAAAGAAAAGAGAGAAATAAGTGACTATGAAAAAGAGAGTGAGTTGGATGAGGAATTATATTTTAAATAGCCGATGATTGTACGTTCGTACAAGACAACGTTTTTAAGTACTAACCGAATTAATTATATTTTGTCTAGTTCTGTTTTATCTCTTATATATGTGAGTGACTACATACTTGGTGTTATCATTCCATACCGATCAGTCTATAACATTTCAGAGAAAACGAAGGATTCACAAAGGCGGGTTGGAAAGTTGATGAGCCCCTCTTCATCAAAGCAAGTATCGTAAAAGAAGACGTGAGTTTGTGTGTTGTTCATGAGATCATAGTACTTAAGAAGGAAAGGATGTCGAGCTTGTGCATTGATTTTCAATTGATAAACAAGTATCGTTATTTTTTTCTTTGCTTAGATAATATGCTTGATAAATTTTATAGTACTTGTGTTTTATCTACATTTACTTTGATTAGGCATCATCATCAAATTAGCATGAGAGAATGTAATGGATGGAAAGTTTCGTTAACATGTGACTTGTATATGTGGTTAGTTATTTCGGTTAGATTAACTAATGTATCTAGTGTTTTTATGGGTTTCTTAAAACATGTTTCGCATACTTCCATTGATAAATTTGTTTTTAGCTATTTTGATGGTAGAATCATCTTTATCATAAACTATGGCAGATATTTGATTTTTGTTGGGTTAGTTTATGATTATGCTGTTTTTTCTCGTTTTCAATGTTATTATCTTCGTAAAATTCATTCCAGGTTTTCTTGTTCGTATTCTTGTTTCCATGCTAATCAATATTTACATGATGGGTTATTAGTTGACAGTGGGAGTGAGCATGTCTTTCCGTTAGAGCAATCTTCATTGCACGACGGCTATCATTTGGTATTGATTTGAAAAGTGTTTATCATTAGATTGGAGTGAGATATGGTTTATATGCGTGTTTAGTTAGATCGTTCGGATTAGTTAATGCATTAAGTGTTTTCATATTGAGCCATATTTTGCATTCTTTTATAGGAAAATCTGTTATTATCTGTTTTGATGATATTCTGATTTTTACCAACGTTTGAGAATATTCTTTAGCATTTGTTGAGTTTGATTGTGATTATCGTTATTTTGTAATTAAGTTTTCATCTTATGGGGATGATTGTGACCTTTTAATTCCATTGGTGTCATAACTTGATTTTGAATATGTTAATGTCGATGGGAAAGGAAAGGTTAGTTATGTGTTTTGATGAGTGAGTTTTATACCTATTATTTAGATGCTTTTGAGCTTGAATTGTTGTATATTCTAAGTGTTTGTGGTTACTTTTCATACATTTATTGTATTTTTGTAAGTAATGGTGCTTTGGAACTGAATCGGATGCCAAGGATGGAAGTAGAAGGAAAAATGAGCAAAAAATACATATTTGGGATCGACGTGGCCGCGCCCAAATAACAAAGGGAAACAACACGGCTGTGCCACCTTGGAAACTCAAAATCTCCTCTCTGCCATACCAGAGCGACAGTGGCCAATGCTAGGCCAAGTCAAGCGCGGTCCAGTCAAAACGGGAAATTGTCAGACTTTGACTTTTGACTTTTTAAGTGCAATTGAGTTGTAATTTGACTTGTAATCCTTTTAGGGTTAGAAAATTATGAGTCCTATAAATAGCAGTTAAGGTGCTACTAGGTTAATTTAATCTTTTATCGCGATGACTAAAATTCAGAGATGGAGCTCTAGTGCAACAAAAATTTTAACACCAATGGAGGCGAGGAATTGAAGGATGCTTGGAGATGGAAGATGTCTTCATAAGAGTTTTTCTTCTCTAACTTTTCTTTAATACTTGTATTATCTGTGGTTGTTAATGAATATTTTGAAAAGTTTAAATTAAATTGGTTTGGTATGAAATTGAAGTTTGGAAAATTATTAGATATAATTCTTCGTGAGATCGACAACTCTATTTATCACTTTATTATTTGTTGACCATGTATACTTACATGTATTTATTGATTGCGAAATCAACCAACATGTTGCAGATTCGAGATATCATTAGATTCAACGTTGAGAGTGACGTGAATCGTTGTGCCAATTAATCGGAGCATTGCATTGAGAGTCAACAGGAAAGTGTTTTTATTTTTGATTTAGTAGACTATGCATGTGAATTTGCGTTTCTTGAGTTTTCTGTGATTACACAAAAGATACATGTTACTTGATTTTGTTTTGTGTTTAATCCAGGAATTCAAAAGTGTTTGCATTTGTGATGTGATAAGTTTCGAAAGTTGATATTTGACCCAAGATCATTGAGGTGGATATATTTACGAATGTACGAGATCATCAAATTGACTTTCGATCCGAAAATTCGTAGATGTATGGATATACATCATGAAAAGTTCTACATATTGAATTTTGATCCAGGAGGAGATAGAATTTTTCATTGTTTTATTTACATTTATCTTATTACATATGCGTTTATTTTGTTTGATAGGAAATTTGTTTGCATTTTTGCTTTAGTTGCTAATTTAGTTTGTTTTGATTTAGTTAATGTTTTGGAAGTGTTTGGTCTACGCATGGAAGAGCATCGTAATAGTGTGGTCGGGTTATTGTTTAAAGGAGATCGAAAGTTTAAGTTCCCAGGTTGTAGTACGAAACGTTTGCAGTGTGATATGCCGCTTCGAGCATCGCTTGGAGGGAAATATTTACGAGCTATTCTTATCCATATGAGGGGAAAACCAGATGTTGCTATGCTCTTTGCGGGAGTTGAAATTTTTGATGATTCTTTTAATATTCTTGCTTGCATTGTTGATATTATTTATATACTTCATTTTCAAGTTGAGATTTGGGATTATGAATTATTTGATGCTACTAACTTTGTTTGTTTTTATGTAGGATCAGGTTTGTGAATAAATCCTTTTTAAGAGGAAGGGATGCCAGATTTGAGGAACAATCATTTTCAAGAGGGAGGGAATGATACAATCTTGACCCGGCTAGCATCGAACGATAATTACTCAACTTGAGTTCAAGAGGTTCAACAAATGATTTTAAGTAATTGAGCTAAAGTCTACTTAAGGATGCTTATAATGGAGCTCAATTCAAGTGAACCGCGAGAAGAAGATCAATTATATGATTTGGGATTGCTAGATACAATCTATTTAGTGAGACCAAATCAGCGTAAGTTGAGTCATCAAGGTCGTGTTCATTTGTGTCGTTTAATTCTCGACAAAGTTATGTTCCATTTCATGATGGGATTAGTGTTCAGACGACGTTATGGATATCCAAGCATGTCTAAGAGATTACAATTCATCACACGACAATACAATATTATAATGCACGGATTCATGGAGAAGGATTCAAGCTACATAGCAAGAGATTCAATAGGGGATATGATTCTAAGCTCATTAATTTGGTACAAGTTTGATAGAGGAAGCAAAAGAGAAGCAAAAAATCATGTTTGGGACTTAAAAAGGCAAAATAGTCAACTCTGCCAGACCAACAAGCCTCGCGCCGTTTTTGTACTGGAGATGGTGCGCCTCGCGCCAGCTATGCAGAAGTCTTTGGTCACCCGGCGTGCCCTGCGCCATGGACGCGGCATAGAAATTGAGGAACGTATTTTTATCAGATTTGCTCCCATAATTTTAGTGATTTTTGATATCTTTTTCAATTCTAATGTAACTAGGATGTTTGTTAGATAGGATTTGATTTCCTTATTGTTTATTAGTTAGGATTTCTATTTCCATTCAAATTGTTTATTCCTTATAGGATTAGGGTTTCATGTTACTAGTATAAATATGATACATGGCTTATCTAATAGTTAGACATTTTTTTCTTTAGATTATCAATACAATTGAGAGGTTTCTTATCTTCTGGTTCTTTAAGAATTCCTAGACTAATTCTTAATTTTCTTGAGATTCAATTATTGACTTACCATACAACAATACATAGTTGTGTGTGGTGTCTTCTACTATACATCAATCGTTGATTGTACCAAGGTTACCACTTACATATAAGCGAGGGGTCAAGGTGTCATTGATATTCCATTCAATATAATTTCCTTGCGTGATCAATTATACCAAGGTTCTCGTCTCTTTATAGGCGTTGGGTTGAGGTGTCGAGCGTGCTCCACCTTTATAACTTACTGGAAACGATCTAGGGGACGGCCACCTCACGCAAGCATGTCATGGAGTCTATCAAGTAGGATTATCAAGGGTTAATAATTTTTCAAGGGTTATTTATCTTAGTCAACAAAGTCACCATGTCCCTCTATTTCCCTGGCTATCTCATATTGAGAGAACTTGCCCTCCATTCACCCCGTGAAAGAGATTGGCTTGACACACTTACTATGGAAGAAGAGTCTTGCCTACCCTCTCTATTTAGCCTACTCTTTCCCCAATGTGTCATGAGGTCCAAAGTACCCCTTTTCCCTGTCCACCAATCTAGCCTATTACATCACCCTTAGCCCAAACTAGTCTAGTGATTTGCCTTCTTGGTCATGGTCAGGCGTACCCATGATGATAGCCCTCACATCCTCAGTATCACTCTAAGACTAGTGACATCTCTGTGAACGGGTCCCAACTTCACCCTCTAGAGTTCCTTTACTAATCCTTAAGATTAACATCCTTACTCTAGGGTGGGCTTATACCTAATGACACTCACAGATGGACCCTTATGTTCTTTGTCAAGGAACATTACTGTAATGCCCGTGAATTTTGAACGTCATTATTAATTAAATATAATTTTAATTTTAATGAGTTACTTTGTGTTCTTATTTAAACCTTTGGGGTATTGGTGGATTATGTGACTATGTGATTTATTGATATAAATTTGTGTTAAGAGAATCACTAGTAGTATATTTAAACTAGTGAGCAAACCCTAAGGCTTTATATCCATAAAGTTGACAAGGTATTTACTAAATTAAGTATTCAGGTAAATTGAATATAGTTAGTAAATAAAGTGTGTGGGTTAATTAATGAAAGTAGTTGTTAATGAGATATGGTCCAAATTGGATAATAATAATTAATAGTTAAGTTAGTAATTTATTTACTAATTGAATAAGTTACTTAATTAATGAACCTAGTCCAATCATTTATATTAATCATGAATTTAGGTATTAATTGTGTGGTTTATTAAATGAGCTATCATGGGGTTAAATTAAATGACCCAATATTGCATTAAATAAATTTGAATTTTTATTAGCCTAATCATTTAAATTGGAAACTCAATGGTATTTAATGTATAGTCCAAAACCTAGCCCACTTGGTAATTTAAAGGTATAACATTAAATGATTAATTGTAGCATGTTGGGGATAATATTTTTGGGACAAAACCCCTAGCATTCTTGATAATGAGAGAAAAATGAGAGCAAGTTGCTTTTCAAATTATTACTTTAATTAAAGTATTATGTAGCTTGTCTTGGAGGTTGTGTGCTAGACTTAGTGGTGTAGCCTCCTAAGTTGTCACAATAGCCACCCTACTTGCTATCTCATGATGGGATAGTGTATTAGATATAATTACTATATCTAATAATATTACTAGTATACTTTCACAATTAGCCACCCTACATAAAGACTACATACTAGCTTAATAATGGTAAAATGTATACTTACATTTTCTATATGTAATATTATTGTAAGTATACCTCCCTTGGTTAGTCATTTGAGAGAGAAAACTTGCATTTTATTTCCTTCATCTCCTTAGAGAGTGAGAGCTTAGAGAGGAAAAGAGAGTGAGATTAGTATAGTTCATGCATCCCAAGTTCATAACATAATTTGGTAGATCAAGGAAAGTAGCTACAAGATCAAGGTGAAACTCTAAACCATTTTCTTCTTTCTTACTTTGTTTTATTTTCATAGTTTTTGAGAGGTTTTGTTCTAAGACTCAAGAATAATTAGATCTTCATACTTCATGTATAGATCTAATCCTCTTGAGTGTTAGAATGGAGATTCAAAGGAAGAAAAGGAACTTATGTTCTTAATTAAAGGGTAAAAACCCTAGCTTTTCTTAACTTGGATCACTCATAACTTGAGATCTACAACTTGGATTTGTGATCCGTCAAAAGGAGTTGCTAGGTATATGAGTTAGCTAGTAAACCCAAGTAGTAGAACACAAATCCCTCAAGTTTTGCAGCCATGGGGGCTGTTTTCCCCGAAACAGTCCTCTTAAAGTCTTAAAACCAAGAAAGCCTGCTGACCCTATTTTTCCTAAGGCTGTTTCGGCCAGTTCTGGACCTACTAAAATTCTGGGAAAAATCAGGGAGGTAGCTTAAGAAGTTATATACATGTAGAAAAAAGAACGGTCACGTTTGATTTGTGGTTTGTGTGTAATGGGTTTTACCGTGAAGGACTCCTAAATATTCTTACCCGGATTACTCACTGTGTATACCTAGGAAACATATGAAAATTTTACACTATGTTTATATAGGTTATGAAAATGTACCCTGAAAATATCAGAATTTTCTGAGCAAAACTCGATTTATGAAACATATAACAAGATTCGAAGGTTTCGAGTACTTTAAATATAGTAAATCACTTTCTAAAATTTCAGGAAAATTTGTGGATCATTGTTGGATAATATACTATCCATATCCAGAGGATAATAATTTTCAGAACCTATTTGCTATTTTTCATAATAATGTTATAGTTATGGCTAAAAGAAAATAAATGGTTAAATGATGTCATAAATAAGGAAAATGTGATTTTTAAGCTTGGATACTCCTAATATTATATATTATGACTATTGAGGGGTATTTTGGTAATATTTAATGACAAATAATATTTATGACCTTTTATGGGTAGTAAAGGAGTTGTTTAATAAAGGTTAAAATAATTAGAATAAATTTTTTATTCGCCTAATAACTTATTAAAATATTACTATGATATTTGTAATATAAGAATTCGATATTTTTAAGTAAACAAAGAAATATTAAGATTAAAACTTTATGAAAATATTATTGAATGAGTAATAATATTTGTTTTAAGCATTAATAAATGATTAAGATATTATTAAAATGGCTAATAATATTAGATTAAAATATTATTAATGATATGAGAATTAAAATATTATTAAGAGATTAATAATATTAGATTAAAGTATTATTGGATGATTAAAATATTATTAAGATGTTAATAATATTAGTAAACGAATAAAAGTGTTATTAGTGGACTAATAATACTAAGAGGTGAATTAAATATTATCAAGATTAATTATATTAAGTGTCTTATAGGATTTACGATAGTTTATTAACTTATGTGTGCTATGTGATTTGCTTAATTGTTAAATAAATAGCATAAGTAAGCGTATCGATATACAACTACGCAGTACTAATTAGTAGATCGACGTTATCAATGTTAGGTTCTTCAAGGCCAATTAGTTAAAGCTAGAATTATTTGTAGCTGAGCAGACATGCAAGTTCCCTAACTCAAACTCGAGTTATGATTTTTGAAGCATGTTAGTGAATAATTATTGTTGATTATTCACATCTATACTGGTTATTGAGATTTGCACCTTGTGCAATTGAATTCCTATTCTATTGTTATCGAATTGTGAATTAGATTAAAGTTCTTTCAAGCATGAACTGTTTATGAGATAGATCTATGCTATTTGTATCAGTTAGATCAAGCATATCTAAATTTGTGAAATCAAATGTATTTTAAAAGCTGTTCTTATTAATTTGCTATAGTAAGAACTCTTGGCTGAGAAAATGATAAATTTGATTAAGGCATGATATCAATGCTGGTTTATTAAGTGTTTATGCATAAATCACGGGGTATGAAAGACTGATCCCCTTGATTACCAAAACTTTTTAAGAGGTCCAGTTTAAATGCTGAGAACCTTGGCAAATGTCTATGGTTATTTTCAACTACTCAGTAACTGTCATTCAATTATTCGAATATTCAATTATTGACTATTAATTCATGTTTCTTCACAATTTTATACTGTCGTTGAACATTGAAAGCGAAACTTCCTTCTATTCATAATATATTTCTCTTGTGTATAAACTTGCTAAGCAAATTAGTTGTTTACCCTTGCTATATCATGATCTTCATTTCAGCTAAGGTAGAAACGTCTAAAGGGGACAAAGGAAAAGAGAAGGTGCAAGAGTAGTTGCCTGATATGGCTTATGTACTAGTTTATCTTAAATGTTATCTGGTTATGTGAACTCTTATTGTATTAAGAGTATGTTTTAAATTAAGGTTAAAGAACATTGGGACCATGATTGTAAGACTTTATTACTATTTCGATAAACAATGTATGTTTATTATTTCGCATCAGTTAGAAAGTATGTTTGTTGTTGAGTATCGTGAACACCGAATTCGAGGTTAGGAAACCCAGATTTGGGGGTGTCACAGGTTGGTATCAGAGCTATAAGTTATAAACCTTAGGAGAAAGAGTCCTTAGGCTATAACCTGAGAGAATGTAGAGGAATGGAAGGGGATAGAACTCATATAGAGTTATTTTTGGGTAGAAATTTATTATGATCTTAAAATTGAGGATTTGGATCATACGTTGGTGTTATTAAGCTTATGGATAATTTAAGGAATGTGTATTGATGAGATAATATGGTAAAGTGAAGACCATTAAGTATGGACGATCCATTGTAAACTGTAGTTATAGATATTCGAGGTAATTAGATTAATCATTTGATGCTATTGATCAATTATGTGGCTATTGATCAATTTTTGTGGCTATTTATTAGATAAGATATTGGAGTGATGTTGTATGGAGTTTCTTTGTGATGAAAGAAAGAAAGGTTAAGTCTAAGAGTTATAAGACCTTTGTGAGTCGTAATGAATGAAGAATAGTGGTTAATGTATATGTACTAGTATATCTATGCATGTAAGAAATGTGAATCTCAGTTTTTGTACAGCTAGCAGTATATTTGTTGTAAGTCCCAACTTTGTGTAAGTTGTGGAGTAGTTATGTGAATCCCATCTTGTTGTTAGTAACAGAGGGATAAGTGGATATCAGGAATGCTATATGATGTAAGTAGTACGAAGTACTAAGATGAGCTTATTAGTATTTATTAAAGGTGCCTTGAGGTGATATGATGATGATGCATCCCCACTTTTCAGATCTAGGGGAATACAATTCTTATTAATCCCATTTTTTGTGTCTTAATGGGATAGTTATCATTTATAGGAATATGCCGAAATTATAAGTGTTTGACACACTAAGGGGTGTATGAATATAAATGTGGTATTATTATTACATGATTGATTATGATCGATTTGTGCTTTGACTCTTAAATGATAACATCAGTAGAATTTTGCATGATGTGTAAAACAAGAAGGATTTATGTAAGGTTTTGTTTAGAACAAATAATGCCGTCAAGGAGACAACCCCGATACACGAGGGTGGAAAAGTCAGTGAATAACGAGGAGGGTCAGACTGACCCCAAGAGGACCTTTGCGAACTTGTTAGAGGAAACGATGCAAGGCAGACCAGCCATTACGGTTATTCGGCCATGAAGTCATATGACGAACTTTACGGGTTTCAAATTACTAGGACCACCGGAGTTTCATGGGAATAGGGATCCGAGTGAAGCCCAGACATGGGTAGAAGAAATGGAGAAAGTTTTCAAGGTCGCAAGAGTGACCGAGGAACAGAAGACTTCGTTTGCCATTTTCATGAGGAAGGGTGAGTTAAATTACTGGTGGAAGGCGAATAGAAGCCGAGCTGGGGAAGGCACAACTGCGTGGACTCGTTTTAAGGAGCTGTTTTTCGAAAAATTACTTTCTAGAAAGCACGCAGGCAAGTATGGAGATAAAGTTCTTGGAACTGAAGCAAGATGATATGTCGGTAGCAGAGTACGCAACGAAGTTTAACGAACTAGCTAGGTTTGCTCCACACTAAGTGGACACTGGAGCTAGGCGAGCAAAGAGATTTGAACAAGGGTTGAAGCCCTGGGCGTATAGTAAGGTTGTGGTTTTGCAGATCAACACATTTCCTACGTTACTTAAGGAAGCAATCGTTGCCGAGGAGGAAATGAAGCGTTAACAAAGTACAACCAAAATTAGAAAAGCCATGATGGTCACAAGGAAGATAGCCGTGGGGGAAGTAACCTGAATAAAAGAAAAGGGATCGATAGCCAATCTTGCGGAGGCAACAAGTCTGGAGGAGAGGCTAAGAAGGGTATATTCGTCCTAGTGTATCTCCGTAGGGAGCGTCAGTTCTGTTCGTAAAGAAGAAGGATGGATTGTTAAGGTTCAGTATCGACTACAGGGAGTTGAACAAAGTTACGATTAAGAATAGGTATCCACTGCCCAGGATAGACGGTCTGTTTGATCAACTCAAGGGAGCGAAATACTTTTCAAAGATTGATTTAAGGACGAGCTATCATCCACTAAGGGTGAGACAAGAGGATATCCCGAAGACGGCATTTAGAACTCGTTATGGACATTTCGAGTTTCTGGTTATGTCATTTGGACTGACAAATGCACCAGCAGTATTCATGGATATGATGAACAGAGTGTTCAAGCAGTACTTGGACAAGTTCGTGGTAGTATTCATCGATGACATCTTGGTGTATTCAGTGACAGAGGAAGAACATGCTGAACATCTAAGGATTGTTTTGGAGGCATTAAGAAGGGAGAAGTTGTACGCGAAATTTTTCAAAGTGTGAATTTTGGTTGCAAAGGGTGCAGTTTCTAGGTCACGTCATTGACCGGGATGGCGTTTCGGTAGACCCAGCCAAGGTGGAAGCTGTTATCAATTGGGAGCAGTCGAAGACGCCGACGGAGGTCAGGAGTTTCCTAGGGTTAGCGGGATACTATCAGAGATTCATCCAGGATTTCTCGAAGATAGCATCATCGTTGACCAATTTAACCAGAAAGATGGTAAAGTTCGTTTGGACGGAGAAGTGCGAGGAGAGTTTCATGGAGCTGAAGAAGAGACTTAGCCAAGCACTAGTGTTGGCTTTACCGGACGACACTGGAGGTTTTGTAGTGTACAGTGATGTGTCACACAAAGGTCTTGGTTGTGTGCTAATGCAGCACGGCAAGGTCATTGCGTACGCTTCACGTCAGCTAAAGGACTATGAGAAGGGATACCCGACTCATGATCTGGAGTTAGTAGCAGTAGTGTTCGCCTTGAAGATTTGGAGGCACTACTTATATGGGGAGAGGTGTGAGATATATACAGATCACAAAAGTCTGAAATATATCTTCACTCAGAAGGAGCTGAATATGAGGCAGCGCCGATGGTTAGAATTGATCAAGGATTACGACTGTGATATTTTGTACCATTCGGGCAAAGCAAATGTAGTGGCAGATGCCCTGAGTAGGAAAGGCAGAGAGAAATTAATGAGGCTCACAACTCAGGCAGAGTTGATAAAAGAGTTCGAACGTCTGGAATTGGAGGTTAAGTATCCGAGGGAGACGGACGGAAAATTGTTTACAGTGACAGCGAGCCCGACCCTATTGGATCAAATTAAGGAGGCTCAAGAAAAGGATGAGGATTATGATTCAATAAAGAAACGAATTGCCGAAGGCGAGGAGCTTAAGTATAAGATTGGTAGCACTGAGTTGCTAAGGTTTGAAGGGAGAGTCTGGGTACCATTGGATCTGGAATTGAGGGAAGAAATCATTCAGGAAGCTCACAGCACGAAGTACTCAGTACATCCCGGGTGCACAAAGATGTACCAGGATTTGCGACGAAATTTTTGGTGGCCGAATATGAAACGAGAAGTGGCAGAGTGCGTCAGCCGATGTGTGACATGCCAGCGGATTAAAGCAGAGCACCAACGACCAAGTGGACTACTTTAACCACTAGAGATTTCGGAGTGAAAGTAGGAGCACATCACAATGGACTTTGTGGTGGGACTGCCACCAACTCATAAGGGTTTAGACGCCATCTGGGTAATTGTGGATCGTCTAACCAAGTCTGCTCATTTTCTGCCAATCAAGATACGGTACAATCTGGAGCAATTAGCAAAGATTTATGTGAAAGAGATAGTGTCACGACATGGAGTGCCGATATCAATTGTATCTGACCGAGATCCGCGCTTCACGTCAAATTTTTGAAAAAGTCTGCAAGCAAGAATGGGGACGCAGTTGAGGTTGAGTACAGCGTATCATCCTCAAACCGATGGCCAGAGCGAGCGAACGATTCAGACCTTAGAAGATATGTTGCGGGCAGTCATGATGGATTTAAAGGGCAGCTGGGATGACCATTTGCCACTGGTGGAGTTTGCTTACAACAATAGCTATCATGCCAGTATCGGCATGCCACCGTACGAAGCGTTATATGGAAGGAAATGTTGAACCCCGATGTGTTGGGACGAGGTTGGGGAGCGAAGGTTGCTGGGACCAGAAATGGTGCAGTAGACTACAGACATCGTGCGGCTGATCAAAAACCGTCTGGTAGTAGCTCAAGATTGCCAGAAGAAATATGCCGACTTATATCGTCAGAAGCGGGACTTTGAAGTTGGTAGCTTTGTATTTTTGAAGGTCTCTCCTTGGAAAGGAAAGATCCGGTTTGGGAAGAAGGGCAAATTGAGCCCTAGGTTCATAGGACCGTTCGAGATTTTGAGGTGAATCGGCGAGGTGGCGTACGAGGTAGTGTTACCTCCTGAACTTGAGCACATTCACAACGTGTTTCATGTGTCAGTGTTGCGGCCGTATAAACCAGGCTATAAGCACGTTATCTCCTATGAACCAATCCAAGTCGAGAAGGACTTAACGTACGAGGAAGTTCCTGTCCAGATACTCGATAGGAAGGAACAGAAGCTGAGGAACAAGACCATCCATTATGTCAAGGTTCTCTGGAGGAATCACGCAGTCGAAGAAGCTACGTGGGAACTCGAAGAGAAAATGAAAGCGAATTATCCGTTTTTATTTGAGTAACCCTATTTTTGCAATTTCAAGGACGAAATTTTTATAAGGGGGGAGGGATGTAATGCCCGTGAATTTTGAACGTCATTATTAATTAAATATAATTTTAATTTTAATGAGTTAACTTTGTGTTCTTATTTAAACCTTTGGGGTATTGGTGGATTATGTGACTATGTGATTTATTGATATAAATTTGTGTTAAGAGAATCACTAGTAGTATATTTAAACTAGTGAGCAAACCCTAAGGCTTTATATCCATAAAGTTGACAAGGTATTTACTAAATTAAGTATTCAGGTAAATTGAATATAGTTAGTAAATAAAGTGTGTGGGTTAATTAATGAAAGTAGTTGTTAATGAGATATGGTCCAAATTGGATAATAATAATTAATAGTTAAGTTAGTAATTTACTTACTAATTGACTAAGTTACTTAATTAATGAACCTAGTCCAATCATTTATATTAATCATGGATTTAGGTATTAATTGTGTGGTTTATTAAATGAGCTATCATGGGGTTAAATTAAATGACCCAATATTGCATTAAATAGATTTGAATTTTTATTAGCCTAATCATTTAAATTGGAAGCCCAATGGTATTTAATGTATAATCCAAAATCTAGCCCACTTGGTAATTTAAAGGTGTAACATTAAATGATTAATTGTAGCATGTTGGGGACAATATTTTTGGGACACAACCCCTAGCATTTTTGATAATGAGAGAAAGATGAGAGCAAGTTGCTTTTCAAATTATTACTTTAATTAAAGTATTATGTAGCTTGTCTTGGAGGTTGTGTGCTAGACTTAGTGGTGTAGCCTCCTAAGTTGTCACAATAGCCACCCTACTTGCTAGCTCATGATGGGATAGTATATTAGATATAATTACTATATCTAATAATATTAATAGTATACTTTCACAATTAGCCACCCTACATAAAGACTACATACTAGTTTAATAATGGTAAAATGTATACTTACATTTTCTATATGTAATATTATTGTAAGTATGCCTCCCTTGGTTAGTCATTTGAGAGAGAAAACTTACATTTTATTTCCTTCATCTCCTTAGAGAGTGAGAGCTTAGAGAGGAAAAGAGAGTGAGATTAGTATAGTTCATGCATCCCAAGTTCATTACATACTTTGGTAGATCAAGGAGTGTAGCTACAAGATCAAGGTGAAACTCTAAACCATTTTCTTCTTTCTTACTTTGTTTTATTTTCATAATTTTTGAGAGGTTTTGTTCTAAGACTCAAGAATCATTAGATCTTCATGCTTCATGTATAGATCTAATCCTCTTGAGTGTTAGAATGGAGATTCAAAGGAAGAAAATGAACTTATGTTCTTAATTAAAGGGTAAAAACCCTAGCTTTTCTTCACTTGGATCACCCATAACTTGAAATCTATAACTTGGATTTGTGATCCGTCAAAAGGGGGTGCTAGGTACATGAGTTAGATAGTAAACCCAAGTGGTAGAACACAAATTCCTCAAGTTTTGTAGCCATGGGGGCTGTTTTCCCCGAAACAGTCCTCTTAAAGTCTTAAAACCAAGAAAGCCTGCTGACCCCATTTTTCCTAAGGCTGTTTCGGCCAGTTCTGGACCTTCTAAAATTTTGGAAACAATCAGGGAGGTAGCTTAAGAAGTTATATACATGTAAAAAATAGAACGGTCACGTTTGATGTGTGGTTTGTGTGTAATGGGTTTTACCGTGAAGGACTCCTAAATATTCTTACCCGGATTACTCACTGTGTATACCTAGGAAAAATATGAAATTTTTACAGTATCAGAATATTATGAGCAAAACTCGATTTATGAGAGTGTACCCTGAAAATATCAGAATATTATGAGCAAAACTCGATTTATGAAAAATGTAACAAGATTCGGAGGTTCTGAGTACTTTAAATATAGTAAATCACTTTCTAAAATTTCAGGAAAATTTGTGGATCATTGTTGGATAATATACTATCCAGATCCAGAGGATAATAATTTTCAGAACCTATTTGCTATTTTTCATAATAATGTTATAGTTATGGTTAAAAGAAAATAAATGGTTAAATGATGTCATAAATAAGAAAAATATGATTTTTAAGCTTGGATACTCCTAATATTATATATTCTGACTATTGAGGGGTATTTTGGTAATATTTAATGACAAATAATATTTATGACCTTTTATGGGTAGTAAAGGAGTTGTTTAATAAAGGGTAAAACAATTAGAATAAATTGTTTATTCGCCTAATAACTTATTAAAATATTTCTATGATATTTGTAATATAAGAATTCGATATTTTTAAGTAAACAAAGAAATATTAAGACTAAAACTTTATGGAAATATTATTGAATGGGTAATAATATTTGTTTTAAGCATTAATAAATGATTAAGATATTATTAAAATGGCTAATAATATTAGATTAAAATATTATTAATAATACGAGAATTAAAATATTATTAAGAGATTAATAATATTAGATTAAAGTATTATTGGATGATTAAAATATTATTAAGATGTTAATAATATTAGTAAACGAATAAAAGTGTTATTAGTGGACTAATAATACTAAGAGGTGAATTAAATATTATCAAGATTAATTATATTAAGTGTCTTATAGGATTTACGATAGTTTATTAACTTATGTGTGCTATGTGATTTGCTTAATTGTTAAATAAATAACATAAGTAAGCGTATCGATATACAACTACGCAGTACTAATTGGTAGATCGACGTTATCAATGTTAGGTTCTTCAAGGCCAATTAGTTAAAGCTAGAATTATTTGTAGCTGAGCAGACATGCAAGTTCCCTAACTCAAACTCCAGTTATGATTTTTGAAGCATGTTAGTGAATAATTATTGTTGATTATTCACATCTATACTGGTTATTGAGATTCGCACCTTGTGCAATTGAATTCCTATTCAATTGTTATTGAATTGTGAATTAGATTAAAGTTCTTTCAAGCATGAACTGTTTATGAGATAGATCTATGCTATTTGTATCAGCTAGATCAAGCATGTCTAAATTTGTGAAATCAAATGTATTTTAAAAGCTGTTCTTATTAATTTGCTATAGTAAGAACTCTTGGCTGAGAAAAGGATAAATTTGATTAAGGCATGATATCAATGCTGGTTTATTAAGTGTTTATGCATAAATCACGGGGTATGAAAGGCTGATCCCCTTGATTACCAAAACTTTTGAAGAGGTCCAGTTTAAATGCTGAGAACCTTGGCAAATGTCTATGGTTATTTTCAACCACTCAGTAACTATCATTCAATTATTCGAATATTCAATTGTTGACTATTAATTCATGTTTCTTCACAATTATATACTGTCGTTGAACATTAAAAGCGAAACTTCCTTCTATTCATGATATATTGTGTATAAACTTGCTAAGCAAATTAGTTGCTTACCCTTGCTATATCATGATCTTCGTTTCAGCTAAGGTAGAAACGTCTAAAGGGGACAAAGGAAAAGGGAAGGTGCAAGAGTAGTTGCCTGATATGGATTATGTACTAGTTTATCTTAAATGTTATCTGGTTATGTGAACTCTTATTGTATTAAGGGTATGTTTTAAGTTAAGGTTAAAGAACCTTGGGACCATGATTGTAAGACTTTATTACTATTTCGATAAACAATGTATGTTTATTATTCCGCATCAGTTAGAAAGTATGTTTGTTGTTGAGTATCGTGAACACCGAATTCGAGGTTAGGAAACCCGAATTTGGGGGTGTTACAATTACCCAGGTTTATCATACCTTAGGGCCTGCTCCTGCCCTGGGTTCCATCACTTATGGGGATTATCCAATAAGCCAATGTATTGGGTTCATGCCCAATCATTTCATCACTTGTAGGGGATTGCCCTACAAGCCCGTGTCTTGGGTTCACGCCCATCCATTCATCAATTATTGGGAGTTTCCCCTATGAGCCAATGTCTTAGGGGGTTGCTCTAGATTTTCCATCACTTATGGAGGAGTGCTCTATAAGCCCGTGTCTTAGGAATGGAGTCCCAGCCTCACCTTAACATTAATGGGTGATCAGTCCATTAATGTTTGGTATATAGGATTATCAATATAGGTTTATAGGATTATCAAGGGTTCACATTTCCCCTTCGTTTAGGAAGGATAGGTTTTCAATAGGTTCTTAGGGCAAGGCCCAAGATATAATATAGGATTATATATCCTTCTCCCTTTGGAGACTTTGCATTATGGTTCAATCAAGATACATTTAATCAATGTAGGTTTTCTTAGGGCAACAACTTAGCCCTGGATATATAAGGTTCCTTTAGATAGGTTTTATTAAGGTCAACGTCCATGAGCATCATCTCAGCCCTAGGTAGACAAGGCTTCTTTCATTAAGAATACATGTTCATCCTCAGGGCTACATCTTAGCCTTGGCAAATGAGGTTTATTATCTTAATTCTATCATTGGGAAATGTCTTAATACTTAACCATTGTATTATTGTTGTATTTTATCCTTATTTCTCTTAATGTCACATAGGTTAATATTCCATTTAGGCAATCAAATATCCAAAAGTTACCTGCCATGTCAAACATTCAAGGTTTTATTTCCATGTAGACAATCAATTATTCAAAGGTTGTCTTGCCATGTAGGCACTTAAATATTCTAAGTTTCCAGTACCATATAGGCAGTCAAAACATTCAACTGTTATGAGTTGTTAGTTTTCCATTGGCCTCCGTATGTGACCATTTTTGGGTACCAACACTTATTTTTGCTGCTCTTATAAAGCTCAAATAAAGTGTGAGGGAATTATATCTTGTATATCCCTGTTATTGATCTTTGTCTCATGTTGGTTGGGGGTAACATGGTTTTGGAAGTCTTTATTCATTACCTTCATTTTCATGCTTCATTTTCATGTGGCCACTGATAAATGAAGGACCCTGCTTGGAAGCCCGATATGGCTCCGGTTTGACTAAGCTTGACTCGAACTCAAACTTGAACAATATGGTATTCGGCTCATATCCTGCTTTGATTAAGCCCGACGCAAGAAAACATGATTCATTTAATATTTAAATATTATTTTTTTACTTTTACTGAAAATTAACTGAGTTGGACTTAAAATCATCTAGACTCGGTTCTTAAGTCCAGCTCGAACTTGAGCCTGACTCGTTTTCTACGAGTCGAGTTCGTACAACAAATCCAAGCTCATTAAAACTCAACTCGATTTGACTTATTTGACTTTTAAACAAGATCGAACTTCTTAACTTATCTAACTTTAAACGAATTCAAACTTTACAAGTTTAAACTCCCCAACTTGACTAGTTTACAACTCTTTACCACATTTTCATACATTTGTCACTAATGTTTCATGACACATTTTTATTACACTGTCCATTAAAGTTTGTTTGTTCTAATTTTCTTTTTAGTTTGTCCAAATCTATTTGTTATATTGTCATCGTAATACTATTTTTGACCTTATTTTTTCAGTATTATCCTCATTTAACTCTATAAAAAAATCATAGAAATAATATGACACACATTAAAAAAAGTAGTACTATTAACTTTGACATTAAAAATACAATCACAATCCCTTTTTTCTCTTTTCTATTTTATTATTCTAACAAAGAGTTAAGAGATAATAGATTAAGTAAGATAAATAATTTAGGGATATTTTTTTTAATAGGCGTATATTACTCCTTCTGTCCCTTAATATAAATCGTTTTAGAGAAGTATTTTTATTTCTTAATATATATCGTTTGAGAATTTTAAGTATTAATTGTTTAATTTTCAATATTACTCCAAATATTAAATAACATTCTATTTTTTTAATATAAAAATAATATAAATAATTAATATTATATTTAATATTATACAATTATTTTTTTAATACTTATGTATAACTCTGAACCAACTTATTTTAAGTAACTGAGGGAGTATTATATTGGGACACCTATCACAAGTTACCTTTACCTTGTCAAAATAACTCAAGACCACATATTTGATACGTGTACTTATATGTTATAAATGCCATAAGAGAACAGAATACTGCGTGCAAATTGATATATTTGATGTGATGTACATTAAGTAATTAGAAAGAAATGACATTAATGACAAAGCCTTAATAGTGTCAGGATCGAGTGTGGCGCATTACTTGTACTGGTCAGTCATTTTTGCCTTGAGTAGGACTAGGGGTCAAGTTCTATCCTTCTCTTCTTTGTAAAAAGGTAATACCAGGGCTCTTAAATTTTTTATATGTCATTATAATATTAGTTAAATAGATCTTTTGTGATAAATTATGTCATAAATTATTATTAAAATATTTAATATCATGTTATTTAAGATCAAAAATTTAAAACCCGTAACACTACTCTTTATAAAATGATGATTAAATAAGAGGTCAAATGATGTTGCGAGTGTATTAGCACATAAAAGGAACTTAGTCAACATACAACAGCAAATACTACGTCCGTTTCAGAATTAAAAATAAATTTTGATTTTTTAAAATCAATTCGTAAAATACTAAAACTCAAAATTAATATAATTTTGTTTTAATTTTGAAAAAAACAAAGATGATAATTAGTAGTAATTTATAGTTAGTTTTCAATTGTTATATTTATTTGTATTAAAACTAAATAACTTTATACTAATTTTAAATTTTAAAATTTTATAAATGTATTTAAAAAGTCAAAATATATCTTTAATTTTGAAATAAATATAATAATAAATAAACAAAACTGCAACTGAAGCGATTGAAACGGTCCAGGTCATCCACCAAAGAAGTTATCAGGTAACGGATCAATCAAAATGACCCGATTCCCAAAAATTAGAGGACTGTTCGAGTGTTTCCAGATAATTATTTTGAATTTTGCAATTGTGTTTACTGACTATTTATACACAATTTGTATATCTAATCTCTTACAATTAATAAAATTGAAAAATGGTATTTTAATTATACTTTTTTATTTATGCTCTACTATTGAATAAAGTTTATTCCATTTTGAATATATAATAAAATATAAATAAGTTATTTTTGAGTGCATTTCCCTAGTATAAATCCTAAAAAAGAGTATAGCATCCGGATTTTGTCACCCAAAATGTTCGGAACAAATATATGTAAAGAAATCCATTCTACTTATGTTGTGGTCTAAATTCAATAATTTTTTACCAGTAGTATTATAATGTAATGGAAATTATATGATTCATAATTCATCTCTCATCGATTCATCACACTAACGCAGCGCACACTTAATTGGTCAACAAATAAATTAGATCATCTCTTTATTTAAAATATTAACCTATTATATTGAGATTTCACTATATTTATTAAATTATTTACACTCTTTTGAATTTATCCAGTGTGAAATTCATATAAAATATCTCAATATATAAGATGTAGAGTTGTCAACAATCACTAATTATAGATGAAAATCAAACCTAACTTTTAATATTATATTTGAATTGAATGAATAAAATATTTTTTTATCTCAAAGTGCATATTTTTCGACAATTATCTCAAGTGTATATTTGATCACCGGCTGTGATGGATAATAAGATAATATGATATAATTATTATGTTCATCCATTTCATTAGAATTAATCTCATTTCATCACATTCTCAATAAAATAAAAATCAATAAAACATAATAAATTTTTATTTTATCAAAATAATTTATCAATCAGAAGTATCACCAAGTATACTTTTTTTCATTTTTTTAATTTTTAATTTTATTAATTTCATTCTTTCGATCAAAACTTATCATAAAGTAAACGACATACCTAACACTAAATCTATGGATTGATATCATATAGTATCTCCATTCCACATAATAAGTGACTTTTTAGAAGAAAAAATTTGTTTCAATTTATTTGTCGTTTACAACTTTTAGGAGAATAAATTATTTACTTTCTCATATCATCTTTAACTTCTCTTATTGTCCCAAAAAATTTTATTCCTTATATTAATAGTTTTTAATTTCTCATACAGGGGTAGTGATGAAATTTCATACAAATTTTAATTATTAAATGATAATATTAAATTACTTTCTTAATTTATGTGCATGAAGCTAAAAACGACACTTAATATCCAACCGAGACAGTATCAACATAATAACACTTGTTACATTGAATAAATACTTCGTGAAGTATATCGGGACATCCCGGGTCATAAAGATCCGAGTGCCGCACATTCATCCGCGTGTCAATGAAACCCAAGGACGTGTCCCAATTCTAATGACACCCCACCTCCAAAAATGGTAATTTTCCCAGAGGTGGCGTTCTGTTCTGCTTCTATACAATACACAGCAAAATCATCACCCCTATCGTCATACCAAAATAATCATCCAGAATTCTCCAGGATTATCATCTTCCCACTAGAACACTCCCCCTTCTAATGGAACCCATTTACAATCCCTATAAATCCTGTTCATAACTCTACATTTCCACCATACCCAGAAGCAGAAATTAACAAATCCCAGTTTATTTCATATTAGAGGAAAAGAGGAGAGAGAAATGGCGGAAGTGAAGAACAAGCAGATAGTGTTGAAAGATTACGTTGATAGTGGGTACCCCAAAGAGACAGATTTCATTACAAAAACTGAAACTATTAAGCTAAAGGTACCAGAGGGCTCAAATGGGGTTTTGGTGAAAAATCTCTACTTGTCTTGTGATCCTTATATGAGAACTCGTATGACCAAGACTGAAGGCCACTATATTGAGTCGTTCACTCCGGGTCAAGTAATTTTAATCTCTATTACATATGTCATGCTTTATTTTGATATTAATACTTATTTTATTGTGTTAAATAGATTATGGTTATAAGTTGTTATTTACTGTTCTAAGTGTTTGGTTGTGATTTATTTTTCAGTTTATAAATTGCTTTTTAAAAATATTAATTTTTTATTTCTCAAAACATAACATGAAGATCTCAGTAGTATTTACATATTATTTTAATTTATAAATTATTTTAGTCATATACCTTTTAATTTTATTTTAACTTATAAGTTGGTGTCATTTTTTTAAAATTTAAAAGTCATTATTTACAATGACTTATAAATTTTTAAATTTTAACTTATAAATTATTTTAAAATAACTCGTTCCCGAACATGTCTGTCACTACTTGATAAATAAGCATAATATGTATACTCTTATTCATACTTAGTCCTACTTGGCACACATGCGCGCACAATTTAAAAGCTGCAAAATATTTTATTACGTAACTTCTTGTGTCAGATAATTGTAGAAATGAGGGAGAATTAAGAGATAAAATAAGAATTGGATGATATCAGAAAATAGTTCTTATAGCATAAGGTGTTACACTTTTTACCAGAAAATGGTTTTTTTTTTGTTTTTTTTTTCCTAGATAATATAGATGACATAATTTTTTGGCTAAAATGGGTTAACTATGACTAATAAACATGGTAGTGCCTAGTGTAGAGGGTTTTGACGCTATTAGTTAATCGGGTCGTCTAATCCTCTTGGTGTTGAGGATTTTGACACGATTAAGGTCAGAAACTGATACTAAAACTGCTTAACCCAACAGGATTTCTATAATTTTTCCAAATTATCATAAAACTCGTTTTCTGAAAGAAAATACTAAAGTTCAATGGTTTATGGAGTATTAAGCCCATATCTCCTCCAAGCCTGTCCATAGCTATTGATAGTGATGGTAGGCTAATGACCTTTTTTAAGCCAACACATTTTTGTCATTGAAATATAGCACAAAAGCATGAGATTTAAAATTAATATCTCCTCCAAGTCTGTGCATAGCTATTGCCTATTGGTAGTGATGTTTAATGACCTTTTTTAAGCCAACACATTTTTATCATTGAAATATAGCATAAAAGCGTGAAATTTAAAAAAAAAAATTGTACACAGTCCCCTGCTGATAATACTAAACTATTTCTCTGAAGAGGTTGTACATGTAGTACTGCTCTGTGAACAGTGTTACAGGCGAGGCTGGCAAGCGGTACATGTTTAGTACCATTAACTATTTCATGGACTTGTTTGAATTTTTTTAAATCTCATCAGTTTATTTTATAAATGCTGGCTATGAATTGGTCCCCTGTATTAATTAGACGAGTATAATTGTATTTTTATATGAGGATATGCCAACAGAGGACTAGGGATAGATGTAAATGATGCTTACTTAGGATCATAAGTATGTATATGTATTGGTGACCTTTTGTTGATAATGACTTGCAGCCTATTGTCGGATATGGCGTGGCTAAAGTTTTGGAGTCGGGGAATCCAAATTTCGAAAAAGGTGACTTGGTTTGGGGGTTTACTGGATGGGAAGAGTACAGCCTCATTAAAGATACAGAATATCTGATTAAAATTGAGCACACGGATGTGCCTCTTTCCTACTATACAGGATTGCTGGGTAAGTCTTGTTACTTTCTATATTATGGTTATTATGTAACCCTTACTGTGAATCGCTACTTGCACAACAAAGATTGTAAGGGAAGGGTCATTACTCGTATTAGTTGAGGGTGATGGAGAGACGACTTGGGTATCTCTTCAATCTTCTGTAGTTAGTATTTCTTTTTGCCTTAACTTTTTTCTGGGATTGGAGGACAAACGCTTCGTGATAAGCCTTAGAAATTGAGTTGGACCAAGTAGCTTTGTATCATGCTTGCTAGGATGTTTTATAGACTTGGAAAACTGCTTTGTTATTAGTCGTTTCGGTACACAAGAATACTATGTCCAGAATTAGTTTTGGATAAAACACCTTAACTGCTTGGTTTTTGTTTTATTCTATTATAGCTCATACAAGCTTCTTCTGTTGAAATCTGAACTGGTTTGCATCACCATTAAATGTTCCTTAATAGACAGGTGACAGCATAAAGCCATGAACATTATAAGCATTATGTCTTCTTTTCATACAATTTTTTTCAAGAGGAAATATGGTATTCAGCAAATTTGAACATTTTCACATCAGTTATATAATATCAACTCTAAGTAAACCTCTTCACACGTGGATGTCCAAAATCCGGACATCTCATCTGCATCATTCCATAGTAGTGAAATTATGTCAAGCTGAACAATGTACGACATAGAATACATAATTCAAGGGAGAAAGGGGAAAGATAGGTAGGTTAGGTGGAGAGGGATCTTCCTCCTTCTTACTTGTGTGGTTTGCAGCCTGTTAAACCATGTACACATGTATGCTGCTTGTTTGTTGCATATCAATATATGTATCAGTAGATTACAAAACCGTGGCTGTGCTGCCATCTCTAATTACATGTACAATGCTCATCACTATTATCGTTATTTTTAGCTAGGTTTATTGCTCATTAATTTCTCTCATGTTATAGGTATGCCTGGTTTGACTGCTTATGTTGGTTTCTACGAGGTGTGTTCTCCGAAGAAAGGAGAGACTGTTTTTATTTCAGCAGCATCCGGAGCAGTTGGTCAGCTTGTTGGGCAGTTTGCAAAGTTGTTGGGCTGCTATGTTGTTGGGAGTGCTGGAAGCAAAGAAAAGGTTGGTGCACTTGAAGTGCTCATTTTGTCTAGTCATTTTAACCAAGCTTATCAAACATAAACAGTGTTGCAGTAAACAAATCTACCTATATATATATATATATATATATATTACCCTTCCCTAGTTATTTTGATGAGGGCATGGTTTATAATTGAATTAACTTTTAGTTAGTTGAAGTTTACCAATTGTTTTTATCATTCAATGGTTACAAGTTTGGGCTGTGTAGGTAATCCAGACCATAGTATAATGTAAGATTGACTAGCTTCTATGTTTTTGTGAACTGTTTTTTTCTTTTTTATAAGGTTGACCTCCTGAAGAATACATTTGGGTTTGATGAGGCTTTTAACTATAAAGAAGAGGAAGACCTGGTTGCGGCTTTGAAAAGGTGAGTATCTATTTTTCGTTCCCTAAAGGATCATGATCTAATAAACTGTTTTTTATGCTAAGTGGAAGTTCTTGTTACATAGAGTTAGCATGAATCTATGTTCAATTTTAAAATTCCTCCTACCTTTTTGCCCGTAAGAATAGTTCTATAACTGGTATGGTAATAATTCTTTTAGGTTATTTTTGTTTATAAGGATTATTTTCAAGGAATTACACTCCCATGTAATATTGTCCTTGGCTTCAAAATTAGTAATCATGTCAATATTTTATCCTTTTAAAAGATAACCGTGTGTTTGTTTAGAGGGCATTATATGTGGGATAGTTAAAACAAGAGTATTTTTTGTAAATCTTTGTAATGCTAAGGGCCGGCTTACTTAATATCTAAGGGGGAGGACACAAAATAGACCCCATTTTAGGGTATTATATTAGTACTAGGACTAATAATCCATCCTTCATATACAAATTTAGAAACAAGCATGTGATTAATACTTTAAAAGACTAAATAGTCCTATCTCCTTGTTAATCCTTGCAAACAAACATATATAGTCTTAGTATATCTGATGTTAAAAATGACCAACGTGAAAAATGAATCTAGATGCTTAGGCTGGTTTATTTCCATCACCTTATTTTTTTGTTGCTATTTATTTTTATTAGGTACTTTCCTGATGGAATCGACATTTACTATGAAAATGTTGGAGGAAAGATACTTGATGCAGTACTCGCTAACATGAGAAACCATGGACGCATTGCAGCTTGTGGGATGATCTCACAATACAACCTTGATAAGCCTGAACCTGTATACAATTTGGCAAACGTTATTTGGAAACGAATTCGCATACAAGCAAATAACGAATTCGCATACAAGGATTTAACGTATTCGATCACTACCCCCTCTATCCCAAGTTTCTGGATTTGGTTCTGGCTCATATAAAGGAAGGGAAGATAAAATACATTGAAGACATAGCCGAAGGCCTTGAGAGCTGCCCTGCAGCTCTGGTTGGGCTTTTCTACGGCCTCAATGTCGGAAAGCAAGCGGTGGCTGTTACTCATGAATCAGTATCAAGTAGATAGTTGTCTTGCCTTGTAAATAGAATAAAACATACTGCTCATGTAGGTTTTGTTTTCCCATGTTTTTGTGTTAACGTAGAGTTGTTTGTTCTTAGAAAGTCCAGTCTTATGTACTCATGTATTGTAATGTGTTTCTCAAATAAAGTGTGGAGGAGTATGTCTTATTTGTCTTTAAATGATCTGGGTGTAGAGCTGATTGTTTTGTGAAACATGTTTTTGGATTTCATCGATATCATCATCTTTTCATTAAATTATTTTCAGCACTCAATTTTTTTTTTAATTTACTTCTCTTTTTAAATTGCACACATCCATCCACCTTCCACCACTTCCATGTATGGTCTGGATTCATTGCTTAGAAAATATGTTGACACATTAACAAGAAGATTTTTTGTTTTTTTTTTCCTTTCAATATCACCTTCTAACTACTAATATTATTAATTTTTTATTTTTACAATTGAATTTCTAAACACTCTTTTTAGAAATTTGAAATACAATTCAGAGCTCTTGAAAATTTATTTTAATTAACAATAAGGTCATAAATTCATTTTAATTTACAAAAACGACAGATAAATAGTAAATGTCTCAATAACAAAACGAACTCATAATAGTTGTAAAAAAAAAATTAAAAAAAAATCTCTTTCAAATTCTAATATATATTCCATCAATATCATAACACCTTATATGCTTTTTGGTTTTTGGTTTTTTATGGCTCATAAATTTCTTTTCCTTTTTTTGCCCTTTGCTACTTTAGTTTTTTTTTTTTTTTTTTTTGTCACCTTTAGGTTACCTTCTTACACTAACATTTCTATTTTGTTCTGGCACACAAGAAAATGGTTAATAGTACATGAGTTCAAAATTAAATTTTAGTTTAAGAATCTACTTAAAAATTATTCCAAATATATATAATGTTTATTCAACGATTAAACGAAGTAGATATTCATTCCATTAAACATTTAGGTAAGGACAGATTTGGATCAACTTAGTGTTCTTATTTGATCTGATCAACTGTGTAAGCCGTAGCGTTTCTGCTTGAGCCTCCTAAGAGAAAGACACAAACAGAACTTAGATCGATATGGATTTTAGTTTACTCCAATGCCCCACATTTTGAACCATTTGTCATAAATTTGTCATTTGCATGTAAATTGATGATAAAACAAGAAGCGATATAAAAAAAAATGCTGGATAATTGTAGTCAAAGTTAGAGTTCATTCAGTTTTACTCGCATTTCATCACAAAAAGTTGCTGAAATCTACTAAACATGTTTGGTGTGTTAGATGGCTTTTACGTTTAAACATACTGCTTGGACTCAAAATTAAGTTACACGTCCTTTAAATAAATACTAATAATACTCTATTAATTAGTCTATAGTACTATAAACAAAAATTGTGAGGGGGGATTTTTTTGAGAAAAAAATAGTACTATTTTAAAATAAAATTAAAAAGAAGGAAAAAAAAGAGTATTCTAGAAAACATAAATATTAAAACATTAGACTTATCTCAATACATATACATATATATTGTTTTATGGAAAAATACATATACGTATATACTTCCTCTTTCTTTTTCCACTGTCCTTTTTTATTATTATTAAATGTTCATAACAACACTTGGACATATCTTTTAAAATATAGTCTGAAAATAAATTTTAATCTTTAAAATGTATTTTGAAAATTATTAAAAAATTATTTTTAAATTATATTTTACCACAAACTGTAATAATTCAAAAAGAATATAACTAAATGTGTAAGTGATATTTCTTGGTTGTTTCTTGGATTCATAATGAACATTAGTAGCCATAGGAGGCGGCAGAAGGGTCGACCTATGCCGCCCCCATGCGACTTCTAAAACTTGTCCGAAAAGTTAAGGATTAGTAAAAAAAATTTGAAATAGAATGGATTCGGTCTTATAGGATTAGTAATTTTTTTTGAAATCAAATAGATTCGGTCTTATGCATACGCGATGAATATAATTAAAAAAGAAGCAAACACAAATTGAACACTTGTTATTAATCATACCACCTGAAATTTGAAGTGAAAGGGCTGTTCTTTAAAATTATTGCGCAACTCCTCCCTCCCATTTAGCTAGCCATAATAGGGAGCTCAATTTCAGTTGCATAATCGGCCTTTGTAAATTTATCTTTCTATATATTTTTACTCTCTTCAGCAGCCATAAACATTTTGGTTTAGAAAAATTGCCTGAAATGTTTGTTATTTCCGGTCCCACTTTTAAGGCAACGTGTATATATATTTGACATTTTCTAGACCCTTCTATTTGGCGAGAGTCTTGTGCACTAAGCAGGATTATGGCATTTATATATCCACCAACTCTGTTTTGTTGCTCTGTTATTTGTCAGGTACTTTACTTATGGAATCCACATTTACTTTGAGAATGTTGGAGGAAAGATGCTCGATGCAGCGTTCTTAATATTCGATATGATTGGTTATATCATAAATTATCATTAAAATATTTAGTGTCATGTTATTTAAGATATACATAACCAAGGACGAAAATAGTGTAAGACTGTAGGAAGCCATGGCCCCCCTCAGATTTAATTTTTTTTAAAGTACTATGGCCCACAAATAAATTTTGAATTGCAATTTGCATTTGTCCTAATCATCTTCTCATATCCATCCGCCTCCATCTAAGTATCTGACCATCAAGAAAATAGACTCCTCCACTCCATAACATCTTTGGTCTACAGACTACAAATGCTTGTTTCTTCCATTAGTGAAATTGATTTTCAGATTCGTGGAAGCATGCGGAAGGAAGAAAACTACAAAGGTAATTACTTATTTACTTTGATTTATATTCATTATGTAACAGACTACAGAGTATATCATTTTACTTATTTTAATTTCTGTTTTTGTTTCCATTCTTTTCTGATTTCTCTCTTGTTTTTCAAGCTCAATAGACAATATTATCTCTAGCTATATATATGTGATGATTTGGGGTTCTCAAAGTGACAATTGACAAAGTGGTTTGAGGAGTTACAAGGCAAACCAGGTAAAATTTAAAAAATATCTCCCTTTTTTATTTAATTGATATTGCCAGTTAGTGCTGATTCAGATAATGCCTAATTTTATTTTTATGCCTTTATGGTCTCTTTTTTTTCAAATTAATGGTTTACTGCTTGGGAATCTGGATGTTTTGTTATGTCATAGAATGAATTTCAGAAATACATACAGATTAAAGTTATTTTTTTAGAGTTTTTGACTTTTAATATGACTTAATTGAGCATATTGCATTTTGTGAGTGACTTAAGATAAGGGCAATCAGATGATAGTATATAAAACATAATACATAATGCCATGATCAATTGTGACCTTATTATAAACATATAATATCCATTGTAATTGATGTACTACAGACTTACAGTGCTTGAATTGAGTTCATATACTGATATACATTATAATTATTTACCAACATATTTTTAAATTAATTGTAATTTATCATTTATGGCGTGATACTAGGAGCTACAAAAATGGGAAAATCGCATACTATTGATTCATTTTTCAAGAGAAAACAATCACATCATGTTGACACATCTCTGCTTACCCCTGAGGCTAATGTTCAAACATTTCTGCCTACCCCTGAACAAGAACAACGTTCTTTAAAATCACCAAGAATTGAAGGTAAAGGATGGGATATTAATTATTTGGAGCGTGATCCTGGAAAACGTATCGAAATATGGAAATGTCAAAGTGATCTAGTTGATAAAGTTCGACGAGCTTACATCAATTACGGTCCATATCAATGCATTCTTCCTGAGTACCCTTTTTCTGGATCAAAAAAGCATCCTCGCCGCTTTCAATCTTCATGGTTCAAGGTATTTCCATCTTGGTTAGAGTATTCCCCTTCCAAGGATGCCGCATTTTGTCTACCTTGCTATCTCTTTAACAAAGAAGGTACACAACACGGGCGAACTATTTTTTCAAATGATGGATTTAATAGTTGGAAGAAAGTAAGGGATGGGAAGAATTGTGCATTTTTGAATCATGTGGAAAAAGATCCAAATTCATTGCATAAAATTGCTCAAAAATCATGTGATGATCTAATGAATCAATCACAACATATTCAAAAAGTTATTGAGAAACAAACTTCTGAACAACGTGCAAACAATCGGTTGCGACTTAAAGCCTCAATTGATTCAGTTCGCTATCTTACACTCCAAGGTTTGGCTTTAAAAGGTCATGATGAAAGCACAAGTTCCATCAATCGTGGTAATTTTCTTAAATTGATAAGCCTTTTTGCGGAGTATAATGAAAATGTTGCAAATGTTATGTTAGATAGGGCTCCTCAAAATGCCTCATATACATCATCCAAAGTCCAGAAAGAGATTTTACTTGTTTACTCAATGAAAATCAGAAAGACAATTTGTGAGGAGATCGGTGATGCAAAATTTTGTATTCTTGTTGATGAAGCTCGAGACCAGTCAAAAAGGGAGCAAATGGCTATTGTTATTAGATTTGTTGACAAAGATGGTTTTATTCGGGAGCGCTTTTTTGGTGTCATACATGTATCTGATACGAAGGCGTTAACTCTAAAGAACGAGATATTTTCTACTCTTTCCCGTTATGATCTTGACTTTCACAATATTCGAGGTCAAGGATATGACGGAGCAAGTAATATGCGAGGTGAATGGAAAGGGTTACAAGCTCTAGTTGCTAATGAATGTCCGTATGCATATTATGTCCATTGATTTGCTCATCGTTTGCAATTGGCATTAGTTGCAACATCTAGAGAAGTTACTTTTTTACATCAATTTTTTTTTAAAATTGAGTTTTATTATAAATATTGTGAGCGGTTCTTGTAAATGTAACGATGAATTGAAAGCTGCCCAATCTTCCGATATTGCTCATTTGATTTCCATTGAAGAGCTTGAGACTTGGAAAGGAATGAATCAGATTGGTACTTTACAAAGGGCTAGAGATACACGATGGGGTTCTCACTTAAGGTCTATTTCTAGCTTGATAAAGATGTTTAGTGCAACTTGTCAGGTTTTATTGAACATCATCGATGATGGAACTTGGGATCAACGTGGAGATGCTGATTCGGCTTACACTTCTTTGACTTCTTTTGAGTTTGTGTTCACCTTGCATCTTATGAAAGCAATTATGGAAATCACTGATATGCTTTCTCAAGCTTTGCAATGAAAGTCTCAAGATATTTTAAATGCAATGCACCTTGTGAAAACCACAAAGAAACTTATTCAGAAGTTGAGAGATGATGGATGTGATACTTTCATAGTGAAGGTGAAGTCTTTTTGTAAACGACATACAATAGATGTCCCAGATTTAGATGCTTTATATGTTGAGAGAAGAGGTCGAGCTCGACATCAACAAGATAAATTTACGGTAATTGAACATTATCGGATTGATATATTTGCAGCTATAATAGACTCTCAGTTGCAAGAGCTAAACAATAGGTTTAGTGAGCATACAGTGAAGTTACTTGTTCTCAGCTCTACGTTGGATCCTCAAAATGGGCATACGTCTTTCAGTATTGATGATATTTGTAAGCTTGTGGAAGAATTTTACCCCAAAGACTTCACAGAGCATGAGAAAGAGGACTTACGGATACAATTGCAACATTACGAGTTTGATGTACTCCAACATCAAGAATTTCAAGAGTTTTCCACTATTTCTGATCTCTGTCAATGGCTAGTGAAAACTAGAAAGTCAGCAATCTATCCACTAATCGATAGACTGATAAGGCTTGTTCTAACTCTTCTAGTTTCTACTGCAACTACAGAACGTGCATTTTCAGCTATGAGTCATGTCAAATCTGAACTTCGAAACAAGATGGAGGATAAATATCTTACAAATTCTCTTATTGTCTACATTGAAAAAGATATTGCGAAACAGTTCAGTACAGAATCAATCATAAATGGATTTCGTGATTTGAAAGAATGTCGGGTGCAATTCTGACAAAGCTTTGATATGTTCTAAAAGACTTACTACATTATATATGTTTTAGTAAAAATATGTTTTGTAATTGTGGAACTTTACTTTTTTGTGAATATATATTATGTTGTTAAAAAAATTCTTGGCCCCCCCTATGATCAAATCCTGGTTTTGCCCAACTTGATATTTTAAGAGAAAACACAAAGATTAAGAAATGCAATTAATACTTTGTTTGATTGATTAAAATAAGTATACAATTGAAACAGATTGAAAGATAATGAATTTAGTGTTTAATGTAGAGATAATATGATAAACTAAGTCGTTAATACTTTCTTAAAATTTACAAACGACAAATAAAAAAATAAATTTCACCCTCTAAAAATGCAAGTGAAAAGGAATGGAGGGAGGATTAGTCAACATACAACAGCAAATAATAAATAAACAAAGCAGCAAGTGAAGTAAGAGACTGAAACGGTCCGCCGGCAATGTACATGCCGCCGGCAATGTACTCAACCAAACCATTGATTTCCCATTTGGATACTGAGTACTGTTTTCTGGAGGTCAGTTGGTTTTTGTGGCTCCTGAAAGTTGTCATTTGGGAGTAGAATCCTGGATAAGAAGTAAGGGAAAAGGGGGTTATTGAATAGTGATAATTGAAATAATTTAAAAATCCTCAATAATATTATTAAAATAAGAATTTATCGGATCAAATTATAGATAGAGGATCAATAACTCTACCACAATTAACTTTGTGACCACAAATCCTTTTGTGAAAACAAGAGCAAACGAAGAGCATTCCTCATGCTCATTAGTCAGAACAATTCTTTGGGTGGTCTAAAATACTATTCTTGAGAGATTTAAAAAACAGTTGTACTATAAATAGTACGAGAAAATGGAGGTCAATTGACAACTACTATAATAGCCAGTTGTCACAAATTTTATGTACATATAATTTATAAAATATAGAAATATATAACTATATGTACAAAATATAAATCAAAATCTTGCTAAGACTCAATTAGAATAAGCTCAACTAAGGCTGTGTTTGGTTGGTGGGAATGGAATGGAATGGACTGGGAATGGAATGACCATTCCTTCTGGAATGATTAAAAACATGTTTGGTTAGTCACTTGGAATGATCATTCCATTCCTTTAGTTATTCCTATCTCTAACCCAATGTTATTTTTTATTCCTTCCTAAATAGGTGGGTTTATTTCATTCCTTGCGTTCATTTTTCACCCGATTTTAAACCCCTCTCGATCGATCGACAGATCCATCGCCAGCTTCGCTCGCCTCTCCTCCTTCACAGGTATATGTCCCTCCTATCTCTTATCTCTTCTCTCTTCTTTCTTCTTTCCCTTTTCACTCCTCTTTGTCCTCTATCTCCTAGCTACATCTATCCTCTAAAATTGATTTTTGTTTTCTAGGATAAATTTTCTTCTCTTGTTCTTCTGCTGCTCTCTTTCAATTCGGTAAGACATCTAATCTCAGTTTATTTATTTGTATTTTCTTCACTTTGTTCATCCATGTGTGCTTAATCAAATCTGATTTTGGTTATTTGGGGTGATTTTGGTGCTCAATCAATTTTGACTTTGGATATATGAGCATTTTGGCAGTAATCGCTCGGTATTTGGTAATAGGTTGATCATGATTCATGTGATTAACTTAATCTGCATCTGCTTATTGAAAATATATTGTATTATATTAAATGTGTTTATTGGTAATAGGTTGCCATTTATATAATGCTCACTACCTGTTTGTGGAGATGCCCAAGTGCGTTGCAGCAGTGGGTGTTCCACTTCATGATTTATGTATGTTGCTTGCTTATGTGTGTGTGTGTGTGTATGATTGCATGTCTTTGTGAGTGAGAGAGAAACCTGGAGGAGGTTGGCTCTCTTGTTTATCTGGATTTGGCATGGTGTGGAGTAGGAAGATTAGTATTTTGCAGACTCAAAGAATGTAATATAGCAATGCAGTGGAGATCTGTTTGGTATTACTTATTTGGTGTGCCAATTAAGTCAGCTCGCACGCTTGACAACCTCCTTATAAACAACAGTAGTATCACTTTTGCACTAAAAACTACAATGTTAATCAACACCTTATAAGGGATAATTGGAACTTTCCCTACAACTCTCCATCCAACTTTCCATATGCATCGCTTTCTTATAAACTGCGTATCACAGAGGTAGTAAAATTTATCTTGGTAGGAGATGGTGGCAGATCATAAAGGTGACTACACTGGTTCTTCCTCATATTGATTCCCCACGTAACAGAATATATAGGGGAATAATAACTAGGATTCTTGATAGAAATCATAGTTATTATTTCTATTGATATTTCAATGCACCCAGAAACTGCTAAAATGGTTCTGTTTAATCTCAGGGAAATCTTCCTCTCAAAGTCTAATTAAATTATTTGATTTTATTACATAAGCTTTTCTCTCGGTCTAAAAAATAACTATTTGTGCATGCTTTTATGGGGATACACTTTTTCCCTTGGTCCTTGGCAGTTAGAACAGGATGTTATTATACATTTCAACTACTTTATATATGGATTTACATGTGATTAGTCTCCGAAAATACGAGAGTAATCATGCATTAAGCATGGTAAGATGTCATTTTTCAATCTGGAATGCATTTTTTTTAGCATAATCTTGTGATTTATTACTGTAGGCCATTAGTCCAAAAAGATTAAAAGTAAACCATGATTTAAGCGGAATAAATCTAGCTTAAATGCCTAATTACAGCCTCATAAAACACATTTACAAGTCTAAGTATGTCTTATTGGAATAGGCTTATGGAAATATACACTGTTAAGGTTGCATGTTTTAGACTAGTGGCTAGCTTTCTTGAAAAGATGTAGAGGTCAATTGTGGTGCCACTATAAGGTTGCATGTAATTCCAGAACAGGGAGTCTCAGAAATAGAGTAAACTTAACATCTGGGGAAGGTTCTAACAATCAACTTGCAACAGAACAGATAGACCTAATAAATAATTGGACATCAACACCGCAACAGAACAGATACAGATATAGAAGAGAACAGAACACCTAACAAAAATACTACTAACTACTAGTACTACTATTGTTTTGCTTTTGTTGTTTTATGAAAAAAATAATAATTTTTGAGGAGAAGGGATGTCAATTCAATTGTAAAATCATCAAAAATTAATTGTTTTGATAGATGGCCTTTTAATGTGACGTGCTACATTATTCACCCTAGACAGTTCAAGTTGGCAAATTTTAATAATCTTGTTATGGCTTTGAAGATATGAATGTCGAGTGAATTATATGACAAATCATGGAATTTTAATAATCCTACAGCTGGATGGAGAGTTGTAGGGCATGTTTTATTTAATTCTCTATCTTCTAGATCTCTCCACCTATATATACACATATTACATTTATATATATATGAACCATGAATTGTAACTTTCTCAGCTCTTACTGAACCATAAATTGTAGCTTCCTTTAAGATTGCTTAGACACATACTCTTGTGTTTGTGTTTCTTTTTATGTGACTTTATTATATACTAATGTTTGGAAGTTGACTTATGTTATAAATAGTTATTTTGGTTCTCCAAATGCAGTAATGGCTCGATTTAATTTAGCTACAAGGAAAAATATCACGAAGAAGAGGATTGTTATACTATTTACAATGTGGTTGCACATGATTACATTGGTGAATTGGTTTTTTCAAATTATGAGTTTGATTAGGCGGAAAGCTTTAAGGCAACAATATTCCATTTATAAGTTGTGGAGGACACGTTACATTGATAGGTTAGTCAATGGAGGTGATAATAATTGTATTGAGCAACTTAGGATGAATATGAGTACCTTTCACAAATTGTGTTTCATGTTTGAGACGAAAGGCTATTTACGTTCAACTAAGCACATGGATGTAATTGAACAAGTTGCAATATTCTTATATATATTGGGACACCATTCAAAAAATCGTGTTATCAAATTTAACTTTGAAAGGTCTGGGGAGTCAATAAGCAGGCATTTTCATAAGGTACTTAATGCGGTTTTAAGATTGCAAGGAGAGTTTTTTAGGAATCCCGAACCAATTGCAGATGACTCAACTGATGAAAGGTGGAAGTATTTCAAGGTACAATTTGCACACATATACTACATTTTTAACATAACCTCATATGTTTAAGTATATCTTGTAATCCATGTTTATGTTATTATAGAATTGTTTGGAGCTTTGGATGGGACTCATATAAGAATGAACGTACCCACAGAGGACAAACCTAGGTACAGAAACAAAAAAAGTGAAATTACAACAAATGTTCTAGGAGTTTGTTCACCAAAGATGCAATTTTTGTATGTGTTGCCTGGTTGGGAAGGGTCAGCTGCAGATGGTAGAGTACTTAAAGATGCATTGCTTAGAAAAAATGGATTAATTGTTCCAAAGGGTAAGAATTATTTTTTTTAGCCACGATGAAGAATATCCTTTGAGATAAAGAAATAACATATATATATTTTTATTTTCAAGGTACTTATTATCTTGTAGATGCTGGCTATACTAATGGAGAGGGATTTTTTGCACCATATAGGGGTCAAAGGTATCATTTGAATGATTGGAGAGATGGACATCAACCCATATCCGCTGAGGAATATTTTAACATGAAGCATTCATCAGCAAGGAATGTAATTGAGAGATGCTTCGGCATTCTTAAAAAGAGATGGGCAATTCTTAGAAGTCCATCATTTTACCCTATCAAGATACAGAATCGAATAATTTTAGCTTGTTGCATTCTTCACAACTATATAAGAGCTGAAATGCCCAATGATCCATTTGAGTTGGGCCTTGAGGATGAAGAGAATGAGGCGAAAAATGAACCAATGGAAGACACTATCACAACTATTGGCAGTTCGAATGAGTGGACAATTTTTAGGGACCTTGCTGAAAAGATTTTTAATGAGTGGAGGAATGTAAATAATTGAGTGAAGTCTAAGTATAATTGTCCTAGATTTTTAGCTTTTTAATAATTGTACTTTGTGGTTTCATTTAATTTTCCTTGTTGAAAATTGTTATTATCTATTATGTTCAGGATTTTAAATTTAAATAATTATTCGTAGTGGTTGTTTTAAAATATTTGTGGATTATGTCTTCCTAGTACTTGATGAATAAATAACAAGGTGGTCATCTTATCTTGAATCTCTTGTACTTGATGAATAATAAACTATGTTATATATTTGGTACTAACTATATACAAATTTGTTTCTTAGACTGTTTATGACATGAGTTTATTTTCTCTTATTCATTAGTTATGGAGCCAAGTACTCAAGATTCGGAGAGAGGTGTTGGAAAGAATAAGAGAAAGTGGAGTAAAATGGAAGATGAAAAGTTAATTGAAGCTTTACTTGAGTTGGTGAATGCTGGAACCCACAAAGCGGACAATGGATTTAGGCCTGGATACTTGACTGTTCTTGAAGATGCATTGCTTACTAAGCTTCCGGGATCGAATCTTAAGGCAAGGCCTCATATAGAGTCTCGAATTAAGACTCTAAAGAAGGACTTCACTGCTGTTTATGACATGCGTTTTGGACCTACTTCAGGCTTTGGTTGGAATGATAAGACTCATGTTGTCACTGCCCCTAGCCATGTTTGGGATGCATATCTCAAGGTAACTCAACAATTTACAAAATTCATGATTCATGAACATTTCTTTTGATGCAAACTTGGAACATTTGTATTATGCATATTTAATTATACTACATACATTACAAAGTATCATTATATGATTGTTTGATGTATATATCAACAATTCCCTGGTATCATAAGATTTCTTCTAATTTGCTCCTAACTTAATCTTGTTTACATATGTATCACCACATGGGTCATACCACTATTCTGATTAGAATGGCCAGCTAACCTTAATTACTTGTTCCAACAGGAACTAGCTAGCTTATTAGCTAACTAATCCATCTCTTATCTATTTCCTGCTCTATTTCTAGCCAAAAGATTCAAATACCCTCTTATCTTGTTAGCTATGACATTCACAAACTAAAAATATTTTTATTTATTTATTTTTACAAATATTTGGTCTCTGTGTGTGTGTGTCTGTTTGCTAGTGTCTGTGATTTTGCATCTCTGCAATAACATGCTTCAAATAAAATTATTCAGCTTCAAAATATTAAGAAATGATTGTAATGGTAGAGCTTATATACTCTTGTCCCAAAATGTGAGTTTTTATTAACTCTTTTATTTAGTTATTTATTTACGTATATTAAGGTTTGTACCGGACACAATGAACATAATTTGTGCTAATATTTTTATGCAATAACAATTTTTAGTATTTGAATTTAAAATATATGGAGAAAAATTATTTCTATTAAATATTGTTGTAACTGTATGTTATATGGGATAATCAATTGTATACCCAGGGGCATGTTTAGGGACTGTCTATCCATTTATTAGTTTATTGGCATGCCAAGGTTAAAATCAATCAGGGATGACACATCTCATATTTCTTTTTCACATTAACACTTTGTACAAAATATATGCATGGATGTTACGTAAAACTTTGGTATGCAGGTTCATGAAATGGCTACTAAATGGAGATACAATCGTTTTCCATTTTTTGATGATCTTAGTATAATCTTTGGAAAAGATAGGGCAACTGGTCATGATACCCAAACTGCAGCTGATGTGCTTGAGGAACTTGATAAAGAAGATGCTAGCCTTCAAGGTGCTGAAGATGGGCAGGATCTTAATTTTGATAGCTCATCCATGCTGCATGGAACTAATTCTGATGAGTCTACAAGCAAGAAACCTTCAAAGAAAAGAAGTAGAAGTATGGATCCAGTTGCAGAGGCTGTTTATAATGCTTCAAGGATGATAGCTACTCAACTTCATGAAACCGCCAAAATGTTTAGTCAAACAATTTGTGAGGACAATCTGATGGAGCAAAAAAAGAAACTCAATGAGGAGCTCTCCAATATTTCTGGAATTTCCAAAGTTCAAAGGTATCAAGCTGCGAAGAAGATGGCCGATAATGAGAACCTCATGATATTGTTCTTTGCTGCACCAGATGATGAAAAGGATGATTTTGTGCAAGCTTTACTTCGTGGAGACATTTGAAAGTGTAGTGAATTTAAACTTTTAGGCATATTATATTAATGGTAATAATTGTACATTTTCCTCTCATAGGACATATATTATGTCATGGTATTATATAGAATTATTACTTGAATACTTCAAAAACTATTGTCTCAAAAGTGTGGTGTTTGATTCAAAATTATATATATACCTTAGCTTGAATAATTGTTTGTTAGTGCATACTATATTAATTTTTGTTTATTTCTATATATGATTTGTATTGGCTTTAAGGCTTTATTTTAATTTTTTTTCATGAAGGGGTTTATTTGAATTTTAAATGCATAAAAATATTTTAAAAATATATTTTTCTAGTGAAGATGTTCTTTTAGTTCTATTTAATTTATTTTTTCATTCATTTTATAAGTTTGTCGTATATAAAAAACAAAAAAGATCATTTCACATTCTATTTATAATGTAATTTATGTAAACCAAACACCTAAAGTAGAATGGTGATTTTATTCCTGAAAGAATCAATGAACAAACCAAACACAAAAATGAGAATGACCATTCCATTCCATTCTCATTCCATTCCTTAAGTCATTCCATTCCTTAAATCATTCCATTCCATACATGTCAAGGAATGTGAACCAAACACAACCTAAAATTCTACTCGATAAAATACTTTATGTTACGTTTGGATTGCAGGAATGAATGTGAGAATGAAATAAAAAAAATAATGTTTGGTTGTTCTATTAGAATGAAATGAATCATTCTCATTCCTATCAAATTTGTGAATTTTATTCCTTATGAAGGGTATGTAATGAATTATTTTATATACTTTCCATTCCATTTCTTTCTCTATTCTATTTATTTATTAATTTTATTTCTTTGATCTAAACGTAACATTAATGCAATAATTAAAAATTTCATTAATTGGTCTTGCTATCAAGTGCACGTTTGATGATTTTGACGGTTGACCCTTGAAAAGACAAATGATGGCGTAATTTAGTCACTTACGTGATCATGAACTAGATAAATGTCAATGGAAAATGCATGATCGCTTCCACAACAAATACAAACACGATGAAATCGTGTCCTATGTTATTATTTCAGTAGTTTTTGAAGGTTATGGATTATAGGGGTTTTGACCAACTTTTCGATGGATAGAATTTGGATAATTTGGATAGGTTATTGGTATCAAGTATCAACCACAAAATAAAAATTACAAATAGTTTAATTATAAAAATTTGTGAAGCTTATATTTTTTTTGGGGTCAAAATTTAACATTCAACATCACTAAATACATTTTTTTTTTCATTTTACTCTTTCATTAATTTCATTCATCAATTTCACTCTTTCGATCGAAAACTTATCTAACATATAAAACTGGAGAAAACTTTTCAAGTAACAAATTTTTTGAAGTCTTTTTGGCTCCTAATGTACTCTTAAACTATTATATTAATTTCTATTTTATTCTTATAACTTCAATTTTACTTATTTTCTTATTTAACTTTCAAATTTAAGTACCTTATTATTTGATACTCAAAATTTTAATTTTCTAAAATTAATAAAATAATATAAATTATATGTGCCTCAAAGTACTAATTACAAATAAAGTAAACAACTCATTTAACACTAATACACTTGTTACGTTGAATAGAGACTCCACGGAATGTATCGGGACATTCCGATGTCCAAATTCTAATGACACCCAAAAAACTACAAAAAATGATAATTTCCCAGATGACGGCGGCGTTATACTTTTCATAGACGGCAAAATCATCACTCCTAACGTCATACCAAAACAATCCTCCAGTATTATCATTTTCCCACTAAATACACCCCCTTCAACAAAACCCATTTTCAATCCCTATAAATTCTGATCACAACTATGTTAAAATTCCATCATACCCAGAAGCAGCAATTAACAAATCCCAGTTTATTTGGATTACCCATTTGTCATATTAGAGAGAAAAAGAGGCGAGAGAAATGGCGGAAGTGAAGAACAAGCAGATCGTGTTGAAAGAACTCATTAGTAGTGGTTTCCCCAAGGAGACAGATTTTATTACAAAAACTGAAACTAGAACTCTAAAGGTACCAGAGGGTTCAAATGGGGTTTTGGTGAAAAATCTCTACTTGTCTATTGAGCCATACTTGGGATATCGCATGAAAAAGATTGAAGGCAGCTATGTTGAGTCATTCACTCCTGGTCAGGTAATTTATATAATCTCCATTATTATTTTTCTTAAATTCATAAGTTTTAATTTGTTAAGCAAATTTGTTTAAATATCACATCTTATTGTTTGTTGACAATACGTACGTTTATGTATCGTTTAAGGTTCCACATTCGCAATCTAGCTTCGTTATTAATTTGTTGAACATATAAATTATTTCCCTACTTTTATTAATATAACATACTTTCTTGGTTTCAAATTAATAATTAATATGATCATTATTGATTTTTTAAAAAGTTGATTTGAAATATTTTTAAAAACATTACAAAATAGTAAATGTGATAGTTAGTAGTAAATTTACATAAAATTTACTATATTTATCATTAGATTAACTGAATTTAAATGAAACTAATTTTAAACAAGTCACAAGTAGATTTCAAATAGTCAATAAGTAATTTGGTTTGGAGAGAATACTTTTTTTGCTAAACGGGTTTAACGAGACACTTTTAGCTCGATTATTAAACATGCTAGTGTCTTATTGTTCGATGACGTGATTAAGGTCAAAATTGGCTTAACACGACAGGATTTCTGTGATAATATTAAATTATCATAAACTGGTTTTCTGAAAGACAAAAAGAAGTTGAATAATTTATGGACTATTAAGCCCATATCTCCTCCAAGCCTGTCCATAGCTATTGATAGTGATGGCTAATAACCTTTTTTTGAAGCCAGTACATTCTTACCATTGAAATATAGCTCGAAAGCATGAGACTTAAAAATTTTAGTAGACGCCCGTTGTTATCCGGATGATACTGTACATGTAGTACTGCTATGTGAACAGAGTTACAGACACGTTAACAATTTCACGGACTTGTTTAACTTTCTAAAAGTTTTATATTTGAAATGCTAACAATGTATCAATCCCCTATAACTTGATTATACTATTTAGATGAGTGTAACAATTTCACGGACTTGTTAAACTTCCTAAAAGTTTTATAGTTCTATGTAGAAATGCTTATAGAGGACTAGGAATAGATGTAAACTTTTTTACTCATGATCATAAGTATGTATTGGTGGCCTTCGTTGTTAATGCTTGCAGCCTATTTTCGGATATGGTGTGGCTAAAGTTTTGGATTCGCGGCATCCAAATTTCAAGAAAGGCGACTTGGTTTGGGGGTTTACTGGATTTGAAGAGTACAGCCTCCTTACGGCTCTAGAATTTCTAATTAAAATTGAGCACACAGATGTGCCTCTTTCCTACTATACAGGATTGCTGGGTAAGCCTTGTTACTTTATATATGTCTAGAATTCTTTTTGGATAAAACACCTTAACTGCTTAATTTTTGTTCTATTCAATCATAGCTCATACAAGGTTCTTTTGTTGAATCTCAACTGGTTTGCATCACCATAAATGTTTCTTAATAGACAGATGACAGCTTAAAGCTATAAACATAAGCATTATATGTCTTCTTTTCATACATTTTTTTTATTAAAATAAAAGAAGTTAATATATAAAAGTATTTTGAAAAGTAAAAAGATGGTATGCATGCAGCAAATTCGAACATTTTCACATCAGTTATAAATTTATAATATTACCAATTTAAGTAAACCTCATTACATACGGAAGAACAAAATGAGTACATCCCAACATCTTATCTGCATCATTCCATTGTAGTGAAATTAGGTCGAGCTGAACATTATACAAAATATAATACTCCCTCCGTCCCAAATTAATTGCTCAGTTTTGACTTTTTAAAGTCAAATTGACCATTTTTAAAACTAATCTTTTTACTATTTTTGCAAAAATATAGGTGAAGAGATTATAACCAAAAGAAAGTATATACAATTTATTACTAACCCCAATTTTTATAATTTTAGAAATATATTTATATATGCTTAATTATGAATTCTAAAAATAGTCAATTTGACTTAAAAAAGTCAAAACTGAGCAATTAATTTGGGACGGAAGGAGTAGTACTTCGAGGGAGAAATTGGGAAGATACGTAGGTGGAGAGGGACGGTGGTCCTTGTGTGTTTTGCAGCCTGTTATATCATGTACACATGTATGCTGCTTTTTATTGCATATTTGTGTGAGTGAATATATGTAACCTTGGATAGAACCCAAAATATATAGTTGGCATATAATAGCACAGATATCACATTAAGGACTTCTAGTTTTTGTTTCAGAGTTTTTTGGTTCCTTAAAAATATATGAATTTTT
Organism: Aralia elata; assembly: GCA_034770075.1. Lineage (NCBI taxonomy): Eukaryota > Viridiplantae > Streptophyta > Magnoliopsida > Apiales > Araliaceae > Aralia > Aralia elata. The sequence continues at coordinate 67,881,552 of CM068387.1, read as the reverse complement.
AGTTTATTCTTCTATCCATATTTCATTTATGCCAATCATAGAAACAGACCATTTAATTACAGTCACTCTTCGACATGAGCATAATCTACCAGAAGTTGGTGGTTAACTGTTATAAGATGTACACCTGTAGGATGCTTGTTTATTGCTTGTTAATCGGTCTGCGAGTCATCTCATATAACCATCGATAGAACCCAATACATGTACATATACTGTATACAGTTATCACCAAGACGCAATCCTAATTTGTGTTATACAGTATGTTGGTCCCTTAAAAAATTCTGTAGAAAGAACACGTACCATTTAGACATGGCTGATGGTGATGGCTGATCAATCCTTGTTATAATTTGGCATTAACTTCAAAGATGTTCTAATTATTTAGAAAAAGAAAACTGGGAAATGTTTAGATTAATCTTCTGTCCATATTTCATTTCTGTAGCTTTGTGCCAAAAATTGAAACTGACCTCCAATGACATGAATATGAATATGAATATGAATATGAACACACACACACACAAACACACACATATAGTCTGCCCGAAGTTTTCTGGACAGTAAGCCTTTGACGGCTGTGATGAAATTGAGGTCGTTTGATAGTTATAGTAACACTAAAACCCAATCAGTTTCAAACTCAATTTTAATTACTGGATCTGTGGTATTGATTAGTAATTACACATACAATGCTCATCACTATTATTGTTATTTTTATTGCTCATTAATTCTTGTGTCATGTTATAGGTATGCCTGGTTTGACTGCTTATGCTGGTTTCTATGATGTGTGCTCTCCGAAGAAAGGAGAAACTGTTTTTATTTCATCAGCATTTGGAGCAATTGGTCAGCTTGTTGGGCAGTTAGCAAAGTTGTTGGGCTGCTATGTAGTTGGGAGTGCTGGAAGCAAAGAAAAGGTTGGTGCACTTGAAGTGTTTATTTTGTCTAGTTATCTTAACCAAGCTTATCAAACATAAAAAGTCTTGCAGTATATATGTATGTATATATACACACACACATATATATATATATATGTATATGTAAACATACATATATATATATATAAATCTGTTTATCTATTGTCCTTATCATGAAATGGTTACAAGTTTGGGCTGCGTAGGTAATCTAGACAATGGTGTAATCTAGATTGTCTAGCTTCTATGTTTTTGTAAACTGTTTTTGCTTTGCATAAGGTTGACCTGTTGAAGAATAAATTTGGTTTTGATGAGGCTTTTAACTACAAAGAAGAGGAAGACCTGGTTGCGGCTTTGAAAAGGTCAGTATCTATTTTTCCTTCCCTTAAGGATCATGAAATTTAAAACAAGGGTATTTTTTGTTTAAAAAAAAATTAATGCCAAGGTTGGGTTTTCTTAATTTTTAAGGGGGAGGGAATTAAATAGTCCCCTAGTTTAGGGTATATATATTAGCAGTAATACAAATTTATAAACAAACATCTGATTAAAATTTTAAAAGACTAAATAATCGACTAAATAATCTTATCTCCTCGTTAATCCTTGCAAACAAGCATAGTCTTGGTACGTCTGATGTACGTCTGATGTTAAAAACGACCAATGTACAAAATGAATCTAGATGTTTGTCGTTTGAGTGTCTTCACTTTCCAGGCTGGTTCATTTCCATCACCTTATGTTTTTATTGCTGTTTTATTTTTGTCAGGTACTTTCCTGATGGCATCGACATTTACTTTGATAATGTCGGAGGAAAGACGCTTGATGCAGTGCTCGCTAACATGAGAACCCATGGACGCATTGCAGTTTGTGGGAGGATCTCACAGTTCAACGTTGATAAGCCTGAAGGTGTATACAATTTAGGCAACGTTCTCTGGAAACGAATCCGCATACAAGGATTTTACGTATTCGAACACTACCACCTCTATCCCAAGTTTCTGGAGACGGTTCTGCCTTATATAAAGGAAGGGAAGGTAACATACGTAGAAGACATAACCGAAGGCCTTGAGAGCAGTCCGGCAGCTCTGGTTGGGCTTTTCTACGGCCGGAATGTCGGAAAGCAAGTTGTGGCTGTTGCTCATGAATGAGTCACTGTCTGTTATCTGGAGTCTTGCCTTGCAAGTAGAATAAAAAATAGTGCTTATGTAGTATGTTTTGTTTACCATGTTTTTGTGTTAATGTAGAGTTGTTTCCTTTCTTTTTTTTTCTTTTTTTTCCTTATTAACAATATCACCTTCTAAATACTACTATTGTTAATTTTTTTTATTTTTACAATTGAATTTCTAAACACTCTTTTTCGATCAGTTTGAAACATTTCACGAATGTGGATGTACAATTTTCCTAATTGTATTATTTAAAATTGATATAATTCATATCAATCGTAAATTTTAAAATATCTTAAATTTCTTCAAAAAATTAATATTAATTTTATATTTTAAAACAGATGGAGTAAAAGATGTAATTAAGAGTGTTATATATATAGTTTATGATTTTTATAATTCTATTATAAAAAATTAAAATAATAATACCAATTTTTAATTTAAGATAACTTAAATTAATTTCAAAAATTAATATTAATCTTATATTTTGGAACGTAGATAATACGTAATAAGATTAAATAAGTATAGGTATGGGAAAAAAATACATGTTTAAATATATTAATAGAATTATATAGGCTAATATAATAAAATTAATACGCGTCCGAATCTCGTTGGTGGAAAAAAAAATACTGCTTAGCTGCTTACAAATCCAAATCGAATTGCAATTGATAAATATAAAGTCAAGCAATGCGTAAAGGAATTGAAAGTATGTGACATGTTGAAATGATGTACGACTGCCTTTTAAAAAAAAACAAAAAGAGAAAAAACAAAAACGAAGCAGCTGACGCCTGACTAGAAGTTGATGAAACCAGGAGGTAGGTGAAGTAGCATTGAGCATTGTCTGGTTAGAAGTCTACATTGTATATGAGATCGTTGAGTGTAATTTGAAAATTTTAAAATTACACATGATAATTCTAAAATTGCACATGACACTGTTTATAATTGGTACAGTATAATTTTGAATCTTGTTACAATATAGTTTCATACATCAAATTCATTTTTGTGTATAAGGAAAAAAATCTGAATATTACTATGTCATTCTAATGAGAATGAGACGGTAAATACAATTCAAATACTAAACCATTTTATAAATAACAGAAAAAATTGAATGATAGCAGAAATCGTATAAGTAATAAATTAAACTACAAAATTTAGATATCTTACTGAAACAATGAAAATAAACAAGCCACTACCAAATATACCGTTGACTAAAGTGCATCACACATGACAACACCAATTATGACACCCTTAAATTTGGGTTTATACCACCTAATTTGAGTAGCCAAAATACATATTATAAATATAAAATTTTTTATTTACAACTGTTATAATGTAGTGCAAAATACAATAACACACATTTTAAGTTCTCAGTACAATTATTGTGCTGTACATAGTACGACAGTATTCAAACCCAAATTAAGTTATCAATACAATTATTGTCACATTATTTATAACATGGTGAGGATTACTACCCTTACCAACTCGGACCATCACTCTATTTTCCTGTTTTTTTCACTAGACTCAGCTACACTCTTATTACCTTAAAGAAATTGTGAAGCAAAATGGTGAACACAAATAGCCTAGTTAAGAATATCATAACTACGATAAATAAATTATCAATAATCTTCAACGGTAATATATCAGAAATTTAAAGATAATAAATTATCAACGATAATTGTAGTGGAACAAATAATCCATTAGAAGAGTTAAGTAGAACATAATGTCTACTATCTTTTCTCATTTGAAAAATTCACTATTTATATTTTATCTATGTAACACCAATCAACAGTTCCTCGGGTTAAATGAACTTTTACCACCTATCTTTACCTGTAACACCAAAGATCATGATTATACTAATTCATAGTTCATGTTCATAATCATATCAATCAATTTAATTTTGCACTCAGGCCAAAGATATTCATTTGTAACATTAATGGTCATAATCATATCAATCAACAATTCATCTTTGCATCCAACGCAAAGATATTCATTTGTAATATCAATGATCATGATCATAACAATTAATAATTCATCTTTGCACCCTTGCCAAAGATATTCATTTATAACATCAATGGTCATGATCATGTCAATCAACAATTATACTTTGCACGCAAACTAGAGAATTTTCACCATGTAACTTTACCACACAGGTAAAAGACACACAACAATAATATTATTTTTACACCCAGGCCAAAGACATTCTTAATAACTTAGTTTTTTTTTATAATTAGTACAATTTAATGATATGATAAATGGACATAAATAATCGGAATAACAAGATAAAGAATAAACATTAGAGTTTTTTAATTTAATTTGTCCATAGTCCAAATTGTCAACACGGTATCCAAAAAATTGATTCGGGTTCTTGATAAAATATAAAGTTCAAGAAAATATAAAATTTATAACTCAATTTAAAATCTAATAGGAAGATTCGAGTGAAATTTATTAGATGAAGCACAAATTATTAAAGATATTCTATTAATTGCATGAATTTTTACCATTTAATAATTAAGCTTTAGAAACGAATAATAACTTCTTACCATGAATTGAGGAGTATGAAAGAAAATAATATTCTTTACAAATATGAAAGAAAATAATATCTCTTACCTTAGTAAGAAACTAGATTTGACGGTTATAAAGGAGATAATTTGAGATATTCTTGCACTATTATCAACACTCAGGGTATTCTTATACTCAAAAGAAATACTCACAATATTGTAATAAAAGAATTTTATATTTTTGGTGTGTTATTCATTGCTCAACTGAGCAACATATTTATAGGAAAATGGTTGGCACATCACGTTTAACAAACGCATTGTCGAAGAACTTCAGTGTTGAATTTCGTTCGAAAATTTTATTTTTAATAATATTATAATATAATAAAGTTAACTTTATATATTATTATATATTATATAAAAAATTTTGTTTTATATAAAAAGTTTTCTGTTTTATTACTATTATTATAATATTATATTATACTAATAATAAAATTTTACTGATTAAGACAAGTCGGTCCCTCAAAAGAAAAAAGAAAATAAGGAATCACGTTTTGAAAAATTTTTGTTGATTTAATAAAACAAATGGATCCCACATAAGAAAAGTCAACCCTCAAATTTAACGAAATATGAGTAATGGGTCCCATAAGAGAAGTAAGTCAAATGTACAACAAATGTCTCATGTTAAAACTCTCTATTTATATTAAAACTTGAACAAACATCTACCACACATGCATTACTTATCATACTTATCCTTAATCAACATCTTTTATTCATCAATTATTCACACATTATCAATCTTTCAACAATTATTCACAATAAATATTATGGCTCACAATACTGATAATCAGATCGGTCCCAAGAAAGAGAGGTCTTCCGTAGAAATGGTGTACAATTAAATAACCTTTCCTTGACAGAAATTCTAGATATTATCAATAATGTTAATTGGTCTAATAGTATCATATCAAATAATATGGGTTACTATGTCGTGATTTAATTATATGAAACATTATACAGATGTTACTGTAACAATTATTAAGTTAAAATAATATGCAATTGTTACTGTAACAATTATTGAATCAATAAAATGAAATATTGTAGAATACCGCGTGCTACTGTGGAATAACGTGTGCTACTATTTTTTTATTACGGGGTATTTCAACAGTTACAGTTGATAGTACCGTTGACAAAATGTTATTTCTATCGTTTTCAATATCCGACAATTATTGGTTGTTCAAGCGCTGTCGTACTTTCCGACAGAACGAATATTCTCTAACAGAACGAATATTAACCGACACAACGAATATTCCTCTACATACTTTTATAATTTGCATATATCATCCTTAATTTTAACCTTTTATCAATTTAATAATTTACTGTTTAGAATAATAATCATAAAGAAAATTAAAAAAAATTGGGGTCTTACACCAACAGAAAGAGAAAAATTATGATTCAAATCCAAATTAAAAAATAATATAATATATAAGTGCGGTGCAACTTGAGTGGTGGGAGAGCTTCTCAAAACCTCACTCAAATCACATATACTAGAATCGTTGGGGCGACTCAAATGGTGCAGTTTGATTAGTTTTTTGGTGCAGCTTCATGTCAAATTCAATTCTTTACGTAATTATACGTTGTAGGCAAATCTGATCACCACACTTTTAGTAAAGTAACTAAGATATAGAAATCATTTGTGAGAGACAAGTAATGCGTATAAAGTGAAACAACAACTAAACTAATTTTAAAACTTGTCTAAAAAGTTAAGAATCAGTAAAAAAAATTTGAAATAGAATGGATTCGGTCTTATAGGATTAGTAATTTTTTTTTTTTTGAAATCGAATAGATTCGGTCTTATACATACGCGATGAATATAATCAAAAAAGAAGCAAATCACAAATTGAACACTTGTTATTAATCATACCACCTGAAATTTGAAGTGAAAGGGCTGTTCTTTAAAATTATTGCGCAACTCCTCCCTCCCATTTAGCTAGCCATAATAGGGAGCTCAATTTCAGTTGCATAATCAGCCTTTGTAAATTTATCTTTCTATATATTTTTACTCTATTCAGCAGCCATAAACATTTTCGTTTAGAAAAATTGCCTGAAATGTTTGTTATTTCCGGTCCCACTTTTAAGGCAACGTATATATATATATATTTGACATTTTCTAGACCCTTCTATTTGGCGAGAGTCTTGTGCACTAAGCAGGATTATGGCATTTCTGTATCCACCAACTCTGTTTTGTTGCTCTGTTATTTGTCAGGTACTTTACTCATAGAATCCACATTTACTTTGAGAATGTTCGATGCAGCATTCTTAATATTCGATATGATTGGTTATATCATAAATTATCATTAAAATATGGAATTTCTTAACATGTGCTTTAGGGCACATGTTAAGCACACAGTTCAAGAAAATATTCTCTTGAACTGTGTGCATATTCCCTTGAACTTGGTGCAAATACAGAAATCAAGAGAATACACACAGTTCAAGAGAATATTCTCTTGAATTGTGTGTTTAACATGTGCCCTTGGAGCACATGTTAAGAGGACCCTTAAAATATTTAGTGTCGTGTTATTTAAGATATACATGACTTGACGTTTTAAGAGAAAACACAAAAATTAAGAAATGCAATTAATACTTTGTTTGATTGATTAAAATAAGTATACAATCGAAACAGATTGAAAGATAATGAATTTAGTGTTTAATGTAGAGATAATATAATAAACTAAGTCGTTAATACTTTCTTAAAATTTACAAACGACAAATAAAAAAAATAAATTTCATTCTCTAAAAAGTCAAGGAATAGAGGGAGGATTAGTCAACATACAACAGCAAATAATAAATAAACAAAGCAGCAAGTGAAGTAAGAGACTGAAACGGTCCGCCGGCAATGTACTCAACCAAACCATTGATTTCCCATTTGGATACTGAGTACTGTTTTTCTGGAGGTCAGTTGGTTTTTGTGGCTCCTGAAAGTTGTCATTTGGGAGTAGAATCCTGGATAAGAAGCAAGGGAAAAAGGGGTTATTGAATAGTGATAATTGAAATAATTTAAAAATCCTCAATAATATTATTAAAATAAGAATTTATCGGATCAAATTATAGATAGAGGATCAATAATTCTACCACAATTAACTTTGGGACCACAAATCCTTTTGTGAAAACAAGAGCAAACGAAGAGCATTCCTCATGCTCATTAGTCAGAACAATGCAATTACTCTCTTTGGGCGGTCTAAAATACTATATACTTGAGAGATTAAAAAAACAGTTGTACTATAAATAGTACGAGAAAATGGAGGTCAATTGACAACTACTATAATAGCCAGTTGTCATAAATTTTATGTACATATAATTTATAAAATATAGAAATATATAACTATATGTACAAAATACAAACTGTAGGACTGCCACCAAAATCTTGCTAAGACTCAATTAGAATAAGCTCAACTAAAATTCTACTCCCTCCGTCCCTAATTAATTGCTCAGTTTTGACTTTTTAAAGTCAAATTGATCATTTTTAAAACTAATCTTTTTACTATTTTTGCTAAAATATAGGTGAAGAGATTATAACAAAAGAAAGTATATACAATTTATTACTAACCCCAATTTTTATAATTTTAGAAATATATTTATATATGCTTAAATATTAATTCTAAAAATAGTCAATTTGACTTTAAAAAGTCAAAGCTGAGCAATTAATTTGAGACGGAGGAAGTATTTGATAAAAACATTTATGTTACGTTTGGATTGCAGGCATGAATGTGGAAATGAAATGACTTATTCTTATTGAATGAAAAAATAGTGTTTAGTTGTTCTATTAAAATAGAATGAATCATTCTCATTCCTGTCAAATTTGTAAATTTTATTTTTATTTCTTCGATCCAAACGTAACATTAATGTAATAATTGAAAATTTCATTAATTGTTCTTGCTATAAAGTGCACGTTTGATTATTTTGACGGTTGATAGTAGTTTGGGTAGTAGTCAGCTTGATTCTGACTATAGGCATTTTGAGTGGACTGGCCTTTAAGAGTGTCAACAGCCCTTGAAAGCGTTGCAACTTGTTCTTGCAATTGCTCAAGAAGTTTTGACGAACTTGGTTGCGTCGTCCCTTCATAATCCCATTGATAGTTATGCTCATCCATTAACTGAAAACAAAAAAAACAAAATAAATAATAAGCAAATTATTTACAAGTCTAAATTAAGACCAATTCGATTGTCATTAATATTGGAAAAACACTAGAAGAACAATTCCCCGGCAACGGCGCCAAAAACTTGTTGGTCGATTTCGCAACCGAAAAAAATACGCGCAACTATACGCGGTCAACAAGTAATGAAGTGATAAGAGAGTTGTCGAACCCACAGGGAATTGTTCTAGTGTCTCCCAAGTACCAACTATATATCGTCTCGATTTTATTTAGACAAATGATGAATTGAGTTTGTTTTGTTGTTTGGTAATAATAAGGGATATGGAAAGCGTTAAAATAATGAAATCTAATATTAACAAGTCTAAGATTGCAATTTCCCCCAACACTTCGTTTGAATCTCCTAACTCTCTCTTTTCAATCAGTTATAACATACGAATTGACAACCGAGAAATCAAAACTACATAAGAGCCTCTGTCGATGGTCAATCACGAATCTTCCTAAGCGGTGCATAGGTATATGTCTATCCTATGCACTATCAAGAGACTAATTTCAGGAATGATTAATAGACACGTGTCACCAAATCTAATTAATCCTCCCCTCAATTACCAACTTTCACATCGGAAGTCATTAAGACTAGATTCTCAATTGGTTGCATGCGGTAATTAGGTATATATCTATCCCAACTACTATCAAGATATCTATTATTCCAACTATGTTGAGTCATTCACTCCTGGTCAGGTAATTTATATAATCTCCATTATAATTTTTCTTAAATTCATAAGTTTTAATTTGTTAAACAAATTTGTTTAAATATCACAACTTATTGTTTGTTGACAGTACATACGTTTTACATGAGATATGAGTGAATTAAGAAGGTCCGCACTAATTCATTTTTATCGTATCCAACCTAGCTTCGTCATTAATTTGTTGAACATATAAATTATTTCCCTACTTTTATTAATATAACATACTTCCTCGGTTTTAAATTAGTAATTAAACTTTTTAAAAAATCAATTTAAAACGTTTTTAAAAAAATTACAAAATAGTAAATGTGATAGTTAATAGTAAATTTACATAAAATTTACTATATTTGTCATTAGATTAACTGAATTTAAATGAAACTAATTTTAAACATGTCACAAGTAGATTTCAAATAGTCAATAAGTAATTTGGTTTGGAGAGAATACTTTTTTTGCTAAACGGGTTTAACGAGACACTTTTAGCTCAATTATTAAACATTCTAGTGTCTTATTGTTTGATGACGTGATTAAGGTCAAAACTGGCTTAACACGACAGGATTTCTGTGATAATATTAAATTATCATAAACTGGTTTTCTGAAAGGAAAAAAGAAGTTGAATATCTCCTCCAAGCCTGTCCATAGCTATTGATAGTGATGGCTAATAACCTTTTTTTGAAGCATTGAAATATAGCTCGAAAGCATGAGACTTAAAAAATTTATTAGACGCCCGTTGTTATCCGGATGATACTGTACATGTAGTACTCCTATGTGAACAGAGTTACAGACACGTTAACAATTTCACGGACTTGTTTAACTTTCTAAAAGTTTTAAATGCTAACAATGTATCAATCCCTTATCCCCTATAACTTGATTATACTATTTAGATGAGTGTAACAATTTCACGGACTTGTTTAACTTCCTGAAAGTTTTATATTTCTATGTAGAAATGCTTATAGAGGACTAGGAATAGATGTAAACTTTTTTACTCATGATCATAAGTATGTATTGGTGGCCTTCGTTGTAATGCTTGCAGCCTATTTTCGGATATGGTGTGGCTAAAGTTTTGGATTCGGGGCATCCAAATTTCAAGAAAGGCGACTTGGTTTGGGGGTTTACTGGATTTGAAGAGTACAGCCTCCTTACGGCTATAGAATTTCTAATTAAAATTGAGCACACAGATGTGCCTCTTTCCTACTATACAGGATTGCTGGGTAAGTCTTGTTACTTTATATATGTCTAGAATTCTTTTTTGATAAAACACCTTAACTGCTTAATTTTTGTTCTATTCAATCATAGCTCATACAAGCTTCTTTTGTTGAATCTCAACTGGTTTGCATCACCATAAATGTTTCTTAATAGACAGATGACGGCTTAAAGCTATAAACATAAGCATTATGTCTTCTTTTCATACATTTTTTTTATTAAAAAAAAAGTTAATTAATATATAAAAGTATTTTGAGGATGGTATGCATGCAGCAAATTCGAACATTTTCACATCAGTTATAAATTTATAATATTACCAATTTAAGTAAACCTCATTACATACGGAAGAACAAAATGAGTACATCCCAACATCTTATCTGCATCATTCCATTGTAGTGAAATTAGGTCGAGCTGAACATTATACAAAATATAATACTCCCTCCGTCCCAAATTAATTGCTCAGTTTTGACTTTTTAAAATCAAATTGACCATTTTTAAAGCTAATCTTTTTACTATTTTTGCAAAAATATATGTGAAGAGATTATAACCAAAAGAAAGTATATACAATTTATTACTAACCCCAATTTTTATAATTTTAGAAATATATTTATATATGCTTAATTATTAATTATAAAAATAGTCAATTTGACTTTAAAAAGTCAAAACTGAGCAATTAATTTGGGACGGAGGGAGTAGTACTTCGAGGGAGAAATTGGGAAGATAGGTAGGTGGAGAGGGACCGTGGTCCTTGTGTGTTTTGCAGCCTGTTATATCATGTACACATGTATGCTGCTTTTTATTGCATATTTGTGTGAGTGAATACATGTAACCTTGGATAGAACCCAAAATATATAGTTTGCATATAATTATAATTGCACAGATATCACATTAAGGACTTCTAGTTTTTGTTTCAGAGTTTATTGGTTCCTTAAAAATATATGAATTTTTAGTTTATTCTTCTATCCATATTTCATTTATGCCAATCATAGAAACAGACCATTTAATTACAATCACTCTTCGACATGAGCATAATCTACCAGAAGTTGGTGGTTAACTGTTATAAGATGCACACCTGTAGGGTGCTTGTTTATTGCTTGTTAATAGGTCTGCGAGTCATCTCATATAACCATCGATAGAACCCAATACATGTACATATACTGTATACAGTTATCACCAAGACGCAATCCTAATTTGTGTTATACAGTTTGTTGGTCCCTTAAAAAATTCTGTAGAAAGAACACGTACTATTTACACATGGCTGATGGTGATGGCTGATCAATCCTTGTTATAATTTGGCATTAACTTCAAAGATCGATGTTCTAATTATTTACAAAAAGAAAACTGGGAAATGTTTAGATTAATCTTCTGTCCATATTTCATTTCTGTAGCTTTGTGCCAAAAATTGAAACTGACCTCCAATGTTGTCCGTCACTAAAAGTATAGACGACGGTTGTATGACCGAACCGTCGCCGGGTCCGTCGCTAAAGGGGGGTGAGCTTGGGTGAGCCGGATAAGGGGTGAACTTAAGATCCGGACTGTATGTGTATATATATATATATATATACACACACACACACATATAGTCTGCCCAAAGTTTTCTGGACAGTAAGCCTTTGATGGCTGTGATGAAATTGAGGTTGTTTGATAGTTATAGTAACACTAAAACCCAATCAGTTTCAAACTCAATTTTAATTACTGGTTCTGTGGTATTCATTAGTAATTTCACATACAATGTTCATCACTATTATTGTTATTTTTATTGCTCATTAATTCTTATGTCATGTTATAGGTATGCCTGGTTTGACTGCTTATGCTGGTTTCTATGATGTGTGCTCTCCGAAGAAAGGAGAAACTGTTTTTATTTCATCAGCATTTGGAGCAATTGGTCAGCTTGTTGGGCAGTTAGCAAAGTTGTTGGGCTGCTATGTAGTTGGGAGTGCTGGAAGCAAAGAAAAGGTTGGTGCACTTGGAAGTGTTTATTTTGTCTAGTTATCTTAACCAAGCTTATCAAACATAAAAAGTCTTGCAGTATATATGTATGGTTATATATGCACACACATATATGTATATATTTATGTATACATATAAATTTATAAATATATATATATATATATATATATATATTTATATATAAACATACATATATATGTAGGTAAGAAAATTACACCTTGCTAGGGTTAGGGTTTCGTGTTGGCTGGAGAGGAGAGAAATCCACGAAGAGTACGGAACTGATTGATTGATTGAAGAGGGGAGAAGAACAGGTGGGCAATTACTCCAATGACACGTGGCAGAACTCCTAGAATCCGGAAACCGGGTTAGGGTAGCAGGGATTCCAAGAGCCTTCTAGAGTCTTCGAGTTGTGAGAGAGTTTCAAGTGTTTAGAGCTTCCAAGAGTCTAAGTGTAATGTCTTGAGAGCGATCCCCTTTTCTTAGAATAGAGGAGCTATTTATAGAGTTTTCCTGGGAAATAGTCACATGTCAGGCACATGTTTTAAGGCCCGAAATACCCTTTAATTATGTTTTAAAGGAGAAATTCCAGAAATGCCCTTTAATCATCAAAGTAATGCCCAAATTGCCTTGTTCTTCTAGCCACCAATCCAATCCCTCAATCAATTCTCAAAATGGGTCGCATCCACGAGTCTTCTGCCTTGAAACACGTGGAGACTTCCCCGGGTCTAGTACATTTAATTAGGTCACATAAACCCTAATTTGTACATTTAATTAGGTTTTTTGTAAACCCTAATTTGTACATTTAATTCAATTAGGTCATGTGAACCCTAATATGCACTTGGGCCCGCATTTGCCCCCTGAGCGAGAGTCACGGTTCCTTGAGAGACGCTCGTGCAAAATACTCCAAGTTTTCGAATGATTTTGTGTGACTCCCCTTGTTCAAGTCTTGAACACAAGAGTTCTAGAAGAGGGAACCCCTAGGGACCAAACCATTAGGGTTAAACCCTAAGGAGGCAAGACCTAGAAGGGCTCTTCCTTGAACCTCTTGGTAGATCATCTGAAAGCTTCCTCATTTTTGTCTAATATTTATTTCCTTATTTTTTGAGAATGAAAACAAGGAAGATCATCAGCTATCACTAAATAAAATCCAATAATCAAATCTTAATTTAGTATTTGGAAACAAAATCTTCTTTTAAAATTTTGTAAAGCAAGATCTTTTTTCCTTAGGAAAACCAAATATTTAATATATATATATATATATATATATAATATATATACCAATTTCGAAACTTGTCTATTGATAGGAATAAAATATCAGATATCAAATATATATATTTTTCGAAAATCCATTAAAATACCAAATTTAAACAAATTTCGAAAATATATGTGTTTATTTAAAAAATAAACACAAGGAGACTTATCTTTATATTGCAAAATCTTTTGCAAGAGGAAAATAAAGATTGCTTCCTTTGCTATTGCAAGCTTGCGGTTTGAATATATATATCTCCCAAGTCACTTAGGCTTTTCTTTTCATCGTGCAAATTTTTTTTTTCTCCTCATTCAAGTCTGAAGATCACCAAGAAGTCGTCAAGCTAACAGTCTTCAGCTTGGGAACGAGGTAAAAAACCAATTTCTTCTTCTCTTTCTTTCAATTTTTTCAGTTTATTTGAGTACTTTCTGCCGAACTTCTTCTTGACTTGCTTCTCCTACGTTTCTTCTCAGGTTATTGTAGCTTTTATTTTGTCTTTCGAGCCCCATTACTTGGATTATATCTCGGTAGAGTTCCCTTGGATAATAAAGAAAAACACAATATTTATTGACAAAGAAGCATCCGTTCCGAAAAAATTAATCTGTGGGGCACCAGAATTTTTAAGGTACACAAAATATAGTTTTTGTTTTTTTTTTTTGGCCTTAAGGTGACCGAACCCTAGGGTGGCCGAACCCTAGGGGGCCGAACCCTAGGGAGCGAATCCTAGGAGAAAATGTACCAAAATTTAAACATTGGGAATCGTGATCGCTGTTTTGACCATAACTTGTGTTCCGTTTGGAGTCTTGGGGCCCATAATATATCAAAACGACCGTATCGACGAGCTCTTCAAAAGTCATCGCCAACGGCCATGACACATATCAAAATAATCCGAAAAATAGCTCTGAAGGATGCATTTTGGCTGTCCGAAGTTTTTTTGAAAAATTTCAAATCTTGTTTTTCTTTCATAATTGTGATTTTGATCATTCCCTGACTTCATTTCTTCTTATTTTCAGGTATTCTCAAGTGAAAAACTCAAATTCTCCCCTTGCCATGGTAAGCTCACTCAAGTTCATATGCCTTACTTGACATCCTTAGTATCCTCATGTGGAGTCTTTCTTACTTGCAGGCCTCGTCTACTGGATGTTTTCTGAAGACTTGAAGACTTCCAGGGTAATTCCCTTCGTCAATGATTGGGGAAAGGCTCCATTTTTTGGGCCTTTTGACACTTTTTGGGAGTATGTCCGGACTTATGATCGCACAACTTTTCCTGCGCCAGATAAAGAAGGTCTGTTTCTTTATGTCGCGGCTTGCGGAGGTTGGGACGACTTCCCCCATTCCGGTCGCATTCCCCGCATGTGCATAGAGAAACAAGAATACCCTTTCAGTCCCTTTCGCTTCCTGTCTGACTCATCTAGCCGTCTTCAAGGATGGCAACATTGGACTGACGAGATCCTCGGAAATGTTGAGTATAAGGCTCTACTAAAGAGCGCGGGCATATATCGCTGCATTCAGCTATGTAGGGATCTACGTATTCAGCAGGATCATGACGCTCTTACTGTGTTGATTTCCCGCTGGTGCTCCTCTTCATGCACATTTGTTACTGCTTGGGGGGAATTCACCCCTACACTAGAGGATGTCTATGCTATCTACCAGTAAGCCTTTCCTTTTGTTTCTTTCATTCGTTCTTATTTTCCCCTCTCTTTTTTTTCAAATTATGTGCTTATGTTGAGTTATATTTTGCTTGCAGCCTCCCTGCCGTCGCTTCAGCTTCTTGTGACCCATCTAATATGTCTGCTAGAGATGTTGTGTGATGACCCGGATTTTCAGAAAAATATTAAAATAAAAATTTAATAAATAAAATTCTTATTTGGTGATATGTGAAGTGATATTATATTGCATAAGTGAATAAATGCTATGCAATATGTGATTTTTGTGAATAATAAATATATTATTATTATATATTTATTATTTCATGAAAAATAAATTGTAGAATCAATTTATTAAGAAGAAATGAGATGAGTATAGTTTATGATGAAGGAAATTATTAAAATAATTTATAATATTAAATTATTTTAATATAGTAAATTGGTGGTATTAAATATATTTAATAACCTCCATTTACTGGGTGAAATGTATGCATGTTATGTAATATAGTGAATATATTATTATATTTGCTATAGTTAAAATAAATTGTGAGAAAATAATTTATAGAAAGAAAAGAAAATAATTGAATATATTATTATATATTTGTTTTGATTTGAAATAAATTGTGGGAATCAATTTATTTAAAGAGGCGAATAGCCTTAAAGATACAAAACTTTTGTATCTATTAATGAGCAAATTAAAATAATTTATAGTATTAAATTATTTTAATAGGAGTATGATGTAAATAAATTGTTAGAAGTAATTTATAGATAGAGATTAAATTTAAATTATATTACGAAATAATATAATTTGATTATAAAGTCTTGTAATGAATTTGTTATGAATTAAATTTCACGAGCAAGTTAATTAATTCACTTAATTGGTGAATTAATATATTTGTTTTGATTAATTGAATAAAGAAAGTTATTTTCTTTTAATGAGTTGATAATGAGAATTATGTTATTAAAATATAACATATAATGGTATAATACGTAATATTATACTAGATGGATGTGAATTAGGAATATGAGGTGATGGATCAATTTATATGTAAATGAATATTAGTGTCAAGAATTAATAAATTAAATTAATATTTAATTTATGATTAAATGCATGGATTAAATAAATTGTTTTAAAACAATTTATGGGAAGAAGGAGTAAGGTTAATTTAAGTTAAGTATTCAATAGTAACTGAATAAATTAAATAAGTTATTATTCAATGTAAAGTTCGTTACACAAAAAGTGTTAAATTAATTATGGATTGATTCCATAATTAGTAAGATAATTTATACATGGTTATAAATGTATAATATCCAATTCTTGGTTAATATTGAAATTACATGTAATAAGTATAATTATTCATTTATGATTAATTGGAGTATATGGTATTGAATTTATGGGAATACATGAATTAATATGTCTTGGATGTATAATATGTGTAATATTATATTATATGTATTATATTCAGAAGTGCTAAAATATATCTTGGATATAGTGGGATGCTGAGTAGTAAGAATTGTAGTAGGAGGTGGCAATCGTTTGGGCTTGCTAAGACACTCAGCATTATTTGAAGCAAGTAAGCTGCTTGAGAGCTTTTTATTATATATTAATACTCTGCCCCCCTGTTTTTTTTTCTCTATGCTTCTCCATTCCGTTCCAAAATTATTCTCTCTCTCTCCTCAGATCACGAAAGGGAATTTAAAAACCGTTGTCATTTTCTCTCTCTAGAAATCAGATTTTCAAACACCCTTTTTCATAGAATCCCCCAAAATCCTCTGTAAATCCTAATTTTGCCATATTTATATGGTATTAATCAAAATCGACCTTTTGTTCTATTGAGATTTGAGGTGAGTTTTTGAGGAAAAGGGCGAGTATGAATAGCCACGGCATCCAAATCTTCGATTTTTTTTCCGGCGTGGTTGAGATCGTGTGTGAGCTGGGTTTCACATGGCAAAACGAGTGTATGAAGTTTGGAAAGGAAGCAATGTAAGATTTGACACATGGCAAAGCGAGTGTATGAAGTTTTTGTAATGCTTTTGTTGGTTTTGAAGGTGGTTTGTTGGGAATTTGGAAACCAATTAGAATATGCATAAATTAGCACCAAGCTGAAGTTATTAAAACATGGGTGTTTATTCAAAGAGTTAACTCAAAAATGAAATGCATAGAGATACTTTACCAATAGAATATTACATTGAATTCATGAAATGCTATTTATGATTTTGGAAATTTCAAATTGGTAAGCCAAGAGCCATAAGCTGTAAATGGCTGAATTTGTAGCATTCTAGTTATGCAAGCTTTAATTAAGGGTGTCCCATTTAATGAGCGGGAGATTAAATACAGGCTATTTGAGTGTTGCGCAATTGTATTGATTATTGGAGTTTGCGTAAATTGTTTAAAACAATGAGATGTTGAGAAAGTTAGAAATAAAATATACTAAAGAATTCTATAAGGAAGAAACTAATAAAGTGTTTAGTTTTTAAAAAATAAAAATAAAAATAAGTCTAGTTAATTAATGAAATTAATGTGATTAAATATATTCATACGGATATTGTAGGAAACCTTGTGAACGAAGGGAATATCGTGTTTAGGGACGCCGGAACTAATCAAGGCTATACAACGAAAAGTAAGATATGGAGAAGGTTAACTAACAAGTAAAGTTGTACAACGAACATTCAATGAGCGTGAAGCGATAAGTGCAAAAACAGGCAAGTTTTTCAGTTCTGTTGTGTTTGTGGATTGATATTAATTATGTGAGATTATTATTGCATTGTGATATGTTCTTCATGCGTGTATTAGATTACATATCATGTTCTATGAATTGCTCAAGTCAATATATGACTAAGATAATTGGGTTATGGAACTCAATTTGGTTGTGGTATATGTTATGTAAAAAGGTAAATGACATATAGTGTATGATATAACTGTATATTTTGAGATGAATGATGCATTATATAAAATTATGATGTATTACATGCATAGCATGAAAAGTATGATACATGAGCATAAATATAGAATTATGTGCTATGTGAAACATGATAGACTGTTAGACTTGTTGGGCCGTCGTGCTCAACCTTGCAAAAACATAACTTTTGCAGATTTGGGATGCAATGCAAGTCTATAGCTTTCAAGATGATAACAACTAGAAGACGCATAAAGGACTACTATTTTTTTTAGTTGAAATTTTTATTGTATCATGAAAATAGGGTACGATATACGAGGTAATTGACAATTTGAAATATTCAATATACAAAAGAATGTTTGCTTCAAAAATATTGTTTTAAATGGTTTATAGAGTTAATCAATATAGTGGTAATACTATATAGTAAAGAATTCGAGTGTAAAATTGAGTTGTATATACTCATATCTACTTCGATATGTAATCGTAAAGGTTGCGATTCAGGGAATAGAAATAGAGATATAAAAAGTTTTAAATTATTCCGCATTTTTAGCTATTTTAACATTAAATAATATTTTAAAGCTAGAACAGGATAGTACTAACGCACAAGGTCGGGATTAATATTAGTCTTAATTTCGGATTAAGTTGGTCCCGATTTTGGGGGCGTCACAACATGGTATCAGAGCTATGGGTTATAAACCTTAGGTAAGTATATCTTAGGCTATAACCGTAAACAAGATAGATGAAAAGGAAGAAGAAACTAAGCATAAACTTAAATGAACTTGTGATGCCCCCAAATCCGGGTACTTAAAACCCGTACTTGGTGCTACACGATATCACTCATACAAACTGCTTATAATAAAAGATAATAATAATTATTACATCAGAGGTATCTATCCCAGGTACGAAGACCTTTAGTATCTTTATTACATGATAGATATTGTATTTTTAAAACAAAAGTCTATCTATTACAACAACCATCTATAACTACTCCTGTAGCTTTCCCTTGCCTTTATCCTTTCCGGACCCTTCTATGCGTTCTGGCTTAGCTGAAAACATTTATATTCAAAGCAAGAATGAGCATTTGATTGCTCAGCAAGTAATAATAATTGATAACCACGTATATCAATAAATAAATGTTCTCTCTGAGATTTGCTTTGATAGTAGAATAAATATCGGAAAGCAACTGAACAATTCTTAAACAACAGTATGACTCATTTATATTCTTGAAATGATATACTGAATGCTGATACTGAGTGGTCACAAGACCATGAACGTTTATTTTTCTTTTCTTGAAAAGGTTCTATCAGAAATCCATCTGTGAACCGTCTGGTCTTACGGGCACGGTGGGTGATCAGCCCGTTATGCCCTGTATTGATCAATACTATCTATTAGAACAACACTTGTGTCCATCGTCACCGTCCCCAGGACGCAATATAAAATGTTCCCAAGTTAGGGATGTTCTACTCAGTTTGAAGTTCAACCCAAAAGCAAACAGGATGAACAACTTTATAAATTCTGGAACGATTTCAAGACTTAGTATGAAAGAATTGAAATAGTTAAATCTGAGGTCCAGCTAGAACAAACAGCTGATTGGAATAAAATTATATAACATTATATTATTCATATATGATTGCGAAACATTTGCTCAAGGTAAGTGAACTTGTTTGAAGATAACGGAATTGAGATAATTGCTCAAAAATAAACAAGATCAGGATACTTGCCTTGTCTGTTGTCTATTGTAATAAGTTCAGCTAAATTTGCTTTTATAGATCCTACACAATTATAATCACATGAATGCATTAGCCATATATCCATAATATATAACTTATATAGTTATATATTAAATATCCATGTTGGACATGTTATTATCTTGATAATCTTTCACTTTGATAAGCTTCGACGCGATTTTAACTTGTGAGTACATTAAAACTTTAGTTTATAACTCACTTATAATACATAAGTATTAGATACATCTTATACCTAAGTAAGTTCATAGCGTACTTTATACCTTGAGTGCAATTACAACTTGTATAAATAAATTATAGTTCCCGTAGCAATTTATAGCTTTAACATTGTGAATATCATGTTAACTAGTAACGTCTTTTAATATAAAGCCAACAGCCCCTTGAAATTATAATAGCCCTTTACTGGCTTAACAGTCCTAGACTTAGCTTTTAGTTTGAATTTATTCAATTACAATACCTTGTAACTATATTAACATTTTACTTGTCTAATGTAACTAAAAATAGTATAAGCTAGGTTTGACAAGTAACTAGCAAATTAACGCGAAGCTTTAACCCATTCATAATAGAATTGCTTCTCGCTTCTGCTGCTTGTTGTTAGTTGCTGCTGTCAATAGGCAGCAGCCCTTCTTCTTGTTATTGGTTTGATAACTCTTTTTTTATTTCCCTCATCTTTAATTCTTTTATATTAAATTCTAGCTATGATGTAGGTAATATACTCAATTATTCTTCAAACACATTAACTAAATAACTTGTGCAACTTAACAGTGTTGATTACATATCCAAGGAAGTTTCCAGCCACAGCCCAAACATAAACTTTGCTGCTGCCATGGCAGCAACCCTGTTTCGAACCCTCTCAGTTAACGATTTTATTATCTTTAGCTCATATGCTTGATTACGACACAATTGAAATATGTTATATATAGCATATAAGACTATACTTATAAATTATAAACCTCCCATTTCGGACTCTCTAAGCTGCCCAAAACAGTGCTCATAACTGGCTTGGCACACGACATTCCAATGTTTCGTTTTGGTTTAAATTTGTTATTCGCTTTTATGGTTTATGTCAAAACTCTGTATTTATCATTATAAAATGAAAATATATTTTACCTTAGCTTCAGATTTGGTAAATATTAACTGTTTAACCAAAACAGTCCATATAGGACTTTTATCAAATACCTTGAGTGCACTGTTTTAGAACACTCACTTCATGGCTATTTAACTAAGCTATCATTTTTATTTCAGCCCCCTTATATCGCCGCACAACCCAAACCTATCTCCTTAATTCTAATTCAACCAACAACAGTTCCATACTTAATCAATTTTATTGTATAACCAAGTTTCGTTCATGCTTGGCATCCTTAAATAAAAACATAGCAAGGATAGTTTACAATACCTTTAGCTTGCTTGTTTATGAGTTCCTGCTCTCCTTTAATTTAATTCCAGTTACACAGCACCACTCATGAGTCTTTTATTTCTTTCTTGTTTAAAATTTACAGCCTCATCATCTTGCTAAACTGGATGGTTGTAGACGAGATTAAGAGAGTTGGACAGATGGTTGGGAAATAATGATTTTCGGCAGTTGAGAGAGAAAACAATTTGGAACCTATTGAATTCTGTTGAGAGAGCTGAGTATTATTCTTGGTTTGCTTAATACAAGCAAAGCTTTCTTACTGATAGTCTAATGCTTCAAAATTGACAGCTTATGTTTAACTAATTTAATAGATGCTTAGTAGGCTTATTATAGGACACCTCCTGCTTGCATTAGACAATACTCAGCAACTTGTTTGTTTGTTTAATACCTTAAATACTAACGTTAGTATATAATATATATACATATATTACATACATACATTACAGTATATATTTACGTATATACATATATTACATATATACATAGTTTACATGCATTGTACTTATAATACACAAATTAATTTATGTATTATATTTATTTAATCCTTTCAATAAAATGAAACTATTACATTAGATAAAATAATACATTTTGTGAGACGAACCAACTATATTAAAATAATATTATTTATTTTAATATCATTTATTTAATGAATACTTTTAAATTTTATATGACTAAATATAAGTATCCCCTTTCTTCCATAAAATGTTTTCAACAAATTTATATATATATATATATATATTAAATATATATAATTCCCTTTACTCGCCTTATAAATTTGAATTCATAAGCTTTGATACCAACATACATATAACATCAATATTGGACATTATATTACTAATATACATATATCTCACAAAACATCAAATATTATTTAATCATTCATGTTATAATTCTTATTATAACATAAAAATAACTATCATTATTAATTAAATAAATTTCATTATTTAACTAATTAAAACAAACATCTTAATTCACTAATTTATCAATTAATGAATTATTTATTCATTTTGCCATGTAGCTAATTTCAGCTAACTCATTTAATATTTATTAAATATAATTCTTCAAATAAATGTATACTTTCACAGTTATTATACACATCTAATTCATCACGAAAAATCACAGCACAAAAATATTTATGCAGTCAAACACACTTAACATATTTTAAAATAAGGAATTTATTTAATATTTTCTTATTTTAATAATATCTGAATATCCGGATTGTCACATTCTTCCCTCCTTATAAAGATTCCGTCCTCGGAATCGCAAAATAAAACTAGTCAAACAAATGAGGATAGTTTTTCCGCATTTTCTCTTCTAACTCCCACGTTGCCTCTTCAGCATTGTGGTTTCGCCATAACACCTTTACTGAGGGTATGGTTTTATTTCTCAAAACTTGCTCTTTCCTATCCAGTATCTGAATAGGAATTTCCTCATACGTTAAGTCTTTCTGAAACTGTATAGGTTCATATTCTATCACGTGTTTATAATCTGGCTTATATGGTCGTAAGACCGACACGTGAAACACATTATGAACGTGTTCTAACTCTGGAGGTAATGCTACTTCATAGGCTACCTCGCCGATTTTTCTTAAAACCTCAAATGGTCCTATAAAACAAGGACTTAATTTTCCTTTCTTTCCAAATCGTATCTTTCCTTTCCACGGGGATACTTTCAGAAATACATGTGATCCGATGTCAAACTCCCTGTTCTGTCTATGCTGATCTACGTACTTTTTCTGCCGATCTTGAGCTGTGATAAGTCTCGTACGTATTAACTTTACAATTTCTGCAGTTTGCTGCACCAATTCCGGTCCTAGCAACCGACGCTCTCCTATTTCATCCCAACACAATGGTGTTCTGCACTTTCTTCCATACAACGCTTCGTAAGGCGGCATGCCTATACTGGCGTGGTAACTGTTGTTATAAGCAAATTCTACCAGAGGTAAGTGATCGTCCCAACTTCCCTTAAAATCCATAACACAAGCTCTTAGCATATCTTCTACAGTCTGTATTGTCCTTTCACTTTGTCCGTCTGTTTGAGGATGGTATGCCGTACTTAATCTCAATTGTGTTCCCATGTGTTCTTGTAAGCTTCTCCAAAAATTTGATGTGAACCTTGGATCTCTATCTGACACAATTGAAATCGGCACTCCATGTCGGGAAACAATTTCCTTGATATAGAGTTTAGCTAACTGATCCAGGTTATATTTGATCTTGATTGGCAAAAAGTGTGCCGACTTCGTTAATCGATCAACTATAACCCATATAGCATCGAACCCTTTCTGTGTATTTGGAAGTCCTACCACAAAATCCATCGTGATATGTTCCCATTTCCATGCAGGAATTTCTAATGATTGAAGTAACCCACTTGGTTTCTGATGTTCGGCTTTGACTCTTTGACATGTCAAACACCTACTGACATATTCTGCAACTTCTCTTTTCATGTTCGGCCACCAAAAATGTTGTCGAAGGTCTTGATACATCTTTGTGCTTCCAGGATGAATCGCGTACCTTGAACAATGGGCCTCTTGTAGAATTTCTTCTTTCAGCTCTAGTATTGACGGAACCCAAATTCTTCCTTCAAATCTGATTATCCCTTCTTTATCGAGTTTAAACTTTGTTTCTTTTCCTTCAGAAATCTTTTCTCTTATCTTCTCACACTCCTCGTCATTGATTTGTGTTTCTTTGATTTTATCCAACAACGTTGGACCACTTTCCATTATGTATAACTTTCCTTCTGACTCATGCGGAAACTTTACTTCTAGTTCCATTCTTTCCATTGCTGTTATCAACTCATCATGAGTTGTTAACATCATCAACTTTTCTCGACCTTTTCTACTTAAAGCATCTGCCACAATATTTGCTTTCCTTGGGTGATAAAGAATTTCGCAATCGTAATCCTTGATCAACTCTAACCATCTTCTCTGTCTCATATTCAACTCTTTTTGTGTGAAGATATATTTCAGACTTTTATGATCTGTATATATCTCACATTTCTCTCCATACAGATAATGTCTCCAAATCTTCAAGGAAAATACTACTGCTGCCAATTCTAGATCGTGAGTAGGATATCCCTTCTCATAATCTTTTAACTGTCGTGATGCGTAAGCAATGACTTTTCCGTGTTGCATAAGCACACACCTCAGTCCTTTATGCGACGCGTCACTATATACAACAAAATTCCCTGTTTCATCTGGTAATAATAACACTGGCGCTTCACTTAGTCTTTTCTTGAGTTCTTGAAAACTCTGTTCACATTTCTCCGACCATACAAATTTCACCGTCTTTCTTGTCAAATTAGTTAACGGGGTAGCTATATTTGAAAAATCTTGAATAAATCTCCGATAGTAACCCGCTAACCCTAGAAAGCTACGTACGTCAGTCGGCGTCTTTGGCTGTTCCCAATTTATTACTGCTTCTACTTTTATCGGATCCACAGATATACCATCTTTGTCAATCACGTGTCCCAAAAATTGAACTCGCTCTAGCCAAAATTCACATTTAGAAAATTTTGCATACAACTTTTCTCTTCTTAGTGTTTCCAACACTATTCTCAAATGTACTGCATGATCATCCTGTGTCTTGGAGTAGATCAAAATATCATCTATGAATACTACCACAAACTTATCCAAATACTGCTTGAATATTCTGTTCATCATGTCCATGAATGCGGCTGGCGCATTTGTCAATCCAAAAGACATTACCAGAAACTCGTAATGACCATATCGAGTTCTGAAAGCTGTCTTTGGAACATCTTCATCTCTTACTTTCAGCTGGTGATATCCAGTCCTTAAGTCTATCTTTGAAAAGTATCTTGCCCCTTTCAACTGATCAAAGAGATCATCGATCCTGGGCAATGGATACTTATTCTTAATTGTTACTTTGTTCAACTCCCTGTAGTCGATACAAAGTCTCAATGATCCATCCTTCTTTTTCACAAATAATACTGGTGCTCCCCATAGTGACGTACTTGGTCGAATATACTTTTTGTCTAGCAGTTCTTGCAATTGTATCATCAACTCTTTCATTTCCACTGGAGCCATTCGGTATGGTGCCTTGGATATTGGTGCTGTACCAGGCACTATATCAATAACAAACTCAACTTCTCTGTCTGGTGGAAGACCTGGTAGATCATCCGGAAAAACATCCGTGAATTCATTCACCACTGGAATTTGCTATATATCTGTTCCCACTTGTTGGGTATCTACCACGTATGCTAGATATCCCACACAACCCTTCTGTAACAACTTCTTTGCTTGAATTATTGTTAAACAACGAGACTGTCTTGGTGATTTGTTACCGTGAAATACTACCTGCGACTGCTTTGCAGGTTTGAGGCTTACTAACTTCTTTTGGCAATCTATCACCGCTCCGTGATTAAATAACCAGTCCATTCCCAAAATTATGTCAAACTCCCCCAACTGTATTGGAATTAAGTCTATGTTCAACTTGTGATCTCCTATCCTAACGCAACAATTCTTATAGATATGCTCTACAAGAATTACTTCTTTATTGGCGACTTCTATGTTCATGGGGGTTTCTAAATTTACCAAAGGCATATTCAAACGCTTAGCAAATTCATGTGATATAAAAGAACAGGTTGCTCCTGAATCAAACAACACATAAGCATTTATATTGTTGATCGGAACAATACCTGAAACTATATCCTTTGAAGCAACTGCATCTTGCGCCGTCATATTAAAAGTTCTGGCGGTTGGTCTATTCTGCGGAGCTGGTCCTGTTGTAGTTGCTTTCCCGCTGTTGTTGCCCTTGTTACTATTTCCTCCCTCTATTCCCTTCTTTGGACAGTTTCTGGCCAAGTGATCCACTGAGCCACAGATAAAGCATCCGAAAGTCTTTCTTGGATTGGGGCAGTTAGGAGAGATGTGTCCCTCCTGCCCACACTTGTAGCATACCATCTTTCCTTTCCTACACACTCCAGTATGATTCTTTCCACAGTTTTTACATGGTTCAAATTTCTTATTCTGTTGATTCCTCTGAATATTTCCTGTATTTCCCACATTGTTCCATTTTCTTTTCTTATTATTTCCACTTCCACTACCTGTTTCCATCTTGATTGTCCCTTCCATCATTCTCTTATTTTTCTTCTCTCTATGGAAAAGACTCATTGCTTCACTTCCTCCTTCTGCAATTATTGCTTTTTCAAGGAGCGCACCAAATGATCCAATCTGTAGAACCGACAGCTTGTTGTAGAGCCAAGGTTTCAAGCCTTGCTCAAATCGCCTTGCTTTTCTTTCCTCAGTGTCCACTTGATGTGGAGCAAATCGTGCCAACTCATTAAACTTTGCTGCATACTGTGCTACTGTCATCTCATTTTGTTTGAGTTCTAGAAATCGTACTTCCATTCTACTTTGCATACCAGGAGGGAAATAGTTCTCAAAGAAAATCTCCTTAAATCTTTCCCAACTAATCACTCCTGCCCCGGCTCTGGTCTTGTTTGCTTCCCACCAGAAATTTGCCTCCCCCTTTAGCATGTAAGCAGCGAATGAAGTTTTCTGTTCATCGTTCACCCTCGCTATCTCAAAGGCTTTCTCAATCTCTTTAATCCAGGACTGTGCCTCTATAGGTTCAGTGGTTCCTCTGAACTCCGGGGGTCCCACAGTTTTGAAGTCTTTGAAGCTAGCGATATGAACTGCTGGTGGATCTACATTTGCATTGGTTTGAGGGGGATTCCTATTCTGGACAGCTCCCACCAACAAGTCTATAATTTGCTGTATCGGGTTTTCTTGAGCTTCATTTCTATTTCTATTCTCACTTTCTGATTCTTCAGTTTCATTTCTCTGGGTTCTATGTACTCCTCTTCCTCTCCACTTTGGTGGCATTTTCTGTTTAATAAAATCTATTAAACAATTTCTTTGCTTTTAAGGCAATCTGATACAATGTTTAATACTAATACATTAAAATAAAGCATATTTGATCATCATTTTCAGGTTAAACATGCTTTTCTTTGCTTATAGCCTTTATTAGCTATATATTACTCTTTCTCGTTTAATAATATTATTATTTATTAAACTAATTGAATGTGTCAAACAATTTCATTCCAAGCTTAACACACAACAAATTTCAAAACATATTTAATATTATATTAAACATGCTTATATATACATCTGAACTCTGTACACATCTTTTCTACTAGCCCCTCTAGCTAGTTGCTTACACATAGCATTTAACTAGCTATGTTTCTTCTATTTTTACATCAAAAGATTTTCTCATTCCCAAATCCTTAACTACTATCAAGTTAGGATTTTCAAAAGATATCCCATTACTATAACAAAATATGGGATTTTTAGTTCATACCTACATTACCAACTATTTACAACATATCTACAAATATATACACATAGATATAACTTTGTTCCACAAAACAAACTTCTTTTCTAAGTGTGGCCAATCGTAGTAGTGTTCACGCGTTCCTCCTCCGTAATGGCTATGACACGTGCACGAGAGATGGACTGACTAAACTGGCCTATCTCATGTCAATATTCCCAAACTGCTTTCTGTACACGCCACATGGAATTAGTATACGCGTGATTCATTGCATTTATTCGTTCTTTGCAGTTTCTCAACTCATTTTGGAGCGTACGAACATGCTCCTCGAACATTTGTTGCTCCTGAATCTCTACATCCCTAATATTGTTCAACTATTTTCATAAACCCATATTTTTCCTCCATTATTTTATATATCAGAATCATCTTTATTTTATGATTCCTTATATCAGAGTAATTATGAGTATATGCAAACTCATTTCTTAATATACATTCTTTCTCGTATAGTATTATCACTATATTGATTTACTTCTCAAAATAACTAAAATGCTATATATCTTTCAATCTCAAAATAAACATTCTTTATTTATTGCATATTTCAAACTTTACATCATGTCAATTACACATCTCAAGAACCATCTAAACCTTAGGTAAGCATTTATTCGTTCTTTCAAGTTTCTCAACTCATTTTGGAGCGTACGAACATGCTCCTCGAACATTTGTTGCTCCTGAATCTCTACATCCCTAATATTGTTTCGAATACTTAATATATAGTTAATATATAATATTAACTATTTTCATTTATTATATATTTATTAAATTATTTATTACACAGATGGTAGAATCTGTCTGAGGATGGTATATGTGTCAATGGATGGGAGATGCTGCCCTGTGGCAGCAGCAGAAGGCAGCAGATTGCAGCAGCAGCAGCCACATGGCTGCGCTGTGCAGCAGCCGCCCTGTCCTACTTTGATGCACAATTTGATTAACTTATTTTACCCGAAATATGTAGTTTGTGATGCCCCAAATCCGGGTACTTAAAACCCGTACTTGGTGCTACACGATATCATTCATACAAACTGCTTATAATAAAAGATAATAATAATTATTACATCAGAGGTATCTATCCCAGGTACGAAGACCTTTAGTATCTTTATTACATGATAGATATTGTATTTTTAAAACAAAAGTCTATCTATTACAACAACCATCTATAACTACTCCGGTAGCTTTCCCTTGCCTTTATCCTTTCCGGACCCTTCTATGCGTTCTGGCTTAGCTGAAAACATTTATATTCAAAGCAAGAATGAGCATTTGATTGCTCAGCAAGTAATAATAATTGATAACCACGTATATCAATAAATAAATGTTCTCTCTGAGATTTGCTTTGATAGTAGAATAAATATCGGAAAGCAACTGAACAATTCTTAAACAACAGTATGACTCATTTATATTCTTGAAATGATATACTGAATGCTGATACTGAGTGGTCACAAGACCATGAACGTTTATTTTTCTTTTCTTGAAAAGGTTCTATCAGAAATCCATCTGTGAACCGTCTGGTCTTACGGGCACGGTGGGTGATCAGCCCGTTATGCCCTGTATTGATCAATACTATCTATTAGAACAACACTTGTGTCCATCGTCACCGTCCCCAGGACGCAATATAAAATGTTCCCAAGTTAGGGATGTTCTACTCAGTTTGAAGTTCAACCCAAAAGCAAACAGGATGAACAACTTTATAAATTCTGGAACGATTTCAAGACTTAGTATGAAAGAATTGAAATAGTTAAATCTGAGGTCCAGCTAAAACAAACAGCTGATTGGAATAAAATTATATAACATTATATTATTCATATATGATTGCGAAACATTTTCTCAAGGTAAGTGAACTTCTTTGAAGATAACGGAATTGAGATAATTGCTCAAAAATAAACAAGATCAGGATACTTGCCTTGTCTGTTGTCTATTGTAATAAGTTCAGCTAAATTTGCTTTTATAGATCCTACACAATTATAATCACATGAATGCATTAGCCATATATCCATAATATATAACTTATATAGTTATATATTAAATATCCATGTTGGACATGTTATTATCTTGATAATCTTTCACTTTGATAAGCTTCGACGCGATTTTAACTTGTGAGTACATTAAAACTTTAGTTTATAACTCACTTATAATACATAAGTATTAGATACATCTTATACCTAAGTAAGTTCATAGCGTACTTTATACCTTGAGTGCAATTACAACTTGTATAAATAAATTATAGTTCCCGTAGCAATTTATTAGCTTTAACATTGTGAATATCATGTTAACTAGTAACGTCTTTTAATATAAAGCCAACAGCCCCTTGAAATTATAATAGCCCTTTACTGGCTTAACAGTCCTAGACTTAGCTTTTAGTTTGAATTTATTCAATTACAATACCTTGTAACTATATTAACATTTTACTTGTCTAATGTAAACTAAAAATAGTATAAGCTAGGTTTGACAAGTAACTAGCAAATTAACGCGAAGCTTTAACCCATTCATAATAGAATTGCTTCTCGCTTCTGCTGCTTGTTGTTAGTTGCTGCTGTCAATAGGCAGCAGCCCTTCTTCTTGTTATTGGTTTGATAACTCTTTTTTTATTTCCCTCATCTTTAATTCTTTTATATTAAATTCTAGCTATGATGTAGGTAATATACTCAATTATTCTTCAAACACATTAACTAAACAACTTGTGCAACTTAACAGTGTTGATTACATATCCAAGGAAGTTTCCAGCCACAGCCCAAACATAAACTCTGCTGCTGCCATGGCAGCAGCCCTGTTTCTAACCCTCTCAGTTAACGATTTTATTATCTTTAGCTCATATGCTTGATTACGACACAATTGAAATATGTTATATATAGCATATAAGACTATACTTATAAATTATAAACCTCCCATTTCGGACTCTCTAAGCTGCCCAAAACAGTGCTCATAACTGGCTTGGCACACGACATTCCAATGTTTCGTTTTGGTTTAAATTTGTTATTCGCTTTTATGGTTTATGTCAAAACTCTGTATTTATCATTATAAAATGAAAATATATTTTACCTTAGCTTCAGATTTGGTAAATATTAACTGTTTAACCAAAACAGTCCATATAGGACTTTTATCAAATACCTTGAGTGCACTGTTTTAGAACACTCACTTCATGGCTATTTAACTAAGCTATCATTTTTATTTCAGCCCCCTTATATCGCCGCACAACCCAAACCTATCTCCTTAATTCTAATTCAACCAACAACAGTTCCATACTTAATCAATTTTATTGTATAACCAAGTTTCGTTCATGCTTGGCATCCTTAAATAAAAACATAGCAAGGATAGTTTACAATACCTTTAGCTTGCTTGTTTATGAGTTCCTGCTCTCCTTTAATTTAATTCCAGTTACACAGCACCACTCATGAGTCTTTTATTTCTTCCTTATTTAAAATTTACAGCCTCATCATCTTGCTAAACTGGATGGTTGTAGCCGAGATTAAGAGAGTTGGACAGATGGTTGGGAAATAATGATTTTCGGCAGTTGAGAGAGAAAACAATTTGGAACCTATTGAATTCTGTTGAGAGAGCTGAGTATTATTCTTGGTTTGCTTAATACAAGCAAAGCTTTCTTACTGATAGTCTAATGCTTCAAAATTGACAGCTCATGTTTAACTAATTTAATAGATGCTTAGTAGGCTTATTATAGGACACCTCCTGCTTGCATTAGACAATACTCAGCAACTTGTTTGTTTGTTTAATACCTTAAATACTAACGTTAGTATATAATATATACACATATATTACATACATACATTACAGTATATATTTACGTATATACATATATTACATATATACATAGTTTACATGCATTGTACTTATAATACACAAATTAATTTATGTATTATATTTATTTAATCCTTTCAATAAAATGAAACTATTACATTAGATAAAATAATACATTTTGTGAGACGAACCAACTATATTAAAATAAATAATATTCAATTAATTATTTTAATATCATTTATTTAATGAATACTTTTAAATTTTATATGACTAAATATAAGTATCCCCTTTCTTCCATAAAATGTTTTCAACAAATTTATATATATATATATATATATATATATATATATTAAATATATATATAATTCCCTTTACTCACCTTATAAATTTGAATTCATAAGCTTTGATACCAACATACATATAAC
This sequence comes from Aralia elata, assembly GCA_034770075.1. NCBI lineage: Eukaryota > Viridiplantae > Streptophyta > Magnoliopsida > Apiales > Araliaceae > Aralia > Aralia elata. The sequence goes on along the minus strand of CM068387.1, from coordinate 67,849,497 downwards.
ATCAATATTGGACATTATATTACTAATGTACATATATCTCACAAAACATCAAATATTATTTAATCATTCATGTTATAATTCTTATTATAACATAAAAATAACTATCATTATTAATTAAATAAATTTCATTATTTAACTAATTAAAACAAACATCTTAATTCACTAATTTATCAATTAATGAATTATTTATTCATTTTGCCATGTAGCTAATTTCAGCTAACTCATTTAATATTTATTAAATATAATTCTTCAAATAAATGTATACTTTCACAGTTATTATACACATCTAATTCATCACGAAAAATCACAGCACAAAAATATTTATGCAGTCAAACACACTTAACATATTTTAAAATAAGGAATTTATTTAATATTTTCTTATTTTAATAATATCTGAATATCCGGATTGTCACATTCTTCCCTCCTTATAAAGATTTCGTCCTCGGAATCGCAAAATAAAACTAGTCAAACAAATGAGGATAGTTTTTCCGCATTTTCTCTTCTAACTCCCACGTTGTCTGTGACACCCCCAAATTCAGGTACCAATACCTCGAATTTGGTGCTCACGATAAAATACATCCATACGCCTCTAAACAACATAAATTAACTAATGCGGAATAAATAAACATATGTTGTTCATTATAAAAGGTTTACTACGGTCCCAAGGTCTATAACCTTAAATAAATACATCGCAGAATACATTAATAATACAAAACTATTCCACGATTACATAACGGGATAGTATATATAACTATTCCTTAAGCTTTCCTTTGCCTTTGTCCGCTTTGGAACTCCCCGGCTTAACTGCAATAGGTTCATGATATAGCAAGGGTGAGCAACTACTTTGATCAGCAAGTTTAAAAGCAAGAATGAAGATATATCATGAATGAATAAGAATAATAGCTGCATAGATCAACAATTTATGAATATTGATGAAATAGCTGAAATGACATAATCAAAGTTCAAATGAAACAATGAATAATGATTATTTACTGCTGAGTGGTCCAACCGACCATGAACTTTTGGCCAAAGAGTCAATCGTTCAACTAACTCTTTTAAAAACCTGGCCCCGTCAGTTGTACTCGAGGGGATCAGCCTCTTGTACACCATGTATATGCATAACATTTAACTTTGACTGCATCGAATAACCGACATATTATAATCCCCTAAATAAGGGTTGCTCTCTCAGTCTAAGAATCCACACCGACAATCGGTTTGGATAGCTTTTAAAATAATAACCTGTACATGTCTAGCCGAAACAATTGGCGTAGACTATTCCCTTAAACAGTTCATAAATGAAGAATTTATGTTTCACCGCCCAACAACATATTTCGAATTCAAATGCACCATGTGCGAATATCAATAAGTATCCTTAATGCGGAGTAATCAATAACAATTAAACCGCTAACCGTAATTGAAATATGATAACTCGAATTGAGTTAGGAAACGTGCAATAATATAGAATGATTGCTCAATAAATGAATAAACTCGCACATTAAATGAAAGATGTGCGATTGAGAAAAACCTGCCCAATATTAAATTGAGTTAGGATAAAGAAAACTTGCATAACATACACCTGTGTTGCACGAAATAAAAAGAATAGTGCATAGGGTTTAGAAACTTGCCCAACACAAGGGTTAGACAAGGGTTAGGGAAACTTGCCTGATGCGCTGCTACAATATTATAACACACGCTCCTTAATATCCTACACAATTAAGTACATGTTTACATAACAATTAGTCACATTCCAAATAATGGTTCAAAACGGACGCTGCATCATTAAAACACATTGATTGCCACTACGACTACCCAGTCGGGGGTCTCGCTCCCCGGTGAGCGAGCGGCTGCCCAGCTCGCCGGTGAGCTGGCGGGAGTCGGGGGGCAGCGCCCCCTGGAAACCAAGCCTAAATTGCAATTAGATTATACAATTTCTGCCTTAAGACAATACTAATTTGATTGACATTTAATAAATAATTAAGCATTTAGGGCTTAACAAAATATGCTTAGTTAACATGTCTAATCATTTAATACAAGGAAATATATAAGTGTTGGACCCGTTTGAAAAGGATTCATTAGGCCCGACCCGATCCGACCCGGTCTGACTAACCCAACCTGGCCCAAACACGGAGCTGGCGCTGAGCTCATGCACTGGGCCTCACGCTGCAGCGTGAGTCCCGTGTCTTCTCCATGACCGGGCTTCACGCTGCGGCATGAGCCTTAAAGCTTGGGCCTCACGCTGCGGCGCGAGTCCCGGTTTTTCCCCACTTGCCCCTCGCTGCAGCGTGGGCTGCAAGGCTAATGGGTGGCGCTGCGGCGCGACTCTCCAGTAGCCGGATTCTGGGTTTGTTTCCAGAACGCGACTCCGACCTCCGGCCACTCCAACCTCCATATCTCCTTCAATACACATGCAAATTGGTCCATTCCGGACTCTATGGACTCCTAACTCATGGGGATACAACATATCAAAAATGCAGAGCTACCCATTAACATTAACATGGTCAAATCCTAAGCCAAAGTGTAAAGTTCATACTCTGTTCTTCGAGTTCTTGACATGTTTTACAAGAATCATTACTACGAACTCGTTTTAACTCCTTTTTGGTCCATTCCAACTGGGTTAGCTTCGTAACCCATTGAACTACAACACCATAGCAACAAGTAAAATTAACAAACACAAAATCATAGCTCTACAGTCCTCTAAAAAGTCTGAATGTCCAAGTTCATGTCCAAAGTCCATTGTTCTTGCTCCATTAAGCCAAGGTAAGGATTTCTTGCGTTTTTGTTCCACTTTAAAGGTATTAATAGCTTACATAACCTTTTAACAACATTTACAAACAACAATAACAAACAAAAACACCAAGAATCGCCAAAAATCCGACCCACAAGCTTAAGAGCTCAAAACTAAGAAAACTTGAAATAAAACTTGGCAAGGAATCGAATGGAAAGGATTTGGTTGATTGTTTACCTCTGTAAATCCTTCCTAGATGTTAAGAAGCTCGGCTAGGCTTTGTTTTGGGGGTTCTCCTTGCTTGGTTCCTCCACCCGTGCCTTCTTCTTCTTCCTCCTTTCTTTTCCGGCAAGTTCTTCCTCTTCCGGCGACTTTTCCGGCGACTTCTTTCTCTTCCTTCTTTGCAGCTCTCTCTCTCTTTCTCTCTCTCACTATCAGCTGATGGGAATGGGAGGAGTGTGGAGTGCAAGAGAGAATGAATGATTGAATGGAATGGGAGAGTGGAGGAGTGAATTAAGGAGAAAATGGGTTTGGTGCTCAAGGTTGGCCAATTTTCAAAGGCTTGCCGGCAATGCTCTCCCCAAGCTCTCATTTGATTGGTTGAAAGTGGTTTGGTGGTTCCCACTTGAAGCAATAAGCCAAATTAAATACCAGAAAGTACCAAAAATATATCCGAAAACTCCCACTTTTGTACCAAAACTGGTAAATAACTCTACCCAAAATTAAAATGGGTATTACCATAAGTATTAGGATGGGTAAAAATAATTATTATGGGATTTGTCCAAATATTTGGAACACCCATTTAATGCATTTCGGATACGGATAAAATCACGTATCAGCTCAAATAAAGTTCCCGACACTTGGAAAAATTATTCGTACGCATACACGTATTTATGAAATTTATGAAAGTTGAAAAAGACACAAAAATATCTGGCATGAATAGTGCCTCGGGAAACGTGCCCCGTGAATAGTGATTTAGCGATGCTACGCGAAATCAATTATTCACTTAAACAAAACTGTAACACGTAAAATTTCATGCATCCACATAATCCAGGTTGTCACGCAACCTTTAAACACGTAACACAATATAATATTAATAAAATATAAAATATTCATTAATATTCAAAAATTCGAATTACAAGAAAATTTCAGAATTCCCGGTCGTTACATTGCCTCTTCAGCATTGTGGTTTCGCCATAACACCTTTACTGAGGGTATGGTTTTATTTCTCAAAACTTGCTCTTTCCTATCTAGTATCTGAATAGGAATTTCCTCATACGTTAAGTCTTTCTGAAACTGTATAGGTTCATATTCTATCACGTGTTTATAATCTGGCTTATATGGTCGTAAGACCGACACGTGAAACACATTATGAACGTGTTCTAACTCTGGAGGTAATGCTACTTCATAGGCTACCTCGCCGATTTTTCTTAAAACCTCAAATGGTCCTATAAAACGAGGACTTAATTTTCCTTTCTTTCCAAATCGTATCTTTCCTTTCCACGGGGATACTTTCAGAAATACATGTGATCCGATGTCAAACTCTCTGTTCTGTCTATGCTGATCTGCGTACTTTTTCTGCCGATCTTGAGCTGTGATAAGTCTCGTACGTATTAACTTTACAATTTCTGCAGTTAATATATAATATTAACTATTTTCATTTATTATATATTTATTAAATTATTTATTACACAGATGGTAGAATCTGTCTGAGGATGGTATATGTGTCAATGGATGGGAGATGCTGCCCTGTGGCAGCAGCAGAAGGCAGCAGATTATATAAACCTTAACCTTATAATATTAAGGTTTGTTTTTATTAGTTAATATATAATATTAACCTTATAGATTCAGTTAAATTCTTAGTAGAATTTGTTATACAAAATTATAGCATAGTACAAAATTTATTATTGTGGGAATCAGGTGTGCTTATGTGAAAATTGGTTGGAAAGTCTAGAATAATATTCTAAAGACTTTATAAGATTTAGTAAGCTCGTGAGGTATTGGGACGTTATAGATGGTGTGCTAACTGACTAATAAACGAGATATAGTTATTGTAAACTAACTTATCTCATTAAGTTAATGTGACCTAAGTTGCATGGAATACTTAACTTATTAAATATTAATTTAATTTATTAATTCTTAACTTAAATTAACCTTACTCCTTCTTCCCATAAATTGTTTTAAAACAATTTATTTAATCCATGCATTTAATCATAAATTAAATATTAATTTAATTTATTAATTCTTGACACTAATATTCATTTACATATAAATTGATCCATCACCTCATATTCCTAATTCACATCCATCTAGTATAATATTACGTATTATACCATTATATGTTATATTTTAATAACATAATTCTCATTATCAACTCATTAAAAGAAAATAACTTTCTTTATTCAATTAATCAAAACAAATATATTAATTCACCAATTAAGTGAATTAATTAACTTGCTCGTGAAATTTAATTCATAACAAATTCATTACAAGACTTTATAATCAAATTATATTATTTCGTAATATAATTTAAATTTAATCTCTATCTATAAATTACTTCTAACAATTTAGAATCGGGACTATTTCTATTCCCGACCTTGTGCGTTAATACCATCTTGTTCTAGCTTTAAAACATTATTCAATGTTAAAATAGCTAAAAATGCGGAATAATTAAAAACTTTTATATCTTTCTTTCTTTCTTTTCCCTGAATCGCAACCTTTACGATTACATATTTAAGAATTATTTTTATTCTATGATTCATTTTATCAGAGTAGATATGAGTATGTACAACTCAATCCTCAATACGAATTCATTCTTATATAGTATTATCACTATACAACTTTATATTACAAAGTAATCATCACAACATAATCAGAACAAATATTTTTTACTGAATATTTTAAAAATATACATAACATGCCAGTTACATATATCAAAGCTATCAATCATAGTTTCTATACAAATTCTAAATGAATAAAATGTATTTCTTCGTATATCTTCCAATCCTTATCGTCCAGATAGCAAGTAATATCACATTGTGTCTTTAACCTGCAAAAAGTTTATTTTTGCAAGATTGAGCTCGACGACTCAGCAAATTTAACAGCTTTCATGCTTCACATAGCACATAATTTCATGCTCAGTTCATATTTCATGATTATCATAATTCTAAACAATATAATTCATATGTTTATCATATCTCATATCACATTAAGACTGAGTTCCAAAACTTAATCAATTCCAGTCATAAGTTGACTTTCACAATTTAACAAGCATAAAGTATAATTTAGCATATTTGTGAAAATCTCATATAATATCAAGATCACAAAACACAAAAGAACTGAAAAACTTGCCTTCACTACGAAATGCTACCGGTTCTAATCCTTCTCGCGAACTAGAAACGTTATGACCTCGCATAGCACATCAGTTTGCGTTCATCGCTATATGTTCAACAAACGTCCACAATTCCACTTCTATTTGTCGGTTGTTAATACTCGTATATTTCCATCTGCCTCACGATCTCATCTTCACTGTTTTACACAATCCCTTTGATTCTAAAAAAAACCCTCCCCAAGAATCTAAGTCTCCTTTTCAATCTCTTTAGTTAATGTCTCAGCATCCCTATAGCTGTAATTGCTAAGCATTTGGTTCACATTCATCTCATCACCATGATCGTCTCTAACACAATCCAATTTGCTCTCCTTACTCCTACCAGTTTCAGAATCATATCTACCATCACTGTTAAAATTATTCATCATCATCATCTCTCTCCTCACCTGGAACTAACAACTCAACACAATCACAACCTACACATTTAGTCAATTTAGAAGAGAACAAAATCTGAGCCATTCGATCTCGCCTTAACCTGAACTCTTGGGAAAAATCAGAAGCCGCAACCATAATCCCATGTTCGATAATATCAAATACGTCAGAATTGGAAGTATGGGAGTAATCCCGCCACTTATCGAGAATGTTTCCAGACTTGATACCCGTTATCACTTGGGTGGAATCAAATTCAAATAAAAAAAACCCAGATTGTAAAATCAAATTCCGGTCAATACCCAGAAATCAAAATTCGATGTTTCATGGGTTTATGATCATACCTAGAAATCGAGAAACCTGGGTTCCATCAGTTTTGACCAAAAATTGTTGATGATTGATCTTGATATTAGATTAACAAAATCAATTACGTCAAAATTATTTGCTTTTAAGTTTACGATCGAAACAGATGATGATCAGAATCGACAGCAAACAAAAGCAATTAAAAATAATTATCTAGGAGAAAAGCAAATATATCTGACCCAATCTATATCTACAGCGAGTGGGTTAATGAAGTATTGATGCAAAGAATCTAATTATATTCCCCCATAAAATCAACGTAGAAATCTATAGAAAGTAATTTGCTAATTAGAGGTAATAAATTCAGGAAAGAATATGTTATTTTAGTATTATGGGATATATTCTCTCCCTACAAGTAACTCTCTGTTTCTCCCCTTTTTCTCTTACTCCCTTTCTATGATTTATATCTACATACAAATATACAACATATGCCACCGCATGTTGCCACAAGAGCTTAGCTTCCACCTCGTGCTTCCCTTTTTTTTATATTATCTGAATGTCATGTGTCTGCCCTTTATTTATAAGGTGCATGGCGGTTTGTTTGGTCCATTACTTAAGACCAAAGAAAATTAGACTTGTCCAAGTAGTATGCCGCCTTATTAGCCGACTAACACAAGCTACTGCATCATACATTACATAGCTACGTGGCAAACTCATACACTATACATGTAAACTTCATGCCCAAGTATAGCTATCAAATTTAGCCAATAACATTTAGTCTTAATGGTTAAACAAAAATCAACTTTTATATGCTAGACTAATTTGTAATTGGCCCATTTTTGTTTCTTAAGGATTAAGAATAATTTAAAATTTATTCTAACAATGTCCTACAAATTTTAAACTATTAGAGAGAATATAGTCTTATTTTATAAGAGAACTTCTTAGCACTTGTGCATCATAAAGATGTTCGCAGACTTGAATTTTTACTTGCTTCCATACAATGATTTTTTTTTATGCTTGCTCTCCAATTCACTTCTCTTGCTCCATACGTTTTTTTTTCCTTTTCTTTCTTGGAGGCTACTTCTCCTCTCTACCCAGCTTAGTTGGTTTAGTTTTGCTTGGAGGTTACTCTATTTCATTCGATTACCACGCATGCTTGCTCAATTTATTTTGCCCAGCTGCTTGGTTGGTTTTGGTTAACTAACATATACATATTACATATATTATACTTAATACATATATTACATATAATATATATTATATCACTTACAATATATATTACATATAATAAACATGGAATTTATAATAATGTAATAATTTTCACTTTATTAAAATAATTTAATATCATAAATTATCTTAATTCTCTTTATTTAATGTAACAGACCAGTTAAAATAAATAATATTCAATTAACTATTTTAATTTACTTATTTAATATATACAACAATTTTGTATATTTAAATTTAATCATCTTCTTCTTTCCATAAATTGCCTTCAACAATTTATTCCTATTAGTTAAATATATTAATTTAATATATTTAACCATAATTTAAATATTATTTTAATTCACCGATTTAATTAAGTGAATTAACTTGCTCATGAAATTTAATTCATATCGAATTCATTACAAGACATCATAATCAAATTATATCAGTTCATAATATAATTTAATTCAATATCCATTTATTAATTACTTCTAACCATTTATTTATAAATTATTTTAATTTGCTCATCAATAGATACAAAAAATTTGTATCTTTAAAGCTATCAATCTCTTTAAATAAATTGATTCCCACAATTTATTTCAAACCAAATCAAATATATAGTAATATATTCAATTATTTTCTTTTCTCTCTATAAATTGTTTTCTCACAATTTATTTAACTATAGCGAATATAATAATATACTCACTAAAAAAAACATGCATACATTTTACTCAATAAAATGGAGGTTATTAAATATATTTAATACCACCAATTTACTATATTAAAATAATTTAATTTAATAATTTCCTTCATCATAAATTTTACCCATCTCATTTCTTCTTAATAAATTGATTATACAATTTATTTACATGAAATAATAAATATATAATAATAATATATTTATTATTTACAAAAATCACATATTGAATAGATTGTATTCACTTATGCAATATAACATAACATCACATACCACCAAATAAGAATTTTATTTATTAAATTCTTATTTTAATATTTTCTGAAAATCCGAGTCATCACATTCTTCCCCTCTTATAAGGATTCCGTCCCCGGAATCAGAATATCGAACCTCACCTATTCGGTTTAAGTCTATCGTCTTCTGAAGTCTTTGTTGTAACATATTGTATCAACATAGATGGTATAATACCTATCTCATTCTTTTCCTCCCCACATTTCTCATTTTACTTCGTAACCTTCATTAGACTCATTATACTTCGAGAATCGTCATCTTTTGCTCCATGACTATCCTTTTCTAAGGATCACTGTATCCACACTCGAGATTTATTAATCTTATAAACAATTGGGATATCACATTTTCATCCCTTCTTATAAGAATTTCGTCCGCAAAATTACAATATATGCATCTCTACTTATTAATATAGATCTTCAAGTTAATCTTCTAAGGAATGTTATCTTTCCTACTCCCCACCTTCAGAATAATAGGAATCATTCACAATTGATCAATAATTGTGAAGCAATATGAATAACTCAGGAATTTTAAAGATTCGCTTTGGAATAGCTTTCTGTATCATGCTATGGATCATAAAGACCACAACATTCTTTTTCATGTTTTCGAAAAGGTTCTTAACAGAAATTTATCTGTGAACCGTCTGTCTTACGGGCACATAGGTGATCAGCCTGTTTATGCCCTGTGTTGATCTCTGTTATCTTTGCCGCTATATCGCGCAATCAGAATTTCCCAATTTAGGGGTGTTCCGTGTTGATCAACACTATCTGTGTGGCCGCCATTCAGCGCCAATTGAACGATATACGTTCATCTGTGCCACCATCTGGTGCTAAAAACTTTCCCAAATCAGGGATTTTCATACGAATTCTGGAATCCAAACCCAAAACGAGTTAGTTGGACAACTCTATCTGTTCAACAATAATATCTCAGAGGCTTATTATAAGCGATATCTAAATCTGTGTCTAGCCGATTCAAATGGCATTTGACACTTCTTTCTTTACCAAAACACTGAAAATCCTTTTTATGACGCATAGTACCTCACTGTTTTAGCAGGACGTTGAGGATGCCGTCATTTTATGACTTTATCATACTACATCATACCATAATGGGCTGACGATCCTTAGATCACATCCAACACTAGGTTAAGTTGCATTGATGACTCCATCATCTGTCATTCTACACCAGGTTCCATGATGCGTTGATGACATAAAATACATTTTGATATTTTCAAATCATCTTTGTCTAGCCGAAACTATTAGCATAGACATATGAATAATGGTACTTTTTAAAAATCCTTAGTCCAGAAATCTGGCCCCATACATTTTTTCAAAGACACAAAAGTACAAATATCAGCACGAAGTCAATAAATTTCGAAATCTAGCATAGCTAGAAGATTTGAGAATTTTCATTTCTCCCTTCATCAGCTTCAAATTTCTCCTGTGCTTCACTATATAATTCTATCATTAGTTCTAAATCTATATTATTCCTATACCTTCATATGGTTCATCAAACTTACCACACTTTATGTGTTTAGAAACTTGCCATAAAAATATGAGTTTAAGAGCTTGTCCTAGCAATACGTAGTCCAAGAACCAATCAGGGACTGCCCATACGCTTAGGGGTTCAAAACATATCATATGATTATGAGTCACAAACTTGACATAAGCATGAGTTTTAAGAACTCGCTCCTAATCTTATATTCTCTATCTATCGAATATACATATGAGAAAAGAATCACCTTCTCACCATATATATACCGATAGCGCGACACCAATATTTCAATGATTATCAATATAATAGACTAAGTGGTCATTAAACCAAGCACAAAACCTCTGCCCATACAAAGGTTTGTACAACCCAACTATCACATGAGTCCTCAATTGAAATCCCACCTTTTTCTTATCAAATCTTATCTTGCTCTTTGCTCAATACGAATTTTTTTTTAATTCGTATTCCATCACTTATAACTCTTTCTGAGTTATTCTTTGTACTATTTTATAGTACCTTTCCTGAGCAACATTCGGCTATAAATTTTCAATCATTCGATTAATAATCTGTCATTTCATGACTTATTCAGATCACATTGTGATCCTTTCCTGCAATCGTCTTACATTACGATTCTTTCTTTATGATCGTTTTGTTTTTACGATCTTCTTTCTTTTCTCTTTAATCACATTATTTTATGATTATTCAAATCAGGTATCCTCTGATCCTTTAGCTCTTTAGGTTCTTCTTTGAACCTAATCATTTTATCATAACTTGTTTCATATGAATTCTCTGAATTTATCATCAATTAAACTCTATACTAGGTATACATCGAGTCTCTAACAGTGTTCAATATAGTAAGCTGAGTGGTTTCCCACAAACAACCAACAAACTAGTTTTCGTCTCGTCTACACTGTTTTCACAGTGAGTTAGATCGGTTGCTAATTCGTATATACCTCCGCTCTCTAAAAGAATCGTTTAGTCCAGATACCATACATCAACCATTAAAGAGTACGATTATACCATAATTATACTTAACTTCTTATTTTTATAACTCTGCGAGTTTCTTCTTTGAATCTTCCCATACATGTTTTAAGTCCTTCTTTATAAATTTCTTAAATTCTTTTTTTTTAATAACACTTAACCCTCATTCGGGTTTATGCTTATCATCTTCTTCATTCTTTATCCCTTGACCCTTCTCTTGAGGTCTCTCTTCTTACTCCCAGAGCTTTCTGGATTTCTTATTACATCTTAAACGACCATTTGCGTTTGTATTGACACCATTGGTGTCTACTTTCTTATGACACAACACTAGTATCTAGTTCACTTGTTTAACAATACCCCAAACTTCTAGGGTTGTTCATCTTTATTGTTGAAGTTAGTTAACTCTTGATTACGCATCGAGATTCTTCCTCGAATTTTTTCGTTTATTCTTAAAACTCTTTTCGAGTTTATTTGTCTTATCTCTATCTTTCTCTTTCAAGATTATAACCTAAGGTACTTCTAACATAATCTATAGCTCTGATACCAAGTGTAACGAACATGGTGCTTCAACCATAGCACCTCACACTGGTACCTATCAGTTTGCTACCGACTCGCTCGGCGTCCCCTACAGAGAGTCTGACTTCGGTGCCTTCCCATTTTCGGGTCGTCACCAGCGAGAGGCTCGGGGCTCTTCACAACATTCGTGCTTATAGATATAATCATGGTTATAACCATGATTCCTGTCAAGTATGTACACAGGAATTGTTGTGTAAATATTAGAGGACATGAAATGTTTGTAGATTTAATTCCAATTCGGCTCGGAGAATTCAATGTCATCTTAGGAATGGACTGGTTATGTAACTATGGAGCAGTAATTGACTGCCAGAAGAAGTGTATAAACCTGATGACTCCGAAGAAGTCAAAGGTAGTATTTTATGGCAGCAAATCGCCTAGACAATCTTGTTGTCTGACGATATTGCAGGCTAGGAAGTTACTTAGGAAAGGATGTACAGGATATTTGGCATATGTAGTGGATACTCAGAAGGAGGGAACTAAACTAGAGCAGATACCAGTGGTGAAAGAATTTACGGATGTGTTTCCGGATGAACTACCAGGACTTCCGCCAGATCGAGAAATTGAGTTTGTGATTGATCTAGTTCCAGGAATAACTCCTATATCAAAAGCTCCATACAGAATGGCTCCAGTGGAAATGAAGGAGTTGATGGTGCAGTTGCAGGAATTGTTGGATAAAAAGTATATTCAACCTAGTGTATCGCCTTGGGGTGCACCAGTGTTATTTGTCAAGAAGAAAGATGGGTCGTTACGACTTTGTATTGACTATAGAGAATTGAATAAAGTTACCATCAAGAACAAATATCCGTTGCCAAGAATTGATGATCTTTTTGATCAGTTGAAAGGAGCCAAACATTTTTCAAAGATCGATCTGCGAAGTGGATATCATCAGTTAAAAGTTAGAAAAGAAGATGTACCGAAAACAGCATTTCGAACCCGTTATGGCCATTATGAATTTTTGGTGATGTTATTCGGATTAACGAACGCACCAGCAGCGTTTATGGATTTAATGAATAGAGTATTCAAGCCGTATCTGGATAAGTTTGTAGTGGTGTTTATTGATGATATCTTGGTTTATTCAAAAACGCAAGAAGAGCATGCGGAACATCTGAGAGTGGTGTTGGAAACTCTGAGAAGAGAGAAATTGTATGCTAAATTCTCAAAGTGTGAATTCTGGATGGAGCGTGTTCAATTTTTGGGTCATGTAATTGACAAAGATGGAATTTCAGTAGATCCTGCAAAAGTGGAAGCTGTAATAAATTGGGAGCAGCCGAAGACGCCGACGGAAGTGAGAAGTTTCTTAGGATTAGCCGGATATTATCGACGATTTATCCAGGATTTTTCTAAGATAGCGACTCCATTAACAAATTTGACAAGGAAGACAGTAAAGTTTGTATGGACAGACAAGTGTGAAGAAAGTTTTCGTGAATTGAAGAAAAGATTGAGTGAAGCACCTGTGTTGTCTCTACCAGACGATACGGGAAATTTTGTAGTGTACAGTGATGCATCACATAAAGGATTAGGTTGTGTACTCATGCAAAATGGCAAGGTCATCGCATATGCCTCACGACAGTTGAAAGATTACGAAAAAGGGTATCCAACCCATGATTTAGAATTGGCAGCAGTAGTGTTTGCTCTGAAAATATGGAGGCATTATCTTTATGGAGAAAAATGTGAGATATACACAGACCACAAAAGTCTGAAATATATCTTCACACAAAAGGATTTGAATATGCGGCAAAGGAGATGGCTAGAGTTGATTAAGGATTATGACTGTGAAATCTTGTATCACCCTGGGAAGGCTAATATAGTAGCAGATGCGTTGAGTAGAAAAGGTAGAGAAAAACTGTTTATGTTAACTTCTCAAGAGGAGTTAGTTAAAGTAAATTGTGAGAATCAATTTATTTAAAGATATGGATAGCTTGAAAGATACATAACTTTTGTATCTATAAATGAGTAAATTAAAATAATTTATAATATTAAATTATTTTAATAGGAGTATAATGTAATTAAATAAATGGTTAGAAATAATTTAAATGGAGATTAATTTAAATTATATTATGAAATAATATAATTTGATTATGAAGTCTTGTAATGAATTCGCTATGAATTAAATTTCATGAGCAAGTTAATTAATTTACTTAATTAAATTGGTGAATTAAGGTAATATTTAAATTATGATTAAATATATTAAAGCAATATATTTAATGAATCGCAATAAATTATTGAAGACAATTTATAAGAAGAAGAAGATGATTAAATTTAAATATACAAAATTTGTTGTATATATTAAATAAGTAAATTAAAATAGTTAATTGAATATTAACTATTTTAATTGGTCTGTTACATGGAATAAAGAGAACTAAAATTATTTATGGAATTAAATTATTTTAGTATAGAAAAATTATTTCATTAAATAAATTATTTTTATTTAATGCATAGCTTCAATTCTTATGGAAAAGATTTATGGATATTTTGTCATGGTATTTAAAATATATCATGTATATTTAATATGCATAATACTTGGTGTGATAAGTACAGAGGATATTAAATTATATATGTCTAATATAAATAAATTGTGTTGAAACAATTTATGGAAAGGAGTAATTTTAATTTAATTTAATTATACAATATTTCTTATATAAATTAAGTAAGTTATCTTTTAATGTAACGTTTGTTACACAAAAAGTGTTAAACTAATTATGGATTAGTTCCTTAATTAGTGGGATGAGTTTTATACATAAATATAAATGTATAATTAATCAATCTTGTTTAATAATGGGAATTCATGTTATTTCAATATATGAATTAATTAGTACGTATACAGAGGAAATGTAATATTATGTGTATGTATTGAATTAGAGTGTGGTCATATGATATAAGATGTGTAATATGTGCAAATGTATGTCTAAAATATATGAAGAATGCATTATGTATATATGGGAGTTTTTATTATGTTCATAACATGATTATTTGATTAAAGAAGAGCTCGGGCAGAAAGAGGTTGTACAAAGTGATTCTAAGAAACTATAATATCAGATAAATTCGAAGGGAATTCAAGGTTAGTACTCTGTTTTTATCTATTTCATATGAAACTAGAAATTTAGTATAAGTTTATGAGAAATTAATAATAAGTAGTTAGTATGATATTAATTGTGGCTGTGATAACTATGAGTTAGCAACATGGAGACTAGTTGTTGTTGTGCGGAGTAATAAGGAAGGAGATTAAGGCTTAAAGTATATATATAAAAGCTAATGAAATATATCCATAATATTTACGCTCATAACATGTTTGATTTTATGCTTCTTAGAATTGGTAAGTGTAAAATGAACAATTGGAGTAACGTAGTAAGTAAAATAGCCTTCATATATGTTATATGAGGTGTATGGAGTGATTTATATAAGCAAAACTTGAATTATGATATGTTTTGAAACAATTGAATTGTTGGTATTTAACTTGAAAACTGTTTCAGCAGAGCACTTTTGGCAGTCTATAAAACCCATTTAAATTGCTTGTTCGGGGCATGTTATATTTTCTAAAAATAATATGTCATGTCTTCTATAACATATTCAAGTTGGGTTGTAATCAGATTTATGATTTAGAAGTTAAAAATATGCAAAGTGGTTGGGCTGCAACACGCAAGGCCACTGCTGCAAGCAGCAGCAGCAAGCGCGCAAGCGTTGTGCTGCGCTGCACTGCAGCAGTTTGGTTGGGCGAATGTTTTGGCTGGCCATTTGGTTTTTAATTGAGTTGTTTTATGATTTTTAAATATGAAGTTTATATAAGTTGTAATAAAATAATAAAATGCATATAAATTAATATATTAAATATAATTAATATATAATATTGCTAATAATGATTGTAAAGGTAATAACTTTGATAATGGATGATTTAGGTATAAAAACATAAAACTTAAGTCATGAATTGTTTGAATTAGTGTATGATAAGCTATATAAGAGTATTAATAAAATAAGTTAAGTATACAAGGTATAATAATTTGAATTTATATATAAATTCATGAAGAATGAATGTATTAATATATTAAATTACAAGAGGTTACTAGGAACTATATATGTGTAATGAGCTTATTAAATTAAGAAAAGTTTAAATAGAATTTGTGTGAAATATGGTGATGATATATATTAAAATAGCATTATGTATTCATAGGTACCATACGGGAGCCTAATACTTTAAATACGTGTAATCGCGTAGAGTTAAGAGCTCCGCATCAAAGAGGCAAGTATACTAACTTTCCTTTCTAAATTGCAACTTTGTTGAAAAAGCTTCCATTCAATAAAAGCTTTGCTAAACCGCAATGAATATTCTTGTATCTGAATTGACAACGAACTTATGAATCTGTTATTCGAATGTTATTCAAAGCTTATATGCTACTATTGAAGCTCTTGTTAATATATGAATTTACATTGTAAGTCTACGCCATTTGATTTCGGCTAGACCATAATCGATATATGTTCTAAAAATTTCCAATTACTCTGAAAAGCTAAATTAAACTAAACTGTCTTTGGTACGAATTCTTGTGATAAACTGAGTTGAACAACCCTTTAAATAGGGGACATGTTATCGGAGACTATGGTTCCGAATTACGCTATTGCGTTAATATGTTTGTGCACAATACATAGGTACAAAGGGCTGATCCCCCTGCGTACTAAGACAGTCGTCCACAGTCTTTGACTGATAAAGGTTAAGGTAGAGATACCGAAAACCTGGGACATAGTTCAATGGTCTTGTGACCCTCAGTTACTTGATTAAATCCTTTATAGAAAATGTTTGCATTGGAAATTTCTTGTTTTTAACATTTCACAGAACTCCTCAGTTAGAGTTTAATTTTATTCAACCAATATTCCTTTCAGCTAGTAAGCTATATCTGTTCCCTTATTAATTGTTTTACTTAAATAATATTACTTGCTGGGCATTTCTGTTGCTCATTCTTGTTAAATAAATTTCAGTTAAAAACGAAAAGACTGGTGGATCATCATCTGACAAGGGTAAAAGAAAATTGCAGGAGTAGTTACGTAATTAACTATAAACTTTAATAATATATAAGCATTTATGTTATTGACCGGAATGATACCTGACACAACATCTTTAGACTCTACAGCATCCTGCACCGTCATATTGAATGTTCTGGCTGTAGGTCGAACTGGTTGCACTGGTGCTGTGATAGTCAACTTGCCACTATTATTCACTCCTCTGCTTCCACTTGCTCCCTCCATTGCTTTCTTTGGACAACCTCGAGCCAAATGCTCTTTCGATCCACAGATGAAACATGCATTCTTCTTCGGATTAGGACAATTGGGTGCAATATGTCCCTCCACGCCACAGTTGTAACAAGCTCGCTTCCCTTTCAAACATGCTCCGACGTGATTCTTTCCACAATTGCCACAAACTTCTATTTTCCTTTTTAAATTTCCTAGTTTGGCTCCAGCATTGTTATTATTGCTCCACATCTTTTTCTGTGCCTGATTATTAGAACTGTTGCCTGCCCTGTTATCTCCTTCACTCCTCTTCTTTTTCTGTTCTTGATTATATTTAGTTAGCGCTTCACTTCCACCTTCTGCAATAATCGCCTTTTCCAACAGTGCTGCAAATGAGTTCAGCTGAAACATCGAAACTCGGCTATAGAGCCAGGGTTTCAATCCCTGCTCAAACCTTCTTGCTTTTCTTTCATCTGTGTTAACCTGATATGGTGCAAATCTTGCTAATTCATTGAATCTCGCAGCGTACTCCGGCACTGTCATTGTTCCTTGCTTCAATTCTAAGAACTGCACTTCCATCTGGTTTTGCATACTTGGAGGAAAGTACGTTTCGAAAAACATTTCTTTAAATTTATCCCATGGAATTACTCCTTGTCCACCCCTACATTTATTTGCCTGCCACCAATAATTAGCCTCTGCTTTTAGCATAAAAGTTGCAAAAGCGGTCTTTTGATCTTCTGACACCTTGGCAACTTCAAATACCTTTTCCATTTCCATTATCCAAGTTTGCTCTTCGATTGGATTGGTAGCACCTCTGAATTCCGGAGGTCCTACAACTTTAAAATCTTTAAAAGTAGTAGCGGGTGTAGTCTGGGGATTCATTAGTGCTCCTACTAACAAATCTACAAACTGTTGCATGGGGTTGACATCTGCTTCCCCATTTCCATTAGTAGATACCTCAGGCGTAGGTTGTGTTTGTGGTACTCTTCTTGGCGGCATCTTACTGTTTCAATAAAAATTATATCATTTATGCATCATTTGCATAATAGTGGTTTCATAAAACTTTAATCATACGTGTAAAGCTTAACCATTATATTAGCTCAGACTCGGGGCTTTATAAGATGGCTTATTATTATAATCAATATGGTCTGCTGAACTGCTAAATTAACTTGCTGAATTTAACATATTACTCAAATACAATTTACTATATTTAATACGTTTATCAAAATATCACATTTATATTCATATACCAACTTTTTTACATAACTGGCATATTACTATAAATGCCATCTATCCCTATTTAACAACAAAACTTGGGATTGTCAAAAACTAAAACTCCCCTAATCTCATAAGTGGGGATACAATATATTTACATACTACCTCACACCATCTGAGGTTCACATAATACATCATATAATCCTGATAATCAAAAGGGGTACTATTGCATCTATCTACATAGAGGACTACCAACTATCACTGCACATCAGGAGGTGGTGCATCCGTATGCTCCTGCTCCGGTGGAAGAAATCCGTCCCTAAGTCGACGTCGAACTGATCGGCTCGACTCACCCACCTCCATAGAACCCCTCCTAAATCCTGACCTCTGACTCATATAGGCAGTATCTAAAGCTCGCCCCAATGAGTCAATCCTAACCTCCTTAGCCTGCAGCTCCTCCTCAAGCTGATCAACCAGCCTGGCTGCCTTTTCCCAAGCATCAGAGATTCTAATCTTTTCAGCTATCTCTACATCGAACTCAAACTTGATCACCTGATTCTCTAATGTCTTTTGACTCAACTGAAACTCTAGCAACTCCACTTTGGCTTTCTGCTCTGCCAACTCTGCCAATGCCTGAGATGCAGCATCCTTGTATTGCTGTTCTGTATGCTGATGTGTGTGGTTCTGCTCCTCTAAGTGAGCCACCCTCTCTTTTAACTCATGGTTCCTATACATCAAGTCTGTCATCATAATATTCTGTGAGGTATCTTCCATCACCTCCTGCTCCTCAATATGATCCCCTAGCTCCTGCTCCACAGTATGGCTATCCTGACCCTCCTCTACCATCCTATAATTAAAACAACAAGAAATAACATCAGTATCACAATAAAATATATTCATTGAGAAAATGAAATAATATTCTATCATGTACAATCCATACTAGATGAATTTCCATAATCCATCACCTAACATACTCTATATGAGTTTTCTTCTAAGGTTATAACCTAGGTTTCGCGTTGCTAAAGTATATAACCTACAGCTAGGTTATAACCTAGGTTACAGTTGGTATCAGAGCTATGGGTTATAAACTTTAGGTAAGTATACCTTAGGCTATAACCGTAAACAAGATAGATGGAAAGGAAGAAGAAGCTAAGCATAAACTCGAATGAGGTGTAAATGATCTTGAAATGAATTTAGAAATTCATAAAGAATGCGTTAAGATAATACACAAAGATTTGAAGAAGAATCTTGAAAAACCAAAGGATCAGGGAACACCTGATTTGAATAATCATAAAATAATATGATTAAAGAAAGGAGTAAGAAGATCGTAAAAACAAAACGATCATAAGATAGAAAAGAATCGTAATATAACACGATTATAAGAAAGGATCACAACGTGATCTGATTAAGACATGAAATGATAGATGATCAATCAATTAATTAAAAATTTTATAGCAGAATTGTTGTACAAAAGTTGTACTATGAAATTGTACTATGTAAGCTCATGAAGGAATAATTAATATTGAGATACGGATTAAATGAAATTCGTATTGAGTAACGGGGAAGTTAGAATTATGTGGGATTTCAATTGAGAACTCATGTTAGTGGCTGAGTTGTACGATTCCTGATATGGGACGAGAATTTGTGCTTGGTTTGAAAACCACTTAGCTTCCTATATTAATATAGTGGTTGAGTTGAACAAATCCTGGTATGGGACGGGATTTGTCCATGGTTTAACAACCGCTCAGCTTCCTATATTGATTAGTGGATGAGTTGGTTCGACAACCACTTAGCTTCCTATATTGATAATCATTGAAATATTGGTGTCACGCTATCAATATACATATGACGAGAAGGTGATTCTTTTCTCATATTTATATTTGATAGTTAGAGAATATTAAGATTAGGTGCGAGTTCTTAAACTCATACGTATGGTAAGTTCATGACTCATAATCGTATGGTGGAACCCCTCAGCGAATGGACGATTTTGGTCTGACTAGGTTAAGTTCCTAAACCCATATGATTGTGGTAAGTTCCTGAACTCCTAACGTGTGGTATGTTTGATGAACTGTACTGGAGTATAGAAAGGTTGTGGATGAAGAATTGAGGATTTTTAGTATAGTAAGCTTTAAGGATGATAGAAATAGATAGAATTATTAAGCAATGGATCATTAAAAGAATTAAAGTGGATGGTGGAAGCATAGGTATTCCAAATCTTCTAGCTATGTTAGACTTCGAAATTTTTGACATCAAGCTAAATTCGCACTAATGTGCCTTTAAAAATAAAAATGAAATTTTTGTTATCCTCAAAACAAGGTGACAAGGGTGTGTAGATGGACTTCGAGCCATTATCACATCGTTACCTGTTGCGGCATGATAACACCAAACATAATTTTTCAATGGTTTTGAACCGTTTAAAGAAGAGTCTACGCTATTTGTTTCGGCTAGACAAAAATAATTTAAAATATCAAAATGTATTTTTAAATAGTCATCAATGCATCATGTAACCTGGTGTAGAATGACCGATGATGGAGTCATCAATGCAGATTAACCTAGTGTTGGATGTGATCTAAGGATCGTCAACCCACTATGGTATGATGTTGTATGATAAAGTCATAAAAATGACGGCATCCTCAACGCACTGGTAAAACAATGCGGTACTATGCGTCATAAAATGATTTTTAATGTTTTGATAAAGCTAGAAGTGTCAAATGCCTGTTGAATCGGCTAGACACAGATTCAGATTTCGCTTATATTAAGCTTTTGAGCTATCCAACTAAACCATTTTGGTTTGGACTCCAGATTTTTAACATCCCTTAATTGGGAAAGTTTTCAGAGCACCAGATCGATGGTGGCACAGATGAACGTATATCGTTCAAATTGGCGCCTAACGGCGGCCACTCAGATAGTGTTGATCAACACGGAAAATTCCTGAATTGGGAAATTCTGTTTGCGCGAAATAGCGGCATAGATAGCAGAGATCAACACAGGGCATAAGACAGGCTGATCACCTACGTGCCCGTATGACCAGACGGTTCACAGATGAATTTCTGATAGAACCTTTTCAAAAACATGAAAAAAGAAAGTTTGTGGTCTTTATGACCCTTAGCAAGATACATAAAGTTTCCTTAAGCGATTGTTTTTGAAATTCTGAAGTTATTCATCTTGCTTCACAATTATAAATCAATTATGGAGAATTTCAATTCTGGTAATTGAGATAGAAGGGGTGATGTTCCCTAGAAAAGAAGTAGTCGTGAGAAGCGACAAGTTTAGAAATATTCTTGAGAATGAATGATGAATTCAGAATGATCTCTAAGAAAGAGAAAGATAGACATAGAATTCGATAAATCGAACAGTGGAAGGCTAGAGAATTGAATTTCGAGAACGAAATTTGTAGAAGAAGAGATGGATGTGATATCCAAGAAAGTTAATGAGCTTAGTAGAACATAAGTTTGAATGTGGTAATCCTGAGAAGAGGATGTTGATGGTTAAAGAAAAGTCTTACTCAGAGTGTATCGAGTTAAGGAAGGTTATGTGATAAAACCTGTAAAGAGTGGTGTAACACATATATTAACACGACGAGTTGAGATTATTCAACAATATAGAATGTTGAGAGAAGGTAGATGTGAACCGCGTAAGTGAGGTTCGTTAAGGTGATTTCGGGGACGAAATCTTTATAAGAGGGGAAGAATGTGATGACCCGGATTTTCAGAAAAATATTAAAATAAGAATTTGATAAATAAAATTCTTAGTTGGTGTTATGATATGTGGTATTATATTGCATAAGTCAATACGTGCTTTGCAATATGTGATTTTTGTGAAAAACAAAAAAAAAATCTATTATTATTATATATTTATTATTTCATGTAAATAAATTGTAGAATCAATTTATTAAGAAGAAATGAGATGAGTATAGTTTATGAGGGAGGAAATTATTAAAATAATTTATAATATTAAATTATTTTAATATAGTAAATTGGTGGTATTAAATATATTTAATAACCTCCATTTTATTAGGTGAAATGTATGCATGTTATGAAATATAGTGAATATATTATTATATTTGCTATAGTTAAATAAATTTGTGAGAAAATAATTTATAGAAAGAAAAGAAAATAATTGAATATATTATTATATATTTATTTTGGTTTGAAATAAATTGTGAGAATCAATTTATTTAAAGATATGGATAGCTTGAAAGATACATAACTTTTGTATCTATAAATGAGTAAATTAAAATAATTTATAATATTAAATTATTTTAATAGGAGTATAATGTAATTAAATAAATGGTTAGAAATAATTTAAATGGAGATTAATTTAAATTATATTATGAAATAATATAATTTGATTATGAAGTCTTGTAATGAATTCGCTATGAATTAAATTTCATGAGCAAGTTAATTAATTCACTTAATTAAATTGGTGAATTAAGGTAATATTTAAATTATGGTTAAATATATTAAAGCAATATATTTAATGAATCGCAATAAATTATTGAAGACAATTTATAAGAAGAAGAAGATGATTAAATTTAAATATACAAAATTTGTTGTATATATTAAATAAGTAAATTAAAATAGTTAATTGAATATTAACTATTTTAATTGGTCTGTTACATGGAATAAAGAGAACTAAAATTATTTATGGAATTAAATTATTTTAGTATAGAAAAATTATTTCATTAAATAAATTATTTTTATTTAATGCATAGCTTCAATTCTTATGGAAAAGATTTATGGATATTTTGTCATGGTATTTAAAATATATCATGTATATTTAATATGCATAATACTTGGTGCGATAAGTACAGAGGATATTAAATTATATATGTCTAATATAAATAAATTGTGTTGAAACAATTTATGGAAAGGAGTAATTTTAATTTAATTTAATTATACAATATTACTTATATAAATTAAGTAAGTTATCTTTTAATGTAACGTTTGTTACACAAAAAGTGTTAAACTAATTATGGATTAGTTCCTTAATTAGTGGGATGAGTTTTATACATAAATATAAATGTATAATTAATAAATCTTGTTTAATAATGGGAATTCATGTTATTTCAATATATGAATTAATTAGTACGTATACAGAGGAAATGTAATATTATGTGTATGTATTGAATTAGAGTGTGGTCATATGATATAAGATGTGTAATATGTGCAAATGTATGTCTAAAATATATGAAGAATGCATTATGTATATATGGGAGTATATGTATATGCAAGATATATATATATATACTGTGTATGAAGCTGAAGTTAAAAAAAAATAAAAAAAATAAAGTATAATAATAATAATAATAATAAAACAAGCTGAGTCATATTAAGTTAAAGCATGAGGTGTTTAATGGGTAAGCAGTAAAAGAAGACACGAATTAAAAACAAAGCATGAGCTGGTATTCACTTGCTACTTCATAGTCCCTGTATCATCTTTATACTCCCTGTTATGCCATTTTCGTTCCAAAAAGGAAGTCAAGTAAAGTAGCCTTTGCCCCTTCCTCCATGCCTTGCTTTCCATCCGACCCAAAGAAAGAAGAAGAAACGAAGCACAAAGCTATTCTCTGCCCAACAGTTTCGGTAAAGAATTGAAATAGTGAACTGAATTGGGAGAAAAATTGAAATAATATATTCAACTAAATCATGCTTGGAACAAGAATTGGGCTATAACATCAAACAAAGAGGTAAAGCTAGCCTTCACTTGCTAAATTCATAAATTGAAGTAGTTAATAGTGATTGTTGTTGTGTTGGTTGTGTGAAATTGTTGGAAATTGTTAAGGGGACTTTATGCAGGGCATATGAGTAATAATGGAGGAAAAATATGGGTTTAACCATGTATAAATATGTATGAGTTCTGTCCTTAAAAAAATGATGCACATGCTATGTTTGATTAAATGTCTCTTAAAGACTGTTAAGCATGAAAAGGAAAAATGAGGTAAGGTGGTGAGCAAGAACACCTTTGACAGATGAAATTCTTACAGCTTAATCATATCTATAATATTGTCATGTAACGATGGCTGAAGCATTTGATGTTTAAGAGAGGTGGAATTTTACTAAACATGGAGGAACCTGTTATTTGATAAACTAAGAATCAATTATGCTTAATGTGGTTGACATTGATTTGTGTGTGCCTTTCTAGTATTAGTTTTTTTTAGTTCACTCTATGCTACTATGTTACTGTATCCATGTTGTTTTTTTTATTATATGATTAAATGATCAATCTTCACCGCAAAGGATACTTATAAGTCTAAAATGCATTGGGATTTGAGATGAGAAAGAATTCTATAAACTTTCTTTATATGCAAAGAATGTACAATTCCAAATTTAGCTTGGTATTTAAGGTCGCAATAGAAATATATCAACTAATATACTCCCTCCATCCCACAACGAGATGACTAATTAGTACATTGAAAATTTGTCATATAAACAATGTCTAAAATACATGAAAAATATTGTACAAGTTTATTTTATCCCCCAAAACTAATTAAGTAGGATCTGCTACTTTTAAGAAAAAGAGAATCTTTAGTTACATGATATACACACATTAAACTACAAGTGCAATACGCTAGCACATGTGGTGATGAAGTTGGATATAGAACTGAGTTATTTAAATAACACAGTCGGATGTCTATAAAGGCAATACAAGAAATAATAAGTTAAGAAAAGATTTTAAAATAAGATTAACAGTTAGAGTGAAGCTTTGACTGATAATATACATTGTTGATATCACATACGGTGTAGGTCGTGCAAGAAACGCGAAAGGTTAGCGCATTGGTAAAATTCCGGTACAGACAAGTCTTTCAGTTCCTTTGTATTATATGAACTTGATATTGTATGAAGATGATGAATTACATGTTATGCTTTATGAATTATGAAAGTCAAATTATGACTAAACTTGATTGAGTTACGAAACTCATTCTTTATGTGATATGTGGTATATCAAGTGTATGAAATTATATGGTTTAAAGTTATGATGCATGAATACTATGCTTACTAGAAGTATTATAAAAGATGAGCTGAGCATGAAATTCTGTGCTATGTGTTGCATGAAAACTGTTAGATTTGCTGAGCTGTCGAGCTCAACCTTGCAAAAACACAATTTTTGCAGATTCAGGATGCAATGCCAGACTTTAGCTTTCAAGATGATAATGTCTAGAAGACGCATAAAAGAATACTGCTTTTTAGTTGAATTTTTATTGTATCATGAAAATGGTGTACGATATACGAGGTAATTGACAATTTAAAATATTCAATATACAAAAGAATGTTTGCTTCAAAACCATTGTTTTGAATGGTTTATAGAGTTAATCAATATAGTGATAATACTATATAATAAATAATTCGAGTGTAAAATTGAGTTGTATATACTCATATCTACTTCGATATATAATCGTAAAGGTTGCGATTCAGGGAATAGAAAGACAGATATAAAAAGTTTTAAATTATTCCGCATTTTTAGCTATTTTATCTTCTCACGACTACTTCTTTTCTAGGGAACATCACCCCTTCTATCTCAATTACCAGAATTGAAATTCTCCATAATTGATTTATAATTGTGAAGCAAGATGAATAACTTCAGAATTTCAAAAACAATCGCTTAAGGAAACTTTATGTATCTTGCTAAGGGTCATAAAGACCACAAACTTTCTTTTTTCATGTTTTTGAAAAGGTTCTATCAGAAATTCATCTGTGAACCGTCTGGTCTTACGGGCACGTAGGTGATCAGCCTGTCTTATGCCCTGTGTTGATCTCTGTTATCTATGCCGCTATTTCGCGCAAACAGAATTTCCCAATTCGGGAATTTTCCGTGTTGATCAACACTATCTGAGTGGCCGCCGTTAGGCGCCAATTTGAACGATATACGTTCATCTGTGCCACCATCGATCTGGTGCTCTGAAAACTTTCCCAATTAAGGGATGTTAAAAATCTGGAGTCCAAACCAAAATGGTTTAGTTGGATAGCTCAAAAGCTTAATATAAGCGAAATCTGAATCTGTGTCTAGCCGATTCAACAGGCATTTGACACTTCTAGCTTTATCAAAACATTGAAAATCATTTTATGACGCATAGTACCGCACTGTTTTACCAGTGCGTTGAGGATGCCGTCATTTTTATGACTTTATCATACAACATCATACCATAGTGGGTTGACGATCCTTAGATCACACATCCAACCACTAGGTTAATCTGCATTGATTGACTCCATCATCGGCCATTCTACACCAGGTTACATGATGCATTGATGACTATTTAAAAATACATTTTGATATTTTAAATTATTTTTGTCTAGCCGAAACAAATAGCGTAGACTCTTCTTTAAACGGTTCAAAACCATTGAAAAATTATGTTTGGTGTTATCATGCCGCAACAGGTAATGATGTGATAATGGCTCGAAGTCCATCTACACACCCTTGTCACCTTGTTTTGAGGATAACAAAAATTTCATTTTTATTTTTAAAAGCACATTAGTGCGAGTTTAGCTTGATGTCAAAAATTTCGAAGTCTAGCATAGCTAGAAGATTTGGAATACCTATGCTTCCACCATCCACTTTAATTCTTTTAATGATCCATTGCTTAATAATTCTATCTATTTCTATCATCTTTAAAGCTTACTATACTAAAAATCCTCAATTCTTCATCCACAACCTTTCTATACTCCACTACAGTTCATCAAACATACCACACGTTAGGAGTTCAGGAACTTACCACAATCATATGGGTTTAGGAACTTAACCTAGTTAGACCAAAATCGTCCATTCGCTGAGGGGTTCCACCATACGATTATGAGTCATGAACTTACCATACGTATGAGTTTAAGAACTCGCACCTAATCTTAATATTCTCTAACTATCAAATATAAATATGAGAAAAGAATCACCTTCTCGTCATATGTATATTGATAGCGTGACACCAATATTTTAATGATTATCAATATAGGAAGCTAAGTGGTTGTCGAACCAACTCATCCACTAATCAATATAGGAAGCTGAGCGGTTGTTAAACCATGGACAAATCCCGTCCCATACCAGGATTTGTTCAACTCAACCACTATATTAATATAGGAAGCTAAGTGGTTTTCAAACCAAGCACAAATTCTCGTCCCATATCAGGAATCGTACAACTCAGCCACTAACATGAGTTCTCAATTGAAATCCCACATAATTCTAACTTCCCCGTTACTCAATACGAATTTCATTTAATCCGTATCTTAATATTAATTATTCCTTCATGAGCTTACATAGTACAATTTCATAGTACAACTTTTGTACAACAATTCTGCTATAAATTTTTTAATTAATTGATTGATCATCTATCATTTCATGTCTTAATCAGATCACGTTGTGATCCTTTCTTATAATCGTGTTATATTACGATTCTTTTCTATCTTATGATCGTTTTGTTTTTACGATCTTCTTACTCCTTTCTTTAAGCATATTATTTTATGATTATTCAAATCAGGTGTTCCCTGATCCTTTGGTTTTTCAAGATTCTTCTTCAAATCTTTGTGTATTATCTTAACGCATTCTTTATGAATTTCTAAATTCATTTCAAGATCATTTACACCTCATTCGAGTTTATGCTTAGCTTCTTCTTCCTTTCCATCTATCTTGTTTACGGTTATAGCCTAAGGTATACTTACCTAAGGTTTATAACCCATAGCTCTGATACCAACTGTAACGAACATGGTGCTTCAACCATAGCACCTCACACTGGTACCTATCAGTTTGCTACCGACTCGCTCGGCGTCCCCTACGGAGAGTCTGGCTTCGGTGCCTTCCCATTTTCGGGTCGTCACCAGCGAGAGGCTCGGGGCTCTTCACAACATTCGTGCTTATAGCTTTGATACCAACTGTAACGCCCCCAAAATCGGGACTAACTTAATCCGAAATCAGGACTATTCTTAATCCCGACCTTGTGCGTTAATATTGTCTTGTTCTAGCTTTAATATATTATTCAATGTTAAAATAGCTAAAAATGCGAAATAATTTAAAACTTTTTATATCTGTCTTTCTATTCCCTGAATCGCAACCTTTACGATTATATATCGAAGTAGATATGAGTATATACAACTCAATTTTACACTCGAATTATTTATTATATAGTATTATCACTATATTGATTAACTCTATAAACCATTCAAAACAATGGTTTTGAAGCAAACATTCGTTTGTATATTGAATATTTTAAATTGTCAATTACCTCGTATATCGTACACCATTTTCATGATACAATAAAAATTCAACTAAAAAGCAGTATTCTTTTATGCGTCTTCTAGACATTATCATCTTGAAAGCTAAAGTCTGGCATTGCATCCTGAATCTGCAAAAATTGTGTTTTTGCAAGGTTGAGCTCGACAGCTCAGCAAATCTAACAGTTTTCATGCAACACATAGCACAGAATTTCATGCTCAGCTCATCTTTTATAATACTTCTAGTAAGCATAGTATTCATGCATCATAACTTTAAACCATATAATTTCATACACTTGATATACCACATATCACATAAAGAATGAGTTTCGTAACTCAATCAAGTTTAGTCATAATTTGACTTTCATAATTCATAAAGCATAACATGTAATTCATCATCTTCATACAATATCAAGTTCATATAATACAAAGGAACTGAAAGACTTGTCTGTACCGGAATTTTACCAATGCGCTAACCTTTCGCGTTTCTTGCACGACCTACACCGTATGTGATATCAACAATGTATATTATCAGTCAAAGCTTCACTCTAACTGTTAATCTTATTTTAAAATCTTTTCTTAACTTATTATTTCTTGTATTGCCTTTATAGACATCCGACTGTGTTATTTAAATAACTCAGTTCTATATCCAACTTCATCACCACATGTGCTAGCGTATTGCACTTGTAGTTTAATGTGTGTATATCATGTAACTAAAGATTCTCTTTTTCTTAAAAGTAGCAGATCCTACTTAATTAGTTTTGGGGGATAAAATAAACTTGTACAATATTTTTCATGTATTTTAGACATTGTTTATATGACAAATTTTCAATGTACTAATTAGTCATCTCGTTGTGGGATGGAGGGAGTATATTAGTTGATATATTTCTATTGTGACCTTAAATACCAAGCTAAATTTGGAATTGTACATTCTTTGCATATAAAGAAAGTTTATAGAATTCTTTCTCATCTCAAATCCCAATGCATTTTAGACTTATAAGTATCCTTTGCGGTGAAGATTGATCATTTAATCATATAATAAAAAAAACAACATGGATACAGTAACATAGTAGCATAGAGTGAACTAAAAAAAACTAATACTAGAAAGGCACACACAAATCAATGTCAACCACATTAAGCATAATTGATTCTTAGTTTATCAAATAACAGGTTCCTCCATGTTTAGTAAAATTCCACCTCTCTTAAACATCAAATGCTTCAGCCATCGTTACATGACAATATTATAGATATGATTAAGCTGTAAGAATTTCATCTGTCAAAGTGTTCTTGCTCACCACCTTACCTCATTTTTCCTTTTCATGCTTAACAGTCTTTAAGAGACATTTAATCAAACATAGCATGTGCATCATTTTTTTAAGGACAGAACTCATACATATTTATACATGGTTAAACCCATATTTTTCCTCCATTATTACTCATATGCCCTGCATAAAGTCCCCTTAACAATTTCCAACAATTTCACACAACCAACACAACAACAATCACTATTAACTACTTCAATTTATGAATTTAGCAAGTGAAGGCTAGCTTTACCTCTTTGTTTGATGTTATAGCCCAATTCTTGTTCCAAGCATGATTTAGTTGAATATATTATTTCAATTTTTCTCCCAATTCAGTTCACTATTTCAATTCTTTACCGAAACTGTTGGGCAGAGAATAGCTTTGTGCTTCGTTTCTTCTTCTTTCTTTGGGTCGGATGGAAAGCAAGGCATGGAGGAAGGGGCAAAGGCTACTTTACTTGACTTCCTTTTTGGAACGAAAATGGCATAACAGGGAGTATAAAGATGATACAGGGACTATGAAGTAGCAAGTGAATACCAGCTCATGCTTTGTTTTTAATTCGTGTCTTCTTTTACTGCTTACCCATTAAACACCTCATGCTTTAACTTAATATGACTCAGCTTGTTTTATTATTATTATTATTATACTTTATTTTTTTTTTTATTTTTTTTTTTAACTTCAGCTTCATACACAGTATATATATATATATATATATATATATATATATATATATCTTGCATATACATATACTCCCATATATATATAATGCATTCTTCATATATTTTAGACATACATTTGCACATATTACACATCTTATATCATATGACCACACTCTAATTCAATACATACACATAATATTACATTTCCTCTGTATACGTACTAATTAATTCATATATTGAAATAACATGAATTCCCATTATTAAACAAGATTGATTAATTATACATTTATATTTATGTATAAAACTCATCCCACTAATTAAGGAACTAATCCATAATTAGTTTAACACTTTTTGTGTAACAAACGTTACATTAAAAGATAACTTACTTAATTTATATAAGTAATATTGTATAATTAAATTAAATTAAAATTACTCCTTTCCATAAATTGTTTCAACACAATTTATTTATATTAGACATATATAATTTAATATCCTCTGTACTTATCGCACCAAGTATTATGCATATTAAATATACATGATATATTTTAAATACCATGACAAAATATCCATAAATCTTTTCCATAAGAATTGAAGCTATGCATTAAATAAAAATAATTTATTTAATGAAATAATTTTTCTATACTAAAATAATTTAATTCCATAAATAATTTTAGTTCTCTTTATTCCATGTAACAGACCAATTAAAATAGTTAATATTCAATTAACTATTTTAATTTACTTATTTAATATATACAACAAATTTTGTATATTTAAATTTAATCATCTTCTTCTTCTTATAAATTGTCTTCAATAATTTATTGCGATTCATTAAATATATTGCTTTAATATATTTAACCATAATTTAAATATTACCTTAATTCACCAATTTAATTAAGTGAATTAATTAACTTGCTCATGAAATTTAATTCATAGCGAATTCATTACAAGACTTCATAATCAAATTATATTATTTCATAATATAATTTAAATTAATCTCCATTTAAATTATTTCTAACCATTTATTTAATTACATTATACTCCTATTAAAATAATTTAATATTATAAATTATTTTAATTTACTCATTTATAGATACAAAAGTTATGTATCTTTCAAGCTATCCATATCTTTAAATAAATTGATTCTCACAATTTATTTCAAACCAAAATAAATATATAATAATATATTCAATTATTTTTTTTTCTTTCTATAAATTATTTTCTTACAAATTTATTTAACTATAGCAAATATAATAATATATTCACTATATTTCATAACATGCATACATTTCACCCAATAAAATGGAGGTTATTAAATATATTTAATACCGCCAATTTACTATATTAAAATAATTTAATATTATAAATTATTTTAACAATTTCCTCCCTCATAAACTATACTCATCTCATTTCTTCTTAATAAATTGATTCTACAATTTATTTACATGAAATAATAAATATATAATAATAATAGATTTTTTTTTCCACAAAAATCACATATTGCAAAGCACGTATTGACTTATGCAATATAATACCACATATCATAACACCAACTAAGAATTTTATTTATCAAATTCTTATTTTAATATTTTTCTGAAAATCCGGGTCATCACATTCTTCCCCTCTTATAAAGATTTCGTCCCCGAAATCACCTTAACGAACCTCACTTACGCGGTTCACATCTACCTTCTCTCAACATTCTATATTGTTGAATAATCTCAACTCGTCGTGTTAATATATGTGTTACACCACTCTTTACAGGTTTTATCACATAACCTTCCTTAAC
This sequence comes from Aralia elata, assembly GCA_034770075.1. Taxonomy (NCBI): domain Eukaryota; kingdom Viridiplantae; phylum Streptophyta; class Magnoliopsida; order Apiales; family Araliaceae; genus Aralia; species Aralia elata. The sequence goes on along the minus strand of CM068387.1, from coordinate 67,817,119 downwards.
TCGATACACTCTGAGTAAGACTTTTCTTTAACCATCAACATCCTCTTCTCAGGATTACCACATTCAAACTTATGTTCTACTAAGCTCATTAACTTTCTTGGATATCACATCCATCTCTTCTTCTACAAATTTCGTTCTCGAAATTCAATTCTCTAGCCTTCCACTGTTCGATTTATCGAATTCTATGTCTATCTTTCTCTTTCTTCTGCTGCTGCCACAGGGCAGCATCTCCCATCCATTGACACATATACCATCCTCAGACAGATTCTACCATCTGTGTAATAAATAATTTAATAAATATATAATAAATGAAAATAGTTAATATTATATATTAACTATATATCCTCAAAACAAGGTGACAAGGGTGTGTAGATGGACTTCGAGCCATTATCACATCGTTACCTGTTGCGGTATGATAACACCAAACATAATTTTTCAATGGTTTTGAACCGTTTAAAGAAGAGTCTACGCTATTTGTTTCGGCTAGACAAAAATAATTTAAAATATCAAAATGTATTTTTAAATAGTCATCAATGCATCATGTAACCTGGTGTAGAAATGACCCGATGATGGAGTCATCAAATGCAGATTAACCTTGTGTTGGATGTGATCTAAGGATCGTCAACCCACTATGGTATGATGTTGTATGATAAAGTCATAAAAATGACGGCGTCCTCAACGCACTGGTAAAACAGTGCGGTACTATGCGTCATAAAATGATTTTCAATGTTTTGATAAAGCTAGAAGTGTCAAATGCCATTTGAATCGGCTAGACACAGATTCAGATTTCGCTTATATTAAGCTTTTGAGCTATCCAACTAAACCATTTTGGTTTGGACTCCAGATTTTTAACATCCCTTAATTGGGAAAGTTTTCAGAGCACCAGAGCGATGGTGGCACAGATGAACGTATATCGTTAAAATTGGCGCCTAACGGCGGTCACTCAGATAGTGTTGATCAACACGGAACATTCCTGAATTGGGGAATTCTGTTTGCGCGAAATAGCGGCATAGATAGCAGAGATCAACACAGGGCATAACACAGGCTGATCACCTACATGCCCGTAAGACCAGACGGTTCACAGATGAATTTCTGATAGAACCTTTTCAAAAACATGAAAAAGAAAGTTTGTGGTCTTTATGACCTTCAGATGGATACAAAAAGCCATTCCAAAGCGAATCTTTGAAATTCCTTAGTTATTCATACTGTTTCACAATTATTGATCAATTGTGGAGAATTTCAATTCTGGTAATTGAGTATAGAAGGGATGATGTTTCCTAGAAAAGAAGTAGTCGTGAAATGCGATGAGTCTAGATATATTCTTGAGAAATAATGACATAAAGAAAGAAGAGAAAAGTTGTACAAAACGTACAATAAATTCGGAAAGATCTCTAGAAGAGAAAGTTGGTCAAAGAACTCGATGCGTGAATTCGATGAATCGAATGAATGTTTATGAGTTTAGTAGATCACGATTGTGAATACAATGATCATAGAAGGAAAGTGTATGGATTAAAGAAAGAATAATACTCGAAAGATAATCGGGTTTAATGACAATTTCGAAATGAAACCTATAAGAAGTGATTAAGGAAAAGACAGGAAATGGGTGATATAAAACTTAAGCGATAAGTTGAGGTTATTCAACGATAAAACTACACGGTAAAATAGACTTAAACCGAGTAGGAAATGTACGGTGTTGTGATTTCGGGAACGAAATCCTTATAAGAGGGGAAGAATGTGATGACCCGGATTTTCAGAAAAATATTAAAATAAAAATTTAATAAATAAAATTCTTATTTGGTGATATGTGAAGTGATATTATATTGCATAAGTGAATAAATGCTATGCAATATGTGATTTTTGTGAATAATAAATATATTATTATTATATATTTATTATTTCATGAAAAATAAATTGTAGAATCAATTTATTAAGAAGAAATGAGATGAGTATAGTTTATGATGAAGGAAATTATTAAAATAATTTATAATATTAAATTATTTTAATATAGTAAATTGGTGGTATTAAATATATTTAATAACCTCCATTTACTGGGTGAAATGTATGCATGTTATGTAATATAGTGAATATATTATTATATTTGCTATAGTTAAAATAAATTGTGAGAAAATAATTTATAGAAAGAAAAGAAAATAATTGAATATATTATTATATATTTGTTTTGATTTGAAATAAATTGTGGGAATCAATTTATTTAAAGAGGTGAATAGCCTTAAAGATACAAAATTTTTGTATTTATTAATGAGCAAATTAAAATAATTTATAGTATTAAATTATTTTAATAGGAGTATGATGTAAATAAATTGTTAGAAGTAATTTATAGATAGAGATTAAATTTAAATTATATTACGAAATAATATAATTTGATTATAAAGTCTTGTAATGAATTTGTTATGAATTAAATTTCACGAGCAAGTTAATTAATTCACTTAATTGGTGAATTAATATATTTGTTTTGATTAATTGAATAAAGAAAGTTATTTTCTTTTAATGAGTTGATAATGAGAATTATGTTATTAAAATATAACATATAATGGTATAATACGTAATATTATACTAGATGGATGTGAATTAGGAATATGAGGTGATGGATCAATTTATATGTAAATGAATATTAGTGTCAAGAATTAATAAATTAAATTAATATTTAATTTATGATTAAATGCATGGATTAAATAAATTGTTTTAAAACAATTTATGGGAAGAAGGAGTAAGGTTAATTTAAGTTAAGTATTCAATAGTAACTGAATAAATTAAATAAGTTATTATTCAATGTAAAGTTCGTTACACAAAAAGTGTTAAATTAATTATGGATTGATTCCATAATTAGTAAGATAATTTATACATGGTTATAAATGTATAATATCCAATTCTTGGTTAATATTGAAATTACATGTAATAAGTATAATTATTCATTTATGATTAATTGGAGTATATGGTATTGAATTTATGGGAATACATGAATTAATATGTCTTGGATGTATAATATGTGTAATATTATATTATATGTATTATATTCAGAAGTGCTAAAATATATCTTGGATATAGTGGGATGCTGAGTAGTAAGAATTGTAGTAGGAGGTGGCAATCGTTTGGGCTTGCTAAGACATTCAGCATTATTTGAAGCAAGCTGCTTGAGAGCTTTTTATTATATATTAATACTCTGCCCCCTGTTTTTTTTTCTCTCTATGCTTCTCCATTCCGTTCCAAAATTATTCTCTCTCTCTCCTCAGATCACGAAAGGGAATTTAAAAACCGTTGTCATTTTCTCTCTCTAGAAATCAGATTTTCAAACACCCTTTTTCATAGAATCCCCCAAAATCCTCTGTAAATCCTAATTTTGCCATATTTATATGGTATTAATCAAAATCGACCTTTTGTTCTATTGAGATTTGAGGTGAGTTTTTGAGGAAAAGGGCGAGTATGAACAGCCACGGCATCCAAATCTTCGATTTTTTTTCCGGCGTGGTTGAGATCGTGTGTGAGTTGGGTTTCACATGGCAAAGCGAGTGTATGAAGTTTGGAAAGGAAGCAATGTAAGATTTGACTTAATTTCTTGAATCTCATAGTTTGATGGAGTTGTTGGCCGACTTTTACCATCTGGATATGCTTTAGTTTTGCTGGGTCTTTGTTTTTATAAAATTAGTGGGTTTTGATTGTTTTAGGGGTTTTTGATATCTTCTGTTTGCTACAGTTTAAAATGTATACTTTTGGTGTTTTTGTGATTAAAATTTTGTAATGCTTTTGTTGGTTTTGAAGGTGGTTTGTTGGGAATTTGGAAACCAATTAGAATATGCATAAATTAGCACCAAGCTGAAGTTATTAAAACATGGGTGTTTATTCAAAGAGTTAACTCAAAAATGAAATGCATAGAGATACTTTACCAATAGAATATTACATTGAATTCATGAAATGCTATTTATGATTTTGGAAATTTCAAATTGGTAAGCCAAGAGCCATAAGCTGTAAATGGCTGAATTTGTAGCATTCTAGTTATGCAAGCTTTAATTAAGGGTGTCCCATTTAATGAGCGGGAGATTAAATACAGGCTATTTGAGTGTTGCGCAATTGTATTGATTATTGGAGTTTGCGTAAATTGTTTAAAACAATGAGATGTTGAGAAAGTTAGAAATAAAATATACTAAAGAATTCTATAAGGAAGAAACTAATAAAGTGTTTAGTTTTTAAAAATAAAAATAAAAATAAGTCTAGTTAATTAATGAAATTAATGTGATTAAATATATTCATACGGATATTGTAGGAAACCTTGTGAACGAAGGGAATATCGTGTTTAGGGACGCCGGAACTAATCAAGGCTATACAACGAAAAGTAAGATATGGAGAAGGTTAACTAACAAGTAAAGTTGTACAACGAACATTCAATGAGCGTGAAGCGATAAGTGCAAAAACAGGCAAGTTTTTCAGTTCTGTTGTGTTTGTGGATTGATATTAATTATGTGAGATTATTATTGCATTGTGATATGTTCTTCATGCGTGTATTAGATTACATATCATGTTCTATGAATTGCTCAAGTCAATATATGACTAAGATAATTGGGTTATGGAACTCAATTTGGTTGTGGTATATATATGTTATGTAAAAAGGTCGATGACATATAGTGTGTGATATAACTGTATATTTTGAGATGAATGATGCATTATATAAAATTATGATGTATTACATGCATAGCATGAAAAGTATGATACATGAGCATAAATATAGAATTATGTGCTACGTGAAACATGATAGACTGTTAGACTTGTTGGGCCGTCGTGCTTAACCTTGCAAAAACATAACTTTTGCAGATTTGGGATGCAATGCAAGTCTATAGCTTTCAAGATGATAACAACTAGAAGACGCATAAAGGACTACTGTTTTTTTTTAGTTGAAATTTTTATTGTATCATGAAAATGGGGTACGATATACGAGGTAATTGACAATTTGAAATATTCAATATACAAAAGAATGTTTGCTTCAAAAATATTGTTTTGAATGGTTTATAGAGTTAATCAATATAGTGATAATACTATATAGTAAAGAATTCGAGTGTAAAATTGAGTTGTATATACTCATATCTACTTCGATATGTAATCGTAAAGGTTGCGATTCAGGGAATAGAAAGAGAGATATAAAAAGTTTTAAATTATTCCGCATTTTTAGCTATTTTAACATTAAATAATATTTTAAAGCTAGAACAGGATAGTACTAACGCACAAGGTCGGGATTAATATTAGTCTTAATTTCGGATTAAGTTGGTCCCGATTTTGGGGGCGTCACATGTTGAGTGCGTTGCCTACTTGATGGAGGCCTTCAAGCAGTCTTCCCATTATGTCTCCCGATTCAAAGGTGACACACTCCTTCCAGATTTCGAGACCACTAGCCGACAGAAGACTTCCTGGTTATCTTGGGTGCGCTACTTCTTTCGGGATTACAAAACTAACCAGTGGGATAGTTCGACTTATGACCAATCCGTCCTTGCGTTTCGTAAAGAGTCTTGTCCCTTTCCTCTGGCAGCCTATTTGGCTATGTGGTTGTCTCGCTTTCTCTTTCCCGGGTCTCCTGTTGACGGTCCCTCAGTTCGTATGTTTAGTTTAGTAGCTCTGCTATCTCGGGGTTTGGAGATTCCTCTTGCTTCCCTCTTTTTGGGAACCTTGTATCGCCGTTTAGATGAGGTGGCCTTCGCTTTGAGAGAATCTATTGGAAGGTATTTGTTTTCATGCTGTCATTAACTGTCTTGCACACTTCATTTTTCACTTCTTTTCTTGAATTATCAACCTTCCCTTTTCATTTACTCAGGTACGACGTGAATTGCTTCATTCCAGGCTCCTTCCTTCAGCTTTTCCTCTTCGAGCGTTTCAAGGGTTATTCTTCTCTTGAACATCTTTCTAAGAGGAAGAAGAAGTCTTCAGACCCTTTTTTATTATCCCACATCGACCCTCGGACAGCCTGCTGGATTGATTACCGCTTTAGCTCAGACTTGTGGCTTTTCATTGATGATTTTTCATGCTTCACTGCTCGTCCTTACACTATTGTTTCGGAAAATAATGGCCACCTTCCTCACTTCTATAGGCGTGAGTCTCGTTCTTATCTAAACACCAATGGGCTGAGTGGTTCTTCATTGTCCTGGTTCGTCTTTCTTCGGGCTGCGGAGCTTCCATATTTTATTGAGGATAATGATTTCGGTACCGTACTTTATAATCCTCATAGGGTGATGAGGCAGTTTGGATTTGACCAGGAGCGTCCCTTTGGCCATACTTGCAAGGAGACTTATGAGACTGCTCTCCTCAATTTCGTGTCCACCTCTCCTTCTTTTGCATGGGCCTTTCCAGAACCTCCAGGTGCTCCTCACAAATCCTTTCCCGTGGCTTTTATCATACCACCTGCTACTCGGAGTGGCCGGTATACTACTGGTGAACGCAACTACTGGCAAATCAATCTTAAGAGATGGGAGGACGACACAATGTTGTGCTCTAGACCAACTTCTCCTCCCAAACGTCTTCAATGGGTTAAGATGTTATGTTCTCCTAAGTCCAATGTCCGTTCGGAACGATGGCCAGCCAGTTGCCGCCTTGTTGAGCGTGAGGCCTTGAGGCCTAAGTCTTCTCCTCCTCAGTCAGCAGGTATTCATTCTCAAAGTGAGCCAACTATCCTTCCTGTACAGGCCCCTACTACTTCCAGGAACCTTCCACCGCGGGCCTTGTCTCAGTTACCTCTGTCTCGGATGCCTCCTCCAGTTCTTCCTCCAGTACCTCCCCAGGGATCCTCTGATGCCGGGGAAATGAGAATTACTCGTTCCAGAACAAGAACATCTACTCCTACGGATTCGGAGGTGGCTCCTCCTATGGCTTCTACCGTGTCCCCTGTTAGTCGTCCTAGCATCAGGCTTCGCTTAAGACCATTAGCAAAACGCCCTCCTGAGGATGCTAGTCCTACTGTGCCGGTAGCCGAGGATCCAGTCAAGAAACGTCGTAGAAATTTGGTATGTGTTTATACTTTTTGTAGTATCGTCATTTATGTCTGTTATTATCCATATAGTTGCCGTCATGATTCCTTTTATCACTATGTCCACCATTTTTAGATTGGCGATGCTGACGAAGAGGATGAGGATGTTCCTCTTGAGTTTATGCCTATTACTGCAAATGGGGCAACCACAGCGGCTGCTACGAGTTGCGACCTTCCCCAAACTATCAGTGTTGAGTCATCTCCATCCCACGAAGCTTGTGTCAGTCTTGATGCTCAAGACACTTTATCTGATGTGAGTTCGAGCCTTGCTTTGGATGATGCAATAATTTCCTCAAACCCTCCTCCAGCTTCTCCACATGATAGGCCTAAGGAGAGTGATGAGACTCCTGCTTCCACGAGGGAGGATCCTGCTGAAATTATTGCTGATGTGTGTCCTCCCCAGAAGGATTCTACCGAGTTGTTGAGTTCTCGGGAGGGCATTGTAGACAGCATCTGGGGTGGGTTGAGCGACATTCCGCCTTCGGTAGCATCTCCCAACTATTTTTCCATTGACTATCTTGTGAGTATCTTTCTTTGGTAAATATATCATTTTTTATTTATTTATTTATTTATTTCAAATATATTATATTTTTTCTCATCTTGTTTTCCAGAGTGAGAAGATGCAAGAGTTGCCTTTGCCTGTTGATGCGCTTGCCTCATTTGATGCTATCAATCCGGATGTTGACACCTCGCTAGATAATGACCTCGCGTATCCTCCAAGTTGTCTTCCGGATGACCAAGGCGTTATGGATTCATCAGCATCCCAACAGCCCCGTGCTCCTCCATCCTTTATCTCAACAAATTCTATGATGGCCTCCAAAGTTGCTCCTGTTAGAGCTTCCTTCAATCCAAACGGAGACCTTGTTTCTTGGAGGAGCTTCCGGATATCATCATCTAGTCGGGAAAGTCTTGAGCGCCTCTTAGCTCGGTTCCCACATATACTCGACCAGCTGATTATTAAGGCGTCTTCTGCCCAGACCTTCTTCCTAGATCAGCTCGCATGCCTTGTGCTTGGGTTGCACACTCTTTCCTTATACTCTTTACGAGTTGAGGACTTGAAGAAATTTAGTGATGATGTAGACGACCTTGCAGCTGTGGGTGTTGGCATGGCCCCTTTTCGGGCTAGGCTGGATCTTCTCAAGTCGAATTTCAACCTTGTTGAGCTACGTTCGGAAATTGCTATACGTAAGTGTGAAGATGACTCCTTTTCAGCACAGATCTCAGAGTTTGACGAAGCCGTAAACAAATTGAAGATCCATGCGCAAGGTTTAAAGTCCCAGCTTCAGGAGGTAGAGCGACAGCTTCAGGACTTAGAGTCAGCTACTCGAGAGGTCAAATTATCAAAAGCTGAAAATCTCAAGATTCGGGATGCTGCCATTAGTGATTTGGAGGCCTTAGTTATGCCTTCGTTGCAGTTTGATATGTCGTGGCCTTTAGATCATGACCTGCTGTAGTCTCTTTTTTCCTTTTTCCTGTTTCAGAAACTCATTTTCAGATATTTCATTTATTAGATTAGAGTTTCTTTAACCTTGTTGATTGCCTTTAATTTGAATGATTCCTCAAAACTCAATATTTATCATTGAATCTCAAGTTACTCAAATTAATACTCTAAGGCAACAATAGGTATTATGAATAGATAAGCATGAATGTTATCAATAACATGTATATATATATCTTTTCGAAAAATACGTGAAAGTCTAATAATTTATTGATAATCAAATTGCTTTTAACGAAAAGCATAACGTTTCAAAATTTTCATGAGAAACAATAAATCTTGCTTTTGTCGGATAAAGCATAACGTTCATCACTTTTAGAGATAAAGTGTAACTGTTTTTTCAGGTTGAGGACTTATAGTCAGGTGCCTCGATTACTTTTAAAGTTTGAAAGTATAACTGTGAGGGCTTATAGTCAGGTGCCTCAACTACTTTTGAAGTTAAAAGTATAACTCTCGTGATGACTATCTCATGTGTAATATTTCTTTACCCATTTCAGGTTCAATGGGCCTGAGATAGCATTTGATCCCACGCGAGATATTTTGCAATACCCGCTTTCGGAGATCTCTCGTACCCTATACGGGCCTTCCCATTTGGGGTAAAATTTGGTGGTTGGTGTTCCCCTCATGACTTGATTTGCTGTCTTGAGCACCAAGTCCCCCACCAGAATTTGTCGCGGTACCACTGCGGTATTGTATTGTCGTCGCAGTCTTTCGTGATACCGTTCCAATTTTTCTTTTGCTCGGTCTCGGAAGTCAGCTAAGGCCTCCAGGGCTGCTGGTCGATTCTCTTCCTCGACTAAGCTTCGGAGTCTCATCCTAGCCGAAGGGATTTCTATTTCGGCGGGCAAGATAGCTTCTTCTCCATAAACTAAAGCATATGGGGTTTCATCCGTAGGTTTTCTTTTTGAAGTTCGATATGCCCATAATGCTATTGGTAACTGCTCTGCCCATGTCTTCGGATGATCATCTAGGGTTTTTGACAAAATCTTGATCAAGGTTTTGTTTGTGGCTTCTGCTTGCCCATTGCCTTTCGGGTAGTATGGCGATGACTTGTAATGTTTCACCCTATATCTTTCCATCAGACTTTTGATGTCTCGATTGATGAAAGGAGTTCCATTGTCTGACAGAATGATTTTCGGGATCCCGAAACGACAAATGATATGTTCCTTAATGAAGTTCGCCACTGCTGGACCCGTAGCCTTTTTTCAAAGGGATTGCCTCTACCCACTTTGTATACATCTCAGTAGCCGTCAAGATCCATATGTTGCCCTTAGAATTAGGATGAATGGGACCTATAAGATCCATTCCCCATGTATGAAAGGGTTACGGTGTTGCTATGGTCCGTAGGTCTACAGCGGGAGCATGAATCAGATTCCCATGGATTTGGCAGATGTGGCACTTCTTGACAAAATCCAAGCAATCTCCCTCCATCTTCGGCCAGTAATAACCATGATCAATAAGTTGTTTATACAATTTGGCTCCCCCCTGGTGCTCGTCATTATGCATTTGATAGACCAAATCTTTGGCCTCTCCTACTTCCAAACACCGTAAGGGCTTGCCATTGAACCCTCTTCTAAACAATTCTCCATTTTGCAAGAAGAATCGTTGTGACTTTCTCTTTATCAAGATTGCGTCCTTCTTTTCGGCGGGCAGATTGTCGCTTTGTAAAAACTCTACATAAGGGATTCGCCAATCCGCTATGTCATCGATGAAGGCGCATTCCTCCTCCCCAGGGTATTCTTGGCATGAAACACATTGTCGTTGAAGTGCATCTGCTTCCTTCTTCATTTCAGGCCAATAATACCCTTGGCGCTGCAACCTTCTATACAATCCGATATCTGCCAACCCACAATTTTCTGCATGTACCTGATGCAAAACGCACTGTGCTTCGAGCCTCCCCAAGCATCGTGTCAATACCCCATCTGTTTCTTTATGGTACAAGACTCCCTTGATGATGGTGTGTTTCTGAAGTTCCACCGGTGATATGGTCCCCTCCTTCGTTTGCAATTGATGGGAGATGTTATGTCTCCAATCATCTGTCATCTCTTTGGGGAACAAGTCTAGCACCGTGGTTAGGAGGGTTCTCTTCATTACCTTCACATCTAGGTCTTCTCCTTGGACATATACTCTAGATGCTACCGTGGCTAATGCATCAGGTTGTTTATTTTGTCCTCTTGGCACGTACTCAATAACCACCTTCCTGAAGTCCTCCATCACTTTTTGTGCCACAGTTCGATACGGTGCCAATATAGGCTCCTTCACTGCGAATTGCCCTCTTATTTGTTGCACAATCAAGTTTGAATCTCCCCTTACTTTAAGGCGTTTAGCTCCCAACTCTCGAGCCGCTAATAATCCCAATATGAACGCCTCATATTCTGCTTCATTGTTCGTGCAGGGGAAATCTAACTTGTATGACAAAGCTACTTCATTTCCTTCTTTGGTGGTCAACACCACGCCTGCTCCACCTTTCCCTTCAGCAGATGACCCATCAAAGGCTAAATTCCACCATTCTGAGTCTTCATCTACTATGTCAATTTCTTCTACTTCTCCCCCTGGAAGATCCTCAGAGGGAGGTTCATATTCTCCATTTGGAAATTGGGCTAGTAGATCTGCCAAAGCCTGACATTTGATTGCCTTTGGTGTTACGCATTGGATGTCATATTCTGAAAACATCATCATCCATCTTGCAGGTCTTCCTACCAATGCTGGCCTATTCAGTAAGTATCTGATCGGGTCAGTTCTTGTTGCAAGCTTCACTTCATGCGCCAAAAAATAATGTCGCATTTTCTGCGCTATGAACACCAATGCAAGGCAATGTCTTTCCACCTGCGAATACCGGGTTTCCGGTCCTCTAATTATACGGCTGATGTAGTACACAGGCTTTTCCTCTCCATCCACTTCTTGTGTGATCAATCCCCCTACAGACTTTGTGGTAGAGGTGATGTATAACTGCAACGGTTTTCCTCTTTGTGGTACTACCATCGTTTGTGCTGAAGCCAAAATTCCTTTCACCTTCTCGAAGGCTTGTTGTTAGTCTTGCCCCCAGTCCCATTTTGCCTTTCCTTTTAGCAATTTGCCAAAAGGTTCTGTGACTTCTGCTAATGCTGGCATAAATCTTCTCATATAAGAAACTTTCCCTAGAAAGCTCTTCAGCTGTTTTTGTGTTTTTGGTGGGGCATCTCCACAACTGCTTTTGCCTTGCTTGGGTCTACCTCCAAGCCTCTGTTATGCACCAAGAAGCCTGAGAATTTTCCAGCCGTCATTCCAAAGGCACACTTCTTCGGATTCATCTTCAGATTGTATTTTCGGCATCGCTCAAACACTTTCCTCAGGTCCTCCACATGAGTTGTCGCCTTCTTGGATTTCACTACTATGTCATCCACATAGTTTTCTACTATATCATGAATCATGTCATGAAATATAGCATGCATTGCCCTTTGATAAGTTGCCCCCGCATTCTTCAACCCGAAGGGCATTACTACATAGTAGAAATTCCCAAACGGAGTACGAAAGGCCGTCAACTCTGCATCTTCTACTGACATTTTTATCTGATTGTACCCCACAAACCCATCCATGAATGACATCATCTCGTGATTAGCCGTTGCATCTACCAAAGTGTCTATGTTGGGTAATGGGTACATATCTTTTGGGCATGCTTTATTCAAGTCTCTGAAATCCAGACATATCCGTAACTGACCATTTGACTTCTTTACTAGTACAATGCTGGATAACCATATCGGATGTTGAATTGGCTTGATGAACCCTACTTCCAGTAACTTCTTGATTTCCTCCTTGATTTGGGTTTCAACTTCGGGTGCATAGTTGCGAGGAACTTGCTTTACTGGTTTTATTCCCGGGCTTACATTCAGATTGTGCTCTACCAACTCTTTATCAATCTCAGGCATCTCGTCATAGTTCCAAGCGAAGACATCCCTATACTCTCGCAGCAGTTTCACGAGCGCCTCTTTCTGATCAGCATTCAGCTCTTTGTTGACGTAAGTCGGTCTTGGCGTTCCTCCATCTGTTGCCAAATCCACTTTTTCTACTTCATTTTGTTGAGGTTTCGGCCTATCCTCAAAGCATTCTGGAGCTGGTTCTACTTTCTGCTGCACAATTTCTTCTTCTTTATTATTGCTGGAGTGGGGGACACCTCCTGAGCCGTTGGGTTTGCACTCTCCCTTGGACTCTTCCCCCTCGCACCGTCATAAACGAAACACTACCTTTCCGTCGGGTTTAACAACCCTCTCCCATTTCGTTCTTTGGCCATCATCTGATTGCACTGTCCGTTTGGCATTGATTATGTTTCTGACATCTTCAGGATCTGCTGGCCTTTTCTTTTCTCCTTTTCCTCCCTTCTCTAGGTCTATTACCACCGGCTTCTTATTGTTAGAACATTCTCCTTGTCCCGAGGTCTTCTTCTTTTCTTTTTTCTCAGGCACAAACTTGTCTACCTGTACTTCCTCCCAACTGACTAGTTTTAGAGAATCAGGTCTTGCAATTTGGTTCTCTCCCTCTTCAGCGACATCATCAAAGAAAGTTGCTTCGGCGATGTGTGCCTCCTCTGGTCCAAAGGGATTTCTGGTTGCTGGTACCTTCACTTCTTTTCCCTTCCAGATAACTTTCAGGCATTGATGAAAAACGGAGGGTACCACCCCATAGTCATTTTGCCAAGCCCTTCCTAGCAAGACATGATACGCTGCATCCACCTCGGTAACATGAAACATTACCGGTCCTCGAATCTTTCCAACCTGCATGTCCACCTTGATGTGTCCCAGGGTTCTAGCACTTTGGTTGGCAAACCCTGTGATGTTTGTTGGTTCTTTCACAATTCTCTTCTCCGGCAGGCCTAACTGCTTAAACACAGTGTAGGGCATAATATTTATAGATGCTCCATTGTCGATGAACGCCCTCCGCACCTCTATTCCATTTATGATTGCCGTTACATACAACGGTCGATTGTGCGGGTATCTTATCTCTCTATCAGCTTTAGAGAAAGATATCTTGCTTTCTTCCTCTTCCACTGCCTTCACAAATCCTTTGCTTACTGCCATGCAGGTCTCTTGGGTTTCGGCTGCTTTGATGATTGCCCTGGTTGCCTCTATCCTTGCTTCCTTGGCCAACCCTATCTGGTCGAAAAAATTTCTGAATTTAACTCCATTCATCAATGTCGTCACCTGCAGGCCTGGATCAACATCCATCATTTCTTCCATCCTTTCTGCATTCTCCATCATCCCCACTTCTGGTGCCTCACTATGAGTAATAGTGTTGCACGTTTCTTTTCCCTTGTGATTAGGCAGTGGCTTGTCATGCACGCTGCTTCCTTTTCCCAGCTCAATTTCTCCTGCTGCCAGCTTTTCATGATATATTCTTCGCAGACTATAACAATCGATAGTGGAGTGTCCTGCGTACTGGTGGTATACACAAAAGTCTGGTCTTCTTTTTATTTCTTCGGTCACAACAAATCTGGGCTTCGGAGGCCTCACCACTCTGTGTTCTACCCATTGCTCATACAGGTCTCTAAAGGCCTTCTCACTACATGTGATAGCCTCTGGAACTGGCATTCTAGTATACTTGTCTCTGTGCTTCCCTTTACTTCGCTCGTTCTTCTCCCTCTTGCCCCCTTGTGGTTTTGACTGAGAGTCAGCCAAAGCCACAGTTGCTGTTCTCTTACCCTTCCATGTAACCGTCGCATGGTTCATGGGCACTGTCATGATTCCTCCCAAATCTTGTGCAAATGATGAGAGAGTCGCAAATGAATCACATGCCTTTGTAATGAGATGGGGCTTGAAGGAGTCTAGAGCACCATTGTTGCATATGCTAACCAAGTTTTTCTCCTCAATTGGCTCTGCACACTTCTGTGCTTGGGCCCTGAATCTATCCACATAATCTGACAGCTCCTCATTCGGCTTCTGCTTGAACCGCATCAGCTTTACGATAGTTACCTGTTTCTGCACATAGAAAAATTTCTTAAAAAATTGTAATTTCAGATCATCCCAATCATGGACTGATCCCTTCTCCAAGTTGTAGTACCAACTGAAGGCACTATCCGTCAAGGTCTTGTTGAATTCCCTCATCAACAGATTGTGGTTATTCACCTCATCATAACCCAACCATGGAGACATCGATTCCACAAACCTAGCAATATGCTCCCTGGCATTCCCTTTCTCCCCGTTATACTTTGGGAACTGCGGGGGGTGTTCAATGTACCCTGCCGGGTAAGGTTGTCTCCGTACATGTGCTGGGTAGGGCGGAGTAAAGTCCAACTCTGAAGGTCGGGATGTCTGCTTGCGAAGTTGATTGATCACATCGATCATATCATCCTTCGTCACATACTGGCTCGTGGTATGGACTCTCTGAGGGGCTGTGATGTATTGATGCATAGGTGGTGGGTATGGTAAGGAAGTTGGCTGGTGTACACTTCCATCTTGCACAATTTGAATCGGTGGTGCTTGTTGGCTTGCTCGTTGGATGTGGCTCGGGATGGTCGGTATTTGCACTTGTGGAAATGCTGAGAGAGTAGTCGGGATGATGTTGGGCTGAGGCTGACTTGCTTCCAATCTGAGTTGTGGCACATCGCCGCTGTTTTGGGGCTCCAAGTTGATGATCGGAATCGGTTAACTCTCCGTTGTTGGAAGCACAGTCGGATTCTCTTTGTTGTTGCTGTTGTCCTCCACTTCTGCTCGTTCCCCCTGCGAACTTCCTGGGAACATAGCCCTGAAAGTGGGGATCTGCATCAACTGCTGGCGAAAATTCCCCATCTCTTCTTGCTTTCTTTGCATTTCCAGCATCATGGTCATCATCATCCCTTGGCCTTCTCGTGCCTCCTGTAATGCTTTGAGCATCTCCATCTGCACAGCATTCGCAGTTGTCTGCGCTCCAGTGACTTCCTCACCTTGCCTTCCTGCGTTTGGTTGTCTAGCACTGGTTTGTTGTTGATCAGCCATTTGAGGTGATGTTGAACTTTCTTCCGAAACGTCTTCTAAGATGGGTTGATCAAAATCCAGATTCGCGCTTTGGAGCACTGGATTCACTTGCCTTGAAATCGGATCCGGTGAAGTGATGCTTGTTGTCGGTGAAACTCTTCCTGTAATTCTCCCACTTCGAGTTGTGGGCATACCCTTCACGAATTCTACACCTCCCCAGCAGAGTCGCCAAATAAATGTAGGTAAGAAAATTACACCTTGCTAGGGTTAGGGTTTCGTGTTGGCTGGAGAGGAGAGAAATCCACGAAGAGTACGGAACTGATTGATTGATTGAAGAGGGGAGAAGAACAGGTGGGTAATTACTCTAATGACACGTGGCAGAACTCCTAGAATCTGAAAACCGGGTTAGGGTAGCACGGATTCCAAGAGCCTTCTAGAGTCTTCGAGTTGTGAGAGAGTTTCAAGTGTTTAGAGCTTCCAAGAGTCTAAGTGTAATGTCTTGAGAGCGATCCCCTTTTCTTAGAATAGAGGAGCTATTTATAGAGTTTTCCTGGGAAATAGTCACATGTCAGGCACATGTTTTAAGGGAAATTCCCGAAATACCCTTTAATTATGTTTTAAAGGAGAAATTCCAGAAATGCCCTTTAATCATCAAAGTAATGCCCAAATTGCCCTGTTCTTCTAGCCACCAATCCAATCCCTCAATCAATTCCCAAAATGGGTCGCATCCACGAGTCTTCTGCCTTGGAACACGTGGAGACTTCCCCGGGTCTAGTATATTTAATTAGGTCACATAAACCCTAATTTGTACATTTAATTAGGTTTTTTGTAAACCCTAATTTGTACATTTAATTCAATTAGGTCATGTGAACCCTAATATGCACTTGGGCCCACATTATAAATCTGTTTATCTATTGTCCTTATCATGAAATGGTTACAAGTTTGGGCTGCGTGGGTAATCTAGATTGTCTAGCTTCTATGTTTTTGTAAACTGTTTTTTGCTTTGCATAAGGTTGAGCTGTTGAAGAATAAATTTGGTTTTGACGAGGCTTTTAACTACAAAGAAGAGGAAGACCTGGTTGCGGCTTTGAAAAGGTCAGTATCTATTTTTCCTTCCCTCAAGGATCATGATATTTAAAACAAGGGTATTTTTTGTTTTAAAAAAAATTAATGCCAAGGTTGGGTTTTCTTAATTTTTAAGGGGGAGGGAATTAAATAGTCCCCTAATTTAGGGTATATATATTAGCACTAATACAAATTTATAAACAAACATCTCATTAAATTTTTAAAAGACTAAATAATCCTATTTCCTCGTTAATCCTTGCAAACAAGCATAGTCTTAGTACGTCTGATGTTAAAAACGACCAATGTACAAAATGAATCTAGATGTTTATCGTTTGAGTGTCTTCACTTTCCAGGCTGGTTCATTTCCATCACCTTATGTTTTTATTGCTGTTTTATTTTTGTCAGGTATTTTCCTGATGGCATCGACATTTACTTTGATAATGTCGGAGGAAAGACGCTTGATGCAGTGCTCGCTAACATGAGAAACCATGGACGCATTGCAGTTTGTGGGAGGATCTCACAGTTCAACGTTGATAAGCCTGAAGGTGTATACAATTTAGGCAACGTTCTCTGGAAACGAATCCGCATACAAGGATTTTATGTATTCGAACACTACCACCTCTATCCCAAGTTTCTGGAGACGGTTCTGCCTTATATAAAGGAAGGGAAGGTAACATACATAGAAGACATAACCGAAGGCCTTGAGAGCGGTCCGGCAGCTCTGGTTGGGCTTTTCTACGGCCGGAATGTCGGAAAGCAAGTAGTGGCTGTTGCTCATGAATGAATCACTGTCTATTATCTGGAGTCTTGCCTTGTAAGTAGAATAAAACATAGTGCTTATGTAGTATGTTTTGTTTACCATGTTTTTGTGTTAATGTAGAGTTGTTTCCTTTCTTCTTTTCTTTTTTTTCCTTATTAACAATATCACCTTCTAAATACTTCTATTGTTAATTTTTTTTATTTTTACAATTGAATTTCTAAACACTCTTCTTCGATCAGTTTGAAACATTTCACGAATGTGGATGTACAATTTTCCTAATTGTATTATTTACAATTGATATAATTCATATCAATCGTAAATTTTAAAATATCTTAAATTTCTTCAAAAAAATAATATTAATTTTATATTTTAAAACAGATGGAGTAAAAGATGTAATTAAGAGTGCTACATATATAGTTTATGATTTTTATAATTCTATTATAAAAAATTAAAATAATAATACCAATTTTTAATTCAACATAGCTTAAATTGATTTCAAAAGTCAATATTAATCTTGTATTTTGAAACGTAAATAATATGTAATAAGATTAAATAAGTATAGGTATGGGGGAAAAACATGTTTAAATATATTAATAGAATTATATAGGCTAATATAATAAAATTAATACGCGTCCGAATCTCGTTGGTGGAAAAAAAATACTGCTTAGCTGCTTACAAAGACCAAATCGAATTGCAATTGATAAATATAAAGTCAAGCAATGCGTAAAGAAATTGAAAGTATGTGACATGTTGAAATGATGTTCGACTGCCTTTTAAAAAAAAACAAAAAGAGAAAAAACAAAAACGAAGCAGCTGACGCCTGACTAGAAGCTGATGAAACCAGGAGGTAGGTGAAGTAGCATAGAGCATTGTCTGGTTAGAAGTTTAAACGGTATATGAGATCGTTGGGTGTAATTTGATAATTTTAAAATTACACGTGATATTGCAAGTGTAGTTTGATAATTCTAAAATTACACATGACACTGTTTATGATTGGTGCAGTGTGATTTTGAATCTTGTTACAATACAGTTTCATACATCAAATTCATCTTTTTGTATAAGGAAAAAATCTGAATATTACTATGTCATTCCAATGAGAATGAGACGGTAAATACAATTCAAATACTAAATCATTTTATAAACAACAGAAAAAATTAAATGAGAGAAGAAGTCGTATAAATAATAAATTAAAATACAAAATTAAGATATCATACTGAAAAAATGAAAATAAGCAAGCCACTACCAAATATACCGTTGACAAAAGTGCATCACACATATGACAACACCAACTGTGACGCTCCTAAATTTGGGTCTATACCACCTAATTTGAGTAGCTAAAATACATATTATAAATACAAATTTTTTTATTGACAACTATTATAATGTCGTGCAAAATACGATAACACGCATTTTAAGTTCTCAGTAAAGTTATTGTGTTGTACATAGTACGACAGTATTCAAACCCAAATTAAGTTATCAATATAATTATTGTCACATTATTTATAACACGGTGATGATTACTACAGTTACCAACTCGGACCATCACTCTATTCCCCTATATTTTCACTAGACTCAGCTACACTCTTATTACCTGAAAGGAATTGTGAAGCAAAATAGTGAATACAAATAGCCTAGTTAAGAATATCATGACTACGATAAATAAATTATCAATAGTTTTCAACAGTAATATATCAGAAATTTAAAGATAATAAATTATCAACGATAATTGTAGTGGAACAAATAATCCATTAGAAGAGTTAAGTAGAACATAATGTCTACTATCTTCTCTCATTTGAAAAATTCACCATTTATATTTTATCCATGTAACATCAATCAACAGTCCTTCAGGTCAAATGAACTTTCACCACATGTCTTTACCTGTAACACCAAAGATCATGATTATACTAATTCACAGTTCATGTTCATAATCATATCAATCAATTCAACTTTGCACTTAGGCCAAAGATATTCATTTGTAACACAAATGATCATGATCATACCAATCAATAATTCATCTTTGCATCCAACGTAAAGATATTCATTTGTAATATCAATGGTCATGATCATAACAATCAATAATTCATCTTTACACCCTGGCCAAAGATATTCATTTGTAACATCAATGGTCATGATCATGTCAATCAACAATTACACTTTGCACCCAGACCAAAGAGAATTTCCACCACGTATCTTTACCACACAGGTAAAAGACACACAACAATAATATTATCTCTGCACCCAGGCCAAAGACATTCTCAATAACTTAATTTTTTTTTTATAATTAGTACAATTTAATGATATGATAAATGGACATAAATAATCGAAATAACAAGATAAAGAATAAACATTAGAGTTTTTTAATTTAATTTGTCCATAGTCCAAATTGTCAACACGATATCCAAAAAAATGATTCGAGTTCTTGATAAAATATAAAGTTCAAGAAAATATAAAATTTATAACTCAATTTAAAATCAAATAGGAAGATTCGGGTGAAATTTATTAGATGAAACACAAATTATTAAAGATATTCTACTAATTGCATAAATTTTCACCATTTAATAATTAAGCTTTAGAAACGAATAATAACTTCTTACCATAAATTGAGGAGTATGAAAGAAAATGATATTCTTTACAAATATGAAAGAAAATAATATCGCTTACCTTAGTAAGAAGCTAGATTTGACGGTTATAAAGGAGATAACTTGAGAAATTCTTGCACTATTTAGCAACACTCAGAGTATCATTATACTCAAAAGAAATACTCACAATATTTTAATAAAAGAATTTTATATTTTTGGTGTGTTATTCATTGCTCAACTGAGCAACATATTTATAGGAAAATGGTTGGCGCATCACGTTTGACAAACGCATTGTTGAAGAACGTCAGTGTAGAATTTCATTCGAAAATTTTATTTTTAATAATATTATAATATAATAAAGTTAATTTTATATATATTATAATATATTATATAAAGTTTTCTGTTTTATATAAAAAAAATTTGTTTTATTATTATTATTATATTATATTATAATAATAATAAAATTTTACTAATTAAGACAAGTCGGTCCCTCAAAAGAAAAAAGAAAATAATTAACTACGTTTTGAAAAACTTTTATTGGTTTGATAAAACAAGTGGGTCCCATATAAGAAAAGTCAACCTTCAAATTTGACGAAATATGAGTAGTGGGTCCCATAAGAGAAGTAAGTCAAATGTACAATAAATGTCTCATGTTAAACCCCCTATTTATATTAAAACTTGAACAAACATCTACCACACATGCATTACTTATCATAATTATCCTTAATCAACATCTTTTATTCATCAATTATTTATACCTTATCAATCTTTCAACAATTATTCACAATTAATATTATAAGCTCACAATACTGACAATCAGATCGGTCCCAAGAAAGAGGGGTCTTCCGTAAAAATGGTGCGTAATTAAATAATATTTTTTTGACAAAAATTTTAGACATTGTCAATAATGCTAACTGGTCTAATAGTATCATATCAAATAATATGGGTTACTATGTTGTGATTTAATAATATGAAATATTGTGCAGATGTTACTGTAACAATTATTAAGTTAAAATAATATGTAATTGTTACTGTAACAATTATTGAATCAATAATATGAAATATTGTAGAATACCGTGTGCTATTGTGGAATAACGTGTGCTACTATTCTTTTATTACGAGATATTTCAACAGTTACAGGTGATAGTACCGTTGACAAAATATTATTTATGTCGTTTTCAATATCCGACAATTATTGGTTGTTCAAGCGTTGTCGTACTCTCTGACAGAACGAATATTCACTGACACAACGAATATTCCTCTACATACTTTTATAATTTGCATATATCACCCTTAACTTTAACCTTTTATCAATTTAATAATTTACTGTTTAGAATAATAATCATAAAAAATTAAAAAAAATCGGGGTCTTACACCAACAGAAAGAGAAAAATTATTATTCAAATCCAAATTAAAAAACAATATAATATATAAGTGCGGTGCAACTTGAGTGGTGCGAGAGCTTCTCAAAACCCCACTCAAATCCCATATACAATTTTTTTAACCATTTTAACGTTGTCACATACGTTGGAATTGTTGGTGCAACTCAATTGGTGCAGTTTGATCAATTTTTTGGTGCAGTTTCATGCCAAATTCAATTCTTTACTTAACCTTAAGTTGAAGGCTAAGTAATCGAAAACTGATCACCACACTTTTAGTAAAAGTAACTAAGATATAGAAATCATTTGCGAGTGACAGGTAAGACGCATAAAGTGAATCAACAATTAAACTATTATGAATAAGAATCAAACTCAAACTTTAATATTAATGTAAAATACAATGACACACGCTCTAGATAACTATAATAACACTCACTTCTCCTCTAATTTTTTAAATAACAGTTAGTATCCCTACAAGTTTTTTAGGGTTGACTAAATAGATAAAGTTACATATTTACCCTTGTATGTTATCAAAATTTACTTCCTAAATAATATATATATATATATGTTTAATTATCCTTTTTAATACAATATATTTTAATTATAGTTTTAATTGTAATTAATACTATATATCTCATTTAAATAATTTAGTTTAATTAACACATATTTTTGGATAAGTGATATAAATATTAAGAATTTTTAATTAAATTATTAATGGAGCCGTTCTAATTAGAGTGATTGAGTATGTTGATAGTTTAATTTTTTGTGTTTAACAACAAAAATTATTATTTGAATTCTTAGTTTCATATTATGATTTTTATATATTAAATTTTCTTGAGTATATGTCAAAATTCAGGATGTTTATGATTTTTATTACATTTTTTAGCACACAGTTGGTGTTATTTTTGTACAATATTAAATAAAAAATATAATAATATTTATTACTACCTCTATCTTGTAAAAGGATTTTTCTCTTAATTTTTTTTCTTTTTTTGAGTAACAACATTTGTTATTTTTACTGTAAATAATTATATCCAAGTGTGACTTATGTTTTATTTAATATTTGAGAAAAATACTTAATATATTTTTTAATACTTTTTATAAGAACAATAAGATTCGTTCTGTAATAATAAGTTTGTTTGACGTAAATTTTAATATTTGAAAAAAATAATTATAATTTTTTTTTCCGTTAATTTGTACTTTTATGGCTATTAAAATTTTACTTTTTAATTACAAAAAAATATATTTGAATGTATATTACGAAAATTTTAATCTTTGAGAAATTTAATTAGCAAAAAGTGTATGACTTTATTTTACTGATAAAATAAATATTTATTATTTTTTGACATTTATGTTATTTATTGCACAAGTTCATAATTTAATTAATTAGATCAAGCAAAGTAAAAATTATAATATATAAATTTATATTTAGTGGATATATTAAACATTATAATTTAAAAGGTGTATTAGACATTATATTAAAAATATTTTTGAATATTAGTTGGTCAACCACACTAAATGTAGTGAATGTTATATATTATAGAGTAGAGAAATACCGACTCTTACTTAAAAAAATAGAGAAATAATGAGTGTTATTATAATTATCTACCGGGGATGTCAGTGTATTTTACTCTTAATATTATATTAAGATTAAGGAGTAAAATGTCATAAAGAATTAAATAATTATTTAGTATCTTAGTGCATATTTAGTTATCGGCGACAAAAGATGGTGTGAGATGTTATATTCATCAATCTAATTAGAATGAATCACATCTCACCATCTCTCCAATACCTCCCAAATGAAATCAAAATTAAGTAAATGAAATAAAATTTTATTTTTTCGAAATAATTTATTTGTTATAATTATCACCAAATATATATATATATGTATATATATATTTTCTATTTTATTCCTTCATCAATTTT
The DNA here is from genome assembly GCA_034770075.1 of Aralia elata. NCBI lineage: Eukaryota > Viridiplantae > Streptophyta > Magnoliopsida > Apiales > Araliaceae > Aralia > Aralia elata. The sequence continues at coordinate 67,793,971 of CM068387.1, read as the reverse complement.
AATCGAAAGCTTATTATAAAATTTAAATGATTTGACACTGAAATGACGGATATTACGGCAGCTTAGTAACATAACACACTTGTTACATGAATATATATACTTCACGAATCGTAAATTTTCGTGAATATATTTGATAATCTTACAAATTCTTTTTCACATGAATATTAAGCTGGCTTGTAGGCTCATCCTCGTGTGAGAGACAAGATACTACCTCCATTCCATAATAATTGACTTTTTAGAAAGAAAAAAAATTGTTCCAATTTATTTGTCGTTTACAACTTTTTAGGAGAATAAATTATTTACTTTCTTATATCACCCATAACTTTTCTCATTGTCTTAATAAAATTTCTCTCTTGTATTAGTAATTTCAACTTCCTATAAAAAGATAGAGATGAAATTTCATACAAATTTTAATTATTAAATGATAGTATTAAATAATTTTCTTAATTCATGTTCATGAAACTAAAACGATTATTATTATTATGGAATGGAGATAGTAAGATGGTGTTTATTTGTGTCTGAATACCTCTTAATTTACATGTCTCTCATTATATCAGAGGCAAATCTTGTTTGGTACTCCCCCGTCCCAAATTAATTGCTCAGTTTTGACTTTTTAAAGTTAAATTGACTATTTTTAGAATTAATAATTAAGCATATATAAATATATTTTGAAAATTATAAAAATTGAAGTTAGTAATAAATTGTATATACTTTCTTTTGGTTATAATTTTTTCACCTATATTTTAGCAAAAATAGTAAAAAGATTAGTTTTAAAAATGGTCAATTTGGCTTTAAAAAGTCAAAATTGAGTAATTAATTTGGGACGGAGGGAGTAATATTTTTTTTGCCCCTTAATGTCTTTTAATCGTTAAGACAGAAACTCAAATCTTAACTAGCTGTCTGTTAATAGTTTATTTAAAATTTATGGACAAAAATAGCCTCAATAAATATTGTACTCATTCAATTTCAAATTTTAAGATCATTCAAATACAATTTTTAAATAACTCAGAAATTAAAATGGTAAAATAGTGTCATTTAGATGTTTTACACTTTTTAGTTATCAAACAATTTTTTAAATTCAAATATTATTTCATTCAGATAATCTAATCTATTAAAATGTATTAACCATTCACATCTTAATTTATCAATTTTATCAAACATCACATAACAAATATCAATTCCCTTATGCTACGTTTGGATTGAAAGAATGAAATGAAGAGTGGAATGATTCATTTCATTCTAGTTGAAATGAGTTATTCCATATGTTCCTCCTCCCTTAAGGAACCAAACACAATTTTTTTCATTTCAATCGCAACTAAACACCACTTTTTTCATTTCAATCGCAACTAAACACCACTTTTTTCATTTCATTCTCCCTCATATCCCACCAATCCAAACGTAGCATTATATTCAATGCATCGGGACATTCCGGGTCATAAAGATCAAGGACGGAGGCGGCGTTTTGCTTTTCATACACAGAAACACAGGGAACATCACCCCTAACGTCATACCATATAAATTCCAGAAGGTGCTTCAAATCTTCTAGAACTCCTGCAAGTGCGACAGAACCCATTTTCAATCCCTATAAATTCTGAGCACAACGATGTTAAAATTCCATCATACCCAGAAGCAGAAATTAACAAATCCCAGTCTATTTGCATTACCCATTTGTCATATTAGAGAAAAAACAAAGAGGAGAGTGAAATGGCGGAAGTGAAGAACACGCAGATAGTGTTGAAGGAGTATGTTAGTAGTGGTTTCCCCAAGGAGACAGATTTCATTGCAAAAACTGAAACTGTAAATCTAGAGGTGCCAGAGGGTTCAAATGGGGTTTTGGTGAAGAATCTCTACTTGTCTTGTGATCCATACATGAGAAATTTTATGAAAAAGACACAGGGCAGTTACGTTGACTCCTTCACTCCTGGTCAGGTAATTTTATTCTCTATTATTACAATTAAATATATTATAATTTTTCTTAAATTTACAAGTTTTAATTTGTTTAAATATAACATCTTATATTTTGTTAATTAAATATAACATCTTATATTTTGTTAATTATGTGTTAGATAGATTGTGTCATTACTTAATAAATAAGTATAATTCGTTTGCGGTTATGAGTCTTGGATATGTGAAAATTAAGAAGAATCTTCGTAGGATCATTATTGATTTTTTAAAAGTTAATTTTGAAACTTTTTTAAAAAAATTACAATATACTCCCTCTGTGATCAAACAATGACATATTAAACTAAACTTCAAATTGATGTAAATTTATTTAATTTTAGTTGATACAATTATTATAATTGTATAGTATATAACAAAAACTATTAATCACAAAATTTATTTTATTCTAATCTTTGATTAGTCATACCAATTTTGAAGTTTTATATTTCGTCATTTGATTTCAAGTCTAATTTTGGAACGGAGAGAGTAATAAATATTATAGTTAGTACTCCCTTTGTCCCAATTAAATACCACGTTTTGACTTTTTTTTTAAAGTCAAATTGACTATTTTTAGAATTAATAATTAAGTATATTTAAATTTATTTTTTAAGTTATAAATTTAGTGTTAGTAGTAAATTATATATATCTTTTGGTTAAAATCTCTTCACCTATATTTTGGTAAAAATGATACAAAAATTAGTTTTAAAGATGGTCAATTTGACTTTAAAAAGTCAAAACTGTACATTTAATTTGGGATAAAGAGAGTAATAATGTTTAGGTAACTTACAGTATTTCTCATTAGATTGACTAAATTTAAATGAAACTAATTTTAAAAATGTCTCACAAGTTGGCTTCAAAAAGTTGATAAAAATCTTATAATTTGGTACGGAAGGAGGATTTTTTCTGCTAAACGGGTTAAAGGAATCTTAAATTTTAGATCGAGTATTAAACATGCTAGTGTCTTATTGTTCGATGTTACAATTAAGGTCAAAACTGTCTTAACACGACAGGATTTCTGTAATAATTTTAAATTATCATAAACTGGTTTTCTGAAAGGAAAAAAGGAAAAAAGTTGAATGATTTATGGACTATTAAGCCCATATCCCTCGACGCCTGTCCATAACTATTGATAGTGAGGGCTAATGACCTTTTCTAAGCCAACACATCTTTACCATTGAAATATAGCACTAAAGCATGAGATTTAAAAAAAAAATTCACTAAACTAAACTATTTCACTGAAGAGGCTGAACATGTAGTACTGCTCTGTAAACAGTGTTACAGGCTATTGGTACATGTTTAGTAACATGTTAACAATTTCACGGACTTGTTTAACTTTTTAAAAATCTTATCTGATTGTTTTATATTTGAAATGCTAGCTATGAAGCAGTTCCCTATAAATTTGTATTTTTATTTTTTTTAAGAAGAGTGTAATTTTATTTTTCTTACGGAGGACTAGGGATAGATGTAAACTTTTTTACTAAAGATCGTAAGTATGTATTGGTGACCTTCGTTGTTAATGCTCACAGCCTATTGGTGGATTTGGCGTGGCTAAAGTTTTGGATTCGGGGCATCCAAATTTCAAGAAAGGTGACTTGGTTTGGGGGATTACTCGATGGGAAGAGTACAGCCTCGTTACAGCTACAGAATCTTTCACTAAAATTGAGCACACTGATGTGCCTCTTTCCTACTATACAGGATTGCTGGGTAAGTCTTGTTACTTTAAATATGTCTAGAATTCTTTTTGGATAAAACACCTTAACTGCTTGATTTTTGTTCTATTCAATCATAGCTCATACAAGCTTTTTCTGTTGAAATCTCAACTGGTTTGCATCACCATAAATGTTTCTTAACAAACATATGACAGCATAAAGCTATAAACATAAGCATTATGTCTTCTTTTCATACAATTTTTTTTAATTAAAAAAAGATTAATATATAAAAGCATTTTGAAGAGTAAAAGATGGTATGCAGCAAATTCGAACATTTTCACATCAGTTATAAATTTACAATATTACCGCTTTAAGTAAATCTACATCTTATCTGCATCATTCCATTGTAGAGAAATTAGGTCAAGCTGAACATTATACAAAATATAATAATACTTCAAGGGAGAATATGGGAAGATAGGTAGGTAGAGAGGGACAATGTGTGCTTGTGTGCTTTGCAGCCTGTTATATCATTCATGTACACATGTATGCTGCTTGTTTATTTGCATATATGAATGACTTAATACATGTAACCTTGGATAGAACCCAATATATATAGTTCACATATATAGTACAGATATCACATTAAGGACTTCTAATTTTTGTTTCAGAGTTTATTGGTTCCTTTAAAATATATAAATTTTTAGCTTATTGTTCTATCCATATTTCATTTGTGCCAATCATAGAACAGACCAGTTGATTATAATCTCTCTTCAACATAAGCATAATCTGCAAGAAGTTAATTGCTGGTAACTGTTATACGATATACATGCACCTGTAGGGTTCTTGTTTATTGCTTGTGAATAGATCTGCGACTCATCTCATAACCATCGATAGAACCCAATATATATTATTATACGTATACATATATTCTGTATACAGTTGTCACCATGACGTGATCCTAAATTGTGTTAGACAGTTGGTCCCTTAAAAATTTCTGTAGAAAAGACACTTGGTACTGTTTAGAGATGGCTGATGGATGATCAATCCTTGTTATAAGCTGGCATTAAAATCGAAGATGTTCGAATTATTTACAAAAAGATACTGATGGATGATCAATCCTTGTTGTCGTCGGCATTAACATAAAAAATGTTCGAATTATTTACAAAAACAAAATGAAAAATGTTTAGATTAATCTTCTGCCAAAATCTGAAACCAACCTCCAGTGACATGGATATATATATATATAGTCTGCCTGAAGTTTTCTGAACAGCAAGCGTTTGATGGCTGTGATGAAATTGAGATCATTTGCTAATTATAATAAGTATAAAACCAATCAGTTTCCAACTCGATTTTAATTACTGGTTCTATGGTAAAACCATTCCTGTTGTGGCTCAATCAGCAATTTAGGCTATCAAGATGCTCTTACCATTAGTAGATTACAAAACCGTGGCTGTGCTGCTATCTCTAATTACATGTACAATGCTCATCACAACTATCGTTATTTTTAGCTAGGCTTATTGCTCATTAATTCTTGTGTCATGTACATTATAGGTATGCCTGGTTTGACTGCTTATGGTGGTTTCTACGAGGTGTGCTCTCCGAAGAAAGAAGAGACTGTTTTTATTTCAGCAGCTTCCGGAGCAGTTGGTCAGCTTGTTGGGCAGTTTGCAAAGTTGTTGGGCTGCTATGTTGTTGGGAGTGCTGGAAGCAAAGAAAAGGTTGGGGCACTTGACGTGTTTATTTTGTCTAGTTATTTTAACCATGCTTATCAAACATAAGCAGTGTCGCAGTAAACAAATCTTTCTATCTATATATATTATTTTTTATTTTGTATATTTATACCCTCCCCTAGTTATTTTGATGAGGGCATCGCTGATAATTGAATTAACTTTTAGCTAGTTGAAGTATACTTATCGTTAAACCGGTACAAGTTTAAGCTGTGTAGGTAATCTAAGACCGTAGTTGTAATCGGGATTAACTAGCTTTTATATTTTTGTAAACTGTTTTTTTTTTTTTGGTCTTTTACAAGGTTGACCTCCTGAAGAATAAATTTGGGTTTGATGAGGCTTTTAACTACAAAGAAGAGGAAGACCTGGTTGCGGCTTTGAAAAGGTCGGTATCTATTTTTCCTTCCCTAAAGGATTATGATAGGCATGAAACCTTACTTTTACCCTGGAAAATGGGGGATGCTGATCTAAGAAACTGTTTTTTATGCTAAAGTGGAAGTTCTTGTTATATAGAGCATGCATCTTAATTCATTTTTAATTTCCTCCTACTTTTTAGCTAGTAAGAGTAGTTCTATAACTGACCTTGTTATAATTCTTTTAGGCTATTTTCCTTGAAAAGGACTATTTTTAATGATTATAACCCCATAAAATATATATAGTCCTCGGCTTTAGAATAAGTAACTCTGTTACTATATTATCTTTTTTTAAAAAATAACCATCTTTTTGTTTAAGAGGGGGGATTATATGTGGTATAGCTAAAAAGGGATATTTTTGTCTTAAATTTTTTAATTCTAAGGTCATTATGTGAGGGTTTACTTAATAGGGGGGGGAGGTGATCAAATAGTCCTCCATTTTAGGGTATTATATTAGCCTAGGACTAATAGTCCATCCTTCATAATACAAATTTAGAAACAAACATATGATTAAAAATTTAAAGGTTAATAGTCGTACCCCATCGTTAATCGTTACAAACAAACATAGTGTTGGTACAACTAGAATACAAAATGAATCTAGATGCTTGACATTTGAGTCTCTTCAGTTCCAGGCTGGTTCTTTCCCATCGCTTTTTTATTTTTATTTTTGTGTTGCTGTTTTATTTCTATCAGGTACTTTCCTGATGGCATCGACATTTACTTTGACAATGTTGGGGGAAAGACGCTTGATGCAGTACTCGCTAACATGAGAAACCATGGACGCATTGCAGCTTGTGGGATGATCTCACAATACAACCTCGATAAGCCTGAAGGTGTACACAATTTGTCCAACATTGTTTGGAAACGAATTCACATACAAGGATTTCTCGTGTTCGATTACTACCACCTCTATCCCAAGTTTGTGGAGACGGTTCTGTCTTATATAAAGGAAGGGAAGATAAAATACATTGAAGACATAGCCGAAGGCCTTGAGAGCGGTCCGGCAGCTCTGGTTGGGCTTTTCTACGGCCGCAATGTCGGAAAGCAAGTGGTGGCTGTTGCACATGAATGAGTCACCGTCTATTATGCCCATGCACATCAGTTTTATGTACTTAAATAAAATGTGTTTCTCAAATAAAATGTGAAGGGAGAGTCTCTCTGTCAATGATCTGGAATCTAAAGCTGATTGTTTTGTGAAACATGTTTTTTGGATTTCATCAATATCATTATCTTTTCAGTTTTCATTAAATTATTTTCAGCATTCAAAATTTTTAATTTAACTGTCTGTTTTTAAAATGCATACATCTATGACCACTGAGCATTAGCTCGGATGGTAGGTACCATTGTGCCTTTGCATCCCAAACAGGTTCAAAACCAGTAATAGAAATTAATAGTACCACACAAAAATGGCTGCTAACAATATCACCTTCCTTTTTATTTGACTTTAATTTTTACTAATTAGCAATATTTCTTTATTGACTACTATTATTAATTAGTTTTTTGTTTTTGCAATTAAATTTTAAACACTCTGCATTTGTGTGATATGGATATACAATTCAGAACTCTTGAAATTTCATTTTAATTAACAAAAAAGAATCAATAAATTCTTATCATTTTAATTGACAAGAAAAAGAGAGAAATAGTATATATGTCTAACTTATAATAATTGTGACAAAATTGGGGCGTACGAACTCTCCCTTTCTTTAAATTCTAATTAGTTCAGGTTGTGTGTGTGTAATTATCATAAGAATATAATAGGAGTTTTATTTAATGTTGAGAATAGAACTAAAATTTAAAAATTAAGAAAGAGAAAAATGTAATAAAATCAAACTTGTAGGGACAAAAAGGGGAGAAAATTTGTGACACAGTCCTAAGGTGACTATTACTTTTATTGCTCTCCCTTTATAATAAGAGAGATATATTGTCTCTTGCTATTATAAAACCTCATATTGTTTTCCTTTTCAATAATTCTAGGCCGACCGGCGCCCGGCGACCCTTTAGCGACCGGTCGGAATTTTTTTTATTTTTTTTTTTGATTTTGACTCCCAAATAATTTATATGATTTATTGATACAAAAATTTTTATAAAAAAAAAGTGATTTAGGTACTGTACAACAATGTTTTGTATATGTGTCCAAAAACACACATAAATCACTTTTTTAAAAAAAAAATTCAGTTATAATAAATCATATAAATTATTTGGGAGTGAAAATCCAAAAAAAAAAAAATCCTGCCGGTCGCCCCAGAAGGACTCTTTCCTTTTTGGCTCTTTGCAACTTTAGTTATTATTATATTTTATCCTCCCTTTTTGATCATTTACAACTTTAGTTATGATTATATTTTGTCCTCCCTAGTTTGCCTTCTTGTTTATAATTAGTTTGTCCTCTAAATTTAATAAATTTCTACTTTATTATCGCGCTTTCCGACACAAAGTATTCGCCACAAGGTTAATAATAGTAACCAAACAAAAGAAAAAAAATATAAAAACAAATATGCAGTATATGAGAAAATAAATTTTTTAGGGTTGACTCATTTCTTATCCATGTTCTCAACAGGGTTGGGCACCTGTTTTCTGTTACTTAAGCTAATTCCACACTAGCTATATATACCAAAGTACAGAATTCCTCCCAAATTAAGTCACTAGCTCTTGAATTCCTCCCAAATTAAGTAGTCTAATCCACTCAAAATTGTATTTTGTTTTACTCTCTTGCTAAATAAATCAAATTGAAAACTATTCCAAGCATTTACAGTGTTTAATTATAGTTTAGGATTTAAATTAATGCAGGTTTTAGTTTACCCCAATATCTCAAATTTAGAACCAATTGTCCTAAACTAGTCACTCACATAAACAATTGGAGGGATGTAAATCGATGATACACAAGAACATAAACAAGAGATGTAAATTGATGATACACAAGAAGTTATAGTTAGAATTCATCCAATTTTTACTCGCATTTCAGCACGAAAAGTTAATGAAATCTACTAAACATGTTTAGTGTGTTAGATGGCTTTTACGTTTAAACGTACTGTTGGCCTCAAAATTAAGCGCACGTCCTTCAAATAATAAAACTCTATAGTCTATAGTATTATAAACAAAAATTGTGTGAATGGAGAAATTTTTTGAGGAAAAATAGTACTATAATAATAAATAAATAAATAATTGTTGTACGTGTTGGCTCTCGTGGGCGAATAATAAAAAAAATGCACTCTGCAAAAAGAAGAAGACAAAAGTATTATAGAAAAAATAATTATTGAAACATTGCACTTAGTTCAATACATATACATATATATTGTTTTTAATATATATATATATATATATATATATATATATATATACACACACACACACACATACATACTTCCTCTCAGTGTCGGAGTCAGATTATAGGGAGTCAAAATACATCAATAAAAAAAATTATTTATTGACGCTTGAAGTGTGTTTTTCGGTTGAACTCTATACGTGAATTTTTTATACCACCACTTGCTTCGGAACTTGGTAATTGATTATTAGAAGAATCAACAGTTCTTGGTCGCTTAATCAAGTATTTATTCATATATTATCAGTATACTGTATATTGTATACCATAAATATACCATTTCTCAAATAGTCAAATTTATATTCAAATTAATTTTGCCCAATTATAGTATTTCACAATAATTTCATCAATTTAAACATTTCATAATAATTTCATCATTCATCAATTCAAATATTTCATCATAATTTCATCAACTAACCTAATTCAATAATTTCAATTATGTCGCAAATCACAAATAATATATCATAAATATACCATAAATATACAATATGTCAATATCAATTCAAATAGTCAATGAAAATAACACATAATCTCTAATTCATGGCATAACAAAACTCTAAATCTCTAATTTAATGACAAAATTAAGCACAAAATTCCTCCTTTTGGTTTTTCTTTTTGTCTCTGTTGCTTATGAATCAAATGGTGCAAGTTGAAAGTGTGGACTCATGTCTTAATTGTAAAATTGTAATATGTGGATACATATTACATGCTGAGAGGTGAGGATTTGATAAAATATAAGTGCCATGGATTAAAGTAGAAGCTCTAATATACCCAACATATGAACAACTCTAATATACCCAACATATGAACATACTACTCTGAAAGGAGGATTTGTCTCTTGAAACCTGTTAATAATAGGATATAGAATTGGATTCTTAATTAGAGTTTAGTTTGTGATGCTGACATATTTTTATTTATTATGGTTTGAAAATAATGCACTTAGTGTTTAACAAAAATAACTCTTGCAAGATGCGGTTTCGGTTTTATGCATGTGGTTTTGACTAGTAACCAAACCCAAACCGTAAATTCGGTTTTTCAACCCACCTAAAACCGCCACACACGCCGGAACCGTTGGTGCAGTTTTAATTGGTGCGGTTTGTGCGATTTTTGGTGCGGTTTCGGTTGCAATTTGGTTCCTTGTTCACCCCTACCGCCTCATGTGACCCCCAAAGCTTGTCCTGAAGTAAATTCAGTCTCGGAACCACAAATCGAACACTCACGAGACTTGTTATTAATCATACCGCTTGAAATTTGGAGTGAAATGATTGTTCGAGTATACATGCGAAAGAATATGTCCGTATATAAGAGATTAAGTTATTAATAATAATACTTTCAATTATAACTTTTTAGGCGAATATGTGATGTGCTAAGACGATTTAAAAAAATATTATTCCATCCGTTCTTTTTTATTTGTCTTTTTAAAGAGTAAAATTTGTTTTTTTTATTTATCGTTTGTAAATTTCACAAAAACATTAATTACTTAGTTTATCGTATTATCCCTACATTAAATATTAATTTGTTTATCTTTCATCTTTTTAATGAATTTTGAAAGGTAATATTGAGGTTTTATGTCCATTATAATCAATCAGATTTACATTAATTATATTTCTTAATATTTATGTTTTTCTTAAAACGCTAATTAAAAAAGAACGAAATGAGTATTAGATTAGTAATTTAAAATTTTGTTATGATTTATATGTCAAATAAATTTATGACGAAATTAAATTCTCACTGACATAAAACTCAAAGCGATATAATAAAATAAATTATACCGGACGATTCTTAAGTCCAATCTCAGACTATTATTAATTCCAATAATGTGTAGGTATATTTGTTTGCATTTGATTCACAATCCGTTAGGAAAACTTTAACAATGATTAAAAACTCCAAAAATGTGTCGGTAGGTATGACATAAAGTTCCCAGATCGGAAGCTGCGTGTACTTGATTAATTGGGTTAGAGGCATCTAGCTGAAACAATAATTTTCAACTTTCTTTTAGTTTTTAATTCGAGTTTTAAAATAATATGCAATTGTTACTGTAACAATTATTGAATCAATAATATGAAATATTGTAGAATACCGTGTGCTATTGTGGAATAACGTGTGCTACTATTCTTTTATTACGAGATATTTCAACAGTTACAGGTGATAGTACCGTTGACAAAATATTATTTATGTCGTTTTCAATATCCGACAATTATTGGTTGTTCAAGCATTGTCGTACTCTCTGATAGAACGAATATTCACTGACACAACGAATATTCCTCTACATACTTTTATAATTTACATATATCACCCTTAACTTTAACCTTTTATCAATTTAATAATTTACTGTTTAGAATAATAATCATAAAAAATTAAAAAAAAATCGGGGTCTTACACCAACAGAAAGAGAAAAATTATTATTCAAATCCAAATTAAAAAACAATATAATATATAAGTGCGGTGCAACTTGAGTGGTGCGAGAGCTTCTCAAAACCCCACTCAAATCCCATATACAATTTTTTTAACCATTTTAACGTTGTCACATACGTTGGAATTGTTGGTGCAACTCAATTGGTGCAGTTTGATCAATTTTTTGGTGCAGTTTCATGCCAAATTCAATTCTTTACTTAACCTTAAGTTGAAGGCTAAGTAATCGAAAACTGATCACCACACTTTTAGTAAAAGTAACTAAGATATAGAAATCATTTGCGAGTGACAGGTAAGACGTATAAAGTGAATCAACAATTAAACTATTATGAATAAGAATCAAACTCAAACTTTAATATTAATGTAAAATACAGTGACACACACTCTAGATAACTATAATAACACTCACTTCTCCTCTAATTTTTTAAATAACAGTTAGTATCCCTACAAGTTTTTTAGGGTTGACTAAATAGATAAAGTTACATATTTACCCTTGTATGTTATCAAAATTTACTTCCTAAATAATATATATATATATATATATATATATATGTTTAATTATCCTTTTTAATACAATATATTTTAATTATAGTTTTAATTGTAATTAAGACTATCTCATTTAAATAATTTAGTTTAATTAACACATATTTTTGGATAAGTGATATAAATATTACGAATTTTTAATTAAATTATTAATGGAGCCGTTCTAATTAGAGTGATTGAGTATGTTGATAGTTTAATTTTTTGTGTTTAACAACAAAAATTATTATTTGAATTCTTAGTTTCATATTATGATTTTTATATATTAAATTTTCTTGAGAATATGTCAAAATTCAGGATGTTTATGATTTTTATTACATTTTTAGCACACAGTTGGTGTTATTTTTGTACAATATTAAATAAAAAATATAATAATATTTATTACTACCTCTATCTTGTAAAAGGATTTTTCTCTTAATTTTTTTTCTTTTTTTGAGTAACAACATTTGTTATTTTTACTGTAAATAATTATGTCCAAGTGTGACTTATGTTTTCTTTAATATTTGAGAAAAATACTTAATATATTTTTTAATACTTTTTATAAGAACAATAAGATTCGTTCTGTAATAATAAGTTTGTTTGACATAAATTTTAATATTTGGAAAAAATAATTATAATTTTTTTTGCGTTAATTTGTACTTTTATGGCTATTAAAATTTTACTTTTTAATTACAAAAAAAATATATTTGAATGTATATTACGTAAATTTTAATCTTTGAGAAATTTAATTAGCAAAAAGTGTATGACTTTATTTTCCTGATAAAATAAATATTTATTATTTTTTTGACATTTATGTTATTTATTGCACAAGTTCATAATTTAATTAATTAGATCAAGCTAAGTAAAAATTATAATATACAAATTTATATTTAGTGGATATATTAAACATTATAACTTAAAAGGTGTATTAGATATTATATTAAAAATATTTTTGAATATTAGTTGGTCAACCACACTAAGGGTAGTGAATGTTATATATTATAGAGTAGAGGGGTACTGCCTCTTACTTAAAAAACTAAAAAAATAATAAGTGTTATTATAATTATCTACCAGGTGTATCAATGTATTTTACTCTTAATATTATATTAGGATTAAGGAGTAAAATGTCATAAAGAATTAAATAATTATTTAGTATCTTAGTGCATATTTAGTTATCCGTGACAAAAGATGGTGTGATATGTTATATTCATCAATCTAATTAGAATGAATCACATCTCACCACCTCTCCAATACTTCCCAAATGAAATCAAAATTAAGTAAATGATTTTTATTTTTTCAAAATAGTTTATTTGTTATAATTATCACTAAATATATATATATATATATATGTATATTTTTTTATTTTATTCCTTCAATAATTTTGATCGAAAGCTCATTATAAGTTTTAAATGATTTGACACTGAAATGACGGATATTACGGCAGCTTAGTAACATAACACACTTGTTACATGAATATATATACTTCACGAATCGTAAATTTTCATGAATAAATTTGATAATCATACAAATTTTTTTTCACATGAATATTAAGCTGGCTTGTAGGCTCATCCTCGTGTGAGAGACAAGATACTACCTCCATTCCATAATAATTGACTTTTTAGAAAGAAAAAAAATTGTTCCAATTTATTTGTCGTTTACAACTTTTTAGGAGAATAAATTATTTACTTTCTTATATCACCCATAACTTTTCTCATTGTCTTAATAAAATTTCTCTCTTGTATTAGTAATTTCAACTTCCTATAAAAAGATAGAGATGAAATTTCATACAAATTTTAATTATTAAATGATAGTATTAAATAATTTTCTTAATTCATGTTCATGAAACTAAAACGATTATTATTATTATGGAATGGAGATAGTAAGATGGTGTTTATTTGTGTCTGAATACCTCTTAATTTACATGTCTCTCATTATATCAGAGGCAAATCTTGTTTGGTACTCCCCCGTCCCAAATTAATTGCTCAGTTTTGACTTTTTAAAGTTAAATTGACTATTTTTAGAATTAATAATTAAGCATATATAAATATATTTTGAAAATTATAAAAATTGAAGTTAGTAATAAATTGTATATACTTTCTTTTGGTTATAATTTTTTCACCTATATTTTAGCAAAAATAGTAAAAAGATTAGTTTTAAAAATGGTCAATTTGGCTTTAAAAAGTCAAAATTGAGTAATTAATTTGGGACGGAGGGAGTAATATTTTTTTTGCCCCTTAATGTCTTTTAATCGTTAAGACAGAAAACTCAAATCTTAACTAGCTGTCTGTTAATAGTTTATTTAAAATTTATGGACAAAAATAGCCTCAATAAATATTGTACTCATTCAATTTCAAATTTTAAGATCATTCAAATACAATTTTTAAATAACTCAGAAATTAAAATGGTAAAATAGTGTCATTTAGATGTTTTACACTTTTTAGTTATCAAACAATTTTTTAAATTCAAATATTATTTCATTCAGATAATCTAATCTATTAAAATGTATTAACCATTCACATCTTAATTTATCAATTTTATCAAACATCACATAACAAATATCAATTCCCTTATGCTACGTTTGGATTGAAAGAATGAAATGAAGAGTGGAATGATTCATTTCATTCTAGTTGAAATGAGTTATTCCATATGTTCCTCCTCCCTTAAGGAACCAAACACAATTTTTTTCATTTCAATCGCAACTAAACACCACTTTTTTCATTTCAATCGCAACTAAACACCACTTTTTTCATTTCATTCTCCCTCATATCCCACCAATCCAAACGTAGCATTATATTCAATGCATCGGGACATTCCGGGTCATAAAGATCAAGGACGGAGGCGGCGTTTTGCTTTTCATACACAGAAACACAGGGAACATCACCCCTAACGTCATACCATATAAATTCCAGAAGGTGCTTCAAATCTTCTAGAATTCCTGCAAGTGCGACAGAACCCATTTTCAATCCCTATAAATTCTGAGCACAACGATGTTAAAATTCCATCATACCCAGAAGGAGAAATTAACAAATCCCAGTCTATTTGCATTACCCATTTGTCATATTAGAGAAAAAACAAAGAGGAGAGTGAAATGGCGGAAGTGAAGAACACGCAGATAGTGTTGAAGGAGTATGTTAGTAGTGGTTTCCCCAAGGAGACAGATTTCATTGCAAAAACTGAAACTGTAAATCTAGAGGTGCCAGAGGGTTCAAATGGGGTTTTGGTGAAGAATCTCTACTTGTCTTGTGATCCATACATGAGAAATTTTATGAAAAAGACACAGGGCAGTTACGTTGACTCCTTCACTCCTGGTCAGGTAATTTTATTCTCTATTATTACAATTAAATATATTATAATTTTTCTTAAATTTACAAGTTTTAATTTGTTTAAATATAACATCTTATATTTTGTTAATTAAATATAACATCTTATATTTTGTTAATTATGTGTTAGATAGATTGTGTCATTACTTAATAAATAAGTATAATTCGTTTGCGGTTATGAGTCTTGGATATGTGAAAATTAAGAAGAATCTTCGTAGGATCATTATTGATTTTTTAAAAGTCAATTTTGAAACTTTTTAAAAAAAATTACAATATACTTCCTCTGTGATCAAACAATGACGTATTAAACTAAACTTCAAATTGATGTAAATTTATTTAATTTTAGTTGATACAATTATTATAATTGTATAGTATATAACAAAAACTATTAATAACAAAATTTATTTTATTCTAATCTTTGATTAGTCATACCAATTTTGAAGTTTTATATTTCATTTGATTTCAAAAATTAAATTGCATGCCTAATTTTGGAACGAAAAGAGTAATAAATATTATAGTTAGTACTCCCTTTGTCCCAATTAAATACCAAGTTTTGACCTTTTTTTTAAGTCAAATTGATTATTTTTAGAATTAATAATTAAGTATATTGAAATTTATTTTTTAAGTTATTAATTTAGTGTTAGTAGAAAATTGTATATATCTTTTGGTTAAAATCTCTTCACCTATATTTTGATAAAAATGATATAAAAATTAGTTTTAAATATGGTCAATTTGACTTTAAAGAGTCAAAACTGTACATTTAATTTGGGATGAAGAGAGTAATAATTTTTAGGTAACTTACAATATTTCTCATTAGATTGACTAAATTTAAATGAAACTAATTTTAAAAATGTTTCACAAGTTGGCTTCAAAAAGTTAATAAAAATCTTATAATTTGGTATGGAGAGGATTTTTTCTGCTAAACGGGTTAAAAGAATCTTAAATTTTAGATCGAGTATCAAACATGCTAGTGTCTTATTGTTCTATGTCACAATTAAGGTCAAAACTGTCTTAACACAACAGGATTTCTGTAATAATTTTAAATTATCATAAACTGGTTTTCTGAAAGGAAAAAAGGAAAAAAGTTGAATGATTTATGGACTATTAAGCCCATATCCCTCGACGCCTGTCCATAACTATTGATAGTGAGGGCTAATGACCTTTTCTAAGCCAACACATCTTTACCATTGAAATATAGCACTAAAGCATGAGATTTAAAAAAAAAATTCACTAAACTATTTCACTGAAGAGGCTGAACATGTAGTACTGCTCTGTAAACAGTGTTACAGGCTATTGGTACATGTTTAGTAACATGTTAACAATTTCACGGACTTCTTTAACTTTTTAAAAATCTTATCTGATTGTTTTATATTTGAAATGCTAGCTATGAATCAGTTCCCTGTAAATTAATTATTTTTTTTTAAGAAGAGTGTAATTTTATTTTTTATATGTAGAAATGCTTACAGAGGACTAGGGATAGATGTAAACTTTTTTACTAAAGATCATAAGTATGTATTGGTGACCTTCGTTGTTAATGCTCACAGCCTATTGGTGGATTTGGCGTGGCTAAAGTTTTGGATTCGGGGCATCCAAATTTCAAGAAAGGTGACTTGGTTTGGGGGATTACTCGATGGGAAGAGTACAGCCTCATTACAGCTACAGAATCTTTCACTAAAATTGAGCACACTGATGTGCCTCTTTCCTACTATACAGGATTGCTGGGTAAGTCTTGTTACTTTATATATGTCTAGAATTCTTTTTGGATAAAACACCTTAACTGCTTGATTTTTGTTCTATTCAATCATAGCTCATACAAGCTTTTTCTGTTGAAATCTCAACTGGTTTGCATCACCATAAATGTTTCTTAACAAACATATGACAGCATAAAGCTATAAACATAAGCATTATGTCTTCTTTTCATACAATTTTTTTTAATTAAAAAAAGATTAATATATAAAAGCATTTTTGAAGAGTAAAAGATGGTATGCAGCAAATTCGAACATTTTCACATCAGTTATAAATTTACAATATTACCGCTTTAAGTAAATCTACATCTTATCTGCATCATTCCATTGTAGAGAAATTAGGTCAAGCTGAACATTATACAAAATATAATAATACTTCAAGGGAGAATATGGGAAGATAGGTAGGTAGAGAGGGACAATGTGTGCTTGTGTGCTTTGCAGCCTGTTATATCATTCATGTACACATGTATGCTGCTTGTTTATTTGCATATATGTGTGACTTAATACATGCATGTAACCTTGGATAGAACCCAATATATATATATATATATATATATATATATATATATATATATATATATATATATATATATATAGTTCACATATATAGTACAGATATCACATAGAGGACTTCTAATTTTTGTTTCAGAGTTTATTGGTTCCTTTAAAATATATGAATTTTTAGCTTATTGTTCTATCCATATTTCATTTGTGTCAATCATAGAACAGACCAATTGATTATAATCTCTCTCAACATGAGCATAATCTGCAAGAAGTTGGTGGTAATTGTTATACGATATACACCTGTAGGGTTCTTGTTTATTGCTTGTGAATAGATCTGCGACTCATCTCATAACCATCGATAGAATATATATTATTATACCACGGCGTGATCCTAAATTGTGTTAGACAGTTTGTTGGTCCCTTAAAAATTTATGTAGAAAAGACACTTGTACTGTTTAGACATGGCTGATGGATGATCAATCCTTGTTATAAGTTGGCATTAAAATCGAAGATGTTCGAATTATTTACAAAAAGATGCTGATGGATGATCAATCCTTGTTATAAGTCGGCATTAACGTAAAAAATGTTAGAATTATTTACAAAAACAAAATGAAAAATGATTAGATTAATCTTCTGCCAATATTTCATTTCTGTAGCTTTGTGCCAAAATTTGAAACCAACCTCCAAAGACATGGATATATATATATATAGTCTGCCCGAAGTTTTCTGAACAGCAAGCGTTTGATGGCTTTGATGAAATTGAGATCATTTGCTAATTATAATAAGTATGAAACCAATCAGTTTCAAACTCAATTTTAATTACTGGTTCTATGGTTAAACCATTCCTGTTGTGGCTCAATCAGCAATTTAGGCTATCAAGATGCTCTTACCATTAGTAGATTACAAAACCGTGGCTGTGCTGCTATCTCTAATTACATATACAATGCTCATCACAATTATCGTTATTTTTAGCTAGGCTTATTGCTCAATTAATTCTTGTGTCATGTACATTATAGGTATGCCTGGTTTGACTGCTTATGCTGGTTTCTACGAGGTGTGCTCTCCGAAGAAAGAAGAGACTGTTTTTATTTCAGCAGCTTCCGGAGCAGTTGGTCAGCTTGTTGGGCAGTTTGCAAAGTTGTTGGGCTGTTATGTTGTTGGGAGTGCTGGAAGCAAAGAAAAGGTTGGTGCACTTGACATGTTTATTTTGTCTAGTTATTTTAACCATGCTTATCAAACATAAGCAGTGTCACAGTAAACAAATCTTTCTTTCTATCTATCTATCTATCTATCTATATATATATATGTATGTATATATATATATATATATACTAGTAATTGCTCGTGCCTGAAAGCACGGAGTAACAAAAAATTAGATTAAAATTCGAAAAATACTACATTACCTAAAGACTCTTTGTAACCTAAAATAACTTACAATCAAACATAACAATTATCATAATTAACCATACAACCACAATAATTAATACATACTTAATCATCAACACATATCCAACCACCAAAATATCAAGCTTATTTTAAAAAAAATCGGCAGTTTCCTTTAAAAATAGATATCCAGAAAAATCTAAACCTGTATACAAAACTTACAATCATCAATACATATTCAAACCAACAAAACAACCACCATTTCATACCCAAAAAAATATACACATGCAGCATATAGAGAAACAACTTCGTATTCTTTACAGATTACACCAAGTATCATTTAATGTATACCTGAAAATATTTGAAATATAAAAATTATCGAAATATGTGAGTCAAAATAAAATAATTGTAAATCTGAAACATAAGACCCCTTACTTTAGACTAATTAGCAAATCTGACCCTCCTATTTGTCATGTTTTTGCTAAATTGTTCCTTATATTTTTTTTGCCACAGTTGTTCCTCAAATATGCATTAGTTGTGCAAAAGTGTTCCTTCTCTATTTTTGGTCAATTTTCGTTAGTCAAACCGTTAGTCAAATATTTTCTCAAACTTTTATCATTTTCATTTATATATTCACTAAATATAAATATGTATATTATCATTTTCATTTAACTTGATCTAATTAATTAAATTATGAACTTGTGCGATAAATAACATAAATGTTAAAAAATAACAAATATGTATTTTATCAAGAAAATAAATTCATACATTTTTTGTTAATTAAATTTCTCAAATATTAAAATTTCTGTAATATACATTAAAACATAATTTTTTCTAATGTAAAAATAAAATTTTAATACCCATAAAAAGTACAAATTAACACAAAAAAAATTATATTTTTTTCTAAATATTAAAATTTACGTAAAACAAACTTAGAAAAAATTTATTACAAAACGAATCTTAGATATCATATAAAAAAATATTAAAAATTATGCTAATTATCACATCTAGTATTTTAACTTTAGATATCACATCATGCCAACAATTAACCAATTTTCTAATTTGTTAACATTTGTTCTATGTGATAAAGAAAAAAAAAGAAAAAAGAATATATTTAATTTTTTGATTTTGTAATTATTTTGTAATAGCTTTTTTAAATTATGATCTTGTTTTTAATTTTGATTTTTTACCATTAATATTTTTTTATGTATTATACATTTTAAAATATGCATACTACAAAAAATTATTACAATTTAAAATAAAATATAAAAATATTAATTAATTAAGTAAATGGAGGAAGGGGGGAATAAAGATACCAAGGAAGAGAGAGAGAGAGAAAGAGGAGAGAGGAGAGAGGAGAGAGAAAGAAAAGGAGGAGAGGAATAGGAGGAGAGAGAAAGAGAGAAAATAAGATTCAAAATGGGACCGTTGGATATTGAAGCCTTAATTGATTTGAGATCGTCGGATGTTGAAATCTTCATTGATTTGCGAGCCGCTCTGTTTTATATTATATTATATATATATATATATATAATTTTATTTTGTATAATTTTATCCTCCCCTAGTTATTTTGATGAGGGCATCGCTGATAATTGAATTAACTTTTAGCTAGTTGATGTTTACTTATTGTGTTTTTTTTTTCTTTTGCAAGGTTGACCTCCTGAAGAATAAATTTGGGTTTGATGAGGCTTTTAACTACAAAGAAGAGGAAGACCTGGTTGCGGCTTTGAATAGGTCGGTATATATTTTTCCTTCCCTAAAGGATTATGATAGGCATGAAACCTTACTTTTACCCTGGAAAATGGGGGGTGCTGATCTAAGAAACTGTTTTTTATGCTAAAGTGGAAGTTCTTGTTATATAGAGCATGCATCTTAATTCATTTTTAATTTCCACCAACCTTTTAGCCAGTAAGAGTAGTTCTATAACTGACCTTGTTATAATTCTTTTAGGCTATTTTCCTTGAAAAGGACTATTTCCAATGATTACAATCCCATAAAATATATATAGTCCTTAGTAATTCTGTTACTATATTATCTTTTAAAAAAAATAACCATCTTTTTGTTTAGAGGGGGGATTATATGTGGTATAGCTAAAAAGGGATATTTTTGTCTTAAATTTTTTAATTCAAAGGTCATTATGTGAGGGTTTACTTAATATCTAAGAGGGAGGTGATCAAATAGTCCTCCATTTTGGGGTATTATATTAGCCTCGGACTAATAGTCCATCTTCCATAATACAAATTTAGAAACAAACATGTGATTAAAATTTTAAAGGTTAATAGTTGTACCTCATTGTTAATCTTTGCAAACAAATATAGCTGTTAATCCTTGCAAACAAACATAGCGTTGATACGACCAGAATACAAAATGAATCTAGATGCTTGACATTTGAGTCTCTTCAGTTCCAGGCTGGTTCTTTCCCATCACTTTTTTATTTTATTTTTGTGTTGCTGTTTTATTTCTATCAGGTACTTTCCTGATGGCATCGACATTTACTTTGACAATGTTGGGGGAAAGACGCTTGATGCAGTACTCGCTAACATGAGAAACCATGGACGCATTGCAGCTTGTGGGATGATCTCACAATACAACCTCGATAAGCCTGAAGGTGTACACAATTTGTCCAACATTGTTTGGAAACGAATTCACATACAAGGATTTCTCGTGTTCGATTACTACCACCTCTATCCCAAGTTTGTGGAGACGGTTCTGTCTTATATAAAGGAAGGGAAGATAAAATACATTGAAGACATAGCCGAAGGCCTTGAGAGCGGTCCGGCAGCTCTGGTTGGGCTTTTCTACGGCCGCAATGTCGGAAAGCAAGTGGTGGCTGTTGCACATGAATGAGTCACCGTCTATTATGCCCATGCACATCAGTTTTATGTACTTAAATAAAATGTGTTTCTCAAATAAAATGTGAAGGGAGAGTCTCTCTGTCAATGATCTGGAATCTAAAGCTGATTGTTTTGTGAAACATGTTTTTGGATTTCATCAATATCATTATCTTTTCAGTTTTCATTAAATTATTTTCAGCATTCAAAATTTTTAATTTAACTGTCTGTTTTTAAAATGCATACATCTATGACCACTGAGCATTAGCTCGGATGGTAGGTACCATTGTGCCTTTGCATCCCAAACAGGTTCAAAACCAGTAATAGAAATTAATAGTACCACACAAAAATGGCTGCTAACAATATCACCTTCCTTTTTATTTGACTTTAATTTTTACTAATTAGCAATATTTCTTTATTGACTACTATTATTAATTAGTTTTTTGTTTTTGCAATTAAATTTTAAACACTCTGCATTTGTGTGATATGGATATACAATTCAGAACTCTTGAAATTTCATTTTAATTAACAAAAAAGAATCAATAAATTCTTATCATTTTAATTGACAAGAAAAAGAGAGAGAAATAGTATATATGTCTAACTTATAATAATTGTGAGAAAATTGGGGCGTACGAACTCTCCCTTTCTTTAAATTCTAATTAGTTCAGGTTGCGTGTGTGTAATTATCATAAGAATATAATAGGAGTTTTATTTAATGTTGATAATAGAACTAAAATTTAAAAATTAAGAAAGAGAAAAATGTAATAAAATTAAATTTGTAGGGACAAAAAGGGGAGAAAATTTGTGACATAGTCCTAAGGTGACTATTACTTTTATTGCTCTCCCTTTATAATAAGAGAGATATATTGTCTCTTGCTATTATAAAACCTCATATTGTTTTCCTTTTTGGCCCTTTGCAACTTTAGTTATTATTATATTTTATCCTCCCTTTTTGATCATTTACAGCTTTAGTTATGATTATATTTTGTCCTCCCTAGTTTGCCTTCTTGTTTATAATTAGTTTGTCCTCTAAATTTAATAAATTTCTACTTTATTTTCGCGCTTTCCGACACAAAGTATTCGCCACAAGGTTAATAATAGTAACCAAACAAAAGAAAAAAATATAAAAACAAATATGCAGTATATGAGAAAATAAATTTTTTAGGGTTGGCTCATTTCTTATCCATGTTCTCAACAGGGTTGGGCACCTGTTTTCTGTTACTTAAGCTAATTCCACACTAGCTATATATACCAAAGTACAGAATTCCTCCCAAATTAAGTCACTAGCTCTTGAATTTCTCCCAAATTAAGTAGTCTAATCCACTCAAAATTGTATTTTGTTTTACTCTCTTGCTAAGTAAATCAAATTGAAAACTATTCCAAGCATTTATAGTGTTTAATTATAGTTTAGGATTTAAATTAATGTAGGTTTTAGTTTACCCCAATATCTCAAATTTAGAACCAATTGTCCTAAACTCGTCACTCACATACTCGTCACTCACATAAACAATTGGAGGGAGGTAAATCGATGATACACAAGAACATAAACAAGAGATGTAAATTGATGATACACAAGAAGTTATAGTTAGAGTTCATTCAATTTTTACTCGCATTTCAGCACAAAAAGTTAATGAAATCTACTAAACATGTTTAGTGTGTTAGATGGCTTTTACGTTTAAACGTACTGTTGGCCTCAAAATTAAGCGCACGTCCTTCAAATAATAAAACTCTCTAGTCTATAGTATTATAAACAAAAATTGTGTGAATGGAGAAATTTTTTGAGAAAAAATAGTACTATAATAATAAATAAATAAATAGTGGTTGTACGTGTTGGCTCTCGTGGGCGAATAATAAAAAAAATGCACTCTGCAAAAAGAAGAAGACAAAAGTATTATAGAAAAAATAATTATTGAAACATTGCACTTAGTTCAATACATATACATATATATTGTTTTTAATATATATATATATATACACACACACATACATACTTCCTCTCAGTGTCGGAGCCAGATTATGGGGAGTCAAAATACATCAATAAAAAAAATTATTTATTGACGATTGAAGTGCTTCTTTCGATTGAACTCTATACGTGATTTTTTTATACCACCACTTGCTTCGAAACTTGGTAATTGATTATTAGAAGAATCAACAGTTCTTGGTCGCTTAATCAAGTATTTATCCATATATTATCAGTATACTGTATATTGTATACCATAAATATACCATTTCTCAAATAGTCAAATTTATATTCAAATTCATTTTGCCCAATTATAGTATTTCACAATAATTTCATCAATTTAAACATTTCATAATAATTTCATCATTCATCAATTCAAATATTTCATCATAATTTCATCAACTAACCTAATTCAATAATTTCAATTATGTCGCAAATCACAAACAATATATCATAAATATACCATAAATATACAATATGTCAATATCAATTCAAATAGTCAATGAAAATAACACATAATCTCTAATTCATGGCATAACAAACTCTAAATCTCTAATTTAATGACAAAATTAAGCACAAAATTCTTTATTTGTAGACACATACAGAGATTAACATATATAAAAACTAAAAAAAGAATCACATAAGGGCCGAACGGGAGTGGGAACGGGAGTGGGAGACTGATAACTGATAAGTGATAAGAAAGAAGGAACTGACCTTAACTTGGAGGCTGGAGAGAGAAAGAAATAAGCAAACTAGCAAAGGCAGGGTCGTAGGAGGACTGTAAGCAGAGGCGGAAGCCGCGGAACTGAAAGGAAAAAAAAGGATTTTGTTTCTTTTGAAGAGAAAAGGTTAGGTTTTGTTTTTTTTAAAAAACTTATTAAATAAAACGACGTCATTTCATAAAAAATTTATAAAAAAAAAAAACCTAACTGTTGCAGAAGAAGAAGGCATGACACGCCGCAGGCGGGCGGCGACAACAAATCTGCAGGGTCATGAACGGGCAGAACGGCGTCGCTGCGTTGGACTACCAAGGTCATATGACCCCGGCCTCTGTTTACTCTTTCTTTTTTCCATTGACCTTTTTTTATTATTATTAAAACTTGGTAAAACACTTGGACATACTTTTATTATTTAGTTTGGAAATAAATTTTAGTGTTTAAAATATGCATCGAAAATAATTTAAAAAATTATGTACAATTGTATTTTACCATTTTAACTAAATGTGTAATTGATATTTATTGGTTGTTTTCTTGGATTCGTCAGTTACATTAGTAGCCATAGGATGGGGCAGGAGGGTGGACTTATTGCCCCCTCGGCGCCTCATGTGACCCCCAAAGCTTGTCCTGAAGCAAATTCAGTCTCGGGAACACTCACGAGACTTGTTATTAATCATACCGCTTGAAATTTGGAGTGAAATGATTGTTCGAGTATACATGCGCGAAAATATGTTTATGTATAAGAAATTAAGTTATTAATAATAATATTTTTAATTATAATTTTTTAAACGAATTTGTGATGTGCTAAGACGATTTAAAAAAATATTATTCCATCTGTTCTTTTTTATTTGTCTTTTTAGAGAATGAAATTTGTTTTGTTTTATTTATCGTTTGTAAATTTCACAAAAACATTAATTACTTAGTTTATCATATTATCCCTACATTAAATATTAATTTGTTTATCTTTCATCTTTTTCAATGAATTTTGAAATATAATATTGAGGTTTTATGTCTATTATAATCAATCAGATAAAACATTAATTATATTTCTTAATATTTATGTTTTTTTTCTTAAAACGCCAATTAAAAAAGAACGAAATGGGTATTAAATTTTTAGTTTAAAATTTTGTTATGATTTATATGTCAGACAAATTTATGACGAAATTAAATTCTCACTGACATAAAACTCTAAGCGATATAATAAAATAAATTATAGCGGACGATTCTTTAGTCCAATCTCAGACTACTATTAATTCCAATAATGTGTAGGTATATTTGTTTGCATTTGATTCACAATCCGTTAGGAAAACTTTAACAATGATTAAAAACTCCAATAATGTGTCGGTAGGTATGACATAAAGTTCCCAGATCGGAAGCTGCGTGTACTTGATTAATTGGGTTAGAGGCATCAAGCTGAAACAATAATTTTCAACTTTCTTTTAGTTTTTAATTCGAGTTTTAAAATTAAAAACTAAATTGTTTAATAGAAAGATAATACCTTAACTATGTGAAAAATCAAAGTAAACCCCATTTTCAAGAAAAAAGTGTGAACCAATTGCTCATAAATATTTTACAAATTCTTTGTCCATATATATATATATATCATTCTATCTATTTATTAATCTTGGTGTTATTATGTTGATGGAGCCTAAATGATACCATATGGGTTCCACCTAATAAAAAGTTTTGCACTTATGAACAAGTCAAGGAAAATGACATGCCAAAAATATGAAGGAAAAAGAATTATAAGAACAATAAAATAATTATGGAGACTTTCTGTACATATTTTTTTTTTCTTTTTTGTCATTTGATATTTGTTTTATTTATCACAATAAAATAATTATGGAGACTTTCTGTACATATATTTATGCTCTACCTACTATAAAATGTCGCCATAAAATTTAAATTTTGATAAAATTTAATCACTTTTTTTTGAAGTTCAAGACTGACATAATTTTGTTGACGAAACCTAGAAGCCAATTTTGTAATTTAGATTTCTTTTCTCCAAAAAAAAGGGTTATAATTTATCTTTTTCCTAAAACATAATCACTCTTTTAAAAATCAAATAAGTAAATAATGTATTTTACAAAGCGTTTTAAGTATATTTTTCCTACAAAATTAAGGGCCATTATACATTTATATCACTAAAATAATTTTGCTACCAATCAACCCATTGAATAAATTAATTATTACATAATAATATAAAATTCGACTAACTTATTTAACTTTTAACAAAAAAAATTATATACACTGTCACGTTGCTGAGAGAAAATTTACCTGTCACATTTTTGTTCATATAATTTGTCAAGGTGAAAAAATTATTTAATTAAATAAAAAAATTGTAAAAAATAAAAATAAAAATATTTATCAAAATATACTAAACATATTTAAAATATTTTTTGACGTTAATTAAACTTATTTGATATTATGTGTATTTACATATATATATATATATATCATGGGCATAAAAGTCTTATTATATTACAAAGTTAATAAATTAATAAACTAAACAAATTACACTAAATAAATTAAACAATTTAGCAATAAATCTGATAAAAAGTTTAGAATCTTTTAAATAAATTTTACCAAGTCAATGCACTACTTACCGACACAAGTGTCTCGACATATGAAAGCGATCCACGTGCCCAATTTATTGCGGGGCGGTCACGTGTTGTAAGTCTTAAGGAACCAATTTGTGGATAATAAATTCTCCTGACCCATAACCATATTGGCATATTGCAATAATATATTACTAATTGCCTAGTCACATAGGCCCACCATATCCATCCCCTTTTCCTAATGGTAGGTCCCACTTTTATTTTTGTCAACAGCCACCGGTGCATGCACTTACTTCTTTAGAAGTAAAAAAAAGGATAAAAATACAACACTTGTAAAAGAGTTTTATTTGTAAATATATAAATTTTAAAGATGTGCAATTTTTTTTAAAATATAAATTATTTTATATTTATTCTTAAATATAATGAGTATTTAGCTTCTTCTTTTTCTTTTTTTTTCCTTGAATAGAATGAGTATTTAACGAGCTAGAATTTAATATAGTGACAATGTATAGTTTATACACACACGATGATATGATCATGACATATTATTAGAATAAGGATAATAATATCCAACATAAGTATTTTATTAATAAGATGTTATGATACTAATAGCACTTGTGTATATATTAAGAGCGAATAAAACTTTAATTCTTAGTTTAATAATATATGATAGTAAAATTATGTTTTTTTTTGAAATAGTTCAAAAGACTTAATTATATTGAAGCTATAATTTGCTACAATGATGTAAATAATGCAATAATAAAAAAATCATAGATGAAAATTCTTTCAAATAAATAACATATTCAAATCACGTAAAGCACCATTCACACTAACATCTAATGGACACCAAAAATACTTGAAATATAGTCACATTTCATAAAAAATAAATACTGTTGATAATGCCAGAAAATAATAGATTATGCAGATATATTTTTCAACACGACTAATAAAATAACAAACCGCTATAATAATGTCATACCTAAATCTCTAAAGATCTATATCAACAATCAACATACACAATGACAAATAATTTTCTCCATTAAAAATTATCTATAATAATAATAATAATAAAATCTCACAAGATAAGATATGAAACTCTTATGATTCCCACACATGTCTGGAGAAGATATATTGGCAGAAGTCAATTGTTAGCATTGGCCTTATTAGATGGAAGTGTTTGATTAAACAATGTATGTGCTTGTTAATAGATCTCCAATGGAGTAAAATAAAGTGAATGGAGTAATAAGATCCATGTTGAAGGTGTACTGTCCAAGACTTGGTCAAGCAGTTGTTATCATTTGAAAAGTTGACGCTCACTGAAGCAGCCAAGTCAATGAATTGGCTGTTTTAATAATGTACAAATTAATACATTTTTCTTTTCCTCATTTATTCCATAAAAAAATAAAAAATAAATAAAAAGAAATTATCCATTTGGGTTATTTGATAAGGTGTGGATAAGAATCCAACCAATAAATCACTTGGTCATTAACTCATAAAATATACACCTCCCTTTTTTATAATTAAAAATATATTTCTCAAGTTTGATAATAAATTAATATGAAATTATGAATATGTTATTATTTATAATTTATATTTAATACTGACATATCACCGCTACTACATTATAACAAATGTTAAGAGTGTTTGAAAAAAAAAATTCTTAAAAATTTTCTTTAAAATATATACATATATATATATATATATCTATCTAATTTTAATACGGATGGAATATTCTTTACCTTATTTATATTTTAAAACAAATGTTATTATCTCTCACCCCAAATTAAAAGTTAAAAACTAACTTCAAAGTAAAACAAATTTTTAATTTTTTTTATCTTATATTTAAGTATGAATCTTGTTATATATGACGATAAATGTGTGTCGATAATAAATGTTGGCCTATGTTCTATATGCAAAAATTAAAAATAGTCTCATGTTAATTTATTTTATAGTTTCACGTCATTAACCATTCAATTTCGATCACATATTTGTCATGCATATAAATTATTTCTCTTTAGGTACTAACAACATTCAAAAACTAGTGGACTGAAATTATTTTATGCACCAATTAATGTACATTTAGTTTTTGTTTTCCAAGATTCAAGGTGATAGTCTAGACTCTAGTGATAAGACCTCTCTATTTATCGTATAAAATTATATATTTGAATTTCAATTAAAAATCAAATTTTTCCTAGGTTCACCTTAGTTCCCCTTCCGTCCTTTTTCATAAAATAATTTTAGCAATAATTTTTAAAAAAACTTCTTATTGTCTAAATTTAAAATTTTCAAAAATGAAATAATACTTTCACAATCAATGTACTAAATTCAACTATAATTAGGCATTTAAGTGTTTTTTCCCCCTCTCTTTCTGAATTAAAATTTTAAAACTACATTCATTACTGTTAAGGATAAGAACCTCAGCGGCAATTGGCGCCTTTAAAGGCTTAAACAACCAAAAAGAAAACAAACGGCCCTGAAATATAGGACTAACCGCTTCTCCGGGAAACTGTCTGGAAAGAAAACTATTTTCAATGACAATTCCTCCATTTATTTTCCCCTCTCTCTTTTCCTGACTAAATTAAGCCAAACACTCCCAATCTCCGATCACTCTCCGTTTTTCCGCTCGTAATCGGGAGCTTCACGGCGGAGCTCTCGATCTCGAGCCATAAATTCCCTCACAATTTCAGCACACAAAATGGTGTAGAGTTTTCTGTTTCTGGTTGCAGTATAACTTAGGGCTTTAGACCTCTTCAGAAAAGGGAAAATGGCCTTAGCTGCGCAATTGAAGCGAGGAATCTCGCGACAATTCTCGACTGGATCATTGAGGAATGGGAGATTCAGCTTCAAACGACAGAACTCTCTCGATCCTCGTTGCAAGAACTTGCGGTTTAGTTTCGGACGTCAATCGTCGCTCGATCCGATCCGGAGAAACCCTGGGGAGGATGATCTGTGCGTGCCGGAAAATCTCGATTCGACCATGCAATTGCTGTTCTTGGCGTGTAAAGGAGATGTGGAGGGCGTGCAGGATTTGCTTGATGATGGTGTTGATGTTAACAGCATTGATTTGGATGGCCGGACTGCTTTGCATATTGCTGCGTGCGAAGGCCATATAGATGTTGTGAAGGTGTTGTTGAGTCGCAGGGCTAATATTGATGCTCGAGATCGTTGGGGGAGTACGGTATATTATTATTCTCAGTTTGATTTAATTTTTTGATGCTTTCTTATTATGCTGTTATTAGTCATTAATTTCTGTCACGTATTTGATAAAGATTTAAAGATATATGCTATTCCATTTTTAATTAGTAGATGGGTGAGTGGTGACTATAGAAACAGAGCTAGGAAAATTTTCTGAAGGGCCCGAGGATAAATAAA
This sequence comes from Aralia elata, assembly GCA_034770075.1. NCBI lineage: Eukaryota > Viridiplantae > Streptophyta > Magnoliopsida > Apiales > Araliaceae > Aralia > Aralia elata. The sequence goes on along the minus strand of CM068387.1, from coordinate 67,763,605 downwards.
ATTTAATTTCACTTTGGCAACATAGTTAGACTATAAGGTGAACATAGTACTTTGTGTTTTTTTTGTGTGTGTGTGTGTGTGTGTGTGTTTTCAAGATAAGGTGCAGAACTGCACATACTTTAGTTTTTTTTCCTTGTTGACCTTATATTTTGGTATATCTCCTAGCCTTTTGAGTGATAGAATGTCATTTCCAAAAATTCTTCTTGTCTTTGTGGGAGGAAAAGGAGAAGACTACCTAAGGGTCATGATCCAACTCATTATATGGTGGTCAATTCATAAATCGAATTATAATCGAAGGTAAGATCAAAATCCTAGAAGAAGAATTTCCAGTGGCGGCTTTTTGAAATTTATGATCTCTTGGTTTTTTCACCGAAGAGCTGAAAGTGTTACTTTTTTCTTTAGGTACTAGTGATTGTCACTTTTAGTTTTCTTTACAGGAGGAGGCAGTATAGTTTCAACTTCCATATATTAGAATTTTTTGATAATTTGGTATTTTTGGGGGTATCTTTGAAAAGTGAAAGCATCGAGCATCATTAAACTGGTCAGTATGGATGAAGATCACGTTTAGATTCTTTTTCTTTTGGAAGTTGCAGGAAGTTGCATGAGGTATTAAGTTTATTTTAAAATTTTGGATAAAATGAGATGCTTTAATAGTAATGTTTAGGGCTGGTCAAGAGTTTTGGCCCTCGGATATGTTGCTATATTTTTGGTGGCTATGGTCCTCTTTTGCTCTTCAGGGATTGGAATGATGTATATTTAGGCTAGTTAATGAGAAGACTGAGTGTCTAAGTGTGTGTGTGTGTGTATATATATATATATATATATAGGGTATGCATCCATGGCAATCGGTTGCCATGGATACTATTTCAACAACCAATATTTCCACCATTGATCAAGTTAATTAATGGCTGAGATTTAAAAAAATAAAAAAAATAAAAGGAGCTGCCGCTTCAAAATTGTAGTGGCACTAAAATTTACTAAACATTATAATATAATAATATAAATATAAATATATAATAATATAAATATCACATCATTATAATATAATAATATAATTAATTTGTCATTGCCGCTACATGTTGTAGCGGCTGACCTGCCTTTGCTTTTTTTTTTGTCCCATTTTGTTTGTCCCATATCCCAATTTATATTACTAACTAATTTTATTATTATTAATAATATTAACTAACTAATATTAATATTAATAATATTACTAATATTAATATTAAAATTAGTTAGTAATATTATTAATATTACTAATATTATTAATATTAATATTAATATTAATATTAGTTAGTTAATATTATTATTAATATTAATATTAGTTATTAATATATATTGTGACGAAGGACAAAAAAATTGGGACAAGAAAATATTAGTTAGTTAATATTAGTATTGATATTAATATTAGTTAGTTAATAATATTAATAATAATAAAATTAGTTAGTAATATAAATTGGGATATGGGACAAACAAAATAGGACAAAAAAAGAAGAAGCAAAGGCAGGTCAGCCGCTACAACATGTAGCGACAATGACAAATTAATTATATTATTATATTATAATGATTTAATGTTTATATTATTATATTATAATTGCATGGTCTGCTACAAATTGTAGCGGCAACTCCTTCTATTTATTTATTTATTTTAAATTTCAGTCATTAATTAACTTGATCAACTGTGGAAATATTGGTTGTTGAAATAGTATCCATGACAACCGGTTGCCATAGATGCATATATATCTGGGTGGACGATCCTTACATGACAATATTACTATCATAGACTGAACTGCAATTTTTTTTATTTTTTTTTTGCTAAATCTGAACTGCAAATTCTTAATGGCTGCTTTTATATTACAGGATTCAATTTCTTTTTCTAGGTCTCCTTTCATGTTTCCTTCCATGGGGAAAACCTCATTCTTATTCATGTTGCTCCTTTTAATATTAAAGTATGCTTTTTAAGAAACCATCAGCTCAAACCAATATTACAAATGGGCAATCTTGACAGGTGAATAGAGTAGGCTGGCAATTTTTGAAATTAAAATAAAACTTACTTTTTACTATGCTCATCAAATGGGCTCCAGTTGGTATCTCATATCAGAGAAGAAATGATATGTACTTAGTCAATACGATAAAGAATTTTGGTAGGTTTTATATTTCTTTCCATATATATATACACACACACACACACACAACTGCACACCCATATAGACACACATGGACAATGTATTTCCTGATCACTATTAAACTGTGGGGCAATGTATTCCCTGATCACTGCGATCTAGCCACTGAGAAACATTGTAACATTGTACTTATGAATTTTTTTAACATTTCATTTTTTATTCTCGTGGTTCTTTGACTTGGCTACTTTTTCATCCCTCCAAGTAGTTCTGTTGCTTATCATCCACCTACATCCTTTTTAGAAGGTTTCTTTATCATGATAGGCAGCTGCTGATGCGAAGTACTATGGCAATGTCGAAATTTACAATATTTTGAAGGCACGTGGAGCTAAAGCTCCGGTATGTGAGAAAAAAAAAATCCTTCTATAGTATTAAAATATTTCTTGATTAAAGATAATCACGGATGTGTTTGCCATGTTCCTAGAAAACCAGAAAGACTCCAATGTCAGTTGCAAATCCACGAGAAGTACCAGAGTATGAGCTTAATCCACTAGAGCTTCAGGTTCGCAAAAGTGATGGTATCACAAAGGCATGATCTTTATCCTTTCACTGTATATTGAATAGAGCTGTTTTTTTTGGAACTCATGCATCATCCGACATCAAAATACTAGCAAATCTTTCTTGATCACAGTGTGTAAGCATCTCCTGTTTTCTCTCTTTCTGTTTTAGCTGTTGGGATAAATCATTTCCTTTAATTCTGTGACCTAGAATATACGAAAGTGTGAAGCTTTCTAATTTAAGAAGCTACTCCTTTTTGTCTTGTTACTGTTCAATATTCTTTTTGTGATGCGAGGTGAACATGGACCTCTCTTTTCTTTTCTTTTTCTTTATAAATGCCTGTGCAATCTTGTCTGTTTGCCATTCGACTATGACAACCGAAATTCCTTCCTTGCGGTAAATTAATTTGTATGTATGCATCACAGTGAAGGTTTATTTATCTTTTTCCAAAAACCTGTGACCATATTCTCAGTGCATAATATCTTTTAGAATAACTCAAAGGTGCACATTTAAAGCTTTTTCTGTGCTAAGTACTATCCATGATATATATGCCACTAAGAAAGTATTTTGCTCTGGCCTTTCTAGATGAGTTACGCTCGAATGATCACACACCTTGCTTGAATTTCTTGTGAGTTTGATTTTATAACGCATCGAGTGTCATCGCTGGTTAAAATTTCCGTGAATGACTTTTGCTTATCCGTAGTGAATTGTTATGTATGGCGATAATTGTATTCGTATGATGCTATCAATAGTCACTTGTATTAAACTCTATGTATCTCTGACTTCTGGAACCTCTAGGTTAAAGGAAATATATTTGCAAATGCAAAGAGCTTGTGTCAACAATATGACACGGCATGAATGGATGTATCCTGTATTTTACATCATGTATGTGTCAGCTCATTGTAGACTTTTTAAGTATTTTTAAAGATGCTAGTGGTGTTAATATTATCTCATTTCACCATGTTGTTCTGACATTATAAAAGGTATTAATGCATTTAGTCTAATTGGGAAATTATAACTAATTAGGGTGAAATAGGAAGAATCCCTAGTAATCTCCTGGCTGCAATTTACGTCAACTTAATGAGCTTATAGTAGAAGCCAGCGAACCCAGTCAACACTTCCATACTCCTGAGGAAATCTCAATGTGGCATATTAGCATATTTGTGAACTATGTCTGACCGGACCTGGCATAAGCTATGTTTTAATCTATCATTCGCATTATCGCCTTAAAAATATAAATATCAAAATGTTTCGCCTCCTAAGTCCTGATCTATTTGAATATTCATTTGAGTAGTGAATAATTAGCACCAAAAAGAGAAAGAATATTAGAACAATAGAATTGTTGTTTCAGAATGATTTTTATGTTTCTCCCTTTTTCTTGCCACACCCGATCCCCTAACATTCATTTCAAATTGCATTGTTTTGTAAATGGCCTTCTCAAATCAATTTCACTTCATAACAAAATAAATTTCTTTCTTTTGGCAGGGATCGTATCAAGTTGCCAAATGGAATGGCACAAAAGTTTCTGTAAAGATACTCGACAAGGATAGCTATTCAGACCCTGAAAGCATGTGTGTATATCTTTTCTTAGTTGTGCTGTTAGTTTGAAAATTTTGTCTGACCTTTTAGTTACTGTGTTATTTACCAACTTTGTGTCCCCTTTTGTGCAGAAATTCTTTCAAAAATGAGTTAACTTTGTTAGAAAAGGTTAGGCATCCTAATGTGGTTCAGTTTGTTGGAGCTGTCACCCAAAATATACCCATGATGATCGTTGCAGAGTATCCTACAAAAGTAAGTATCTCTCTGTGTATGCACGCGTGCCCGTTGTGTGTGCGAGCTTGCGTTGTTTGATTATCCAATTCTGAGATGTACTCTTATGGTCAGATTGTCTTTCTATTCATATGTTGGGAATGAAACTTAATTACTTCCTATAGTTAGTTATAGCATTATAAAGTATACAATTTAATTACAAAACGTTTAGATAAATGACGAAGTTTAAGTAACGTTTGGGACAGTGATTCTTTTAGTCCAGCTGGTTTTCTTTCATGCATATCCTTTGTCTTGTAATAAATAATCTGAAATAAATGAACCACAAACTGTTTGAAATAGAGTAAAAATCTTGTTAAATAATCAAACAAAATACCTTTTGTTAATTGTCACTATTCGGGAATTGCTCAATTTACTCTTCCTGATGATGAATGCGAAGTCGATATATTTTTCATGAAAGAAAACATACCTTAGCATTGTCCTTTGGCTTTGTGGCTGTGGTGTTCATTGGTTGGGGTTCTTGGAGAGTGTTTGGTCTTCCCTTTAGGAATATATATGAGTTGCTTCTTACCACATTTCGAGGCTTTCGGAGGAAGCAGGATTGGAAGGTGCCATAGATATTTGGATGAAAAGGAATGCTAGTATTTGTTGGGAATTACAACGTCTCACGATATAGAGAAATAAAAATTGAGAATTTAGAACACAATCACACAACACAAGAATTATAGTGAAAACTCCAAAACCGGAGAAAAACCACTTTCGTTGTCAAAGACAACCAGAGAAAATTTACTATGTGAATAATATTACAATCACTCACACTCTCAGAAATTTCCTCACATCCACTCAAGAAAGATTATTCTTCCCAAGAGAATTTCCCACACAAAATTCTCTAACTGATACCTCTTATCTCTCTACATTTGGATATCTCTCTCCACCCTCTATCGGATGGGATCCTCCTGCCTAGGATGATGCTTTGGTTTACAATAAGGCAAGTATTTATAGGCAATGCTTTCTTCTCCATTAGCACACCAACTTAGAAAGTTTGGTGTGTTAGCACACCAACTTAGAAAGTTTGGTGTGCTAGCACACACACTTGGAATAAACCCACCACATGCAACTAATGAGAGAACACCCATTCCATGTGTCCACACCTACCTACCTCATTATTCTCCACCCTTTTATTATTTAATTTTAACCAATATTCCAACAGTATTTTTAGTGATTGCTTGAAATAAAAGTAATGAGAATATACCAGTTGTATACAATGTGAATTTATTAATGCCAAGATACTTTTGAAATAACATAAGAAGTAATATATATTTTCTTGATTTATTAGATTAAATATTTGTCTATATAGTTGAAGGAGTTACAAGAATAGAAAGTTAAATGTTATGTATTAGTTTTTAGTTTTGTAAACATGTCAATGCGAGTCAAAGAAGTATAAGTATACATGTCTCAAGTGAGTTATCGGATTTTTTTAGGTAAATAGTCAGTTGTTCATGTATAGATAAGTTAAATAAACACACAAAAGGTAACACCCACTGGTTAGACTCTATTGCCTATAATACTAAGATCTAAGAATGGAAATATTAAAATGCTTATCATGTGAATACAACTAAAGGGTATTGGCAGAATATCTCATTATATGAGAAACAGAGAAACTGAACAGGTAGCAGTGTTAGATTATGGTTCAAGTTTCCCATTATTATCGTGGTTAACTTATGTTTCTCTTTTCTTTGTAGACTTCTTCACATTTGAATATGCTGAATTCGTTTCTCACCTCTTAGAGTTTACGCGTAATATAGTCATATGGGTTCCTCCAAATAGTTTTATAGTTTGCTCTAAATATGGGATTTCATGTAAATAATCTACAAATTTGAGAAAATGATGTATTTAATCTGTGAAATACATATATAACTTATACCTTAAAATACAGTGCATTTATAACAATTTTATTTCATATTGATGGTGATTTTTCAGGGTGATTTGAAAATGTATCTTCAAAAGAAAGGGCGTCTTTCTCTATCTAAAGCACTAAGATTCGCTCTTGATATTGCTAGGTAAGTGAAAATTGCTTGCTATATGTCAAAAAAAATTTGTGGCACCATTATTTCGATCAATATTTCCTCGTACTCTTATTATTGCTATTTGGTAGTTATCTTTTTTATTATTACTATTTGGTAGTTATCTTTTTCACTTCTTTCCTATACAATAATATTTGTTTTGAAAAACTTGTTGAAAATTTTCATCATGGAGTCTTCATCCATTATATATTTTGATCTTGGCTATTTTTTTTAGCAGGGGCATGAATTATCTTCATGAATGTAAACCCGACCCAGTTATCCATTGTGATTTAAAGCCAAAGTAAGGCAACTAAATGCAGAAGTCCATATTGATGCTTAAATAATTTTAAATTGAATTTGGCTGTTGAGATGCACTGTTTTTAATATTCGAACTTTTGGTAAGGTGCCAGAAATATTTTGCTGGATTCTGGAGGTCAATTGAAGGTTGCAGGATTCGGTGTACTTAAGATGTCAACAATTTCTCCAGACAAAGCAAAACTATTGTCGCCTGAAGCCATTGATCGTTCCAGTAAGTTCTTGTACACACCAAAGCAGCTTGAACTAAAGTTTTTTATTGAACAATTTATAACCTATTGCTCCAGATAAAGCAAGTTGTAGCAGATAGTTAGTGACACACAAGGAAACAGATTCATATGAAATGCAAACAATTATTTTCAGTCAGCTTTCTTTAAAATAATCTTTCTCGATATAAAAAGATTCTAATCCGCATATACATGCATAAGGAATTTTTTAATTTTTATTTATTTATTTTTAAGAATGGTATGGATTAGATTATGAAGTACCCTTAGCTTGGACCCTTGAAACTGTACTAATACTATGGAAACCACCAGAAGCATTCTTCTTCAGTCATGGTAGGTAATTGGTTTGGGAACATAAGAAAGATAGTTATTTTAAATCCATGTATTGTTGATCGTAGTTATTCACTTATTTTTGAGAGCCAAAAGAATTAGAAGGGAAATCACAGAAGGAAAAAAATTAGTTAATGGTACTTTAATTGGGATTTGGATACACTGTGTTACACATTCCTTCCAATTCCATCCAATACACCGTATTTTTATAGTTGTGAATAGTATAATTGAAATCGATATCGATCAACTAATTTATTATATTGAATAGCATAATTGTTTCAAAAATAAAAGTAATCCGACACTTTTTCACCATTTAATAAACATGTGGATTTTTCATCAAAATTTCAATGGCTGAATTTGTTTTTAGACTTTTAACGGTGAAAATATTTTTTATGACTATAATTTTTTGTAGGATTGATCCTCATATCATCAACTATCTATTAACATATTTTGATCATTACCAACAAAATTATTAAGATCAAATAGTTGGTGTATTGGATGAAATTGGAGGAAATGTATAATGGAGGGGAGTCAAATCCCTTTATTTGACATGTACAGAGTTTGAAGCTGCAACATGTTGCAAGATATTTTGATGTCATTCGAAAAACAGTTTTTCCCATGTACTCTCCTTGTAGATGTCACTTCAAATTTCAATTTTCATACAGGTTTTTACCTTTTGATAATTGTCACAATCCATTATTTTGCTTCAAATATGAAATAAGTGTGAAGTATTTTCAGATTTATTTTAGGAAAATATTGTAGCACTGAAGAAAATTTTGTGACGGTAAAATTCAGAGTTCCTAATATCTTTTTGTAATTCAATTCTAATCAAGTATAGCTGGCATACACTAATAAGGCAGGTCACTACTTAAATAATGCAAGTTTGAGAAATCTCCCTATTTTGAAATTCAGAGTAACATATTCTCGAATTTTAATGAAATTTTTTTTATTGTTGATTTAGTATGCATTATATGTGAAAATTCAATTATTAGTGTATTTACTGTTTTCCTGAATTGGTAAAAGTAAGGCATTCTGTTGTTAATGAAATTACCAAATATATCCAAGAAATGTGAAATTATCAATAAATGAATAAATATTCAAGATCTGTGAAGTATAATAAATAAATAAATATCAAGAATTGTGAATTATAAAAAAAGTAAATCTTGTTATACATGAAACTAAGAACAAATTCTTTCTGTTCAATGTGCAACTCTCATTACTGTTCTTGTTAATGTAGGTTTATATGTGGCACCTGAAATCTACAAAGATGAAATATTTGAGAAAAGAGTAGATGTTTACTCTTTCGCTCTTCTCGTTTATGAGGTATCCCTTTCCTTTTTTCTCCCCATTTTGATTTTCTACCTTGGTTTTGGTACTTTCAGTGTTATTTTTCGTTCAGGTGATGACTGTCTTACCCAATTTATATGCTTGAACCAGCTTTTGTTGGCGTTTATTAGTTCAATATATAACAATCATACTTTAACTTGATTACATAAGGCTTAGTCATAAGTTTTTTTGCAACCGAAAGCTTTTAAGTTATACCCTGGTTGAAATGACTTCATTCTCTTCTGGCATTTATTTGTTACAGGTTCAGCCAGCTTCTATTTTCTTAGAAAAATTCATGCCATTTTTTCTTTGAGAATTTATCAAAGATAAAACAAGAAAGTGAATAATAAATTGATATTTATTTCATTTTTCTTTGTAATTGGATTCAGATGATGGAGGGAGTCCAACCATTTCAACCCAAGTCTCCAGAAGATGCTGCTAGACTGATGTGCGTAGAAGGAAAGAGACCGATATTTAAGCATAAATCAAAGTCTTATCCTCCAGATCTGAAAGAGTAGGTCATTTTTCTGATATCTAACAGTTTTAAGGCAGATATGCTCTTCAATTCATTTTCTTTCACCACTTAATTAAGTTCATTAAAACAATAGTAAGTAGATATTAAAATAAAAATGGCCGTATTAGGAAAAATAAATGCATAGGTTGGTTTTCACTGGTATTAGTTTAGTAAGGCCAAAATATTGCAGAAAACTGAGTTTCTTCAAGGGGAAATAAATAAAGGACCTGGTGTCCCAGAATAATATATATATATATATGTTTAAGAACTAGGTTACACTTTTTAATAATCAGATTGATTTTTAAGCCACTTTGTCAATTGCGAAAATGTATATTAGCCAAGTCATATGTTCCCTATGTGAAGATGTGAGGCAGTTACAATGTAACACCCCTGTCCCACATCGAAAGATAAGGGAAAAGTTTGTCTGTATATAAGGAATAGAGTTACTATCAATAGTACCTTCAGTCATGACCTTTTGGGTGAGCCTGTGGTGGGCTAAGATGACCCAAGAAGATACTATTGGGCCAGTAATTTAAGGCCTTGTTTGGATGGATTTGATTCGATTCGGACTTGGAATTTGACCCAAGATTTATTCCGGACTCGGGATTTGACCCGGGTTATTACATATGGTAGCCGGTATTATCCCACAATGGCTAGAGAGACAACGATAGAACCGAGGACGTCAGAAATTTAAGTGGGGGAGATTCATCGAAAGATAAGGAACCTGAGCTACTATCAATAGTACTGTATATAAAGGAATTGAGTTACTATCAATAGTACTTTCAGTTATGACCTTTTGGGTGAGCCTGTGGTGGGCTAAGATGACCCAAGAAGATACTATTGGGCCAGTAATTTAAGGCCTTGTTTGGATGGATTTGATTTGATTCGGACTTGGGATTTGACCCAAGATTTATTCCGGACTCGGGATTTGATCCGGGTTGTTACATACAATTTTGGCAAACCCCATCAATTTTGTCAAAATGTACTTTTTTTTACCAAGTATGTTATGCTGAGCTTGATTTGTTATATCCATGTGTGGGCATATGAGATGATTACTTCTTTTTTAATAGAATATTAGCACGTATGAGCTTTTGGTAGATTTCCTTTATTAGCTAAGCTAAAATAAGCAAATGAAATTTGTGGCAAGTCATATAACTTATTGATTCATTTCTCCATTTGTGGTGTTTGATCTTAATGGATTCATGCCTTCATGGTATTCTAAATTGAAGTTAAAATTTATTCTCATGTTTAATTATATTATCTTTGCAAAACATATAGGTTGATTGAGGAATGTTGGAATCCGCAATACTATATAAGGCCAACTTTCTCGGAAGTCATTATAAGGTTGGACAAAATAATCCTTAACTGCTGCAAACAAGGGCGGTGGAAGGACACGTTCAAGCTCCCATGGTATGCTTTTCTTACTAAATATAATGCTGTTTCTTTATATTGTTAGAATATTATCAAATCTGCAAGACTCTGGACAAGTTATAAAGTATTAAAGTTCAAAGCTCCTAGATGTCCGCTTTGTTGACTGGCAATCGGTCTTGTGCTAAGCTTTTGAAATAATGTTTGGACCTTTAGAGTCACAAATCTTTCTTAATTTTGTTCATTTACGCAACAACCTCATTAAACGGGGATATGGGGGAATGGTGCTTTGTTATTTTATCATCTGAGCTTGGTATGGTCAAAGTTTAATCAACTCTAGTTTGAACAGGATTGCTAGTGTAGGTATGTGTGGCTATTAAATAAACCAATATAAATTAAAAAAAAATAGTTATATAATACAGAAGTACGCATAAATTTGGACTTGCATTCTTCATAATTCTATGTCTGTAGAAAGTGTAATGATGCTTGTGCATATTTATGAGTGTGCTACGAGTAATGTTAATTCTAAAGTTGAATAGAGATGGTATAATATTAGAATAGCCAGGGCTGGATTTTTATTTTTATATTTCCATTTTTAGTCCTTTCGGTGTTTGGGGGTGGAAATAATGGTATAATGTCGAATGATGTTGTTAGGTTTTTTGTAAAGTGAATTCTTGTAGGTAGACTTGCATCTTTTAGAAAATACATTATATAGGTACTAATCAACTTGTATAGATGGGATCACCCAAATATGTTTCCTTTGCAACTGTGGAATTTTCATTTATGTGAAATATGATTAACACGAATTTTGGGTTTAGATTGATATAAGTCCATCCCTTCTCCCTTCCAACAACAGGAGTGATTTTATTGATACGTGTAACGGGAATTGTTACATGATGGCACTTAAGAATGAAATTTTTCCCAACCACCTCGTCCCTCGCCCCTTCATGAAGAAATGTCCCACTTAGATTCTCTGCTACACAGTTACACAGCTATTAATTCAAGAATTATAATAAGTGGTTGGAAAAAAAGAAAGATGAACATTAGGGAAAATTTAAAAAAAAAATACTGCTAACTTGTCATTTTATAGCAACCAAAATGGGGACTTGTTTCCATTTTGCTAGTTGTTCCAACCAAAGTAACCTAATCCCTAACTCTAGGGTGGCAGATCCGCACTGAAATCGTGGATTGTCACTTCCGAGCCGGATTCTTGGCTAATCCGCATTCTACGTAAGTCAAATTCGTGACTTGATTGGTCAAAGACACAAAGTGATTACCAAACAGCCTCCATTTGCTTAATATGAGAGACTCCCGAGAATTGAATATGAGACATGAATATATTGGAGCCATTCAACTATTTGTTGTGTTACTTGTGCATTGTTATACCTACATTTGTTTGCAAATTGATGGGTGGGATAATACCATTTGTACTAATTTATTAATATACGGACTATTTTATCCGATGAATGTTACAATCCAATAGATTACGTTTAGTCATTTCTAAGGCCATTTGATAAGGGATTATAATACCAAGTGGAAATGTGATATTATATAATCCCCTTTGAGGTATCAAATGACATTAAAAATTATAACAAATAGTTCATGGATTAAATAACGGATTAATTTTGGGATAAAATTGTTCGTAGTAAATTTGTACAAATAGTCCTATCTCAAGTTCCTAACCATCATTTTTTGCAAACAAACTCATAATGTTTGTATATTCTGATTTGCTCCTTTTTAATTATCATCCCCACCCCATATTTTGTTAATATTTGTGGAACTTTAAATAAAGTTAAGAAAAAAATATAGTACTAAATTAATAATCTGTATACATAAAAAGCATGCTGTATATACTTAGATCAATAAATAGTAAGGTTGCCACTCTTGCTTTCATGCTCTCGCATCACACTTGGATCGCGAATTTTGGTCGCTTAGGATGTGTTTGTGAGTTTTAGTTTGGAGGGAAGGGTTTTGGAAAGAAGAACTTTCTCTTCCCATCCCCCAAATCAAAACTCACAAACAGGCCATTAGGTTTTAACCCGCATTGCGAAGCAGTCATTAGTTAGACTTTCTTTTGGCTTCAAATGAATAACAATATATATATATATATATATATATATATATATATATATATATATATTTGCAGGTTATAAGGGATGCATTCAGTTCCAGTGAAAATGGAAAAAAGGTAACAATCAATCAATGGAGTGATGTGCAGAGACTCTATGCTGGAGCTTCGTGTTTTATGCTCTACAATGACCAGATGAATAAAGGATCTTGGGCCCTGAATAGAGTCCGAGGGGTTCTCAATAGTGCTGAAGGATCTGAGGACCAACTAATGCTCTCTGAATAACATCCAGTCTTGTCCTTTGTTCTTTAGTTTCATCAGGAGCTGGAACAATCCCTTTCTATGTATAAATGTGTGTACGAATTGAATTCTTTTCTTGAGGGAATAAAAAATGTTCTTACTTTCCTTGTTCTTCCTCATTGGACAAGTAATTTTTTTATATCAAGTTATTTCATTTTGTTCTCCATCAAGTGCATGTTTGGTTACACAATGTGTTAGAAGTTTTTGAAAATATAAACGCAATTAAAAATTTTATTTGTTTAAAAACAGTTTATTTCAAACGCAAATTATGTCCAAACGCTTTAAACGTTATGGTTGGAAAATCTAATAATCAAACAAATGCAAAGTAGAAAGAGGACAAAAAGAAAAAGAAAAGGAAACTGTTTCTGTATATTAATTAGAAAAATTAACTATTGAACTCTTTTGAACCCTGAAAATTAAGTGCACAGTATTAAGAGCTCTTTTTACCAAGTGATTTGGTGAATAATAAGTATTCTTACATTAGAATTGAACTTTATAGATTTTGGTAATCCTTTCAGACCACTTTAAGCAAATAAAGATTTGGCTCTAAAGTATTTCTAGCGCAAGTAAAAATAAAATAAAAATACTTTACGAGTTGTCGGGGCCAATTTTTTGAATCACGATTGTATAAGTTTATTCTTAAATTATTTAACAAAAAATTTAAAACCTACACCACAATGTGCCTATAAGTTTTTTCACTATTTTTTTTATAAGTTCTACTTGCTCTGTTCTATAAAAAAATCTTATTACAAAAGTTTAAAATTTAAAATTAATGTGAACGTATTTAATTTTGATTAATACTAATTAATTATAAATTATTTAAAGATTATTAATATTCGCAAAAATATTATAAAAATAAATTCAGACCATATATTGATTTTTTTAAAAGTTAATAAATTAATTAGAATCAAAGTTAAATGTGACCTTAGTCTAACGGTAGGCCAAAGAGATTCAGAACCATCCTTCTTTTCATAAATCGGAGAAACCCTTGCATTTACATAACTATGCCCTTTAGTTGCATGTTCAACCTAAGCAAGACCCTACTCTATTTTATCCATCATCCAATCCACATTCATAAAAGATCATATGAAAGTTTGATACTTCTCGCCTACTTAAATCAGATTGAAAACTAACATTCCGTATAATCAAAAATTCGAATAGCGCAAAAAGAAGATAGAAATATAATCTCAATAAAACCCAAATAAAATAAAATAAAATAAACCTAAAAGGTCCCACAAATCTCCATAGTCCTGTTACATTTTTGTTTGTAATCTCAATGAAACCCAGATAAAATAAAATTCCCACAAATCTCCATAGTCCTATTACATTTTTGTTTGTACATTTGTCTCACCCATAACAATTCTTGCACAAAAAGACACTACGCGCATAACAACTATATAAAGAACCCCTTCTTCCTGCATTTCCTGTCTCTATAATCACAGCAGCTCTCCTTTTCTTTTCTCCTTCTATTTTCTGATTGCGACCCAAAAACACCGTTTATTACATAAATCCATCCTCTGGCATTCGCTGATTGATTACCATGCTCATCCGATTGTTAAAAGGTTGCGGACAAGCGGTAAGTTATGAACTCAATCATCAATTAGAACACATGAAAATATGAAATGAATTTTGTTCATTTTTTTGGGTTATAATTCCGCCATTAACTAGTGAATTAGGGTCTATGTAGTTCTTTTATTTCAGTTGCCACGGATTTTTGGAATGTTTCTTGTACAACAAGTTTGTTTGTGGTTTGGTTTTATAGGTAAAGACTAGTTTTTATTGCTGGTTTAATGGAAGGAGTTCACCAGTGAAGTTACTGACGTGTGATCATGATTGATTCATTTGTGTTGAATACAATGTGCGAAATTATTTCTTATTTCAATTGGGATTTTTGGGTACTACTATTGTTTGGGTGGTGATTTTGTTTGGTTTTTGTTTTATTTGAGCTTTGAAGTTCAGCATTGTGTTGTGAAATTTGGAATTGATTGGTGTGTTTACTTTTATCTTGTCTATCTTAATGATTAGGTGCTTGAGATGTAATTGTGCTTCTCCTGGGAGAATTGTTTTTTGACAAATGGCTTCTAGAGCACTTTTGAGGAGGAGGAAATTTATCCTAGATTACCTGGATATCTGTGCTCGCTCAGTTCAAAGTTTAAATAATCTGAATTATGGCGAATCTACTCAGCTTTTGGGGTGTCATGCTTTTAGCTCTTCTACTCGTATTCGTTCTCGAGATACAAATGACAAGAATAGGGATGCTGCACTAGTGGTGAATGAGGACTTCGTGAGCTCTTCTGCATTAGGACTATTTCGGAATAGCTGCCACTGTAGTACAACATTTATCTGTGGAAATGGAAAACCAGAATTTGTTTCCCCCATGGTTCTAAGGCCGACTTCACAATTTATTCGTTATGCTTCCACAGCCACGACAGGTCAACCTGATATGGGCAATGATGATGGAGATAATGAAGCATTAGTTGCTAAAAAGAGAAAGGAGGCATCCGCAGAGGAGTGTGATCAAGCTGTTGAAGGCTTGAGTAGCGCAAAGGCTAAAGCAAAAGCCAAACGTTTGCAAGAATCTCAGAAGGGTGTTGCTTCCATTTTTCGTAGATTATGGACCACCATTTTGGGTATTGGTCCAGCTTTGAGAGCTGTAGCATCTATGAGCAGGTTAGGATTTTTCTTATCTATTTGCTTGTTTTGAACCCTATCAAACATTTTTGTTTTTGGTTATGATGATGTGTTTTCTTACAGGGAAGACTGGGCTAAAAAGCTCGTTCACTGGAAGAATGAATTTGTATCAACTCTACAACATTACTGGTTGGGCATTAAGCTTCTGGGTGTCGATGTGAGGATTAGTTTTAGGTTGTTGGTAAAACTTGCTCGTGGGAAGAGCCTATCTAGGAGGGAGAGGCAACAGCTTACACGAACCACAGCTGATATTTTCAGGCTAGTTCCGGTTGCTATTTTCATCGTCGTTCCATTTATGGAATTTTTGTTGCCTGTATTCTTGAAGTTATTCCCAAACATGTTACCATCAACCTTTCAAGACAAGATGAAAGAACAGGTTCTGATTCTGATTGCTACCTAGCCATCTATTTTGTTGCTTCATCTTTAGTGAATTGCATGTATATTTTCCGTATGTGTTTTCAGTTAATTATAGTGCGTGTTTGCTAGCACTGACAGGGACGAAGCTACATATATGATTGTGGGGTCAATTGACCCCACTGGAAAAAAATAATTGTTTTATAATGTAAGGTAAATTTTAAAAATTTTAAGTATTATATATAAATTGACCCCACTAAAATTTTAAAAATTTTCTATTATACGGGGTCAAATTAAAATTTTATAATTTGTCAATCAAATTTTAACTTTATATGACTCATATCCTCTCAATATATGTATATCTCTCTATAATATTTCAAACTAAATAATAATCTAATTTATATTATTTTTAAAAATAATTAATGAATTAATTACTTATGAACAATTGTGATTAAAAAAGTCTATTATGAGTCAATATAGTGTATATATACCATATATTATTACTTATTATATTGTCATTGTAATATAGTATATATATATATACACGTGTGTGTGACTCAAAAGTACAAAAGTATTACAAAAATTTGGCTCGACGCCCCCGAACCCCCGTCAAATTATTTATAGCTCAGTAATACTTTTGACCCCTGTGAGAATTATTTCTGGCTTCGTCCCTGCTACTAGCACACAAAATCCTTGTCAGGTTTTCTATTGAATTTTGAAGTTTGAACAGATCCGTAACATAATGGGAACTAAGCACTTTTGTACTAAGTTTTGCCCCTCCAGAGCTTAAAATTCTCCAAAAATTTGCTTTTAAAATTTTTGTTTTTCTGAGTGAGAATGAGGTAAAAAGAATAATTTGAATTTTGGAGTTCCATCACTGTGAAGACTGAAATGTGGCTGTTGGAGACTTGGATCAATGTGAGTAGTATTTTAGCTGCCGTTCGTATTGGCTCGTTGCATTTTAAGGATTGGTCGAGGGAAACATTAAATGAATAACATTAATTTTGAATTTGAAAATATCTCTTCATTCACTTTAAAAAGTCAATCTTGTACCTATATTTTAGAACGAAGGGAGTATTATGTACTTGAAAGAAAATTCAATATTTGCTGCCTTATGTTTCACTGCCTCAGAACTGATAAAAAATTCACTAAATTTCACTTCCTCTTGACCTTGTTTTGGTTGATCCCGGTTACATTCACTATCGACTTATCAAACCTAACCCAAAATGCATAATGTGTATTCCTTTGAAAAATATAAAGGACATGCTTATGAATCTTTTGAAAACTCTCCACAAGTAAAGTATTTGTTGAGTAACCATTTGTTCCTTGAGACACTCTCAGTCTACTCCACTAGCACTTGTGATGATTTACATTCATTGATGCCAAAGTATGAAACTTCAACATCACCTCAGGAAATTTGGAAAGTATCAAGAGTGATAGTGTACTGCGAGTTGAGAATTTGATTGTGTGTAGAGTTAATTGCTGCAAGATTTCTCTGTTCAATGTATTGACTCCTTAGTTATAACTATCATGCATCAGTATTGGGCTTGGGATTAAATGTAGTATGCATAATACATCATTCATGCTGTTACACAAGTAGGCTTGATGCTCCAGTGTTTTTAAATGTATCGGACCTTATAAGTGTGGTACCTCTGGTAGTTTACTATACCGAATATTTTATAATAACATCACATTTTCTGGTGTATAGACAAAATCAACATCTCACTGGAATGAAGGCCGTAAAAAAAAAAGAAAAAAGGAAGCCTACCAGCTGTTGCTGGATAGTCTTCTCCTTATGGAATATGTGTGTGTATATATATTGACTTTTCTTTTTATTTCCTTCTACTTATAGTATGCAGGCAAGTCTGTAGATAGGCATGCATATATGTATTTACATGTATTTTATGTCTCTCTACTTATTCAATTAAATGTATCCACGTTTTCGGTTCCCCTTGTTGTCTCTATTTTTGCAAAATGTTTTGGACATAGCTAAACATTATGTTTTGTCCACTATCTTTTTTTAACCTCGCAGGAAGCATTAAAAAGGAAGCTAAAGGCAAGAATAGAATATGCAAAATTTCTTCAAGACACAGCCAGAGAAATGGCTAAGGAAGTGCAAAACTCACTGAGTGGAGACATCAAACAGACTGCAGAAGATCTTGATGAATTTGTGAGCAAGGTCAGTATGCATTTTAATGTCATCATGTGTAAGCTTGACATTATTAATTTGGTAATTTAAACTTTACCATGATCTGTTATGGTAATGTAGGTTAGAACAGGCGCGGTGCTCTCTAATGAGGAAATTTTGGGCTTTGCTAAGTTGTTCAATGATGAGCTTACATTGGATAATATCAGCAGGTTGGATTTATAGTCGGCACTTCTGAAAAAAATTGTTCTAAATTTGATTTGATGTATTGTTATTTGCTTGCTGAGTGAATCACTGACATTTTCCGCTGTTTAACAGGCCTCGATTAGTGAACATGTGCAAGTATATGGGAATCATTCCTTTTGGAACAGATGCGTATTTGCGTTTCAAGCTTCGGAAAAGATTGAGATGGTAATATAAATCTGTCTTTTTGTCTAAATCTACTGGTTTGTTTTTTGATAGTCACTTTAGACTAACACTAAAAAATATATGATATGAGCTTGGTAAGTAGCTGAGTATTGTGCTATGAGGTCTGAATTGGTGAAACTAAGGTCTTTTTCAACTATTTGACTTCAAGCTCTCTTGAATTGCTTGAGCTCAGGCTTGGTCTGATAATGTAATGAGCTTCTTAAATGTTGTATACTTTATCTACAAAGAGGTGGTTAACTCTAGTAAAAATAGTACTATATCTTCATTACCTTGTTTGATTGTTTCTATTAGTGTATATGGAAAACATGTTTGTTCTGGCTCACATAAACCCCACTGCAGGGCAGAATAACCCTATTTTTTCTACCCTGCACGTTGTTGTACAAACCACCCTACCCTAACTCGATTCCTTCGGTGATGCCTCATTAAAGTATTTATAAAGTGCACATACAAATCTGTATTTTGTAGTTTGTGTTGGTCTTCGTTTGCTGAAAGCTTGAAAGGCACACAGTTTGCAATTAGGTGTTGGTGAATGGTGAGAAGTGGTTAGAATTTTCTTTTACGAATGCTCCGGTAATAGATTTGTACATATTAATTTAAGTTTTAGATGAAGTAAGTCACCTTCATATGAAAAAAATTGCATTTTGTTTCCTACTTGAGAGTTGTGTAGAAAGAGAGAAACTAAGATTGAAAGGGAGAAACTAATTTTGGGTTTCTCCATTAATACTTTACACTATAACATTTACATTGCTTCTCTCATTTCATTACATTGAGTTGCATTGGCTTATATACTAGTTTCACAATGTAGTGCTCCCTTAATTTATGAGTAGTACTTCCATAAATTATAGGAAGAAAACATGGAGAGGAAAACATGGAAACATGTTTTCCCTACCTAACACATTCTAACACTCCCCCTCAAGTTGGTGTATGGATGTCTCGCATACCCAACTTGAAACAGAATAGATGAAATAGCTTGTTGTCCCATACTACTGATATGAACTTCACTGCTAGCACCACTTTGTTCCGCCATGTAAAAGATGAGTACAATATATATCCGAGGAGAATAAACTTTCCAAAGGTTATCAAATAATTAGATCCACGTGACTGCAAGTTATGCTCAGCACACATGGCCAACACAACATCTCTCCAAAAAATTTGCATAAGGAAGAGACACTACCAGCCCATAAGCAGGCCCCACATGCAGAAAAGCAGCTGCAATGTGCTGGAAATCAGCCTATAAGCAGCCACGAACCAACCATGACACAAAGTCAATAAAGCACAACATTGGATACCATGTTGGAAGAGACATCAACAATGGATACCATGTTGGAAGAGAAGAATAAAAGTAGCAGCGAAAGAGAAAAAATTAAGAGGCCGGTGAACAGTGATTTGCTGCAGTGCCGGCGTGAACAGTGCTCCGGCGTGAACAGTGCTGCCGGTGAACAGTGCTCCGGCATGAACAGTGCTACCGGTGTGAAGAATAAGGAACGTAGCTTTGATACCATGTAAAAAGAGAGAAACTGAGATTGAAAGGGAGAAACTAATTTTGGGTTTCTCCATTAATACTTCACACTATAACATTTACATTGCTTCTCTCATTTCATTACATTGAGTTGCATTGGCTTATATACTAGTTTCACAATGTAGTACTCCCTTAATTTATGGGTAGTACTTCCATAAATTATAGGAAGAAAACATGGAGAGGAAAACATGGAAACATGTTTTCCCTACCTAACACATTCTAACAAGTTGTTTGTGATCTCTTCCTATATATGCAGAAGCTTGCTTAGCAACATTTAGCTAAAATGTTATAATATTGAAGAGAGTTAATTTTGTAGAGAATTGTAGTTGCCATGTAATATAAGATGTCTCTACGTCAAAGAAACCTATTGTTTATTTTAAGGAAAAATATAAAATACTTGTATAAGGATGAACAAGTGTGTATAAGAAGTTGAGATGCAAAAAGGGATTAGATACATACACACCAGTTAGACGTTTAAGGCTACATGCTAGTATTAGGATGATGCATCTTAATCATGTTTCTTTATTGCAGTATTATTCTATGATATCTTCTTAGGAGTGCCTTCAGAAAGACAAATATATTTTTGAAAGACATGCTAAACTTTTTATTGTACGTTAGATTTTACTCTATACGGGTCTGTTTTTTGTTTTTTTAGGTGGTGGTGATTTTTTCTTTTTTCTTTTTTGTTATGGGGGGGGGGGGGTGTGTGTGTGTTGGTGTTAATATGACAAGGCTTTCTTTTCTCAATAAAAGATGAGTTGAATGAGTGCTATAAATCATGCATATGTATAAGTATAAGTCATAGCTTTTGTTTCTTAGGATAAAGAAAGATGATAGACTAATTCAAGCGGAGGGTGTGGACTCTCTCTCAGAAGCTGAACTTTGTGAAGATTGTAGAGAACGAGGCATGCTCGGATTACTTTCAGTGGAAGAAATGCGTCAACAGGTTTTATAACGGATCCCAATCATGCATTTCCTTTTCCTCTTGCCAATCTATGAAAATTAAGCAGTAAACTTGGAACTGAGTTTAAATATGTTCTCAATAGTTACTTTTAAAACTGTGGATTACACATGCAATCTTCCTCGATTCCTTATACTTTGTTTCTAGAATGCTTACTTTTCTCTTTGTATAGGAATTACATAACACATCAAATAGTGCTCTCAACATTGTATTAAGGTCCAGATTCAGCAACCAAGGTTGTCTATATTGCTTGAAGCAAAACCTTGAGTACCTAGACTCTAGTGGTTGACGTGTGTTGTGTCCCAAGCTGGCCAGCCCAACAAATTAGTCCATGGTTTCATCACAAAGTACACTTTCTCTGCAGGTTAATAAAAAGTTTACTGTCTAACAAGTCCTGCACTGCTAGGCTGTGGATGTTTAGGCAAAAACCCAATGTCCCTGGTTTCTTGTTGTGAGTATAAGAAGATATCTTCATACTTTGAAGTTTGTCCTAGAACATGTTCACCCCCACGCAGGGCCGGTCCTGGGCTTTGCAAGGCCCAGGGCGAAATTTCTCGAGGGTGTCCAGTGACGGGGGTTCGGGGGCAGCGCCCCCGAGCCAAATTTTTTATAATATTTTTGTATTTTTTTTTAATTTGGCGGGAGTTCGTAGTGTGTTGAAATAAAATACTTTTTTTAATATAAAGGTTTGACAAAAAAAAATTTACAACATAATTAAAACAATATTTCATATCAACAATTGTAAAAGTGTTTTTGAAAAAAAATAAATTAAAAAAATAGTAAGGTTGCCTTTGTAGTCAATATTGTGCCATTTAAGGTCATTGTGTGAAATTAACCCTATGGTTGGTCATTTGTCATATTAGGCTAGTTCTTTTTTTTCCCTTAGAATTTAAGCATTGAAAAATTACAAATAGAAAACATTTAATGTTTGAGCTTTTTTTGGACCGTTAGTGAAAAAAGAAATGAAAAGCAAAATCAAAATAGAAAACATTTAATGTTTGAGCTTTTTTTGGACCGTTAGTGAAAAAAGAAATGGAAAGCAAAATCAAAATCACCCCGCCAGGAATCAAACTCAGGTCTATTCTAAGACAAGGAACTCTCTTACCACTAGTCCACTGAAGCTTTACTTATAAATATACATACATACACATATATACACAAACTTATAATTAATTTTGGGCCCTGTTTAACTTTGGGCCCTGGGCGGTCGCCCTAGTTGCCCTGGCCCAGGGCCGGCCCTGCCCCCACGATCCACACAACTTAAGAACTAATTCATTGTGATTGTGGGGAGTACTTTCTAAAGTACTGACAGACGTATTATATGAATACACATCTTCAATTTGTCATGAGGTCAAAATTGATATCAGCACTCATTTTTGAAAATATTACTACTAAACAAAGCTAATGATGCCTTGCATAATAGATTGAAGTTTTAAATGTAAACTCAGCATTTCCCATCTTTAAAACTGCATAACTTCTTGATGTAATATTGAGAACTCTTCAGTGACCCTAAAAGTAGCAAAAGATTAAATAAAAAGACAAACAACTAAACTAACTAACAATTTTGTCACAAAGAGGTATACTTTAAGGGAAGAAGATTTATACAAATTTTGAAACTCAACTGAATGCGATTAAAAAGGTCTTGATGTCCACGTCACAGATTCTCTTTATGTAGAGCTTTTATTAAATTGAAATTTGAAATATATGTATTGTGTAAAAGTTTAGAGTATCTATTTCATTGCCATTGTGCAGCTCCGTGATTGGTTAGATTTATCCCTTAATCACTCGGTGCCATCTTCACTTCTGATCCTTTCCAGGTATATTAAGACCCCCTCTCTCTCTCTCTTGTGCTCTGTGTCTGTTGTGTAAGATTTGAACCTCACCGGTTTCCTTTTAAGATCTACATCTGATTTGTTTATCATCCTACGTTGTTCACAGAGCCTTCACTGTGACTGGAAAGTTGAGGCCCGAGGAAGCTGTTCGAGCAACACTGTCTTCCCTTCCGGATGAAGTTGTAGATACTGTTAGCATCACCTCCTTACCTTCTGAAGATTCCGTCTCAGAAAGGAGGAGGAAACTGGAGTTCCTTGAAATGCAAGAGGAACTTATCAAGGTTAATCATTTTTGGCTTATTTAAACTCCTGGTTATCGTTGCAACCTGTTCCTGTTTGCCCTTTAGTGTCCTATTACTGTGTGAAGTTAATCACTCAGCCTCGCCACTCTCTCCTGCACACATGCAGACTCAGGTTGAGTGACGGGAAGGGAAGCGGGTGGGGGTGGGTGTGGGTGTGGGGAAAGAATAGGGAAAAGAGAAGAACCAAACTACCAATTCCATGAGTAAAATTTTGATTTGGTTACGAATGAGATGAAAAGCTCAAGGCTCAAGGTCTTCTTCCTAATAGACATGAAAAGGTTGAGCCTTCAGGAAACACCTTTGCCCATGCTCATATAGTACTAATCTTAATTTACTTGAGCAGTTTTAAATTATGTTCTCATAGGAGGAGGAAGAGAAAGAGGAAAAAAAGCTTTCCAGAGTGAAGGAATCTGTTACTCAAGAGGATGTGGCCCTGAATGAGATGAGCATTCCAACAGCAAGAGAAGCACAAGAACAAGCTAGAGCAAGAGCTGTGGACAAACAGGAGCAGCTTTGTGAACTTAGTCGTGCATTGGCTGTTTTAGCTTCTGCATCAGTAAGCATCAAGATTGAATTTGTTTAATCAATAGGACCAATGTCTCCTTAGTGTTGGCAGGGACGGAATACTAATTTTTGGCTATTGGTATGCGCAGTCTGTTAGTACGGAGCGTGAAGAGTTCCTGAGGCTTGTCAACAAGGAGGTATATCTTGCTCATGAACATAAGCAGTGATTTATTCTAGAAAGTGTAGTACTACTAAAAGAAATATGTCCTTCTCTTTACTTCAAAGAATTTACAAGTGATAAAAAGTCGGTTATTGTTCTTATTATTTTTGATGAACTCTTCTTGTTTATATGAGAAGTGAATTGTAGTTTTTGCTAGTTTATGACACTTTTTCATGTATACTTTATTATTGAGAATTACTCACAAATGTTACTTTCATGTTTATTCTTCTCTGTGTTCACATAATCCTTGTCTAATGCCAACCATAAACTTTGTCAGTGTCTGTTGATCGTTTCATTTATAGAGTTCAACCTAATTGCACATCAATGTTTCTTTGTAGTAGGTAAATATGAGACCAGGTTCATTGGAACTCTGGCTATTTTATTTGTCATTTTAAAGTGTACTTGGACTTGGATTTGGTCCTTACAGAAGGGGCTTTAAGATTTTCATTCCCTGAACCCAATTGCCTGAATCCTTTAACATTTATTGTTCGTGTTTGTCTAAGTAATTTCTGTCACTGTAAGCTAACTTTGGGGGATCTTAAATTCCACTCCAAATGATTTTTGAATCACTCTAGTTGTTAGATTTTTCTAAAATTTATCACATCCTTAATCTATTAATAATGATAGACTATTTGTTCTCTCCAGATAAATCTTTATAATAGCATTGTTGAAAAAGAGGGCGCAGATGGAGAAAAAGAGGCCATGAAGGCATATAGAGCTTTTCGAGAGGAAAATGACCAAGCTGCTGACGTGGTTGTAGCTGATGAGGTTTCATCAGTACTGATAGATAGGGTATGTCTTTAAAACCACCTATTTCCACTAAAAAGAACTACATAAATGAAAGAAGCTGAGGCTAATTTTGATACTATGCATTTGACGTTGCATTAAGTATTAGCTATGTTATGCTTCGCCACACTTCAGGTTGATGCTATGCTCCAACACCTTGAAAAGGAAATTGATGATGTGGATGCGAAGATTGGTGACTGTTATCGAGTTCTTGACCGGTAAATATATGTCTTTCTGACTACGCTTTGCATATGTTTTTTGCCAATGATTCAACGACTCAGTAGTCAGTACACTCACTAAGCTACATATCTGGTTGGACCCAGGTAGTCCATAAGAATAAGCTGCATTCAAATCTCAAAACATCTTAAGATGATCATGAAAAAAAAAATCAGCTAATACAATGGCAACTATAAGATCCATACTATTTGAAAACACGTCAAATTTGAGCAGGAGAAAATACACACATTAAAAGCAATGAAATGCTGCCAGTCACGGTGCCTAGATATCAAAACAAAAATTCCAAGACACAATACCAAAATATCTTTACAGCCAAATATAAGTTGTTGATCCAGGAGATCAAGTCACTCATCCAAAGAAATATGATCTTGCGGATCAGGAATTGCACTTGTCAGAGAATCCTCTGTTTCTATCATTCTGTAATCTGTACTACCCACGTAAGGGATAGAGGAGGAATATTCCATTAATGTCTTCCTCTTTCAGTCTTTCCCTCGCCCTCTCACCCTTTTCCCTTGCAACCTTACAGTGAAAAAGCACCAACAAATTTTTAAGTCTTATTGCACATCCAACATCAGGTAATAATTATCAGTTTTCTCCCTAGTTAGCCAAATTTAAAATGGAGCCCGAAACTCTTCAGGCCACAAAGAAAAGGCCACCTTGGAGGAGCTATAGGGCACCAAATACTATTCCAATGATACTCCACAATCTCTCCCCTCAAAGAGTGACCTTGGATAAACCACCTATACTCATCCCCTTAAGTGAATATTGTCATGACTAGGCTAAATCTTAAATACCAGATAAAGAAAGACACACATTGGCTCCAAAATGCAATCATGAAACTGACAAGTGCATCTTAATTGGGGTCTACATGCTGCAACCGTAAAGAAATTGCTGCATGATTAGTGACTAACTGCCTCCTTGTTTATTATTAGAAATTGTTTAACTTGTAGGTTTCTCTTCTGCTTGCCTGCATTGATATATAAGTAAATCCACATTTGTAAGTTCAAATGATTCAACAATTGTACATGAAGAACTTATATTCATAATAAATTTAACTTGAAAGAGCCACTGCAGTCATAATACATGTCTTTTTGGAAGCACAAATTTTTTTGATGAATTAGTTTAATCTCAGTGAAAAATTAAGGTTTTAAGTCTTGGTTTTTTTATTATGAATAAAATTTATAGATGAAATAGATTCGTGTTACAGGGAGAACATGGACACTCAACCTAGGTGATTTTAAAGTAGTAGGACATGGATAATCTGAGGATGTGAATATATGAATGGAAATCCTAATATATATATATATATATATATATATATAAAATTTATATTCATAAAACTAATGTTTAATGTTTATTATTTAACATCACTGGTGCTGTATGACTGCAGAGATTATGATGGGAAAGTTAGTGAAGAGGAGGTGGCTGCTGCAGCTATGTACTTGAAGGATACTTTGGGCAATGAGGGTGTTCAAGAGCTCATCAGCAACCTTTCCAAAGATAAAGGTCAGTAATTGAAATTCTTTAACAATTATAAATAAGAACTTTTCATTTCTACTTTGAAATGTGTATCATCCTTATTTTCAATTTACAAACAATGACTAAGATCAAATCTAGTAGAAGACTAACATATCTATAACATTCCTCCAAAATATCTAAAATATCTATAAGCTTAGTTATCACATAGATAAGTCTAGAACGTCCTATCAAAAACCCTAATATTTATAAGAAAACTCTAGAAAATATCAACTATTGTCACAAGTGAACTCCGTGTGGGCGTCGAATAAAGGTAACGTCGTGTAGCTTTTTGAAAATGTGCATGTTGCGACACTAACTTAACCATATTTAATTATATCTTTAAGAAAGTTATCACAGTATCATGTTTAGCATAAACGTATTTGTAATAAAATGACCCGAAGAAACCTACCCCTACCGTATTCCGTCCCATGACATGTGACGTCTTCCATTCCCTTTTTCATTCCATGTACCATATCCAACCGCTATCCAAGTAACATTGTTCTGAACCCCCCTATCTACTTGTTTCTTGGAGGGGGATCACCATTAGTAAATACCTTGAGATCAATGAGTTGTTATATCTATCAGTGACAATGTTCAATGGGTCATGTTTCTTTATAAACAATATTAAGAAATGGGCAGAAGAATTTAGGGATCACATCTAGTGGGAGATGTTTCTTTATAAACAATTATAAATTGTCTTCATGCTTAAGAAGATGGTGACAACTTGAGGCCATGCATGATACACTGTAGTATGGGCTAAAAGGTTTTGAATGAAATCTTTTGTTCGCACTTTCTAGAATTGATTGGTCCCGTGCTAGGTGAAAGATGTTTTGATCAATTCCCCACTATTTGAACGTCTTTGACGACTGGTTTGTTCACTGTTGTGCAGAAAACAATTGATCTCTCTTTTTCTTTTCTTTGTGGGTAATTTTTTATATTTTTTATTTTTCTTTTCCAGGCGAGTAACAAACTAACCTCTTGCTTCCACTATTTTTATTTCTCACTAAATTGGCTGACAAAGCAACATGTCATTTTAGTTCGTTATATCCCTGACTTTGTTGAACCTCGTTATTGCAGATGGGAAAATTCTTGTCGAAGACATTGTGAAGTTGGGCATTCGGGCAGAAGATATCAATACAGATGATTCTGCGTAACAGAAAGAGGATAGTGCTTGTTCAGTTTTAGTTATATCACATTACTTTAGTTCCAAGTAGTTGGTAGTCTTGCTAGCTGATGAATGTTCTTGTATTTCTGGTACATTTTAATGGTTTCCTAGTGACTATTTGTCTTGGTACAACTGTCAATATTTTCTAGGCATTGACATTGTACGTGTACCAAGGCCATCTTTTTCTCAAGTCATATATAAAAAAGTGTAAAAATTGGTAATGATAAATGAAGTTATGAGAATTTTTTTTATTTCATTTTTTAAGTTTATATATCTTTTGGGAGTGCTGCTGATGACAATGTAGCTTTGACCTGCAATTGTCATTGCTTGTTTCCATCTCTTAATGTAGTTGAAACAAATTAAAATTTGAAAGATCAACATCAATGATTAGACAAAACAGTTCAAACTGATTAAACTAACTAATGACAACGCTTTGTAACATTAAGTCTACAATTTATTTGGCAAATGATATTCAGATGATCTTGCAATGAATGACACAAGATATAACCA
The DNA here is from genome assembly GCA_034770075.1 of Aralia elata. Lineage (NCBI taxonomy): Eukaryota > Viridiplantae > Streptophyta > Magnoliopsida > Apiales > Araliaceae > Aralia > Aralia elata. Next base: position 67,735,481 of record CM068387.1, on the reverse strand, counting down.
CCGACAGATTCCTGGAGATAAAACCACACGTGAAATAAACTCGTCAATATTCTTATCAGAGCTACCACCTTCCTTTATTGCCTTTTTAGCCAATTCCTTCCATTTCATCGCATTTGCTATAAGCTCTACGCCTTTCCCCCCCTCCATGACATCATTTATAAATGCAACAATTTCATCCTTCGTCACTGTTACGTGAGAAGAAAAGAGAGAGAGAGAAGTATTTGGTAAAGACTCCTTAACCCTAATCAGGTTAAGAAATTATATTTATAATAACTACATGGATACAAATGACTTACATACCCTCTGGTATAAACCCATTAATAGCTAAGTTATATATATATATATTCTAATACTCCCTCTCAATTTAGAGCATAAATATTAAGCATGTCCAACTTGTCACAAATATAGTCAATCCGTCCCCTGGCTAGTGCTTTCGTGAAAATATCTACTAATTGTTCACCAGTTCTAACATGATTAGTAACAATGAGTTTCTGCTGAATTTTCTTATGAACAAAGTGACAATCCACCTCAATATATTTGGTCCTCTCATGAAAGACTGGTTTTGAAGCTATATGAATGGCTGCCTCATTATCGCACCATAACTGCATAGGCGAAAACTCTCCAAGGCGAATCTCGGCTAGAAGATGACGCACCCACATGAGCTCACATGTGGCTTGTGCCATAGCCCTGTATTCAGATTCAACACTTGAGCGAGTCACCACATTTTGTTTCTTATTCCGCTACGATATCAAGTTATCTCCCACAAATACGCAGTAACCTGTCGTAGACTTTCTGTCAGAAGGTGATCCAGTCCAATCTGCATAAGAGAATCCCTCAATTCTCGCGTGTCTATGATCTTTATACCATATTCCTCGTCCAGGTGCACCTTTAAGATATCTCAATATACGAATAAGAGCCTCCCAATGAACAGTTTTAAGAGAAAACATGAATTGGGTGACTATGCCAACAACAAAAGAAATGTTTGGTCGTGTCATTGTCAAATAATTTAACTTTCCAACTAATCTTCTATATCTCTCAGGCTCTTCTAGTGTATCCCCACCTTCTGTTGTGAGTTTTAAATTAGAATCCATAGGAGTATCATAAGGCTTAGCTCCTAACATCCCAATATCTGTGAGTAAATTTAATACGTACATTCTTGAGAAAGAAAGATTCCCTTATTGGATCGAGCCACTTCAATTCCTAAAAATATACTTCAAAGTACCCAACTCTTTTATCTGAAACTTAGTATGTAAAAAGGATTTTAAACCACTAATCCCTAAAAGGATTTTAAGAAATTATATTTATAATATCTAAATGGATACAAATGAGTTACATACCCTCTGGTATAAACCCATTAATAGCTAAGTTATATATATACATATATATATATATATGAGGAATGATCTACAGAAAACGTTAGTTATGGACACTGTTTCATCTAACTGTGATCCAGCCGTTCAAAATAAAATCCAATGGTTGGGCGTGGGCACGACCGCTACTCCCTCTAGCGGTCAGCCAAAATTTTTATGTTGGCCGCTACTCCCTCTAGCGGCCAGTCAAAACGTGGTCGTTTTGACTGGCCGCTAGAGGGAGTAGCGGCCAACATGAAAGTTCATAGAAATATTTGGCCTTCTGCTCAGAACAAAAGTCTAAAATATCCTTTAGTTAGATTTAAATAGTTTTAATATATAAAATATTTAGAGTTTAAATTTTAAACAATAAAATTATCACAATAATTCACAATGTTAAATTATATTACATAAAAAATTATATTACAAATATTTTATACAAATAAATACATTGATATATTTGACAATTTATACAAATAAATACATTAACTAGTTTCAATATATTTATTTGTATAAAATATTTGTAATATAATTTTTTATGTAATATAATTTAACATTGTGAATTATTGTGATAATTTGATTATTTAAAATTTAAACTCTAAATATTTTATATATTAAAACTATTTAAATCTAACTAAAGGGTGTTTTAGACTTTTGTCCTGAGCAGAAGGCCAAATATTTCTACGAACTTTCATGTTGGCCGCTAGAGGGAGTAGCGGCCAATATGAAAAATTTGGCTGGCCGCTAGAGGGAGTAGCGGTCGTGCCCACGCCCAACCCTTGGATCTTATTTTGGACGGCTGGATCACAGTTAGATGAAACAGTGTCCATAGCTAACGTCACTGTTTGTTATATGTATCCAAATCACACCCAAAACAATGTTTTAGTAATTTTTTTCAATACCAAAAATTATTATATATTTTTTATTAACTGTTTTGAAAAAAGAAAAAAAAATTGGTCCGCATTTTAATCAGGTCTGGGAGTCCGGACCTGATCCTCAACCATATATATATATATATATTCTAATACTCCCTCTCAAGTTAGAGCATAAATATTAAGCATGTCCAACTTGTCACAAATATAGTCAATCTGTCCCCTGGCTAGTGCTTTCGTGAAAATATCTGCTAATTGTTCACCAGTTCTAACATGATTAGTAACAATGAGTTTCTGCTGAATTTTCTTACGAACAAAGTGACAATCCACCTCAATATGTTTGGTCCTCTCATGAAAGACTGGTTTTGAAGCTATATGAATGGCTGCCTCATTATCGCACCATAACTGCATAGGCGAAGACTCTCCAAGGCGAATCTCAGCTGGAAGATGACGCACCCACATGAGCTCACATGTGGCTTGTGCCATAGCCCTGTATTCAGATTCAACACTTGAGCGAGTCACCACATTTTGTTTCTTATTCTGCTAAGATATCAAGTAATCTCCCACAAATACGCAGTAACCTGTCATAGACTTCCTGTCAGAAGGTGATCCAGTCCAATCTGCATCAGAGAATCCCTCAATTCTCGCGTCTCCATGATCTTTATACCATATTCCTCGTGCAGGTGCACCTTTAAGACATCTCAATATACGAATAAGAGCCTCCCGATGAACAGTTTTAGGAGAAAACATGAATTGGCTGACTATGCCAACAACAAAAGAAATGTCCGGTCGTGTTATTGTCAAATAATTTAACTTTCCAACTAATCTTCTATATCTCTCAGGCTCTTCTAGTGTACGACCACCATCTCGACCCCTACCACCTCCACGGCCTCCATCTCTCCCTCCTCTACCACAACCACGACTAACTGGGTTTGAACGGGTTATTAGAGTTGATCTATCAACTCCCAAAGAGGGTGAGAGGAATCTGTAAATGCACGCATAACTTGAGCCTATATATTCGCGAGAGAACCAATTTCTGATCTAGTTAAAATTTGAGAACGAACGATTTCATACTCTGACCCTAATGTAGACAAAAAAATCATTACCATTTACCGCAAGTTGCTCTCTTTGCTTTTGCATGTCCGCGACAACATCAGTTATCGGTAATAAAATATTTAACTCCTCGTATACACTCTTAAAATGACCAAACAATTAAGTTGGTTAGACTTCAATCTTTACGGTCTGTGCGATAAAAATCTTGAGATAAATCATATATACGTCTCAAATTATCTTTTCCCGAATAGAGCATTTCTAAATATTCACAAAGTTCTTTCATAGTCTCAACATGAGTTACAAGTGCAGTAACATCGCTGTCCATAGAATTTAACATTTGACTAAAAATCCTCGCATCATCAATGGCCCATGTTTTAGCCAGTTTTGCATCGGTAAGTGGGTCCTTAGTCAAATGGTCCTCTTTTTCCATTCTAGTTATTAATGTTAATAATTTTCTTCCATTGAAAATAATTATTACCATCTAACTTTTTATCAGACGACTACCAGTAATAACTTCCGACACCGGATTCACTGGATGCCATCAAAAAAAATATCCCAAAAAAACAATTCCAATAACCAGAAAAATTGAAATTTCGGCGACTTTTCAGGTCTGGTCAATCACAGAATAACCTCTTAGATTATGCACTTACCTTCGGTGACAACAAAACAATCTTCGATGAAGAAAAAAAATCCCGACAGCTCGTAAAACTGTGATTTCAGTCACTTTTCCGGTGACAGCTTCCACCGTTGACTACTCCGACGACCTCGCCTGACTCCGACGACCACTATTCATATGCTGGCACCCCTGGCCAGCTAGCAACCCAACCTCGTAATCTGCTGTAATACTACTTTGTTTTGATTTAATTCATAATAGGAAAATAAAAAGAGAAAAAGAATAGAGTTTCAATCATGAGCAATTAGGTCGTGACAGCCTGACTCTAATACCATGTTAACCGAGAAGAAAAGAGAGAAATAGAATTATTTGATTAAGACTCCTTAACCTTAAACACGTTAGGAAATTATATTTACAATAACTAAATAGAGACAAATGACTTAAATACTATGGTATAAACCTGTTGATAACTAAGTAATATATACTCTAATAGTAACAATCTCATTCTCATTCTTAGCCTTAACACGAACCCTAGTCCTCCGTACATCCACAACATACTTGGCATTAGTAGTTTGATCCGTCCATTAAGGCAAATCCAGCATTGGCACTCCCAAACTCAATGCCTTAAGCGTCGACTTCCATCCACAATGTGTCATGAAACTCCCCACTTATGAGCCAAAACTTCTTTCGTGGCCTCAGCCATGGAATTACTTAGAAGTTTACTATGTTCGGACTCTCGGAATACCCAAAAAAAGTTGTAGTTGCTTTTTATTAAGCCCAATGCTACTTCATCCATATGGTCTTGACCAAGGTTGGCAATGCTTCCGAATGATACGTAGACTACTGAGCCAGTTTGTTTTGTGTCTACCCATCTGATGTAAGCTTCACCATCTGGGCTGAAGAGGCTAAGCGCATAATCTTAGTCATCAGATATTTGCTTGTCTAAGTACATTGATGGGATTGTTGGGCCAATGGTTTTATAATTGGCATTTGGGACGCCAGCCAATTTACTACCTATATAGAACAACTGCAGCAATATATAAGGTTTTATTCTGAATCAGAACATATCAGCATTGAACAAAAGCACTGAAGAATGAAATGGATACTTGCTTGAATTTTTTTTTTCCGGATAAAACAAGTAACATTTTTTATTCCATATCATAAAATGTCAGAGCATGATGAAGGATCATGAGTTCCTAAATTGAATAATTTTCACTATTGACTTTATTAAATGACATTTGGAGACAATTTTAAACTCCAAATTTATACTTAGCTAAAAAGGTTTAATGTAGAGTGAATTCTAAAGAGTCAGCTTAGGGCATATGTTCGGAGATGATTTTAAAATGACTTACAAATTAAAATTTAACATGACTTGTAAGTCATTTTAAGTGGTGACTTATATATTAAAGCATTTGGTACCATTTTGGCTTATAAGCCAGAAATTAAGTTAAAATAAAATGTGAAAATGTTTACCTAAAATGATTTATAAATTAAAATAAGACGAGACTACTAAAATAAGGACAAAAGAGTCTTTAAATTTTGGTCAAACCTACTTATTTTAAAATGACTTATAAGTCATTTTTTAAGAAGTAAGAAATTGTTACTTCTCAAAAATCACTTATAAGTCAATTTATAAGTTAAAAAATAAGTCATAATTAAATACTTGAATAGTGAAAAACAACTTATAAATATAAGTTCATTTGACCAAGTTATAAGTTGTGCCCACAACCTTGGTGATTAATGACAAGTATCTGAAAAAATCGAAGTAATGATTTTTTAAGTTCAACTAACATAATTTATACACTGATCAGAGTGTAATTTGTGGAATATTGTATATGTTGATTAACGTATTGCAGGTAGCTTCCACCATACCAAAAAAATATACTAGTATTGTAAAGAGTGAATCATCAAAAAACAATGTTTTGTCGGGATTCTTGAAAAGTCCATCGAGTTTCCAAGTTATGTATGTCTTCTATAGGTACCAAAATGATGCTTCTGTTATGCCATCTATATATTCCTTATCATCATCCAATAAACCTAATACATAACATGTCTCTTTGAATGAAGGATATAAAACCTCATTCACAGTCTTGATATCATCATAATATGTTGCACCATGCGGAATAATTTTAAACTTTTCAGTTTTCTTTCTTTGCTTTCCTTGAATCATAACCTTAAATCATCTACGTATTCTAGAATCATATTTACATATTTGCGTAATGATTCGCTTCGTCAGAGTTATAATAAAATAAAACTTACTTCTAGATTCAATACCCTTTATACATCAGATAAAATTAAATTATAAGTCAATTCCTAATAGGGATTGAGAATTAATTAATAGAAGTACTCTCTCATAAATTCCTAATTAGAGGCTTGAGAGAATAATAGTAGTAGTGTAGTAGAGTCAACCCTAATCTATAATAAGGTCTCTTTATATAGACAAATTCTCTTTCCTAAACTATTTAGGATTTAGGATTTCTAATCTAATTCCTAAACTATTTAGGAACTAAATTATTTATAATAATAAGAAGAAGAATACTGCTTATTGATTTCTAATTAGTAGTTCTTAAATACTTTATTATAAATATTAAGCTATTTAATTTATTCTACCATGGTACAAATTAAATATACTTAATTTATTATTATTTGTAACCATTTTACATTTTATTATGTATGCACGAATGGCAATTACGACCGGGTTTTAGGCCACCTGCAAAGCAGGAGGTTCTAGGTCCAATTCTTGACAATTGTCAAATAGGGTGTATGTAGGTTTTAGGTTCGATCCTTGGCAGTAGCTAAATAGGGTGTGTGTCTTTAATTTCAGTCAAAACTAACAAAAAAATATTAAAAAAATAAAGACAACAAATTATTATTTTTTTTTGTCAAAGACTGAGTTTGTACGAAATTATAGCAGTACTTCACTTTCTTGAAAAGAAAAACTAACCTCACTCCAAGCTCATCAAATGTGTTGAACAAAATCCAATTTACTTTATCAAGATTTTCAAATTGACTAGCATGAAGATCCAACGCCGTCGGATACAATTCGTTGTAAATTGAAGAAGGCAAATCATTAATCTCCAACACAGGCATTGCAGGTAATGTAACACTAGTAGTATCTGATTTTTCTAATGGAACCTTCAAATTCCCCTTTGGACATGATAGTAAATTGCATAATGCTGAGATTGGTTCATACTTATGTGGGTTTGACTAATGACCACTACGACAGGGTAGTCAGTGAGTTGACATGGGTTGCAAGGGGGCAGTGCCCCTTGGAAACCAAACGCAACATACAATTGGGCTTGAGAATTTATTAGTAGTCTGGTCTTGTGTTTTACTAACGTATTGGGCTTCATGAGTTTGAATATATTATAGCAGCTAGGATTTTATAGTTACTATAAAACATTATTTGGTGTGTGAATCAGTGAAGAGCGAGACATCTTATGAATGTATTAGACAAGTAAGACTAGCCAAATTGGTGAACCTAGATATATCGTGTATTTTTATATATTTTTTCGTTTTTCATATAATATTTGTGTGAGTGTGCTATTATTCATTCTTAAATTAACCAGCAACTCGAGTAAAAAATGGAGCCACTTTTACACCAAGCCCATGTCCGAAGTCTCCGGCCCATGACAAATGAGAATCGTAGTCAAGGACTAATTGGGCTGGAGAACATTGATTGTTCTTGTGGATTAGGGCCGGTAAGTTTTGTGCAACGCGCAACGTTTGATATGGGCCAGATAGGCTCCGGCCCCAGTCGGTTTATCGCCTTCGTCCAATTCATAGGAGATATAATCAAGGGTTCTTTACAATAATATACAACAATTACTAAAAAATTACAACATTAGTGCAAAAAAAAATAATTACAACAAAAGTGCAAAAAGGACAATAATTACAAACACGTATCTTTTAAGCCCTGAAAAAAAGGTAATACAGTTATATTCGATGGAGAGATCGATTGCGCAATCTCAGATCTCTCCAACCCCTGCCGCCTCCCCAAAATGAAGAAACTAACCCCGCCGCCGATCCAATCCAACATAACAATAGATGAGATGAAGCAATGCTACAAACAGAATAGTACCTTGGGAGAAATCGTCGAAGGAATTAGGAGGAGGAATGAAGAGAGAGCGACGATTGCGAGATAACAGATCCGTCGTGATTAAGTGGTGATGGTCGGAACTAACTAGTAGATTCAGAATCAGAATTCAGATGATGATATTAATAATCCCTCCCCCTTCTCCGGTGAGACTGAGCGAGAGCCAACCACAAAATGGTCGATGGGAAGTGGATATTTGATTTTTGCATAATTTCTTCATGTCCGGAAATTCCAAGTCTGAAAGAAAATAAGAACGTGGGAGCATGTGAAGAGAGAGAGAAAAAAAAAAGAGGAGCAGTAAAGGAGAAAAGGATATTGCTTTGCTTAATGCTTTAAAGGCATTTCCGAATGATGTGATGTGACAATGAGGTGGGAGAAGATTATGGACTCCTGTATGTTGCCAATGCGAGATTCTTAGATAATAGATTTTTTTTATAATAGATTCTCCAAGGTCTCTTCTAATGAAGCCTAATTTTTTTTAATTAATTGGTAACTCAATAAAACTGAATTGATTACCTCGTATAAATGTTTGTCTACCAACTGCACTATGAAAAAAAATTCTATAAGAGATTTTTTTTAATTATTTGGTAATCCAATAAAACTGAATTGGTTACCTTTGTATAAAAGTTTGGCTACCAAACTGCACTATGAAAAAAAATCTATAATAGATTTTTTTATAATTAATTGATAACCTAAAAAACTGAATTAGTTATCTTTGTATAAAGGTTTGGCTACCAACTACACTATGAAAAAAAAATTATGTAATAGATTTTTTATAATTAATTGGTAACTCAATAAAACTGAATTGATTACCTTTGTGTTAAGGTTTTGCTACCAACTGCATTATGAAAAAAAAATATATAATAAAGTTTTTTAAATTAATTGGTAACCCAATAAAACTGAATTGATTAACTTTGTGTTAAAGTTTGGCTACCAACTGCATTATGAAAAAAAAATTCTAAAATAAATTTTTTATAATTAATTGGTAACCCAATAAAACTGAATTGGTTACCTTTGTGTTAAAGTTTGACTACCAACTGCATTATGAAAAAAAATTTATAATAATTTTTTTTAATTAATTGGTAACCCAATAAAACTGAATTGGTTACCTCTGTGTTAAGGTTTGGATACCAACTGCATTATGACAAAAAAAATTCTATAATAGATTTTTTTTATTTAATTGGTAACTCAATAAAACTGATTTGGTTACCTTTGTGTTAATATTTGGCTACCAACTGCATTATGAAAAAAAAATCTATAATAGATTTTTTTTAATTAATTGGTAACTCAATAAAATTGAATTGGTTACCTTTATATAAAGATTTGGCTACTAACTGCACTAGGAAAAAAATCTATAAAATCTATAATAGATTTTTTAATAATTAATTGATAACCCAATAAAACTGAATTGGTTACCTTTGTATGAAGTTTTGGCTACCAACTGCAGTATGAAAAAAAATGTATAATAGATTATTTAAAATTAATTGGTAACCCAATAAAATTAAATTGGTTACCTTTGTATTAAGTTTGACTACCAAGTGCACTATGAAAAAAAACAATTCCATGTGCATACACCATACTAATACGTATTTGGTTACCTCTACAGAAACGAGTCCAAAACACCAAATATGAACAAACAAACAATGCCAAACTATTGGTAATATAATCGAAGACGTAATCTTAGAACATATGTACATACACCATACTAATCAAATGTGCATACACCATACTTTGTGAATTCTCATATGAACATAAGTTTATATTTAGTTCAATTTACATATGGCAAAGGTGCATACACCATACTAATCAAACATACATAATATACACATTCATCAACCTATCACTCCCCAGTCCATTGTAATCTTAGAACAGACTAAAATTGATTTTTGCCAAATAAATAAGAGTTTAAGTTCTATTGTCGTCAATAGATTTTTTTTAATTAATTGGTAACCCAATAAAACTGAATTGGTTACCTTTATATAAAGATTTGGCTACTAACTGCACTAGGAAAAAAAATCTATAAAATCTATAATAGATTTTTTAATAATTAATTGATAACCCAATAAAACTGAATTGGTTACCTTTGCATGAAGTTTTGGCTACCAACTGCAGTATGAAAAAAAATGTATAATAGATTATTTAAAATTAATTGGTAACCCAATAAAATTAAATTGGTTACCTTTGTATTAAGTTTGACTACCAAGTGCACTATGAAAAAAAAACAATTCCATGTGCATACACCATACTAATACGCATTTGGTTACCTCTACAGAAACGAGTCCAAAACACCAAATATGAACAAACAAACAATGTCAAACTATTGATAATATAATCAAAGACGTAATCTTAGAACATATGTACATACACCATACTAATCAAACTTGCATGCACCATACTTTGTGAATTCTCATATGAACATAAGTTTATATTTAGTTCAATTTACATATGGAAAAAGTGCCTACACCATACTAATCAAACATACATAATATACACATTCATCAACCTATCACTCCCCAGTCCATTATAATCTTAGAACAGACTAAAATTGATTTTTGCCAAATAAATAAGAATTTAAGTTCTATTGTCGTCTAAATTTGGATACTGTAGTTGCTTATCAAATTAAATTTCCAAATTGCACGAAGAAATTGAATACTAAGAAAGTAATAGTAAAATTAAAATCCCAATTCTCTCAATGCTCCAAAATCAAAATACAGGGGCTCAATTTCTAATTGGAAATTCTTAACCCAACAGTAAATCAACTCAAATACAAAGGAGAGCATATATGTATGTATGTATATACCTCTTCATACTTCTGGGTAAGAGAAAGACGCTCATCTTCGGACATATCAGGCTTGAGAACGGCCATGGTTTTGAATAGAAGTAATTTGAATTTTGAAATGTGCAATTAAATAGAAACATGGGCCACATCAGCAACCCATTAAACCACCCAACTAAATTAAAGGGATAAGAATGCACTAATTTGTAAATTAAATATTGAAGATGCACTAATTTTGTAAATATTTTATGTATGCACTTTTGTTGTAATATTTTTTAAAAATATACTAATAAATGTAATTGTTCCTATAATCAAGGTTTATTGGGGTGGTGGGTAATTGGGCCGAGTTTTTGATGATGGTGGTGGCGGCCAAGAGTGTGACCCGAAGGCCTTTAGCGGATAAATGCTTGGCGAGTTACATCATTGGGTTCATGTGGCCTTGGGCCGAAAAGGGATGAGGTTTTTCGGCCAATTCTTCTCTTTGGAATCTCAACTTGTTTGTGTAAAGGTTTTTGAAGATGCAAAGGCAAAAGAGGAAATATGTATACTCTAGCGAGTAAAGACTAGGGATGTGGTTTATAAGGAAAGGCTAGAGTGTTTGAGTGAGTCGAAACTGGCTAGTTGTGGCTAAAATTGAAGTTTAAAGTATTGAAAATTATATGGTAGCTAAAAGTCTGAAAACTGATGGTGAAAATTGTTTTACATAGTTGAGACTGAAATGCAAAATAAGACATAGACGTGACGAATTAAAGAATTAGGTGTTTGTTTGTCTATCGGTGTTTTGTATGTTTGATGCGTTTTAGAGTTACAAACGCATCAAGCGCTTAATAACTTATTTCGATTACAACACATTAAAATTAGCGGTACGTTTGAACCTTTAAATATACTAAATGTTATCGCTCTAAATGCATCAAACTTTAGTAACTGAATAAATTCTGAACGGAAAGTTAAAAGTTAACCTTACCCAATTTCACAGTATATTTCATTCACTGTTGTCATGAAATTCAGTTGTATATCCATTGATGTCACATGGGCATTAAAAAAATGGCTTTAAAAGTTGGTCTAATAAGATGCCCTATAAAATACAACTAATTTAACTCTTTCTAAAAGTAACAAATATTTGTACTTATTTTGCGGTAATTAATAGTTATAGTTGTTTGTGATAAAATTGAAATAAATTCTGTTGATTTGGAACTTTAAATTTTTTTAAAATTAACTTAAAAAGTGCAAGCACATATAATTAATCTAAAATATGATATTATTTTTATTTTTAATTAAATAAATATTATCATGCCACCATTATTATATTCTTAATCAAAATTAAAATTTTAAAAACATTAAAAAAAATCCTCTTTATAACATGTATCTTTAATAATCTTTTAAACAATTTGAACGGGGAATTGATATTTCTACAAACAAAAATGATATTTTTACAAGATTTTTTCTTTCTCACGTGAATAGTAAATATGTCTCATACTTATATGAGAGAGACGTTATGGAAATACCCATTTTAAAATTTAATATACATATATCTCTAATTTTGGAACGGATGAAGTATTATTTATGTGAGGATAATTTTATAGAATTTATATTTTTACTTATGAAGATATCAATTCTCAAGAAAAATTAAAGAGCACTAAAAACTTTTAAAAAAATTATATTAATTTTTTTGAGTTTTTAATTTTAAAAAGGATAAGATAGGTAATTTCTTTTGCCAAAGTTTTTCATTTAAAGATAAATTAATTTGGACAAAAAACTAAATAACATAAGTAAAGTTTTCATTAATCCTATTATACTCTCTTCATACAAACACACAAAAAATTTTATATATATATATATATATATAAAGATAAAATACTAATTATTATGTAATATTTCTCTTTTTCTTTATAATTTGATAATAAAATGAAAGAAAACTAAAAGGTTTTCTACTCTATTTTTCCTATCATCATCTAAAGTTTCCTTAATTCTTTATTTTTTTGTTAAAAACTCAAAAATGTGTTATACGTATACGTATCCAATATATTTGATATTTTAAATACGAAGTAGCAGCTTTTCCCAAAATTGGAGCAAAGCAAAAAATAAAATAAAATAAATATTTTATTTTAAAATATAAGATCATTATCAGTTTTTTAAAGTCAATTTATGACATTTTTATACTCAAAATTAATATGAATTCTTTTATTTTTAGTTAATACAATGATAAATATTGTATACTATCAAAAAAAATATTATTAATTATAAAATTTATTGTTTAATAATTTTTAATAAATTATCTCAATTTTAAATTTAAAAATATCTTAATTTGACTTTACCAGTTCCGCCTATGTTAAACATTTTTTTAATCAAATCCTGTAGTAAAAATGGAGTTTAACACTAATAAAATTTATAAAAAGTGATCACTGAACACTCTCCCATTTTCCCGCTCGGCCGCTCGTTTCTTTCTCAATGCACAACATTAAAAAGTCGACATTAAAGTTTAATATATCTAACTAAATTTTACCACTTCTTTTCAATTCTTTGAGACATTTCCATTCAACTTAAGCATGATTTAATACTGTGTTTATGAGTTTTAAAATGGACGGAAAAATTAAATTTTTTATTTAATTTTTATGTTGACGAGTTTTTTAATGAACAAAAAAAAATAGACGAAAAACTTGAACCACTTTTCCATCTAACTGAGAAACACAGTAAACATAGTGTAAAGGTTCACTGAGCTACTAAAAAAATTCAAGTAGTGTAATCATTTTCTATTCATTTGAAAATAAAAACAAGGTGTTCCACCTTACAGAAGAATTCTTCTCTTATATTGTGTTCTTGCTCTGCATAGATTAGAAGCTGGAAAAAAAGAAGAGAGAAATGGAAATGGAGAGAAAAGAAATGGCTAGCAAAACCCACATGAACCCAATGATGCAATTTTCCAAGCGTTTAGCCTCCAAAGGAATCCGGATCACCCTGGTTGCTCCATCGGACCTTCGGGGCTCCATCATCACCACCACCTCAATGGTCCACATTGAGTACATGTCCTATGAATTTGAAGAAGATGAGAAACCATACAACATGCAATCCTACATGGCATTTGTCAAGCACAAAGTTAGAAATAACTTGACCCGACTCATTCACAAGCAGAGTATTTCGGGTCACTCGGTCAAGTTCCTAGTGTTTGATTCACTTTACCCAGGTGGTGTTGAAATGACTAATGAGCCATGAACTAGGCCTAAAAGGAGCTCCATTTTTTACGCAGTCTTGTGCTGTTGGTGCAATTTATTATCATGTTCAACAGGGGAAGTTAAAAATTCATTTGTCCACAATTTCTTTGCCCTCAATGCCATTGCTTGGGGTTGAAGATTTGCCCCTTTGTGAAATTGGGACGTTTCCAGATATTTTGAGCCATTTTTCGAATCAGTTTTGGATATTGAGAAGGTGGATTGGATCTTTTTCAACACTATAGTTGCTTTCTCATGGCATGAAGCAAGTGTTGATATTAACATGCTTTGTTCCTTTTTATCTGTCTTTGTGGAGGGAAAATAATATTACTTTTTATCTGTTAATTGTAGATTGATTACTTAATTTTCCATATCACCCTAAACGTTAAATTAATTTGTTTCTCTTCTATTTTTCTATTGAATTTTTGATGGGTAATATTGAGATTTTATACCATAATTAATTAATTAATTAATTAGACAAAGTACTATTTATATTTTTTAATCTATGTGTTTTTTTCGTAAACATCAATTAAAAAGGAAAGGAGAGTGGCAAAAATTATAGGAAAAGATAATTGCTTTTTCTTCGACAATGAATTTGTTCAATTACTAGCATTGGAAGTGTTTAGAGTAGTAGGGTTTAGTATGTTTGAACCTCCAAAAAACAACATTTTTAGCTCGTTGCATTTGAGTGTTTGTGAGTTAACTTATATGTTGCATTTAAAATAAACTGTTGTTAGATAAAGAAGATTCTTACGTGCATTTAATACATTTGAAACTTACAAAGACACCAAAAAATGGGTAGACAGCAAGCACAATTTGCTCTTGTTACTAAAATGGTGCGGGCCGCCACCACAATCAACTCAGTCAAAGCTAATTGTCTATGGCAGATTTGTTCATATAAAAGGAATTGCCTTTCTGTCTATAGCTTTTGCTCCCATTTTGTTTCACTGTTTTACTTGTTGAATGTTTGATGTCTTGTATATTGTTCAAAATATCAACTTACGCTGCTAGTTTTGAACTTCTAATAGGTAGCAAAATGGTTGTCAACCCAATGCAAAATTTCGACCATCAACAAATGATTAGCCGACGACAAAGATTACAGCATCAACATCTTCAAACCAGACGCAGAAGCCTGCATTAAGTGGCTAGACTCGAAAAATCCTGGGTCAGTAGCGTTGGGAAAAATCACCTCCCAAATATTGTTGTCTTTGATAAATTAAATGACCAAAAATATCATTATATGTCAAACAGATTAAATTTACAGTTCCACAGGAAATAATGAATAGAAATAATCAAGCACGAGACACCAAAATTTTTAACGTGAAAAACCTTCTATAACTAAGAGGTAAAAATCACAGAACATACTCCGAAAAATCCACTAGAATAAACAGAGATATTACAAAAATATCCTAATTTGAGTACACACTCAAATTACCTCACCATAATAACTATGTGATAGAACCCAAACAACCCCCCTTTATCTCTCTATTTTTCTCTCCATCTTTATTTTTCTATTTTTCTCTCCTGACTCTCTCATTCTTCTCTCTCTCTTGTTCTCATCCATCCTCCCCGATCGGATTTCTCTTGGATGGATTGTCTCTCACAATTCCATACTACCTTTCCTGCTCCCCTATCTATTCTATGTATATGATATATAAATATATCACATTCAAGTAACCATCCGAAAAGTCTTAACGATGAAAGGACTTGCTTTTGTGGGCCCACCATTACAACCAAACTTCTGCATTCCTGCTTTTCTTCTCCCAAGTTTCCTACTAACTTTGTCCCACTAATTCTTGTCTCCTTGTTAGGTGAGGACCACCACAGAACCCAACAAGTAGTCTATGACTCATTTGGTAGCATCTCTTTTCTTAACCAAGAACATATGAACGCAGTGGCATGGGGCTTATTGCACAGCAACAGCTACTTCTTATGGGTGGTAAGAGATTCCGAACAGAGCAAACTTCCAAGTGATTTTATTGCTAAGGCCACGGATAAAGGCCTGATTGTGAGTTGGTGCCCTCAACTCCAAGTCTTGTCTCATAAATCTGTGGGTAGTTTCATGACTCATTGTGGGTGGAACTAGACGCTTGAGGCGTTGAGTTTGGGAGTGCCAGTGATGGTATTGCCACAGTGGTTTGATCAAACGACCAACACTAAGTTTATTGTGGATGTATGGGGGTGTTGGTATTAGAATCAAGGTTGATGAAAAGGGGATTGTTGCGAGTGAACAAGTTGCAATGTGTGTAAAGGAGGTCATGGCGAGGAAAAAAGGGGATGATCTTAGGGCGAACGCGATTATATGGAAGGAATTGGCTGTTGAGGAAATGGAGGAAGGTGGGAGCTCTGATAAGAACATTGAGGAATTCATTTTAAAGCTTATCCAGCTGAATTTGTCGCGATTAATGTTACTTTTGTAGATTATTAAGCAGTGCGAAAATAAAGCATACCGGATGCTATTGTGTTCCTTTGATGTTCCAAATGCCTAACTGAGTTCTTGCTGCTAAACTTTGATCTGAATATGAATTACTCATTTGCATATTTTTTTTGAATTTTAAAAGCTCATGTTGCTGTTAAGTTATATGTGACTAAGTGTTTGTTCGGTTACTAGCGTTTGTGGCAATAGCGTTTGATACAAATGCTAGTAAGGTTTGATACATTTTGATCTCCGAAGGCACCACACCATTTTTGGTGCGCTGCGTTTAACCCTTAAATAAGTTGTGTATGAAATAAATTGAAATAAGTTGTTTCTAGACAAATAAAAAACTGTACATATTTTGAGTTTCCAAGCTTAACCTGTTCAATGTGTGCATAATTTTCGGTTAAGATCTTTTGTATCTTGTTTTTTAACAATTGAAATTAATGACGTTCCTGTACCAATTGAGACCAGATCTCATTTAAAGTTATAAACATATTAAAAAGCTGAAGATCAGTTGAAATTTTAAGCAAAACTAGCAATAACCAATTAATTGCCCAGTGTTACCCAATAAACCTTTCTGTTTTATTTATACATTCATTTGAATGAACAATTCATTCTCAATTCTAATAACATATAGGTACTAATAATATTCTGAGGAAATACTAAATGCAGGAGTTAACGGCTGAGAGATTCAAGTGGTGGTGGATATAACCTTTGAAATGAATTCGTCGATATTCTTATCAGAGCTTCCACCTTCACTCATTGCTTCGACAGCCAATTCCTTCCATTTGATGGCGTTCGCTCTGAGCTCTTCCCCTTTTGCTCCATCCATGACATCCTTTATACGATTAGCAATGTCCTCCCTCGTAAAAATCTCCTTGTCACGATCCTTAACCCGGACCCCAGTTTGCCATACGTCCACAACATATTTAGCGTTTGTAGTTTGATCCGCCCACTGAGGCATAACCAGCATTGGCACTCCCAAGCTCAATGCTTCAAGCGTTGAGTTCCATCCACAATGCGTCATGAAACTCCCCACGGCCTTATGGGCCAAAACTTCAAGCTGAGGGCACCAGCTCACAACAAGGCCTTTTCCCTCGGCCTTAGCCATGAAATCACTCAGAAGCTTACTCTGTTCAGTTTCTCGGACTACCCACAAAAAGTTGCTGTTACTGTTTAATAAGCCCCATGCTACTTCATCCATATGGGCTTGCCCGAGGTTGGCAATGCTCCCAAATGATACATAGACTACTGAGCAAATATCTTTTGCGTTTAGCCACTTGATGCAAGCTTCAGCATCTGGCTTGAAGAGGCTGAGGCCGTAGTCTTTGTCATCAGGTAATCGCTTGTCTAAGAACATTGATGGAATTGATGGTCCGATGGTCTTAATTGGCCATTGGCTTGAAAACCATTTCGCTATCTGACAGAAAATAAAAGCACGATTAACAACAGTACACCCAGAAAATTTATTAAGATAATGAACCAAAGCAGACTACACTATAAAACATGAGAAATGTGATGAAACTGGAGACATAGCATAAAAAATAAAACTTGATTAATCCAAGATCATCTCATATTAGAATATGGTATATTTTTCCCCTATAAAGAGGTCGATTGTTATTGATTCCACACATTAAAATAATCTTAAATTAGGAACCAAAAAAAGAGAAGGGAAAAAGATACTTGACTAATACTATACATGCCGATACTACAAAAAGACCTAGTAATTTATATTAGTTTGAGGGAAATTCATGCCTCTACTCAATACGTTTTTTGGCCAACAACAAACTAGGCATATGCATCATTTTCAAATGATAATTAGCAGGAACTAGAGGTTAACTGAAGAGTTCATGCTCATGCTTCACAGATATATCATTCCGGAAAAAAAAAAAACCCTAAATTAGGTAACAAAAAAACCGACAAAATAACTGCGGAGAAAATGATATTTGAGTAATGCTATATGTGCCAACTCTGTAAAAGGACCTAATGCTTTTTCTCACTTGAAGGAAGATTCATGCCTCTACAGCTCTACTCAATGCTAATTTTGGAGAACAAACTCCGCATTTGTATCATTTCAAATGATATTTAGCAGGAAGTAGAGGTTAACTGCAGAGTTCATAGATATACCATAGAGAAAGCTAACTATGTACCAAGAAATGAAATCAATGAAATAAAATAAACTAAAAATAACTTTTCATTTCTCTCCCAACCAAACACAGTGATTCAAACAGAACATAATCAAGGCATTGGATATGTAACATAAAGATTCAGATCCCTCAATCTGGATCAAAATCAATTGAAATTAGACATAACCCACCTCATCTTCAAGCTTATCAATAGTGTTAAAAAACAAACCATCAGCCTCCTGGAAATTAGAAAACCGATCAAGAACAAGCCTCAGCACAGCCGGGTAAGAATCCACATCCGACACAAAAGAGGGCAAATCACCAATCCCCAATTCTGGAATTGCAGGCAAACAAATCACAGACCCTTTTTCCACTGGAATCTTAACAGACCCTTTACGGGTATGGTAATAAATTGCAGAAACCGCACAAGAATGAGTAAAAAAAGAAACCCCATATAACCCAATTTCCTTGGCTATATCTAAAATCCATGGCAGAAATGAATCATAAACAACAGCATTTACAGGGTACCCAGAATTCTCCAATTTCTCAATGATTTTTGGCAAACTTTTCGACCATTCGGCCTTGAATCCTTGAACAAAAAGCTCGATGCTTTCGGGTTTTTGGCCTTCATCGAACCCATCAGAGATGTGCTCAAAATTGATGGGGCTGGTGGGTTGGTTTTGTATGAGGGTTTTGTGAGCTGTTGTGGTGACTAGTGTGACTCTTAGGCCTTTTGAAGCTAAGCGTTTGGAGAATTGTAGCATTGGATTTATGTGACCTTGTACTGGGAAGGGGATCACCAGAATGTGAGATTTCTTGGCCATTTTTTGATTTTGTTCTCTAACTGTTCTTGAATCACTAATTTAGCAGAAGACAAAGAAAGGGGAACATTACACAATAAAATGTTATATCCAACAGTTCATTCCGCGTATCCAAATTTTTTCTATATAATCCAACTGTCTTCCGTGTCTCAAAAAAAACTGAATTATTTAATTTTTTATTGTTTTTGTCCCACCATACATGTGACGTACATAGGATAACAAAAAATTAAGAAGAGATCTATAAATTATTATTTTATCATTTTGCTTAGAGTTATACACGTCAATTACAATTCAAATTGAGATTTATGAATGTATATATCATTTTTCGGTTTTTCCTGTACATTAAACTAGGGCTGAGCAAAGAATCAAAATTGGTCTCGAAACCGCACCAAAAATCGACCAAACTACATCAATTGAGCCGCACCAATGGTTCCGACATATTAATGTGACGATTTTAGTATGACTAGAAAATCATACTAAAACCGCCACATATACGATTTTGGTGCGGTTTTGGGAAGCTCCTGCACCACTCAAATTGCACTGCACTTATATATTATATATATTTTAAGAAGTTATATAGGCAAATTTCTAAAAATATAATAGAAAATTTTAATTATGTTATACACTTTTAAATTTTTTGTTTGTGACTAGAAATATTTGTAATTGACTTGTAATAGTTTGAGTAATGTTGAAGCATTCATGAGTAACATATTTCAAACTTAAAACTTGTTGATTGATGTTATTTTGTTAATATCATCTATGATTTCTTATACATAAAGATGAATTTGATTTATTGAATATTATTGTGAGTAAAATATAGTGACACTCCATTTAAATAACCATAATAACACTTACATCCCCACTAGTTTTTTAATTAACAGTTAGTACCCCTGCAAGTTTTTAGGGTTGATTAAATAAATAATGTTACATATTACCCTTGTATGTTATTATAATTATCTAAAGGGGTGTCAGTGTATTTTACTCTATTATTGTTAACTATGTCAATTGGTTTTAGAATTGAAACCAAACCAAATAAAACTGCACCGCAAGTTTTAAAACCACACCACACCAATCACAAGCGGTGTCATGCACGGTTTTAGAATCGTCAAATTGCACTCAAGCGATTTCATGTGCGGTTTGGATTTTCAACCGCACCATGCTCTACGCTATATTGAATTGTATTCTGTGGCTATTCAGTAAAAAAAATTTGTGAACATAGTAATATTCTATTAAAATATAGTCCTAGTTTGGGAATAATTTTAATAGTTTTTTTGGTTAAACAAAAATAATTTTTGAACTTATTGGATTACTAAACACAACAACTTATTTCAAGTAATCTAAAAGTTTTGTTTCAAAAAAAAATGTAATCTAAAAGTTTAGTACACATATAAAAAAGCTAGGTAAAGGTTACTTTTCCTTATAATAACAAAAAAATTTATTTTAAAAAACTGCTTCAAATTATAAATTCAGCTTATTGAAAAACAGTTAAGAATTTAAAAGTTGTATTTAAATTTTTTCCCAAATAAGTTATATTTTTTTATCATGATAGACTTTACATATTGTACACTAGATACTTTCAGATTCCAAAGGATGAGTATAATTTTTTTTGTCCACAAAAGAATGAACTAAAGTACATAAAATGAATAGTAAATATGTCATTTAGTGCGATACATTAGTATAAAAAAGTAAAAGTAATCATCACTTTATGTAATCATGTGGGGTTACTAAGGATAAATTTGAAATATTTTTTACTCTCTTTTCTTTACTTTACTTTTCTTAATATGTGTGAAAAATATATTTTGTTCATTCTTTTGAAGACGAAGAGAGTAATTTTTTTTCTTTTTAAAATTAATAGACCCTATCTAAATATTTTTAAAGACACATTAATCTTTGTTCAATATTATATTACCATGTATTATGACGGATTTTTTTTTTCTTTTTTGGGTACTTACAGGCATCTATTTATTGGACGAAAGAGTCTTCCTTAATAATTTGACTTTGAATAGTTTGACACATCCAGCTGCCACGAAACAGGTCCTAAGGAGATAGCTATCCCTATCAAAGGACTTATAGGACTCCTTTCTTTTGTCAGCTAAAATGAATGATAATGCACACATGCACAAAAGGCCAACTTGGTCTGGTTTGGCCTGACTTGAATCTGTCAGGCTTTAGATTTTGACCAACTCAAGTCAAATTGTTGACTTAGGTCTATCAAGTCAGGACATACCTTGATTGTTGAGTTGTGGTCTAGTTAAGCCTGCAGGCCAGGTCTAGGCCTGTCTGGTCCTTTCCTTTTTTTAACGTTAAATATTAAAAATATAAATTAATAAAATTTTGTAAAAATGGAACAAGATTTTGAGATTTATTTTATTTTAACATTCTACTGCACACTAATATAAGTTGGATGATTAGAACAAAAATAAATATATTCTTCTTAAATGAAAGAAAAATGTAATTTAAATGTAACTGGAATATAAAACAAATTGATTTCCTAAATGTATGTCTACTATGCATAGTTTATCTTCATAGAAAATATAATTTGAATACAATCTACTGCGATACATATGACTATAGATGCAAAATAAAATTAACTTACTGTAGATTACACTTTTATATGTTGAATATAAAGTTAGTTTCTATTTTTTTTTAGTACTAGAATCAGTTGGACATATATTTTGTAAAGTTTAAATACACATATATCTTTCCTTTATGGTCATTAAACACTTACATAGTTATATCTCAAGTATTATTTTCAATTAGTTTTCTAATTACTTCATGAAATTATTCTCTAAATTGCTACAACAGAATATTGAAAAAATAATCAAAATCATAAATCCCCCTAAAAATTTAGCATATCCAAATTAATGAAAAACTTGAGTATTTACAAGAAACTAACTTATTATTAATATTTAATATAAAAAGTTAGTTTATTGATGTATTAATTAATGGTAGTATTTAACATTAAAAGTAGCAAAGAATATTAATAAAATTTTA
This sequence comes from Aralia elata, assembly GCA_034770075.1. Classification (NCBI taxonomy): domain Eukaryota; kingdom Viridiplantae; phylum Streptophyta; class Magnoliopsida; order Apiales; family Araliaceae; genus Aralia; species Aralia elata. The sequence goes on along the minus strand of CM068387.1, from coordinate 67,713,156 downwards.
ATGTTAAATATTAATAATTTATTATTTATAATAAACTAACTTATTATTAATATTTAATCAACTAAGTAGCTAACTTATTATTAATATTAAATATACTAACTAGTTCTATTCATTGAAGATGTATATTAATTAAATATATTTACAAGAAATCAAGAATGAATAATTAAAACTTTAAACTTTATTGATATATTAATTAAAACTAATGTATTATAATTTATAAATTACAATAATGAATAAGTAAAAATTTATACTTCATTGATGAAAAATTATAATTTTAAAGTTCAAAAATTACAAATAATTAGATAAAAAATTAGGTAAAGCCTCAGGTCGGACCAAGTTAGACCAGACTTTTTTGCAGGCCAGGCCAAACTTATCTTAAAAGAGCGGTTTTTTCAAGCCTTCTAGATTGGGTCTGACCGGTCTAGGCCTTGACTAGGCCGGACCAAGGTCTTTTATGCATCCCTAATGGTTACGTCAAGTAATAATAGTCCCTCTTTCTATGTGCACCAAGCCACCAACATTTGATAATAATGTTTCGTGATGTTTTTTACCCCAAAAATATTAAAAAAATGGGTGACCAAAATGAAACAAGATATAAATTTAAGTGGCCAAAAATGTTAATAACAATCCAGACTTTGGTTCCCATTTCCTCTTTTTCTCTTGCCAATTTTATAAAAATGGGCCTCTCACTTGGATGCTTTTATCCAAAATATCTTGAGCTCTTCTATACGAACATGATAATTAGACATAAAATTTTTATAATTTCACCTATTTATATTTTAACCTCATTTCCTCATAGAGGTTTTGAAATATCCTAGCAACTACCAAAGATGGAGCAATTACACGATATCTATAAATCCTGATCCTAAGTGGTGGTTGGTAGTGGCTTGGCTCAACTACAAAACAATATAGAAGCCTACTTGACTAGTTGCTCTTACTGCCAGCAATTATGGACTTTTGTGTTTAAATCTGAACGAGTTTGGTGGCACTATCATATACGTCAATCTGTACCGTATCTCACTTTTTATTTATTTATTTATTTATTATTCAATTAAACATTACTAAGTATAAATATATGTCCTCTGTTTCTTGAAGTACATAGTAAGTATATTTTTTACACAATTTAAGAAAGACAAAAATAAAGTAAAGACTAAAAGGCTATGAATAAGTTTTCATTATATCAATAATGCATCTCACGTAAATACACTAAGGCTATGTTTGTTTGCAAAGATTACACTTGGAATAAGACTATTAATCCCAAGTGTCTTATTTGTTTTCAAATTTGGACTTGGGACTATTAGTCCAGGGATTATAAAATAGCTTAACATGGGGGACTATTTAATACCATGTTCAACCAGGTATTATAATCTCCACCATTTGGGACTAAAATTTTTTAGACAAAATTAACCTTAACCTTTTTCTAAAATCACCATAATATCAGCCGAAGCTTAGTTTGAAGTAATATATATTGAGCTAGTTTAAAATGTAAGCTCAGTTTGCTCAGATTTACATTGCTACCCAAATATATTGACCCCCAGGTAGATAATAGTTAAATTTTGTTAATAGTAATTAAATGTTGATATTTTTTTAACAGTTAAAAACATATGTTAATAGTTAAATTTTACATTTAAATCTCAACAGATGTTAATAGTTAAATTTTAACGTAAAATTTGCTGTGCAGTTAACTATTTTACATTTGAACAGATCTTAATGTAACTATTTTAAATCTTCAATATAAATTTAATAGTTACATTTACCTGCGCTTATTAAAATTTATAATCTCAACAGATGTTAATAGTTAAAAATTTTACATTTAAATCTCAACAAATGTTAATAGTTAAATTTTACATTTAAATTTTGGTGGCCAAGTAAAATAGCTAATCCTAATATTTCTTCTAATTTTAGTTTTGGTGATTTCTAATGAAATTTTAATATTTCACATATAATGTATTTTGCAATATTTGTTTGTTAATTTATGTGCTAATTAATGATAATTTGATTCTCAAATATTCCACATAGGAAGAGCATGGTGAAATACTGTGAACTCACTAACTTGTTTCAGTAGTATTTAAAAGTTTATAATTAATTGTTCATCATTTTTTGATGTATAAACAAGTTTAAATTATAGTTTAAAATATGTTATTATTGGTAAGGGTATAATAGTTCAAACGATATTTTTTTTATCCAATCCTTTAATTAATCTTGAAAAAAACAAACATAACATGAGATTATTTTAAATTATCTCATGAACAATCCAATAAAAAACAAACATGTGACTAGGACTATTTAATCCTAAGATTAATAGTCTTGGGATTATAATCCCATGAATTATAATCTCGGGATTATAATTCTTGCAAACAAACATGGCCTAAAGGTTCTCTTCTTTTAAGAATAGTGTTCTTTTCACTTAAATACTTTCAATGCTAAAATAGATTTGAGAAGAGCGTTGATAACTAAACATTATTCGTGCATTAAAAATTTGTATATTATTATAATATGATACTTATATTATACTCTCTCCGTCCCATAATATATGACGTTTTAGATGATTTTATTTGTTCCAAATTATTTGACGTTTTATATAATCTAGGAGAATTAACTACAATTTTTTCAAAATTACCCCTTATGGGAAAATGTTACAAATGAGAGAGAGAGAGTATATGAGATAATTATGATAAAGGGTATTATAGACAATTAATACTATATTTAATGCTATACAATCATTTCCTTAATGGTTGTGTCAAACTCTAAAACGTCGTATATTATGGAACGGAGGGAGTATATAACAGTACTATCAATTTAAAATGTACATGTATCAATACACATTCACAAAATTATGTTCGTTTCATACTTGCTTAACTTATTTAACTTTTCTAATAACAACAAAAGTCATATTGGTTTTACTCATAGAAAGAGAACCTACAATTAGTAACTGAAAAGCTAACCTCATCTTCAAGCTTGTCAAAAACATTGAAGAAAATCCAGTCAGCCTTTTCAAGATCAACGAATTGCTTCTTGAGAAACTCAAGCAAACCGGGATACAATTCGTCATGAACCGGAGAAGGCAGATCTTCGACCTCCAACACCGGCATTGAGGGCAACGAAACTGTATGCCCTTCGAGAGGGAGCGTCAAGCTCCCTCGTTGAAAGTGATAATAAACAGAACATACTGCACACGTCTGCGTAAACAATGACGCTCCGCGTAGGCCCAACTTATGAGCCAGCTCCAGAACCCCGTGAATATGTGAATCGTACACTATAACTTTAATTGGGGACCTACTAGCCTTATGCTTTTCTATGATGTCGGGCACCCTTTTTAGGACTTTGTGATTGATAAAGCCTAAGTGGGCTACAACACCGTTTGGTATTTCATCTCCTTGTTCAATTTCATAGGAAATATAGTCTATGTTTATGGAGCTTGTTTGGGCTAGCTTGGTTGTTTTAACGTCATTGGTGGCAAGGATGGTGATTTGTACTCCTTTCGAGGCTAAACGCTTGGAGAATTGGAGCATTGGGTTCATGTGGCCTTGATATGGGTAAAGGATTGTCATAATGTGAGGTTTGTTTGCCAACGTTTGCTTCTCCATTGTTTTGGCTCTGTTTTTCTTATGCTTCTCGATGAAGAGTTTTAGCAAGAAAGGAAGTACAGTTTTTATAAGAGAGGGGAATAAGGTAAGGCAAAGGATAGTGAATGAGTGGTGATTAGAGCCTTAGAGGAGTATGTATGTATGTATGTATGTATGTATGTATCTTTGCCTGATTTAATGTCTTCCAACACGTGATTGATGTGTTTTTGCCTGATTTAATGTCTTCCAAGTTCCAACACGTCATTGATGTGTTTTTGCTTGATTTAATGTCTTCATATAATTGATTGATAACTTTGATAAAAATTAAAAAATTTAAATTATAAGTTTAATATTAATTTTTTAAAATTAAAATTAACATGAATTTATATAATTTATATAAATACAATTGTGAATATCATAAATTATTTAAAAAGTATTACTAATTATAATATTTATTATTTTTAAATCTTAAATAAATTATGTCAATTTTAAATTTAAAAATATTTCAAATTGACTTTTAAAAAATCAATACATATCTCATAATCTAAAACAGAGAGAATATAATTTTTTTATAATAGTACACATATTTTACCTCCAGAAATAAAAATTAATACCTAAGCCATGAGTTTTAGTGTCAGAGAACTACTTTGATGATCAATTCATTAGTAACGCAGCACATCCAATAAGCATGTTGGATATTCATCTCCTTTACCCAAAATGTTAACTTTTTAAGCGGACTTCACCATACTTATTAACACATCTATCCTTTCAAATTTATCTGATGTAGGATTTATGTAAAATATTTTAACAATTACTAGGGCCATAAGAGTTCGAGACAAGGATAATTGACTCTTATGATCCTGCTTAAGAGGTGTTCGGGAACAACTTATAAATTGGTCATATAAGTTGTTTTCTACTGTTGAGGTGTTCGGGAATAACTTTTTTGGTGTTCGGGAATAACTTTTTTTTTTTACTTATAAGTCAATTTTGATAAGTAAAAAATTCTAACTTATTTTAAAATGACTTATAAATATGTTTGACCAAATGTAATAACAATTTTGTCCTCCTCTATTTTTCTAAATGATATCTATATCCTTCCAACTTAATAAATCTGATTTGATTTCTTGCCCTTTTGTGTATATTGATTACTTTGCCTCGGTTTCAATGGGTACTTCCAACTAATATAATCTAGGGGCCGTATAAAGTACTCACACAGGCAATAAAAAATTATTTCCACATAACACCTTTCTCTTCCTTCATTAGACAATTTTGTGCGCCTTTGGCATAGATATAAGACGTCCAAAAACTCATTTAAGCTTTCTACAATAAAAAAATAAGAAAATGATATACATGTCGACAAATATTTAACGAAGTTGGATTGTGACCAACATGAAAGTGTATGCGATAAGATAGAATAAATTGAAATGCGACCTTTCTTAATTCCTACATATCCCACGTATGCATATACGTAACAATTATAATTCGACTGAAAACTTTTACAATGTATAGCATAACTATAAAAAAAATATATTTTAAAATAGAATATACAAATACATAGAGAATTTTAAATTATATATATCGTAATATAATGTGGTTCAATTCTAATATACTTTGAAAACTTAGGTGTGTTATTGGTGAAGCCTGATCCAAACTTTAATTCAAAGATGATTGTAAAGCTATCTAAAAAGGTAACTAAGTCCGTTCCTGGAGCAGAAGGTCGGTCAACCTGGAGTGGAGGGTCGGTCGACCTAGAGCGAAAGGAACGGGCCCTTACAGGCGTAATCATTGTTTGATTGACGCTACGAATAAGTTATCGGGGGACCGGGGATAGTGCCCCTAGCCCAAAACCAGAGGGGTGGTTTGTATTTTTGAGTGAATTAAAGTTATTTATATTGTGTTATATAAATAGGGGATCGTACAATATATTATGTACTAATTTTGTAAGAGATAGTAAAAAATTGAATCATACACTATAACATTAATGGGGGACCCCACTAGCCTTACGCTTTTCTATGATGCCGGGCACCCTTTTTAGGACTTTGTGATTGATAAAGCCTAAGTAGGCTTCAACACCGTTTGGTACTTCATCTTCTTGTTCAGTTTCATAGGAAATATACTCAATGTTTATGGAGCTTGTTTGGGCTAGCTTGGAGGTTTTAATGTCATTGGTGGCGAGGATGGTGATTTGCACGCCTTTCGAGGCTAAACGCTTGGAGAATTGGAGCATTGGGTTCATGTGGCCTTGAAATGGGAAAGGGATTAGCATAATGTTTGTTCCACCAGTTTTATATCTGTTTTCGTTATGGTTCTTGAGGAAGAGTTTAGCAAGAAATGTAGTGTATAAGAGGGGAATATAGTAATGAAAAGGATAGTGAATATTTAGCAGCACAAAAAAAAAAAGAATAATGAATGAATGGTGAATAGAGGAGAATGCATGTAGTTTTTTATTTTTTATTTTTAAATTTTTTTTAAGGGCATTTATTGGATTTCTTTATAGATATGCAGGTTAGTTGTTGCAAATTATGGGTTCCTCTTTCTAAAATTGCTTTGAATCTCTCTCTCTCTTAAATTTTAAATATTAAATGGTGTTTCAAATTAATATTTTAATATATTTATAATACACATCAGAGAATTTATTTTAAAGAGAACTGATATTTTATATAAATTTTTCTAACATAAAATTTATTTTATAGCTCCACCTTTTGTTTTTCAGCATAAAGGAAAAAATTATTTTATTAACTGAGAACATAATACCCATAATCCAAAAGATTTGGATCATGAAAACATACAAAGCTAAAATCACTAATATATAATGAAACTAATTTTATGATACCATCTTCAACGGCATGTTAAATATCACCATGAGCATTGCTATGAGTATGTGTAAATGACACTTTTAATGAAGAAAAGTGAGATCCACCTTGTTTTTTATTAGCGATGAAATTACACAAAATTATTATAAACTTAACACATGTAAAAATAGTATGTTATTAAAAAAGTACAAATAATAATAATTAAAAAAAAAACTATTTTGGCATTTGGCATTTGCAGGGATGATATATGTAACAAAAGTATTAAAATCAGAAATGTTTGCGTACATGACAGGCCTAGAATTTGCCCCCCACCCTTCTAGATCAAGCGAGGCTTGTTAGGTTTTGGAAAGTGATATTTTCACGTCATTTTTTGATATTTTTACATATAGAACTCACATATTAGTCAATAAAAATTCGGCATGTCAGCTAATATGTGAGTTCTATATGTGAAAATATCAAAAAATGATATGAAAATATCAATTTTTGTAATTTTTAGGCAATGTTTATTTATAAGAATTATTATCTACGGACTATATTCTATAAATTATACTCTTAAGTCTATTAGCCATATCTTACTCATATGTTTATTTAAAATATGATTATTTGTATGATAATTTAAAACAATTATATGTTATGTTTATTTTGTCAGAATTATTTAAAGAATTGAATAATAACTTTTCGTTTAAGTTATTATAGTACTCTTTATTAATAATAATAAAAAGATCGTATTCTCAGTAATGTGAATATAAATAGATAGAATAGGATATATCGGTTATTTTGAGAAAAGATAAAAGTTAAATTTGTTCACAAATTTTTAATTCCAAATAATAGCGATTATAATACCTGGTTAAACATATTATTAAATAATCATTCATTCTAAGTCATTTTGTTATCTCTAAACTACTTGTCACAAGTTCAATTTTAAAACAAATAAGTTAATATTAATAGCTCAATTATAAATGTTATCCTTGCAAATAAACATATTTGTCAGAATAAAAACAACCTACTATTACTTGATGTTAAAAGCTCGCCTTCCTTTTCTCTTTTTTTTTTCCTTTTTTTTTGGTTTTTTGTATTTTTTTTTGTTTTGTTTATATGCTTTCTAGTAAATGTAAGAAATTGATTTTTCCATAGAAAAATATGATATTTTTATATAAACATCTCTCATATAAATAAGGAATTTATTCACTATTCATACGAGAGCAATAATATAAAAATATCATATTTTCTTGTAAATATATCAATTCTATTTTATTTTTCTTTTTGTATTTTAGTATCATTGTTGATGCAAAATAGGATTTGAAAGTTGATTTAGAATTGGAAGCTGATTCGCAAGTTGAGTTGAAATATGAGTTTTTCGTCGGGTTAACTTTAAATAAGCATAACTTTTGATCCGTTTGGAGTTGCGGGACCCAAAATATATCAAATCAAAACTCTCGAGGAGCTATACAAAACCATGACATACACCGTTTTAAGCACGACAAACCTGTTTTAAAGGGGTCTTATCGTCTGGTTAAAGTTTGGTCAAACTTGGAGTATAATTTTTATTTTTCAGTATTTCGTTTTTATCTTTTTTAATTAGGATTGGAACGTGTTTTAAATTATAAATATGTTATTTTAGGGTTTTGAAGAAATCTTTGACAATTATTATCAATCTATTATATTTTTTTTTGAAAATTCTTTATCGTCCCTTATGCTCAAGGATTTATAACTTTGTGTTAGTAGGATAAACTAACCATTATAATCTGCTGCGTCAATTGTATTATACTCTCTATGTCCTCAAAATTTGTTTCCTATTAATCGTATTTGTTGTTACCGTTAGAGGTGAGTATTCGGTTATAACCAAACCAAATTGTCTATTTGGTTATAACCGAATACCGATTTTCATACAATTTCACTATCCAAACAAGTATATGAAATTAGTACTAACCGAATAACCGATTATACTATTCGGTTATTCAGTTATTCGGTATATAACCGAAATATGAACTTATTTTACCAAATAAAAAAATTCATTTCTAATTTCACATTAGAGTTTCCAAACATTATTTAACCGCAATCCACAACCATAATAATTCATAAAGTAGTTTAATAATTTCAAATTAACAATACATAAGTACATAACCATAGAACAAAGTTTAAAATTTTTTGCTGAAAATATCTAGTTCGGTTATTCAAGTATCCAAATAGTATAATTCTAAAACCGAAACCAAACCTGAAAATCGAATAATTAAATGGTTATAACCAAATTAAGCAAAATAATAGAATAACCAAAATAATTCGATTTAAAAAATTTAATTCGGAAAATTTAGTTTTACCCTTTTTTGCTCAATCATAGTTACCGTTATTTTATCGATCTGCTTCAATAATTAATTTTTGTTGGCCACGATCTATAGGCACCATCGAATAGTTGTAAGCCTCATTCTAAAAGACTCATTTATGGAAGATTGTGAAATAGTACCTAAAATAAAAGGTTCAATTAACCAATATTAAGCCAATATTACTGTCAATAAATTTAGTTAGGCATTTATAACATGTTCCAAATTGACTTCACTCGTGTATACTTAAGTTGATTTTACATCGTTTACCATTTGAGTATATGGGGAAATCACTTTCCTCTTCACTCCACGTAATGCAAATCTAATTTGTGCGTTAGCTCCCCCGTAATGTAATCACATAGTATGATCTAGCGAGCCATCTTCATGTAAGCATATTCAAGTATTTAACAATTGTACTAATACTTTAAGAGTAGGTCAAATTTAAACGAATCAAGATTCTCATGTAACTTTAAATGTCTTAAAAATAATTAGCCTAATCTGCATAAAAAGACTTTAATAATTAACTAATGAGCTCTAACTCTAATTGTATCTTTCTTTCTCTGACGAAAAGATACATAATTCAAATTTAAGAGCTCTTTCATACACTATAGAGGTCTAATTGTTTTAGGGTTGAAGTTAATTAAGTTCTATTTTTCCCTCACCCACCTTAATAATAGAAATTCACTCAATTCCAAAAAAAATATTTTACGTACACTTTAAAGCAAAAAATAAGAAATTTAAAGTAAAGCGGAGAGTACAAATAAGTTCTGATTTTGCTTATAGTGGATACTACATATAGTACATTAAGGATTAGATAATCTTTTTCCTTCTTTAAACTAATAGACCTAAGTACGTTAATGACGAAATAATTTTTGTATAGTAATTTAATTTACTCAAGCTATCTTTTATAGGATAATTATTTTTTGTACCTAAGTCATATTTTTATGACGATGCTGAGTAATTTTATTTATTTTAAAAAAGACTTTAACAACTATAGACAGGTCCATTAAACTCTAAAGCCCAATAGGAAAGTAAATCATACACTACGTCTAGGACTTTGTCTGGGAACCCTTTAGTTTCGGCTTTTAAATGACGCCGGGCAAGCTTTTTTGAGTTTGATATATCCTAGGTAGGATTCAGTGCTATTTGGTACCTCATTTTATTCGAATTAGTAGGAAATGTACTCTATACTAATTGGGCTTGGTAGAAACTTTTAAGGCCCGTGGGGGTGCCTTTCTAGGTTGAACGCTTTGAGAATTGGATCATTTGGGTTTGATGAACTTGGCTTAGCTAAGGGTGTAACATAATGTGAGTACTTTTGGTAGTGTTTGATACGTTTGGACTTCCAAATGCATCACACTATTTTTAGTGCGTTGCGTTTGAGTGTCAAACGCAGCATTTATAAGTTAAATAAACTACTTATAGACGAACAAAACTTTCAAATACGTTTGCACTTCCAAACGCTCCAACTGCACTAAAAACTCCAAAAACTCCGGTAAGTAGTGTAAACAAACATACACTAAAAGTTTGCATTTGCAAAACAGCTTCAAAAGCTAATGTGCGCTTTGTTGTGAAGTGACTATTAATTGAATCTTTTTTGAACTTTATATATTTTGAGCCTCTTGTGAAGATCTCTTATATTTTGTGTTTTTTAACATTTTGAAATTAATGACTTCCCTGTACCAATTGAGACCAGATCTTATTTAAAGTTATAAATATATTAAAAGGCTGAAGATCAGTTGAAATTTTAAGCAAAACAATAACCAATTTGTTACCGCTGTTAACCAGTGAACCTTTTTGTTCTATTTATATCTTCATTTGAATGAACAATTCATTCTCAATTCTAGTAACATGTAGATACTAATAATATTCTGAGGCCTACACTTAATGCAGGAGATATCAGCTGAAAGCTTCAAGTGGTGTAGGATATAACCTTTGAAATAAATTCGTCGATATTCTTATCAGAGCTTCCACCTTCACTCATTGCCTCAACCGCCAGTTCCTTCCATTTGATGGCATTCGCTCTAAGTTCTTCCCCTTTTGCTCCATCCATGACATCCTTTATACAATTAGCAATGTCCTCCCTCGTAAAAATCTCCTTGTCACGAGCCTTAACCCAGACCCCAGTTCGCCATACGTCCACAACATATTTAGCGTTCGTAGTTTGATCCGCCCACTGAGGCATAACCAGCATTGGCACTCCCAAGCTCAATGCTTCAAGCGTTGAGTTCCATCCACAATGCGTCATGAAACTCCCCACGGCCTTATGGGCCAAAACTTCGAGCTGAGGGCACCAACTCACAACCAGGCCTTTCTCTGACGCCTTGGCTTTGAAATTACCCGGAAGCTTATTCTGTTCAGTTTCTCTGACTACCCACAAAAAGTTGTTGTTGCTGTTCAACAAGCCCCACGCTACTTCATCCATATGGTCTTGCACAAGGTTGGCAACGCTTCCAAAGGATACGTAGACTACTGAGCCAGTAGCTTTTGCATTAAGCCACTTGATGCAAGCTTCAGCATCTGGTTTGAAGAGGCTGAGGCCGTAGTCTCTGTCATCTGGTAATCGCTTGTCTAAGAACATTGATGGAATTGATGGTCCAATGGTCTTAATTGGCCATTGGCTTGACAACCATTTCGCTATCTAACGTACAGAACATAACAACGTGATTAATAACAGTTGCTCCCACAAAATTTATTAAGATAAGGAACCAAAGCAGACTAGATCATAAAACATGAGAAATTTAATGAAGCTGGAGACATTGCATAAAGAATAAAACTTGATTAATATAAATTCATCTAATATCAGAATATTGTAAATTAGGAACCAAAAATAACCGCCACTTTGAGGGAAAGTCATGCCTCTACTCATACTTTTTTTGACCTACAGACTCTGCTTATGTATCATTTTCAAACATATTTAGCAGGAAATAGAGATTAACTGCAGAGTTTATAGATAAACAATAGAGAAGGCTAACTATATAGCAATACTATAATCAGAACAGATATATCATTCCTGTCACATTATCAATCATCATCTCCACCAAAGTGTTTGATATAGAAACAAAACATAATTAAGGCAATGAATATGTAAAATCAAGATTCAGGCCCCTCAATCTGGATCATATGAATTGAAATTAAACATAACCCACCTCATCTTCAAGCTTATCAAAATTGTTAAAAAACAATCAGCCTCCTGGAAGTTAGAAAATCGATCAAGAACAAGCCTGAGAATACCCGGGTAAGTATCCACATCTGAAACAAAAGAGGGCCCAATTCTGGAGTTGCAGGCAAGCAAATCACAGACCCTTTATGGGCATGATAATAACTTGCAGAAACCGCACACGATTGAGTAAAAAAAGAAACCCCATATAAGTAGGGGTGTAAATGAACCGAGTCAAGCCGAGTATTGAGTTGCTCAGATTTGGTTCAAAAAATTTATCGAGTATGAAATAAGGTCTGATTGAAGCTCGTTTAGCTACCGAGTCGAGCACGATCTCGAATCGAACCCAGCACGATCTCGAATCGAGCCCGAATAGTTTGAAATTTTTGAGTCAATATGATCCGAGTATCAATAGAAAATTACAATTTAAGGAGGTTCGAGTAATTTATCGAACTTTAAAATTTGATCATATTTGAATCATTTATATTTCGAGTAGAGCTCGAATCGAACTTTTAGTCGAGTGAGTACGAATCGAACCCGAACTGTTTGTTTTATTTTGCAGCCTTACATATAACCCAATTGTTAATGATTTTCAAAATTTCTAATTAAATTTTGAGTGGGTTTATTTTATATATGAAATTGAAAAGAGAAAATAAAATACATATTAAATGCCATAGAAATGACCTATATATTGCTGTAATAAACCAGTGAAATTGTTTCTGTAATAATAGAGACAACAACAACAATGATAGTTATTTTCTGGAACAGCGATTGGTGTTGGTTACAGACCAAAAGTTGCAACTATTTGTAACCGTTAAACCTACAGCAGTTATTAGAAAGGCTTTTTTTTTTTCCTTCTGATTTTGGAAAGTTGTAACTTACCAAATGACACCTATTCAAACACTATAAATAAGGAGCACATGTACCATTCTAGAAAACATATTTTGGAAACATTCAATTCCTTATTCTTTCTTCTTCTTCTGCAAATCTTCTAACTTATTGTATTATTACAGAATACAATACTTAGTAAACAATAATCCAAAAATTCATAAATTTGTCAGTAGGATATTCTTCAATAGTGCAACTTGAAGAATATCACGGACTTCATTGTATCTTAGAGGAAATTCGTTGTAACCATTTTGCATTATTTAGTGGAGCAAATTAAGTTTTAAGTACAGCGACATGGTCATGCCTTGAAGTCATTTTATCTATCATTTCCAGTTCTATCACTCATAAAAATATTTTATCCAACAATCTTAAGACTTAATTATTTGTGTATTCATTTCAATGGCTTCAACACTTTCATCCTTAAGCGATATGGCTATGGATTTCAACCGCTTGGAGGGCTTTGATGGAGGAAATTTTTATCGTTGGCAGAAAAAGATGTTTTTCTGATTAACATCTTTAAAGGTCTATTATGTCATCACCACACCAAGGATGGATATCGCAGACGACAAACCACTGGCCCGAACTCGTGAAAGGCAAAAATGAAATCAAGATGATAATATATGTCGAGGGCACATATTAAATGCAATGTCCAATACCCTTTTTGATGCATATCACAAAGTGCCGACTGCCAAAGAGTTATGGACACAACTGTAGAAAATGTACATGAAGGAGGACGCAACACGTAAGAGATTTATTGTTTTCAAATTTAATAATTATAGAATGGTTGACTCTCGTACTGTTATGGATCAGTTTAGTGAAATAAAAACTATTCTAGATCAATACTCTCAACACAAGTTACACATGGATGAAGAAATAATAGTCACATCCATTGTAGACAAATTGCCACCCACTTGGAAAAATTTCAGGAATAATCTCAAACACAAAAAAGAGAGCGTTACTTTTGAGGAGTTAGGAAATCATCTACGTATTGAGGAGGACTTGTGAAAAGAAAGCAAGGAAGAAATGCCCAAAATTAATGCTGTGGAGGAAAATATGGCCAACATGTCTTTGGATTCTCGCAAGAGAAAGAGGTCTTCGGCCTAGCATGACAAAGAAGTTAAGCAGAACAATAAGAACCAGAAAAAGAAGATAGGTCTCTGTTTCAATTGTGGCAAATTGGGACATCTAAAGAGAGATTGTCGTTTCCTTAAGAAAAAGGACAAACAACTAGAAAATTTGGTTGTTGTTATCTCAGAGGCAAATGTGCTTGAAGATAGTGATGCCTGGTTGATAGATTTTGGTGCTACAAAACATGTATGCAAAAGATAAAAGGTTTTTCAAAACCTATGAACCAGAATCAAATGGTGTTGTCCTATACATGAGAAATTCATCTATTGCTCCAGTCCAAGGAAAAGGAAATGTGCAAAGAGAGTTCACATCTGGAAAAGTCCTTACTCTCACTAATGTATATCATGTTCTTGAAATTTGGAAGAACTTGGTTTCTGGCAGCCTTCTAAACAAAAATGGGTTCAAACTTGTATTTGAGGCTGATAAATTTGTATTGTCAAAGGGAGGTGCATTTGTTGGAAAGGGTCATTTGTATGAGGGGATGTTCAAACTTAATATTATTAATAAAATAAGTAATTCTGCTTATATTGTTGAGTCTTCTTCTTCACTTTGGCATAATCGTTTAGGACATGTAATTCTAGAAGAATGCATGATATGGTAAAATTAGATTTACTTCCTAAAATTGATAATTATATGAATAAATATAGAACTTGCATGTTAACTAAGATTACTAGAAAACCTTTTGCTAGTGTTGAAAGAAATTCAAATATATTAGAGTTGATACATAGTGATGTATATGATTTTCACGCTACACCATCTTTAGGAGGAAAGAAATATTTTTTGACTTTTATTAATGATTATAGTAGATATTGCTATGTTTACCTTCTAAATTCTAAAGATGAAACAATGCATTATTTCTCTATCTATAAAAATGAAGTGGAACTTCAATGCAATTCCAAAATTAAATGTCTAGGAACTGATAAGGGTGGGGAGTATTATGATCCATCATTTTTCGAATCCAATTCTGGTCTTGGACAAGGATTTTGGAGTAAAGCACTACTAACAGCAAGCCACATATTAAACCGAATTCCTACAAAAGGACATAAGGTTATACCTTCTGAATTGTGGAAGAAAAGAAAACCAAATTTGAGTTATCTCATAGTTTGGGGATGTAGAGCTATTGTAAGAGTTCCTGAACCTAAAAGAAGAGCCAAGGTGAAAGAGGAATAGAGTGTATATTCCTTGGTTATGCGCATCAAAGTAAAACATATAGATTTTTGGTGGTTGAACCAAATAGTTACTATTCTATAAATACCATTGTTGAATCTCGAGATGCTTTATTTGATGAAAGCAGGTTTAATTCACTACCTAAAACCATTGCAATTGAAAATGAACAACCAAAAAGCTCAACCACAAAAGTGGAGGTAGATGAACCAAACTTAAGAAGGAGCAAAAGAGTTAGGATTGCAAAAACATATGGACTAGATTTTCATATGTACCTAGTAGAAGGAACTAGAGAAAGTATAAGTAATTCAATTCCAATTGCTTTTAATATAGAATTTGACCCTTATACTTTTAAAGATGCAATGAAATCTCAAGATGTTTATTTTTGGAAAGAAGCAATCAATGAAGAGATGGACTCTATTATGGGAAATAAAACTTAGAAAATGGTAGATTTACCTCCAGGTAACAAACCTATTGGTTACAAATGGATCTTCAAAAAGAAGTTGAGAGTTGATGGAACAATTAATAAATACAAGGCAAGATTGGTGGCTAAAGAATTTTCCCGAAAGGAAGGTGTTGATTACTTTGACACATATGCACCGGTTGCAAGAATAGCCACAATAACTTACTTATAGCTTTAGCTTAAATACATAAGTTTGTAATCCATCAAATGTGTAAAAACAACCTTCTTAAATGGAGAATTAAATGAAGAGGTTTACATGAAGCAGCCTGAAAGCTTCATAGTCAAAGGACATGAGAATAAAGTTTGCAAATTGGTCAAATCATTGTATGGGCTTAAACAAGCTCCAAAGCAATGGCATGAAAAGTTTGACAAAACTATTCTTTCAAATAGATTTAAAATTAATGAATCAGACAAGTGTGTGTACACATGATTCGTTAATGGAAAATGTGACATCATATACTTATATGTGGATGATATGAAAAGTTGCACTGACCTAGAACAAGTACAGAATACTAAAACATTTCTTTCTACAAATTTCGACATGAAAGATATGCGTGTTGTTGATGTAATTTTAGGAATTAAATTATAAGAGACGATGACAGACTAACCTTAACACAATCTCACTATATTGAGAAAGTGTTAAAAAAGTTTGGACATTTAGAAAGCACACCTGTAAGCACACCATCTGATAATAGTATCAAGTAATCTAAAAATGATGGTAGATCTATTGCTCAATTAGAATATGCTAGAGTAATTGGATGTTTAATGTATGCCATAACTTGTACTAGACCCAATATTGCATTTGTTGTTGGTAAGCTTAGTAGATTTACTAGTTGTCCTAGTAATGAGCATTAGAATGTTGTACACCGAGTTTTTAGATATTTGAAAAAAACTATAAACTATGACATATGTTATAAATGGTATCCAACAGTTTTGGAAGGATACACAGATGCGAGTTGGATAACAAATCAAGATGAAGACTATTCGTCTATTAATGGTTGGATATTCACTCTTTGCGGGGATGCTATTTCTTGGGGATCTAAGAAACAAACATGTATTGCAAATTCAACTATGGCATCCGAGTTTGTAGCATTAGCTTCCGGGGTTCAAGAAGCGGAATGGCTAAGGAATCTATTATTAGAAATACCTTTATGGCCTAAGCCTATGACCCCTATATCAATTAGGTGTGATTGCGAGGCGACACACGCTAAAGCCTATAACAAAGTTTACAACAGGAAATCGAAACATATTGGATTAAGACATAGCTATGTGAAGTAGTTAATTGGTGATGGTATAATCACAATAGAATTTGTTAGATCTTCTAGAAACTTAACATTTAACCAAAGGGCTTGCTCGAGAGCTAGTGGTTAAAACGTCACAAGGGATGAGTCTCAAACCTATTACAAAAAAATCACCCATGATGGAACCTCGACTCAACTCTTACTAAACCTAAGTCTTGAGTTCAATGAGTTAAAGTACATCATTAGTTTGTGATTGTAAGCACCATAAAAATAAAAATAATCATCCCAAGGTAGATGTTACTGGCAGCCATAATGATATGGAGAGGGCAAGCACCAAATGCTTTTAACAGACTTATAAAAGATATATCTTTGGCATGTTAATTACGGGACATACTTGATAAGTCTACCTAGTGAGTGTGAAGTGAGGCCACTTCTGTCGAGTTCAAAGGCTTAATTCTAGAGCACTCATGATATAAGATACAAGACACAAGGCCATTAAATGTGTCATCAAACAATTGGACAGTTCTATGAAGAGAAGTTCAATGTATGATACAAATCCAGTTAACCATATAGGATTTGTGGTTCAACGTTTATACTATCACACTTTCTGTTTAACTTTGAGTCTTTGACTTGTTTTCACTAATTGAAGATTCAAGTCTAAACGACATCTTCATCTATGCATTGACTTCACTGGACAAGTTAAGATATGGATTAATTTATTTCTTAGAGTCAAAATGTTTTGAAAATGATGGGGGATTGTTAATGATTTTTCAAATTTCTAACTAAATTTTGGTTGAGTTTATTTTATATATGAAGTTGAAAAGAGAAAAGAACATGCATATTAAGTGTCATAGAAATGGCCTATATATTTCTATAATAAACCAGTGAAATTGTTGTTGCAATAATAGATACAATAGGAAAAATGGTAGTTATTTTCTAGAATAGCGGTTGGTGTTGGTTACAGGTCAGAAGTTGCAACTGTTTGTAACCGCTAAACCTGTAGCGGTTAGTGGAAGTTTTTTTCTTAATTTTGGAAAGTTGTAACTTACTAAATGACACCTATTCAAACACTATAAATAAGGGGCATATGTAGCATTTCAGAAAATATATTTTGTAAACATTTAATTCTTTATTCTTTCTTCTTCTTCTACAGATCCTCTAACTTATTGTATTACTACAAAATACAATTCTTAGTAATCAACAATTCAAAAATTCATAGATTTGTCCGTAGGATTAGGGGTGCTCATCGGTAAAAAACCGAACCGGTACCGAAAATACCGAACCGGTACCGATCCAAAAATACCGAAAAATTAAGAACCGGTACCGGTACCGAATTACCGGTTTCGGTACCGGTTCGGTACAAAATCGGTACCGGTTTTTTCGGTTCGGTTGTCGGTAATACCGCATGGTAATATATATAATTATTAATAATAATTAAATAATTTTTTTATATATATTAACAATAAATAAATATATAATTAACAATAATTATTATTTAATAATAATTAAAATTTCTATTTATATATATAATTATTAATAATAATTATATATTTCGGTATTTCGGTATTTCGGTTTGTACCGAATTCAAAAAATCCCTTACCGCTACCGGTACCGAAAAGTGTTAAAATACCGAAAAACCGATACCGAAAAAACCGGTACCGAAAAAAACCGGTACCACCGGTACCGGTATCAACCGGTTCGGTAAAAAACCGAAAAAACCGAATTTTTTGAACACCCCTACGTAGGATATTCTTCAATAGTGCAAATTGAAGAATATCACGGACTTCATTGTATATTAAAGGAAATTCGCTTGAACCATTTTGCATCAATTAATGGAGCAAATTAATTCTTAAGGATAGTGACCTGGTCGTGCCTTGAAGTCATTTTATCTATCATTTCCAGTTCTATCACTCATAAAAATATTTTATACAACACCAATTTCCTTAGTTATATCTAAAATCCATGGCATACATGCATCATAAACAACGACATTCAAAAGGTACCTAGAATTCTCTAGTTTCTCAATTATCTTTGGCAAACTTTTCGACGATTCGGCCTTCAATCCTTGTACAAAAAGGTTGATGCTATTGGGTTTTTGGCCTTCATTGAATCCATTGGAGATGTGCTCAAAATTGATGGAGCTGGTGGAATGGTTTTGTATGAGGTTTTTGTGAGCTGTGGTGGTGACTAGTGTGACTCTTAAGGCCTTTTGAAGATAAGCGCTTGGAGAATTGTAGCATTGGGTTTATGTGACCTTGTTCTGGATAGGGGATTACCAGAATGTGAGATTTTTTGGCCATTTTTGATTTTGTGCTCTGATGGTTCTTGGATTAGTATTTATCAGAAGACAAAGAAAGGGGATTATTACACATACAATAGTAATCAGACAGTGGAAAACTAATTATTTTGGATATAGCTAAGGAATTCAAAATATTTCTATAAAATCCAACTCTTTACCGTATATTAAAACTTTAAAGAAGGAAATTGTTATTTCCACAAGAAAATATAATCCAACGAATTCAAATTATTTCTATATAATCCAACTTTTTTCCATATTAAAACTTTAAAGAAGGAAAATGTTATTTTCACAAGAAAATATTTTCACAACTTACTCACATAAATGTGAATCTTGTTGAGGATGAGTCTATCTCTTCTTCTCATAAAAGCTCAGTATCCAAGCTTAGCAGCAGCAATAATAGTTAGGCTAAATTGTAAATAGCTTATTTTTGATTTAAACACATGTTGCATTTCAGTTAGATAGTTAGTCAGTGATGATGTAATACTAATTACAGCTATCAACATTAGTTAGAGGATTAGTTCATACTTGTAGCTGTATAAATAGGAATATGTACTAAAGTAAATCAATTTTTACTTTTACTCCATATTCTCTGTTTCTAACATGGTATCAAAGCTATGGAACTTTACCTAGGGCTTTCTCTTTCTTCGTGAATAGATCTCCATCTCCATTTTTCTACAAATTCACATTTCTTCTGTGCAAATTCTTTGTCTAACCCGAGTCTATTTTTCTACAATACTTTTGTACTTCTTATGTGTGTACTTTCCTCTCTTCTACATAATTTCTCTTCATCTGCAATTTTTTTTCTTCTGAATTCTATAATTAGAATTCTGCGCTATTTTCTGTGATTGTTTGAAGATTCGGTGTTTGTAATTTCTTCTTGTTCAAATTCTTTTTATTGATCTGCTTGTTTGCACATCAGTTGTTTGTCAAATTGCTTCACTCAATTCAATTTCATGGCTCTTGTTGCACCTGTTCCTATTCCTATTCATGTTCCTGTTGATATATATGATAATGCTTCTCTTGGACTGCAACTTGATGCTTGTCATCCACTTTACTTACAACCTTCTGATCATCCAGGTTTAGTTATGGTTTCTCAACCATTGAATGATGCTAATTACTCTCAATGGAAACGATCTATGACTTTAACTCTTTTAGCTAGATTCAAACTAGGAATGATAAATGGTACATATCCTAAACCTAGTTCTGGTTCTACATATTTTATGCATTGGGATAGATGTAATGATATGATAATCTCGTGGTTACTTAATTCCTTAACACCTGAGATAGCTTCTAGTGTGGTGTATTCCCCAACTGCTCGTGAGATTTGGACTGATCTAGAAACTAGATTCACTTAGACTGATGGACCAAAGTTGTTTCAGTTAAGGAAAGATATAGGAGATCTTACTCAAGGAAACTTGTCTATTACTGGCTATTATACTAAGTTCAAAGTCTTGAGGGAAGAACTTCAGAATTTGACTAGAGTACCTAAGTGTACTTGTGTCTGTAATTGTGGATCTTCTATACTTCAAGAACAAAACATTCAAAATGAAATATTGACACAATTTTTTATGGGGCTCAATGATACATATACAAATGTAAGGGGTCAAATTCTGCTCATGACAAATTCTCCAACAGTTGAACAGGCTTATGATCTGTTATTGCAAGAAGAAAAGCAGAGAGAATGTGCTATTTTGAGTACATCAGGACCAGCTGTTTCTGAAACCCTTACCTTAGCAGTTAAATATTATTTTGAAGCAACCAAAGGTCATAAGCCCTTTAAGAAGAAATCTGCTACTATATGTCATTACTGTCATGAAGTAGGACATATTAGGGACAAATGCTTCGAATTACATGGCTATCCTCCTTGGCACAAAATGCAGCCTGCCAATCAAGCACAGTCTTAGTTCCCTTCATCTCAGAAATTCTCTTCTACTGGTTTTAAGGTCAAAGGACAACACAATGCTAATTTTGTGGAGTCTTCTCTAGCTGAACATCAGAATTTATTCTCAAGATCATCTTCTATGCAATCTCCAGTATAGTATGCTAGTTCTCAATTTGGTCACCCTTCTCATCAGTCTATTGCTTCTTCAATGCATAGTCCTCTAACTACTTCTGATGGTTCTACCTCAAGTGTCTCTGTTACTCCTGCACAGCTGCACCATCTGATGACTTTGATGCAGCCTTCACATGCTTCTACAGCTTCTACTCCACCTGCTACGTCTGCAATTTTTACTCAACATTTGGTATGTATGATTGCTAATAACTTTAGCAATGTTCCTCTTCCAATGTGTTTATCCAGTTTTGCTAGCACAACTACTTGGCTTTTGGATTTTGGTGTCACAGATCATTTTACATGTTCTATGGAATATTTGCAAAATCCTGTTTCTATTAATTCTTCTATCCTTTTACTGAATGGTAATCATGCTCTTATTTCTCATAGGGGTACTGTTGTTCTTTCTACTGATCTAATTCTCTATGATGTTCTTTTTGTTCCATCATTTAAATTCAATCTTGTCTCTATAGCTACACTCACAAAGGACTTTGCATGTAATGTCATTTTTCAATCAAATCTATGTGTCTTACAGGACCCTGTCTTGAAGAACATGAAGGTGATTGGTAAGCTTGCTGATAATTTGTACCAGCTTTTCTTGCGCTTGCCAAATGCACATCATGATTCTTCATCCTCAACTGTTTCTTCTCTTTCTGTCTCAACTACAACAGATCTCTGGCATTCCAGAATGGGACATATTTCACCATCATCTATGCAACATATATCATCTATTCCTTGTAGTCCTAAAGTTACCGATTTTCATTGTACTGTTTGCCATAAAGCTAAACAAGCTAGGCATCCTTTTTCCCATAGTGTTACTATAACTTATAAACCTTTTAAGCTTGTTCATTTTGATATATGGGGTCCCTATAAGTACAAGACATATGATAATTGTGTATATTTCTAACAATTGTTGATGATTACACAAGATGTACTTGGACTTGATGCAATACAAATCTCAGGCTTTATCTTTCTTTTAAAATTTTGTTGCATATGTTCAAACTCAGTTTGCCGGTTCCATTAAACATATAAGGTCCGACAGTGGTTCAGAATTTTTTGAAACTTCAATTCAGGCTTATGTAAAGTCTCTTGGTATTGTTCATGAAACTAGTTGTACTGCCACTCCTCAACAAAATGGAGTGGTCGAACGCAAACATAGGCAGTTATTAGATGTTGCACGGTCTCTCATGTTTCATTCTCATGTTCCTCTTTGTTATTGGGGAGATTGTATTTTGACTGCTACTTATCTCATTAATCGAATGCCAAATTCTGTTCTTCAGAACAAAACTCCTTATGAGATTTTATTGGGTCATCTTCCCACTTATTCTCATCTTAAAGTGTTTGGTTGTTTGTGTTATGCCTCTAGTACTTCTTCACATAATAGATGCAAATTTTCTCCTAGAGCTGTGAAATGTTGTTTCATAGGCTATCCCTATGGTGAAAAGGGATACAAAGTGTGTGATATAGAGACCAAGAAAGTGTTTGTTTCTAGAGATGTAGTCTTTTATCAAGATCAATTTCCTTTTATGTCTTTTTCTACATACTCTATACAATCTATATTTCTTTCTTACACACAGGATGAATTAATTCATATTGATATACAAAATGCTTCTGTCCCATCCTCTCATGTTATTGAGCCTACTGTTTCATCTTCTCCTACTAGCTATGTTCCTTCCTTTACTCCTTCTATTAGACTATCTCGATAAAGGCAATTACAACCTGTTTGGTTCAAAGACTATGATATTCCTTCTAAAGTTCATTCTTCCATTACTTTTACTTGTTCATATCCTATTAGTGCTTCTCTTTCTTATTCTTAGGTTTCTCCATCATATCATAAGTTTCTTGCTACTACTTTTGGTCTTTCTGAACCTTCTACTTATTCTCAAGCTGTTAAATCTCCTGAGTGGTGTCAAGCTATGCAAACTAAAATAAATGCTTTAGAAAGGAATAATACTTGCGAATTAACATCTTTACTTGCAGGAAAGAAATGTGTTGGTTGTAGGTGGATTTACAAAATCAAATATAACTCAGATAGTACTTTTAATAGATATAAAGCTAGGTTAGTAGCTAAAGGGTTCGTTGAGACACTTGGCATGAACTACTTTGAGACATTTGCTCCGGTTGCCAAAATGACAACTGTAAGAACTTTGTTGGCTTTAGCTGCTATTAAAGAATGGAAAGTATTTCAAATGGATATTACCAATGCTTTTTTACAAGGAGATTTAGATGAAGAGGTCTATATGACCCTACCTCCAGGATTTAAATCCCCTACTAACGGCTCTTCTATTTCACTGGTTTGCAAACTAAAGAAGTCTCGTTATGGCCTTAAACAGACACCTAGACAGTGGTTTTCTAAATTTAATTTCTACAGCATTACTTCAATATGGGTTTAAGCAATCTTATAATGATTCCTCTCTTTTCACTTTGCAAACTCAAGATACTTTTACAGTGCTACTCGTGTATGTGGATGACATTGTACTGACTGGTACTCACTCCTTCATGCTTGATAAAGTGAAAGCTATCTCAGTTCTCAGTTTTTACTCAAGGATTTGGGATTGTTGCATTTTTTTCTGGGATTAGAGATTGCTTATTCTTCTATTGGTATCTTCATTTGTCAAAGAAAATATGCCTTGGATATTATCACAGATGCAAGTTTATTAGGAGCTAAACCTTCTAAGGTTCCTATTGAACAAAATCACAATCTTTGCAGACTTAAGGGTTCAGTCCTATATATCTACTCCTAGTACTTATAGGAGATTGGTTGGTAGGCTCCTCTACCTTACTATCACCAGACCAGATCTTACTTATGCAGTCCATATCCTGAGTCAGTACATGCAAAATCCACAGCAAGCTCACATGGATACTGCCTTAAAATTGGTAAGGTATATCAAAACAGCCCCAGGACAAGGGCTTTTCTTCTCAGCTACCAGTCCTTTAAAACTTGCTGCTTTCTGTGATGCTGATTGGGGATCATGTGGTGAGACAAGGAAATCTCTCACAGGTTATTGTGTTAAGTTTGGTGATTCTCTTATTTCTTGGAAGTGTAAGAAACAATCTACCGAGGCCAGGTCTTCTGCTGAATCTGAATATAGGTCCATGCATGGCAAATACTGTTTGTGAGGTTCAATGGCTTCTAAGAGATCTTCAAGTTCCTAATCTCACTCCTGTTCAACTCTTTTGTGATAACAAATCTGCCCTTCACATTGCTGCTAATCCAGTCTTTCATGAAAGAACTAAACATATTGAAATTGACTGTCGCATTGTGAGAGACAAGCTCAAGCAAGGACTCATTACTACAACCTACTTACCTACTACTCAACAACCTGCGGATATCTTTACAAAAGCATTGCCTAGTGACAAACTCCAATTTTTACTTTCCAAGTTGGGTATTTACAATTTATTTTCCACACTCAACTTAAGGGGGGATGTTAAGGATGAGTCTATCTCTTCTTCTCATAAAAGCTCAGTATCCAAGCTTAGCAGCAGCAATAATAGTTAGGCTAAATTGTAAATAGCTTATTTTTAATTTAAACACATGTTGCATTTCAGTTAGATAGTTAGTCGGTGATGATGTAATACTAATTACAGCTGTCAACATTAGTTAGAGGATTAGTTCATACTTGTGGCTGTATAAATAGGAATATGTACTACTCAAGTAAAACGATTTTTACTTTTACTCCATATTCTCTGTTTCTAACAAATCTCTTATTTACTATTGTTTTGTGAAATTATCAAATTTAGTTTTGTAAGTATTTTTATTGCTTACAATAAACGCACTTACTCATTAGAAAAATTCTAATGATATACTTCTGTAATTTAGTTTTGTAAGTAACTTTATTGCTTACACTAAACGCACTTACCGACTATATTATTAAAAAAATTCTCACCAAACTTTTGTAAGTAACTTTATTGCTTACTCTAAACGCACTTACCAACTAGTATATCATTAGAGTTTAAAATAACTTAACATAAATCAACTATAAATGAACACACTTATTAACTTATCATGGGTCAAGTTTAAATATCCTCAAGTATACCTTCTGGATTTTTGGATTTTTATATTAACAAATAATTTTAAGATATATTATTTTTTTATTCATAAGAATTATTACCTCAATTTCAAAACCAGAGATACATTTTGACATTTTAAAATCAAATCGTGAAATTCTAAAATTTAAAATTGATATGAAATTATTCAATTTTAATACAACAATTATAAACTAACTATAAAGTACTACCAATTATCATATTTATTGTTTTCAAAACTTGAACAAAATTATATCAATTTTAAATTTTAGAATTTCACAAATTGATTCTAAAAAGTTAAAATATATCTTCAATTTTAGAATGGATGGAATATTATTTTTTAAATACATAACTTCACCCGAATTGAAATCCAATATATATACGCACTACTAGGGGTGCTCATCGGTAAAAAACCGAACCGATACCGAAAATACCGAACCGGTACCGATCCAAAAATACCGAAAAACTAAGAACCGGTACCGGTACCGAATTACCGGTTTCGGTACCGGTTCGGTACAAAATCGGTACCGGTTTTTTCGGTTCGGTTGTCGGTAATACCGCATGGTAATATATATAATTATTAATAATAATTAAATAATTTTTTTATATATATTAACAATATTTAAATATATAATTAACAATAATTATTATTTAATAATAATTAAAATTTATATTTATATATATAATTATTAAAAATAATTATATATTTCGGTATTTCGGTATTTCGGTTTATACCGAATTCAAAAAATCCCTTACCGCTACCGGTACCGAAAAGTGTTAAAATACCGAAAAACCGATACCGAAAAAACCGGTACCGAAAAAAACCGGTACCGCCGGTACCGGTATCAACCGGTTCGGTAAAAAACCGAAAAAACCGAATTTTTTGAGCACCCCTACGCACTACTTCTCCAAGCACACACTATGTATGTGTGCAGTTAAACTATAATGGAGAAAAATTAGGAGTTGATAAGAAAAAAAAACCTTGCTATACCTAATTGAAAAACAAACCTCTTCTTCAAGCTTGTCAAAAACATTGAAGAAAATCCAATCAGCTTTTTCAAGATCAATGAATTGCTTCTTAATAACCTCAAGCAAACCGGGATACAATCCGTCATGAACCAGAATCGTAGAAGGCAAATCTTCGATCTCCAACACCGGTATTGAGGGCAACGAAACCGTACGCCCTCCCGGAGGGAGGGCCAAGCTCCCTCGTTGAACGTGATAGTAAACCGAACAAACTGCACACGTTTGCGTAAACAATGACGCCCCGCGTACCCCCAACTTATGAGCCAACTCCAGAGCCCCGTGAATAAGTGAATCATACACTATAACTTTAATGGGGGACCCACTAGCCTTGTGCTCTTCTATGATGCCGGGCACCCTTTTTAGGACTCTGTGATTGATAAAGCCTAAGTTGGCTGCAACACTGTTTGGTGTTTCATCTCCTCGTTCAATTTCATAGGAAATATACTCAATGTTTATGGAGCTTGTTTGGGCTAGCTTGGAGGTTTTAACGTCATTGGTGGCGAGGATGGTGATTTGCACGCCTTTCGAGGCTAAACGCTTGGAGAATTGGAGCATTGGGTTCATGTGGCCTTGATATGGGTAAGGGATTGTCATAATGTGAGGTTTGTTTGCCAATGTTTGCTTCTCCATTGTTTTGGCTCTGTGTTTTCTTATGGTTCTCGATGAAGAGTTTTAGCAAGAAAGGAAGTATTTATAACAGAGGGGAATAAGTCAAGGCAAAGGATAGTGAATAAGTGGTGACTAGAGCCTTAGAGGAGTATGTATGTATGTATTTTTGCCTGATTTAATGTCTTCCAATAATTTTCTATTGTTGAGTTATCGTGTAGTTCATATAACTGATTGATAATTTTGATCTTAAAAATTCTAAATTATAGGATTAATATTAATTTTTTAAAAATTATTTTTAAAATTTTTAAAATCAAAATTAACATAAATTTACATAGTTTATATAAATATAATTATAAATATTATAAATTATTTAAAAATACTATTAGTTATAAGATTTATTATTTTTAAATCTTAAATAAATTATGTTAATTTTAAATTTAAAAATATCTCAAATTAATTTTTAAAAAGTCAATATAGATCTCCTAGTTCACAACAGGGAGAATATAATTTTTTTATAACAGAACATATACATAAATCCAAAAACAAAAATTAATACCTAAGTGCTGAGTTTTAGTGTCGGATAACTACTTTGATGATATTGATATCACTTGTAGCGCTTGTAGCGAGATTCATCCCACTTGATGATATTGATATCACTTGTAGCGTAATTGAATGATTCATCACACATTAATTTATTACTAATGCAACCATTTATTCCATATTAATTTATTACTAATACTTTACATTTAATAAGTATGTTAGATATTCATCTCCTTTATCCAAAAGATAACCTTTTAAATTGATAATCTATCATTCTTATTAACAAGGAAAATTGACTCTTATGATCCGCTTAGAGAGTGTTCGGAATAACTTATAAGTTGATCTTATAAGTTGTTTACTATTGAGGTGTTTAGAAATAACTTATTTTATGACTTTTAAGTCATTTTTGATAAGTAAAAAATTCTTAACTTATTTTAAAATGACTTGTAAGTTATTTTTAATAAGTATATTTGACAAAATGTAATAATAATTTTGCCTTCTTCTATTTTTCTAAATGACATCTATATATATCCTTCCAACTTAATAAAACTGATTTGATTTCTTTCCCTTTTGCGTATATTAATTACTTTGCCTCGGTTTCAATGGGATATAATCTAGGGGTCATATAAAGTACTCACATAGGGAATAAAAAATTATTTCTACATAACACCTTTCTCTTCCTTCATTAGACAATTTTGTGCGCTTTTGTCATAGATATAAGACATGCGAAAAACTCATTTATACTTTCTACAATAAAAAATAAGAAAATGATATAATAAATATTTGGCGACTAACGTGAAAGTGTATGTAATGAGATAAAATAAATTAAAATGAGACTATTTTTAATTCTTACATATCTCATGTATGTACATACGTAATAATCATAATTCGGCTAAAAACTTTTACAATGTATAGTAAAACTATAAAAAATATATTTTAAAATAGAATATACAAATACGTAGAGAATTTTAAATTATATCGTAGTATAATGTGGTTCAATTCTAATATGCTTTGAAAGTTTATGTGTGTTATTGATGAAGTCTAATCCAAAATTTAATTCATAAGTGATTATAAAACTTTTTAAAAAGGTAACTAGGCACGTTCCTGGAGCAGAGGGTCGGTCAGCCTGGAGCAAAAAGAACGGGCCCTCATAGACGTAATCATCGTTTGATTGCCACTACGAATAAGTTATCGGGGGATCGGGGGTAGTGCCCTTAGCCTAAAACTGGAGGGATAGTTTGTACTTTCGAGTGAATTAAAATTACTTATAATGCGTTATATAAGGAAGGGATCCTTCAATTTATTGTACTAATTTTTAAAAAAACAGTGAATAAGTGAATCATATACTATAACTTTAATTTTGTAAGAGATAATGAATAAGTGAATCATACACTATAACTTTAATAGAGGACCCACTAGCCTTATGCTTTCCTATGATGCCGGGCACTCTTTCTGGGACTTTGTGATTGATAAAGCTTAAGGGGTTATTTGATAAAATTGAATGAATAGTTCTGAATGTTTAAGCAATTTGAATGAGCTGAATGACTGAATATTGAATGAAAAAAATTGTTTGATAATTGAGCTGAATAATAGATTTTTATTATATTTACTTTTCTGAAAAAATTTAAAATTATTGTAAATTTATTTAATATTACTTAATATAATAGTTAATATTGTAAAAAAAATTAAATATAAAATACGTCATTCAACAGTCATTCAGCTCATTCAGCTAAAAAAATTACACTTAGCTATTCACTCTAAAAATCTGACCGATTCAGTCATTCAAACGATTTTTATTCAAAACAAACGCATTAAATGACTAACCGATTCAGACATTCAGCTCTAAACAAACACCCCTGAGCAGGCTTCAACACCGTTTGGCACTTCATCTTCTTGTTCAATTTCATAGGAAATATATTCTATGTTTATGGAGCTTGTTTGGGCTAGCTTGGAGGTTTTAATGTCATTGGTTGCGAGGATGGTGATTTGCACGCCTTTCGAGGCTAAACGCTTGGAGAATTGTTGCATTGGGTTCATGTGGCCTTGAAATGGGAAAGGGATCAGCATTTAGCATAATGTTTGTTCCACCATTGTTTTAGATCTGTTTTCGTTATGATTCTTGAGGAAGAGTTTAGCAAGAAATGAAGTACATAAGAGGGGAATATAGTAATGAAAAGGATAGTGAATATTTAGCAACAAAAAGTAAAAATAATGAATGAATGGTGATTACAGGAGAATGCATGTAGTTTTTTATTTTATATTTTTTTTAAATGGTATTTATTGGATTTCTTTATAGATATGGTTTGTTGTTGCAAATTATGGGTTCCTCTTTCTAAAATTGCTAAAAAATAAAAATAAAAATAAAAATAATGAATGAATTATTGTTTTTTTAATATATTTATAATACACATCAGATAATTTATTTTAAAGAGAACTGATATTCCATATAAATTTTTCTAACATAAAATTGAGCTCCACCTTTTGTTTTTTAGCAAAAAGGAAAAAAATTATTTTATTAACTGAGAACATAATACCCACAATCCAAAAGATTTGGATCATCAAAACATACAAAGCTAAAATCACTAACATATAATGAAACTAATTTTATGATACCATCTTCAAAGGCATGTTAAATATCACCATGAGCATTGCTATGAGTGTGTAAATGACAGTTTTAATGAAAAAAAAAAGTGAGATCCACCTTTTATTTTTTTATTAGTGATGAAGTTACGTAAAATTATTATAAACATATGTAAAAATAGTATGTTATTAAAAATTTACAAAATAATAATATATAAAAAAAAACTATTTTGTCATTTGGCTTTTGCAGGGATGATGTATCAAAAGTAGTAAAATCACATGGGCTTCAGCTGTCAGAAATGTTTGCGTACATGGCAGGCCTAGAATTTGCCATATACCCACCCTTCTGGAACCAGAAGTGAGGCTTGCTAGGTACTCCCTCGGTTCCTAAATACACACTAATTAAGAAATTTAATTACTCCAATTCATTTGTCTATTCATCCAATAGAAAGAGGAGAGAGAATTGCACGGATATACATAAAAAGATAAAAGAGTCCAATAGAACGGAGAGAGAGAAAGTTCTTAAGTCTTTAATTTTTATAGGACTCCAATAAGAAGAAGAGAGAATTTTGAAGTCTTTAATTTTCTTTAGGACTCCAATAGGAAGAAGAGAAAGGATTATATGGATATATATAAATTCTCTTAGAAATCCTATAACGTCAAATATTTGAGAACAAAAAAATTGACGTATAACGTCAATTATTTAGGCCGAGGGAGTACTATATTTTATGGATTATAATTTTAAGTCTATTAACCATATCTTACTCGTATGTTTATTTAAAATGTATATGATAATTTAAAATAATTATATGTTATGTTTATTTTGTCTAAATTTATTTTAAAAATTGAATAATAACTTTTCGTTTAAGTTATTATAGTACTTTTTATCAGTAATAATAAAGAAATCGTATTCTCAGTAGTATAAGTATAAATGGATAGAATATGATACATCAGTTATTCTAAGAAAAAGATAAAGGCTAAATTTGTCCATAAATTTTTAATCTCAAGTAATAACGATTATAATACCTAATTAAACATATTATTAAATAATCATCAATTCTAAGTTATTTTGTTATCTCTAGACTATTGGTCACAAGTTCGATTTTTTAAAACAAACAAGTAAGTTAGTATTAATAGTTCAATTACAAATATTATCCTTGCAAACAAACATATTTATCACTATAAAAACAACCTACCATTACTTGATGGTAAAAGCTCGCCTTCCTTTTCTTTTCTTTTTTTCTCTTTTTTTTTTGTTTTTTTGTACTTTTTTTTGTTTTGTTTATATAATTCTATTCATATAAATATGGAACTTATTCACTATTTATAAGAGAGAAATAATATAAAAATATCATATTTTCTTATAAATATATCGATTCAATTTAATTTTTCTTTTCGCATTTTTAGTATCACTGTTGATGCAAAATAGGAATTAGAAGTTGATTTGACATTGAAAGGTGATTCGAAAATTGAGTTGGAATAGGAGTTTTTCGTCACATAAACTTTAAATGGGCGTAATTTTTGATCCGTTTGGAGTTACGGGGTCCAAAATATATCAAATTAAAACTCTCGATGAGCTCTACAAAACCATGATATACACCATTTTAAGCCCGAAAAACCTGTTTTAAAGGAGTCTTATCATCCGGTCAAAGTTTGGTCAAATTTGGAGTATTATTTTTATTTTTCAGTATTTTGTTATTATCTTTTCTAATTAGGATTGTAACGTGTTTTAGCTTATAAATATGTTATTTTAGGGTTTTGAAGAAATCTTTTGATAATTATATCAATCTATTGTGTTTTCTTTTTGAAAAATCTTTATCTTCCCTTGTGCACAAGCATTTGTTTACTTTTGTGTTAGTAAGTTAAACTAACCATTATAATCCACTACGTCAATTGTATTATACTCTCCATGTCCTCAAAATTTATTTCCCCCTAATCGTATTTGTTATTATCGTTAGGGGTGAATATTCGGTTATAACCAGACTAAATTGTCCATTCAGTTATAACCGAATACCGAATTTCATACAATTTCACTATTTGAACAATTATCTGAAATTGGTACTAACAGAATAACCAATTATACTATTTGGTTGCTCGGTATATAACCGAAATATGAACTTATTTTTACCAAATAAAAAAATTCATTTCAAATTTCACTCTAGAGTTTTCAAACAATATTTAACCACAATCCACAACCATAATAATTCATAAAGTAGTTTAATAATTTTAAATTAACAATACATAAATACATAACCATAGGACAAAGTTTAAAACTTTTTTTTGAAAATATCTAGTTCGATTATTCGGGTATGTAAATAGCATAATTTTAAAAACCGAAACTAAACCTGAAAATCGAATAATTAAACGGTTATAACCAAATTAAACAAAATAAGAGAATAACCGAAATAATTCGATTTAAAAAATTTAATTCGGTAATTCGATTTTACCCGTTTTTTGTTCAATCATAATTACTGTTATTTTATCGATCCGCCTCAATAATTATTTTTTGGGCCACGATCTATAGGCACCATCGAATAGTTGTAAGCCTTGTTCTAAAAGACTCATTTATGGAAGATAGCGAAATAATACCTAAAATAGAAAGTTCAATTAATCAATATTCAGAAGCCAAAATTACTATCAATAAATTTAATTAGGCATTTATAACATGTTCCAAATAGACTTCACTCGCGTATCCTTAAGTTGATTTTACCATTTGAGTATGGGGAAATCACTTTCCTCTTCACTCCACGTAATGCAAATCTAATTGTGTGTTAGCTCCCCCGTAATGTAATCACATAGTATGATCTGGCGAGCCTTCTTCACGTAAGCATATTCTAGTATTTAACAATTGTACTAATAATTTAATAGTAGGTCAAATTTAAACGAATCGGGATTCTCTTGTAACTTTAAATGTCTTAAAAAAAATAATTAGCCAAGTATGCACAAAAGACTTTAATAATTAACTAATGAGCTCTAACTATGATTGTATCTTTCTTTCTCTGACAGGAAGATAGATAATTCAAGTTTAGGAGCTCTTTCATACACTATAGAAGTCTAATTATTTTAGGGTTGAAGTTAATTAAGTTTTATGTTTCCCTCGCCCACCTTAATAATAGAAATTCACTCAATTCCAAAAAAATTGTTTAACGTACACTTTAAAGCAAAAAATAAGAAACTTAAAGTAGAAGAAAGAGTATAAATAAGTTTTGATTTTGCTTGTAGTGGATCCTACATATAGTACACTAAGGATTAGATAATCTTTTTCCTTCTTTAAATTAATAGACCTAAGTACGTTAATGACGAAATAGTTTTTTGTATAGTATTTTAATTTACTCAAGCTATCTTTTATAGGATAATTCTTTTTTGTATCCTAAGTCATCTTTTTACGACGATGCAGAGTAATTTTATTTATTTTAAAAAAGACTTTGACAACTATAGACAAGTCCATTAAACTCTAAAGCCCAATAGAAAAGTAAATCATACACTAGGTCTAGGACTTTGACTGGGAACCCTTTAGTTTCGGCTTTTAAATGAGGCCGAACAAGCTTTTTTGAGGTTGATATATCCTAGGTAGGATTCAGTGCTATTTGGTACCTCATTTTCTTCGAATTAGTAGGAAATGTACTCTACATTAATTGGGCTTGGCAGAAACTTTTAAGGCCCGTGGGGGTGATGAGCGGGACCCGCACGCCTTTCTAAGTTGAACGCTTTGATAATTGGATCATTTGGGTTACGTGAACTTGGCTTAGCTAAAGGAGTAACATAATGCGAGTACTTCAGGAAGCGTTTGATATGTTTGGATTTCCAAACGCAACACATTATTTTTAGTGCGTTGCGTTTGAGCCCCAAACGCATTATTTATGAATTAAATAAACTACGTATGAAACAAATTATTTTTAGACAAACAAAAATTTCAAGTGCATTTACACTTCCAACCGCTCCAACCGCACTAAAAACTCCAAAAGTAGTGTAAACAAACATACACTAAAAGTTTTGCATTTGCAAAACAGTTTCAAAAGTTAATGTGCACTTAGTTGTGAATTGACTATTAATTGAATCATTTTTGAACTTTATATATTTTGAGCCTCGAAGCTCAATGTGCATATAGTTTTTTTTGTAAAGATCTCTTATCTGTTGTGTTTTTTAACATTTTGAAATTAATGATTTCCCTGTACCAATTGAGACCAGATCTTATTTAAAGTTATAAATATATTACTCCCTCCGTCCCACATTAATTGCTCAATTTAAAGTCAAATTGACCATTTTTAAAACTAATCTTTTTACTATTTTTGCTAAAATATAGGTGAAAAGATTATAACCAAAAGAAAGTATATACAATTTATTACTAACCCTAATTTTTATAATTTTAGAAATATATTTATATATGCTTAATTATTAATTCTAAAAATAGTCAATTTGACTTAAAAAAGTCAAAACTGAGCAATTAATTTGGGACGGGGGAGTAAAAGGCTGAAGATCAGTTGAAATTTTAAGCAAAACAATAACCAATTTGTTGCCGCTGTTAACCAATGAACCTTTCTGTTCCATTTATATCTATCTTCATTTGAATGAACAATTCATTCTCAATTCTAATAACATGTAGATACTAATAATATTCTGAGGCCTACACTAAATGCAGGAGATATCAGCTGAAAGCTTCAAGTGGTGTTGGATATAACCTTTGAAATAAATTCGTCGATATTCTTATCAGAGCTTCCACCTTCACTCATTGCCTCAACCGCCAGTTCCTTCCATTTGATGGCATTAGCTCTAAGCTCTTCCCCTTTTGCTCCATCCATGACATCCTTTATACAATTAGCAATGTCCTCCCTCGTAAAAATTTCCTTGTCACGAGCCCTAACCCAGACCCCAGTTCGCCATACGTCCACAACAAATTTAGCATTCGTAGTTTGATCCGTCCACTGAGGCATAACCAGCATTGGCACTCCCAAGCTCAATGCTTCAAGCGTTGAGTTCCATCCACAATGCGTCATGAAACTCCCCACGGCCTTATGGGCCAAAACTTCGAGCTGAGGGCACCAACTCACAACCAGGCCTTTCTCTGACGCCTCGGCTTTGAAATTACCCGGAAGCTTATTCTGTTCAGTTTCTCTGACTACCCACAAAAAGAAGTTGTTGCTGTTCAACAAGCCCCACGCCACTTCATCCATATGGTCTTGCTCGAGGTTGGCAAGGCTCCCAAAGGATACATAGACTACTGAGCCAGTAGCTTTTGCATTAAGCCACTTGATGCAAGCTTCAGCATCTGGTTTGAAGAGGCTGAGGCCATAGTCTCTGTCATCTGGTAATCGCTTGTCTAAGAACATTGACGGAATTGATGGTCCAATGGTCTTAATTGGCCATTGGCTTGAGAACCATTTAGCTATCTAACAGAACATAACAACATGATTAATAACAGTTGCTCCCACAAAATTTATTAAGATAAGGAACCAAAGCAGACTACATCATAAAACATGAGAAATTTAATGAAGCTGGAGACATTGCATAAAGAATAAAACTTGATTAATCTAAGATCATCTAATATCAGAATATGGTAAATTAGGAACCAAAAATAACCGTCACTTTGAGGGAAATTCATGCCTCTACTCGATACTTTTTTTGGCCTACAGACTCTGCCTATGTATCATTTTCAAAGATATTTAGCAGGAAATAGAGATTAACTGCAGAGTTTATAGATAAACAATAGAGAAGGCTAACTATATAGCAATACTATAATCAGAACAGATATATCATTCCTGTCACATAATCAATCATCATCTCCACCAAAGTGTTTGATATAGAAACAAAACATAATTAAGGCAATGAATATGTAAAGTCAAGATTCAGGCCCCTCAATCTGGATCAATATGAATTGAAATTAAACATAACCCACCTCATCCTCAAGCTTATCAAAAGTATTAAAAAACAAACAATCAGCCTCCTGGAAGTTAGAAAACCGATCAAGAACAAGCCTGAGAATACCCGGGTAAGAATCCACATCCGAAACAAAAGAGGGCAAATCACAAATCCCCAATTCTGGAATTGCAGGCAAGCAAATCACAGACCCTTTTTCCACTGGAATCTTAACAGACCCTTTATGGACTTGATAATAAATTGCAGAAACCGAACACGATTGAGGAAAAAAAGAAACCCCATATAACCCAATTTCCTTAGCTATATCTAAAATCCATGGCATACATGCATCATAAACAACGGCATTCAAAGGGTACCCAGAATTCTCCAATTTCTCAATTATTTTTGGCAAACTTTTCGACGATTCGGCCTTCAATCCTTGTACAAAAAGGTTGATGCTATCGGGTTTTTGGCCTTCATTGAATCCATTGGAGATGTGCTCAAAATTGATGGAGCTGGTGGATTGGTTTTGTATGAGGTTTTTGTGAGCAGTGGTGGTGACTAGTGTGACTCTAAGGCCTTTTGAAGCTAAGCGCTTGGAGAATTGCAGCATTGGGTTTATGTGACCTTGTTCTGGATAGGGGATTACCAGAATGTGAGATTTTTTGGCCATTTTTGATTTTGCGCTCTAATGGTTCTTGGATCAGTATTTATCAGAAGACAAAGAAAGGGGATTGTTACACATATGATAGTAATTAGACAATGGAAAACTAATTATTTTGGATATAGCTAAGGAATTCAAATTATTTCTATTTAATCCAACTCTTTACCATATTAAAACTTTAAAGAAAGGAATTGTTATTTCCAAAAAAAAATATAATCCAACGAATTCAAATTATTTCTATATAATCCAACTCTTTTTCATATTAAAACTTTAAAGAAGTGAATTTTTATTTTCACATGTTCTTACTCACATAAATGTGAATCTCTTATTTACTATTATTTTGTGAAATTATCAAATTTACTTGTGAAAATATTAATTTTTTTTCTATACACCAAACTGTATTGGGTGAATATTAATTTTCGGTGAAGATACTATTATTATTCTATTAATATATAGGTACAATTTGTTTTGAAATAATTTTAACAATTTTTTTTTGGTTAAAAAAATAATTTTTGAATTACCAAACACTACAACTTATTTCAACTAATCAAAAGTTTTGTTTCAAAAAATAATAAAAATGTACTCGAAAAGTTTAGCCCACATGCAAATAAATAAAAAGCTAGGTAAAGGTTATTTTTCCACTAATGACTTATTCTAACAAAAAGATTATTTAAAAAACAGTTTATATATTCAAATTAATGAAAAACTGTGTAAAAATTAAAATTATTTTTAATAATTTTCACAAATAAGTTTTATTTTTTTATCATAAATATTCATAATAGACCTTGCATATTGATATTGTAAACTAGATATATGTTTTTAATAATTTTCCCAAATAAGTTCTATTTTTTAACCCTTTCTTGTGTCAACTAAAATGAATGGTAATGGTTGCCTGAGGCCGTGAAGTACGTGACTATAATAATGTTTGATGATAATGTTTCTATGTGGACCAACATTTGATAATAATAACGTTTGGTGATGTTTTCTGACCCCAAAAATATAAAAAAATAATGGGTGACCAAAATGAAACAAAATATAAAATTAAGTGGCAAAAATGTTAATAACAATCCGGGTTTTGGTACCCATCTTTCCTCTTTTTCTCTTGCCAATTTAATGGCCCTCTTACTTGGATGCTTCTATCCAAAATATCTTCTATCCAAAATATCTAAGCGACTACCAGAAAAAGAGCAATCACACCATATTTATTGATATTGATCCTAATATATGTCCTGTATCTCATAAAAAATATCTTAAATATATTTTTCACGTTACTTAAAAAAGACAAAAAATAGAATAAAGAGTTTTTATTTTATCTACAAATAGATTTCATGTAAATATACTCAAAATTCTTTCTTTTCTTAAGAATAGTGATATTTAGTTAAATACTTTTGATGATAAAATAAATTTAAGAAGAGTGTTGATAGTTATATATTCTTTATGCACTAAAAATTTGTATCTTACTATAATTAATAATATGATATTCCCGTAGTTCTTTTTTAATTGACATTTTAAGATTATGCACATAAATTAAGAAATGTAATTAATATTTTGTCTGATTAATTAAATTGAGTATAAAATTTCAATATTAATATTCTAAAATTTATTAAAAAAATGAGAGAAACAAATTAGCTTTTAATCATCAGGAATAATTTGAAAAACTAAGTATTTAATACTTTCTTAAAATCTACAAATGAAATATTAAAAAAAAACAAAAATCTCTCTAAAAACACAAATAAAAAAGAATAGAGAGAGCGAGTTGTGTAGCTATGAGGGGCGGATCTACCTACAAGCAAAAACATAATATATATATATATATATATATATATATATATATATATATATAGAGAGAGAGAGAGAGAGAGAGAGAGAGGGGTTAATCCTTGATCCATTTTTAGATATTAGATTGAATAATACAATATTATATGGCCTTATTACATTTCTTATATATATGAGTTTCAACTCAAGTGAGGTTGTAATATCTATTTATAAATAATCATTTTTCAAATTAGGATCAGTATGACCTCTTAATTTTTTTTAAGGGAACTTTTTTATACCATTTTATATTACTTATGACATTATCTACAAATAATCCGCAAAACTTTGAGTATAAAGTTTTAATGTATCCACATTTGTTCTCACATACATTACCTACCTATTTAACAAGGAAATTATCTACTCCATCCGACTAGTTTCGGGTTCGAATCCCCGACAACCTTCTGTCACATAAAAATGATATGGACAAGTTGAGACATTTTAAATTTTTATGTGAATTTATTTGATTTTAGTCAATATCATAATAAATATGAAAACTATTTAATAAGTGCTTTTTCTCAAATTTAAACGAATTGAAATTAATTTTAAATTTTAAGATTTCAAGTTAACTCTAAAATGTAAAGAGACATTTTTTTAATGAACATAGGAGAGTATATTATTAAAAAAACTCTCACCAAACTTTTAAAATAACTTTAACATAAATCAACTATAAATGAACACACTTATTAACTTATCATGGATCAAGTTTAAATATCCTTAAGTATACCTTATGGATTTTTGGATTTTTATATTAATAAATAATTTTAAGATATATTATTTTTTTATTTATAAGTATTATTACTTCTATTTTAAAATTAAAGATATATTTTGACTTTTTAAAGTTAATTTGCGAAATTTTAAATTTCAAAATTAATATGAAATTATTTAGTTTTAATAATAACAAAAGCTATACGTAATTGAAAAACAAACCTCATCTTCAAGCTTCTCAAAAACATTGAAGAAAATCCAATCAGCCTTTTCAAGATCAACGAATTGCTTCTTGAGAACCTCAAGCAAACCGGGATACAATCCGTCATGAACCGAAGAAGGCAGGTCTTCGATCTCCAACACCGGCATTGATGGCAACGAAACTGTATGCCCTTCCAGAGGGAGCGTCAAGCTCCCTCGTTGAACGTGATAATAAACAGAACAAACTGCACAAGTTTGCGTAAACAATGATGCTACGTATAGGCCCAACTTGTGAGCCAACTCCAGACTGCCATGAATAAGTGAGTCATACACTATAACTTTAATGGGGGACCCACTAGCCTTATGCTTTTCTATGATGCCGGGCACCCTTTTTAGGACTTTGTGATTGATAAAGCCTAAGTAGGCTTCAACGCCGTTAGGTATTTCATCTCCTTGTTCAATTTCGTAGGAAATATACTCGATGTTTATGGAGCTTGTTTGGGCTAGCTTGGAGGTTTTAACGTCATTGGTGGCGAGGATGGTGATTTGCACGCCTTTTGAGGCTAAACGCTTGGAGAATTGGAGCATTGGGTTCATGTGGCCTTGATATGGGTAAGGGATTGTCATAATGTGAGGTTTGTTTGCCAATGTTTGCTTCTCCATTGCTTTGGCTCTGTGTTTTCTTATGGTTCTCGACGAAGAGTTTTAGCAAGAAAGGAAGTATTTACAAGATAAGGGAGACAAGGTAAGGCAAAGGATAGCGAATGAGTGCTGATTAGAACCTTAGAGGAGTATGTATGTATGTATGTATTTTTTTTTAATACGGGCATTTAAATTCTTGTAACGTGTGACCTACATTCTAATGCTTGGAAAAATTTATGTACATGTGTTTCACATGCAGATTATAGTAATTCACTCTCTGAAACGATTCGGGCGACGACCAACTCACGCAAGTGTGCCGTAAAATCTATATCAAGAGGGGAGGTGAGTATTATTATGGTTATCTAGAGAGGTGTGACTGTATTTTACTCTAAAAATTAATTATATTTATTTATATTATAATAAACTCATTAAAATTAAAAAGTAATAGTAAATTTAATAGAATTTTTTATGACTATAGTTTCTTTATCTATATTAATAAAAAAATAGTATAAATTTTTATTATAAAATAGTTAATTTGACTATAAAAATTAAATTAAACCAATTTTTAAAAGAGGAAGACAGTATAAGAGGCCTAGAATTTGCCATGTACCCACCCCACCCTCCAGCAGTAACTCCTATTAGGCTTCTAGGTTACAAGCTGTCATCGGCAAAATGTCACCTTCCTTTTCTGTTTTCTTCCTCCCTCTTTTTGTTAAATTTTATATGCCCCCTAGTAAATGCAAGAGTTTTATTTTAGAAATTGATATCTTTACACAAAAATATAATATTTTTACATAAATCTCACTCATATAGCTGTTGAACTTATTTACTATTCATATAAAAATATCATATTTTTCTATAAAAGTATCAATTTTATTTCACTTTTTTTTCTCATTTTTAGTATCATTGTATTATCCTCTCTCTGTCCTCAAAATTTATTTCCTCTTAATTGTATTTGTTATTACTGTTATTTTATGATTATCGATCTGTCTCAATAATTTATTCTTTTTGGCCACGTCCTATAGGAATCATGAAAGAGCTGTAAGTCTGAAATAATACCGAAAATGAAAGGTTCAATTAACCGATATTCAAGAGCTAAAGTTGCTATCAGTAAATTTAGTTAGACATTTATAACATGTTGTAAATAGATTTCACTCATGTAAGTTGATTTTACATCATTTACCATTTGGGTATGGGAAAGTCACTTTCCCTCTTCACATAGTACGATCAAGATTGTTTTGCTATGATAAAGATTTTCAAGTGCATATAACTTTAAAAGCTAAAATCAACGAGCCCAGCATACACAAGAGACTTTAATAATTAACTAGTGAGCTCTAGCTTTAGTTGTTCCTTTCTTTCTCTGACAAGTTGCACCTTTTCTTTCTCTAACAAAATGATACAATAATTCAAGTTTAATAGCCCTCTTTCATAGGGTTGGGGGGCGGTCCGGTGCATTAATGACCGGTACCGTCCGGTACATTAGTGTTAAGTTTTTTTTTTTTTTATTTTTTAATCACAATTATCAGAAAAAAAAATAAAAAATAATAGAGCAAGTTTGAAAAAAAAAACTGTAAAAAAAAGTATTTTTTGTATCGAAAAAACACTGCAAACTGTTTACGGTGTTTTTTCAATACAGAAAATACTTTTTTTTACAGGTTTTTTTTCAAACTTGCTCTATTATTTTTTTTTTTTTTCTGATAATTGTGGTTTAAAAAAAAAAAAAAAAAACTTAATACTGTGCACCGGACGGTACCTGCACCGGACCGCCCCCCGATTGTCTTTCATAAGCCCGTAGAGGTCTAATTGTTCTAGGGTGGAAGTTAATTAAGTTCTATGTTTTCCTCACTAACCTTAACAATAGAAACTCAGTTCA
This sequence comes from Aralia elata, assembly GCA_034770075.1. Lineage (NCBI taxonomy): Eukaryota > Viridiplantae > Streptophyta > Magnoliopsida > Apiales > Araliaceae > Aralia > Aralia elata. The sequence goes on along the minus strand of CM068387.1, from coordinate 67,671,532 downwards.
TTCCAAAAAAAATGATTTACGTACCCTTTTTAAGCAACAAAAAAAAAAACTTATAGTAGAGCAGAAAGTATCAAATAAATATCAAATTTAATCATTTTCTTTGTTTAAATTAATAGATCTCACCTACGTACTTTTAAAGATAAAATAGTATTTTATATAATGTTTTAGTATACTTTAACCATCTTTTATACGATAATTATTTTTTATACCCAGGTCATCTTTTTATGGGGATGGAGAGTTATTTTATTTTATTTTATTTATGATCAAAGAATTTCTAATTTAAGAACCTCCAACAAACCTGAATATAACCCATCATGAACCGTAGAAGGCAACTCATCAATCTCCATCAACGGCACTGAGGGGAACAAAACTGTAGGCCCATCAAGAGGGAGCTTCAAGCTCCCATGCTCAACATGCAATTAACCGCACAAACAGCACAGGCCTGAGTGAATAATGGAGCAGCCTGTAGCAAAAGCTTATGGCGCAATTCTAAAGCCCAATGGAGAAGTGAATCATACACTAGGACTTTGACAGCGTACCCTTGGGTTTTTTGCTTCTCAATGAGGTCAGGTAAGGTCTTTAGGACTTTGAGTTTGATATATCCTAGGTAAGATTCAGTGCTGTTTGGTACCTCATTTTCTTCAAATTCGAACAAAATACTCAATATTGGTTGGGCTGGATTGGGCTTAGAGGAAACTTTAAGGCCCTTGGGAGCGACGAGTATGACCCATACGCCGGCTTTTGAGGCCAAACTCTGAGAGGAATATTGGATCATTGGGTTTATGCGACCTTCTGTTACCACTTACCATTTCCCAGCCTTGCCTTTTGAAGTTTATATATATATATATATATATATATATATATATATATATATATATATATATATATATATTCGGCTAAATACACTTCTTACATGAAGTTTCATTTAATTCATAATTTAGTCCCTAAATTAATTGGGCTTACACTTTTATTACATCAACTACGGAATTGGATACAATATCCCTCCAAATATTCATTCATTTTCTGGCTAAAATTAACCTCAATTTCTATCGTTGATTTCTGTGTTTGTAATAATTTGTTATAAAATGTAGATTAAAGGACAAGTTTACGACTTTTATACGCTACAGATCAATATTTTCCAATAATCCTTTCCATTTAAACTTCATTGTTGTTGGATCCATCAGCATCTGCCCAAGCAAATGAACTCCAAAAACTAAATGTTCCTCAATCCAAATCCATTCCTCCACCAAGTATATTTTCGATCTTCAATTGCTAACCGGATATAACATTGAAGTTATTTGAGGAAATAAACTTCAATTCAAAACCATAACTCTTTTCCAATAGATCACAACATTTCTTAACAGAATATTAGTCCTGTCCCAAATCCTATAGCCCTGCCTATGAATCCTATGTCCTAACTAATTAAGAGACTTAACCAACTAGCTAGAATATAGATATTTCAAATATAACCACCAAACATAATTCAAGTTCTAATGTAAACAATTATAATAAGACTAGCTTCTGGTAACAAAAAAAAGAAAAAAAAAGAAAAAGAAAAGAGCTAACCTCATTTTCAAGATCAACAAAAGTGTTGAAGAAGATCCAATCTGCCTTGTGTAGATGTGAAAATTGACTAGCCAAAAAAGCCGATGTACCCGGATACAACTCCATATAAAGATTAGAAGGCAGCTCCCTAATCTCAAGCTCCGGTAATGAAGGCAAGGATATCAGATCAGAACATTCCTTAAGAGGAGCCTTAATTTTCCCATGGTACACATGATAGTGTATCGCACAAACAGTACAAGCTTGAGTAAAATATTGTGCTACTTTTAGGCCAAGTCCGTGTCCCAAATCTATAGCCCATGGCATAAGGGAATCGTGCACTAGGACGTTCACGGGGTAGCCATTTTTGTTTTGCTTGTCCAAGATCATAGGCAAGTTTTCTGAGACCTTGCGTTTGATATGTTCTATGTACTCATCTACGCTTTGTGGATTTTGGCCTTCGTCATGTTCGTAGGAAATGTACTCAATGTTGATTATGTTGCTCGAGGCTTGGGATTCCATGGGTTTGATGGTGTTGGTGGTGGCAATTAGTGTGACTCGAAGGCCTTTTGAGGCTAAACGTTTGGAGAATTGCAGCATAGGATTAATGTGACCTTGAAAGGGCATAGAGATTACCATAATGTGGGGTTTCTTGATCAGTTCTTGTTTCTCCATTCCCATTTTTCTCACTGAAATGGAGGATTTCTATGTGGTATGAAGCAATAAGGTTTATAAAAAGAATGGGGCAAGTATAAACTGTTACCGGTAAAATCTGATTCTATTTAATTCACAGAAAGTCGATAAAGCTACCCAGTTAACAACATGATCTTTTCTTGAATGGAGAGCCTATATATAGATCGGGTAGTAGGAATTATAGTTTCTAGGTGAATTATGTTTTCTTGTATTGAAGTATATAAGAAAAGGATTTTCAACTTTTTATGTGTGTTTTTTTGGGTAGTGAGAATAATTTGTATTTAAAGATCCACATTTTTTTTTTATTTCTCTTGATTTTTTCTGTCATTTTGTTTCGTCGCCTTGTTAATTGCTAACATAACCGAGCGGTGGAATCATTGGGGAGGCTGAGGAGTAGAGGAGTGCCAGCTTTCTCATAACAGCGCCATTTAATAGGGTTTGATTTTCTTGTAGGGTATCTGTCAATCGGTTGACATTTTGCTCTACGAATCTAACCTTACTGAACATGATTTATTCCTCTTCTGTCTTATCTGTATCTGCTCCGTGAATGTTCTTGCACGAGAAGATACTAACTCGACAAGAAACAAATATTTGTATTGTACGTATCTATGTATGATATGGAGCATGGTCCCTTTTTCCGCCTACACAATGTCCAAAAAAGTTTGGCCCGTGATACTATATCATCTTTGTATGAGATGGGATTTGGAGCCTCATACTTCATTGATGCTGAGATAAGATTAGTTAGTCTCCTTAATGCACTTTGGCTCCATTTTTTTTTTTTTTTTTTTCTAATTAGGTCAACTAGTAGGCGAATTCAAAAAGAGTGTTGATGTTATTGCTCATATCCTATAGCAATAATTGCTCACCCATTATGTCAGAGTGACTAAACTACCACATATGTCTAAGCGAATCTGTTAACTAACTGGTTTTCCATTTATTAAGGGACCTTTAGTGTAGTGCTAACTGGAACGTGATTCGTTTCAGTTGATGACACAGATACGAGTACACGGTATGTCACATATAGTTACATCGCGACCGGTATACTATAGTATCTTTACATGAGTGGTTATAGTTACGAACTATCTTAAAATCTCTATGTAATTAATAAACCTAAGTTTTATAGAAGACGTTTAGTTGACTATTATGTTATAAATAATTTAGTAAAAATTAATTTTTATATAATTATAGGTAAAACAATAATAAAAAGTATTTGTATGTAAAAGTACTATATTTAGATACGTAAATATCAATAAAATACGTAGTTTCCTAAGTTAGTAAGACTATCTAGCAACTCTGATTTACTGTAATAGAGTTTTCATTTATTAACGGTCGTTTGCTTAGTTTAGCATAATTGGGTTTGCAAATATTAGAACCCTTCATAGATATATTTAATGATAGCAACAAAATAGACAAAATTAATACTTGTAGTGTTAAGAAATTACTAACCTCGTATTCAAGTTCATCAAAAGTGTTAAATAGAACACAATCCACTTTCTTCATATTCGAGAACTGGTCTGACTGCAGGCTCAACAATCCTTGATACGGGCCGATATCGTAGACGAAAGAAGGCAAATCTTTGATCTCCAACAATGGCATTAAGGGCAATGACACATAATTAGACCCTTCATAAGGAATCCTCAATTTCCCTTGATGAATACTGTAATATATGGCACAAACAGCACAAGATTGAGTGAAAAATGAAACCCCTTGTATTCCAAGCTTGTGGGCTATATCTAAAGCCCATGGCATTAGTGAATCATACACCAGGACTTTTATAGGGTGGCCATTAGTCTTTTGCTTGGTAATGATATCGGGCAAACTTTTCGAGACGCTGAGCTTGAAAAGGGCAATAGAGTCATCAATGGTGTTGGGAGTTTTACCTTCTGAAGGGTCCATAGAAATGTGTTCAATGTTTATGGAATTGGCTAATTGGGGATGCATGTTAATGGCGGTTGTGGTAACAATTGTGACCCTTATGCCTCTAGATACTAAGCGTTTGGAGAATTGTACCAGTGGGTTCATATGACCCTGTAACGGGAAAGAAATGGCCATAATATGAGGTTTACTGGTTAGTTCTTGTTTCTCCATCGCTATTTCTCCCTCTCTGGCTCTCTCTAATCAGCATGAGGGGGATGAGGTAATGTATATATGTATAGGTTGTAACTGGCGACCAAATCTTACACCATCCATTTCAAGATTTGACCTTCCAAATTTTAAAAAAGATGGGATTTTGCACAATAATGTGTTTTAACTACCGCAACACAGTCTTGCAAAAGAGAAGGCAGTATGATCTTGTAATGTAATTATTTATGGGGCTAAGGTTTAATTTGAAGGGATATAAAATGAGTGGTGAGGCCGCTTAGAAAAAATGAAATTGGCAGCTTCACAAGTTTGTTAAAAGAGAAGAAATGTTAGCCGTTAGGTACCATGGATATATACATTAATTATATATTTTAATATTTCTATTTTTATGAATTTATATGTATATTTTATTTAATTAATATATTTTATTTTGTTTTGTAGGATTTATCTTGTTTATCTTGGTGAATAACTAAAAGATAATTGTTTTTTTTAAAGATAACATGGAACTCTTAGAAGACTGTCAAGAAAATATTGAAGTCAACTTGGAGATAAAGAGATAAAAGAAAAAAGCAATACCAAATTCAATGTATCCTAGATTATGTTACCATTTATTTTTTCCTATAAATAAGTCTCTTATCTTAGAAAAAGGAAGTTACATTATTAAAAAAAAAAAGAAAAAGAAAAAAAAGAGTTACATTTTTATTTTCTTTTTCCTTCAATACTTCCGGTTGGACAAGGATGGAGCCGTAGCTTTTTCTTTTCCGAATGCTTATAAATTCTAAGTTTCTTTTATGATTGTTTAAGTGTAGTGGTAGTTTTAAACTTTTAATATTATTTCCTTTCCTTTGAATTGATTTAGCAGTATCAATAAATAGTTTTCTTATTCAACGTCCTGTATTAGATAGTTCATGTTTAATTAATATCGTTTAATCTTATAATTTTTAATTGTTACTTCTTTGTTCACATAAATAGGAATAATATTAATATTCTTCTCTTTTAATTCATATTGATTCAATGGCTAACTAAATTTTTAATACCTGGGATGATGATAAAATTATTACATATTAATATTTTCTTTTCGTTCCGATATTAATTAATGTCTAATTGTTTACACCTTCATTTTTACCTTTGAGCAAAATTCGTTGTGATTATTATATTAATTACAAGGTTTTGATATGTTATAGTTAATCTGTGAATTTTTCATAAGTTATGCTTGCCCATACTAATTATATGAATCGCTATTTTTTTTTAAAAAAAAAAAAACTAAATAAGGGATTAATTCGAAAAAGAAGAACTTAATTATTATGTTAGTATTTAGTTGATTCGGATTTTTAGGTAATTTTTTCCATTACTGTTTTCATTATTAATTTTTAATTTGCATTATTAGTTAATTAATCATCTCCATCATTTTTTATTTCTAATTTGTCTGGAATATAAATTAAGGATTTGATAGTTAATCTAGTCTCTGTGGTTCGACATGTGAAAGGTCTAAATTATTCTACTATTTTGATAATAACAAAATAAGAATTAAAAGTTTTTAGAAAAACTAATTGTCGCATTCATGCATTCACTCGCGTTGAGCACATCCTGTTTAGGTTATTTATTTATTTTTATTATTATTTTCATCAATTATAAACTCTCGTGATTGTTGGAGGAAAGAGGTGCGTTCAATTTCTTCTTTCATAATTCACATAGTTTTATGACACTTTATTTGTTTATAGTTTTTTCATTTTATTTGTATATTCTCGTTTGTAATTTAATTTAAGGGCACAACCCATAACAAAATAAGGTGGGAATTTCATCACATTTCTTTGGCCCACAAATAACCCAACTTGCATTTTGCATAACCTTGACTTAATAAAATCAAGTAAAGGTTGACTCATAGGAATTTCAAGCTCAATTAGGACAAGGGACTCCAAGATGAGGCTAAATTTTAAATTAATCAAACTATTGGTGTCTAGACAAGTGGTTCAAAAGGCAAACGCCTCAAGAACTTGTGGTTATTCAATTAGTCATCGTAGAGACTCTCGCTGTTCTTACACTTACCTGGTTAGTGATTGATTAATTTTGAATTTGGTAGATCTTAAGGTGTAACTTGGAACAGTTAGGAGTTGTTTAGATTTTATTTAGGTTAACAGTATAATTAGGATTTTTTATTTTATTTTATTTATTTATATTTTTTGTGTGACTTCCGTGGTTAGTTGTTTATTTGTTTTGTGATTTGCGGAAAGATGGACTTTTATTGTAGTTAGAATAATAATTTTGCTTAGAATCAAGAACCTTATGAAAATTTTAATGCACACTAAGTAAATCAATTTTTTCCAACTTATGAAAATTCTTATTTAAGTTTATATTCATATTCGGATCTAGAACCTCAATATCCACAAGAATTTTCAAGTGAAGAAGAGGAAAGATTCAGTACATTAGAGAAAACTATGAAAGTTTTAATGGAAACTCAACTTAATTTCATTCAAATCACGAATCAAGCTATATCTTATCTAGAAATTCAAATGAGTCAGTTAGCCACCATAATAAATGAACAAGAGGTATGTGAATTTTTTAATGACTCTAAGGTTAATTTTAAAAATCACGATGACTGTGAAAATGATGAAAAAAAATAAAAAATATGGATTTAATTCTACACACTTTGAGTTAAACCAATCTAAGGAGTTAACCAATTCTGAGTTGATTGATCATGTCACATTTGATGAATCTTCTGAAAACGTCTATAAGCTAAAACTCCATATCCCAAAAGACTTATTCCTAAAAATCCACGTACATAGTGATTTTTTAGATCAACTCATTGAATTAAACATGATCCAAGAATTGTCCATGACCGAGAAAATAATTAAAAATAGACTTTTGATTGAAGATGATCCAATTGACTATTTTTTAAATCACTTTGATCAAAATTGAGATGAATCTGAATATTTAGATAAGGTCAATGAGCTGTTGAGATCCACTACAAATAAGTCAACAAAATGGGAACATACATTTGAACCAATTCTTCCATCTTTTGAACATGTTAGTGAGAGTTTGTTTGAGGTAGACTTTAAGCATACACGTGATAGAAATTCTGACTATTTTCAATTTCCTAGACCTCCTAACAATCATGAAAAGTTCACACCTACTTGCCTATTTGTATCATTCATTTATAGTCGCATGCCTTTTAAATTATTTAAAATTAGTAGGTATGTACATTTGTTTTCTTTCTCACTACATTTTTTACAGTACAATGCCCCCACATACAAGATATAATTCTTTTAATTCTTTATTATCTATTTTTCATTTGCATACATTGAGGACAATGCATAATTTAGGTATGGAGGGAGTTTGTATTATAGTATTACATTTTTTTTCTTTTTAGGAAAAAATTTAAGAATTCCTTTAAAAAAAATTAAAAATTTTGTTTGACTTTTTATGAGTTGGATTAATTCTAATAAGTGTCCGTGGAGCAAATTTTTTAAGTAAGATTGAAAGATTAAGACTCTTGAACTCTTGATAAGATACGAAATCTTAGTTCGAAACGTCATCTGGAATAAAATTGGTTAATATGCATTTTTATACTACACATTTGCTCTAATTCTTAGTTGTGGAATATAAACCTATGAGTCAAGTAATTTCATTAAGAAAAAAAAAATGAAAAAAACGACTTAAAATAGAATAAATAAATAATTGTTTCAATGTCCATTGAATGAAATAACTCGGTATCCAAGCCTCAGGAAGCATCGATATTCACGCTGAAAAGTGTGATGAATATAAGCAGCTTGACTAGTCTAATTTTGTAACCTTTGTTACTCGAGTTAGTAAGCCCTTAGAGGTGTCTCTACACCTAGTGCCCTAAAGCCAACAGGTTTGGAAGACATTGGTTAAACACTCGTTACATGGGTAACTGTGACAAGCCTAAGAAAAAAAAAGAGGCATTGCACAAGTCAAGAATGAAAAAAAAAAGAAAAAAGAAAAAAATGAGTTTGTTTGATTTTCATGGTAAAAAACCCTACTAAGAGTTATATCACATACACAATACATACATCACATGAAATTAATTTAATGAAGGATGGTGTCTGGAATGAAGATAGAGTATTTCTGATAATGTGAAAGTGTGCTTTTGAATTTAATTTTGCTTATGTGTAATGCCCATAGATATTTAGTAGTTTTCTTTCAATTTTATAATTTGCTGAACCTAAAAATATTTTACTTTTAATTTTGAATTTTGTGGGTATATTCACTGCAAATCCTCATGAGACATAACTCGTCCACTTGGGATAACTTTGAGGTTTAAAGGCTTGTTGGACATGCTAAGTGCAATCGTGCTTCTTACGAAAATGGGGTAGTTCTAATTTTCTTTTCTTTTCTTTTATTTTACTCGAGGACGAATAAGAGCTATGTGTGAGGGTATTTGATATACACATTAATATACATTTTAATATTCCCATTTTTATGAATTTATATGTATATTTTATTTAACTAATACATTTTATTTTGTTTTGTAGGATTTATTTAGTTTATCTTAGTAAATAAGTAAAAGATAATTGTTTCAGTTTTTAAAGATAACATGGGACTCTTAGAGGACCGTCAAAAAGAGGTTGAAGTCAACTTGGAGATAAATAGATAAAAGAAAAAATGAATACCAAATTCAATGTATCCTAGATTATGTTACAATTTTTTTTTCCTATAAATAGATCTCTTATTTTAGAGAAATGAGGTTACATTTTTATTTCCTTTTTCCTTCAATACTTCTGGTTGGACAAGGAGGGAGTCGTGTCTTTTTCTTTTCCGAATGCTTATAACTTTCAAGTTCCTTTTATGATTGTTTAAGTGCAGTAGTACTTTTAAACTTTTAATATTATTTCCTTTTCTTTGAATTGGCTTAGCAGTATCAATAAATAGTTTTCTTATTTAACGTCCTGTATTAGATAGTTCATGTTTAATTAATATCGTTTAATCTTTAAATTTTTAATTGTTACTTCTTTGTTCACATAAATAGGAATAATATTAATAATCTTCTCTTTTAATTCATATTGATTCAATGGCTAACTAAATTTTTAATACCTAGGATGATGATGAAACTAGGTATTACATATTAATATTTTCTTTTTGTTCTGATATTAATTAATGTCTAATTGTTTACACCTTCATTTTTACCTTTGAGCAAAATTCGTTGTGATTATTATATTAATTATGAGGTTTTGATAAATTATAGCTAATCTGTGAATTTTTCATAACTTATGTTTGCCCATATTAATTATATGAATCATTATTTTTAAAGAGAAGGAAAAACTAAATTAGGAATTAATTTGAAAAAAAAAACTTAATTATTATTTTAGTATTTAGTGGATTCAGATTTCTAGGTAATTTTTCTTATTACTAGTTTTCACTATTAATTTTTAATTTTCATTATTAGTTAATTAATCATCTCCACCATTTTTTATTTCTAATTTACCTGGATTTTAAATTAAGGATTTGATAGTTAATCTAGTCTTTGTGGTTCGACTTGTGTTTGTCAAATCTACAATAGTAGTGCACTTGCAGTACATAATTTTAACACATTAACCATCAAGTGGAAACTAAATAAATTGATAATGGTCACATCATTGATGTCTTTTTGCCTGATTTAGTGTCTTCCAATAATTTTCTATTGTTGACTTATCATGTAGTTCATATGACTAATTAATAACTTTGATCGTTGATGAGTGGGTATTTTACCCACTAATTAGGTATTTTTAGACTTAATATTTTGTGTGTTTTAAAGTATTTTAGGACATTTTAATTGTTTAAGTTGGATTTTGTAGGAAAATGCGGCTGACTAGGCGAATCGGGCAATTTTGGGTAAGGAGTGGCAGTTTCGTAAATAAGCTGAAGTTGAAAGCTGGGGCTTTCAGTTTGTGAAGGATTTGAAAGCTGGGGCTTTGGGACGCAGAAAGTTATGAAGATTCTTTCCAACTGGATGAAGGATTGAGGAGTTCTAATTATTTTTGGAGGCTCTAAACCTAATTTTGAGAATGGAACTGCAAGTATAAAAGGGAGATGAGCTTCTAACAAAAAAAGAGCTTTTGATTTTCAGAGATTTGAACTTGGAGATCAAGGATTCAAGGGAAGCTCACAAGGAATTCAGACTGGAGACGTGAAGGCGGAAGAAGACTTTGACAGAGTTTTCCTTAATCCTTATTTTTCAGTTTGTAATTAATTGTGATGACTTATTTTGGATATTTGGTTTTTAATTCTAGCATGAACTAAATTTATAAGTAAGGCTACAATTGAACCATTATTGATTATGGATTAATTATTTATTTGATTCCAATTATTATTTTATTATTGAGTTGTCTATCATATCTGTGTTAATTAATTAATTGTCTGATCAACAATTAGTGGGATACTCTAGGTGAATTCGGGAGATGAAATCTAGGGTTAGATCTTGATATGATAGCATGTATTCTTGATTATTTGCATGAGATAAATAATTGGGGTTGTGAAGTGAATAGGGTTATCTCTTCGCTGCATGTAACTTATGGGAATTGGTTCGTAATAAATTTAACTCTATTGTTTTGCATAGGAATATCGCATAATTAATGGAGTTAGATAAATTTATTTGATCACTTGAAAAAAGGCTTATAAATAAAGTAGAATTCCTGTTAACAACTCGAATGAATTTAATAATTGGATAGATTTGTTACATTGATTCATATGACATAATTGGGGATATTGTAGTCTTAAGCTTTAATCATTTGAAATTCAATTCTTAGTAGTTAGTAATTAGATTAATATTGACTATAAGATTAATATTGACTTTCTAAAAGTCAATTTCAAATATTTTTAAATTCAAAATTAACATGAATTTATTTAGTTTATATAAATACAATTATGAATATCATAAATTATTTAAAAAGTACTACTAGTTATAAGATTTATTATTTTTAAATCTTAAATAAATTATGTCCATTTTAAATTTGAAAATATCTCAAATTGACTCTTAAAAAGTCAATACTGATCTCATAATTCGGAACGAACAGAATATAATTTTGTACTGTAGAACATATATTTTGCCTCCAGAAACAAAAATTAATTCCTAAGCGTTGAGTTTTTGTAATGCCCGTGAATTTTAAACGTCATTATTAATTAAATATATAATTTAATTTTAATGAGTTACCTTTGTGTTCTTATTTAAACCTTTGGGTGTATTGGTGGATTATGTGACTATATGATTTATTGATCTAATTTGTGTTAAGGGAGTCACTAGTAGTATATTTAAACTAGTGAGCAAACCCTAAGGCTTTATATCCATAAAATTGGCAAAGTATTTACTAAATTAAATATTTAAGTAAATTGAATATAGTTAGTAAATAAAATGTGTGAGTTAATTAATGAAAGTAGTTATTAATGAGATTATTATCAAATTGAATAATAATATTAATAGTCAATTTAGTAATTTATTTACTAAGTAACTAAGTTATTTAATTAATGGACTAAGACCAATCATTTATTTGACCATGGATGCAGTAGTTAATAATGTGACAAATTAATTAATCAATCATTGGGTTAAATTAAATGATCTAATATTGAATTAAATAGATTTGATTTTATTAGCCCAATCATTTAATTTTAAAGCCCAATGTGTATTTAATGTGTAGTCCAAAGCCTAGCCCACTTGGTAATTTAAAGGTGTAAAATTAAATGATTAATTATAGCATGTTGGGGACAACATTTTTGGGACAAACCCCTAGCATTTTCGGTAATGAGAGAGAGAGAGTGAGACCAAGTTGCTTTTCAAAATTTATTTTATTTAATTAACTAGCTTGTGTTGGAGGTTGTGTGCTAGCATTGATGGTGTAGCCTCCTAAGTTGTCAATTAGCCACCCTAGTGACACAAGGCTACTCACTAGCTCCATGATGACAAAAAGTAGAGGGTTCTTGCTATTATTTAATTAGTAAGCCTTTTATCCAAGGGACAACAAAGATATGAGGGATATTAGTAACTCTTACATTAAGTCTACACACTAGCTTAATTATGGTAAAATGTATAGGATTTGATGGGTTAAGCCTATAATGTCACATCGCTACCCTACATCAAGTCTATACATTAGCTTAATGATGGTAAAATGTATACTTACATTTCCTATATGTAATATTATTGTAAGTATACCTCCTTTGGTTAGTCATTTGAGAGAGAACACTTGTATTTTATTTCCTTCATCTCCTAAGAGAGTTGAAAGTATTTGAGAGCAAAAATATTTTGAGTCACCAAGTTGGTGAAGGAGTTCTAGCTAGTTCATGTCCTCTTTCATAACAAACTTTGGAAAGAAGAGGAGAATAGCCATTAAATCTAGGTATAAATCTTCATTCTTTTAAACCCTAGTTTTCTTGTTGATATTAAATGGCTAACAGTTATTAGTAGTTGTCACTATTGTGTTAGGATTTTTAATGCTTGTTGTTTAGTGTTTGTGGAAGAAATGGAGTATTTATAAATCTAGGTTTTATCTTGTTAGATCTATATTATTTTAAGAGCATGCTTAACGAATATGGTTTTAAATCTAAGTACAAGATATAATGATCTTGTATGCTTTATTGATACCATTTTAAGTTCATGATGCTTGAGGCATGTTTTGGTGGATTTTGTATGCTAAAACATGTGTGTAACATTGTTTATTCTAGTACAATAATTATTGATGAAAAATATTAATTTAAATCATGGGTATTTGATTGTTAATATTATTTATTGTTGCTAAGTTATGGGTAAATTAACTAGGAATTTATTGGGGAGTTTAAAGCTTGCTTGAGGGTATAAATATTCATTTAGGATGGTAATTATTGTTAATTACTATTAAATAATGATTAAGGGTAAATAAGATTATTAATTTGAGCGTTTATTATTTGATTAACTTTAAATAATAAATAAACCTAATTAGTTGTTATTCATTATTAAATAATAACTAAAGATAATCCTTACTTACTGTTTAAATTATTTATTATTAGATTAACTTTAAATAAGTAATAAACCTAATTAGTTATTATAAATAATAACTAAAGATAATTATTACTTATTATTAGTGACGGTTAAGTAGAAATTTAATGAAGTTAGAATTAATTATTTATTATTTAATATTAAATAATAAACAAAGGTAATAAATAATTGATTGTTATTTAATCTTAAATAATAATTAAAGACAATTAATATTAATAATGTGATTATTTATTATTTAATTAATAATTAAATAATAAGTAAACCTAATTTGTTATTATATAGATAATAACTAAAGATAATTAATTGATTTCCATTTAATTAATATTAAATAGTAATCAAATGAGAAATGATTCTCAATAATATATTTTTGTGTCATTTTAATCCACCATAAACTTATCTAAAAAATTATGATTGAAGGTATTAGTAATAGCAGTTTGAATCCTTATATACATATTAAACTATCTTACATGTTATGATGTGAGACTGAGATGTTAACTTATATATAGTACAAAACTATGAGTTAAGTTTATAGATCACATGATGAAGTGTGGGAAAAGGGTTTCTCAGTTCTTTGTTAAATTTCAAGACATTGTAGTTGTACTTTATCATAATGCAATTGATTTTTTCCCACATTTTATGTACATGATATTTAAGTTGAACATAAACTTGTACATAACTATAAATATTTAAAGGTATGTATTATTACAAGTTGAATGGTTCACTTACATGAGCAATTAATATTTAGTCTTACTATGTATGATGACAAATTTATATCGTTTGTAAATACCGAGACATATATAGATTCGTGGAATATTTATCGTTTAAAATTTCATGCGAGTCGTAATCCAACTTTGTAATATATTTTCAACGTATAAACATTTTTCATTATTTTTTGCATTTAAGATAGCGAACACAGATGCAACCTTTTTTTCCCGCGATTTAGAAAGTGATCAATTGTCGCTTAATATTGAACCTAAATGATACATTTATACGTTATTATTGTTAAAGTCAATATGAAGTTAATTGTAACCAACGGAAAATGAAACAACATAATCTATTTTTGTTGAATGAGAAGCAAGTAATTTGAAAGTCAAATTAATTCTACCATTAAAATGAAGCACTTGCTTCTATTAATGAGAAATTTATTAACTAACCTCATATTCAAGCTTGTCAAAACTATTGAAGGATACCCAACCTGCTTTCTTAAGATAAATAAATTGATTCTTAAGCATCTCCAATAAAGCTGGATATGATCCATCATGGGCCGTTGAAGGTATATCATTGATCCCCATCAACGGCATTGAGGGCAATGAAACCATAGGCCCATCAAGAGGCAGCTTCAAGCTCCCTTGCTGAACATGGGAACAAACCCCACAAACAGCACAACTGAGTAAAGAATTAAGCCCCTTATAGCCCAAATTTATGGCCCAACTCTAAAGCCCAATGAAAAAGTGAATCATACACTAGAACTTTGACAAGGTACCCATTAGCTTTTGGCTTCTCAATGAGGCCATGCAAGGTTTTTAGGACTTTGAGCTTGATAAAACCCAAGATTCAACATTGTATAGAACGTCATTTTCTTCAAATTCATAGGAAATGTACTCAATGTTGTTTAGACTGGTTTGAGCTAGGTTGAAACTTTTAATGGCGATAGTAGTGGCGACAACGACGGTGATGCGCACGCCTTTCGAGGCGAAAGGTTTGGCGAATTGAAGCATTGGGTTCAATGTGGCCTTGGGCTGGGTAGGAGATTAACATTAGGGTTCTTTACATAAGTATACAAAAATTAGTAAAAATTACAAGAATAGTGCACTAACAAAATAATTACAGAAAGAGTGCAACAAGAATAAACCCATTAAATTATTATCCCTTAAATTAAGGAGAACTATAACCACCCTATTTACTCCTCTCTATTTAATGGCACCTTCCCCCACCGCCTCCTCCCTCCCCCTCCTTCCGCCTCCCTCCCTCCTCCCGCCTCCGCCTCCCTTCCCCCACCGCCTCCCTCCATCGCCTCCTTCCTCCCCCCCTCCTTCCTCTCGCCTTCCTTCCCCCTCTCCCCCCCGCCTCCCTCTCCCCCCCGCCTCCCTCCCCCGCCATGGTGGCGTCAATGGAGTCTTCAAGTTCATAGTGGCGTTAATGGAGTCTTCACATGTCAAGGTAACCAATCCTTCATACCAAGGTAACCAAACCTTCATACCAAGGTAACCAATCCACCTCTACAACTGCAGTTTTTTTATAGTGCAGTTGGTAACCAAACATTCATACCAAGGTAACCAAACCTTCATACCAAAGTAATCAATCCACCTTTGGTTACTTAGGTTTAAATTAATGGGTTGAAATGGATTTGGGTGTGTTTCAGATTTATGGTTACTAATTAGATTAATTTTGGTTACTGTATAATGTTGAGTTGGTAACCATTCATAATATTGGTTACCTTGGTATAAAGGTTTAATTACCTTGGTATGAATGTTTGGTTACCTTACTATGAATGTTTGGTTACCTTGCTATGAATGTTTGGCTACCAACTGCAATATGAAAAAATTATGGTTACTGATTAGATTAATTTTGGTTACTGTATAATGTTGAGTTGGTAACCATTCATAATATTGGTTACCTTGGTATAAAGTTTTAATTACCTTAGTATGAATGTTTGGATACCTTGCTATGAATGTTTGGTTACCTTGCTATGAAGGTTTGGTTACCTTGCGGCGGGTGGGAGGGAGGCGGAGGGAGGGGGCGAGAGGGAGAGAGGGGGCTAGGGCGGAGGGGCGGGGGCGGCGGGGAGAGGTGGGAGGGAGGGAGGGGAGAGAGAGAATGGGTATTTTAGTTTTTTAAAAAAACTGATATGGAAACTAAATTAAAGGGATAGAATGGAGGAGAGAGAAAGCGATATTATCCCCTAAATTAAGGAATCCTAATTGCACTAATATTGTAAATAAATATGGAAAAGTGTATTATTTTTGTAATTATTTTATCTATGCACTATTATTGTAATTATTTCTAAAAATGTACTACTAAATGTAAATGTCCCTTAACATTATGTGAATTTTGCTAGCATGTTTCTCCATTGTTGTTGATAAAGAGTTTAGGGAGAAAGGAATAGCTCAAGTATAAGAAAGGGTAATATTTATGAAGAAAAGGGTAGTGAAAAAGAGATGAATGCAAGGTTCTGTGGAGTAGTTTTCAAGAAATGGGAGGATTATTCAACTTCTTGAAAAGTGTGAACCATGCAGCATAGGACTTTGTTTAACAGCTAAAGTTGGGTTTAATGTAAAATTTAGTGATTGCTAAAATCAATATCTCATGGGGTATATGATACTATTATACTTACAATATAACTAATGTTTATGTTATCAGAAAAATATATATGAATGATACTTTTACATTTATTTCAGCGACATATATTTTAAATATTTAATAATACTTATTATTTTGGTAAGATAATTATTCTTTCTATTCAAGTTTACTTATACTAGTTTGAAAATACATGTCTATTAAAAAAAATTATCTCCAAATTACCTATCTTAATTACTCTATAATCATATTTTTTGTTTTAACTAATCTCTTAAATTTTTCTTGAAATAATACAATAGAGGAAAAAAAGAGAAAGGATAAAAAAGGAGTATAGTTCTACTTCTAATTTCAAAGTTAATAGTGCTACTTTTTTTAATGCATATCATTTAGTTTTCAATATTTTTTTATAAAGTTAAATAAAGGTAATATTTAAAAAATAAGATCAAAATAATATTGAAATGGAAATAAGACAAATAAATTAGAATAAACAAAAAAATATATATTAAGATAAGTAAACCTGGAAGGAGTATTAATTTGTCATCATCAACAACCATTTTGATTATCTTTATGAGATCCCAACTATCAATAAAAAACCAATAAAATAGTGTAGAGAGGGGTATATGTATATATATATACACACACACACACACACACACACACACACACGGAGCCGTTCAAAAACGGGCTCGTCCGTTAACGAACGAGTCCGTTCCTGAACCGGACTCTCTCTCTCTCTCTACACACACACACACACACATATATATATATATATATATATATATATGACGGTAATTAGACCTAACACAGAGCGCCTATGGAACGGTCGACTCGGTGGAAATAACCACATGTTCGTTGTCTAGATACAATGAACATGTGTTGATTGTCAAGCTCTTAATTCTCTCTAATAATGTTATGGGAGTTACATATTATATATAGGAGTTACAAAAAGTGTAATCATGTGTTTTAATTTAGGAGTTACAAATCTCATAATTACCTTCATGATCTATATAATATGTGGGACTTTCCTTTTTGAGGAACATAATAAAGAAGCTGATAATTTCTCCAGAAAAGTTAGAGAGCAAAGAGAGAGTTTTACATAGCCATCAGTACAAGAAAATTGGCCAACAGCGACCAATTATTTCAGCGACCGCAACATCCGGTCACTATTGTTCTTACCACGACCGATATTAGCGACCGCTAGTAAATTTGGTCGCTAGTTATTATTAACGACCACCTGCGGTCGCTGATTAGTCGCTGATCCAAATTTTTCGCCCAAAAATTTTGGCGCAAGTCTTGGCGGGCGAAATAATTGCGACCATTTGGTAACAGCGACCGCACTCGGTCGCCACGTCAATTAAAATC
The DNA here is from genome assembly GCA_034770075.1 of Aralia elata. NCBI lineage: Eukaryota > Viridiplantae > Streptophyta > Magnoliopsida > Apiales > Araliaceae > Aralia > Aralia elata. The sequence goes on along the minus strand of CM068387.1, from coordinate 67,653,597 downwards.
AGCGACCGCGTGCGGTCGTTGATCCTATCTAATCTCAGTCAGTCGAACAGAACCAGGCATAACAGAAGAAGAAAAATAAAAATAAAAGAGGGAAGATGGAAGAGAGAAGAGGGGGAGAAGAGAGCCCGCCGCCCCATCCACCCACGCCGCCGCCCCACCCACCCACCCACACGCCGTCGCCCCACCCAAGTCGTCTACGCCACCCCGTCTCTGATTACAGGTATGACTGTGGGTCTTTATTTTTCCAAATTAAATAGCTTTATATCCAAATTGAATAGTGGTTGTTCTTCCATACATGCACTTTATGAAATACTATTTTGCATATTTGATTGCTCGACTAATTATATAGGAATGCAATTGTTGGTATTAGTATACATTACTCTTGTTGGTTCATTATTAGATGATAATTCTGTTAATAGGAAAATATCTGTAGTATTTAACATGGGTTGTTTATTATTGATCAACGAATAAAGTGCAATTTGAAAACTACAGATATTTTCAATTCTATATATGGTGACAAAAACATGTAGATTTATTTGTAATACATGTTTTATATCTCCCATTTGAATAGCTCACCTGGTGATGTCCTAAGGTGATTGTGCATTCTCATATTAGAGTCATATATATATTGCTAAAAGATGGCAAGTATTTTATAATTTGTTTTGTGTATTACCTCCAATATCTAAACACTATTAATATTATCAGTTCAAAGTATAATCATCAATTCATCATACTGTAAAGTTGTAAATAGAACATGCTAAATATCTACATATAAAGAGAGAGAGAGAGAAAAAATATTCTCCCTATATAGGAGAATTGTTCATTGATAGAAGAACTTTACAAACTGTGAAATTTACCTGGAACTTTACAAACTGTGATAGAAGAACTTTTGGCTGATAATTTTATTATAGCATTTCTTCCTGGAATCCTTCCTATTGTTCTATGGCAGTTCTTCTCTGTGGCATAAGACTTAAGTTTAGAGACAGACATGGTTGTGAGAATCAACAAGCAAACGAGAGCCAAGTATGAGACTACAATTGTCAGCGTTATTTTGTGGCAAAATTTATTAGTAATGATAGAATTATATAATGAAATTATAATGGCAACTTGAAGATATAGACATAATGAACAGCTACCTTTAAATCTCTACCTTTGATAGAATTATATAATGGAATAATTTATCTACAAGGAGACATAGGATATTCTCCTTTATACTGCAAGGAGACATAGAAAATATACTCCCTTGTTCCTCCAAAGATGTCAAAAATACATATCTTACACAAATTAATACAAAATAAAGTAGAGAAAAGTGTATAAAATGAATTATAGCTATATTCAAAATGGATTACATGCAAGAATACGAATTAGCTATAGTATAATTTGTTAATTAATTACAATATAATTCATACAAGTAATAACTTAACAAATTTTTATTACTTAACAAGTATGGACACTAATTGTGGAGTATACTAATTGTGGATAACTAATATGTCATAAACTAAGTATACTAATACTAGGCAGTTCATAAGCTATATCAGAATACTCAACAATTAGTTTTTTGGGTGTTTATTTCTTAAAGCTTTAGCATCCATTCATTATTATTTTGGTCTTATTATATTTGAATTTGTATATGCATGTTGGGTTGTGTCTTGGGTGCCTACAAATGGCTATATATGCATGCCCTCGTGCATGTGGATAGTCCATATTATAGGGAAGACTCTGGCAAAAATTTTTCGTTGGTCGGATAACTGAATAGAGGCGTATATTGATGTAGACTTGTCCCAATGCATATGTAGACCATACATGATGCTATGATTCATATTCCACCCCTAGCAATCTATTATCTTTAGGATGGTGCATATGTTAGTTAAAATATGTAGGATGACATAGGACTATACTAACGAATAATTTAAGATGCACAACAATATATCATGCATTTGGCTAGTCGATCTCATATTGTGTACATTTATATTGGTATGTATCCTCATTCCACTCCCGAATAAATATTTATAATGCACAATCTTGTCATATATGTACATATACATCTATATGTATTTGTAAGCATCATAAATGACATTAGGCTGAATTAGAAATTTCTAACAAGGGGAATACAATAATTCTTGTCTACCGTGGTTTCATGGATCTCAATGCAGACCGTAGTTGGATGAGACGACGAAAGTCAAGTGCTCAGATTGGTGCTACAGCTGAATTTAAAACTGGTTGCAAGGTGTTTTTGGATTATGTTTATAGTCACCCAGAATGTTTGAATGGTCAGAACAAGATAAGATGCCCTTAATGAACGAGTGCTATCCTGAAGGCACTCTGCGTCCCCAGATTGATCAGGAGCTATGGGAGAGGGTGTCAGTCGTGAAGAAGAACTATGTCAAAGGCCAAGAACAAAGACGACGCCCTACCATCAACGGCACAGGCAGTTCTGCTACCCAATCGACACAGTCATCGGGTCATCCAGCCATTCATACTCCCGCTAACTGTGTTAGGGCGATATGTCAAGATCGAGATCTTCTTCGTATACTGGGCGGTCATCTACAGTCTTTGAGTCCTGATGAGTTGGTTGAGGCAGTGGCAGCAGCAGCACAGCAGCAGCAGGATGGCGACGAGGTAATCTTAGTTCTTATTACAATCAAATAAGTCACTAACTTAAATACATAAATATTATAACAGCTACCAGTATCAACAAATGTAACATGTTTTCTTCTTTTGTCTACAGGGTCATACTAATTTGGACGATGATGCATGAAGACTTAGCTAGCTAGTTATACTTCAAATACCCTGTCTGTGATTATGAATGTTTGGACATTTGTATGTTAATTAAAGTTTAAAGACTACATTTATATAAAGTTTTTAGTTCTCTTTGGTTTATGAATGTTTTTATAGTTTATATTGTGTTGGTTTTTGTGTTTGCATATGGATGGATGTTAATATATACTATTGTGCATGTGTGGGGTATAAATATATTAATATGGATGTTTATATAAACTGTTGTGTATTGGGAGCAGGTACAAAATTGGCCATTTTTTTTAAACCAGGTATCAGCGACCGCATGCGGTCGCTAATATCAATTCTCAAAACTACCACATGTTCCTCCCATTCAACATATCAGCGACCGATGTCGGTCGCTGATTTCGATCGCTACTAGTCTGACACCAAATTGTCACGTGTTCCATGTCATAACTAAGGCTAACTCAACTCAGCGACTGATACGGTCGCTATTCTCAGTCGCTGATAATGCGATTGCTAATGGTGGTCGCTATTGTCCTCCTAGCGACCAGATTATATGCGACCATTATCAAAGACCGTATGCGGTCGCTGATACCCATCTACGACCATATACGGTCGCGGATAGGCAGTCGTTGATAGTCCCTTTTGTTGTAGTGCATTAACAATCATTCGTGAAGCTTGAAAAGATTGACACTTCTTGGACCGTGAAACTTGTACCCGGTACTCGTGATAACATAGTCCAGATCTTCACTAGAAGTTCGTGGATTGCTGGTTCGGAGAGCATGTGATTCATATCCACTGCGAATATGCTCTATTCTATTATATTGGTATCAGAGTTTAATTTGAGTTGCTAGAATTCGTGCTTTACATGTTGTTCATGATGCTATATATGCATTTCATGTTTTCTTAATAGCTTAATTAGCTTGTTAATGGCATAATATGTTAGAGATATTATTTTAACATGAAATTTCAGTATATTATAGCTTATATGTTGTATATATAGCTTGCAAAAATTTTGTGTAAATTGATTTTGTATTTTTAGAGAAAACCCAAACCCTAGTTGGTTATGGAAGTTTTTTAAAATTCAAAATTGTTTTTCCTCGAACTTTGTATCAAAATTTTGATCGCATGATTGTGTAGAGTTTTTCGATACGAATCTGTGGATATCTTGTTTGCATTTTTTTGGACTTGAAATGAGTTAGTTATGGTCATTTTAAAAAAGGGTATCAAACTATAATTTTGCATCTGAAAAACCCTAGCTAAAGGTAGACGACAATAAGGTTGGCTCAGCGTCCTGACACGTGTTAGCTGTGTTGACTTGGTCATATTCCAACCTTATATTTTGATGATAACTTTCTCATTGTACTAAATGTTTACTCATGCATTTACTGGATATCAAAAGATTTTATTGAAGCCTTGGTTTTGCAAAGGATTGACGGCATGAAGGCTTGAAGATGAAATTGAGTCATTAAGAAATCAATGTAAGATCTTAACTTTAACTATATCTCAATCAAGGCTCTAGGATTTGCATTGCATGGAAATAATTATGGTAGTAATTAATTAATAATTAATGAAAATAATTAATTAAGCTTTCAAAATTAATGAGGATTAAATATTTAGTAATGATATCTAATTTTGAAAAGTTGATTCTTAAATCACTCCCATAATTAAATGAACTAATAATAGATTTTAGAGAGATTCCTAAAAATAATCCGTTACTATATATCTTGGGATTGAGCTGTCCATTATTATGTTAATTGAATTTTTCATAAATCACTAAATTGATTGTGTTGTCCATTGTTTGGTAAATTACGAAACTAATTTACCTACATTCCATATTGGAATTTCAAACTGCTAGCATACGTGACCATATTGAAGTTGTCCATTATTTAGTTAAGTAAATCCTCCATAATATCTTATTTAACGGACTTACCGTTAAAGCAGAATGATTCCTAAGTATAGTGATTAGCTCACGGATTGGTTAAATGGAATTTATAAATGATTCACTTTCTTTTATATTAAAGGTGCCTTTTATTTAGTTGAGTGAATCTTGCTTCATTATTGAACCTCTTATTTCCATACCAAGTTGTTAACTAATTGAATATTCTGTGGACTTAGTTTTAGCAGCAAGATTCCTTACTTGATTCCTTAATCAGTGGCTGACCAAATTACATTTAATGGTAATATCTATTGGGTCTAGCATTTTCTTAATTACCAAGATTTGGTAAATAAATAATTATAAGGAGTCAATTAGTAAAGCAAGATTCTTATAACCTTACTGGATAAAGTCAGTATGGACATATATTGGAATATACAGTTGGCCTTTGGCTAAAAGTCAGTGGTGATTGGAACATGGTTAATATATTAACGTCACCTTGATTAATAATCAATTAACAAACAGATGGCTTTATATCTCTCCTAATTGCTTGAGGATTCCAATATGTATATAGCATATTAGCAAATCAGTTATGACTTAATCATCAGCGGCTATAAAATCAATTAGTCATATGTTTTGGCATAAAACCCTCCTGGCTAATTCTATGCCCAAACGGCTATATTCTTCTCTTATATATATTGTCCAGCCGAGCCTTGCAAAAGATACATAGAACATAACAAGCAGAATACATAATACACTCTGAAATTATTTTCTCTTCACATACAATTCACAAGGGCTGTTTAAAGTTTTCAAATTGTGAAGTATCATTCAAAGGCTGCTACACTTCAAGTTCATTGATTAATTTTCAGCTATCTACTTTGTGCTTAAACTGGTGATATCTTTCTCTTTTACATTGATCATTGCATAATTAGTTGAGCCTTGAATTGTTGATATAATTATTATTTTGATCATAGCTTATTTTGTTGTCATATTTTAATCAATTATCAAAATAGTTGATAGGCTAAGTGGTTAGTCTAATATTTCTAATCCGAGTTGGATTAGGGTCTTTACAAGCAAGTTCAAGGAAGCATAGGTTCTTAAGGGTGCATAGGGAGTAAAGGTGCTCGGGGAGTATAAGTACTCAAAGGTTGTGGAAACTTGTTTTGTAAAGGGGTTTAATTGTCAACCAAGTTTATTAATAAAAGAGTCTCCAATACTAATTGGTATTGGACGTGGATTAAACCACTAGAATAGAGGTTAAAGGTTGAACCACGTAAAAAATCCTTGTATTCATGTGCTCGATTATTTTACTTGAATTATTCATTGCATGCTTCAATTTGAGTTGTAATTCATAATCTTAATACTTGAACATATATATTTCATTAAAAAATTATCCATCTCAACTCAGGTCGTGAATTAGTATTAGTTAATAAATTTTGAAAACTGGGACAGTAAACTATTATTCTGATAATTTGGATACACTGGTTATCCAGTAAGTTGGATTCATAATATAGCATACTGCATTGCCAAATAGAAAGTATGAACAGATTTTGAAGTTGCAAAAGTTTGTTATCGTTTGTTCCCACACTTATTCAACCCATCTTCTAAGTGTGCCTATCTGAATTTCATTTAGTATCAGAGCTTGGCTCTACTTATCTTGGTCTTAAAGGTGACTTGTAGGGAAAGATTCTAAGATGGCACAATTCGGGAGTAACTTTCAAGAAGGACAATCAACAAATAGACCTCCCTTGCTATATGGAGCTGAAAATTATAACTTTTGGAAATTCTGAATGAGGATCTATCTTAAAAGAGACCCTTGAGAATGGTGGATCGTGGAGAATGGTCTCGTTATTCCAAGAAAAAGTGATAGTACTCCACAGACTTTGATGGTAGTGGATTCAACCGAAACCTACATGGTCTCATATGATTTAAAGGCAATAAACACACTTCTTAGCAGCATGGTGCAATTCAAAATTGATAAAGTATCCTCATGCAATACGGCTAAGGAGATATGGGATACTCTAAAAGTAAGCTATGGAGGTATGTCAAAAGTAAGAGAAAGCAAACTTAGTATGTTCATGCATGATTATAAAATGTTTAAACTTGAGAAAGATGAAACTATCAACGAGGCACAAGCAAGGTTCCTTGTACTCATGAATTCCTTGAAATATTTAAATATTTTAAATTCATAAAAACATTGTAGAGAATAAATGCATGCTTAAAAACACTTATATATGCTTGTACTTAGTGGGAGGAATTTAGGTAGAAAAACTTGTAACATAGTTCCTAAATTATATGAATATCTTTGTACTAAATAAATTATAATCAATATAAAAATATAAAACGATGAAGGACGATTTTTTCGCCTGATTTCACTCGGTCGAGTTTTCGTTCTTCACCGAGTTTTGTTCGACTAACTCAGATGTGTTGTTTCAGCTTCCACTTCTGTCAAAACAGTTCAATACTCTCGCTTCACCTTCCTCATTAAAATAATTACAAAAATGCACGTTATACATTTGTAATATATTGTCTATCCGATCGTCAATCTGAATTCTCGCATCAACACAACAAAATTCACCTCCTCCTTACTGGTGTCAATCTCTCAATCCACCTCCTCCTTCGCGGTGTCAAGAGAGATTTTGGTTCTCTCCATCGGCGATGCCTGAGAATCTGTGGCATTGTTTGAAAAAGTTTCACGATCCGTTCAAACCCAGTTGTTCCAAATTATTGGCTTCGATCACTATTCATTACCCTTGAATGAGCATCCTCCTCCTTTATTTTCTCTCTCAAACAGTGATTCTACCCTTCTCCAATCCATAATTTCTGTAAAGATACCCACTTTTCTTCTCATCAATTAAATCCATCGAATATACCATATAATTTGTAATTATGCTGAGCTGAAGAACTGAAAAGCTTCTGCTCAGTAAGTGCTTGATAAAAGTTCTGACTGAAGAGCTTGATATGATTTTATTGCGATTTTCCCTTTATTCATTGCAATTTGTGTTGTTTGATGATTATTACCTGTTAATTTCTCTGTATACATTCCATGGCAGTAATCCTTTTACCCTCCCCAAATCATATTTTTTGTTAGTCCAATTTGACCTTGAGTTGGCTGTTTAAAATAGTGCACATTACATGTTTAATGAAATGCCCCCCCAAAAAAAAGAGGATATATGTTGTCATTACAATCCACTATTTAGTTAACTTTTTTAAAAAATTTCTCCTCTTTAAACCATTTACGATCATTATACTAATACATTTTTATTTTTCTTTAGAATCCTTGGTTCAAAATTGCTTCTTTTTTTTGCGCCTTATTTGTGATGCAATTCATTCAAGTTGGTAATACTTTATATTACTATATGCAAATCACAGTTTTATTGCAATTATTTAACTTTGTTTTTAAATAAGTAGCTTCCAAGCATTTAAATGATCTCAATTTTAATCATTTTCTTAGCACATTTTTTAGGATGGGAAGTTTTGCTTGAAAATAGCAAGTATAGTTCTTTTTTTATCCATATTATTTAAGAATTGTAAGTACATGTCTATAGTTTTGCTTTTACGTTTATGTTTTTGAGCAAAAATAAGTATTGGGAATGTAGATTAAGGAGCTAATAATTATGGTGTTGGTCAATGTGTATATAATCATCTCAACATAAAAAGGGAGGAGTTTATGTGGGATAGATTGATGGAATACCTTTGTTTGAGGTGATCAAATTAGCTTTTTATCAAGAACTCTGGTGGGAGATTTCATTAAAACTGCAGAAAAGGAAAAATACTATCATAGGGTAAGTTTGGATTTTTCCCATATCACAGATTTCTTTCTCTTGGATTTTGATATTGTGCATAAGGTGTTTGATAAAATGTCACATTATATAAAATAAAATTAGAAAATCAAACATACATACCTACTTCTTACAATATTACTCATTCATCTATTTTTTGGCCATTGGTAACAACACCTACAACGAATTCATCTAGCTTAAGGCGTTTTACTTCCACGAATTATTTCAATTTGTTTAATTCATCCGGTAGTGTTTCTATTTTTCAGATTACCCTTTCTATCACCCTGACTGGTTTTATGATGAGGATAAGATATTCAAGTAGTTTGGTGAAAAAGGTAAATATTAGAGACTTGGATCCTGTAACGATCGCGGATCGTGGGTAGCTTTGTAACGCGAGCCTATGAATTTTATTGAATAAATTGATCTTTTATTAATATTATTCCGTGTTATGTGTATGAATATTTTATTACTACATATGATGTGTATGTGATAATTTTTGATTGTTATTATTTTTATTGGAGTTGATTAAATCATTAGAGAAATAGCGCTAAAACGCTATTTATGCAAAAGACGCCTTTTTCGATTTTATGACTTTTCATAATTTCGCCAAAGCGTTAATGAGAGGGGTTAATAATCCAAGTATGGGATTTTTATTTGAGCCCAATTGGATATTTATTAGAAGCCCAATTAGAATTAAATTTGGAGTCCAAGAGAAGCCCAAAAGGTTATTAAGTGAAGCCCAAAACCCATGGACTTAGTCCATGAACCAAACCCACCATCCATGACCCATAACCCATGACCCATGTGGGAAATGGGTAATAGAAATCAGCAGCTGGGTTGGAGAAAGAAGAAGAACGCGGATGAAGAGAAGGAAGAGAGGAGGGAGCAGCCAAGAACGTGGGAAGAGCATGGGGAGAAGCATTTCTGCATTTGGTGAAGGAAGAATGTCAGAAAGCAAACTCGGGAGAAGGGAGGGGGAGAGCCCAATGGCTGACCACACCTTGGAGGAGCCGAAGCTCTCCTACCCGAGTATTGGGAGCTGCCATGTCTGGCATGCTCAGCTCACAACCCATCCTTGAAGCTCAGTTCTTCTTCTATAAATACTCCTCCCTTGCCATACATCCATTCCTTTGATTGTTGCTTAGTAAGATAGCTGAAACTTGAGAGAAAATAGTGAAGAGAGTGTTCACGGGTGATTTGAGGAAGAAGGAGTATAGTAGCAGCTGGCTTTAGCTCATTAGCAACCTTAGAACAAGCTCAAGAGGTATGCAATATAGAGCTTAGCTCATTTCCACATTCTTTCTAAGTTATAGTTTTACTGTGATTGTTTTGTTGGAGTTATGTTGCTGAAATTGCTTGGTTGTTCATGAACGTGTGTATATGTTGTTAGCTCTGTATAAAGCTTGTTAATAATGTGTAAAAGAGGAACAATGTATGAGAATCAAACCTTTGCATAAGGAATCAAGAAATGGACTGAAATGGATATTAGAGGACTGTTTATTCATATTTTGTTAATAATGAAGTTATAACCATCTTGGTTTGGTTATGTGCATTGGTTGTGTATTGTTGGTTTATGCCAAGAAGGTATGAGTAATGATTTCAATGGGAAATCTGGACTAGAGTATAATGAAACTCTACTCCAATGTGAGTTTTCAACTCATGCCCACCAACTATTTGGTTTAATGTCCAAGAAAATGATTTCTCTAAGGAACATGAGAATTAGAGATGATTAATTGATTAAATGATGTTATGATGCATAGCTCAGTTGTAAAAGCATGTTTTAAGTCATATAGACTTGTTGTATAATGGCTAAGAAGCAAATGGGACGGAATCATTGGTTTGGATTTTTGGGTTTCTGCAGTAGCAGAACTTGAAAGTCCCTGGATGCAGAGTGGCGCAGCTGCGCCACTCCAAGCATAGCACCTGCGCAGCTGCGCTGGGTGCCAGACCTGAAAGTCCCTGGATTAGAGTGGCGCAGCTGCGCCACTACCCAAGTGTAAGACCTGCGCAGCTGCGCCGGTCTGCAGAGGTGAATTGGTTCTGCTGCTTTGTGTTATTGATGCGATGCATGTTTATATAGTCCCAACATGTTTATAAATACCCCAAGGCATATGTATGATATGTTTAGTGTAATAGTTGAATGACCCCAAGCATGAAATGACTAAGTCACGTGAGATTTACTTAAATGAAATGAATAGCGTAGTTGCACTTTTCGTTTTGGCTTTCAGGGGGCACTGCCCCCCTACTCCCCCGCCAGCTCACCGGCGAGCTGGGCAGCCGCTCGCTCACACGGGGAGCGAGACCCCCGTTTGGGTAAGCGTAGTGGCAATCAATGTTCGTAATGATTATAATGTCTTGATTAATGTAAGCCAATGTTTGGTGTCTATTGTGAGACTAATTGGTATGTGAATATATGTTTAAATGCGTAGGACATATTTGAAGGACGATTAACGTCAACTTGTAGCAAGCGCTTAAGGCAAGTTTCCTAAACCCTTGTCTAACCCTTGTGTTGGGCAAGTTCTCTAGCTTCATTCATTTTCAGTATTGAATGCAAAATTCGTATCTTATACAATAGACATATATTGTGCAAGTTTATTTGATTCATTTGATTATATTCTCTTGACTCTCATGCGATGTTTGAAGTTTCGATTTACGCAATACATATATGGTTGTGTGAATTCCTTACTTATGTAAATTTTTCAGTATTTGCACAAGTATTCGAGCTATGTTATGACATAAATTGTTGAAGCTTTCAAGTTCACATATATATGAACTGTTATAGAGAACGTCGATGCCATTTGTTTCGGCTAGACAGATATTGAGATATTTTATTGATTTGATAATAAATCCTTGAAATGTTATTTATGAGTAAGTAGAGCTATCCAACCGAATTGTTTTGGTTAGGATTCCGAGACATGAATGAGATGAACAACCCTAATATCAGGGGCAGTTTTAGTCAGTATTCTGACAAGGCATCGAGCGCCTAAACAAACGCATATAGTCGTTTCCAGCTAGAGTGTTGATCAACATAGAGTACAATAGGCTGATCACCTAGAAGTGCTCGTAAGTAAGACGGTTTGCAGTTATAATGCTGTGTACCTTTTCAAGAAAGCAAAAGAAAGTTCAAGGTCTTATGACCGCTCAATGTCGTTTTCGAAAATATATTTCTAAAACGAAAGCGAAGTATTATTCTTGTTTATTCAGAATATTTCACAACTATTGTTCAGTTGTCGAAGAGAAAGATATGGATTGATGATATTGTTGTTATTCAACTGTTATACTTGCTGGGCAATTGAATGCTCATTCTTGCTTTATATTAAACATTGCAGCTAAGTCCCGAGCGGCGGGCCGAAGGTTCCGGTAAGGACAAGGGAAAGGGCAAGATGAACGTCTAGATGGCGTCATAGTTTATTTGTAGTAGTAATGATGTAATATTAAGACTTATTATGTATTTGGAATGATGTTATGGTAATAGAACCTGGGATTGAGAGTAAGACGTGTTGTAATAATATAGTAATTACATTCATGTCTATTATGTTGTATGGAATGGGATGTACCGTGTAGCACTAGATTCGGGTTTGAGGTACCCGGATTTGGGGGCGTCACAGATCCTTAGTCCAACAGATCATATTAGATTTCTTTTATTTATTAATTATTAGAAATTTATAATCTAATCTATAGACCTTTACTATGTTGATTCAAATAAAATATCAATAATTTTACGGCGACCGTGAAGTACCGACCGGTCTAGCGACCGGTCTATTTTTTTTCTTTCTTTTGACTCCCAAAAATTTATAATATTTATTGGAACTAAAATTTTTACAAAAAACGGTGATTTAGGTGTAATTTGGATACATATAAAAACAGGATTGCACAGTCTGTACAACCCTACTTTTTATATGTATCCAAATTACACTTAAATCACTGTTTTTTATATAAAAAAATAGTTCCAATAAATATTATAAATTTTTTTGGAGTCAATAGAAAAAAAAATTGGTCCGGTCAGTACTTCACGATCGTTGTAGAAGGACTCCTAAATTATTTGTGGCTGGAACTGAAATACATTAATTAACTTTAGAGTTTAACGTGAAAAAATGGTTGGTTAAAATAGGAAATAGATGTAAGTTCGTTAGTTTTTAGCGTCATTTACCCACCTTATTTTCTACATTTATGTTTCTAGTCTCGTGTTTGATTAAATGTCTTTTTGCTATTTTCAGCAATATAACATTCAATATATTTGATCGCAATAGTTATATGTATGCTTTACATTTGTGATATGTTGCATCATATATGTTTTATTAAATGCTCATGAAATACTTTAGTTTGAAATTTTTTGGGTAGTTACAACAAAAAAGTTGGATGGATTCTAGGTTCACCGTAATTACAAGGCAACAATATTTGAATGATGTTTTGGTGCTCACAACAAGAACTAAATTCCTTTTCTTAATGTTGGTGATAACCAAAAGAACTGTCTGAACCGCTGAATTTTACATGCATTGTGATTTTATTTTTTGTCATCTTAATAGCTTATACTTGATTTTTGTCTTGAATCTGTAGTGAATTGAATGGGATTGTGCTTAGTGTTTAGTTGTATATATATCATATATGTTCTAATATTTTTATAAGAAAAAAAAATGAACATTTTTAGCCTTAGATGGAGTTCTTGATATCGATGAAATTAGTGCTTTCATTTAGAGGATAGGGGTATTTTAAATAAGTCCGTTAGATGGTGGGTATTTCACTTGCTAAATGCTTATATATTTTCCTGATTGAGATCTTACTAACAAAATTAGTAACTATTATTCATTATCTTAGCATAAGTTTTGGATATTGTATCATGTTTAATTTGATAGTATTTATTAGAAACTGCATGACAAATCTGACTTTCGCGGCATAAAGAGATATAGAGTGAAGGTCTGCCAAAAGTTTTAAGTTTTAAGTGTTTTTTTTAGAAAAAACGAAGGGGATATGATATGGTCAAGTTCTCTCTCGCTCTCTGTCTCTCTCTCCCTCTCTCTATATATATATATGATATGATTTTGTGATAGTTAAGATACAGCTCCTTGGAAAGACGATATTTTTGTTTGCAGATTGAGATTTTATCATAATTTCAATCTTTCAAGATTGTTTATCAGCCCGAGTTTGTGAAACAATATTCAATTAGCCAAACTATGAATATACTATATTTCATCCTCAATTGAACAATTCTATGGACTATTGATGCTTGCTTTATGAATTATGATAGATGATTATGTAATTAAAAAAAATGTAAACGGTCCCAAAAGAGATTTAGAATATTCTAAAAATTAGCTTAACATATCACATATAAAAATATGTCAGGTATAGTCGGTAAGATGAATGATATGAAAAGTTAATGAATATAGCAAGCATGAGGGATGCAACAAAATTAAGGGGAAAAAATGGTTAAAATGTTCTAACAAAAAATACATTGACCAATATTTTGTATAAGCTTAACTTACTAAATATTTGTTTAATTTCTTAAATATAAAATTTGACTTATATAAACTAAACTTTTTTATGGAGTGTTTGTGATTCGCATGGGTCATTAAGTTAGTAAAATAATAAAATATATACGCAAACTGTGATTTATGCGGCAAAAATAAGATAATATTGTGGTGAACCTTTAAAATATGTCTAATTAGGTTCTCTCGAATGTTTAGATGGCTTCACAGTAAATAATTATATATCTTAATAAGCATAACAAGTTCGATGGGAATAATTACGATATTTGGCACCATAAGGTCCGCATAGTATTTGAGGAGTTAGAAATGGAAGACTTTAATTGCTAAAGAAACTAAGCCGACTGATAATGATGCTGAAAATGTTGAGAAGCTTGCTGCTTGAGACAATTGGCGAAAGAAAGATAAGATAGCTCGCATTATTCTCTTGAATAGTATGAATAATGAGTTCTTGTTTGAGTACGAAGAGTATTTAATTGCTTACGAGATGTGAGAAGCTCTCAAAATCAAGTTCGGAGGCACCTCACTGACTAGGTTGCGCGGCTTAACCATCAGGTTTGACGGTTATAAAGAGATTGATCATTCCATAAAAAAACACCTTTGAATAATGTCAAACATGCTTCGTGAGTTAAAGACTGCTAGCAATGACCTGTTGGATGAGCAGCAGATTTTAGTTGTGGTACGTTCACTCCCAAATGATTGGAAATATATGCGAGTTAATATGACCCACAACGTGAATATCCAAAACTTTGAAGATATTCGTCGTCATTTGGAGCTTGAGGCTGAGCGCTTAGATGCGGCCAAGCCCTCCAGGGCATATGTAGCTGATTCTGGTTCTCGCAAGGGTCATAAACCCAAGCAAGGATTCTCTTAAAAGAAAGCTTATGTTACTCCTGCTACGCCTTCAAATGTTGCGGATGTTGGTGCTAAGAGAAAGAGAGGAAAAACAACAGGCAAAAAGTACAAGGCTAAGATAGCCTGCTACAACTATAGCAAGATGGGACATTTCACTTGTGAATGCACTGAGCCGAATAAGGTATTCCCTAGTTCTGATCAAGCTATATGTAATGTTACTTATAGTACTTTTTTGTTGCTCAGTCTCTCTATTTATAGATTGTAGATTTCGGAGCAACGGATCACATAGCTAGAGATCAAGTTGGGTTCAAGGAGTATCGCCGCATTCCGACTGGCTAAAAATTATACATTGGGGAATAACTCTAGTGTGAACGTGCTTGGAATTAACACTTACAAAATGGAGATGCGAGGATGCTCTGCATTTATTCTGCATGATATACTTTTATGGTTTTTGAGAGAACAAGTTGTAATTTCGCATGGGACAAAAATTTATAGTTTTATGGTTTTATAAATAATGGTTTTATGGTTTTAAACATTGCTCATTGTAGTATTAATAATTGTGATTCTTGTACTATATTTACTTCCGCCGAGAGTGATCATAGTGATTCAATCCAGTGGCATGCTAGGCTTGTTCATGTTGCACAAGATAGAATGGCCCAAATAGCTTGAGCAGGTCTATTAAGACCACTCGTTAAGGCTGATTTGCCCACATGTGAACACTGCTTAGCTGACAAGTCTACCAAAAAAACCATTTGGTAAAGTCATAAGAGCAGATGTGATGTTAGCAAAGAGAAAAAACTTCATGAGATGGAAGAAGAAAATGGTGCACCTATTCAAATGGTTGAGACTGACGAATCTATTCCCTTGGCTACTTTAAAAAGTGGGAGCGACATACCTTCAAGTAATATTCTTTCATCAAAATGAAGAGTCTCATATTCCTCAGATGCGAAGAAGTCAAAGTGGCAATATTCTAAATTGTCTTTTTTAGATTGAGGGGAATATTTTTATAGTTGATACGCAAGATCACGAGGAGTCTCGAGATGTTATATCATCTGCATCGAGTGAAAAGTGAAAAGTTACAATGGATGTTGAAATAAAGTCCATAAGGACTAATCAAGTTCGGGACTTGGTTGATCTTCCAGACGATTCTAGTGAGAGATATAAGGCTCGCCAGTAGCCAAGGGCTATACCTAGCAAGAAGGCATGGATTTTGAGGAAATCTTTTCTCTAATAGTAAATTTTGCCACGATCTGTCTTTTGTAAGATATTGTCACACATATAGATTTGGAACTCTACCAAATAAATGTAGAAACCGTTTTCTTCAATGGAAAGTTAACCGAGAAAATATATATTGATCAGTCAGAAGGTTTCATTGTAGAAGAACAAGAGCGCAAAGTATGCAAGCTCAAATATTCTATTTATAGCTTGAGACAGGTATCCCGACAGTGGTTTCTTCGATTTCATCGAGCAGTGGTTGACGACAGGTTTACGATGATTGAAGAGGACTACTATGTATATATATTAAACGATTTAAAGAGAAGTTCCTTATTCTTTCAATATATGTTAATGATAATATGAGTAAGTACAAACTCATTGACATTCTTATCGCTAAAGGCGATGTATTGGTCACAAACACTTTCTTACTTCTCCTGAAGAGGTTGAGAAGAAGTCTCACATCCCATATGCTACAACTATTAGGAAGCTAACGTATGCAATTTTGTGCACACATAGTTCTTGTGGTTCATGTTCTTGGTTGTTACTAGTTTAACCCTAAACTTGCTTAAATAGAGAGCAATTAAGAGCATCTTAAGATATTTGAGAGAACATAGCAAATAATGAAGTGATACAGAAGTATTTTTCTCCCAATCAGATGATAACAAATCCCCTAACGAAGTCGATTCGTAGAGATGTTTTTCAACGTAATGTTTGTTCTTTAGGACTTCGTAGGGTTTGATTTATCGAAGATCATGTATCACTTATTATTTGGCTGTCTTTAGAGATTTTTTCAATAAATTAATGTTGGTTAATTATTTTTTGAGATACTTATCATAAATGCATAGACTTCTTTTTCCCATTTAGTCTATAATGGTGCATTTGATAAATCGAGTTCACATAATAATTATCATTGTTTACATATTGAATATGTATAGTGTAATATATATATATATATATAAATATATATAGATATATATCAACGGGTTGATTGGCTCACTCACACGAGCAATTACTTTTGGCGCTTTGGATAGCAAGCAATTGATTGTTAAAATAACAATCAATTGGTACTGAAAAATGAGCAAAGATGAGACATTTCATTTATTGTCATAGCGAGTTGTTGGCGCTTTGGATAATGATTAACTGACGCTTAGTAACGAGCAAAAATGATATATTTAATGTGTCGCCTTGGTTAAAACCAAGATGAGGTCAAATATGTTTGACTGAATATGGTAAGTCCCACTATTCATGTTAGCCTGATTTTAGTAGCCAGATGTGAAATCTCAGAGTTGGAGCTTCGAAAAGCGAGCATTTTGGGATTTCGAGTTAGGGACTCGAGGTATGACTGAACTAAGATCTGCACGACATGACTATGAGACATATACTCACAATCAATAGTGAGATAGTCTGTCGTGATATGTTAACCTAACGTGAAGTTTCAAAGTTGGTGCTTCGGAGAGCGAGCAAATTGAAATGTTCAAGTTAAACACTCGAGGAGTGACTAGACTAAGGTCTTCATAGCCAAACTGTAAGATCCCGACTTTATGAAATAAAAGTTTATTATTTTCTTTATGATTATTCTTCTAAATAGTAAAGTGCTTAATTGTTATAAATGATAGTTAAGGGTGTTATATGCAAATTATCTGATAAACAGTGCATGTCGGGGAATATTCTTTTTGTCAGGGAATATTCTTTTTGTCGGAGAATATTATATTCGGTATCGTACGACGGCGCCGAAATGGCAATATTGTCAACGATAGTGGGCCCCATTGTCGGATACTGAAAACGACAGTATTTGTCAACAGTATTATCACCTGCAACTGTTGAAATACCCGGTAATAAAAAGAACAGTAAAACGCGTTATTCCACAGTAGTACGCGGTATTTCCAAAGCACACGGTGTTGCACAGTATTTTATATTATTGATTCAATAATTGATAAAGCAGCTATTGCACAGTATTTTGTTCAATAATTGTTACAGTAGCATCTGCATAATACTTTTTATTATTTGTCATGACACTGTAACTTATATTATTTGATATGATATTTTAGCATTATTGACAATGTCTAGAAATTCTGTCAAGGAAAAAAGGTTATTTAATTGCGCGCGCCGTTTATACGGAAAGGCCCTTTTTTTCCTGGAAATGATCTGGTTGTCGATATTATAATAGTCTAAAATAGTGTTGATTTAAAAATACGTGAAGCGTTTGTTGTAAGTTAACTTATTTTTTTCTGTGGGACCCACACTTTATTTCGTGGGGACCCATAACTATTTGACCGGTGGGACCCACAAATTATTTTTGTAGAATAATTTCTTCAGATTTTATTTTTTCGTGGGACCCACATGTCAGTCAATAGTAATTACCGTCAGTAAATAGTTAATTCAGTTTTTATTTTACCTTAAGGTTAAAAACCTAGGTAAAAGCATATTCTAAGAATATACTATGGCATAAAGTATATTAAAAGAATATGCCAAGGGTATAAGAGTAATAAACCAAGAAAATTTGGAAAAAAGACTAAAATGCCCTCACCTTGATTTTCCTATAAATAGGGAGGGTTTGCTTAAGAAAATTTCACACCTTCATTGCTTATACTTCCTCTCTCTCTAAATTTCTTAAGTTCTCTTAGTGTGCTAGGCTATTGTGAGTATTTGTGAGAATACTAATATTATCCGAAGTTAGTAAACTTCATAGAAAGTAACATCCAGTTAACGAAGGTAGGGAATATCATTTCTTTCATACTCCTATATAATATCATTTGCTTTCATGTTCGTAAGTGATATTATACTCATAAATGTTGTTATTCATTCTATATTAATTTGTGGGGATAACCTGTCCGTGCGGTATGACGCATGTCTGGTGAATATCCTTTTGTATTCATTCATTATTATTCTTTGGGAATAACCTGTAAGTACGAGTGTCGTACCTGGTGAATACCCTTATGTATTCATTCCTTATTAATCTATGGGTATAACCTGTCCGTGCGGATTGACGCATGCCTGGTGAATAACCCTTTGTATTCATTACTTATTAATTTGTTGTGAAAATAATCTGTCTACGCGAATTATCGCATGACGGGTGAAAATCCATTTGTAGTTTCATATATTCTGTTATACTCGTATAACGTATCATTTCTTTTGTACTCTTTAAGGAATATCTTTTTCTTTCACATTTCTCCATTTAAGATAAGAAATCTTTGTTTGTTTCCAAAACCTTATTTTTAAATGGAGAAAATCCCTGAAAATTGGTAGAATATCTTTAATAGTTTGTGCTTCATCTAATATCTTCTCACTTGAATCTTTCTATTTCATTTTATACGTTATAGTTGAAGCATGAAACAATTTCTTGAATATCATTCTTGAATTTGACTCCACAATTTGGTCATCGTGTTGGCAATTTGGTCAATCTTTGATACTGATTAAATTATAAAGCTTTTCTTATCCTTGATCTCACTGTATCATTGTCATCATCCTCATCCTCATATTTAAATTGTGGTGATAGTTCTCTTTGGCCCGTAGTACAAAGATGAACTGGCGTGACATGATTTTGACCAAACTGTGTATTGGTATTATCATGACTTTTGGTGTTACAAACAAAGGCGTTATGGGTGAAAGTTCTCTTTGGCCCGTAGTGCAAAGATGAACTGGCGTTTGGCATGATCATGACCGGTGATGTTACAAATAAATATCTTTGGCACGTAGTGCAAAGAGAGGCTGTTGAATATAAACTGTTGATTTGGATGTTCATAAACAGAAATTGTTGATTGGTGTTACAGGGATAAAATATTGGTGGTGATCCTTTAATTTATAGAAGATGATAGATATTATAATCTACTTGACTCTTCTAATGGATTGTTGGTTCCGCTGCAATTGTTGTTGTTAAACAATTAAAGTATCTTTAAATCTCTGATTTAATTCTGTTGAAGACTAAAGATAATTTTTATTATTCTTCATTATCTTAGTCATGATATTTCTTACTGGGCTATTTGTGCTCACCCTTTTCCTTTTTGTTCCATTGTTCTCCTCAGGAAAAGAGAGTGTAGCGGGGACTAGCCGGGGAATGGAGTGATGGTCCGAGATATTAGAAGTGTCTCAATACCTTACTATTAGTGTGACAATAAGTGTATTGAGAATTTAAGATGTATTTGTATTGTGTTGTCGTATTTTGCACAACACTTATTAGTTGTAAATGGAAAAATTCATATTTGTATTTGTATTTTGTGGAATGTTATTGGCGACTCAAAATGGGCTGTATGGACCTATTTTGGGGGCGTCACACAAACTATGGGATAAGTATGCTATGAAAATGGTTACGTGAGCTTTATGACTTAAGAAGTGAGTGAATAAATCTCTGCTTCCTCACTGTGTGAGTCTTATAAAGGACAATTGTTTATATCCTTGATTATAGTACTCTTTGTGATCTTTGACTATGTTACAAAGATGTGACTTGATGTTACTACTTTAGTTTCGTTTCCTAAAGTCAGGATTGATATATAAGACTCTAAGGGGGCGATTTTGGGAAAGCAGTTAATCTATATCTGAATAACATCAAGGCAAAGGAAAGACAACTTATTTTCACTACGCTCTGCACTTATTATCGACAATTATAGCGCTTTAAAAGCGACATAGTAATAAATGAGATGCGAAATGTATGTAGGCCTACTGGAGTTAAGCATGACTCTTTAAGGGATCAGAGATACTTAACCAAATGAAAAATGAAGTTTATCCGGGGTACTCTAAGTTTATTAAGTGGTAGCCTCTATGCAAACCTTAACCAGTTTGGCATGAGAGCTCTTATTCTACTTTTTCTTAAAAGGGTAGATGTCTCTATTTTGGCCCTAAGGGGTTTAATTTAGAGCTCCCGCATTGCAGGTAAACTCAGCAGTCACACAGTTCGGTGGCTAAATATTTTTTTAGCTTATACATTTGGACATGATTGGCTTGTGTGATAACGTCGTCCTCGTCATGGGCAAGTGGGAGATGTTGGTTATTGGACCCGACCCGGAGTGCCCACAAAATGGTCGACTCGGTAGGAATAACCACATGTTTGTTATCTATATACAATGAACACGTGTTGATTGGCAAGCTCATAATTCTCTTTAATAATGTTATGGGAGTTACATATTATATATAGGAGTTATAAAAAGTATAATTATGTGTTTTAATTTGGAAGTTACAAATCCCATAATTACTTTCTCGATCTATGTGAGACTTTCCTTTTCGAGGAACATAACAAGGATGCGAATAATTTCTCTAAAAAAGTTAGAGAGCAAAAAGAGAGTTTTACATAGCCATTAACAATCATTCGTGAAGCTTGAAAAGATTGACGCTTCTCGAACCGTGAAACTTGTATCTGGTACTCGTAATAACGTAGTCCGAATCATCGCTGAGAGTTCATGGATTGCTACTTCGGAGAGCACGTGATTTTAGCTGATTATATTTGTGGGCACACGCTTCATTAGGTAATCGAAAATATAATATTTTTGATTCATATCTGCTGCGAGTATGCTCTATTTTGTTACAGTGTGTGTGTGTGTGTGTATATATATTTGTATGTGTGATGAATATGGATAAATAAAGTTCATTTCTCTGCTCCCACTTTCTTTCAATTTTTATATCTTATTTGGTATTTTTCTCTTCACTCTTCTCTTTTATTATCTTAGAATAAATATATAAGTAAGAGTGTGCCAAGTAAATACTCTAGTTTATTACCAAAACTTTCTTGTTACTCTAAAATTTAAGATTATCATTAATTATTTAGTGTAATAGTAAATGTTTCTTATTTTATCATGCAAGGTCACATATTCGAATTTATTCGCTAGTAGAAAGTCAAAAATTCATCAAGGGTTTCAGATGATTGATACGTATATTTTCCTTAGGTTCCCTCCTGGCACCTCCTAGGCCCGTAGAATTGAAATGTATCCCTAAATTTACTACATTGCACTAACGTAGGTTCTCAAAAAAAAATTTAATTTACAGAAATTTTTTTAATAGGTTTCAAATAAAATTTTAAATTTTAATATTAATTTTATATTTTAGACAAAAATTATTATTATTTTTAAAGTGTTGGGCTAATAATTTAGCTTTTTTAGTAGATTCCAGAAATGGGCCCACAAGGTCTACTTCCGCCTACCACCTTCACCCGTAACATCTTAACCTTTTCTTATCATTTTTCCCTTCTAAATTTAGACTACCTCTTTGAGTCTTTTCACTTGTCTGCAAGTAGCCACCCCACTGTACTTTTTCCAATACGTGTCTTCTTTTTATTGGTTATATGTTTTGTTCCACCGACCAAGCCGTGCGAGAGACGTATGGCGGTATGGGTGACATCTAAAATTATAATATTTTACATTTGTGTTCATGAGTTTTAGAAAAAGTGAAAAAATTAACTAAAATGATTATACTAGTTTTTTTTAAACGTTATATTTGTGAATTTTCTTAAAGAGAAAAAATATACGAAAAATAATCTCAACTTTTTATTCAAATTTTTCAAGAAAATTTGGGCGGAAAGCTATTTCACCTTTTATAAAACTTTTTCACCTTTTATAAAACTTTTTATTATTTTTGTTTTATTTTTAACATAACAAATGTTAAAATTTTAGTTCTTTTTATATTTCCTTTTTTCTCTTTAACTCATAAACACAAAGAAGAATAGATATAGATTTTTCTTCTCTAAAACAAAGATTATAACTTAATGATAAAGATTATAACTTAATGATAAAGTATATTAATTAATGATAAAGTACATAAAACTATACAATTAAATAATAATTTAAATATAGATAATTTTGTCATTTTATTTTCTTTCTTAATATGCACAAAAAGTCAATCAAGACTTTTATTTTATGACAGAGAGAATAATAATATGATAATAAACAAAAAAATTACATTTATTATATACTCTCTGTGTTCCAAATTAATTGTTCAATTTTGACCTTTTAAAGTCAAATTGACTATTTTTAAAACTAATCTTTTTACTATTTTTGCTAACATATAGGTGAAGATATTATAACCAAAAGAAAGTATATACAATTTATTACTAATTTCAATTTTTATAATTTTAGAAATATATTTATATATGCTTAATTATTAATTTTAAAAATAGTCAATTTGATTTAAAAAAGTTTTAAAAAAACAATTAATTTGGGACGGAGGGAGTACTAAATTTGTTTTTTTTTGGGAGGGGGGTTTGTAAATTAAGAGAATGAAAAAATAAAATAAATTAATGGACAAAACTATGTATAGTTGTTAAATGACCTTAAACAAGTTCATCTAATACTACTATTTTTCGATTAATATTGATTTTACAAAATTAAGTGGAGAAATTTTTAAATTTAAAATTTACATGATTCATTTTACTTTTGAAAATAATAAATTTTGTACTTGGTAGTACTTTTTACTTAGTTTACAGTTGTATTGTTTAAATTTAAAAGACTTAATTACCAAAAAAAAATCAATGAACTCTTATCAAAGAAAAATGAACAAAAATAATATTAGGGACACTAACTATACACAAAAATTCATCTCTCAATAAAGTCATAATCAATCTTTTACGTACATGAACAAGCTTGTGTCCTCTTAATCCTCTCTCCCTCTGATTAACTTTCTCTTCTTTTTTTTAAATACAAGTTCACAAATAATGCAAAATGAGCCACGCAATTTGTATATAATAATAAAGATTATCAATAAATTTTACTCGTATACCTAACAACAAATATATATATATATATATAATACTCCCTCCGTCCTAAATTAATTATTTTTTTATGACTTTTTTAAGTCAAGTTGATTATTTTTAAAATTAATAATTAAGCATATATAAATATATTTCTAAAATTATAAAAATTGAAATTAGTAATAAATTGTATATACTTTCTTTTGGTTATAATATCTTCACTTATATGTTAGCAAAAATAGTAAAAAGATTAGTTTTAAAAATAGTCAATTTGACTTTAAAAAGTCAAAATTGAACAATTAATTTGGGATGAAGAGAGTATATCATTTCTCCTACAATATATATGGCCAATTTGTTTTACCATTATAAATATTAGCCAGCACCTTATTTTTCTCAAAAGTATCCGAGAATTATTGGTATTTATCTTAGATAATTTTTTTAATTTATATATTTTAATAAATTGCTTTTAATATACTTTAACTAAATCATCAAAATAAAAATTATAAACAAAGGATAAGTACGAATCATGAATGTGTGGCTCAGAAAAACCAGTACCTCCGACAAAAATTCATGGAAAATCGTGAAGACAATAACTAGGCATGACATATTCAGGATAATTACTTAAATGAAATTTGTAAATATAAAAGATAAAAAAATATGAAAAATATATAAATTTTCATATTTTATTAAAAAAAGAAAAGAGTACCATGCTTACAATCGTACAAATAAATACTCCACTCCACCACCTCCCCCCTCCTCTTTCTTTACCTTCCTTTCCGTCCACTATTAAAAAGCAAACTCATTCTCTCTCCACATTCTTCTTCCTCATCTCCCTCTCTCTCTCCAGTTAAACCAGTATATAAATTTTGATGTATCTATATATACAAATTGATGTCAGTTAGGTGAGTTTCTAACTTTCTATATCATCATCATCATCTTTCATTTCTTGGAATTTCTACTCTGCCCTTGTCATTTGTCTGAATTTTACTTCATTATAGCCATTTTAAGAAGTAAATAGAGTAAAGTATGTTTAATGGATGTGTTTGATGTAGTTTTGGATTGATTTGGCAAGTGTTTATGTAATTATATTTATTTAGTGTATTTGCTTCTATGTATTTTACTTTTAATTAAACTTCTGCATGTTATTTATTGGAGTTTTAGAGCCTCATTTGTTGGACCCTTTTTTACTTTCTGTTGAAATTAACGATTGAGCTTGTGTGCGCCTCTTATAATTTGTTTTTTTACAGGATAATTGCTCCCTACTGAAGGAGAATATCAAGGCTAGAAGTCTTTGGCAGATTCTGCAAGTCTCAAATTTTATCGTAGATTTGCAGATTTAATAAACCCCAAGGTAATTAGTTCTCTTGATTTTATAAAGATGGCAAATTTGTATTATTTTATATAGGGAAATGATCCGGGCTAACGTTAGCCGGGAGCATTTAGCTGGTTTATCTTCTTGATTATATGTGAGGATTATTAGTGTGCCGAACTATTTGCACCGTCTGCCAAACACTTGGGCAGAAGGTTAAGTGGTTTGCTTAATCTTCACCGTTGGATCACCACGTGTACGCTATGAGATGGGTTGGCCAGCTAAATGCTTTCGGCTAATGTTACTATGTTAGCCGCCGATCATTCCCCTTGTATATATCTATGTAGTATGTAAACCCAGACCATGTTGTAAAGGTTTATGATCCCCCTGTAGATATCTTAGCGAGTATGTAAATCCAGATGATGTAGTCTAGGTTCATGTTAGCAAGCTAGATTGACATAACTAGTAAACTCTGAAATTTTACTTTTACTGAATCCGATTGTAGGAGATTATTCTAATCAGATTATAACAGTCAGGTCACTGACAAGTATATTATCTAGGATATCAAGGATTTTTAAAGAATTTGCTTGAAGGGATTCTTGGAAGTTTACCAACTTGTGGATTCTGTCAATTCTAAGCTATAATTTGATTATAATTTTTATTTAAGTTGCAAAGACTAGCTTATTTTAAACTATAAGTTATAAATTGGTATGTTTAAGCTGCAAAACGCATGGCTTAGGATGCTAGAGTCGTATGGGTACTGTCTTATCTACAGATTTAAAGCTCAAGTCAGCTGAGAGCTGATTATGATTAGCACTTGGGAAGTTTTTTGCTAGATCCTAAAATTTAAAGAATTTCTTTGGTGATATTTCCCTACTTGATGTGTTAAGGTTTCAGTTTGATTTAGTTTTATTGGTTAAGTTCTATAAAAAGAAATTCAGTCTTTTTCTAATACTCTATGGCAATCTACTAATTTGAACAACCATTTGAAATATTCATATTTGCATTATTCTAGTGGGTGTTTAATTTTCTGTTGTATCTTATTTATGATCTTATTCTACTGTTTTTGCAGGGTACCCCACGAACTTTATTGTTGATCATATACATTGTAGTTGATGGCTTCACTGGATCTTTATTCTCCATGGCCATCCACAACCACTCAATATTTTAGTGGATCTTTTAATTTACAATTAGAGGACGAGCATTTGGAAGATAGGTTAGCTTTGCAAGAAGTTACTGCCAATCCTGTATGTCAGAATCGTGTTATCCCAAAACCACCTCCATTCCCTGGTAAAATGCAAATGAAAAACAATTATCCTCGAAGACTTTCAGGGAGGTGTGGTCTGACATCTGTCCCAAAGGAAACAAAGTACACATGGGACAAGCTCTTCAAAGAAGGATATGCAGCAGATGTCCGTATTATCACTGAGGATGAGGCTATCATTCCGGCTCATTTGATTGTTCTGGTGAGGCATCAAATTATCATATACTCCCTTGATATTTACAGTCAATTCCAGTCTAATTCTTGAAAATTGCTTGTCCAACGTGTAATATTTAACTTTAAACCAATTTATATATACTAGTTTACATGGCACACACTATGTGTGTGTTAAAAGAGGGAAATTGAAATACTAAAAAATAGGAGATGAGAGATAACGGGAGAGAGAAAAGGAAAAGAGTGAATAAAAAAAGTTTAAAGGGTAAAATAGAAAATTCAAAAAAGCTCGACTTTTTTGTTTACACCAAAAAACTTGTCATTACTTCCTCCCGCATTAATATATATATATATATATATATATATATCATTCAAAATTTGATGTTTTACAGTTTTAGGAAGGTAAAGATTGGACATATATGGATTTCCAAGATTTGATGTTTCATTTAAATTGTTGCTAATGAAATAGTAAGAAATGGCTTACTATAAATATTTATCATGGCTTCATGAGGTTTATCATGTAATAGTAGAGAATCTGTTCCTAAATTGTTCCCTCGTTTATTAACTGAATAAGAATCTTTGCCTTGTTTGCATAGAATGCTGCATCATCAGTATTGGGGAATTTTCTGAATCAATCAAAAGTCATAAATGGTTTCAGATACATGAAGATTCCTGGAGTACCTTATGATGCTGTTTGCTCATTCATACGTTTTCTTTACTCATCCTGGTACGTAAGGAGTCTCTACTTCTATATTTATCCAAATCTTAAATTTCTAGCTAATTGACATTCAGCCTTGGTTCCATGTTGCAACTTTTATTTGATATCGTTGTTTCTGGTCTTGTTAATCTATCATAAGAAAGTGGTTGGAATGTCTGTTGTTTCATTAATTATATGAACTTAGAAAATCACCCTTATTCTTGATTGATTGAGTACTATCACAGTTTGGGTTCTGCCTGTTCAATACTCATGTGGGCTAGTAATTTGTATTCTGTTCATATGTTACCAGTTAAATATGTTGTATCCTAGCTATTACATGTGGAGTTACATACATATCTTTCCTTTGATGTCCTAATGCAGCTATGAAGAGAATGAGATGAAGAAATATGTTCTCCATTTATTGGTTTTATCGCATTCCTATTCAGTGCCATCACTTAAAAGAGTTTGCGAGCACCTATTAGAGCAGGATATGCTAAACCCAGAAAACATAATAGATGTTCTTCAGCTAGCAAGGGCTTGTGATGCTCCACGGCTCTCCTTTATATGTGTTCGTATGGTTCTTAGAGACTTTAAAACCGTATCTTCCACTGAAGGATGGAAAGTCATGGCGTATGCCAATCCTGCACTTGAACAAGAGCTCTTAGAATTGATTGTTGAAGCAGATTCTGTAAGTCATCCACTGTTTCAATCTCTGTTTCATGATTTTAATCATATTTTTAGCAAGGTGCAATGCTGGGGTCTTAACTTATTTTATTTGTATTAGAGTAAACAAGAGAGATTGAAGAAAACTGAAGAGAAACAGGTGTACCTGCAACTGTATGAAGCAATGGAAGCCCTAGTGCACATTTTCCGTGATGGGTGTAGAACAATTGGGCCCCATGACAAACTGCTGAAAGGAAGCCAGGTTGCTTGTAGTTTCCCAGCCTGTAAGGGGCTTGAAACTCTAGTCCGTCATTTCTCTGGCTGTAAGACTCGAGTCCCTCGTGGATGCGTGCGCTGCAAACGCATGTGGCAAATCCTTGAACTCCATTCCCGCATGTGCAACAACCCTGATTTTTGCAAGGTTCCTCTTTGTAGGTAAGCAAATAGCTTGTAGTTACTGGGTCAGTGAGTATGGTGCCAAATCTGGATGCATATTGGCTAGTTATGCCTGCTGTTTGTGACACGTGTATCACTCATACAATGTGTGTATCACACCATACCAGGCCTTAAAAAATATATACTCCTTGTATTAACTCCAAGGCTAGCAAGGTAAAAATTATTGATTCGTGCAACAAATATCTTACAAATATACAGTATCAGGATTCAGGTGTTATATAACCAATAACACGATTCATCATGGCTAAAGAGGTGAAATGCATTTTTATATAAATATAATCAGGGAAGAAGCTAAAATAAATTCCATATCAAAAGAATTTCTGTTTCAGTCGGCTGGCATAAACCCAAATCCAACAAAATAAACTTAACAAATTGCAAGTTTTATTGTATGATTCTAATTATTAATCTTCCAAGTCTTCAACTAAGTTCCCTAAATTGTAAGAGTATATTCTGTTGATTCTAGGCAAATCCCTTGCCGAAACTATGTTGCCGTATTTGTTTCAGTTTAGGTCTAGTCTTGCACTAAATTATCCACACTACCCTCTTCATTTACACGATATTCAATTCTTCCTTCCTAGTCTAGCGTACTTTTCTTTTTACCCTCTTCCTTCCAGAGCTATACCCAAATGCAATCATGTGCATACAACCCTTGCATATAGTATCATTTTAGTTTCATTGTACTCGTTAAATCTGATATCTGGAATTAGCTTTGCTATGCTCCAGCTATTTGGTATATGCAATGCTAGTGAACTACAGCTTTTCTCTTGCAGAACTCTCTTTAAATACCATTCTCTGGTCTCTCTTGTCAGTTGTCTCGTGCACAATATAGTTTTCACAATCTAAACCAACCAAGCTGGTTACTAAGTAATCAAACTTTAATTACCATGCTAACTTAGACCTCGTAGTTGTAGACAAGTCATCAACTTCATGAGAGGAATTTGGGAAATGTTACCCGATCTACATAAATCCAGAATATGCAATGTAGGGATAGTTGATTACTAAAGCCAGCGAAATGTGTTATCGATGGGAGCACCTGATGATGGCTTTTACACTTTTTCTATTTGGGCGTGATATATTTATTCGATTTCTATTTAGACACATAATTAAGTACTTATATATTGTTTTAGAATCGAACTTATAGAACAACCTAGTATATGCTTTTAATACTAACTTAATAAGGTGGTATAATATTGAGACCACCGTATTTTATTTGCTTTCTGGGAATTCATAAACTGTGATTTTGGGATATGTTGATTTTGATGGTGGTGGTCTCACTATCTCAGGCATTTCAAGGAGAAAATGCAGCGGCAGAGCAAAAAACATGAAACAAAGTGGAAACTTCTAGTAAGCAAAGTGGTAGCAGCAAAGATTGCATTGGGGCCTTTCTCATCTCGTCGGTCAGCTTTTTTATGACCTCTGTATACATCTGTCCTTGTTAAATTATCATAAGCAGCCAATATTTTGCTGGCTTTAATCACAAATAATGTAAGTTTCAGAGATGAAAAGAAAACTGTTATATCAAGGTAGAGACTTGGGGTAATTTTTCATTCACTTTTCATTTTAGTAATTAATGAGTTCAGTTATTTTATGGCAATCTGGACTTCGGACTGAATTTTCACATTGAAGTGGGTATGTTGATGTGTCAAAGGAAAATGTTGTTGATGCCGTAATTTATACATGCTTCCGATTTTTGTCCTCCCCCTTCTCGTGGCTGGTGTCAAACAACTTGTAACTTTTGTCAATGTTGGACGTTACTTCCACCTCAGTTTATATATTTCTAGAGATGCCCACATAAAGAGTGTGACCACATTGTTTGGATTCATTCTCATTAAGAATGGCACCAGATTAGTTATGAAAATTCCACCTCAGTTTATATATTTCTAGAGATGTCCACATAAAGAGTGTGACCACATTGTTTGGATTCATTCTCATTAAGAATGGCACCAGATTAGTTATGAAAATTGCGGCTGCTTCAGCAATGGATATGCTTGACCATTCTCTTTTCTTTTGTCATTTGTTGCATTTTTCTCTACCAAACATGCAGTGGGTGAGTTTTGCCTATCATACTGTCCATGAATCTGAAAGAAAACTATCGAATTGACCAAGCACTAAAGTTTCAGCTGCAGACATGAAATTAGCAAGCAGTGACCAAAGAAATGGTTCCAATCCTTAATAATCTTACTTTGTCCATGATACAATGCTCCTATTCCTGCTCATAGTTAAAACTTAAAACCAATGATGGTGGTGAACCTTTTAAAGCTAGAGGGTTAGTAGCTTCATTCACTGCTAATTCAATAAATCCCCATGCTCATCTCTGTTGGTGGTGCTTGGCTTGAAGAATCAAACCCCCCAAACCCCGCCCACTAAAAAAAAAAATTAACACTAGAAAATTAACCACCGCCACTTTCACTAACACTGCTTATAGTATCAAGTGCTAATTGACCCTCCAAGTAGCCTTATTAAACTTGCATGAAGCTACATATCTATCATCATCTCATCTAAGAACCATGAACTTGCCAACATGATGCTTAATTGAAAGTTTGGAACTCATATAACTATAGGGGAATAATGTTAGTGATCTCAAAACTTTAATGCAACACGTATTGATGATTTCCTCACTGAATCATTGTTAACTTTTAATTTGCGGTTCAAAATCCGGTTGTGGATTTGAGATCCTAAATTTCACCTAATCTGGATAAACTTTCATACATTTACCAAGGGCAGATATAGCCATAATAGTGGGTCATGAAATGTTAAGCATGTATACTACCAAGCATTAGGTAGAGAAATTGACTAATGCTGTAATACAAGGGATATCAAGTGCAGCGGCTTTCTATATAAGCTGATATCAATAAGACAAGCACTGATAATTCGCCTGATGTTAAAAGAGGCAATGATGAAAGCATATTACATGATACTGATGCTGCACATACAACAAAAGTGTAGCTACCTTCCTGTTGCCAAGTACTAGTGTATCATCAACATTAGAATGCACAATTTACTAAAACTCCTAAACCATAAAGAACATGATGCAAGATGAACTGAGGTCTCTTGCAAACACCGGATGTGCTAAGCCCCTTCTCCAAGTGTTCTCTTTGATGTACTGATGTAGAGCACTGCATCAAGAGGAACACCCAGTCACTGCCATATCAATTTGATAATAATAGCAATATAGTAACTAACATAAATAGAATCTTTTTAAGGATTATTTACCATTGTTTCCTCGAATAAATGCATCGCCATATTTATTTTTCAGTTGGCCATTGACGTATTCCTCTGTTTGCTCCATAGCTATATTCATATATCCGTCAAGACATGCTAGAATACCTGCAAAGAGAAAGACATTAGCAGGCACTGTTTACTTTGCTTCCTACCATGTCAGCATAGGGAATTTAGGAGTATTATTCAGAAGATACAAATACCAATTCCAAATGCAACGTAAGCCAGCTTTGAAAAAAATAAGTTAACATTTCATACAAGTACTAAATAGATGAGCTTTACAAGTTACAACCCATGGCTCCTATAATAAACCATGTATGATAAAAGAATTACAACAATATGTACTAGTTATTGGAGACCAATATTACATCAAAGCTACCTGCTAAAGTTATAAATGCGGCAATCCTTATGGTGACAAAATGCAGAATCTATAAACCCTTTTTTTTTTGACAAGTCAGGTGCTATGGTGATCAGTGAGGTGTACCTGAAACCCTTACTGACATATCTACGAAATTTAATAACAAATTCATTTTTTAATATTTCAACAATTAGCTCATCATTTCACTAAGGCACCATTTAGGACTTTAACACTTCAACAGTACCTTTTTGAATTTAACTACACTATTTATGAATATCATATGCAAATAATTAGTCTACAAGGAAAACAAAATTTAAAAAAGTGGTTAGAGGTTGAGATTTGAGAAATCATATGGATACGAAAATGTGTGATTTGGGGAAAGGCAAATTTTTCCTAGAATTTTTATGGGATGCTTTATTTTTTTATTTAATGAAAGAAAAAAGTAAAACCTGATATTTTCTTTTCTCTTCATCTTGATTTAGGTTGAGATGACAACACAAACCTAATACCTTGCTGCATTCGTGAGCTTTATATCCTTTAACTACACTATGTTTACCTACTTTTTCAAATATTCTTAATAAGATTCAAATCTCAGAAAGACAAGTGGTCTAAGAAACATGAAACAGATGTACCGAAGACTTGAAAATGTCGAAGGAAAAATAGAAGCTGGATCAAAATATAATACATATTCTAGGCATGATTCTCAGCTATAACTTGCTCAGAGTTCGTGTGATATCAATCGCATGACCAATTTTCAAGACTTGCAGAGCCATGGCAGGCACATATATCCTTAAATTTATTTATCGACTTGGCTCATTCTGAACTTGGTATCCTGCAGGTTTGTATCTACAACTTGGCCTTGGTTAGGGCTGCAGACGATCCGATCCGATCCGAACTTTGTCAAACTCGAACCGAACTCGAACACTTTTAGTCGAACTCGAACATGTTCGAGTAACTTACTCGAACCAACAGCTATGTACGAGTTCGGATCGTTTGGCGTTCGCGAACATGATCGAGTTCACGAACATGAACAGTTCGCGAACGTTCACGAACACAAACTATGCTCACGAACAATAAACTTGTTCACGAACACAAACTTAGAACTCTGAAGCAAAAAATAGTTAAATAACTATGTATTACATAATTAGTCTAAAATAAATGAATAATGCTCTATCTATTTCATAAAATTAGTCTTATTTAAGATTTTTTATAATGAAAATATGAAATTGTAAAATTTTAAGATTTAAAATAATGTGAATTTAGTTGATTTAGATTAATTCAATATCTAATAGACTAATATTGTTAACCTTGAAAATTTTAAATGTATTAGTACCAAATACTTCCTCAGTTCCTCCGTTCTGAAATATAAGTAATAAGATCAACTAATCAAGTATGAATTTTCAAAGTCGATAGAAAATATTTTTAATTCAAAAGGGATGTGATAATTAACTTTTTAATACAATACATTTTGAGAATTACTTTATAAAAAGTTTTTAATTTTCATAATTATATTGTTTAAAAGTAAATAAATTAACTACAATTCTAAGATCAAAGGCTCAAAGGTATTTAGAGACTTTGTTTCATTTTTTTAAAACCTTTTTACTTATTCTAATTTAAATTAATAACTCATTTAAATTTCATGCAAATGGTATTGTGACATTGTTTAATTGGATTATTAAACACTACTTTTTACCCTAAATATGATTACTTAATTGCATAGTTAATAAATCAAAGTTAGTCAATCACTCTCTCTCACTGTCTCACATATACACCGTAAGTCCGTTAGTCTGTAACACTAAAAACTTCAAAAATTGGTAAAATCAAGTTTGCACTTTTAATTACATAGTTGATAGTTGATGTAATATACAATAGTAATTGTACAATGATTATTACTCTATTACTGAAGTCTCGATACATTGATGACTTGATTTCTCTATTCTCTATCTCGATTTGACAATTTCAATAACTCATGTAAATGTAAGCAATTGTATTGTATCATTCTTTAATTAATGTCAAATTGTCATTGCATGATGATTAATGACTTTATTTATGTACTTTATAACATGGTTTATAATTTATTAAATTATTAGGGATGTAAATTATAATAATCCAACAATCATTGTTAAAAAATTTATGAAAATATTAAAATTATTTTAATTAAATTAGAATTTAGAGGTGAAGTACAAATTATTATTTATTAATTATTTAATAAAAATGTTTACTTATAATCAATTATTAAAACAAACAAAAAGATGTTTAGGTAACAAAAAGATGTCTACAAATTTAACAATTATTGATAAGACAAACTTTAGAATTTAAAATGAAATAACCAATTATTTGTATTTAGAATTTAAGAAACAATTTAAACATGTAAGAAATCGAACTACTCGAACCGAACTCGAACTTATCGAGCTGAACTTGAACTTACCAAACCGAATCGAACTGTTCGCGAACAAAGACGAACTGAACCACATGGTTCGTGAACATGTTTGATCGAGTAATCAAACGAAACACTATATGCAAACTCAATTCGACTAGGCGAACAACTCGAACTCGAACCGAACTCAAACCGAACAATTCGGTTCGTTTGCAGCCCTGCCCTTGGCATTGGAGTCTATTGCTTTGATTCTCAACAAGTCATTCAGTTAGGTGATGTATTACCACATGACACATTTGTCAATGCAAGGAACTAATCAAGGCTTGAATCTTTGATCAGATTCGATCACCACATCATAAAACAAAAAAAATTACATTTTTATGTTGAGATCATCGTCATATTTTGAAAAAGTCAGAAATTAAGACAAAACTAAAACAGAAAATAGAAGAACAGAAAGAGAACGTAGTGACAGACCTCGATAATCAACGCCAGAGTTCAGTTTGACCACAACTGGTCGCCCACGGATAGATTTGAGAA
This sequence comes from Aralia elata, assembly GCA_034770075.1. Taxonomy (NCBI): domain Eukaryota; kingdom Viridiplantae; phylum Streptophyta; class Magnoliopsida; order Apiales; family Araliaceae; genus Aralia; species Aralia elata. The sequence continues at coordinate 67,618,930 of CM068387.1, read as the reverse complement.
AATCAGCAGGCGTTTTTGTGGTCGCTGACCCTTTCTCTCCTGTTCCACTCATCTTTCTTTTCCTTACTCTTCAAATCCTTTGGCAAATGACGGAATATGATTAGTAACATATTTCATTTCATTACCAATAATATCATAGCAACACAGCAGTGGCTCACAAAGGAAGAAAGTAAAAAAGTTTTTATCACTAATTACTTGAACAAAAAATTTGTCAATACATAAATGACAATTGACACGTATATAAAATATCTTAAATTAAAAACCAAATTGCAGAAAAAGATTATTAAGCCGAGCCAAAAGTGTTGCCTTGAATTCTTACCGAAATTACCAAAGAACAAAGACAAAGCAAAATGCTACAAGACAACAAATTTTTCAAGGCCTAAATATGCTTAAGCAAACTCACAAAGTACCAGAAAACATATGTAATAATATGAAGTCCTTTCTTAGTGATAGAAATTCAATAAAATATACTCATATAAGAATTGTAGTTTTCTATCTATTGGATTATCAATGTTTATATAACAGTAAATGAAATTAAATATGAGAACCAGAATAAAGCACAAAATCATAAAAAATAAATAATTAAACACAATAGGAACTGGAAACATCAAGCTAAAAGTTCCTACAATCCACACAGCAGGTAAATAAAGGAAAGAGCAAACCCACATAACATAGCCACGGACCAACATCAAAAAACTCAGCAATTTAAGTAATAGATACTGATATAAATACATATAACATTACACAATGAAGCTCCTGGCCATAAGCAACTGAGAAACTTGATACAGACGACTATCCAATATATAGAGAGGAAAAAAGAGAGCCGTGAGCCGCCGTACCTGCGGCTGCCGTCTGAGGTAATGGAATGCTACCGCCGTGAAATTTTCGCGGATCGGAGTGAGGCGAAGAACTCTGACGATTGGAATTTTCGCCGTGAAATTTTACTAGGTTTAGATTTTGGGAATTTTATCAAAAATAATCATCAAATATTTATGATGAATGGTACATTCTTTTAATAAAATTACACTTTTACCCTTCTTGTTTCCAAACCTTACAATTAGCACCCTTTATATTAGGGATGGAAATTATGTTAGGCAAATTTGTGTTGTATTATTTCGCGGCTTGTCGGGTCATAGTTATTATACTAAATAAGTTAACACTAACAATATTCGTTTAAATTATTTGTGTCAAGTTTCTCAGCACTAGCATCGACCTGTGTATTAATCGTGTTAAAAGTATCGACTAGTTTAACCTGTTTAGTACACAAATTAAAAAATTTAAATAAAAAATAAACATCATTCGCTTATTTATTGAATAATAATGTAATTTATTCATCACATGGATATATATTTGACACAATACAAGATATGTTTGGAAAGTGACTAAGAAAACTAAAACTCAATATTTAAGATAAATTATAACGTTATATCATATTTATTTTTAGATTACTTTAAATAAACATGTCTAATTGTGTTAAATGTATCAACTCGTTATATGTTTGATCTTTTTAAATTTCCTATTAAACGTGTCGATTTGTTTATAAAACAAAAACTGATACTCAGCACTAACCCTTTATTGTATATCGTGTTCGTATCGAGTTTACATGTCATGTTAAAAATTATTACCCCTGTTTTATATAAAAAATAAAAAAATAAAAAATCACGGCCCCATGATTGGGTGTAAGGTGAGTTTGGCACATGAGGAGGTAAAAAAAAAATTGAGCAATGGAGTGGGTATAAATATATTTAATCAAGATTTTGAGAATATCATTATTATATTTTTTTAAAAAAAAATTATTAGAATAATTAGGTGAATTATGTTTGTGGCAATATATTGTGAAAGACAGATATGTTTAATTTGGACTTCAAAAAGATTATTATTTTTATTTTATTACGTAATTAGTTTAATTACCCTCGTAATTTGATAGGTTCAATTTTTTTTTGCCTCAAATGATGTTATATTATCTCCAACATAAAACCTTAAACTTCCAAAATTAAAATTTAGAGACATAACATATGAGACCTCCATAGATTTGATCTGGAAATAAGCATTTCTGGCTTTCCTTATTGATCTTTGCGGAGAGGCATGAATGATAAACCTATTCATAGTTTGTAACTGTAATTATTCTAGTTAATGCAAAATGTGTTGACAGATTTATTATGCTCATGGTATGTTCCAAAATGGATTGAAGAGATTTTGGCAGTTTAGAGACCTCTAAAAAAACCCTTATTAAGCAGTTGCTCAACATGCTACTCTCTTTTTTCCCCCCCTTAATTTTGAAAAACAATAATATTTCATTTCATAACAGAAAAAAAAAAGTATTAACGCTAGTCACTACTCCCACAGGGGCTAGGAAGTAAGCCCCACAACCCAAAGCGACATAGAACCTCACTTCAGCATCCGGGGCCATCTCTTCGACTCAGAGCATTGGTGTAGCCCATCTTTTATCTTATTGCTTCGAGCTCTCTTCGAGAAAGTGTAAAAATTTAACCTGTTGCTCCTTGATTTCACATAAACAACTGAGCGCCGACTGCTGCTACAGTGTATTAGAACAAGGAAAAATATAGGAGTATAGGATATGGAACTTATATTCGAGAAGAGAAGTACTAGTGTAGTTTCTTTTAGTTTAGTTCATTCCAGATAAAACATTGGCAATGATAACCATCCCTATATATTACATATCAGATAAAACAGTATCAAGATCTTCTAAACCCATTTATACAAGTACCCAAAAGGGTACACAAAAAAGTCTAGGTAGCCCACTTGAGGATATCAATTCCATTGCATTCTGACTATGTTACATGTGCCAATAATGTAGGAGCAAAGAGGAAACTACCTGATAAGAAAAGTTGGGCACTAAGATGGCAATGAGCTTTCATCGTCGGAAGAACTATATTGCCGTCGTCCATTAAGAGCAGGAAAAAGGCCTGTGTTTATTGGCAAAGGAAATTGACGGGCTGAGCTTACTGTAGTTCTTTCGTTTATCTTCCCGACTTCCTTGCATACCTTATCAAGGATAGAAAGAAAGTCCCGTACCACCATGAAGATCCGGAATAGATGAGGTTCTTCCTTGGCTGAGCTGCCATGAAAATACTCGGTCATCTCCTTTACCTTAGAGTGTAAAACGCTCTCTTGGGTTTGAATCTTGATAAGCTCGTCCTCTGCCTTCTTCAAGAACCTATTCATAGATTCGGAGAGCTTCCTGCTACTATTGCTTGGTGCAAGTTCTTCATTTAATTTCAAAACTTCCATAATTTTGGTGATTCCTGTGGATAGCTTGGCTACTTCACTACTGAGGATTTCTGAATCCATTGCAGCTGATTTTTTTACATTGGTAAGCTCCCCACTCAGGCTGGAAACAACTTGCAGGCCGCGCTTCTTGAATTCAATGTCATCTTGTAAAGCGGACTGCTGATTGTTTTCAGCAGTTGGGTTTTGATCGCCAGAAAGACGAGAACCTTCTGCTCTGATTATTTCCTGCACAACGAAATGCAAGAGGGTGGTTTTTCCATCTGTTCCCTTCACGTCTACAAGCTTCAGGAGTGTGTCAAGCTTGAATGCACAAGCCTCGCCGCGGTTGGTTCCAACATTCATGCGGTTCCCGGTCTTGAGAACGGCTTCAAGAAGCTTAGTGAACATTCTACTGTTTCTGAGTTCTTCACAAGCTGCCTGTGAAAAGGAAAAGACAAGTCACTAAAATTGCTTGAAATGATAGAGGAAAATATACTTGTTAAAATTAAAATCTATTTTTCACTGATGAGGTTACATTGCGAATCTTATACTTGCTGGGAACTCAGAAGTTCAACTAAATACACATCAAGAGAGCACCAATAAAACCATGCTCTTCTATGTTCTAGATCTTTAGTAAATGCTATTACCACTTAACAAAAAACATTCACCATAAAATTTTCTTTGAGAAAAAATATCGCACCACTTGAAAATGGTTTGATCCCAAAAAAGTTGGCCACTCACCAAGTCACCATACACTAGAAACATATTGATGTGTCATCACAAGGTGTTATTATTGGGTGAAAACTAGGTCTACAATTTTATGAATGGCCAAGCACATCAAAATTGGAGTTTTTGCTCTACATATGAGTTCATTACTTCGATACAGAATTTATAATTTTGTACATTATCTAATATACATTGTTACTCTTTCTTTCCTACATCTTAAAGTAGTGTATTGTTTTTCCCTTTTAATATAGAACAACCTAAACTAGTGTATTGTTTTTCCCTTTTAATATAGAACAACAATTTAGATGCTCCAACAGGCCAGTGGAATCAAACTAAATCATACTAAAGATTCCAAATATGAACATCATATCCCACTATCCTAACCTTGGACGACATATGATATGACACAACAGTGAAGGAATCAATTTTTCTGCATTTTTGTTCCACTTTAGATGTGAAGAAATTTAAGTTCAAGGATGAGTTTGCATTTTGTAAGAATGTCATATCCTGATTTCCAAAAGTCTTAAGAATTAATACAGTAGCAATAGGCCAATAATCTAAAAGAAGACATAGTTGAGATTATGCAGGGTAGATCTATGAAAACCTGACAGGATTATAATAACCAATCAACCATTTAATGCAGGATACAGCATAAGATTCAATTGCTAATTTGACTTGCTGAATTCTTTTGTGGCCCTAAAACTTGATTTTTATGATTTGGATAGATAGAGGTGGGAAATTAGAATTTAAAACAGAAGCATAAACATAACATTTGGGTACCCTTACAGATTGCACTAATGCACAATGTACATGCGTTCGGGAAAGGGAGCATGCATAAAGAGTAATCATATTGAAACAACGAGAAGACAAGTTTACCTCTAGTGTTTCAAAAGACCTCACAAGGTACTCAACTTCTGAATCAAAATTGGCTATGTAAAGCATCGCACTGACCCTCTGAAATGCAAAAGGTATATCAAGAACTGCCTTGAGAAATTTCTCAGCAGGGCCCAGCTTGAATGGTGATGTATCTTTGAACTCCTTCAGTTTACGTTCTTCCTCTTTGGTTGGAGCCATCTTTAATAAACTCTCAAGAAGCTCAGTGCCCAGCGTGTCAGTATTTCCTGCTTACATTTATACAAAACCTAGTTAAGCAGAAAACACTCAGCAGACAAGTGCATGCAGAAGAAAAAGGAGATGAAAGGACTATCACACTAAAACACAACTATTTTTATGTAACTGGGAACAATCAAAGATCAGGGTAAACCACCCCCACCCCACCCAACATAATAATTAAAAAAATCAAATAGGCAATGAAGAGAAAGCCAATTACAATATTCCAGATGCATACAAATTAAAAAGAAAGTTAACAACAGTTAAAGCAGACAGGCCTCAATACAAGTACCTTTCCAAAGTCATAGAAAAGCTTCTACTTCTCTGTATTCTTTTTACATGTCAAAAGGTACAAGGAATCCTTTGAGAGATTTTGTTTTCCCCTAATTATGCTTCATTGTGATTCTTTAGCATATGTAAATAAAGAATCAATATATTTGCAGGAAATTTAAGGGAATGCCTATAAAGAATTATAGAAGATTGAAAGCGCTTGATATTTTCATTTTGGTAGGGGAGAAAAGTATCCGTTGCTTAAGGATAACAAATTAACTTCATTTAGTAATAGTTCCAATACAAAAATAATGTTATCCGACTTTAAATTGCTTGCAGCAAGCTAAATAAAAGGCTAAGGATGGTGCAAAGCTTCTTAAACTTAAGTACGTGGAGGTGCTACCATCAGAGCTTTGGTTTCTTCTCTTAGTTCTCTATATTAGTTACATAATACAATTAACAGCCTTAAAAACTGTAATGGGAATATAAGGGATTTCATGTCACAAAAAATTTCTTTTCTTGCATAAAGTTAGTGGTGGAGAGGACTGAAACCGGAACCAACCCCTCCCCTAACCAACCCCTCCCCTAACCAACCCCTCCCCTTTGATTTCATGCTATAACTATGCTACACTAGATATATAAATCAAATGCTTAGAAAACCACAAGAAACGATAACAAATAAAAAAATAAAAAAAGGTAACTACTTACCTTCTAAAAGAGCTTCACAAACTTCATCATTGGTCACATTAAGTGCCCTCAACAAAATTGCTATGTTCTGAGACTTCTTTGGATCAAGAACCTGGTTCTCTTGATTCATGCAAGGAAAAAGTGGACGCGGGGTGTTGTTATCTTTTGGAGTCAAATTTGTAGACTTTACCATGAATAATGTCTCAATCATTTTCTCATTTAACCTGCATTCAAGATCACATTCTACAGACTTAAAAAACACAATTATTACTTCCTAAACAAAGCAAAAAGTACTAGTAACTAAAATTTACTCTAAAAACATGATCTCTCAACTCTATAGGATGTTATTATATAATTTCATCACTCAAAAGCCTTACTGAAAAGAGCTGAATTTAAGCTGATCCCACACCATTGTCCGGTCTGAGCTAGCTTTAACCTTGTCCCAATGCAATGGCTTCAGCTTGGGCTTAAAAATTTCCTCACTTCTCTCTCCACTATCCAATTTCTGCCCTGGGTTTTGCAACTCAACAGCAGGTCTCGCCGGCATTACAAGAACAGGCGGTCCATTAATGGGACCTTGATTTTCCGGCGGCATTTCCCAAAACCTTGGTGGTGGCACCGGAGGTGGCGTTGGTGGCAACTTTACTTGAACATATACACTCCCATCTGAAAATCTTTCAGGTGAATTCTGGGTATCCCCTGAAGTTCTCTCAGGTGGGGAAGACGGCGGAGACGGCATTAAAACCTTCCGTTGCCTTGGTGGTGGTGGAGGTATTGGCCGGTGAGGAGCCGGAAAATTAACAATGGAGTCCGGCGACTTTGATCTTAAGCTTCTGGGGCTCAAATTGAATGCTACTGAAGGACTAGTAGACATTGTTTGGGTAGGTGAAGCAGATTGAGAAGATGGGTAGGATGCTGTTCTCGAATTGAAGCTTCGGCTTCCAAAATTCTCAGCTCCGAACAGTCTACCGGAGCTCAAAACCTCGGCGTTTGGACTCCCGGAGCAGCTTTTAGGAGAAAAGAACTCTTCTTCTTCATCTTCTTCGTCGTGTTTGTAACAATATTGTTGGCCGGATAGATTTTGTTTGGGTAATGGGGGGAGAGGTCGGAGCTCCGGTGAGCCAAGTTTCTGATAGCCGGAGGGAGAAGAAGTGCTACCCACATTGTTAGCATTTTCTGAGCCAGCGAGTGTGCCGAGATAGAGAAACTCTGCGCTGGTGTTCAGTGGGTTGCGCGGCGGCGGAGGTGGCGGAGGTGGCGGAGGAGGAGGAGGCTTGGCGTCGGAGGCGGGGGTGTTGGGTGGAAAGAGGCGGATGCTGTCTGATCTTGGGAATTTGGTAAAATGGGTTTGGCGGCGGTGTAGGAGTAAGGCGGCGACAATGGCGATGAGAGCGGCGGAGAGAAGAAAGAGGGAGATACCTACGGCAATGAATTTACGGGAAATGGGTTTGGAGGAGGAAGGTTTATCTGTGAGGATGAGAGAGGAAATGTTGGCCGGAAAAGTAGGGAGAGAGTCGGTTGAGGACGGCGGCGGTGGTGGTGGAGATGGGTAAAATGGGAAAAAGGGACTGCTCTGTTCGGTGGTGGGAGGTGTTTGGGAGGAAAACGGGTAATTGGGTTCTTGTTTCTGGGGTTGAGGGTAAGGAGAAGGGGAAGGAGAGAGAGAATTACTTAGAGGGAAGAAGGGTTGATGGAGGATTCTACGGCTATGCTGGTACTGAAATGATAGTTTTTGGGAAGTAGAGGGCTGAATTTGTAAAATAAAATTTAAGAGGAGGATGAAGATAATAAACTTTGCTCCGGACATTTTTTGGAATTTCAATACTAATTTTTGGTTGCGAAGAGAGATGGGCAGTCTTTGATCTGTTCTTTGATGGGGTATTATTTTCTATAACTTCATGTTTATGTGTGATGGATTCTTGAAGAAAAGAGAAAAAATAGAGAAGAAAGAAGCATTGTACTGTGACGAATATACCCTTGAGAAAGTTAAAAGAGTTTTAATGAAGAAGAAGGTGGTCAGAAGACTCGGAACATAACCCATGAGGAAAGAGGACGATAGCAAGAGAATATTACAGATATTATTAATGCAGTCATTGAGACAGAAAAATGGGGTTTATTACTCTGGTGTGAGAGCATAGGAGGGAGGGAAGAGGAAAGAGTGGTGGTGGGGAAGTAGTTCAAGGTTTGCTAGTACCTTCAAACCCCACCAGCTTAGTAGTGCTAGTACTAGACTACTAGTTAGTACCTTGTGTTTGCTAGTAGTGTGTTTGTTTTGAATTTTAAATATTGCGTTTATAAGTTATATTTGAAATCTGTTAATTTTAGAGGGATAGAATTTTTAAAGTTTATTGAACTTTCAAATGTTCTAATTACAACAGGTAAGTAACCAAACATGCACGTTATATGTTAGGTTTGTTGGATTAATAACGTTTGTGGTGATAATTTTCGGTGTTCGCCTTCTAAACATACTTTCATGTTTGAATTATAAATGAACTTCATACGTATTAAACATTTCAAATGTTGTGCAGTTAAACATACACTTAGATAGGTTTTAGTTCGCATTTTAAAATTTTAATGCAATGTAATAGAGTGATAATAAGATATTATGGCATACTTGTTTGGTTTGTATTTGGTACGTGTTTAGTAATTGTAATTTTATTATATTATCTTTAAATTTATGTTTGATTCAATAAATATTTAGTTGTATACAGTGGATAAAGTAAAATATAAATTTAAATATTAAATCAGTGATAATCATTGTAATTTTGTCTTTTATAATTTATTACATTACAAACTTAATGAGCTAATATATTCATCGATAAACGTAATGAAAAAAATATTTAAATTGATGTAATTGTATTATGCCCATAATGTAATCGGCAAACCAAACAGAAAACATGTCAAATCAATGTAATAGCATATTATATTACCAAATTATTATATTGATTGGATGCGACCAAATACTACCTTAATATATTTTCCTTTGAATATATATATATATGTATACACTCAAATTGTATATTTAAATATACACTCCGGTATAAAATAATAATAAATAAAGAGAGAGAAAGTGATAAAAAAAACACAAATATTTTATTATCATTTTATATTGAGATGTATGGTTAAATATACAATTTAAATGTACTTTTTTTTCTTTCTCATTCCTTTTTTTCCCACTAAATACAAAGAAGTTGAAAAGTGTGAAAGAAAGGACATAGTGAATTTAGTACGTGTCTGTAAGCTACCTTAATTATGGGCTGCTGAATAGGCAAAGGGCGTATTTCCATTGAACAGTCAATGACAAAGATTGTACATAGGGCTCGTCTGATTCCATGTTCAACATATAAACACGCAACATTATTTTTAGTGCAAGAAATTTATTGTGTTTGTGAATTAAAAAACTTATATTTAAAAAATAAGTTTGTAAAATAAATAAAATTCGCCAAGGGCGTTTAATCTCTTCAAATGCAACAAAAGTTGCACAAAAAATATATTGTGCAGGTCAAAACTTTTCTGCCCTCACTATGCGTATGTTTGGTTACTCGGAGTTTAAAAATTTTAATACATTTAAAAATTTTATTTGTCTAATAACAGTTTATCTTAAATATAATTTATTTTAAGCACAATTTATTTTAAGCGTAATTTATTTAATTTTTAAACGTAACGTTTGAAATTTAAATATAATACACCAAAATTGGGGTGATATATTTAAATGTTCAAATACTGCAAATAAACATTGTTGTCGCACACGTTGGCAGCTAAACTGATAATATTTAAAAAATTTATTCGTCTAATAACAATTTATTTTAAACGTAATTTATTTAATTTTTAAATATAATATTTAAAATTCAATTATAATATACCAAAATTGATGCGATAAATTTAAATGTTCAAATACTACTGTGACAAACGTGGGCAGCCGAACAAGATATGCTATTGTCAATTGAGAGTTACTCCAAATTAGTCTCAATAATAACCCTATTCAGATTCTTGTAAGTAAATTCTGAGATTCTTTTGTCTTTTTAAGTAAATTCATCATTATCATGTCATATGAATGATTATATAGAAGGCTGTCTCTCTGTGTGTGTGTGTGTGAGAGAGAGAGAGAGAGAGAGAGAGAGAGAGAGTAAAAGATTAGATTTGATTTGATTTGATGGGAATGATCACAAACAAAGAGCTTTCACACTCTTTTCCTTTCAGTATTGAAAAAGATAAACTTGAAAAGTAGTGATTTCTTTTCTTTGGCTTTATGTTCCTTTCTTTCTCTACTTTTTTCAAATGGAAAAAATATTTGTCATAGGAAATGTCCCTACTTTGAAGAAAAAACGAAAAAGCATAATGATGCAATGCTAGCTTACTCCAACATTTTCTTATTCACAATTATTATTTGTATAAATAAATATATTAACTTTTAAAAATTTGTCCCTCATATAATTCACAATTGTGAGACTCATTTATATACAATATATATATATATATATATATATAAATTAATAATTTTATAAATCAAATTGATGCCGAACATTTTTATTTATAAGTTACAACTTATAAGTCAACTTATATTTTAACTTATAAGTCATTTAAAATAAAGAGTTCCCGAACAGACCGTTAGACGTGTCAACTCCTTTACACAAATTATGTTATACAAATAATATAATATTGCATATGTTCCTTATTTATTAATTAATAACATAATTTCATCAATGCATTAACAAATATATTATTCAAAATTTTTAACAAAATATTCCATAAGGCAACATGCTTAAATAAATTATTCAACACTTGTTTATTTAAGATAAATTATGGTATCATGTAATATTTAAATCATAATTATTTTAATTAAACTAGTTGAATCGTGCTAAATGTAGCTACTTATTCATAATTATTGTTCAATTCATATAATTATTTTTTAAAACGTATCAACTCGTTTATGATATAAAAAAACATTCATAATCATCACTAACCTTTTTTTACGTATCATGTTATTGTTTTGTGAGTGCTTCTACATGAACATGTTTTTTGGACATGGAAATTGGACATTTCCATGTTCCCTTGTTTTTTTTTTAATTTTTTTTTTTGGTATATATCCAAACATATTTATACTATGGATTTATAAAAAAAAAAATAAAAAAAACAAAAAAAATTAGGTGTAATTTGGATATATATCAAAAAAATGGTTGTATGGGCCCATACAACCATTTTTTTGATATATATCCAAATTACACCTAATTTTTTTTGTTTTTTTTATTTTTTTTTTTATAAATCCATAGTATAAATATGTTTGGATATATACCAAAAAAAAAAATTAAAAAAAAAACAAGGGAACATGGGTAAACTAGGGGACCGGTCCAATTTTTCGGTCCAATTGGCCGGTCCGCCTAGACATACTGATATATTGCAAATTACCTTTTATATTCACAAATATATTAAAAAAATTATTAAAATAATAAATTATACTTGTGAAAATAACAATCATTTTAAATTTATATTTTATATTGCTAATGTCTATGATTACGAAGAATCCGAGAACTATCTAATAATGTTTGACCACTGGCGAGCACAAATGTAACATAGATTCGTATGATCTTTTCCCCTTTTTAGTTTTATGTGGGTCTTTCATTTCACTAGGATGACTATTTAGTTGCCCCATCAAAACTTCTTTTAGCCATTTGTTGATCTTTATAGCTTTTGGCGCGCTTATATTTTTAAATTTTGATGCACATTTTACTTTTCCATACTCTTTGATATCAAAATATAAAAAGATAAAAATCGAGTCATTTTTGTTAATTCCGAGTTGATTTAACAGTTTAAAATTTATTTTTTATGACTCAACAATTCAAGAATTTTTAATTTTTTTTTACTTGTTATAAATTCGTTTACAATGACTTTTTAAATTCATAAATCAAATGCATTGTATTCTCTTTATTTCCGTATTCTTATTTCAAAGAATCTGCTTAATTCTTCCCAGCTTTATTTTATTCAATCAAACAAACCATAAACCAAACCATTCATTCGAGTAGGTTGAATGCATAATTTTTTTAAATTAAATTAATGCATATAAACCTGTGCAAAAGTACGACTTATCAAACTTGTGTTCATTTGTTTTCAAGTTAAATTAGGATCCCTTCATTACCAACAAAAATATTATTTTTAAGATGATAATACTAACGTATTTATTTGTAACAAATATTATTACATTGTTAACGATGTAGTAATATTTTTATCATTAATTATGTCCGAAAAAAATTGAATGAAAAGTATAATAGAGGGAATCCTGATTTTTTTAACTTACTTAAAATTTTAATAAATTTTGGACTTTTATCACATATATTATAATTTTATGAAACACATACAAATTTAGAGATAAACATAAAATACTTCAAAATTATAAATTTTGTAAATAAAATTATTTTGTCAAACTCATGGAGTTTATATCCAAAATAAAAATAAAAATTGAAAGCAAAAGATAAAAAAAAAATGTAAATAGAGGAGGAGGAGTTGAGAGAAATGTCACAGGAATAGGATACATTGTTCAAAAATAATTCCTCTGGTTTCAGAAGTAAGGGAAGGGAGAGGCACAATTCCCTAAATCCAGCAGCGGCCGCAGCAGAAGCCGCGTCGTTACCTGTCCTGGATACCCATCTCTTTTTATTTCTGTCCAAGACAAACGCCTATATTCACGGGTTTACACTTTACACTACCTATTGACTACTCCGTTTTTCTAAAAAGTATTTTTAGAATTTTTAGTAGGGAAATGATATTTTCAAGAGAAGTATGCAAGCCAAAAGCTTTTTATTTTATTTTTAATTTTTTAAGGAATTTATAATATTAAAATTTAATTTAGAAATATATTTCAATTTAGGGCTTAAGGGGAAAGGTGGGGATTGATCACGAGGAGAATTATGAGAAATCTAAGAGAAACTTAGTTTTAATATTCTGCAAATCTTGTCGAAGTTTGATTTTTGTTATGTGATATATTCAAATATATGATTTTATGCAGTAAAATAAGAGACCTTTTCAATTAAACTTATAACCTTTAATTTAAGCTAAAATTGAGTTGAATTGAAATAAATTAAGCTGAAAATATCATTTCTCTTTTCATAAAGGATGATTTTTTAGAATATGCAATAATTTTGTAGAATTGTTTAGAATATATATATCTGTAAAAGTACTACTTTAAATGTATTTATCAATATTTTTTTTATATATTTTGTAAATTTATTATAAATATGAATAGTGTTATTGTATCAAGTCGACCCCCAAAATCTAATACGTTTATGGAAAAACTTTTTCTTTTTAACCCTTTTCAGGGAATATCAAAATAAGTGTAAATAAAATTAATAATAATATCTTTCCACTATTATAAACCACGCGCTTACTAAGCAGTGTCTCACAATATATGAAGTTAAGAACGAAAGAAAGTTCACCGCTAAAAGAAAATACAAACTCCCACAATTCGTAAAAATTGAACCAAACATTTCATAGACTTAACAATTAGGCCAAAATCTCATTTGCACCGATTTAATATATGTAAAGAATCTATACAAATTTAAAAACATTAACAATTGAGGTATGTAATTGCTCTAATAAATAAAAATAACAAAGAATATGTGTGTATTTGAAACTTGAGTTATAATTGTATTTATAGTTCGACCACACTTCTCCTACATGTAGTCCCCCAATTAGGCTAAGAGTTCTCTGTAAAGATTCCTCACAACTGTAGACCCCTTAACTAAATAGAATTTGACTTTCTCAGAAATATGAAGTCAAATAAGACAAGGGGATCATAAAGTTAATTTGGACTATAGATCTTCTAGAATGTCAAATTTCTGCCACATGGCATGGGTCCCCTCGAATCTCCTGGACCCATCAAACCACACTCTAACAAGAACAAAAGAAAGTTCACCGTTAAAAGAAAATACAAACTCCCACAATTCGTAAAAAATGAACCGAACATTTCATAGACTTAACAATTAGGCCAAAATCTCATTTGTACCAATTTAATATAGGCTTAAATATAAATTATTATCCTAAACTATTACTCTTTTTCTACTATGTATATCCACCTTTCAATTTTTTCAATTAGATGATTAAACTATTAATTTTTTTCACTTTAATTCAATTAAAGCAGTCACGTCAGAAATTGATGACATGAAGCCCTAAGTAGGCCCATTTCCAGCTTATGTGTAATTAAAAAAGGTTATTTCAAATAATTTTTACACATTTATTATATGTCAAAGGGTAAATCTGTCAAAACACTTAATATCTAACATTAAAACTAAATAAAATCAATCCTTAGATCATCACGCAAACAAATTGATGCAATCTTCTTCGTCGTTTCCACCCCCAAATGTCAAGCCCTAATCGGAATCCCAGAAAAAGTCTTTATCGTAATAACAACACTACTTATGATGTAATAACAACACTACTTATGATTTGAGTTGTGATTTTCTTATTGGGTGGAATCCGTTTTATACAAACACTAAATTTGAATCTGAAGTGTTACGAGCTGACCTCACTTCTCTATCTCTCTAAAAATATACAAACACTGAGTCTCATTCAGACATTACCAACACAACAAGAATACAAAAAATAAATAATATCCTCATCATCATCAATCTCATCCCCCCACCCACCCCATATCTAAAACACTCATTCATCTCTCAGTATTCATCTTCTCCATTACAAACAACCCACTAAATCCATTTCTCTGCCATGCCCCTCTTCCTCTTTCTTTAATAATGGAGTAGTAATAAGAGCCTGTTCGACAGTGACTTATTGTAGGATTTTCGACAGATAAAGGCAGCGGAATTTAAAATTTTTAAAACTATTTCGAAACCCTAAAACAGGATCCATGCGAAAAACAAATTAATTCAGAGGTTTAGATTTGTTTTACCGATTATCCGAGCTTGAATGGAACGATGAAATTCTAGAACGACTTTGAATCTCCAACGCAATCCAACAGAACTGCGTCTCTACGGTATCCACACGAACGTCCCATAAATTGTCACACGATCTGCAGCAAAGAGAACTCCGGTACTAGCCGCCAAGATCTGAATTTTCTCAAGTGTTGCTCTCAACTCTCTTTTCTAAAACGGCTAGGGTTTTTTTTCCCTTTTGGTTTCAAGTACCTCAGACTGCTGATATATCATATATATATATAGCGTCCAAAAAGTAATTAAACAAAACCCTAATCCTATTAGAAAAATAAAATCCGAATTTATATATATTATATTTTAATTAAGTCTTACTTAATTAATATACATATATACAAATTATCATGTTAATTTAAATACTATCAATCATATTGATATATTTAAATCTTTACAATTTAACTTAATTCTCTTTTAATTACGTTCTAAGTGTGTGACCCTATAAGTTATTATTATATTGGCAATAATTTTAAAATCATATTATAAAATTATAAATAGTGAGTGGCATCTAGTAATGCATCACTGCTACCCAAATAATAATAAGATCGGTGACTCGATGCAACCTTTTCGTGACCAATGTTTCAATGTAATTTAATCCTTTTAACCTTGACATCCTAAATTAAACTCGAGCCATGGAATGTGTCATACTCTTCATAATTTAATCTGAGTTTTCTTGATCAATGAGTAGACTATATGAAACAAATCACTATTTGAGCATGGCCATGCATTTCATAGTCCTACTCAATCAAGAGGCATATGGATATCACCCATAATATATAAGAGGGTTAAATTTCATCTAGATCACTCATATTCCTCACACAATTCATGATATACCTAATAATCACCTTTGATGATATCAAAGTACATAAATTCTCGTATAGTAATATAGTGATTTCAGATCGGAGGACCGTTACATCATTGTCACTATGAGAATTGCTTATGACACTTTGCATAATGCTCCACGTAGAATTCTCATGATTGGTCTGTCCAGTACATTGTTCTCTAACATGTACCTATGCATTGACTTAATATCTCATATATTAATGACCAATGAGATTTGGCCATCAGTCAATCCACATACTAGTTTCAATGTATCATTGTTGTCTCATTCTCAATGATACTCGATTAGGGACATTTACGAGTAATGATACTAATTGTAATTATATAATCTCATGTTCAAGTCACATACTTGAAGCTATATAATTTGTATCATTATTCTAAAGACTTTTATTATACTAACATTTATATAACACAGTAAATGAAATCATAATAAAATAATTCATTTATTCAATCAAATATCAAAAGAAATGTTAAGCAATTACATCAAATAATTGGCCAATCACTCATGTATCTAATACCCATAGAACTAGTGTGACCTTCATGCTTCTGCTGTGACAAAGCCTTAGTCAGTGGATCTGCAATATTATCATCTGTTGGCACTCTGCATATGTGTACATCTCCTCTACCAATGATTTCACGGATGAAATGGTACCGCCTAAGTATATGCTTGGATCGTTGGTGAGATCTAGGTTCCTTAGCTTGTGCAATAGCTCCATCATTATCACAGTATAGCTCAACTGGATCAACAATGGTTGGAACAACACCAAGTTCAGTGACAAACTTTTTAATCCATACAACCTCCTTGGCAGCACTAGAAGTAGCAATATACTCAGCCTCTGTTGTAGAATCAGCTACTGTATCTTGCTTCGAACTTTTCCAGCTAACAGCATCACCGTTAAGACAAAACACAAAACCTGATTGAGACTTATAGTCATCCATATCAGTCTGGAAACTAGTATCTGTGTAACCTTTTACTGCCAGTTCGTCTTCACCTCCATATACCAAGAATGAATCCTTAGTCCTTTTCAGGTACTTGAGGATATTCTTGACTGCTGTCCAGTGACCTTCACCTGGATTCGACTGGTATCTGCTCGTCATGCTCAAAGCATACGAGACATCCGGACGAGTACATATCATTGCATACATGATAGATCCAATTGCCGAAGCATAAGGGATCTTTCTCATACGCTCCTCATCATCTTGTGATTTAAGACATTGGGCCTTAGAGATCTTTACACCATGAGACGTGGGTAAGTATCCTCTTTTTGCCTCTTACATGCTGAACCGTTTCAGCACTTTATCAATATATGTAGACTTAGGCCGAGCATTTTTCTCGATCTATCACAATAGATCTTGATACCTAAAATGTAGGTTACATCGCCCAATTCTTTCATGGAGAAACATTTTTCTAGCCATGTTTTTACAGCCTGTAAGGAAGGAATGTCATTCCCAATAATTAATATGTCGTCAACATATAATACTAGGAATACAATGTGACTCCCACTAACCTTCTTATATACACAAGGTTCATCTTCATTTTTTATAAAGCCAAACTTTTTGACTGCTTCATAAATGGATCGCTACAGCTTACATACCTTTCCAGCATCCTTTGGAGTGACAAAACCCTCAGGTTGTGTCATATACACATCCTCAAGGAGATTTCCGTTAAGGAAAGCAGTTTTGACATCCATCTGCCAGATTTCGTAATCATAAAAGGCTGCAATAGCAAGTAAGATCCTGATGGATTTAACCATTGCCACTGAAGAGAAGGTTTCATCATAGTCAACACCTTGAACTTGTTTGAAACCTTTTGCTACCAGTCGGCCTTTATAGGTTTGTACATTACCATCCATGTCAATTTTCTTCTTGAAAACCCATTTGCACCCGATTGGTTTTACCCCTTCGGGTGGATCAACCAAAGTCCATACTTGGTTAGTATATATGGAGTCCATCTCAGATTTCATGGCTTCAAGCCATCTCTCAGAATCTGGTCCATTCATAGCTTCTTGGTAGGAAGCAGGCTCATCCTGATCTATGAGCATCACATCGCCGTTTTGAGTCACAAGAAATCCATAATATCTCTCGGGCTCTTGGCGTGTCCTACCAGATCTACTGTGACGCCCTCAAATCCGGGTTACCTTAACCTCGAATTCGGTGAATCACTATGCAACTCGTACACATACTATTAATCAACTAATTGCGGAATAAAAGAAATATTTACATTGATATAACATAAATACTCTCGTCCCAAGTCTCGATACCAAAACAAATACCTGACATAACATATTACACAAGGTCTAATACATAAGTCTGAATACATGACATAACTTAATACATAATCTCTAAACGAGTCTTAATACATAACATAAATCATAACATAGTAGGACAAAGCTAATCCGTAACTTTGCCTTTATCCTTTCCCGAGCTCTCACCTCTATGGGTAACCACTGAAATGCTTTAAGGAAAGCAAGGGTAAGCAATAAGTTTGCCCAACAAGTATAACAATAAAGATAATGTATGATCAAAAGTAAGATTTCTCAAGTTTTAATACAAATCTCTGTTATTACTGATGAGTCACTATGGACTGGATGAATATCAAACGAATTTAAGGATTTCAAATTGTTTCAATTGCAGGAATCACTAAGTGGCCACCATGACACTTACCTTTCATTAGAATTAATAGTATTACACTATTAACTCCAAAACAACAAATACAGGTACAATAGGTGATTAACCTAAAATACCCGACGTTATGCATAAGCCTCAAACGTTCTACTTACGCGCGTGTCAGTTCCCCGACTAAAAATATATTTTTCCCTACTATAAGGGTTGTTTATCTCTGCAAGGAGTCCGTACCAAAACAATTGGTTTGGAAAGCTTTCTAAATCATGGACATTAGTCTAGCCGAATCAATGACATTGACACTCTTCGTAAACAGTTCATGCATAATGTGAACTTAAAAGCTTTAACAGTTTATGTCAATAACACATCTTGAACGCTTGTGCAAATATGAAAGATTCGCATAAGTATGGAATTCACACAATAATACATGTATTGCGTAAATATGAACTTTTAACATTAAATAGCCTTCGTAAGAATATAATCGAATTAAGTTGATAATCTCGCCTAGAACGAGGACTTGACAAGGATTAGAAAACTTGCTCAATACACCACATCGGTGTAATTTAAGAAAATGTAGAATATTTGTGCAATATCAACTTAAACAAGAATTAAAAAATCTGCACAATATATATCTTTTGTATAAGATAAGTAACTTGCATTCGATATAGTAAATGAATGCAGTTAGAGAACTTGCCCAACACAAGGGTTAGACAAGGGCTAAAGAAGAACTTGCCTTACGCGCTGCTACTATTTGACGTTAATCGTCCTTCTAATATGTCCTATGCATATAAACACATATTCACATACCAATTTGTCTCACAATCAACACTAAACATAGGCTTACATTAATCAACACATTATAATCGTTACGAACATTGATTGCCACTACGACTACCCAAGCGGGGGTTTCGCTCACCGGTGAGCGAGCGGCTGCCCAGCTCGCCGGTGAGCTGGCGGGGGAGTAGGGGGCAGCGCCCCCTGAAAGCCAAACGAAAAATGCAACTAAGCTATTCATTTTATTAAGCAAATCTAACGGGACTAAGTCGCTTCATACTTGGCTAACTAATTAATAACATGCTTCATGTATTACTGCTTAAGAGGCTCATATACACTTGCCTCAAGCTTCAGTTCTCAAAAGAAACAACTTGGCGACTCTACAGCACGGCGCGGCCGCACTGCTTTTTGGCCTGGGAGTAGCGCGGCCGCGCTACTCCTCCTGTAACTAATTTCTGGTTTATTTCTTACTCTAACCAACCTCTAGATGCTTGGGGTCATTCTAACATTATACTAACATAACATACATATGTTTTGGGGTATTTATAACATGCTAGGTCTGTGCAAACACGTATCGAATCAAGAAAACAAAGCAGCATAACATTTCATTCCTGCAGACCAACGCGACCGCGCTGGTTTTAAGCTTGGGAGTGGCGTGGCCGCGCCACCCCGGATACAGGGAGTTTAAGGTTTCCTGCTTCTGCAGAAACTTAACAACAAAATTTGGTTTCTCCCTCTTTGCTTCATAACCCTTATACAACTAATACACATGACTTAAAAACATGTTTCTATTACTCAACCATGCATTATAACATCATTTCAACAATTAATCATAACCAGTTCTCATGATCTTTAGAGAAATCATTCTCTTTAACATTAAATCAAATAGTTGTTGGGCATGGGTTGGAAACTCATATTGGAGTGGGGTTTCATTATACTTCAGCCCAGATTTCCAATGAAATCATTACTCACATGCCTCTAAGAACATGACAACCATTCTCAACCATCTAACACAACCAATACATAGTGATTACAACTTCATTAATACACAATAATAGTCTTTAACAGTCCATTAATGTCCAACAGTCCATTCTTGCTCCTTATGCATAGGCTTTGATTATCAATCATTGTTCCACTTTCATTGATTATTAAGAAGGCTTTTAAAGAGTTAACAACATTCATATCAATTCATGAACTAACTAAACAATTTCAGCAACATATACTCTAACAAAGCAAGCAATATCAAACTGAAAATTGAAACAACCATGGAATTAAGCTAGGTTCCATAACACTAACCTCTTGAAGCAACTTCTACAATGAAAAAGGGATTGATTACAGCTACCAGTTCCTCTCTTCTCCTTCTTCAATTCACCCGTACCCACTCAATTCTTACACTCTCTCAATTTTAACTTTCTAACTTAGCAACAATCAAAGGAATGGATGAATGTCAAGGGAGGAGTATATATAGAAGGAGTGAGCTGAGTTTCTTGGAGGTGGAAGTGACTGAGCATGCCTTCCGTTGCAGCTCCCCATTAATGGAAGAGTGAGCTTTGCTCCTCTCCATGGCCTGGGCACTCCCCTCTCTTCTTCCTAGCTGATTTCCCTCCCTTTTCCTCCACCAAATGCAAGAATGGTTCCTCCCCATATATTCTTATTCCTTTGGTTCCCTTCCTTCTCCTTCTCTCCATCTGTATTCTCCTTCCCCTTTCACTTTGCTGCAGATTTTGTAACCCATTTCCCATATGGGTCATGGGTTGGGTCATGGGTTATGGGTTTGGGCCACCCTTAAGCAATTTAGGGCTTTTAATTAAATCCCAATTTGGCTAAAATAAAATCCAACACTTGGATTATTAATCCTCCACATTCACATTATGAAAATTAGAAATAAACAAAAAAGACATTTTCGGGGCGAATAGTGCCCACGCGAATAGTAACCCGTGAATAGAATTTTAGCGATATTTCTCCGAAATCATTTATTCATACCACTAAGTAACAACACTTATAATTATTGCAAGCACATAATTTAGGTTATTACATAACCTTTAATCACATCATATAGAATAATATTAATAAAAATTCTTTTTATTAAATAATATACCTAAGCTTATATTACAAAGCCATACAAAATTCACGGTCGTTACATCTACGAATGCCTTGTGTAATTTGAGCAGGTTCACTTTCCACAACATCTTGTGGTCCCTGCTCATGTTCTAACTCAGGTTTAATGATATTTTGTGGTTCTCGAATTTCTTCGAGTTCTACTTTCCTCCCACTATTTCCTTTAGAGACAAATTCTCTTTCTAGAAAAATACCAGTTCGAGCAACAACCACTTTGTTCTCAGAAGGTTTGTAGAAATAATACCCTTTTGTTTCCTTAGGGTATCCCACAAAATTATATTTCTCAGATTTGGGTCCGAGCTTGTCAGAAGCCAGACGTTTCACAAACGCCTTGCAACCCCAAATCTTCATGAAAGACAAACTAGGACATTTTCCAGTCCACGTCTCATATGGTGTCTTTTGAACCGTCTTTGTAGGAACACGGTTAAGTGTGAATGCAGTTGTCTCTAGGGCATGACCCCAAAAGCTTATTGGAAGATCTGCATGACTCATCATTGATCGTACCATGTCCAACAAGGTGCGATTTCTCCTCTCAGACACACCATTCCATTGTGGTGTTCCAGGTGGAGTGAGCTGTGATATAATACCACACTCCTTTAGAAGGTTATCAAAGTCTTGGTTTAAGTATTCACCTCCTCGATCGGATCGAAAGGCTTTTATGCTTTTGCCAAATTTGTTTTGAACTTCATTCTTGAATTCCTTGAACTTTTCAAAGGATTCGGATTTGTGTCTCATAAGATACACATATCCACATCTACTGAAGTCGTCAATAAATGTAATGAAGTAATAGAACCTATCTCTTGCTAACAAACTCATGGGTCCACATACATCACTATGTATAAGTCCCAATACATCGCTAGCCCGTTCACTATGACCAGTGAAAGGGGCTTTAGTCATCTTGCCTAATAAACAAGACTCGCATTTCTCATATGATTCAAAATCAAATGAATCCAAAAACCCATCTTTATGGAGTTTGGATATGCGTTTCTCATTTATATGGCTTAAACGACAGTGCCAGAGATATGTCGGATTTGAATCATTTGATTTAAATCGTTTTGTATTTATGTTATAGATAGGCATTTCAAAATCAAGAATATAAAGACCATTAAACAATTGTGCAACACCATAACATATTTTATTTAAGTAAAATGAACAACTATCGTTCTTTATTAAAAATAAAAAACCTCTCTTGTCCAAACAAGAAACAGAAATAATGTTTTTGCTCATAGCAGGCACATAATAACAATCCTCTAATTCTAATACTAGCCCAGTGGGCAATGATAAATGATAAGTCCCTGCGGCTAGTGCAGCAACTTTTGCTCCATTCCTAACTGGTAGGTCAACTTCTCCTTTCGCCAAAGTCCTACTCCTTCGGAGTTCCTACACATTAACACAAATGCGAGAACCACATCCAGTATCCAATACCCATGATGTAGAAGTAGACAAATTGACTTCTATAACATATATACCTGAATCAGAAGTCACACTTCCTTTCTTTTTCTTCAGCTCTTCCAAATAAGCACGACAATTCCTCTTCTTGTGTCCAGGTTTTCCACAGAAGTGACAATCACCTTCTTTAACCACCCCACCTGTAGGCTTTAAAGCTCGTTTGTTTTTGAAATTGGGTTTGACACCAGATTTAGATCTTATCTTTTTTTTGCCTTTCCCTTTTCCCTTAGCATTTCCCTTTTGCACCATCATTATAGGATCGGGTCCTGCCTTTTTCATGTTGTTCTCGGCAGTTCTTAACATGCTCAATAACTCAGTAAGTGGTTTCTCAATTTCATTCATGAGATAATTCATAACAAATTGAGAGTAGCTGTTGTTCAAATATTGCAAAACAAGATCAGTTTGGGCTTCCTGAGTAATTGGAAAACTCAACCTATCAAGGTACTCAATATACCCAATCATTTTCAGAACATGTGGACCAACTGGATCACGATTACCCATCTTGCAGTGATACAATGCTTTGCTTGTATCATACCTCTCCTGTCGAGCATACCCTTCAAATAATTTCTTGAGATGCTCGATCATCTCATAAGCATCCATTAACTCATGTTGCTTCTGAAGCTCAGAGTTCATAGTTGCTAGCATGAGACAACTCACGTCCAGAGCATCATCTTGATGATTCTTGTAAGCATTATGCTCTGCACGTGGTGCAGTGTTAGTTGGTGCTGCAGGAATGGGCCCATCAAGGACATATAGCTTGCGCTCTTGTTTGAGGACAATCCTCAAGTTCCTATGCCAGTCTAGAAAATTAATTCCACTCAGTTTTTTCTTCTCAAGGACTGATCGTAGTGAAAGACTATTTGTGTTGTTGTTTGCCATTGATATCTACAATTTATAAGTGCAAAAATAATAAGTCAAATTGCAGAGTTTTTGATATTATGAAATTGATAATAGTACATTCAAAATATACCTCCCACTATTTTATTCAAATTAATAGCCCTCACCATTAATTCGGAAATCATTTTTATTTAAATCTTTCTAGTGAGCCAAGATCCATATTTTATTATGCCTTAATTTAGCTTTGGCTATTCTCTCAAAACATAATTATTTAGGTAGACAACCCTTTGTCAATTATATCGTATATAACTCTTAGATAGTTTGGTGAACAACATTTATTCTAGGTCCATCTAATGGTACCTACTAAACTTCATGCCTCTAAGTCCACAATCCTATTGAGATAACTTAGTTAAGTCAGGCCCAATGATTTTAACAATTTGGATATCACAATTATCCTATCGCATCTTACCAAGATAAATAGGGTACTTTGTTTTGGCAAACCTACATCCATCGATCAAGGTTTTGATGAGTGTTATTCACTGGAAGGCATCTGATTTAAACTTAATAATTTTATGAGGGATTTTATTAATTAATTTAGATCTTACCAATTTTTAATCTCATTAAGCATGCACATTATTTATCATATCATATCGTATACAAGCATAAATAAAGTGCAAAATTAAATGTGTCACAGTTATGGCCCAACCCTATGTCAATCTTTTCAAGCTAATGAAAGGATTAAAGGTCAGTCTAAGGTGATAAACAAAAAAATCTTCAAAATAGTAGCTTCCTCGGGCCTTCCTCATGTATGTGTCTCCTCTCCATCATCATCTTGTCATCTTGATAGGTTACATTTGTACATTACATGTGATAAAGAAACCTCGAGTTACATTCGAGGGGATTTAGATGAGAAAAGAATATTACATTAGACTTTATAGAGAGGCACGACATGCAAGCCGTATTTCAAAAGCAAAAACCACTAACCTATGGGTCAAAAGGGCCATAATTGTGCGCTATGCATATCACAATAAGCACATAACACAATTTTTATATATACATATAAAAAATATCAAATATTAGGGTCACGACCATCGTGCGCTACGACGGGGGGTCCAAGGGGGTTCCCCCCTAGAAACCCTAAAACATATACATTCAGAATATATCATATATGTCCAGTTTAGGTTAATCATATTAAACTGAATCATGCTTATAATCCAATTAGAACAGTAGTTGTAGTGTTATTCCACCTTCTAGGATACGATTAAGAAAATATCTTATACATGCATATATATTACTGTTTTTCCAGAACTCGCATACATGCAGAATAGAGTATATTCAATTTTCAGATCGGTAAACATGCATCATCAAATATCATATATATATCGAATACAATTTGTTGGTTCCCTAGGACACAATGTGGATCTAGAAGGGGGGTTGAATAGATCCTTTGAAACTTTTTCCTTTTATCAATGAAAATAACAGTTATGAAGAAAAGAATCAATTCATGCACAGCGGAATAATCATTAATAACCCCTTCATAGATTCAAGCTTATTCACTGATCAGTTTACAAGTCTATAATATGATTGATATCAGATATAGCAATTCATTGATCATAAAGTAAATGACAGAAGATAAATGACACATGAGATTTTAAGTGGTTCGGAGACGTAATAACTCCTACTCCACTCTTCTACTATAACAAGTAGGAATCCACTAAATGTTTTAGTCACAAAGACAAGGACTCTACGCCCTCCTCAAGTCCAGTAGACAAGAGTTGTTTTTTAGCCACAAAGGCAAGGATCCTATGACCCTCCTCAACCCCTGCAGACACAGATCCTCTGACCCATCTTGTGTCTCGCAGACTTGAGTTGTTTTTAGTCCCTCGAACAAGGATCCAATGACCCTCTTCAAGTCCAACAGACTTGGAAACCTGGTTCACAAAGAACCCTTCAAGGCCAGCAGCCTTGGAACCTGTAGACTAAAGCCAGTAGCCTTAGAATCTCTTGTACCCTTTGGTACTCAGCAAGTCCAGCAGACTTGACTTTGTTTATTCACTTAAGACAAGGACGCACCGCCCTCTTTGGTGTGTTGAATGCTTGTTGGGTTATGCTACCAAGATGAACTTTGATCTCTTTCATCTTCAGGTACTTGGCAGCTGTTGATGATCTTCTTCTAGATGCTGCTTATGATGATCGTTGAAGCCCTTCTTTCTTCTGGTACATAGCAGATGCAGATGATCACTTCCATTGAACACTGGTTGACTTGTCCAAGTCACTTCTTCATCTATTCAGCACATAGTGTTCCTTGCTTGATCATAGAGTTGTCCATTCTGGATTTGGTTACTCTAGATCTTGGCTTCTTGGTCATTCGACTCTTAGCTCGTATGCCAGCCCTTTGGCATACCTCTCTTTTGCAGTGAAGCTTCTAGCTGATTATATATTGGGTGTTCTTGCTCTCTTGCTTACTGCTTTCCAACACCTTTCATTCGAGTGTTGTTCTTTCTTTTTGTAGTTCTCCATTTTCTTTTCCGTTGGAAGCTTGCTGTTAAAATCTTCCCGTTGCACTTCTTTCTGTTGGAGACTAACTTTCTGCAGACTTGTTTATTATATCACTGAACATTTTACTTCCCTAAGTCTGCTAGTGATTGCTGAGTCAGCACCCATTAGCTGGTACCAAGATAGTGGAGTCACATGTGCTGTTTGTTTGACTGTTGCGAATGTGACTGTTTGAGTTGCACTCACATTGGTTGTATATTATACTCCTTTATATATTCAGCCGCTCATCTTAGAATAGCAATCCTGAGTGCCCTAATATTTTTAATCCAGCTGGCACTGTCTTTACTTGCTCTACGATCATCTTAGGTGCAGCTTTAATCTTAGATCGTAGAGTGAATTGCTTGTTTGACGACTGTTGCCTTTGTTCGTAGAGTTTACTGCTAACTTCAGTTGTGGCCTCGTGCTCTCTTGTCTACATTTGCATTGTGCTCATATGTGTTTCTCATTATATTGTAGTCTATGCTTTCTCGTGCTCTGTGATCTCTATTTAGCTTTTCGTTCCAGAGCATAGCATTTCATGATCTTTGTTGAGCTATTGTTGCAGTGTGCTTATCATAGAGGACTGCTCTATGTCGTTTTAGGTGTTGGCTTTGCTGCTGTGTCATAGAGGACTGCTCTATGATCTACTTGTTTGTTGTGGCCTCTTTGGTGTAGATGACTGCTCTACTTAATCTTCAAACATTCTTCCTTTTGTCATAGAGTGCTACTCTATGATCTTTTCGCTTTGTTTTGCTGAGACTGTTTGAGTGCTTCCATTTGTTTTTAGACCCAGCTCTACGATCACTTAATCTTACTAAATTTTCATGCTCTACGACCTTTGTCTTTGATGCAGATCTAGAGCCTTGATGGATCGTAGAGTGATTACTTGACAAGTCCTTAGATCTCTGTTATGGTTTGATGCTTTGGTTGTGCTCAGAGATCTTGCTATGTCTGATGGCTCATGCTCAGCTTGCTTGGCAGTCTTGAAGATTGCCATTTTATCTTTGAGTACTTCAGTGGCGCCTGCTCTATGTTGTTGCTCGATTTCAGACTGTCCATAGGAGTCGTATAGTGGCTGACTTGGACTGACTCTACGCTCCCATGTTAGCTTACTGTTTTCTTCTTTGTATTGCATACTCTACGAATCTGAGTGAGCTCCTTGTTCTGTTGAGTCACTCTCTACGATAGCTCTACGATCTGCCGAGCCTGTTGCTGTTCTTGCCTGGCAGACTCTACGATCTTGGATTTTAGCACTGTAATGCTGAGGCAACTCTACATCCAGTCGAGGCGGTTCTACGTCCTGTCGAGAGTGTTCTACGTCCGGCCGAGGCAGCTCTATCCGAGAGTGTTCTACGTCATGTCGAGCTTTACTCTATGTTTTCCCGGCAAACCCTGTGATGGTTTTCTTGGCTCTGCGATGTTGACTAACTTCTCTACGATCCTTCACTTAGTAGGTGCAATGTTATACGTTCAGTCTTTGGCCCTTGTCTGTCATTACAATGCATAAGATCAACCTAACAAGTTTGATCTTCTTCTATTCTATTCTAAGTCCTTTTACATCACATTCAATTTAAGGACTTTTACAAAGCCTATTTTTACAACCATGCTCTGATCAGACAGATATATATTTAGCTAAGATCAACCTAACATATTTGATCTTCTAAGTCCTTGTACATATATTTCATTAAGGACTTTACAGGGCTTTAATAGCATGAATGTTCTTCTTATCACTTTGTCATCAATCGAATCATATATAACAGTTAGTGGTAATCACATGCAGATTTCTCCCCCTATGTTAATGAGTGTAATACTCGCATGCTGATTCCCAACATAATTAAAACACGTAATCTGAATTAATCGTTTCGCAAGTAGCTCTGATACCACTGTAGGGTTTCCGACAGATAAAGGCAGCGAAATTTAAAATTTTTAAAACTATTTTGAGACCCTAAAACAGGATCCATGAGAAAAACAAATTAATTCAGAGGTTTAGATTTGTTTTACCGATTATCCGAGCTTGAATGGAACAATGAAATTTTGGAACGGCTTCGAATCTCCAACGCAATCCAACGGAACTGCGTCTCTACGGTATCAACACGAACGTCCCACAAATCGTCACACGATCTGCAACAAAGAGAACTCCGATACTAGCCGCCAAGATCTGGATTTTCTCAAGTGTTGTTCTCAACTCTCTTTTCTAAAACGGCTAGGATTTTTTTTCCTTTTGGTTTCACGTACCTCAGACTGCTGATATATCATATATATATATATATATATATATATAACGTCCAAAAAGTAATTAAACAAAACCCTAATCCTATTAGAAAAGTAAAATCCGAATTTATATATATTATATTTTAATTAAGTCTTACTTAATTAATATACATATATACAAATTATCCTGTTAATTTAAATTCGTAATTTAAATACTATCAATCATATTGATATATTTAAATCCTTACAATTTAAATTAATTCTCTTTTAATTACGTTCTAAGTGTGTGACCCTATAGGTTATTATTATATTGGCAATAATTTTAAAATCATATTATAAAATTATAAACAGTGAGTGACATCTAGTAATGCATCACTGCTACCCAAATAATAATAAGATCGGTGACTCGATGCGACCTTTTCGTGACCAATGTTTCAATGTAATTTAATCCTTTTAACCTTGACATCCTAGATTAAACTTGAGCCATGGAATGTGTCATACTCTTCATAATTTAATCTGAGTTTTCTTGATCAATGAGTAGACTATATGAAACAAATCACTATTTGAGCATGGTCATGCATTTCATAATCCTACTCAATCAAGAGGCCTATGGATATCAACCCTAATATATAGGAGGGTTAAATTCCATCTAGATCACTCATTTTCTTCACACGATTCATGATATACCCAATAATTACCTTTATTGTCTACCCTATTAAAGGTGACCTTTGATGATATCAAAGTACATAAATTCTCGTATAGTAATATAGTGATTTCAGGTCGAAGGACCGTTACATCATTGTCACTATGAGAATTGCTTATGACACTTTGCATAATGCTCCACGTAGAATTCTCATGATAGGTCTGTCCGGTACATTGTTCTCTAACATATACCTATGCATTGACTTAATATCTCATATATTAATGTCCAATGAGATTTGGCCATCAATCAATCCACATACTAGTCTCAATGTATCATTGTTGTCTCATTCTCAATGATACTCGACTAGGGACATTTAAGAGTAATGATACTAATTGTAATTATATAATCTCATATTCAAGTCACATACTTGAAGCTATATAATTTGTATCATTATTCTAAGGACTTTTATTATGCTAACATTTATATAACACAGGAAATGAAACCATAATAAAATAATTCATTTATTCAATCAAATATCAAAAGAAATATTAAGCAATTACATCAAATAATTGGCCTCTAGGGCATAAATTCTAACACTTATAAGTTGGACAAACTAACTTATAAGTCATTTGTCATTATTCCTCTGTTTGGCAATGACTTATTTTTCTACTTATAAGTTGATTTTTAAGTCAAAAAAATAGGTAAGTATTTATAACTTATTTTAAAATGGCTTATAAGTAATTTTAAACCATTTTAAAATAAGTTAGTTTGACCAAATGTAATATCTATTTTGCCCCTCTTTTTATTAATGTTCTTTTTAGTAATCTGTACATTTGATTTTAACTTATAAGTCATTTATGAGCCGAACACCTTCTAATTAATCCCACCCGTTTCCTAATTATAGCTCATATTAAACCCTTTTTTCTATTCTAACATAATTGAACATCTCAAACAATGACTCGGCTCTTCCGATCCAAATCTTATGGCCTCGGCCGAACCACAATTAACTTTGTTTTCAAATCCTCACCCCCACTCCATTCCTTTACCTTACCAATGACGACGAAGAAGAAGGAGACGATGAAATGGTGAAGAAGATTTAATAATATTATTGTGATTTGACCTTTTTACCCTTAAACATTTAATAAATGTAAAAATTCATTTGAAATAATAATTTTTAATTACACGTAGGCATTAATTAGCCTAGTAAGTGGGGCCACATCATTACTTTATGATGTGGTAGGTCCAATTAGACGAAAGTTAAATTTTTGATAGTTTAATGACCTTATTAAAAAAATTGAAAGGTTGATCACTGAAGTGGAAAAATGTTAATAGTTTAGAGTAATAATTTATATTTAAGCCTTTAATATATGTTAAAAGTTTATACAAATTTAGAAACATCGTTAATACTTCCTCCGTTTCCAAATGGATGACTTAAGTGACAAAAGTATATTAAGGGAACTGATATTTTCACATAAAAAATTGATATTTCTACATGATCCATCTCACATGAATAGTGAGTGGTCCCACCTCCATGTGAGAGAGACTAATATGAGAATATCATTTTAACATGTGAAAATATCAATTTTCTATATTAACTATCTTATATAATAGTTAAACAGTCAATCAATTACATCATAAATAAATGACTCAAATTAATTCACTTTCTCTTCATACATCCAAAAGCTAATTAAAGTAATTAACACACATATACCTATATAATGACAAAATAAAAAGTAACCTTTGTTCTTAAGCCAATTTTTAGGGACGGAGGGAGTATATAGTTTAAACTAATAGAACTCACATATTATTTTTTTTATTTTTCTTAATATTATTTATATAGTTTAAACTAATAGAACTCACATATTATTTTTTTATTTTTCTTAATATTATTTGTCCAAAATAAAGTAATATATATAAATTCAAAATCTCATAAATATTCGATCGTAAGCTCTAGAATAAATCACCTTGTCTATCCAGCTCAAAAAAATTTACTCCTTCCATGAAAGAAAATTTTCATTTATAAATATTAAAAATATATTTTATTTCATATCTATTATAGAAAAGATAATGAAATTATGATGGATAGCTCGAAAATGTTGTAATATTTTACAGTATTAGAAATCAAAAAAGGAATTTTTTTTCGAAGTGAAAAAAATAGCAAATAAAAATATAAATAAGAAAACTTGCTTTACTATTGGGGGACATAGTTAATAAGGTATTATAGGGACAAAATGAACATACAAACAACACAGTAGCATCAGCCTTGGTTCAGCATACTCAAGCACATATATTGCAGGCGAATGTAATTACATCAAAGATACAACAGGGACAAGTCAAGTTATAAAGTTCTATACAACTGTTACTAGCATGGGAGCTAGTTTGAGAGCTATTGTAATAGGCACGTGATGATTGGAATGTATAACAACTTTTTATTTGTTATTGGTCTACGTGTACAGTTAATTAGAGTAGCCTAATCTGTCTATATATACATCAAGTTGTAATATCACTAGTTGTAATGAGAAATAAGATTTTCCTTTCACACTTGTTATCATGATATCAGAGCTTCTCTAGAATCTTCTTTTTCACCATCATCTTCAATATGTATCTCCGTTCTTTAGATCGTTGATTTGCTCTTCATTTACGATTCCTTCTTCTTTGATCTTGTAATTTCTGTTTTTTTATCTTCATTATAATTCAGTTTATCATCGTTTAGTTTTCTTCTGGATCCATTTCTAGATCTGAGTTTTATTCTTCAATTTTAGGCATTGAATCTGAAATTTGTTTTGATTATTCATCTTTTAGTTACTCATCATGGCGAATCCTGCAAATACTACGAGTCTTTGGAAAAGAGCTTCAACTTCACAAAACACATCGAATTTGCAAACACAACAAGGCAATCATGAGCACATATTGAATGATATAACTACTGGAGTACAAACGTTTGAGTAGATCACTACATCAATTGATACAAATACTCATCTATCGTATTTGCACAACAATGATCAACCTGACTTGCATCTCATTTCGAAGAAACTTACAGGTTCTGAAAACTATAACCCTTGGCAAAGATCTATGCAGATTGCTCTTAATGCTAAAAACAAAATGGTTATTGTAAATGGTACATATGTTATACCTACTTTACATTCTCCTATTTTTCCATAGTGGGATCGTGTGAATGATATAGTTAACTCATGGATACTTAATTGTGGGTATGATGAAATAAGTAATAGCATGAATTTTATGCACACTGCACAATTAGTTTGGGTTGAATTGAGAGAAAGGTTCTCTACAATTGATGGTCATATGATACATCAACTCTTAAGAGACTTGCATACACTTGAACAAAGGACAACTTCTATGGATTTCTATTCACAAAATGAGGGGAATTTGGGATGAATACTTAGCTCTAGAAACTCCACCACTTTGCACTTGTGGAACATCTAGAATTGTTGAAGAACGTGATCAAATGAGAAAGTTAACACAATTCCTAATGGAACTAGATGAGAGCTATGCTAAGGCTAGAAGATAGATCCTCATGATAAGTCTTCTCCTAAATGTAACACATGTTTTTACACTAATTAGGCAAGATGAAAGACAGAGACAAGGGTATGTTCCTAATCTTATTAATAACACAACTTTGATGGCTTATAATAATAGAAAGGCTAAAATGGTCTATGGTGAAGGACAACAATACCATCTTATGTATAGATCTAGTTCCTATACTGGTTCACAACAACATATTTTTAGTTCTAATGCTGGTGTTGATAGTACATATGCATATGTTGCTCATTTTGGAAATTATTCTGGTTCTTATAATTCCAAATATGTTCTCATTGTAAGAGGGGATATTATTTGTTCATATTATCACAAAAAAGGCCACGTTAAGGAGGAATGTTAGAAACTCAATAGATATCCTTTAGGTCATCCAATTGCAAAATGAAATAAAGGAAAAAGTATTAGTGTTAGTACACCACAGTTTTCTACATCATATAAGAAGAACAACAATGCCAATTACAAACACAAAACTACAATTGGAAGTACTACTGGGACCAGGGCAATGCAAGTGACAATGATAACAAATAACCCCGGGGTTTCATCAGATCTTATTGTAAAATTACAGATGCAAATGGATCAATTATTCTCAATGTTTGGTAAGCCTCAAGAACATGAATCTCTTGATAATCCAGATGATCACATCATGACAGGTATGGTTACTTCTTTTGCCTCCTTCATAAATATTAATATAAATATTTGGATTGTGGATATTGATGCAACTAGCCATATGACATGTAACAAGAACCTTTTCCATACTCTCACTAACCTAGCTACACATGTTTTTATCAGTTTGCCCAATGGAAGTCATATTAACGTTACACATACAGGATCTATTCTTTTGAATTCTTCTATTTTCTTGCATAATGTTTTGTATATACCAGATTTTCATTGCAATCTATTGTCTGTTAGAAAATTAGTATTGGTTGATTCTTTATATATTGTTTTTAATTCCATTTCATGTATTCTTCAGGACCAACATCATATGCAAATCTTGACAACTAGTGAACTGGGCAATGATCTCTACCATCTTCATTTTCCATTACCAATGATTACTACAACTGTTTCTTCTTCTTCTTCCAAAGTCTTATGGCATCAAAGACTTGGGCATGTGCCTTATTCTATCTTAAATAAAATCCCAGTACTTTCATTTTTACAAGATAAACACTATGACACCTGTGATATTTGTCCTTTGGCAAAACAGACTAATTTACCTTTTCCTATCGGTTTATCTTGTACCTCAGATTTGTTTGAAATAATACATTGTGATCTTTTGGTCCTTACATGACATCTACACGAAATGGTTGCAAATATTTTCTAACAATTGTAGTTGATTTTTCCAAGGCTGTATGGATTTTTCTTGTTTCCACCAAGCAACACATTTTCTCTATCTTAAATAATTTTCTCATCTTTGTCCAGACCCAGTTAACAATCGGGTTAAAACATTAAAAAGTGATAATGGGACTGAGTTTATTAATAAATTCATGTATTCCATATTAAGTCAGCTTGGAATTATACATCATACTTTTTATCCTCAAACACCACAGCAGAATGGCGTGGTAGAAAAGAAAACACAGAACCATTCTCAATATGGCTAGGGTTTTAAGATTTCAAGCAGGGCCGACCCTGGGGTTAAGCCAATTAAGTAATGGCTTGAGGCCCCCAAAATTAAGAGGCCTCAAAAATTAAGAAAGCCCCAAAATTTTAATAATCCATATATGTTAGAGTCCATTAAAAAAGGCCCAATTTTTTTCCAGCAAAGCAGTGGTCTTTAGTCTCTCTCACCAAAGGTTCCGCAAACCCTAACACTCAGACTCATCCCAAAATCGATTGTTATCACATCTCCCTCTCTCTCTACCACTCTACGTATTACTCTCTTCTCTCTCTATCGTTCTCTGTCTCTCCATCTACCAGACCCAGTGAACCTCTATAATTATGATTTGTATCTCTCTCACTCTCTCTACTTTTCTCTCTTCCTCTCTTTATACGCTTATCACTTTGTCTCTCTAAATAAGTCTCTTTCTCTCACTACAAATCTACAATTGTTAATAAATATTATATCTTTAATTCTTTTATATATATATTTTTTGCTTCAAATTTGAGGAGTTGAGTGTTGAGATCTTCTACAAAAATTGAATTCAACACATCATTACATCAATAGGTAATAATATCAATCTTTACAGCTTTACTTGTGTAATTTTTTTTCTTTGCAATTAGGATTTGTAAATTAATATTTCTTAAACTATGAACTTGTAATGTTCATTGTTCACGTATTTAATCTTAGGATAAATGACTAAATCAGCATAATCAAGTTCTATTGTTCTATACTTTTTTATTTTAATTTTATTAAATTTTAGTTGTTAATTAGGTACTATTGTTACTTGTTTTAGCTTGAAAAGTTCTAGTATTTATTTTTGGCTGGAAATTATCTGTTGACTGTTGTTATTTATTTTTTGGTTGGAAAGTGTTTGTTTGTTATTTGTTTTTTGGCTTGTATCTTGTTTTTTAGGCACTATATGGCTCCTTGAAAATATGAATCTAGGTATCAAAAACTTCAAAAAAAAAAAAGAGTAGAAAAATTAATTGAATCCCAAAAGGGAGCTCTTGAAAAATTTGTTACCAATAATAAAAAAAAATATCACAGAAAAATTAGGCGAAAGTTCCACAAATGAACAAGAAGTTCATTTTAAAGAGTTATAAGATAATACAATAACACAATCAAAAGATACAAATAAAAATAATCCTTGCGATAATCAATCGAAAGATAACAACAATGAAAATAATCCTAATGCTAGTCAATCAAAAGATACTAATGAGAATACATCGAATGACAGTCAAAATTGTAATATATATACCTACTTTTGATGAAGAATATGAAAACAATTTAGAAGCAAATGAATATATTAACGAAACACTTAATTATAGGCCTCTAAATATTTATGATCCAGCACAATGGAAAAATATTGACTCAAAATTGAGAGATTTGTTAGTAAAAAAGGGTCCAATTAGACATAATGATTCAGAATTTTCTAAAAATGGAAACTCTAGGCATTTTTCTACTACATATTACACTCGAACTTTATTAAATGGGGATAAATATGATAGAAAATGGATAGTGTATTCAAATGAATTAGATCGTGTATTTTGTTTTTGTTGCAAGTTATTTAATTCAAAAACTTATACAAATCAATTAGCTAATCAAGGAACTAGTTATTGGAGAAATGTTAGTGGTAATATTAAAAGACATGAAACAAGTAGTGAGCATATTACTAATATGTACACTTGGAGTGATTTACAAATAAGATTATTGAAAAATAAAACAATTGATAAAAGTGTCCAAGAATAACAAAGAGAAAGATCGTTGGAAAAATGTATTACAAAGATTATTGCAATGATAAAGACTTTAGATAAAAATAATTTGGCATTTCAAGGAACAAAAGAAAAGATTTATCAACAAAATAATGGAAATTTTTTAAGTTTAATTGAAATGATCGCATAATTTGATCCGGTGATACAAGAACATATTCATCGTATTCAAAAAGGCGAGATTCATAAACATTATCTTGGTCATGAAATTCAAAATGAATTGATACAATTGATAGCAAATGAAATTAGAAGTAAAATTATTAAAAAAGTTGATTATACTTGAAATTATGAAATATTTTTCAATTATACTTGATTGCACTGCTTATATAAGTAATCAAGAACAAATGACTCTCAAACTAAGATGCGTGGATATTTCAATAAGTCCAATAAAAATAGAAGAATATTTTTTAGAATTTATAAAAGTAGATGTCACTACTGGTTTAGATCTTTTTAATGAACTTATAAATATAATAGCGAAACTTCAACTTAACATTAATGGCATACGAGGACAAGGTTATGATAATAGATCTAATATAAAAGGAAATAAACAAGGTGTACAAAGAAGACTTCTAGAGATTAATCCTAAAGTATTTTACACACCATGCGGTAGTCATAACATTAATCTAGTGCTTTGTGATATGGCAAACTCCTGAACTAAAACTGTATCTTTTTTTGGAGTGGTACAACGTTTATATACATTATTTTCCTCTTCAACAAAGAGATGGAATATTTTAAAAAATAATATACCGAGATTCACTCTTAAACTGTTATCACAAACATATTGGGAAAGTCGCATTGAAAGTGTAAAAACTATAAGATTTCAAGCTCTAAATATAAGGGATGCTTTGTTAGAGTTGGCAAAAAGTAGTGATCAAGATTCTAAAACAAGAAGTGAAACTAACTTTTTAGCAAAATATGAGTTTAGGG
The DNA here is from genome assembly GCA_034770075.1 of Aralia elata. Lineage (NCBI taxonomy): Eukaryota > Viridiplantae > Streptophyta > Magnoliopsida > Apiales > Araliaceae > Aralia > Aralia elata. Next base: position 67,582,099 of record CM068387.1, on the reverse strand, counting down.
ATTTTGAGTTCTTATTGAGCTTGACTATTTGGTATGATGTGTTATTTGCGGTCAATTTAGTTAGTAAAATTTTACAATCAAAAGATCTACATATTGATATGGCTATAAATCAATTACAAACTCTTATAGATTTTTTCAAAAATTATAGATAAATTGGATTTGCAACTGCTATGAATTCGACCATAGAGATTGCTAAAGAATTAGAAATTGAACCGGGTTTTCAAGAAAAACGTGTAATTCGTAGGAAAAAAACACTTTGATGAAAATGTTGATCATGAGATAACACAATCTGTTGAAGAATCTTTTAGAATTGATTATTTCTTATTTATAATTGATCAAGTTATTTCCTCAATTGAGCAAAGGTTTTAACAGTTTCATTTATATGAAGAACTTTTTGGTTTTCTATTTAGTTTTGAAAAATTAAAATCATTTGATGATGATAGTTGCATGATAAATGTCTTTATCTCGAAAATGCTCTCACATATAAAAATTTCATTGATATTGATGGTTTAGATTTATTTTTGAAATTAAAAATTTTAAGAGAAGTTATACAAACAAAAGAAAAGAAGAACACCTCGGTTGACGTTCTGAATTATACAAAAAAGATAGAATCTTTTCCAAATGCATGGATCGCATATAGAATTTTATTAACAATTCCTGTAATAGTTGCTTCTGCAGAAATAACTTTTTCAAAATTAATATTGATAAAATCTTACTTAAGATCGACTATGTCCCAAGAAAGATTAAGTGAATTGGCGATTTTATCAATGAAAAAAATATGTTAGAGAAAATTGATTATAAAAGTTTGATCAATAATTTTGCATCTAAAACAGCAAGAAAAATGAAATTCTAATTAAAAAAAATCAGAGATATTAATTTAATTTAGTATTGAATAGTTAAAAAATGCCCCAATTTAAGATTTGGCTTGAGGCCCCTAAAAAGTTTGGACCGACCCTGATTTCAAGCATGACTTTCCATTTCTTTCTGGGGAGATTGTGTCCTCAGAGCAACTTATTTGTTAAATAGGATACATGTTTCATACTTACAATATAAAACTTCATATGAATTGTTATTTCATCATGCCCCATTTTATTCACACTTAAAATCTTTTGGTTGTTTATGTTTTGCCTCACAACACTTAATTGATAAATTTGCACCAAAGGCTATAAAATCAATTTTCATTGGATATCCTACAACCCAAAAAAGTTATAAGTTGCTGAATTTAGATTCTAAACGAGTTTTCATTTCAAGACATGTCATTTTTCATGAACATGATTTTCTTTATCTCCATTCCAATCAGGTTTCTTCTTCTATTCCTTCTAACATTGTTCATGAATTTTCTCATTTTAATACATCTCCATCTGTACTTGCACATCCACCTAATCCACTTAATTCACCAAGCTCTTCTCTGCCTGGTACTTCATTTCCCCATACACTTCCACATACATCTACATATATACTTATACCTATTTCACATCCACCACATGCTTCTATTCCTACTAGAGTTTCAACCAGAACTAAACAAATTTTCACATGGCATAAGGATTATGATTTCCCTCCATTACCAAAATCTTCTACACATTTTTCTCCAAATATCCCATTTGTAAATACATATCATACGACTCTTTTGCATCTTTACATCAACATTTTGTTATCAATTTGTCTATTATACAGGAGCCTACTACTAATTCTCAAGCTGCAAAAGATCCAACGTGGGTAAAAGCCATGAATAAAGAATTACAAGCTTTAGAGGCAAACTAAACCTAGCAAGTTACTAAACTTCCACCTCATAAAGTTCCTATTAGTTGTAAATGGGGTTTTAAGGTCAAATATAATGTTGATGGGTCTGTGGAGAGATATAAGGTTAGGTTGGTGGCAAAAGCTTACACCCAAACTGAAAGAGTAGATTACACAGAAATATTTGCACTAGTGACCAATATGGTGACTGTCAGATGATCTATCCTAGCTTTAGTTGCTGTTAAAGGTTTACAATTACATCAACTAGATGTAAACAATGCGTTTCTCCATGGGGATCTCAATGTAGAAGTTTATATGGAACCTCCTCTTGGATGCACTCTGTTAAAACAATCTTCCTTGGTCTGTCAATTAAATAAATCTTTATATGGGCTTAAGCAAGCTTCTTGCCAATGGTTTGCAAAACTTACTTCTGCATTGATTTCTACTGGTTATACTTAGTCTAGGACTGATTATTCATTATTCACTTTTCATACATATAACTCTATTACTCTAGTGGTGATTTATGTTGATGACATATTAGTCACAGGCTCTAATTCTGCATAAATTACTAGCTCAAGTTATTACTGGATACTTCTTTTAGCATTAAAGATTTGGGACCAGTAAAATATTACTTGGGGTTAGAATTTTCTAGGTCTTCTCAAGGTATATTTGTTCATCAACGAAAATATGTTTTGGATTTACTTGACGAGTTTGATTTATCTGAATCTAAACCTTTCTCCATTCCTATGGAACAACATCTCAAAATTCACGACTCTGCTAGTATTGTTATTCTTGATGTTGTTTCCTATAGGTGTTTGATTGGAAAGTTGCAATACATCACCATGACTAGACCAGATATCAGCTTCACTGTGAATCACCTAAGTTAATTTTTACAAGCTCCACTCTTTGATCATCTTAAAGAGTATTGAGGTATCTCAAAGGCACAATAGGACAATGTTTATTTTTCCTTGCTTCTAATACTCTTGCTTTAAGAGCTTACTTAGACAGTGATTGGTCAGGAGAGACAAGGGGTGAAGATCTATATCAGGCTACTGTATGTTCTTAGGTAATTCTTTAATTTTATGGGGTGCCAAGAAACAAACAGTTGTGAGTAGGTCTTCAACCGAGGCTGAATATAGGGCTATTGCAGATGCTACTTGCGAACTTGTATGGCTAAAAAGTTTACTTGCTGATTTGGGTATTTCTATTCCACTTCCAATTGTGTTACATGTTGACAATCAGTCTACCATTTCTTTAGATGCTAATCCTGTGTTGCATGCCCGAACCAAGCATATTGAGGTGGATTGTTATTTTGTTAGAGATAAGGTTTAGGAAGGTTTTATCCTGCCCACATTTATTTCTAGTTCTCATCAGCTAGCAGATATTTTTACCAAGGCACTAGGCAGGCATGCTCATTGGACAAATGTTTCCAAATTGGGTATCCACAACCCTTGTGAAAACACAATTTGTGGGGGGAGTAATAAGGTATTATAGGAGCAAAATGAACATACACATGCATTGCAGGCGAATGTAATTACATCAAAGATACAGTAGGGACAAACTAAATTGTCAAGTTCTATACAACTATTACTAGCATAGAAGCTAGTTTGAGAGCTATTGTAATAGGCACATGATGATTGAAATGTATGATAACTTCCTATTTGTTATTGGTCCATGTGTATAGTTAATCAGAGCAGTGCAATTTAATCTGTCTATATATACATCAAGTTGTAATATGTAATGAGAAATAAGATTTTCCTTTCATACTTGTTATCAATAATTTTTTGTTTTTATATATAATGGAAAACTGGTGAACATATGGGTGTCACATACTTTATGCATAAAAGCACCTGATAGTTTAATATAAAAATAAATAAATAAATAAAAGCACCTGATAAAATTTACAAATAAAGAACAAAGTGCCTAAATTACAGGGACCATGTTTTGTGGTTTTATCTATTAAATATTTCCAGGGTTTCTTAGCATTTAGTAAGTGTTTGAGCCGTCTTAAACTTTATTCAATATAAGACTATAAAATATCGAAAATGAGTTTATAAAAATATTTAGATTATTATATAAATCTAATAATAAGGAATTAAAGAAAGGTTGTGGTAACTATCAACAATTTTTTTCTTTTAATGTTTTTTGCCTTTCACTTTAGATAATAATGCCAATTTCATATTTTTATATGGATTTTTTAAAGGTCGTGCATAAATTTGATTGATTATGTACATGCGATCAAATTTCTTATTTTTTTTTAATATGTTTGAAACTTGAAATGCACAAGAATAAAAGAATAAAAAAAGAATCGTAATGACCTTAATTTCAATATTTTATACTTTCAAAACGAAAATGATATCAACTATGATAAATATATAATATAATAGATTGTTAAGAAAATATTAATAAAATTTTAAAACGGAAATGATATATTTTGCATATCGATTTTTTTATTGTCAATTACGTTGATAAATATGAGTGTTAATTTTTTTAAATAAATATTTAATATGGTAAGCCACCATTATAATCTTATTCAATATTATGTATTAATATTTTTTGTAATTATAATTAGACAAAAAACTTTTGCAGGAGATAATATAACTCATTTTAAAATAAATTTAAGTACATATTCAAAAAAAAATTGTCGGACACTCTGCTCTCCCCTAAGGCTTGTCTTTAGCTTTTCTTTTTTCAGGAACCCAAACAGCTAAAAGGGCAAGATATCATTTTCAATTTTTCTTCAAAATTTTAATTTTTTTCAAACACACCCTAAAAAAAATCACAATTTTAAATTATGTCTATTAAGGTACATTCAAATATAGTTAATATTACCTTTTGTCAACAAAAAAGGGTTATATTTTGATTAGTTAAAGTCAATTCGTAAAATATTAAAATTTAATATTTATGTGATTCGTGTAAGTTTTTAAAAACAATAATATTTATAAGTAATAACATTTTTTAGATAGTTATATTATTACATTAGCTCAAATCAAATAATCTCACATAAATTTTAAACATAATATTTTATAAATTAATTTTAAGAAGTTAAATTATGTCTTCTTCTGTGGAGAGTAAACTTAATAATGTTGCCTTTTTAAGGGCCTTTGAGCCGGCCCATTTTGATTGATGCTAAGGGGGGGAAAAGCGTGGGACAAAATAAAGTAATATAAGTACTAAGGCTCACTAAATAATCGAAATCGGCTCTAAATTCGCATCAAAAATCGATTAAATTGTTCTGATTGAGTCGCACAAACGGTTTCGACGCATATGACGATATTAGAATGATTAAAAAACCGCACATACGGTTTAAGTGTAATTTTGGTATGCTCCTACACTGCTCAAACTGCAGAGCTATGTATATTATTATTTTTATTGTTACAAGTTGTATATTATAACTTATAACTTAAAAAAAATATCACCAAAGACGAGTAAATTTGGGATCTTAAATTTGAACATAGAAATGACAATTGATTTTAATTAAATATTGAAAATGGATCACATGTACCGTTAAAACTAAGTTTTTCGCAAGCTAACATTAGATTTAGAGAACTGATAAATCCGTACTGTTTTTTGATATTTCCGCGCTGTGGTCCCCATATATTTATTAAATTTATTTTTTTATGCCCATTTTACCCCTGCTTGAATGACCTCTCTCTTCCTCCCCTGTAAACTCAGTCTCTAATCGGTTGTTCAAATCAAATCCAAATTCCTTCAATCAAACAAATCAATCCAAATCCAAAACAAGTAAACCAAAACCATATCTAAATCCAAATCCGGTTGTTAAAAAAAATCAAAAAATCTGTCGATAGATCGAAACCAAAACCATCTGTCCCATACCAAAACTAGGATTTTTAGATCTATATACAGATCTAAAAATATAATTCTTATATCATAAGTGGTAATAGTAGTGATGATGATTATCAACAAACTATATATATATATATATATGTGTGTGTGTGTGTGTGTGTGCGCGCGCGCGCGCGCGCGCAGATGCGATTTGCTTGACATCTCACCCACCCAACGGATGCAGTTGGAGCCATTATTGATGCAGCAACCCCCTTCTTCCCTGTTTTCTTCTCCATTTTCTTTCCCTCCATTTATTTTATTTGTTGAAATTTCAAGTTTTCGCTCTGCTTATGCTTTCCTCTTTCAAATTTGTCCCTCTATACAATATGCATGTATATGTTGGAATGGAAATTGATTGCCTTTGCATCAAATTTTAAAAACCATCTGTCCCATCGCAACCAGAAATTTAATCCACTGGGATTTGTAGATCTATCTACAGATCTAAAAATATGGATATGGTTTTGGTTTGTTTGTTTTGGATTTGGATGGTTTTGTTTGATTGAAGGAATTTGGATTGATTTGAACAACCGGATTTAGAGACTGAGTTTGCTGGGAGGAAGAGAGAGGTCATTCAAGCAGGGGTAAATTGGGCATAAAAAAAAATAAATTTAGCAAATATGTGGGGACCATAGTGCGAAAATATCAAAAAACAGTGTGAATTTATCAATTTCCTAGATTTATCATCTTAACATTAAAGTATATTGGGCATGGGCTTTTGGGAGTTCAAGTGTTCAACATAAGGTTTGCCTCGTGTAGATAACTAGTTGCATATTATATGGAGACAGGGGTTGATAAGTATTTCCCAATTTGAATTATAAAAACAATGCAAAGGGATAATATTGAAATTACCACCACTACATTATGCTATATTTAATGGAATTTTTTAATATGTGACTTAAGGTATATTCCCTTGAATTGTGTATATATTCTCTTGATTTCTATATTTGCACACAGTTCAAAAATATATGCACACAGTTTAAGAGAATATACCTTTGAATTGTGTGTTTAACATGTCTTTAGGGCACATGTTAAGAAGACCCAAATTTATTAAACCTGAATTAGAAACAAGCAGAATAATACAATAATAAATATTTTCCAACCAAAAAATTGGACAATGCACCTTAGAAAATTGCGCCAATTTTACTAACCCCCGTAAAGAATGGAAAATTTTGAAATTTATCATGATTAAGATGAAGTTCCCTATAAAGGATTAGTTTGCAACCTTTTAATGACTACATAATGAGAATCATGAGATAATAGGATAAATAAATCGTTGGGGAACTTCATCTTAATCATGATAGCCTCCAAAAAGTCCCATTTTTTATAGGGGAATTTCTTCTTTCAAAGAGTAAACTAGTTTTTTTCGTCATTATTTTTAATGCTACATTTGGATTAACTCTATTGAGCATTAATGCTATATTTGGATTGACTGAATAGCATTAGTGAATAAATAAAATTGATAAAAGAATGAAATAGAGAAAAGAATAGAATGAAGAGTGAAATGATTCATTTCATTTTAGGTATGTAATAATTTTCAAGGGCTGAGAAATAGAACATCAACTCTATGCTATCTTTGGAATAGCGGTCAGTACTACTTGATTGACTACTTGAAAGTTTGAAACAAGTCTTGGATTCGGAAGAGGAATGAGCTATCCCATACCTTCTAAAAAATAAAATTCACAAATTTAGTAGGAATGAGAATAATTCATTTTTTTTTTGGTGCAAAAGAGGCCAAACCAACCGAAACTAAATAGAAATATTAATATTCTTACAATCATCTGCTAGCATTGCTAGGATATCAAGTGAAGGAATCTCATTACAACTATTACATTATTAGAACAACGGTCAAGCGCCACAAGGGCATCAACACACCTATTGCCTTGTCGTCTGATATGCGTGATTGAAGTATGCCAAGGATGCATAATCAACTTCCGACAGTCCCATGATAAGAGCCTCATCCAGGTGGTTGAGAACATTCCCACCTTTTACCAGATCAACAACCATAAAAGAGTTAATTAGGGGAAGAAATATACATGTTCATCAAATCCTCATAATAAATATACATGGTCCACACAATAGCAATGAAACTAAAATGGCCTTTAGGAAAAGAAATGAGGCTGCTCCCTTTGGGATTCAAGAAAGTTTTAACCCATTCATAAGCCGACAAGGAGAAAAAATGAGGATCATTAGGGGGAGAAATATACATGTTTCAAATCAGTTTAGCCTTTGGGCAATCACGCAAAGCATGCATCATGTTCTTAATGTTAACCCCACATCTCACGCAAATTGAATCCTCACTCATTTGCCTTTCGAACCTAGCCTCATTCCTTAAAATATTAAGATTCCCATCTTTGGATTTATCCCAAATGAGTTCATTCTACTATAATGGACAACCAATCACAATTTTTTTTTTTTTTCATTTCATAAGAATAAGTCATTCTATTTTCATATTTATTTCTCCATCCAAACGTAGTAAGGGTAGGTTCTTGCTTTATACACTTGCTATCTTAACCTTTGAATGGACTTTCAATACACCCCCTGGTGACTTTCTAACATCGATCCCTTGTGAGCTCCTTAGCGTGCTTTAGTCCCAAGGCTCGTCGTCCACACTCTGACACTAGTCCGGTCTAGCCCCAAGGCTCACTACTCCCACAAATCAATCTAGCCTCGGGGCTCACCTTCTGTGGACCACCTTAGTTTCGAGCCTAATTTTGACTTATTTGTCTATCAAAAAAGCAACAGAATCATCTACACTAACTTGTTCTAATCATGAGGCTCACTCCACTTAGACCAACCTAGCCCCGTAGCTCACCTTGAGGCTCACTCCACCTAGACCAACCTAGCCCCGCTGCTCACCTCCTCCGAATCACCTCAATCTCGAGCTTAATTCCTACTCATCTGTTCTCCGAAAATCAATCGACTCAGATTTTGTCATATCAAGTGGATCAATTTAAATGAAACGTGTTAATTTTAAATTTAAAAAGTCTCAAATTATTTTTTGAAAAGTTAATATTAACACTACATTAATTAACAAAAAAATATATTAACATTACTTTTTTTATATATTAAAAGTAGAGATATATTTGACTTTTTCAAGACAATTTGTGAAATATTACTTTTTCATACTTAGGTGGTATTTATTTACCTCTCAATATTTTTCAAAAGCTTCACGTCTCATTTGGTAAGAGAATAAAATTATTTGATAAAATTTTATTTATCTCTTATTGTCTCTTAATCGGTAAGAGGAAGATATAAATTTAAATTATTAAGAGTTGCCTCTTAATGAAAAATTTAAATCAATAGAGCTTCTATAAATATTGTCTCCCTCCATTCCAAATTTTAAGATGATTATTGATATTTGAAAAGTTAATTAGAGATATTTTTAAATTTAAAATTGATTTTTTATATTTAAATATCATTCAGATATTTTATATTTTTTAATTACCAAACAGTTTTTAAATTTAAATGTTATTTCACTCAAATGATTTAATTTATTAAAATACACTAATTATTTAGACGTTAATTATTCAGCTTTATTAAACACCATCTTACTTATCGCTTGTTGCCTAATAAAATATCAAAGAGCAGCCAAATCTCAATACAATTCACTCGAACTAGATACCAACCTACCGCTACCGAAATATAAAATTATTTTATTTTAATAAAAATATTTATAAAATATTGTAAACTAATTGTAAATATATAAATTTGTTTTTCCCAAAAGTTAAATAAAATTTAAATTTTATAAATTAATTTTAAAAGTTTTAAAATATATCTATTATTTTGCGAGCGAAGAGGGAGTATTGTATTTTAGAAAGGAGGGGAGGAGCATGTACTCGAGTCCATAACTCAGTTCCTCCTTCTCCAAGCTAACAAATCCAGATATAAAACTTGTTTTTAGAGAGAGAGAGAGGAGGAAGAAATCGAAGCCATGGACGGAGAAGATGGTAAACAGCAAAAACACTTGGTGCTAGCACACAACCTATTTCTGCTCACTCAACCCGATGTTGACGACATTGAAAAAGTTCGCCTCCGAGATGAAGTCTTCACCGCCGTTGTAGCCGACGGTATGAATCTTACAAATTTGTGTTGTAATTAGTTATTTGTCTACATTCTCATCTTAGGGTTTTTGAAATTGCAATTGCTGATTGCAGATATGGCTCCACTGTACGAAACCCTAGCCACTAGTTCTGTCTTGAAAATGGATCAGAAGGTTCTCGATTCAATGCGTGCTAAGATCGATGATGAGCTCAAGAAGCTAGACGAAAAGTCAGTGTCTTTATTCTCTATCTATATCTATATATGTCTATAAATGCGGATTAAAAAAAATTGACAGGAAAAAAATGCCTATATTTAGGGTTTTCCAAACTGAATTGGTATTGAATAGTGTGAAGATGTGCAAATGTAGTGTTATTTTATATGGATATTACTCCAATTTTATGTTGAATTTTAGTGAAGGATATATATTTTGATGAGAAATTTGACATCTTTGTTGCTGCAATCTTTATTTATCTTTGTCTAATTTAGCAATAGTTTTTTTTTTTGGGCATTTAAACTTGTGTTACTTATGATCTAAGTATGTCATTTGAACATTTGTGTTTTGCTTGCCTGCTTTTTTATTTTTTTCCTATCAGTCTGAACTTGGCAGGTTGAATTTTTGGGATGCAATTAATAAATTCTACTGAAGTTTTGTGCTTTTTTTGGGGCCTTGGGCAAGATAATTCCACCTCTTCTTAGTTTAGTTTGGTCTTGTGAAGTAACACCTGGAAACCAAGCAAAGTTTGTTCCTTACATAAGATACTATTTCCAGCTATTTATCCGTTTTTTAAGGCTCATTTTTATCAACGGAGATTCTGTTGGACTATTGAGAATATGTTGATTGTTTTCTATGGTGTACTATAGAACATAGTATTTTCATCAATTACTATGAGATTGAAAAAAATATCAATCTAAGGGCTTGCTATCCAGGATGATATTCTTTGACTTGATCTGGTCCTTGGTTCAGTTTTCTAGTTATTCACCAATTTTTTTTTGATTCTAGCTTGGTGTTACAGGAACCATTTTACACTTGTATTAACACTTCAAACAATTACTGAGTGCCCTGCCTTTGTTTAGTATCCTATGAAACGATGTATCTAGTTTCATTAGTAGCAAAATAAAAAATAACATCCCATATAACTTACTATGATTTGTAAACTACACGTGTGCTTTGGTTAACCCCCTTTTTTGGTGCTTCTAGTGGGTATATGTATATATAAAAACTATAATTCCTTGCTTCTATAATTATAAGAATGTTCATTATAATTTCCGAAATTAATGATAAGGACTAAGACATATCATTGAAAGAGAACCTACACGATGCGTTAATATTTTACAAAATCAGAATAAAACAAATCCTTCCTTCCATCCCCCTAAATTTTGTCAGCTCGTGTTTTGTTACATTTCTATGGCATTAGTTTTATCTTCTTTTTTTTTTTGAGGAGGTGCTAAGTTACTAAACTGTTTATTTGACTTCAGAATGGTATTATTCTTTCTTTTGAAACCAAGAGTAAGCATTTAATTGGCTTTTTAATGATTAGTAACTTTTTATATATATCTTTTTGTGTGTACTGTTACATGCGAGGACCTCCCTTTCACACTTATGTTTGTTTGGTACTTTTGTTCGTTTGTTTAGGATTGCTGATGCTGAAGAAAACTTGGGTGAAAGTGAAGTTAGAGAAGCTCACTTAGCTAAATCCCTGTTTTTCATTCGAATTGGTGACAAGGTATATTAAAATTATTAGTCACAAGTTCTGATAGCTTTTCTGCATCATTTGTATGCAAAGTATGAACTTTTTCCACATTTTATTCCCTGATGAACCCAGGAGAAGGCACTGGAACAACTCAAGATAACTGAGGGTAAAACAGTTGCAGTTGGGCAAAGGATGGATTTGGTGTTCTATACACTACAGATAGGTCTTTTTTACATGGATTTTGACCTTATTTCCAAAAGCATTGAAAAAGCGAAGAAGTAAGTGGAGATATGGACCTCCCCCCGGCCCATCTTATGGAGTTTCAATTGTTTGAGATACGGTATTTCAGCCTTTCATTCGTATTCTTTATGGTGACAGATTGTTTGAGGAGGGAGGTGACTGGGAAAGGAAGAATCGCTTGAAGGTCTATGAAGGCTTGTACTGCATGTCCACTCGTAACTTTAAGAAAGCAACTGATCTCTTCCTTGACTCCATCTCAACTTTCACGACTTATGAACTTTTCCCTTATGACACCTTCATATTTTACACTGTCCTTGCAAGCATTATAACTTTGGATAGAGTTTCCCTGAAACAAAAGGTATACAAGTTTGGCACTGCACTGTTTGGCATAAATATTCTTGGCATGTTTTTCCACACCAATGTTTTTGTTACTGGTTAAGCAACATTTTTATTGCTATATGTGGCAGGTTGTGGATGCTCCCGAGATCCTGACAGTAATTGGAAAAATTCCGTACTTGTCAGAATTTCTGAACTCTCTATATGATTGTCAATACAAATCATTTTTCTCTGCATTTGGTAAGTATATGCTGTATACCTCATGCTCTCCATTATATACGGTGTTAAGAGTTATAACTGTATATTTAGTTCCAGAAGTAACACTAGAGATCTTTGCCCTTGTGCATATCCTTTTCACCCGTCCTTTCCAATGTACAATCTGCGTTGAATTAACACTAGAGATCTTTGCCCTTGTGCATATCCTTTTCACCCGTCCTTTCACATGTACAATCTGCGTTGAATATTTGATTCAAAAACTCTTTTGAGTGCTGTTATGTTCAATCATGGGGTGATTAAAATAATTGGTAATTGATTTAAACATTTCTGATTTAATTTTGTTATGTATCTCCCCAAGTGGCCGATGGTAGCTTCTGGAAATTATGTTAATAGGATTCTCAGATCTGAAATCATGGACGATGAATTTCTCCTCATACTAAACATGTAATGACAAATAACTAAGAATTAGGAATAGGCACTCACAATTTAGTGGTTGGTGAAATATTTTCTCGGAGCTTGTATTTTTAATTATTTTCTCCTTCAATGACTTACCAGATACCTTTTATGGGGCTCAGAATGGGCTCTCTACTCTACTGGATTAGGCTTCATAAGCTTAATTAGTTAGGTGCCGACTCTATAGACTCATTCCAAGCACCAAGTATACGATTTACGGATTTGGGCTAATCAGTTATAGACTTGCTGCATGTGAAATCTACATTGAAAGGCTCAACCTTTTGGACCATCTACTAACATTCTCAATCAAACAGTAGTAGTAGGACAAACTTGGAAAGGGTCAAAGTTTAAATTGTATTTTAAGGGCCTTTCTACAATTTTCCGCCAACCTTTTCTATAAACTTCAAAGGCTAGTAACACATACCTCGTAACAATAAAATCATGGTATAATTGAATGAATGAAGGGCATTATTCCCTTGTTCATATGCCATAATGAAGATAGGGAACTTTGCTTGGGTGTTCATATCGTTTGTTTCTGGAATTATCACAGTAGTTTTATTTTAATTTATTGGATGTCTTGCAGCTGGTCTGACGAAGGATATTAAATTGGACCGCTATTTGCATCCACACTTCCGGTACTACATGAGAGAGATAAGGACTGTTGTCTATTCCCAGTTTCTGGAATCGTACAAGAGCGTTACTATTGAAGCAATGGCGAAGGCTTTTGGAGTAACAGTGGATTTCATCGATTTGTAAGTCACTAAATTGCTTCATTACCACGGGTACACTTGATTTTGTGTATACCTTACAATTATTCCGTTTTCCTTTCTATTTATTTCCTGGTTTCGGTAAATAATGTATTTTAACGAGTATTTCCATGGTCTCCAGGGAGCTGTCACGTTTTATTGCAGCGGGGAAACTTCACTGCAAGATTGATAAGGTTGCAGGCGTATTAGAAACTAACCGTCCTGATTCAAAGAATGCTCTTTACCAATCAACAATTAAGCAGGGAGATTCTTTATTGAACCGAATTCAGAAGCTGTCTCGTGTCATTGATCTTTGATTTCCATGTTTCTGAATTGATGCTAAAAATTGAGCCGGATGACTACATATCACTGGCAAGTTTAATCCAATGAATCCAACATGGGTTGAGATGGGTTGAAATGTATTTGTACTATTTCAATTCAAGCAGATTTACTCTTTACATTTTCTGATACCAAGTTGCATAATTTCCTTGTCAAGTACACTAATTTATTAAGTCATGCTGGAAGCATTTAATTTCTTTCCCATAAAAAATTTTAGTAATCTGCTTGTGTATCCAAAACAGTTTCTAATGAATACATATTGAATTCTAGAAGCATATCGCAATTGATTTTTTAGGTAAACAGTTGTAACGTTTTGTGCAATAGGCCTCACTTAAGTAAAAAAAAAAATTTGTAATTAGACAATTAAACTTAAAAAACACTTCAATTGACATATTCTGTCAAATTTTTTAAGGCAAAATTATCATTTATTCTAGGATAAATTACATATATTAGTACATTTTTAAAAATAATTACAAAAATCATACCTATAGAAAATAATTACAAAAATATTACACTTTTTAATTTTTATTTACAATATTAATATAATTATAAGTCCTTATTTTAAGGGATTAATATTAATGGCTGACATGACAAATTAGTGTAACTTAAAATGGGTTGTTCTATTTTGAAAGTCGTGATAACCGCCATTACCAATCTTTGTTTTTAAACCCTTGTTTGTGTGCTGAAACCTTTTCTTCTCTCTTTGTTCGATTCTCATTGTTCGACTCTCTTTGAAACCCTTGTTCGCCGTTTCGACTCTCTCTGTTCGACTCTTGTCAGCATTTTCGTTTTTCTGCTCGTTCGATTAGTTGTTCTGTTTTATTCGTCTGATTTGTGTAGAGTGGCTGATACAATGAAGAAGTACGGAAAGAGAAAGAGAATCACGGAGGATGATCCTGTAAAGGGCTTGAAGAAATTTGTTGTGGAGAGTACGGGAAGAGGGAGAATAAAGTACAGAAATCGAGTAAGAGTGAGGATATGTTGGTTATTCATAGGGATATGAAGCATTCTGAAGTGCAATTAGTTAAGTCAGAAGGATAAGAGCTTAGCCAGAATATAATTCCAACAGAAAGAATTTTAAAGGTTTGTTAATTTAAATTTTGTTATTTTATGATAATATAAATGTTTGGTTTCTTAGTTAGTATATTTTTGGTTACCGTTAGATTTTTATTTGGATACCAGATGTTTTCAATCGATTTGGTATATTTGGTTACTTTTTTTGTTATGGTTACCATTAAAAGATGTTTTGGTTATGATCATATAATTGTTTGGTTACTGTTAGATTTTTATTTGGATACCATTTGTTTTCAATCGATTTGGTATATTTGGTTACCTGTTGAGTATGTTTTTGGTTAATGTAAGATTATGATTTTGATAGCATTTTTGTTCCCTCGAGTTGGGACTTTGGTTACTCGTTGTTGTTGTTATGGTTACCATATATTTGCTTTAGTATACATGGTTGACTAGAATGTGGTTGATTTATATGTTTGTTTATGTATTGGTTACCATGAAAAAATATATCGGTTACTATCATATAACTATTTGGTTACTTGTTTAATATGTTTGTTGTTAATGTTTGCTTATGATTTGGAATCTATTATTGTTCCCTCAATTTGGTATTTTGGTTACTTTTTTAAGTTGGTTTGGTTACCATGTATTTGTGTAGTATACATTTGTTGGCTGAAATGGATTTGGTCTACATGTTGATCATGTTTCGGTTACCATGAAAACATGTTTTGGTTAGTATGATATAACTGTTTGGTTACTATGATATAACTGATATGTATTACATCTTGTTAATATTTTGGTTAGCAATAGATTATATAATATAACTATTTGGTTACTGCATTATTATGTTATGATTACTGTTATATTATGATATGGTAACTATTTTTATGCGGTCAATGTGGGATGTTGAAAACTTTTTATAGTCTGTTTTGACTTCTGTGTAATTTTTATATTATGTTTTTGCTAGTATGATATTATTTGTCGGTTACTATGTAACTGTTTATGGTATAAATAATTGTTTATATTGGTTACTAATAATTGTGCAAATCTGATTTTTTTTATTTGCAGTTATGGGATAAGTATTATGAGTAATGCAATAGAAAATTTACCGGAAAAGTTATATATTGGTGCGATGTGGAAGTTCCCAGCACTATTGCCAAGAAACTGAATGAAAGCCAGTTGGAGAAGTTTAAGTCCACATGTTTTGGGAATTTTCTGGAGTTTGGTGATCAGCACCAAATGTATTCCCAAATTATTCACCATGCTCTTGTAAGGGAAATTCACCAGAGTGATGATGGTGAAATGTGATTTTTGTTTGGTGATAAAAGGGTCAGATTTGGTTTATCGGAGTTTTGTCTAATTTCTGGATTGAGATGGCAGGGCGAGGATGATATATCTGCGTATAAAGGTATGGAGAATTTGCTTATTGAAAAGTTTTTTGGGGATGAAGCTGTGACGCGTAGTAGTATAGGTAGGGTTTATCGGAAGGCAGTTTTTGATGATGATAATGAGGCTATTAAGATGTCATTGATTTTTTTGGTGTTTAATTTCATTTTATCCACAATTTCTGAAAATTATGTGGATGGGCCATTGGTCAATTTTTTATGTTATGGTGATGTTAGTAGTTTTTCTTGGGGGAAAGTCGCGTTCGAGATGGCAAAGTACTCTTTGTCTAATGCGTTGAAGGGGCGTTTCAAGAAAGGAAGGAATGGTGGGTCAATATATAATTTCTGCAAGGATCATTATACAAAATTGTACAAGTTGAATGGGCTACCTTATGTATTCCAAGTGTTTATATTTGAAACCATTCTGACATTCAAAACTCGGGGCATATGCAATGATGAGTATCCGTCGGATGTCCGTTTATTTAGATGGAAGGAGCTAGTGAAGCCCCCTACGAATGACAAGTTGAATGATTTAGTATTTTGTTCTGGACAGGTATGAAGTTTACTATTAAGAGTATAATTGGTTATCTTTAGTTACTGATTATATTTTGTGAATTTTAATGTTAACAATGTAGTTAGTTACCTTAATATACTCATTTGTTTACTTATTATTTATGTGTATGTTAATAATAACAGTGTATTTTGTTACCTGAATATACACATTTGGTTACTAATTAAATTAGCCTCATGTTGCTTTTAACAATTTTGTTGGTTATCCTGTTATACATATATTGGCTACATTTATTCAATGAGTTGCTTACTGATTTATGTACATTTGGTTACCTGTATATATGTAGTTGGTTACTAATTATGTTTTATGATTCTATATTTTAATATTTTTTTACTGTATTTGTACAATGTTTGTCAGATGTTATACTAATTGTACTTAATATTTTTCAGTTGAGGATAAAAAGTTTGTTTCCCACGTCCGAGGAGAAGGATCGGCTTGATTTGGGCGGGCTACAATATTTCAATGGGAAGGATGCTGATAAGAAGGTTGAAAAAAAAGGAAAGATTGACAACATTGGATTTGGTATATCTGAAGTTAAAGATGCAATTGATGCACGGTTTAGGCCGTTGGAGAAGAAAGTGTCTGAAATTAAGAAAGACATTGTAAAATTCACTACCAAAAATCTGGGCATCTGAAACCAATTTTTAGAGACGGACTAAGTTCCGTCTCTGATTCTAGCAATTTGATACGGATTTAGAAACCGAAATTTTGCTATGTCTCGAAATGTTTTGAAAGTAAAAATCTGAGACGGATTTTGAAACAGCCAGAGACCCTCAAATTCTCGAGACAGAATTAGAGACGGATTTAGCCGTCTCAACCATGAAGTATTTTTTTAAAAAAATTAAACACATTTTTGAAACAGATTTGAGACCAACTGTGATCGTTTCAAATTAATAATAATAAAAGGAAATAAATATTTATATTTGAAACGGATTAGAAACCGAAAGTTCCATCTCAGACTTTTATTTTCTCTCCAAATATTAGTCTCTAATTCTCTCCTTATTTTAGAAACAGAATTAGAGACAGATATAGTGGTCTCAAAAATTGATTATTTAAAAAAAAAAATTGAACGCATTTTAGAGCCCTTTAATTTGACCGTAGGTAATGGAAATTTCACGCTATTATCTGCCAAAATCTCCCTCCATTATTTTCACGCTCCAAAAGAACTCTCAAGTCTCGGCTATGAATATGAAATTCATATACCGAGCCATATCTCTTCACTCCCTAAAATCTCTCATGGATGAAATTCCAACCCCTCATCGTCTTCTTGT
The DNA here is from genome assembly GCA_034770075.1 of Aralia elata. Lineage (NCBI taxonomy): Eukaryota > Viridiplantae > Streptophyta > Magnoliopsida > Apiales > Araliaceae > Aralia > Aralia elata. Next base: position 67,564,219 of record CM068387.1, on the reverse strand, counting down.
TTTAAGTGGGACTTTGGATCGATTCATTTTAGGTTCTAATCTGGGTGAACTAGAGACATATTTACTAAATTTGTGGTCTCGTGAGCATTTGAATCTCCATATGTTTCTTTATTAATTTACAAATTAGGGCTTAGGCCTTTTCTTCTCTCTAACAATTTCGTAGATTTGTTTTTAGGGTTTTCAATTTGTAAGTTTTTTATTCTTCCAAAATTTATGTTTATCTATGCTCTACTATGCTACACGCCGACTCGCACACATTTCCTTTAGCAGCTTCCAACCGTCTGCCATCTCTCTCCCAGGTAATACTTTCTATCTGTTTATTTCTTTGTATATTTTTTGTGTTAATTTTGGGCTAATTTTTTTTTAAGAATTTAATGCAGAGTGTTTTTTTAAGAACTTGTTCCTTATTGTATGCTTTAGTTGAGTTCTATGAAGGAAATTTTAATTTTGATGTTCAAACAGATTACAGTGTTTTTCTTGGGATGTTTAATATATATCGATTAATATTAATATTAATTATATACATTTTGCTCGTTTATTCTAATTGATTTGTTATTTTCTAATTCTCTGCGTCTCATCTAATTTGGCCTGAAGTTTCAGGTAAGAAAGTGCTTAAGGAATTACATTGTCCTGTGCAAACTGTAAATTATGGTATGTTATAGATTACATGTTCGATAAAATGCCAATAAGAGAGAAAAACCATAACTAAAAGTAGAGTGTGAGATCGTCAATCAACGTAAGTAGCAAATTAGTTGTTGATTATTAAAAATGTCAATACAAAAAATTTGGAGGAAAATTCATTACTATTAACAATTACAGGTTTATGGACTTTATATTATTGGTATTTGACTGCCCCCACAACCCTTCTCATATAAAAATCTACACTCTCCTCACTTCAATTCAACTTCTTGGCGCAGCGACGGGTAAAAGCGATGACTCGATAACGAAAATTGCACTGGGTGATAACAAGTTTTTCCTTGAAGGTAGATTGGATTAAGGTTCTTATTGATAATGATCATGAAGGAAGACATTTTTTTGGGAAATCTATCTTGAAAATCTAGCAATGACAGAGTTAGATGCTCGCTTTCTTAATCCATTCCAGCTTCCTACTTTTACTGTAGCATTTAGCCTTTCCAAGAGCTACAGAGTAAATTATGTTGGTGGAAACCTCTCCATTGTCTGAGTGATTTCGTGATGGATGTTAGTGAATCGGCAACGATACTAGTGCGCATGGTTTGAATTGCTTTGTCAATGTTATCAGGGGATGGGTGAGGAAAGTTGACGGTCGCATTCAACATCTCATTCCAAATAAGGGAAAGAACCTGGTTAAGTCTCCCTTTAGGGATTGGGCAAAGAGATTTTGCCACTAATTCTCCAACTGCCAAGCTCAATTCCATTCTACAGCGGTGTGGCCCCCTTTTCAATTTTTTCTTGGCTTTCACTATGCTAGTTCAAGAAAAAGAGTCAGATGTATGATGAGTGTTTGTTAAATGGATTGTTTAATAAGGTGGATCTACTATAACAGTTAAGTTAGTGTTTAAATATTTCCCTTCCTTCCACAAGTGTTGTGTTCAATTTTATTGTTCCTTCTCATTATAATTGCTCAGATTTGTTAGCAGAAGGGATCTGGTTGTCACAATGAACTTTTTTCTCTCTATACCTTGTATATGAAAGTTAGCTCCTAAATCCAGCAGTCTGATTGTGTATAGTTGGACTTATAAATCTGTTACCACCCAGTTTTGTATGTTTGTCATTATAAATCATGGCATTTTCCCAGTACTAGTAACTAGATATTAGTTTACATTATCTTTGTTCTCCTTATGATTTTTTTTTAAAATTTTATTTTATTTTAATTTTTTTTCTTTTAGTAGTGTAATTCAGTATTGGTGCATATAATTGTTGATTCTTCAACTATATCATCTGCTAATAAGCTGCTATCATCTGCTAATAAATGGCTATCATCTGCTAATAGCGGCTTCCATTATGCAGGTGTCAGATGTGGACCATGTTGATAGATTGATATCATGCCTGTTGTTCATGGCTCTTCCATTTTTTATGGTACGTACATATGTTTGAGGTTGGGTACTTTCTCCTCATCTAATTAACTTTGTTTTGTTCTTTTCAATTGAACTTTGAATTTTTACATGCAGCGGGGTGTATCAAATAGCAAATTTCTAACCTATTTGAACAAGCACATTTTTCTTCTTTTTGATGAGGTAATGCTCTACATCGTCTGCCATTGCAATATCTGACATTTGAATTTGATATCTTTCTTGATTCTTCTTTCTTATACATTCTGTATTGGTGCACATCTTTTTTATCTTATTTTCAAATAGTAAGATATCGGGCAACTACAACTCTTAACTCATAAAGTTGTACTATACTTTTTAAAGATCTATTAGATATGCTAGTGCTTCCGACTTAGCTTTGCACTTCCTCTATACATGTCTTTTGGTGATATTACACATGGAGCATAATATACCTGGTATGAGGCTAGGATTTTTGGATATGATGGTGAAAGTATCAATATATAGTGATTATTTTTCTTTATTACTAGCAAAAAGATAAAAATTTTAAGACTTCAAATTCAATATGGAGGTGATAATTAATGTTTCTTTAAAGCCTTATGATATGCAATGCTTGTTCTGAGATATTTTGTCTCTATGGAAAAGTGTAGAGGGTCTATGAACTATATGGACATGTATTTCCACCGCATTAAGAATATAAGACTTTGTAAGAAATTTAGAGCCTTTAAAGGGTTGTCAGATAAGTTTAATAAGGGTGTTGCGCACTAATATTGATAAGCTACTGGAATGCATTCCCTTATGAAGTCCTACTCACTTGGACTATTTCAAACTAGCATTGAAATGTAAGTTTCCTTTGAACTCTGCAAAGGACTTCAAGAGTGAGGAAATTCTCCTGCGGCTTGATGTAGCTTTGAGTATGCCAGATAGATGAACAATAATATATTCCAATTCTCAAAATCTCTTCACTTTTGTCTGCCAGCTTCCTGAAGAACGCAAAGTAGACTTGCTGAAAAACCTTGCTGAATGTTCACCATACAATGTACAGCACCACAGGATGCAAGACTGATGTTTCCTGCAGTTGTTCAGCTTTTAAAGGTTCGAATTTAGTACAACAGAAATGTATACAACAATTTATTACTTTTTCAGTTCCTCAGTTCATAGAGGTACATTATGTTCAGAACTTATGTAAATAGGTTATGAAGGTCTAATACTTGGAAACAATTATTTTATATATATATATATATATATTTGAGTTCCTTTTCTCTTTTTTTGGTATTTGCACTTGCAAAAAAATTGTAATTAGATTTCATATATCTGAGGACTATGGACTGAGTCCTTTTGTTGCATTTATATCATATATTTTTAATATTATACTTCAAAAGCCAGAAGCCCTCTTTATTTATGGTACTGTTTGTGTGCTTATTAAAATTTCACTTTTTCTCATAAAATTTTCCTATTTCTTCTCAGAAGTACATGCCTAGGAGGAAAACTGGAGAAGAGATGAACTTTACTTTATGTAGAGTGCTTGTTGTTTACTTTTCACCATTTAGCGAACAAGGTTATTATTTCTTGGCAGTCGTACCCTTCCATTATATTTTATGTATGTCTTCTCCCTTCAGTGCTTAATTATATTCTCTCTCTCATTAAACAGGCTCCAAATGCCACTAATAGCTTATGCGGTTACAAAATCGTAACTGGGCAACTGTCAAATAGGCTTGGTGAGGACTTCTCAGAGCACTACAAAGATTTCACGGAGAGGTACTTGTTCTTTTGAATCATTTTACTACCTAAAATTTCCTGTATCCTTTTGTTTACTTTCTTTTCTTTTTCTTCTAATAGCTTTAGTTAATTTGCAAAGTTTCCCATGGATGTATCAAGTATTGACAGTTTTGCAAGTTTTTAAATAGAGCTAAATAGAGCAATTTTTTATTTCTATTTATGTTTATCGACAAAAACAACCCTCAACAGAAACGAGAACTTGGAATTATTTATGATTTAATCATTTTCTTCAAAACATTAACTAGATATCAGTTTTGTTAAAGCCTTGGTCCTGCTCTCTGATATATGTTCAGAAAGATGGCTATGAAAAACACATTAACCTGGAATCCAAGTGTTGAAGAAAACTACAACCTCCATCCTCCAAAGGACGAGCAAAAGTAAAATGTGTACACTAATTAAGGTTGTCAAATTGGAGTGTGTGAAATTAGTTCCCTGTATGCCCTTTTGTTTAAACCCCACAAGTGCGTTAATTAACTTCAAGTGTTTGTATGGGGATATGTCCATGTTGGGGTAAATTAGCATTTATACCATATTTTATATTTGGTTTCTGTACTTAAAGTCATCCTTTAGTGGACAAAGTTCTAGTGTACTTTTGGTCAGCCTTTGGAAGACAGAGGCTGTAACATTTATAAGCCAGTGGGAGGTACAAACTAATAACTTCAGCTTTGTCCGTTTAATATAGATGAAGACTACATCAGCATTTTTTTCATTTTAAATGCACTTTTGTAGAGTTTTTTTCCTTCTAAAAAGTACTTTTATGTGTATTCCGTTCAACTGTAAGATTTTATTTCTACATGTGAGTATGTGACAATCTGATCGATACTTTATTACTCAATGGGAAAAGGTTGAGTCGTGTTGAAGAGCTATCTAGGGCTACCATGAAGAAACTAACCTAGGGAATTGCTGAACACAACAAAGCGATGGCTACTGCCAAGTCCGATGAAGCAAAGGCTAGCATTGTGAGTTTTCTTACCCACTGTAGTTGCATATTTCTTATCAACATATGTTATTAGAGTGTCTAATTATCATACTCTTAAAATTTGCAGAAAACTCAGAGACAAAAGCTTACAAATGTGATTAGCTGACCATATATGCAGTCCTGAAACTCTTTGTTATTTAGTTCTGAAGAGTGGTTTGGGTTTGTTATTCACTTCATAATTAGTTGTATGTTTACTAGTTAAACTGAACCTATATTTTATCAAGAGGCTCTCACTGAATGAGTTGGAATGAACATGTTGTCTTTTAAAAAAGTGTAGTGCTTGTTTTCTTTTTTCCTGATATTAGCACCCTATATTTTATCAAGAGGCTCCCACAGAAGGTATTCCTAGCTTATTCTTCAAATTCTGAACTGGGTTTTGTTATTTTTGCATGATCTGAAGGTTTTCTCACTGGGGCTAGCAAATGGGGCTTTATTTTTAAAGGGTACAAGTTGGGTTTTATGAGTTTTTTGCTTTTTTGGGGGGTTTTGGGAGATTTGCTCTTGAGAAATTAAAATTTCATAATATTGAGTTTAGATTTCAATTTTAATGGGTAAGGTTTAATTTGCTTATACTTTGTTTGATTATGTTCAAAACTGCCATCAGATAGGCCAGTCAAGAATTAATCTTTTCTTTGAAGTTGTATAATGAATGGCATTGTGTGATAAGTGCCTAATTACAAACTATTAAATTCCATGAACATAGTAGTGGGATAGTAAAAGTATTTGTCGCTACATTTTAATGCTTTGAAATTTTCTGTGTTAAATGTTCTTAATGTGTAAAAGTAGTATAATTCTCACATTAAGTAGGGCTTGCTTGTTTGGCTTTAATAACTGAAATTACTCTGGCTTGAAACCTTTCCCTTTCAATGTCCAGGAACCAACACATGTGATAGATTTGAGCTTTGCATCCACAAATGTATGATTGATCTCTTCAGCTATCCTGATGTTGTTAAGCAGATTACTTCCATTACCATTGAACCTAGTGTTGAGGTCGAGGTTACCATTACTAATTTCTAAATATGCCTCGTCTTTCTTTGATTAGGTAGTGTGAACCTCTTGTTTTTATTAGGCTTCATGTAGTAAGAGTTTTATTATTACAATTTTAATGTTGAAAAGTTGTTTGAATTCAAGAAAGGGATTGCTTTGTTGTTATTTTCATTATCAAGATTGTTGAATACAATTTTATATTTATGACAATAACTTATTTCATTTATATTTGTAAATTAAATTATGAAAATATTTGTAATTTGTTGTTAATAAACATATTGAGACGGAATTGAGACGACTTCTCTTTGTCTCAAATAATGTGCGATATTGGCGCCAAAGTTGACACGGATTTCTCAAAATATGCACGCTAAAAAGACATTGCGCTAAAGTTGAAACGGAATTGAGACGGATGATGTTCGTCTCAAAATATTTGCAAGAAGAATAGTTGCTGCCAATTTTGATACGGATTTGTGACGGCTTTTTCCGTCTCAAAATTACGTGTACTAAAAAAGGGCGCCACATTTGCCCGCCAAATTTGAAACCGACAAAATCGGTTTCAAATTTCAGCTCTCCATGGGTCAGTTTTGAGACGGATCTGAGACGGATATTTTCCGTATCTAATATTTTGAGACGGATTTGAGACGGACATTTTCCGTATCTAAGTTTTTGTTTTGAGACGGATTTTGAGACGGACAGAATTAGCGACGCGACCTACTGACACGAATAGAATCCGTCTCAAAATTGATTTTGAGACGGATTCTGCTGTATTTGAGACGGATTTTGGCCGTCTCAGATGCCCAGATTTTTGGTAGTGATTACGGGCTGATATTAAGGATGATATGCATGTTTTACATGTTCAGTTATGTAGGGACTTTAGGTCCATTATTAGAGATGAGTTACGCGGCATCAAATATGTTGGGAGCAAACAAGTTGATGATGATTCTGATTCTGATGATGGCGGTGATGATGATGATGTTGATGATGAAGTTGATGTATCTGATAATGTTATTGATGATGATGATGATATTTTTAAAGGTAACAATAATGATGATAATGAAGTTGGTGATGATGGGTTGAAAGTCGATGAGAAGAATGATGAGTTTGAAACTGAAGTCGTTAAAGAGTTTGAAGATGTTGTTATAGTTGATGAAGTTGTTAAAGATGATGAAGTTGTTAAAGAGTGCGGAGATCCGGATGTTGATGAGGATGTTGATGATGGTTCAAAACTAAATAAGAATAATGATGGTGATGATGTGTTGAGTTTTGTTGAGAAGAAGGATGAGAATGAAATTGACATTGGTAATGAAGTTGATCGTGATGTTGTAGTTGAAGAACATCATGAAATTAAAATTAATGATGATGCAGAAAATGTCAAGGTTAGACATATTTGTTTGTTTTATTGTGTTATATGTTTTTTTTAATGATTAATTGGTTGTTTTTTTATTTTGAACAGATTGGCAAGAATAGTGACATGCCATCGTTTGACATATTAAGCCAATGCACTGAGAAAGAGATTGTTGTGTATGTTCCTGCTGAGGTTAGTGTTATAATTGTCATGACATCCTTCTTTTTACATGCTATTGGTTCTGGTTACTGTTATATTGTGATATGGTTACTATTATATATTATACTGTTATATTGTGATATGGTTACTATTATATATATTATGTTCACTATCATAATATTGGTTGGTTACTATTACATTGTGTGTTGGTTACTCTTATATTATAATTTGATTAGTAATTTATTTTGTTTTAAATACTATTATAATATGTTCACTTTAATATGTTGATTATTATTCATTCATTTTTATTGCATATAGTTGTTAACTGCATATGTTTATGTTGAAAATATAAATTGTATTTGTTACCCTTTATGTCAATATAAACAGGGTAATAAATGTGAGGCAGAAAGCAAGTCTGTCCTTGATCAGATAATTTTGACGACACATGACATAATTCAATGTGATGAGTTGGAGAAGAGTGTTCATAAAACCGGTGGTAGACCTGTACGTGAACATGCAAAGAGTGCCGTTTTGCGGTCTCCATATACTTCAATGTTTGGATCGGCTGGTTCATCGTCTACCGCCGTGGGTGCTAGTCGAACGATTTTATTTCTTTCAGCATTTTCGAAAGTATGCATGGAAATGCCATCAAAGTTTGAAGAGGCATTGTTTGAATAATGGTTTAAAATTGGTCTAAACAACAGGAAAATGTTTGTTTTTTATTGTTAAGAATGCTATAGTTTTTTAATTAAACAAGTCAATTTTTTTTTGTGGAAACATATGGTTAATATTAAATAATTGTTATGGTTACTATTATTTTATGTTTTGGTTTTGGTTACTGCTTTATCATGTTATGGTTACTGTTATATTATAAGTTGGATACCATTTTTGTTTTCACAAAATGGTTTTTTAGTTAGTATCATATTATATGTTGGTTACTATGTATTTGTTAGGTATATGCATGTTGGTTAAATTATTTTTGATTACATTATATTTCTGTTTTATTTACTGTCATATGATATTTTGGTTACTGTCATATAATGTTTTGGTTACTAATATATTATATTTTGGTTACTATTATGGAATATTTGTTTTATGTTAATGTTCCATTGAAGTAAAGTGTTTGTTACTTTATATTATATTCTGATTGATTACTAGGTTTTTGTTTAGTACATTCATGTTGTTTAAAATTATTATTGAGTAGATAATGTTGTTGTTTTGGTTACTATTAAATTATTTTATGATTACTACTATTTTATATTTTGGTTACTGTTTTGTTAAGTATTGGTTACTATTTTTTATGTATTGGTTACTGTTTACAATTAAGTTGTTGATTAGCTTGTTAATTATTGACTGTTCAAGTCTGATTTTGGGTAGTGTATGCTAATACGAAAACTGTTAATGTTAATGTGTATACTAATATGCTTTTATATTGAAGGACCGACAAATTCCCTGGAAAGAATGATAATATTGAACCTGCTTTTTTATTTGGGTCTGTCCCAATATCATCAAAAATGTGGTTCTACAAATTGAAGACTCCTGGAGAATGGTTAGACGACGATGTGAGTTCTTTTTTTAAAAAATTATGTTTTTCTAGATATGGTTACATTTTTTAGTTGGGGTAGTAACTAGTGTTAACAGAGTTGGTTACATTCATTATATACTTACATTTTTCAGTAACTGTGTAATAATATATGTTTTTTTCTGGTTCAGCACATCAATGTTGCGTTTTATTATTTCCGTAAATTGTACAGACATTCCGACAGTGTTCATATAAGGGCAACGACTACGGATTGTTGGTTTCATAACAAGATAACCGCTCTTTTTGAGGAGTATACCAGTAAAAATGAAGATAAGAGTGTTTTGTCTGTGGATGGTGATGTTGATGAATACATCCATGGGCTGTTTATGGATGTCAACACACCATGGAGAAATGTTGACTACGTGTTGTTCCCCATTCATATGTCATCACCGAAATATTGGTTTTTGTTGAAATTTGATGTGCATCATAGACGTCTAACTGTTTATAATTCTTTTCGGCCAAAAAAGAAATTCATGCAAACAAAAATTATGGATGTTTGTGAGCCATACATATTCATTCTCCCCACTTTATTGCGCAAGAGTGGTTTTTGGAGGGATAAGTCTGACATTGACTTTAGCAGTGAACCGTTTCGCAACAAGGAGGAAGATGATATAATTGAGTTGGAATTTGCAAAGGCGGTTCCTGAACAAGTCGAGGGGTAAGGGTTACATTGTTTACATTTTTTTAATTATTACATATAGGTTGATTTTAGTTTTGATTTTTGTTATATATTTTTTGTGTGGGTGTAGTGATTGCGGGATGTTCACGATATGTTTCGCTGAACATGTCATTCATCAGAAAGTTGATGAAATTCCTATTCCATTCCCCATTGCGCAGTATCGGAAGAAGTTATGCACAAACCTATATATGCATGTAAGGAACAAACAGTTGGAGGGATATGAGTCTGAAAGAGAATTTACAAGAAGATTTGTTCCAGATTTTGATTAGTTCGGATCTCGTTGTTTTGTATTTATAAATTAAGTTTTGTATTTTTTTTTGGGATATACACAACATTTTTGTATGGGTTATGAGTTAGTGATGTTTATTGGATCTTATGTAGATAGGAATACATATTTGAGAATTTTAGCACTAATGAAAGTATCATTATTTGTTGGTTGGTATTTGTTTCTTTTAAGTTGTGTTTGCTAAATTGTTTGAGATGTACAGTTGGTTACCAAATATGTATAAAAAGGTAGCCAACTATTGTTTTTATAGTAACCATAGAATTACAAGCTTGTTTCAAGACATATATCAATTGTGAAATGTACATGTCAGAGTATACTTGGGTTGCCTAAACAAACAATATCACATTCATTACATGATGCTGGATACACAGGCTGTTCTGTGTTGTGGTTACCATTAAAACATGTTATGGTTACTGTTATGTAACTATTTGGCTATTTATTTATTATATTTGTTTTACTATTATGTAATGGTTTTTGATTACTATTATTGTATAATCAATGAGGGATTTTATTTTTATTTCATAGTTAATATTTAATTGTTTATTATACATGATTTCCTAAGATGGATTCTTGTTTTGTTCTAGTTACCATTATTTTTATTATATAGGTAACCATTTTATTACTTATTAGTGAACAAATTGACATAAAATTTGTTAAAATCAGTATATATCAGCTATTAAATAATAAGTTTCTTAATTGTGTGGTATATGTATTTTCTTTTAAATTATGACTTACGAATTTGGAGGACCAAATTTTTTTTAAGGAAGGTAGAATATAATACCCGGTTTAAAAAAAAAAGAAAAAGATAATAATAATAATATAATTAGATAATAAAAGTGTAACTAATAATTATTTATACATATCTAAATCCTATAAGGATAAGATAAGTCATTAAGTTGTAACAACTTTTTTAAATTTTAAAAGGACTCTTTTACTTGCTAAACTATTTTGCAAAGGAATTATATATATTTAAACAACTAAAGAGAGAAAAGAACGTAAACAAGTATTTGGCTTTTGAGTACTGCAGAACAGAGAAAAAGAAAAGAATAAAACTCAAAGGTAAACCTAAACCCTTCTTTTTTTTCAATTAAGAATTGATACTCATATTATGTATGTATGGTTATATTTTAGAACATGGTTATATATATGTAAAAAAAACATACTTTTAGGTAGGTGTTTTCTGTATAAATGATATAGATTTCAAACTACATATATATACTTTCGTTTGCGTAACACATGTATTGTGTCTGTGTTTTAAAAAAATTGATGGTCATAATATATGGTCATGAATTCATGATTGATGTTTCTCTCTCTATATATATATATATACCGGTACATGATTTTGTGTATTTAATGTATACATGGGTATGTTCGGTACAATTTATATATATTATAGATATGAGTGCATGTGTACTATGCATCAGTGTGGTTTGAGTTTAAATATATAATTATTGTGGGGTTTTGTATCTTAATTAATGGACTAACTTTGTAAGACAGTAAACACATGTAATAGTGTGTGTGTGTGTGTGTGTGTATATATATATATATATATCATCCAAGTCAGTATAATCATAATTACTTTTATGTGATATGTAAATTGTTAATAACTTCTTAATTAGTAGTATTTATATATATAAATCATGAACTTTAAACTAGTAACAGATTTATTAATTAGCTTATTATAATATTATTATTATTTTGATTTTAAAGTTTATATTTCCAACCCCAAAACTTATAAATTTCATAAATTCTTAAAAGATCTATTATAGTAATTATTTGTAAATTGAACTAAATTAAGATTAATGTGCATAAAATTTGAGTAAAGGGTATGAGTAAGTTATAGTATTGTATCCTAATAATTTTATTTGTCCTAATTTTATATTTAGGATTTGTTCGTTTTAATTTCGTGTTTCGCAATATCGAGGTAAATGGCTTTCCGAACTATTTAGTGTTTTTAAAATTATAGTTTACTTTTATGTATGCCTTAGTAATTACTCGGATGCCTAAATGTACCATTTCAAAATTGTTATGTTTTATTTAAGGCTTCCATTTAAATTAAAATGTTATGTTCTTTATTTCAAACTTCGGATCAAGTATTTATTTTGAACTGTGAAATGAGATTATATAGTTTTGAACTGTGAAATAAGTATAGTTTTGAATATCGATGAGATTGTGAAATATTTTTGAAATCCTCAGTCCGACTATGTATAGAACCCATTAGTGTTTACGTTTAGTTCCGGAGCTAATATAGGACCTACTAAGGCGCACACCTTTTAGATGCCCTTCGGGGAGCGTGCATTTTTATAGATACCTTAGTAAGGTGCGTGAACATTGACACTATCGAACTTTTGGGCCGTGTTATAGGGCTATTGTAACCTTAGTCGCTAGGGCTGTGGATTAAAAGATATGTTGTATACATTGAAATCATTTTTGAATTGTTTTAATTTTGAAAGCATATATATATATTGTTGTTATTGAACAAAAAGATATTTTGAAAAAATATTTTTGCAAATTGTACTTGATTCGGCTAAATAGGGAGGATTACTACTTGCCGAGCTTCATCGCTCACCCCTTACAAATTTTTACAGGTTCCATTGTTGAGAGCTGAACACTTATTTGCTGTACTTTGGATAGCTGAAGATTTGTTTAAAATGTCATTTCCTTTAATGTTGAATTTTGATAGAAACTATTAGCTTTGAGGAGCTGCGTCTCCATTTTATGTTTTTGATATTTGGTAGTATTTCACTTTGATATGGATTGAAAAAATGTTTATTGTTGGGTTTAATTTAAGATTATTGTTGAATTATTTTGTTTGGGCTGCGCTATTGATATTGTTGCCTTACGGGCCTTTGGGCTTGCGGCGTGTAGCACTTCGGGCCTGTAGTGGGTTCGGGGTGTTACAATTAGATAGTATAATATTACACAGAAACCAATTTTGAACAAATAGGGTTCCATAAAATGCAAATGCAACTTATGATGCAATAATTTAAATTTTGTATTAGTTACCTTAAGTTTCTTTGATTTAATGATATTAGATTGCAACCTTCCCTCAGCCGTTGTAGAAAGTGTTGTGAATGTTGATATGACTGCTTGTTTATTTTTGAAATACCATCTTTGAACGAGACAACGTAGGCATTCAATCATTGATGCAACTGGAAGATCTCTGATCATTTTGATTGCGTTGTTAATAGATTCGGCGGTGTTTGAAGTCATTGTTGAGTATCTGCTTACAGCCCCATGGAGCCTGGTGCACTTATCTAACTTGACCTCTTCCTCCAAATATGTCCTTATTCGAGGATCAATGGCATCAAGTTCAGCCATGTGTTTGTTGAATTCTGCCCCATTGTAAGCCTGTTTAAGTTCCTCTCCTCTTTTTTTGAATCTATTTTTTATATTTTTCAGTACATGGTATGTGCAGGAACCATGCATGACGTCCGGAAATACAAAATTCAGTCCTTGTATAATGGCTTCATGTCTATCTGAGACAATGCATTGTCCTTCCCTAACTCCACAAGCAATTCTCAAATTTACGAAAAACCATCTCCAAGATAATTCATTTTCGCTGTCAACCACTGCAAAAGCAATCGGAACAATGTTTCGATTTGCATCTTGTGTGCTTGCTACAAGTAGTGTCCCCCCGTAAGTTGATTGTATGAACGTCCCATCGATTACAATTATTGGAAAGCAATGGTTCCATGCTTGAATGGAAGCTCCAATAGCAAAGAATAAATACTTGAAACGACCATTTGTTTCCAACTCTAGGGATGTGACAGAACCTGATATAAAACATGAGCATTATCATTAGAATCATATGTAGTAAACGGTATCTAAATCACTAATAGTTGGTAACCATTCAATTGGTTAATGGTATCCAAATCAGTTAAGTTGGGTAACCAAATCATTTTAGTAGGGTAACCAACTAATTATGGAAAACCAATAAAATATTTTTAATTGTTACCTGGATTTATTTTCTTCAGCATGTGTAACCATGATGGGATCATTGAGTAGTCGTGTGGATTTTCTCTTACCTTTTCCAACGTTTTCTCCTTCGATCTCCATGTTTTTTGGTAAGAGATAGACACATTATATTCTGTCATCATGTCCTCCACAATATCAGTTGGTGTGTACACGTTTTTCAAATTTGTTAATTTGTGCATTATGCATTCACTGACCAACTCACTATTTGCCTGTCTGTAGTCTCCCAGCAATACGTTGACTGAACACGTGTGGATGTCGTTGAATTCTCTCACCTTGAACATACTGGTTTTTCGAAAACTTGATGCTCTCATCTTCCATTTACAATTTTCATCATATAGGCACACTAGCACAAAGTCTCTATGACCTGTTCGTTGAACTTTGTGTTGTCTGTTTTTCCTGATTGAATGCAGCCTCATAGCTTGTGATAGGATTTTCTTGTCTTTGTAGGTTTGATGTAATTGTACTTCACGTTCATTCAGATCTGTTATTACATCATCATATTGTTCTTCTGTGTATGATCTGTCATGTTGTCTATCTCGTTGTTGTTCCACAATTTCCATTGCAAGGTGATCGACATACTGCCTTCCAATTTGGCAATCGTGTGTTGGTAGTGGAACTAGTGCTGAATTCCCTTGTGTTGATCTTATTGGCGTTACGTTGTTAATGGTAGTTTCTTCTACATTTATCAAGATTGTTATGCGTCCCCTTCTGTGTTCAGTTTCTATAATCAGTGGGAATTTTCCTTGCTCATCAGATTTTCTACTGACTTCAATAAAGAATCTTAAGGTTGCTTCATCTGATATGTTGATCGGAGGAATATCGCTTCTAATTTGAAATTTGATTGACAATGTTGTTGTGTTTGTGTCTAGCCGTAATGCACTGCATATCATGTTCTGCATTTCTCTGAACGAACAATTTGATGTAACTAGTATGTCGATAACTTCAAATTTGGTGTATTGGTTACTATCAGTCCATGTACCGTTGAAATAAAGTGCAACTGGAATCATCTCCATTGTCCGGCAACAGAATAAGTACTGTAAAGTAACCAAATCACTGTTAGCTTGTAACCAAACTGCATGATGTTAATAACCAGAATATAAAACACATTTGTACATTAATCTTACAATAGAAATAATCATTACATTGATATTTGTTACCAATTAAATTGTAACAGTTGTATGCAGGAAACCAATGTAGCCAATAAGTAACTACCATATTAAAACAAACCAATATAAAACACCCTAACATTATACAGTAATCATAACAACTTTATACATTAACCAAATACATTTTAGACTGTAACCAACACATATTAATTTAGTAACCACAACATAAACACATTTTCTATTGCATTTTTATAGTAAAAAACAACCAGTATAATTTGTTTGTTACCAACTTAAGGCAAATTTTTGTAAGAATGTAACTAATGTAGCTAACAAGTAACCATTAATATAAAAAACATAAGTAGAAGTGTACATTAATATGCTTCAGCAACCAATAATACAGTAACCAATTAATCACTGCAGTAATTAAGTTTGCATTAGACAGTAACCAAGTCAGCATTAGCCAGTAACCAAATCAGCATTAGTTATTAAATAATATTTTTACACAGTAACCAACCAAGTCAGCATTATAATTTTACACAGTAACCAAGTCATCATTAGTCAGTAACCATTATAGTGTTACACAGTAAGTAAATCAGCATTAGTCAGTAACTAATATAATGTTACTCAGTATTAATGTCAGCATTAGTCAGTAACCAAGTCAGCATTAATTAGTAATATTATATAGTAACCAAGACAGCATTAGTCAGTAACTAAGACAGCATTAGACAGTATAATGTTACACAGTAACCAATACAAAACAAGCATTAATCAATACAACATTGGACAGTAACCAATTTATATAACATTAGTAACCATAATATAAAACATGTATTCAAATACATTTTGCAATCACAACATTCAGTATTCAAACTTTGTGACAATTTTAATTTCGAAACACTTAAGAAAGGTAATCAATATAGAAATTCGTAGTAACCATAGGTAACTATATGGTTATAAATTTTAAACTCTCATACCTCAGTATTTGTATTGAATTTGATGTTGATCTTTTATTCTACACTCACTGCAGTAATTAATTAAGTTTTTGGTTGCTGAACTTGAAGGCGATGTTGATTTTGTATGCTATTTTCGATCATAGAGCTTCGTCGCCTCAACTGGAATCGTCTTCTCCGATTACGAGTTGCGTCGCGACAGGAGGCTTCGTCTTCTCCGATATCAGAGTTGTGTCGTGACAGAATATTTTGTCTTCTCCGATTGATTTGCCGTTGATCTGTTATTCAGATATCAAAGTTGCATGTTTTCTCAGTTGCTTGAATTTAGGTGCGGTTAGTTACAAATATGAAAGTCAATAACTGATGTGTAGGAGTTAATGATACGTGATTTTAGTAACGTAATATATTGTGTTTTGTTATTTTTGTAATTATTTTGTGTGTGTTTTATTTTTGTAATTACTTTTTAATTGTTGTATATTACTGTTAAGGACCCTTTATTCTATTGTAGTTGGCGCGTAGCAACTAACCAATCGAACCATTTTTTTTTGCAATCAGTCGCTTCTTTAAATTAATTAAACGACTGTCTAAATTAAATGGAAAAATAAATAAGCACTGGCCATTAAATTAATCAAACCACCGACTAAATTAAATGAAAAATAAATAAGCACTAGCAGCCAACTGAGATGAAAACAGAGAATGAAACCCAATAACCCATGTTACCCAACCGAGATGAAAACAGAGAATGAAACCCAATAACTCATGTTACCCACACTTATCCATCTTCTTCCCAACTCATCAGCTACCTTCCATCTTCCCAATAACCCATGTTACCCAACTGATATGAAAACATAAAATGAAACCCAATAACCCATGTTACCCACCCTTATCCATCTTCTTCCCAACTCGTCATTTATCTTCCATCTTCATATTTCCATCTTCCATCATCTTCCTAACGTATTTGGGTTAATCAAACCCAATTTTAGGTTTGATGAGGCAACAATGAGATGGATTGCTTAATAAAGTGATGACACGAGAGGCGGCGACGACATTCTTGATCGGAGACTTTCTGCGGGGGTGACGGTTGTTAAAAATATCTAATCCATATATGTTCATCTGAAACCACATCTTAACTGAAAATGTTAACCTATTAATTATATGGTCCATTAAAGCATATATGTCCTCAATTTTTCTCCTTGTGTTTCAATGTGAGGTTTTATTATCATGTGGTACCTCAACAATCTCTTCCTTAACGCGTGACCCTTTCATTCACATCGACACCAAGCTCCTCCTTGAACTTTAATCACATACTCTTGAGCATAGCCTATTACTTCTTCTAGTTGATGAGCCACCCTTTTCAATATCTCTTGTTTGATCTACCAAGAGTCTCTACCAAGCTCATCGAGTCTCCTTTATATGACGAGTTTATCTCTTAATATCTTTGATCCACCAAAAGCCTCCCCAAAAAGAGTTAGTAGTCCACCAAGCATCCATAACTCATTGAGCCTAGCTCATCACGTCTTTCCCTAATGACGAGTCCACACTTTTCAATATCTCTTATCAAAAGCCAATTAAGAGCCTTTGTGAGAATAGTTCACCATTTGCTAATGAATTATTTTTGTCCATCATACTCAATCCATACCATACCCATGACCCACCAATTGTTGAAAATATTCGACAAATATATATGTTCATCTGAAACTATATTTTGACCAAAAGAGGTTAATATATTAGGTCTATGGTCAATTTGAACATATATGTCCTTAATTTTTTTTTCTTATATTTCGATGTGAGACTTTACTATCACACGGTACCTCACCAGCGGTTGTGGTAATTAATTCGACAATCTTTTGTGGTCATGGTTGGGGTTTTTTTAGTTTCTTCGCATTCACATTACAGGGAAAGAAAAAGATTTTTTAGAGAATAAAAGAGGGGTTTTAGAGAAAGTAGGAGGGTTTCCGGATAGAGAAACAGTTTTGAAAGAGAGAAAGATGGGCAGAGGATTATCATGTATATTAACGAAAGTTTAAAACAGGAAATTGATATTTCATATCAAATTTGTTATTTTCACATGATTATTCTCACATCTATATGAGAGAGACTCGTGTGAAAATATTATTTTTTCAAATGAAAATATTAATTTCCTTAAAATTTTGAAAATAATTGTTTAAGACCAACTGCTCTCAAATCTCAACCTTAATCTTAACGGGCTTGCCCCCAATAAACTTCTCTCTAATCTTAATAAATATATTTTGAATATTAAATTAAAATCAATACCACCACTTGCTTTATGTTATTTGGTTGTATCCTCGTACAATCATTATATTAAACTTGGGAGTAATTTGATATTTTTACAACATTTAATAAACATGTTCATTTTTTAATCAAAATTTTAATGGTTAAACATTCTTATTATTTTTAATGTAAAAGTACTCTTATTTACTTTTTTTTTTTTGCTTTTTTGTTTATTACTATTGTTGTTGTTGTAAAATTAATCTCAATATTATGAACTATTTATTAATATATTTGAATCATTATTAATAACCCTCTAGTGATATATATGAATAATTATTAAAGATGCTAATAAGTATATAATGTTATATATTATGTTAATGAAAAATGTTAACGAGTAGAGCTAAGGCGGTGTTTGTTTACCTCTTAATACCTCTTAACAACTTCACGTTATTCGGTAAGAGGGTAAAGTTGTTTGGTAAAATTTTGTTACATCTTATTGTCTCTTAATCGGTAAGAAGAAGATATAAATCTAAATCATTAAGAGCTGTCTCTTAATGAAAATTTTAAATTTATGGAGCCTCTATAAATATTGTATTCCTTCCATTCTAAATTTTAAGATTATTATTGATTTTTAAAAAGTCAATTTGAAATATTTTTAAATTTAAAAGTCATTTGGATGTTTTATACTTTTAATTACCAAACATGTTTTTAAGTTTAGATATTATTTTACTCAGATGATCTAATTATTACTATATTAACCATTCATATCTTAATTACTCAGTTTTATCGACCACTACCTAAATCTGATCTAAAGATATGTAATGGTTCTTAATTAAGCACATGTTTTTTTTAATGTGGTTCTTATTATTTATTAGCAAATGTGGTTCTTATTATTTTTTAGCAGTAACAGAAAACACACAACAAAGTGAAAACTGATTACCAGATTAATAACATAGGTAACACTTTTCGAATTCAAATAAAGTAAAATAGGGCGGGTTTTCATAATATGTTGATTCCTTTAATATTGAAGGAAGTTAGTTACTTAGAAAAATTCTTTATTGAGATGAAAGGATATGAAAAAAATGCTCACATGTTAACGAAATGTGTTTTTGGTATGAATGTTCCAAAACATATAACACTTTCACTTCGAAACATTTTATATTTAGTAACAACAAAATTCTATTACAAAGATAATTACAATTATGTTATATGATTTTACGCATCTTTGTATAGTTACTACGCCTTACAAACAATGACTAAGATCAAAGGCTAAGATTGTCGATCTATAACATTCATCCAAAATATCTAAGAAATCTACAAGTTTGATTATCATATCATATACAAGTATATAACAAGCCAAAAAAGGAGATCTTATCTAAATTAATTTGGTTAGTCATTTTAAGAGTAATTTGGACATTAACTTATAATTCTCAAATACAATTTACATAATCATAATAATACATGTTCAAATTCAATGAATATAATTATAATTTGAAATTATAATTATATTCATTGAATTTGAACATGTATTATTATTATTATTATTATTATAATCTAAAAAAGGAACTTACAATTGAATTATTTTGATAAACAAAAAATATGCAAGTAAGATAGCCCGTGCCTCACACAGATTCCAAGCTTGTATAGATAAATCTATAATGCTTTATCAAGAACCCAAATGTTAATAAGAAAAATGTTGCGACACTAACTTAACCATATTTATCTATATCTTTTAATAAAATTATACTGACGTACCGCGTTTCAAATAAACATATTTGTACCAACTAAATGACAGAATAAACCTATCTCTATTGTACTCTGTGCCATGAAATGTAATGTTCTCTTGTTCTCGTTTTACGTATTGTATCGAACTACGATCCAAGTGCGTATTGGGAAGGACGAGGGCATGTCATTTTCATTTACTATAAGAAGGTGTATTATGTGACACGAATAAGAAGTACGACCATGATGAAGATGCCTGTCATCACAAAGACCAGAAGCCACATCAAACATGTAGTCTTGAAGCTCCGCGAGTTCACCTCCATAGCCCGAATGTTGGCATGACCGGTACTTGCCAAGCTATGTTCAACTTCTTTCTCTGTAGAATCAAGTATCTGCATTCCAATAACAGCCAGGATATGAGGATTGCTAACCATCAGTTCGATTTAAACGATAATGCACAAGGGAAAAAGAAAAAGAAACATGCTCAATCCACACAAGGTATGCCTAGAAGTACAACTTTGTCATGTTCAGAGATAAAACGACAATTTGTTCTATTCCCTTGTAAATGGACATACTAGCTAAAAAATTGAATGTTCTATTTAGGTCGATTAAACTCTCTTGAATTGATCATTGATCGTCAACCACTGGTCAGGACCAGGAAATGCGAGGTTTCTGCGTAGAACTCCCTCTTTAAAGTGAGGGAATTTTAGTAATTTGAAAAGTATAAAAAATACTCCCCCCTTTTGAAAATATAGGATCAATATGGACTTTTTGAAGTCAAAAATTGATATATTTTCAAATGCAAAATTAATATTAATTAATTTAGTTTTAGACAATACAAAATTTTAAACTATGTAAATAGTTCTACATTAAATGTTTTGAAAAGCTAAATGAATCACATCAGTTTTGAATTTAAAAATATCTCAAACTTAACTTGAAAAGTCAAACTTGATCCTATATTTTTGAATGAAGGGAGTATCAAAATAGTAAAGCTCCATTGTAAAGAATAAAAATCAAGTTCATAATTAAATCATAGAACTCATGAAAGTTCCATATTGAAAAATCATTGATAGAAACATTAGGCACTTGCTCTAGTAAGCCTGTACATCTAGACAACACATTGAGAAGAATGAATAAATAAGGAAACACAAAGGAACCAATACAGAGCAGAAAGAAATAACAAGATCTTACATGCATGGAACAAATGTAGGTAAAATAAAAACTTTTTCATTCTCTCTTTTCTCTTCACTACACTCTTCTTCCCCTTTCTTAGAGTCCATAACTCTCCAAATTCATAAAATTTGGGGTCGGAAGGAGGAATAAAATTGAAGTTGCATATCTTGATTACTTATTCAATCCAGGAAGTCACAAAACAATACATGAATTAGTACTGGATCAAGGCCTAGGCACTGGTTAACTTCAAGTGCCATAGCACGCCACAGGTAGACAGTTCATGTGTGCCTTAGAATATCTAGAAAAACTCACCAAAATCATGATTTAAGTTGTCGAAAGATTTATTTTTCTTTCTACCTTATCTGAAACGTCACATCTACTTTAACACGAGTGAGAGAGTCAAATCCGGTGAAAGTTTTGTAAGATTGCATGTCCACTTGTGCAAACTAATGACTCGATAATAAATTTAAAATTATATACATCAAGAAAATATCAGAATATTAAAAAATTTGAAACTACAAGACAAGGTTCTGTGAACGTTACCTTATCAGTCCTTTTGAGCGACTGGCTCATTAGGAGACTACTACCTTTGAGTTGCTGTGCCAACACAACCATTTCATCCGTTAAGTCTTCTTGAAGCTTTCTGTACAAGGCAATAAAAGCAGTGTGAATTTGCAACAACCAATCATCAGAAGTAAGAAATGGTTGTTGGCTGAAGAGGCGAAGACTAGGAGAATTAATTGAGAAGACAAAGATATTGGGGGAAGAAGAGAAGAAGAACCTATCCTCACAAGGAATCAGTAGAAACACACAAAAGCACAAAGCTTTCTCTAGAACTTGAATATTTTTTCAAGACTAGGAAATAAGGAAACAACTATAATTACTAAACCAACTAATGCTATGATATTTCTAATAAAAATAAGAGAAAACTGGATTTATGGTACCCCGCATATAACTCAACTACAAAGCCGTAAAATAATAAGCTTCGAAGGCCAAAAGCCCCATTGATTCCCTTCTTTTTTTTCCGTTCTCCTTTCACTGGCTTGTCCTGATGTTCAATTTTAATGGCTTCCTCAATGATCCACTGTCTCTCTTCCCGAACCTTCACCCCTCTCTCTTTAATTAGCGCTGCCATATACTGAAATATACACATATTCCTTCTTCTCTCTAAAACAAAGATGGATGAGCTGTAATTGATTAGAAAGCCTCCATGTTCTTGAATGAAGAAAGGAGAAGAATTTAACCAGAAAAATGAGGCACGGGGAAGGAGAAAGAGAAGAGTAAAAGATCGAAACAGAAATTGGTCACTGTTCCTTTATGTTTTTTTTATTTTTTTTATTTAACGATGCCGTTTAATGAGACTGCGTATTTGGGATAGGTGCGACGAACCGTAAATCAAGTTTTCTCTAAAAGTAATATTACTATAAATAAATTTTCTAAACTACCAAGGACTTTATTGTGGACACAAAAAGGCTTCAAGTTCTTGTACTATAAGTTTGTCTTGCATCAACTAGTCACCTAGTTCTGTAACTTCCCAGGAAAGAAGTTTTCTGGCCCACTAAACTTTTGGATATCCACAAAGTACAAAATGCTTCAACTCAAATAATTAACAATCCTCCACTAGCTAACTCCATTTTCACTCTCCAACCAATGTGGGAACACGTTACATTATACTATTTGAAGCTATTATCAAAACCAACTGCCCATTGGTAAGAGACCGACCTAAAAATATGTTGCTATCATTTATTATGACAAAACAAGAATCTTTTGCTAAGTGATTAAGCACTAAGCAGTAGCATTACATCCTGTCTGAGACAACGAACAACGTAGTGTTTCCCTTGCACTTTTGATAATTATTACTTTGCTAAAAAGAATTAACTTATTGTACTTCAAATGAAAATATTTATATTCCTGCGTTGTAATGAAAATGAATCTAAAAGTTATAAGATTAGCAAGTACAATGA
The DNA here is from genome assembly GCA_034770075.1 of Aralia elata. Taxonomy (NCBI): domain Eukaryota; kingdom Viridiplantae; phylum Streptophyta; class Magnoliopsida; order Apiales; family Araliaceae; genus Aralia; species Aralia elata. The sequence goes on along the minus strand of CM068387.1, from coordinate 67,541,271 downwards.
GCTTTAGATGAACTAAAGAAGCATCCATTGGAGGATGGTGGTTGTGCATACCAGTACATCTAGTACTCAAGTCCCTTGGTTGAGTAGATGGTAGGATCAGGTGTCAAGGATTATGTTTAGTCCAATGCAGCTATCAATTAAATCACCCCATTAACAAAGAGGGATAGAAACATCTAATAAAATGTGATCATAAAGTCCTAAATGCAAATATAAGTGAAAAACTCTTAAATCAACTTTAATTCAAACCACAAGTATATATATATATATATATATATATACTGATACACATTGACAGGAATCCAGAGTGTATAGAGAGTTTTAGAATAGCAATGTATTTTTTTTAGAAGCCAGTTTAACAATGTCTAAAATGTAACAAACACCTGTGCTTATCAATATGTCCCTGAGCTGCAGAATCCAATTTGACAGGCATTGACTGATCAGACTCTACCTTATCAGGAGCTCTGTTTTTAGATTTCAACGAAAGCCTGTATGTCAAAAATGAAACAAAAGATGACAGATAAGTAGCATGAAAAAAATAATAAATAAAATAAATGCACTATTTCTTACACAACCTTCTCCTCAATCCAAAAGGGTGGCTTGGACTTCCTTCTGTACTGGAGGGGCTTTCATCACGAACAGACTCATGAGATTCTTGTATGTTAGACTGAAACTTGACAACGAGAAATTAATTAGAAATGACGACGATGATAGTTTTTATGAGGAGATACTCGAACAAATTCACAAGGTAGAATTCCAAAATGCTGGTCCTGATTGCAACATAAACTTCATAAACAGTTCATAATTAATGAGCTCTATAATAGAAAATAATAAAGCAGTTGAAAGCAAGAAAGAGAGGGGAGTATGTTGGGGGTAGCAGGGGGGGAGAACAATACCCTTGGGGCAAACTCTGTCACATAACGTCTTTGGCCATGATCATGTAACATCAATTATTTACATTCCTAGCATCCATTAGGTTAGTGAGAAAAGAGATGATTACCTAACATTCACAAGGGAAATCACCTCATCCTTATCATTTTATTATGGACACCCAACTATGGGTAAATATTCTGTATGAATATTAACTTGAAAAATCAAAATAACGCATTATTATGAAAATTGGGACTGAGTGGGTCTTCCTGAGAGCTCTACCCGGCCCTCTACAACGGAAGCACTTACCAGCCTGTATCACATAACTTTCGTCTTCTTTTTCTTCCAAAATTAATTGGCTTAAATGAGGATGTGAATTATAAGGCCAATAAAGCATGATATAAATTGCTGGGCATATTCTTACAAACTTAAGCTTTTAGAGCATTTGGTAGTAGTTATATAAATGTACAAACTGATTTATCACATGTCTCTAATATCCAATATGTAGTATGTGCTCAATATTGACCGTTCTACTAAAGGCAGCGAAACCTACATAACTAAGTGCTTCTTACTTGGAAGGCCAAATATAAATATTTTAATATAGATGCACATCAATAACCTGCCACATTTAGCAACTAAAAGATTTTTCAGTTCATAAAAGTATGAAACGTCTACCTTCACTGCTATGAGCTACATATGTAAAAAGAACCACCAATAAGTTAACACATGAAGCAGAAGTTACTCGAACTAATTTGATGAAAGAGGGTGTGTGGGGTATGGCCGCGGGGGTGTGGATACTTTAAAATTGAAAACAATCATAAAAGAAATTATCTGGAAACAATGCTATACCAAAGTGTTAAACACACGCTTAATTTACATTAATAAATCTTCAACTCAATAATTCAAATGTTACTAGACTAAGTTCGACATTGCCAAATTCAAAAGGAGCTAACCACCAATACACACCACAGGAGGAGCTAATTTGGCAGCAACAGCTTCAAGCTTCTCTGAATAATCATTCACCTTAGCTTTTGAAACCCTACAGAAACAACACAGAAGTAGAGTTGCGCCATTTGTAAATCGACATGTCATATGAACTCTCAAATACCTTAGCAACTGAACAGAACCTATAAGCAATTGAAAGGGATTTAATAATTTATAGAATCCTTTGAGCAAACTAACAATTTAGCAGAAAGTTGTAAACTTAAAAGTCATATTAATGACGTCATATTTGAGCAGCCTAATTCCTCACACCCTTTCAATCAACATATCATAATATTTGAGCAGCCTAATTCCTCGCACCCTTTCAATCAACATACCATAATATTTGAGCAGCCTAATTCCTCACACCCTTTCAATCAACATACCACTAATCATTCACTAATTTAACCATTGTTTGTATCAAATTCATACTTGGTTCATCCATTTAATTAAAACGCCACAAGCCCACAACAATTAAAAATAAGATCACCACACACACCTTGGTAATCCTTCTGGAGTTCTCTCATCAGCCAATTGTTCTAATTGTTCTCGTAACGTAGAAACATACTGCAATAATACAGAAAAGCAATAGAAACACTAACCATAATTGAAAATTGAAAAAATTAAAAAATTAAAAAAAAATCCAAATTCTATCAAGAATCCAAACAAAACAAAAATGCCAAGCAACCAGAAATATTTAATGAGCTACCTCAACATGGCAAAGACTAAACACAAAATCAAAGATGCTAAAAAGCTCAATGACAAAACTAAATTATTCCCAAAAGGCATGAACTTGAAAATTAGGTACAGAGAAAATCATCGTAGCTGATACCCAATTAATAATTTCAATTCAAAGAAATTTAAACGTACATGTATTAGCTTCGCCTGATTCTGTTGCTGAGGTGCAGCTACAAGCAGCCTCCTTAGATTAACTTCAGTTTTACTTAACCCCATCATTAAAGGGACCCTTAAACACAATGTATATGCACTACAAAATTAAGAAATTATCTAATTATAACACAACGAATGAATAAAAATTGAAGATCAGAATCGGTTCCCCAAACATCTGATAGGAAATTTCTTAGAATTGTAAGAAATTATAACAAAAATTCTTAGGGCTAATCGGAAATTGGGAAATCAGAAAAGAGATGAAAAATTAGGGTGCGCAAAAATAGAGAGAGGAAGGAAAAGCTCGCAATTTTGGAGGGAAGTTGGACTGTAAGAAACGGAAATAGCGGTCTATACCAAAATCGGTTAGATTGGTGGTTGAATTTCTCTCATTTAATAAAATAAATAAGGAAAAATATTAAAATTAGAATATTTTATTTTATTGACTTAATATTAAAATTAGAATATTTTATTTTATTAAATTTAGTTTTCTTCATGTCAGATCTTTACATTTTGGAGGTCTCTTTGGGGGTTGGGGATGGATCGACTCTTTTGTTATAGAATAAGAATAATGCGAGAGACACAATAAATTTTAGAGTAATTCTACACAAACATATTTTTAGACAGAAATTTGGACAGTGATCCCCATACCCAATAAAATATTTGGTTTATCATGATATCTAAGATGTTGTGTTAGTTAGCAAATGTCTAATAAAATAATCATCATGAAGGATTTTTAAGTTAGCAAAAATCATCCTACCAAAAGTATATTGGGTAAGGATTCAACAAAAATAAAGGGTCTCGTAAGCAGCAACCACCGCCAATAAACCTCAAAAATCAGTAAATGAAAAACATTCACATTCAACATTCAAAAGGCTTGCAAAAATGCCAAATATTAAACAGACTTGGTCATGTGTACTGATATTAGTTATACTTATATGATATAACTATTGCATTCATCAAATACTCCAAATAATATAACTTGGTGATGAAATCAAACACATCAAATAAAATTCAAATTTAAAGTTTTCAAATCACACACAATCAAATACAACCCAAACTTTGAGTTTTCAACCAATCTCATTATATCAAAATGACAAACATACATGAAAATATATCAAAAATATTCAAATTCCGTCAAACGTTTACTCCTAAATTTTCTTATTTTACTGCTCCTTAAATGATTGCCCAGAATTTGCATGATTGTTAAGACCATATGCACCATTCCCAAATGGGTATTGATAACCAGGTAGTTGAGTAGAGAGACTTGTTGAATACACATTTCCAACTGAGAAGCTTCCAACATTACCAAGAGAGAAGTTTTCAACATTTGGTACCTACAAATGAAGTTAAATTATATCAAAATAAGACTTAAAAATTTAAACAAAACTTCTTTCTACAATAAAAAAAATAAACAATACCTGTTGGCCTAAAACAACACCAACTGGGAAGCCTTCAACATTACCAATAGGGAAACCTTCGACATTTTGTACCTAAAAATGATGTTAAATTATATCAAAATGAGACTAAAAAGCTTAAGTGAAACTAAAAAATTAAATACAATAAATAAATAAACAACACCTGTTGATTAGCATTGAATGTAATCAAGTTGCTAGGACAGTTGAGGTATTGTGAAACATGAACTATGGAGTCTTATGAACCAATACCAATTTGAGAAGCCTATACAAAAAGTACCAAATGACACTTAAAATAATTGCATGAAGTTGTAAAAATAAAATAAAATAAAACAAAAGAATTGAAAATTTACCTTTTCCCAATTTATATCATCCACTCTCTTTTTTTCATTCCTCCCTTTATCTTCCTTTTTGCGCTTGACTTTTTTAATAACTTTCTCCATGTTACCTTGTAACCTTTTAAAACGGGGTCGACCTTTTCCACGAACAACCAAAGGACTACAAATATTGGAACTTTCTTTTGATATATTATTATTATCACCACTTGGCAATGGTGTGTTGACTTCATTGCCCACTTCCAAAGGAGTATTATTTTCACATGTGCCATCTTTTTTCTTCAATTCGTTAGTCAACCACTTAATCCAACGAAGAACCAATTTTATCTTATCTTCATTGTTCGCTGCCAAATCTACCGCTTCATAAAAGGTATTGCACATTCTATCAAAACGTTCATTTTCAGGGTTTAACATCCAATCAGAGTATATGATTTTAACCTTCGTATGACATCTCTTCACATCTTTCCTCCACCTTCTAAGAATGAATTTCTCTGGTATGGTATGAACTCCTTTTTGAAGCAAGACTGTAAGGGCATGACAACATAAGATTCCCCTAAACTCAAATAATTGACAATTGCACCTAATGTCACAATCATCCTCTTTAAAACAAACTTTAAATGTGGCTTTATGATCTGTCCCACCCATCGTATCTTGCGAAACTTTAAACACTCGAGTCTTACACTCTTCTTTCTCTGAAGAAATACTACAGTAAAGCTTATTTTTTTATCTCACCTTGAAACTCTTTGAATTTTGAAATGGTGTAAGCTTTTTGAAATTGTTCCTCTAATGGATAAAAAGTGATGCATGGAATCTTAGAGTTAAAAGAATCGAAGTCCGCTTTAGTCTCTTTTTGCACCTTGCTTCTTAGTGCATTCTCATATTGCTCAACAAATTGTTTTAAGCTTGTCTTCGAATTAACATACCCATCGAAAAATGCATTCATGCTTTCACTTCTTTGAGTCGAGGACATTCCCGCCCAGAAAGTATTTCTTAAAAATGTTGGGACCCAACGACTTCTTTCACTGTATAAACCAGTCAACCAATCATTTGTTTCAAGCTTAAACTTTTCAATGAATATGCTCCAATTTTCTTCAAATTCTTCACAAGTTAAAGAATCATAAACCACTTTTTGCATTGCATATTTTATTGATTCATATTCATTATAACCTCGTAATTTTTCAGGTAATTTCTTCATGATATGCCATAAGCACCACCGATGACGTGTGTTAGGAAAGACATTTTCAATAGCCTTTTTCATTGCTTTGTCTTGATCAGTGATTATTGCGGTAGGAGCGCGACCATTCATACATGCGAGCCAAGATTTAAAAAGCCAGGTAAACGACTCAACATCCTCACTTGAAATCAATCCACATCCTAAAAGTGTAGACTGACCATGATGATTCACTCCAACAAAAGGAGCAAAGGGCATGTCATACTTATTAGTCAAGTATGTTGTGTCAAACGTAATGGCATCCCCAAATTCCTCATACGCTGCCCTACTCCTAGCATCTGCCCAAAATACATTCCTTAGCCTCCCCTCCTTATCCAAATCCATCAAATAAAAAAAGTTAACATTGTTAGCTTGCATTTTAAGAAAGTAATTCTGAACTGCCATAGCATCTCCATCACCCAGCCTTAATCGTCTCATTTTCTCGATATGATTATAACAGTCTTTTTCTAAAAATGGAACATTCTCCTGACCACCAGCTTCAACCAAAAATGAATTAAAATTTTTATTTGGTCTGATACCTGCCCTATCATTAACTTCAAGTCTCCTTTTAACATACATCCTCATAACCCTATTCTTCTTATAAAATCTAGATTTTTCTGGGCTCAAAGCATGATTGTGATCAAGGGTTATATGTGAGACCCGCCATTTACCATCATGGCATATTACAATCCTAATCCTAGCTTTACATCCTGTTTTACTATTTGGAGGCAAATTTAAGGCATTCTTTGAATTGTTTACTGTTTGTCCGGTCCTAGAGCATGAAAGAACCACAGAATTAACCTCCCCATCACCTCCCTTCTCCGAAGATCTTTTCTTCATTGGGAACCCTTGTTTGTTAGCATATTTAATGTAGTATTCTACACAAGCATCAATATTGTCAAATTTCATTCCTATATCTAGATCTCTTATCTCATCTACAGCTACTGCACTCTCCACACACTCATCAAATTCTGAATTATCATGCATATCATTTTTCTCAATATGTTCATTCACCTCTGTACTTAAAGATGCATTCAATGTTTTTGCTTCCATTTGTGCACAAGATTAACAATAAAACAACACCAGTTTTAACCTAAGAAAAAATGTACCTATTTTAAAGAAGAAAAAAACAGAGAAATTAATCCAAAATTAGTGGTTTAAAAAAAACAGAACAATTAATCCAGAACAACTAATCAATTAATTCAAACATGTGTGTGTGCAACTTTTAGAGAAATTAAATTCTATATATAAATTGCAAACTTTATACACTGATTTAGTTATCTAGATCTAGGTTTAAACCTAGATTTCGCTTCTTCTACTTCTTTTTTTTCGTTTAAACCTAGATTCCTAAAAGAGAGAAAAAAATGTTACCTGAGCTGGTATCCGAAATCGCTAGTATCCAAAATCGCTGGTATGAAGCTTCACTGCTATGGAGATCGCTGCCTCGCTGGTATGGAAGGGAGAGGAAATGGGCGTCAATAAGTAAAGTGTTTTGGGAATAAAGTGATTAAAGAGTTAAGGTCTAAAGAAGCTTTCACTAATTTGGTAATAAAGTAGTGAATTTGGGACCACTGTACCTCTTAAAATAAAATAGAAAATTAAGAGTTGGGGACCACTGTTCAAATTTCTGTCCAAAAATATGTCCGTTTAGAATTATTGTAAATTTTATAAACTTTTTACAAACGGCTGAGGTGGCACTCCACCTCAGCTTGCCCATTCCCTCCCTCTCTCCTGCGTGTCTCTCTTTCTCTCTCCAAAAAAAGGTTTAATACTCTCTTCTTCCAAATTATAAGGTTATTATTTTTTTTAAAATTAAAATAAATATTTTTAATTTAAAATTAAAATAAATATTTTATTAAAAATATAAAATAATAAATTTTAAAATTAGTATTACTTTTTGATTATTTTTCGTAGTAAAATCTCTTAATCTATAACCGTTTATAGATTAAAATAATAATTTATAAACAGGAAATTGTGACTCTTTTTTTTACCATTTTACCCCCTATTTTAGGATTTGTAAATAAAGCGATCGAATATCTCTTTTATTATTATTCATTTCTCAGTTGTCTTAATATTCCAAATTCCAAAACATGTAACTTCTTTTAATCTATGTTATGGAACATTGTAAAGTATAATAAGCCTACTATTTAAAATTTTAAGTTCACTTGTTAACGTTCATTTTTGTCGTTGAGACTTTGGCCTCTGCAAGTAACAAATCAGTAACTCAATATTATAATAAGTGAAAGAAATTTATGTTAATAATGGAGGTTTTAAAAGTTAGAGTGAGAAAGTATGGTTACCTTCGAGTTTTTATTAGGAGATTCAGGTCTTCCAACTAGGAAAAGGACCTTCTTATACATTTTCGACAAGTGTACAATAATTTTTTTTTTAACCAATAGCCCATAACATGTAAGGATCAATTTGTATTAATTATGTATGACCATTACACGTATCGAAAATATAATGAAAGATCCTAGAAATATGTGGACTTCTGCTTTGTACAATGAGCTCTATTTATAGGAGAGAGTGGATGCTAAAGTCACGTGACAATGTCATGTGCTTCCTACCACGTGTTACTTTATCTGTGGTAATTGGTGAGAAAATCTTCACCAATCTCTTACGCATGCATTTACTTTCGACATAGTCACTTTACATTAAAATATTAAATACTTTGTAGGTGATTAGTTGGCCACACTATTTTAACAAGTGATTGGACGGCCACACGAGTTTGTACTTCGGTGAGTTTTGAAGACTTTGTCGTCAAAAACTACTGTTCATGCCCAAGTCCATAGATGTTAGTCACCCTAAACAAGCTTTTTTTGAAATATACATCAATATGTTGCAGTTCGTGATAGAGTGAATATTTGCCTGCATTATCATTTATCACAAGGTGTTGTGACATAATACTGTTTTAGTTAAGGATCTGGATCATCCTGTGATAAATAATTAAAGGTTCATGAGTAGAAAGATTTATAGAGTAAACAAATTATTTATTTGAAAATCTTTTCAATCATGCTCTGTAAAAACATAATTTAAAACAATATATATATATATATATATATATATATATATATTGCGCTGCTTATCAGCATTTTGTATTTAACTTGTTAGAAAGTAAAACATATAAAAGAAATCACCTCTTAAACTCCATTAGTCTTTACAAACCATCAATTACATAACCTGCTCCTAACTTTACAAGCCACCATGATGCAGCAAAAAGAAAAATTTAACAAGATACATACAAATATTAACAGAAAAAAAAGAAAAAGAAAAGAGAGTAGAATCCTCTTAAATTTGAAGTTGATTACACCTAGATTAGGTATGAATAAAATAAAAGAAACAAATTATCTCTTGATCCAGGTCTAACCCGGAAATTATGAAATAAATTTATGTACAACTGTGCTCTAGTCCATTTCCTGGAAATTGCCTCCCCTCATTGATATGCTTCCTGAAAACAATTTAACCAATAAAACACAGAAAGTTCAGATATGTAAAAGTGTAAAATTTGATAAAGTTTGCGCATTTGGCTATAGCAGTAGAATTGTTTATACAGTAAGATTGTAAAGATAAGATCAGAATTATCGTAAGAGTATAATTTAAGCTAAAGGGTTCATGTCTGTACTGGGTTTGTGCTCTATCGAGGGGCTTCGTCAGAGATCGATTTTATATCTCCTTTCATTAAAATATCCACTCACTCAATTACCATACCAAAATTTTGAGACTACGGGGAAAAAGTTCCAAGTTTAATAAGCAAATGGTACCAACCAGTTACTTAATATACAAAACTGGGGGGCTTTCAATGCTATGATGCTTAGTTTAGTAAAACAGAAGATAATTCTAATTGCGTTGAATTACGTATTGGTGACCAAATAGAGAAGAGGCTTATAACATAGCAATCCGAATAGAACAGTCAAATTGGAAACCAGAAGAATGCATGTGGCACAGGGATTCAATCCAAATCGACCTGGGCTTTTGTTTTCATTAGTGTTTTCTGATTCTTAGCAAGTCAAAAAGTATCTGGCTGAAAAGTGAAAACAACCCCAGGTTGATGCTTGGCTAACAAATATTGCAAGACACTCCCCCAGCTGAACCACAAAGAAATAAGTAGCGTACCTAGAAGAGGCATGAATAACTTCTTGTGTTAAAATCAGCGCCAGTACTGGGCCCATCGATGAATGGTCTCAACCATTTGTGGGAACAATGCACTGACACTTTCATTTATGAGATCCTGGAAAAAATGTATGCACTCCTCGTCGTCCAAGTCCAACCGAAACTTCTCTTGGAGCTACAATCACCAACAAGGACTAGGTCACTACAGTAAGAACATAGAGAATGATGTTGAAAGAAATAAAAAGAAGTATGGCAAAGAAATCACCTTTAGAATGCCTTTTTCAGGATCAGACGCTATGTCAGGAATGTTGGATCCAGCCATCAGATGGAACAGATTCAATATTAAGTTGCTAGATTTCCGAAGAATGTTGTATGCCTCACAGCAATAGGATTTAAACCTGGTGTAATATTGGCTGCAGAAGAAGAAAGAAGGCAATTAAATTCTTTTTTAGCTGCATCAGATCTGATAGGAACTTGTACAGTTAATATCACATATATGCGAACTACCAAGCATTCCCAGATTTACTTGTAATAACTAATAAGTCAATATACCTTTCTGCTCCACCCATAGCCTCAACCATTTCTTTACAAAGCTTCATAGGTGGTGGAAAGGGCTTTGGATCCCGGCCCAGAATAAAACCAAAATCAACATGGAAAAGGCGACCATCATCCCTGAGTAGAAGATTGTCGAGGTGCCTGCAGACCAAGAAAGTTTATGCACCTGGAAGTCAAGAACGCATTAAGCAGCCAAAAAAGTCATTTCACTCAGCACTACTGAAATTACCTATCTCCAATACCAAGTATATAAGTGATAACTGAGTAGCCAGCACAGCTTTTTATGAATGTTTCCAGACACATCGCTGTAATCCCAAATGGTCCATCCTCGTCAGGATGGAACTTTTGCAGGTAGCTTATAATAGTACGGTGCTCTGAGAGAATCTGGAAATTAGAAGAATTGATAATGTAACATTGTATTAAACCAATCAAGAAGATAGTATGTCACTCTAATCTAACTAAATCATATTTGACAAGGACAAAATTTTAAAAACAGTGAGTTTTCATATTATGCATCATTTGTTTTTAATGCATTAAGAATTTAACACTAGCTTCCACAAAATGATGCATAAGTCTTAGCTTTAGCTATAAATAGCCATTAAACATAACAATCCAGTAACAAAAATGCAGCAGCTATCTTTATACAAAGGATTAAAATATAAGCATAATAGTACAAGTATGTTGAATTCACTTAAAAAGAAGGATACTGACCGTAAGTGATTCATTCAAATTTGAAAAAGAAATTATGGAGCAATAACATTGTCAAGAAATTAACTGCATTATTAAAAAATCAAAAAATGTCGGCAATAGTAAGGATTACATTTTGTCATACTTTATGAAGAGAGATTAATCATTTAAATTTGGTGTGACAATGATGCTTTGCAACTCAGTTAGACATATGTGAAGCTGCAAGATGCAAGTGTAAACAGTGACTACACTATATACGAAGAAGACACTTTAACAGGATATAATACCTGTTCTAAAGACTTGGAAAAGTGCAATATCAAGATGAGCCTTTATAGGATTAATACCTGTGCTAAAGACTTGGACGGTATGAATTCCAGCATGCCGTCATCATGTCCAGTAGCCAATACTCTGTATGGAGTTAAATGTAGATCAAGATTCTCCAACTGAAGCAATCTATCCATAAGGGATACCATTTGAATAACCTACAGGAACCACAATCATTGTATAATAAAGTTACTTCAATCATAAGACAATCTTTAAGTTGCAAACATTAGTTTAGCACCTACCAACTGATCTTGCCGAAGATCATCTCCCTTCTTAAAAATAATTTTGCAGCTTCCACCACTTGTTGTTCTGAAAGCCAGACGCAAAGGATGCAGAGCACTTTTAAATATTGACGACTCTGAAGGAATGATCCCTGCAATGAGGACACTTGGAGCCAGGGGTGATCGTATTGGCTGAGAATGTACAATATTTATGTTAGAATTGTGGATATTATATAAGGAGCAAGTAATATAAAAAATACAGTGGAATAGAGTGTTCAAACACCTAACATAAGCTAGCAATTGAGGCAATCATGCAACCAAAAGAAAAGTAACTTCTATTGTAGAAGTACCTCCTCAAAGTAGGTAAGCTCACTCAGGAGGCCAGACAGAAGATGTCTAAGCTTTTCAATTTTCTTCTGAGTTCCACCCCGGACATTTCTTACATCTCTCATTATAGAACACAACTGAGCTGTCAATTCTGTCTGGCGCACCAAACTCTGCCACAACTTATATCCATCTTCATCTCCATTTCCCCCAGCTCCCAACTGTGACAATGCAGAAGTAACAACTAAATTTTGGAGAGCACTCGATCAAACTACTCAACTACAGAAAGATTATTTTACCACTGGATTTTCTTTCTTAATTTTGATAAAACTGCTTGACATGCATAAACTGCCTTCAGTCTAAGATGCAGTACTTTCTATAGGGTGGGCTTTGCCTTCAATATATGGAGGAAATTGTACATGTACATTCTTTGTATTAGGTAAAAGTTTAAATATTGCCCAGTAAAAAAGGGAAGATATTCACTTTATCATCTACAGTAGAGAAGACTATCATGCTTTTGTTTACATCTAAGAGGCATCATTCGATAAACACAATAATCTACTCTAAACAAAGATCCCTACCTTCATCATATGTTCTTCCAGTATCTCATAGGTACAATAAAAACGTTTTGCATACACTGGATCATGAAGTTCCACAGCAACATACCATCGAAGAAAGCTAGCCAACTCAATATTGCGCAATGCTGCCAAGAGTCGCAGACAATTTCAGATGAGACTAACAAGCTAGCAGAATACAATGAAAAAGTAGCTCTAGAACATAACAGCAGGCATACATCGTTGCACAAGGAAATGAGAAAGGCGAGATTTATCAGAGCACTCAAACCGAAGTGCTTGAACCAACTGAAGTAGGTAACACTGAAGTTCCTCATCATCAGCTCTTTCAAGAACTCTGACAGCATATGCACGGACCTGTCTTACACAAAATGATTTTGCAAATTTATACAATAGCATATATGCTATTAGAGCTTCAAAACTTGTATTGAAGCACATGGGAAATTAAAAAGGGAGGTTTAAAATTTCTGTATATTGAAAATCTTAAAATTATTTCAATATAGGGAGAGAACAAAATCATTTTTCTCATTCTCTTTGCACTTGGCCCCAAAAGATCTCCAAGTTTACTTGAAACTAGACGATCAATTAATGGTTTCATCATCTACAGACAACTATCCCTATAAAACATTGCTAATCATGGTCCTCAGCTGATACAACATGCTTAGTTCAAGGTGTTTTTTCAAAAGAATAGGATGTGTGAATACTCTTGTCAACAGAAAAAGTCCGCCTTAAGATGACTATGAATGATGTGTGTGCAATACTCACCTCTTCACTTTCAAAAACAGGAGATAAAAGCTCCAATGCATCACAAACATCTATCATTTCCCACCTACCCATTAGTTCTATTGCCTGCTTTGCTTCCTGCAGATAGCCAGATACATAAACATATTTCCTCATAATCAATTAGGATATACTTCAGTAGCTTTGAAAATGGAAACCTGAGATAGCTACCCAATTTAACAAGACTAAAAATATTTATCAGGATGGAAATATGTACCTAATCAGCACATCATTTATCCACCAAAAAACAAAAATGCACCTAATCAGCATACTTAGAAACATTTGCTTGTCATAGGGTTTATATCAACACATTTATTGGTAATACACCTTGAACAATTAGATAAATAAAAAAGAAAAGATGATTGACATATCCGAACCTGAACATCACTCCATTCAACACATCGTAGAAACTTTGTGAGAGCCCTCTTCTCGGACATTAATGAGAAACGGAATTTCCACAAGAGTTGCCTCTCATCTCCGCTCAAAGTACGTGTGGGCGGGTATTTTAGTATTCTTTGTATTGACCTGATATTCAAGGAGTAGGAAAATTAATTAGCTTCCAGTTCCAAGAGAGAAGAAAAAAGTTGAATACAATTACACAGCAGTAATACATATAATTATAACATCATCTTTAGCTAGCAACCCAACAATTTCCATGAGGGTGCAAGACACTCACCCTCCAGATTAGCGCAAAAAAATAACGTGCAGATAATTTAGAATAAACTGTAATTTTTATCAAACAAACTGTACAAGCTAGTAATACGAGTCCATGAAACATGTGAGTTAGATTCATTCATACTTTCTTTCAGTTAAGCTTGGTTTGAGATCCCTATCAATGATGCCACGTGTTAAACTCCTTGCGAGCTTTAGTTGCTTGTGCTCAGAAGGATTAATCTTTCCCACTTCTGGATCCCACACAGTAACCAGTTCATTTGTTGAAGCTATAGCAGAGGGTATTAGGAAATTTGCTCCTGATTCCTACACGTCAAACAAAACTACAACATCTCAAACAATAGTGCGAGCATAATAAAACAATTAATTGTAGCATTGTAGCCAGCCATACATAAAAAAATTAACTTCTGAATATGACAAAATGCTTAAAAACTAAACAGATTTTAAGACTGAAAATAAAACTTTGTGCCTTTTAAATTTCTTTTCTATAGCAGTAGAATGCTTTATTTCTCAAAAACACAATAAATCAAACTAGCATATGAATTAAAAAGGAAGTTTTAGTTTAACTTTTACCCATTTTGACAAACAGAAATTATCGCAGTGCAAATAATACGTAACCTGTCATAACAGCAATTTACTATCTAGGCTAGCATACTAACCATGACATACCCTTTAAGTATTGTTTCCACTGAATCCTTACCTCAAAAATATTAAATACTGCCAAACCTCTAGTCAAGGAGCCACGAAAAGAAGGGAGAGGTAAAAACAATTAGGAGTTTGCAGTACTCTCGACTTCTCTCAGTTCAACAAGATAGGAAATGAAACTCTTCCTATAATCTACAACACTTCACTCAAAAACTCTAAGAAGCATGCTTATTTTTCTGGTCAGATGACTCAACCATGCATTGGCTTTCCAGTAGAGGACCATTGAAAGTTCAATTTAGTAAAAGTAATGTGGAAAGTATACAAAAACAAGTGATGGACTTTTGCTGTTTTTTCATGCATTGGAGTTGCTATACATCAAGTGATCGTGATAACTTATTTCTCCTTTGAATCTTTTGTTTGCTTCGATGCAATCATCTATTTCGTCACCCCTAATTTTGTTTTATATGCGTGTAGTTTATTTATTTGTTTTCTCTCTTTTTTTTTTGGTCAATGAAAGAAGAGGGTAAGTTCATCAGATGGAATGAATCAATAGAGAGAAAAGAATAGGAAGAACAGAACTTTAAAGGAAAAAGAGAGAGACCAGGCATGTCTAAGTTAATGAGAAAATACCAACAAAAAAAAGGAAAATAATAATAATAACTTCTCGATTTGTAGAGCTTAAGGAATACATAAGGAAATAAAAGATAAATACAATCTTATGCTTGTGGACTGATTAAGGCTACCTGAAAAACAACTCGATGTTCAAAGCTGCAAAAATCAACAACCATGTATAGATGAGAACTTCCATTTTTACTGCTTTCACGTTCCTTTATTTTCTCCATAGCTTTAAATGCGAGGCGGTCCAGCCAATCAACTCGTTGAATCTGTCCTCTTTCATACTTATTCACAAGCTTCTCCAAACGCTCCACCTCCCCTCGCTCCTCCTTAGGGACCTACTAGAGGTTAAAACATGGTGAGCAAGTGTATGGAATCTAATAAAAGTACATTTGAAAAGAAGGAAATGGAGTACAAATAATATAATTATTTGACAGTATTAACCAGAAACCTTTCCAGGAGTAGTTGTATGAATAGACCCATCTGCCTCTTTTCCCAGCCAAAGCCTAAGCTTGTGTTTACCTGTTTTGAGTTGTTTTTTCATGTTAAAAAGATGAATGGTAGCTCCACCGATTAAACCCTCATTTTTTCCACATGAAACATCCCAAACCTGCAGTAACAGGATCAGGAAGCTCAGCTCAAAGTAAATTAAAGGTATTCTATGACTATAAACTATAACGTGAACAATCACAATGAAGGATAGATGTTTAATAAATCATTACTCAATGAAAACTTTCTCCAACAGTCCACAAGATGCTCAATTTCTTTAGAGATACGCATCATTCTTAGAATGTGAATTCAGTAAACACAAATACACACACATGTATGTATAGTTACATAATTCAGTAAAGATATTCTCTCTTTCTTGAGGAAATTCAGTAAAGATATTCTTAACTAGAGCCCTTCATGTTTTTTAATTTTTATTTTTATTTTTCTATGCATCCATTAGGTTCCACGCATGTGTCATCAATTGCTATAATCCCTTTTACTGATGAATGTGCACTGGACATATCTAGTTGTGCATGTGTGCACAGTTTGCACAACACACAAAAAATTAATTGGAACATAAATTTACTGAAACCCCGACTTACTGTAAGTGCGAGCTGCGAGTTGGCAGTCAAGTCCCGATATTTTGTACTTAATGTAATGAGTTCATTCCAGCAATACGACGGCCCCGGGGATTCTAGCCTGGGATGCAGTCAAATATAGTGCAATAAATTAATACAATTAAAAATATATTAGAGAATAGATAGGAAAGATAATTAAAAAATTTATATTCTATTGTTTCAAATATCTTTCAATCCTATGAATATGCTCTTTAGCATTATATCAGTTTCACCTGGCACAAAAAGTATATCAATAAAAGGACTATACGAAAACAAATGCAGTTGAGAATGGACAAAGAGATATTAATGAATGGTATACACGTATTTGATTTATTTACATTTAGTTGTATTGAATAGTTAAATATAAACAATAAGAGCATGTGGATAAACCTGGTTCTCATAGGAAGCCCAAAAGGAGCACCGTCAATGTACAATGCACACTCAACATACACCTCTGCTTTCCTCTCCTCTGTAGTGGAATCTGCATCTGCTGGAGATAGATAACACAAACATTGTAAAACTTCACTGTAAACAACAAAATTGCAATTTTCATATTTATCACGTTTTAGGGTTTTAGGGTTATATGGCTATACCATTTATTATACGATTGTTTTTTGCAAATATGGGTGATTTATACATTTAGTCAAATCCATTACTCGTGAAAAAGGTTAAAATTCATGTTATTAACTGAATTTAATATGCAAAAGAACCAAAAGGTGTAAAGATTGTATTTTGGGACAAGCAAAAAAGCCTCTGCAGATTAATTACCAAAAATCACTCCAACAAACAAGCCATGGATTTTTAAACATAAAAACTAGCCATCTAACTTCGACGAAGTAAAATCTACAAATTTGGTAGCTTATTAGCAATTCAAAGCAAAAAGTTTGTCCAAATTCAGCAATATAGAAAAGAACTAATATCACTAAACCATTGCAGTGCCTTCAATTCCAATGAAGCTAGTACATAACTGAAATTTCAACAGCTCAAAATCACATACATAATCGAATTACGAGTGGAACCCTAGTAGTCAAATTCAAAAATAAGAAGTTTAGAGCGAAGAATTTAACCAGAATTGGGCGACTTAGCGGCAGCTGGCAACTTCCCCTCTAATCGTTCGATTCGAAAAGTGACTGGAAGATTGATATCGCATGACAGGAAGAATCGAAATTCGTTCCCACCCATTTTTTTTCAAATTGCACAAGCTATCAATTAACTCAATTTAATCATACCTGATGTAACTGTATCTGTGTGTGATATAGAGGATAGAGAATTTAAGTTATTGTGAATCAGAAAAATGGATCAAAAGGACATGAATTTGCAGATGATTGACTGTGGATTGTGGAAGAATATGGAAATTCGAGATTTTTTTTTATTTTATTTTTTAATGTTTCAAGTTTCGACTTTGACGTAGATTTCTTGCTTTGCTTCTTTCCTTCTTGTTTTCCCAACTTTTCCTTTATATTCTTCATATTTGATTTTTAAATTAACTTGTAAAATCTTAGAATTTAAAAGTAATATAGAATATTAATTTATATAAAAAATTTAAATATGAGAATTAGTGGTATGATACAAATAAATTCGTGTGGATTTGAATTTTAAGATTTTGCATAGTAAATTAAAAAAATTCTTTATTTATTTTTTTTGAAAGGGAGTATTTCTTAATAATCCTTAATTTTCTTCAAGGTTAATCAAAATTAATAGATTTCTGCCATGTATTATGAATCGCGAAACTTATCAATATATAAAATTGACATGAATTATAGAAGAAACCCACTAATTACATATCTTTTCAAAAAAATTACTATTATACTTATCAACATAATTGATAATTGAAAAATTGACCTAAACATTCGGAATATATATCATTTTTCAAATTAAAATTAATTCAAACTACTCTTAACTCCATACTACTCAAATTGACCTAAAGATTGATGAGTAATAATCGCTTCAATTAATAACTCCATACTCATGTTCATCACTCTTTAGGTTATTTCTTCATGTCAACTTCAACTGATGCGTTTGAATCCTTAACTGTCAATGTTCTTTTGGTGTACCGAACTTGATTGTTATGATACTTATCACATTTTTGTCCTCTTAGCTTTTCATTTATTAGGGCTGAGAAAAAACGGATAAAATCGAATAACCGAACATAATCGAAATTTTTTAACCGAATTATTTCGATTATTCGGTTATTTTCTATAATTCGGTTATAACCGTTTTACTATTCGATTTTCGGGTGCGGGTTTGATTCTTGAAATTTTACTATTCGGTTAACCGAATAACCAAACTATCTACTTACTACTTCTACTATTATTACTATAATCTATTTGTACTTGAGAGTTGAGAGTTCCAAGGCGAGCAGGCAGTCGGGCAGACACATGCAATATGGTGCCATACTCTTCTTCTTGCTTTGTCATGCTGACAACTTTCTCTTCCATGCATGCATATTATCTGTATCCTAATCTCATCATAATTAATTAAGGGTCCTCCTAACATGTGCCTTTAGGGCACATGCTAAGCACGAAAAACAAGAGATGAGGTCCACTAAATATTATTTATTTATGCATTTGTACTGAATTCAATGCATGAGGTCCACTAACATATTATTTTTCTATGCATTGAATTCAGTGCAAATGCATAAACAAATAATATTTAGTGGACCTCATTTCTTCCGTGCTTAATATATGCCCTTAGGGCATATGTTAAGAAAACTCATTAATTAATTATAATCCATCCAAATGAAGGACAGTTTCGAAATCGAGAGAAATCCATAAAATCTCATTTAATAAAAACTTGTGAATTCCGCCCTTAGAACTTTATTCTGCCGACACTCCTCTTGACTCTGCCCCCAATATACACTACACAAGCCTACCTCTTCAGCTCTTCTTTTAATTTATTTCTCTCTCTTCAGACAAACTTGCTCTTGAGTTTTATAAAAATCCATATATAAAATAGAGAGACAGAAATGAGGGGTGTGTTTTAGAGGAAAAAGTGCATTAAAATAGCAATAAATAGTGAAGTGAATTCAATAAATAATTCTTCAGCTTCCAAGAACAAATGGCAAAAGGGTTCAGGATCATATTTGCAAATTGCAACTTCTCTGTTTCTATTGCTTCTAGGTATGTGCTCATTTCCTAGATTCTTTAATACTAGTTACTTATATATTCACGTCTGCTGGTTGTATAGACTTTAATCTTAACGGCATTTGAGCTAGTCCTTTGACCTCTTTCAGCTATTAATTATTAATTAGACCTGCTGCTGCTTGGCTGCTTTTGCTGTTGAATGTTGCAAATTATGAAAAATCTTAATTTCGGTTATTACCCGAATAACCGAATAGTGAATTCGGGTATTCGGTTATTCGGTTACCACACATTTCGGATAGCTGTTCGGATATTAAAAACATGAAAATTTCGATTTTCGGTTATAACCGAATGTTCAGTCCTGTCATTTACCATTTATTTAATTACCCATTACTCAAAGAATTTTGAACATAAATTCGTAAGGGCAACTTAGTAATTCAATAAAACATTTTATACTTTATTTTATGGAGATAAAATATGGATTCAACATAATAGTAAGATTGGCCTAATTAAATCAAAATTTATATCAAAGTAAAAGGCTCATAAAGTTGAGTAAATGATTAAAAAAGATGAAAGAAAAAAAATAATATTAAAAAAATGATCTATATTGCGAATGTTTATGTCTATTTTTTTATATTATAAATAGAATTCACACTATATGTATAGAATATATCATATGAATCCGTTTAACTTGGTGACCCATGTGTTACTCATGTAGGGGATCTGATCCAAATAGGCAGCACCTTTTGCCAATTTTTTGGCCAAAAAAGTGTTAGAAATTAACATGTAAGCATTATGTTGTTAAATTTTCGGTATATTTTAGTGTTGTATAAAATCAGATTTTTGAATCTTTAGATATATGGATGTTAGATTTTGACATGCAAACCTTTGATTAACAAAGAAAAACATTAGAAGCCTTCGAATCGATCGAGTGTTTGAGTGGTAGAATTTAATTCTGAATGTCCTAAATTTTTTTGTGAAATAACTTTAATAACGCATGAAACTAACCCCCATCCTTATTCTCCATAATCTAGCGAACATATGTCGGAATAATCACATTTTAAATAGAATAGTATTAAATATCAGTACCAAATCTTAACAGTTGTGAAATAAATATTGCATCGAATTCAAAATATCTTAACGTTGTACTTTTGGGTGACTTAAATTTTTTGTCCATGGTCACAACTCAGGTTAGGTGAATCTTGAATCAAATTGTTTCATTGATTTTCTCTTAATTTCTTATAATTTTCACTTTGTTGTTAATTGCTAACGTTATCTTGACTTCTATTAATAGGGTAAAAACTAAAAAGTGTCTGAATGATGAGAGAACTAGAGAAGGATGAAAAACTAGAGGATAAATTATTTTGATTTACTTTTAGGAGGTAAAACTTAATTGAGAATAAACATGATTGAGTGCTTCTTTTTTCTTAATTAGTCCAATCTCTCGTAATTCTAAAAGTGTGCAAAAGAACAAGAGATATAATGAATACTTTGATGTAGAGATCGATCTCAAATTACGCTCTAAAATAAATAAAAGGAAATAGAAGCTCAACAATTTTAAATAGAAAAAAAAGGCTTAAATATAAATTACTACTCTAAACTATAGGTCATATTCCACTTCGGTGATCCACCTTTAAAGTTTTTCAATTAGATGATTGAACTATTAATTTTTTTCAAGTCCATTCAATTGAGCCTGCCACGTCAGAAATTGCTTACGTGACATACTATGCGGCAAATCTCCAGCTTATGTGTCATTAAAAAAAGTTGTTTCAAATATTTTTTAAAAATTCATGATATATTGAAGGGTAAAATTGTCAAACCATCTTTTATCTTATATTAAATTAAACCAAAATAAAATAACTCCTTCAATCCTCTTCTCCCATAATCTATCAATTCTATTCTATTCTCTCCTAATCAGAATAATCCACAGAAAAAACGTTAATCAATCGACTAAAAAGATGAAAAACATAATAAACACATCTCAAATCTCATTCATCACCTTCAAAACCATCCCCATCAGTCCAGCACTAACGTTCATCACTACCACCACCACCAATAGCAATCCACCCCACCACGGCACCATCCCCATCAGTCCAGCACTACCACTCAACCCACCACCACAATCATCACCACCACCCATCACACCCAATCATTCCCACCACAAATAAATAAACCATCACCCACCGCAAACGAAGCAACCGGAGTCCACCACCAACACCAGTGAATCAACCATTGTCCATCACCACCTCAAAATAACATCTCTAATTAAACATTCAAAGATAAAAGAACACTTTAAATGCAGATCTGGAGAAAAGAAGAAAGATTTGAATAAAAAAAAGTAGATCGGAAGAAGAGATTTAGAAAGAGACGACATGCTATGTTGAAAAGGGTAACTGAAATTTCAGATCCGCCATCATAATGTTCGATTCTCTCTCCACCTCGCAATTAAAATTTCGGCGACCTTCTCATCTTCAAAATCGGTCTTGGAAAGTAGACATACTCAGTTTCTCGGAGACGAAATTTTCATCTAACTTTGATTTCCCTTTTTGTGATGAAGGCGTTAATGTTGGTCACTGATGAGGGATTGCCGATTTGGGGATGAAGGCGTTTTGTATTGGATCTTAACATAGCTTAACCTGTTGAGCAATTTGTTTGTTATTTGAAGTATTATTTAGTTGCGTAAATCTTTTAATCTAAATTGAGTTGGGTAAATGATGATGATACATAATGTAACAATTTTAAGATGTGGATGCTTTGGATTTGGGTTAGAATCTGAGTTGGGGTTTGAATGGAGATGAACTAACATTATTAAATTTTTTGCGGTGGTGTTGATTTTGATCTGAATTATTGAAAGAGAATTGTGTTTTTGATGATTTAAAGATTGATTTTCTTTAGTTTTGATGGGATATAAAGTGTTTTTACATATTTAACCTCTGATGTATAGTAAATGTGTAAAAAATATTGGAAATAATTTTTTTAATGACACATCAACTCAGTTATGTCCCACCCAGAATGCCACGTCAGCAATTTCTGACATGGCAGACTCAATTGAATGGAATTGAAAAAAATTAATAGTTCAATCATCTAATTGAAAAACTTTAAAGGTAGATCACCGAAGTAGAATATGGCCATAGTTTAGGGTAGTAATTTATATTTAAGTCAAAAAAAATGTCATAAGTTTTGTACATTATACATCTCTCTCTCTATATATATATATAAGACAAAATACAATTGATTTTGAATTTCCCGCTCATCCTAATAAACCATCAGGACCGTCTAAAGTTTGGGATAAATCTCACCGTCCATTATATATTCTTTAACTTCAAAGAAAAAAAATTGCTCTCACTCTCAGATCATCCCCCGTTCTTCCTCCGCCTGAACTCGTTCTCTGCCTCCTTCATTATCTAGCGCCGACAATCTCTCCTCCCCCTTCCCTTTCGTACGTAGTGTCGGAGGCACGGGTAGTACGGCTAGTATATATATATAACAAAACACAACTGTTTTTGAAGGAAATTTTTTTTCGCTCACCCTAATAAAGCATCAGGACCATCCAAAGTTTGGGATAGATCTTCGTACCGGAGTCACAGGTGAAATGCTAGTATATATATATAGGTAGTAATTGTGAATGCACGTAACTTGTAAAACAGGACTAATTACTCTTTCTTTAACAATAATTACTAAATTTTGGTGAATTCATAACAATTATGTTATGATTTTACAATCACTCTTTCCTCTTAGGCTACCAATAATGCTGGAAGTGACATATTTTCATAATTTCTTTTGTCTTCTTTCCTATATTAGCCAATAAAATGAAGGAATAACTAGATGCACGCCATGACTTATTTACACAAAACGAAAAAACCAAAAACCAAAAACATAAAACGCATACCTCTTGAAGCGTGTAAGCCTTTGATGTGAAAAAATCTCGTGCAATCTCACGTACTATACAACCCAGTGGCGTCTCCGAACTACAATCCTTGTGGGATAAGAAAGGAGCTCAAATCCACAATCCGTAACAACTAGGAAATTACTTAGTATTTGGGAATTCTCTGTAGTGGCAGTATCTAGTCTTTCTGTGAAAACTGATTAATTATTATGAACTGAAGAGACGTGGGTATATAATGGGTGAAGTGGTTAAACCCATTTCCTAAAGACTTTTCAACAAATAAGTCAAACCACTGACTTGATTAATTGGCTAACAATCCAAATCTGTTGGGTAATCTGACCAACTACCAAAAGTAAAGTGTAGCGAAACCTGGTACCATCCATCATTGTCTTTGGTGCGCAGGGACCCACTTCGATAGGCCCTCTAGCTTTTTTCGTCTGTCTTAATAAGTTAAATGGATTCCGGTTCATGTGGTCATTCTCTGCTGCATTGGTGTTTTCACTCTCCACCATAACAAAATGTTTCCACTATATCTCAGGAGTAGTCAAAGGAAGTACGGCGGGTCCGAGTAGGAAAAAATTCACTAAGAAGTCAACATATGGGGATCATCCTCCATCAACCGACCATATCCCCTCGAAGAGGCAATCTCCTGCGCCTTTTGTCCAATGAGCGTTTGGAGTTGATCCACCCTTGAGGCGATTTCCTCTGAAAGGGGTGCAGAAAGATCGGACATCGTTGATGAATCGTCCGAGTCATAAGACGAGGAGGGAGAGTCGGGTCTTTGATTAGGAGCGCGAACTATACCCGGCTCCCGATGAGGCGACAAGGTGGGACATTTCTCCACAAAAAGATTCTCAAAAGTACCCCTCTCTGACTCCGTTGCCTGCGGGAGAACAGGGGAAGGAGAACGAGGGACAACATGATCATCGATCAGCCATGCAGAAGAAGTACTATCATAAAGGTCCTTTATGGATCTGAACCTTTGTCGAGATTCTTTGTGTCTTCGACAATGGAAATGGAAACAATGGAAATGGAATCTGATAAGTGAGATTTCGAGTAAGTGTTTCCATAATCTTCTTCTGTCCGAAGAAAGGATTCATCGAAATAATGAGTCACCATTGATATCGACACATCTGAGATCGCCAAATGTTCGGGAGTTCCTCTATTCAATCCTTTTCCTTCTTCTTGTTGCTGGATATCTCGTTTGTACACATCTTCTCTTTGTTTCCCGGGCCTCTAGTGAGTTACAGACAGAGTTTGAAAAGGTCAAATCTTTGATGATTCCATCATCTATGATTGAGTTGCGAAAACTTCTGGATAGGTATCCTACATCTGAACCGAATTCTTTCTGGTTAAAGAATCTCTTTCTAGTTGCTCTGGAACAATTAGGAGAAATTGTCTTCCTCTTTCTGTGTAAACGAACTTCAAGTCTTAATTGTTTACTCAACAGGCTTCCATTCCATTAGTCGATTAAGCCAGCTCGTTTGGCAGTTAGGCGGGCAGTGTATTAGTAGTTGTAGTGGCCAAGAGAGAGCGATTCTCGGTAGTAGTGTTCTTTTCAAATCCATGTATGTATAAAGTATTCCCAAGCAACTAAGTGCAGAGGAACGGGAGAATGAGATGACTTACTAGGACAGAGCGAGCCAAAGGGAATCAATAGTAGAGTAGACAGGTCTTTCCCTTAAGCCATAGATGTACCCGCTACGCCCCTTCTGTGACTTTCTTTCCTTGCTAGGTGCAAAACAAAAGGCTTTTTGTCGGTCTTGATGCCGAGAGCTGGAGTTCATCCAATGCAGCCGTTCTGTTCTCTTATATACGATAGCACCAACGTCCGATTCTGTGCTTAAGGTTGCCTAAGGTGCTGCTAAATGGATGGATCTTATCAACGTCCATGAATGATAACTCATAGATCGAACCGCCGAATCGAAAAAATTGGGTGCTATCATATAGCTTTGTATCGGCTAAGTTCACGAGTTGGAAATAGGTTGGACTCTTCATGGACGCCCCATATGGATACCCAAAATCCAACATCTCCCACTCGCCCAAGGCGGGAACGACGTAATCATTACATCTGCTAAAATAGCTCAAACCAAACCTTGTAAATCTTTAGTTGTCGGACTGTGTGACCGCTGAGTTCACCTGTAATACGAGAGCTCTATATCAAACCCGTTAGGGCCAACATAGAGACACCTACCATTAAGAAAACAGTGCGGGAGCTTTCACGCCAAACTCAATTAGTTCACGTACAGGCTACAACCCATAAACTCAGAGTACCCCAGACACATTTGATTTTCACTAAGTTAAGTATCTTTAATCCCTCAGAGAGTCATACTTAACCACCTTTAGGCCCAAGTCCATTTCGTATCTCACTTATTACTATATCACTATCGAAGCGCTATAGTTGTCGATAATAAGTGTATAATGAGGTGAAATCAAATTGTCTTCCCTAAGCCCTCATACTACTCAGATATGAATTAACTACTTTCCCAGAATCGGTCCTTAGAGTCTCATCAATCCTGACCTTAAGAATCGAAACCAAAGTAGCAACATTAATCCATGTCTTTGAAATTTAGTCAAAGATCACAAGAGCATTTGATGTAGGAACATGAATTTTGTTCTACAGGACTCACACGGTGAGGAAACATGAAGGATTCATTCTCTCACCTTCTTTACATGGTCTCTAAGCACATGTAACCTTCTCATAATATACTATTTTATAGCCTTGTTGTGCGGACCTTAGTATAGTCACACCCAAAGTGCTTAACTCGAACACTTCAAATTGTTCGCTTATCAAAGCGCCACATTTGAAATTTCGCGTCCGATTATCATGTCACGACAAACAATCTTATCTACATGAGCATATGTCCTATGGTTATGCTATACAGATCTTAGTTTAATCGCCTTATAAGCGCCTAACTCGAATTTCCAGATTGCTCGCGCGTTTTCCTAAGTGTCAATTCTGAAACTTCGTATCCGGTTATCAGTACAGGTTAATATAGATGGTAGGGCATACTATATTCGGTTAATCTAAACTAACCTCATCTTGGCGTATGCCAAGGCGACATAATATTTCATTTTGCTTGCTACTAATCGCCAATTGATTGCTATCTAAAGCATCAATAGCTCGCTACTCAAAGCGCCAATAAATGAACTGTATCAATCTTGCTCGCTTTTCAAAGCGTCAAGGGTGATGATTGCTCGTGTGAGTGAGTCAATCAATCTGTTGACATATATTTAGTGTGTGCATATCCAACATGCATAATAATTGTGTGAACTACTACTATTTATCATATGCGCCAATAAATGAACTCAATCATAAGTGGGAACAAATGAATTTCGCATAAATGATAAATGTCTCGAAACAATAATGAATATCTCTAATATAAGCCAAATAATGAGTGATATATAAGGAAAAAAAAAGTACATCAAACCCTACAAAGCCCTAATAAATTAACATGCCTACAAAAAGCATCTCTAGAAATCGGCTTCGTCAAGGGATCTGCTACCATAAGGCCAGTGGGCATGTACTCCAATATCACCTCGTTATTTGCAATGTTCTCTCTAATGAAGTTCATACTCAAGTCAATGTGTTTCGTCCTGCCATGATACTTGGGGTCCTTGGTGTAATCCAAGGCCGCCATGCTATCATAGTAAATAGTCACAGGCTCCGAAGCATGAGGGACGACTCCAAGATCCTCGAAGAATCTCCTCAACCACATGGCTTCCTGAATAGCTGACGTACATGCTACAAACTCCGACTCCATCGTCGAAAGAGCAACGCAAGTCTATTTTTTGCTACACCAAGTGATGACACCATCATGTAACAAGAATGCATATCCTGAGGTCAACTTGTGCATCCCCTGGTTACCTCCCCAACTGGCATCGGAGTAATCAATCAATCGCAGGTCCGGTCCTCCATAACACAACATGTAGTCCAAAGTACCTTTTAAATATCGCAAGATCCTCTTGATTGCCCTCCAATGAGCAATCTCAGGGTTTGATTGATAACGACCGAGGTAACCGACTGCATATGTTATATCAGGCCGAGTACACACAACTACATGGATTAGCTTTCCTATAGCATTAGTATACGGGTAATGAGACATTTTCTTAATTTCCTTGGAAGAAGTAGGGCATTGCTCAGGTCCAATAGCGCCGCCTTTAGCGATATGAGTGTCTATAAGTTTGCAGTTGCTCATCTGAAATTGCTCAAGAACCTTCTTAAGGCACTAAGTCCCTTGAGACAAACTAAGAAGTTTCCTTGAGTGATCTATATAGATCTTAACTCCAAGAACATAAGTTGTTTCCCTTATGTCCTTCATCTTAAAGTTAGAGAACAACCACCCTTTGGTGGCGACAATCATCTCATTATCGTTCCTAGCAAGGAGAATGTCATCGACATACATCGATAGGATAAAGAATTTATCTTTGGACCGTTTGACATACACACAATGGTCTTCCTCGATCATCGTAAACCCATCACTAATGATAGCTCGATGGAATCTCAGATACCATTGTCTGGATGCTTGTTTTAAACCATAGATAGAACGTTTGAGCTTGCAAACTTTGCGCTCTTGTCCTTCTACGATGAAACCCTCTGGTTGATCTATGTATATTTCCTCGGCTAAATCTCCATTGAGAAAAGTTGTCTTAACGTCCATTTGATACAACTCCAGATCCAAATGCGCGACGATCGTTAGAATGAGGCGAATTAAGGCAAACCTCACAACTGGTGAGAAGATTTTCTCGTAATCAATTCCCTCTTACTAGGTGTAACCGTTGGCTACAAGACGAGCTTTGTACCATTCAATGGAACCATCCGCCTTGCGTTTGACTTTAAGAACCCACTTGTTCCTAATAGTCTTTCGCCCTAGAGGAAGGCCAACTAAGTCCCAAACTAGATTAGTCTTCATGGACTCCATCTCTTCTTCTATTGTAATCATCCACTTATAGCTTGTAGCAGATGATAGAGCATCTCGATAAGGTCAAGATTCCTCATCATCTTGCGTATCAGCCACAAAGGCATTCCTCTCAATCTTAAAGAGACAACGTGGAATGTTACCCCTTTGACTTCTATGCATTTGAGGAATATGAGACTCCTTATTTGATGGAAAAGAACTTCTCGAAAGCATGTCACTCCCACTATCTACAGGAGCATGACGAATAGCCTTTTCGGTCTCTACTTTACGATTTAGGGTGTCCAAATCTTCCTTCATCTCAAAAAGTCCATCCCCTTGCTCACATCACCTTTATTAGGGAAATCCATCTTAAGGAAATCAGCATCTCGTGACTCTATTTCGGATACAGTCCCATCAGGTTGCTCTCCAACAAACACATATCCTTTGGAATGTCCATAATATCTTATAAAGATACACTTCTTACCCCTCGGCCCCAACTTTCCATGTTTATGAGAAGTGTTGTGCACGTAAGTTGCTGATCTCCAAGACCGTATATTACTCAATTCAGGTTTTCTGTTGGTCCACATTTCATATGGAGTGGATTGAACTGATTTTGAAGGCACACGATTAAGTATATACGTCGCAGTCAATAATCCATCACCCCAATAGGAGATAGGCAAATTAGCATGCACCATCATAGACCTAACCATGTCTAATAATGTTTGGTTCCTTCTCTCCGCCACAACATTTTGTTGCGGAGTTCTAGGGATTGTTAGTTGCCTGATTATCCCTTTTTCCTCATAAAGTTCTTTAAACTGATCAGATAGATACTCGCGGCCTTGGTCAGTTCGAAGTACCTTAACACTTTTATCTAACTGTTTCTCGACCTTAATCAAATAACGTCTAAAGAATTCTAATGCCTCAAACTTATGAGAGATCAAGAAAGTGTACCTGAAATGCGTATAGTCATCTATCATTGTGAGAAAATAGGAACGTCTATGCCTTTCTTTCACATTCATAGGGCCACAGATGTTTGAATGAAGGAGTTGCAAGGGTGTTTCTGCCCTAGTGGCTTTACCAAATAGTTTTTTAGTTGATTTCTCAGCTAAACAATATTCACAAGTGGGTAGATCGACCTTAGCGAGTGGGGCCTAAAAGACCTGCTCGAGCTAACCTGACCATTTTATCTTGTCTAATATAACCTAATCTAGCATGACATTTTATTGAACTATTATGATCATTCTCAACAAGCAAGGAATAAGAATCATTACTATTAACGCTAGAATTAATAGTATCGAAAACCATAAAACCACTAGAAATAAAACCATATCCAAAAATTTCAGTCCCACGAGAAATTACACCATCATTATTCTCAAAACGAATAGAGTAGCCTAAACTAAGTACTGCAATAACAGAAAATAAATTTTGTCGGACATCTGGTGCATAGAGTACATCGTGAAGAATCAATGCAGAGCATCCTCGCATCTCCAATTTGTAAGTGTCAATTCCTAGTACATATACACTAGAGTTATTCCCCATTAGTACTTTTTTGCCAGCTGGAACTCGACGATACTCCACGAACCCGATCTGATCACGCGTTATATGGTCCGTTGCTCCAGAGTCTACAATCCACACATGTTGAGAATGAGCAATGAATACAGTATAAGACATTAAACACATAGCTTGATCAAGACAAGTGAGTACCTTCTTCGGCTCATTACAGTCACGAGCGAAGTGTCCTACTGTGCCACAGTTGTAACAAATCAACTTGGCCTTGTCCTTCTTGTCAGAACCATGTTTCTTCTCTTCCTTTTGGAAGTACCAGCCTCTACAACCTTCTGAGGCGCATTAGCATTGATAATCTCTATTTGTTGAGTCTTTAGGCGTTCATCCTCTAGTTGTATAGCCCTTAAACGCTCAACCTCCAGTTGTTCAGCTTCTAAGCGCTCAAAAGGTAATGAAAAATGTCTTCCAAAGAATTAATGTTTTCGTTTTGAGCTATGTTAACCTTGAGATTGTTCCAATTGTCGGGAAATGAGTGTATCACTTCCCGAATTTGTTGTTCATCTGCCAAAGGGTTGCCAGCAGCTCCTAACGTTTCAATCATATTTGACATTACCTGAAGATGTTCTCTAAAGGTATGTTTAGATATCTTTTTATAACTGTTGAATTTGGTAGTTAAGAGATACAACCTAGCCATGTCCATTTTCTTTTTAGAAAGAAAAAAAAGGGAAAACCCTATTAGAGATATTCGATTAGTTCACCACAGTATAAAAGAATCTTTGCAGCATGAATCAAATTAACATAAAAATAATAGGACATGAATACAAAAGGGAGACTTCGCTAAGCTTAGTAATCACAATTCGTACGAAATGTCTAATTATTTAAATTTAATTTTCCAGCGCAT
Source organism: Aralia elata (assembly GCA_034770075.1). Classification (NCBI taxonomy): domain Eukaryota; kingdom Viridiplantae; phylum Streptophyta; class Magnoliopsida; order Apiales; family Araliaceae; genus Aralia; species Aralia elata. The sequence goes on along the minus strand of CM068387.1, from coordinate 67,510,693 downwards.
AAGACATGTAATTTAGGTCATACTTTAATTAAATTACTATCACCTAAATTACTCTCACTAGGAACAAGGGTACATGTGTAATTATAGCATGATAATTTAATTCCAAGTATCAACAATTAATATTTCAAAAATATTAACAAAATGAATTAAATAGTAGGTAATATTACTCAATTAATATACCAAGTATGTTATAAACACATTAAAATACTTCCAAAAATTTTCTAACAATAGCTTATCATCATAAGAGGTTACTATAATTTTCTAGAATTTTTCTGATAATTACGCTAATTATCAATTAATTAACTATTGCACAATTAAATTAGAAATTAACTAAAATTATTCAAATATATTAATTTTCCAAAATTTTAGTGGAAATACTAATCTTATGCCAATAATTAATTTTTGTTAAATTTTTAGAATTTAATAATCAATATTATTATTTATTAATTAATTTTCATGCATAAAATAATTAATAAAACTATTTTCTGAAATTAAATAATAAAAAAATCTAACAAACCGGGTCAAAACTGTGGCTTAAAGGTCGAGTCGGACAGACAGGTTAGGGCGCAGATCAATTCGCGGGTCGAGTATTAGGCCCGAGTAGCACACGCACCAACTGCATTGAAGCAGCCGCGCATGGCGCGAACGCGTGTGGATAGATGTGGTTGTCCTTCGCGCGAGCAATCCACGCGTCGCCTTCCTAGATTTTTTTCACGACGTTGTTTTCATGGTTTTGATCGACTCTTTTTTCTGAGTCTAATGGTGTGCTTAACCATCATTATGGGAGCTGTCATGATGGGGTCGTGATGAACGTGAATCCTACTGAGAGTGAGATTACACTTCATCTTCAACCTTCAGAATCCAGAATTTACAGAAAAACCCATTACACGACCCAAAACTTTAGCAAGGCATATCTCACTCAATTTTAATCTGATTCATGTATATAATATATCGTTAGAAAGCTTAAAAGACGTACTACACATACATATCAATATCGCATGAAATGGACAACTACGCAGGAAGTTATGGCTTGTCAAAATAGGCGATTTGACAACTAGGGTTCTAAATTAATTTTAACATACAAATCCGATTGAACCCAAATTATGCAGATCATTTACACTATATGTAGGCTACACCATACTTTAATATTAGCCTTTAACATTAAGTGTAACGAAGGTTGACATTAACGAGGTTTTTCAAGCTTTTAAACATACTTTCAGGGCATATTATGCAAATAATTCATATATGACATACATATGATCGAAAAACACATGCTCTGACACCAATGAAGGAATAACTAGATGCATGCTATGGCTTATTTACACAAAACAAAAAAATCAAAAACATAAAACGCATACCTCTTAAAGTGTGTAAGCTTTTGACGCGAAAAAATCTCGTGTAATCTCACGTATTATACAACCCAATGACATCTCCGAACTACAATCCTTGTGTGATGAGAACAAAACTCAAATCCACAGTCCGTAACAACTAGGAAATTACTCAGTATTTAGGAGTTCTCTGTATTGGCAGTATCTAGTCTCAATTAATTATTATGAATTGAAAAGACGTGGGTATATAATGGGTGAAGTGGTTAAACCCACTTTCTAGTCAAAACACTGACTTATTAATTGACTAACAATCCAAATCTGTTGGGTAATCTGGCCAACTACTAAAACGGGTCGAACCCTTTATAAGCGCCCCATATGGATACCCAAAATTGATAAGAGCATAATATTCGATTGTTTTCATCCCTTTATGCTCAGTGTAGTTGCATGTTATCTGTTATATGAGTTGATTTAATGTATTTATTGATTTATAGAAGAATTTGGTATGATTCTGTAAATATGGAGTTTAACGCCTAGTTTTATGTGTTTTGCAGAATTGCTTTACGATTGGCGTTGTTACTCTACGATCGTTGAGTGAGAGTCCTATGTTCGTCATGTTAGAGTGAAGTCTAGCAACTCTACGATTACGAGAAAATTCAACAGAGGTTGTTCGACGATTTCGAGGTTCACTCTACGATGCCGAGAGAGGAGTTTCACTCTACGATCTGTCACTCTACGTTTGTCTGTTGAGAGGCTCTACTCTACGATTGTATGGGTTGACTTGTAAGTTGACTTTTGGATTCCGATTCTAAGAAGGATTTGAGATGTTGAAGCTTAATAATTCGATTCCTAACATGATTTGGAGATGGAGTTACACATTAAAAAGGAAGGTGAATCTGATATGGAATCTAAGTCAGAGTTGATATGGAAACTGATGCCGAACTGGAAAAGGAAACTAAAGGAGATTTGGTTTTGGAAACTTAATTCTAATTTGATAAGTAAGCTACTTAAAGCAGGATTTCAGAAGCTGAGAAGGATTTAGAAACTACCATATCTACAGAGTGAAGACTTCCGAAGTAGAGTTGGATTAGAATTCTTCTAGGGTTTCAATTTACTATAAATACCTTCACTTATAAACACATAGGGGCATGCATGACCTTATATCCCGGATCATTATCTTAGATTATATTTTCTTTGTTTATTAGCATGTTAGCTTAGTTTATTTTTATTCAGTTCTAAGGAGATGTGAAACCTTATTTTTAGTTAATAGTATAATTGAGTTTCGTTATTGATTCCTTCATATATGAGATTTATTCTGATAATCCGTTTTAATTATTTATATGCTATTTTATCTGATTAATTTGATGTGGGCAGTTAAATTAATCTGATTAATATCATCTGCTAGATTAAGGAAGAGTATTACGTAATTGATATTGTTCCTAGTCACAAGTAATAGTTAGTGATACTGATTGTGGTCAAGCTTTTGGTTATTGCTATGTCATCAAAAGACAAGTTAAACAATCCGAGCTTATGTGTTTGTTGCTTGGAATAGTCTAATTTCTTAATTCTTAATGCTGTTGTTATATTAAATCTAGAGAGCTTATTCTAGGTTGTATAATGGTTAGAATCTTATGAAGAGCTTGTTTCATTAAGTGATAATCTAAGGGGAATTTCGGGTACCAGAGTTTGTTGTTGCCTAGGGCTATTAATCTTATTGAAGGAAGAAATAATGTTAACTTGATTATGCCGTTTCTGTAAATTGGTGAAACTGAACTGAATAACTGAAGTTTTAATTTATTTGATTATCTTTATTATTTTAACTTTGTTTTCTTTTAGTTAATCATAATTCAAAAGCCCCCAATCTTTGTTTATTGTTTATAGATAGAACATTAGAATATATTTGAAACAATATCATTCTCCGTGGGATCGACTCTTACTTACTACTGTGCTTATTATTCATATTTGTAGAGTAAAGTAAGGTTTATTTTTGGAGTGTTTGATGACAGCTTCCCAAAAATCCAGCATAAAACAATAAAATGGACGTTTTCCAGTATTAAGAAAAATATAAAAAAATAGTTAAAATTAGCACATTGTCTTTCTTAATATTCCATCCTTTCCAAAATAATTGTGTAATCTTATCTTTCTTAGTTGAATAAATAATGTCTAAAATTATTATTTTTATACATTTTTGACAAAACATATGCAAAGAAAATATAATAGTAAGAAACGAATAAAATTTACCAATAACTCTAATTTTTATAATTCAAAAATAATAAATTTGAACAAAAAAAATCAAAACTTGACCTTTAAATCGGAAGGGTGTAAAAGACATAAAACAAATAGTCACTCCTACCTAATAATGGTGTTGAAAATGTCAATAATATTTATGTTGTTCAAGTAAATACACATTAGACGATATTTTTTCACATATTTTAGCTACATTTTAAATTTCTAATAATACTTATTTGTGTGACAACATAATTTCTAACTACAAAGTAGATCTGATAATTTGGTTTATAAACTGGTGGATCAATCCAAATTAATTAGAATCATTTGGGTTGGTTAACTACTTTAAATTGTTTGGGTTGATTAAAATTTTGAACCGTATTTTTTAAAAGAAAAATAGATCTAAATGAGTTAACTGGTTTGGATCCATTTTTTTTTCTTCAGTCCCCAAATCAATGAATCATATCTATACTAAAAGTGGCGTTCTACAGTAGTCTCCTCCTGCTGCTGGCGCTTTTAGGTGGTTCCTCCTACTTTCATCAACTTTCAATTTTATTTTATTTTTAATTTTTTTTATTTGAAAAACAAAATTCTTAAAAAAACTTTAAGAATTTATTACAGTTTTCTTAATACTACACAATATGTTTGGATACCACTACTGCTCTATTACAACTTTTCTTTCGACCAACGCATTTCTAATATTTTACTTCTTCTGATTTATAAAAAGAGTCTAGTTTAATTTTTTTTTAATTTTGTGTATTTTGTGTTCATGTATACTCCTAAATTTATTAAGTTATAATTACATAATGTACGAAAATTTTATAATTGATATGAGTTAGAAACTAAACAAAAATAATAATTGTACTTCAAAATAATTTAGTGTCATGCATTCCAAGTTATTAGAAATATTTTTAAATTTAAAATTGATGCAATTCAGTTGACTTTTATAAAAAAAAAAATTAATTCTTGTAATTACTATTATTCATTCCAAAATTAGAGATATATTTTTCTTAATTATATAACATGAAATCCCTAAAATTTTATTATTTTTATTTTGACTAATTGAGCATCATCATACTACTACTACTACAGTTACAATTTTACGTAGATAAAATTCTTTTAAAAAAAATAAAAAAAATCTACAAATATATCTCTAATATAAATGTAAAACTTAAGTTTTTTTTTTGTTTGAATATTAAATCCATCCAGTTAAAAAGTATAACCCATTAAAGAGGAGTCCCATTCTGATTATCAGAACCAATATACAAAATTTTAAAATTTTAAATTGATAAATTATATAAAATTTTATAGTTTAACTGAAGAAACGAATTTAATTTTAATTATGTCAAATCAAACTTTTAATAATTCCCATGAATATCACATAAACTTATTTTAAAAAATAAAATTCTATATTAATAAAGCGTTCACACTGAATTAGATTAGAATTTGGACTGCTGCTAATATTACTAGTATGATAATTTTTAGAAAAAGTAAGTGTACAAAAATTTAAAAATTTTAGTGTATAAAATTTTTTAGAGAGAGCAAGGATGTATGAAACATTAGAGATAGAAGATGAAAGAATATAAAAATTAAATATTATAAATAATTTATTTAATTGGACCATAATAATAGTAAACTTTAAATTTAAAATATGAGTTGATCCATAACTATATATATTTATTTGACCCATAACTATATAAGTCTAACTCACACAATTCATATTAAAAATAGATAATATAATTTTAGTTTTTAAATAAAATCATAACTAAATTTTATAAACCAAAATCAACCCATAACCATATTTTATCAGCTGCCCAAATAACCATAAATTTGTATGACTTTGTACAATTAATCAACTAAATGAACTAATTAATACCTTAACCCAGCCGCATTAGTTAATGCATGGGGTTCTAATTACTTTATCAATTTGCTTTAATTATGCCGTAGCCTCCAAGTTTATTTTTACCACACGTGGCACTCTTCCATTGGCCACTCCTAGTTGCAAACAAACAAAAATATCCCTGGCCCACAAAATCAATTCCATAAACGGAACATACTAGCAGCTCATTTCATCCCTCTCAGTATTCTGATTATTTTCTCTCTCTGAAAACTCTGCAAAAACAAGCACCACCCCCTCTGCCAAAACCCTTTTCCCATTTCATCTCTCTGCTAAAACCCTACCGAACCATTTGCTTTTAGCTCCAGTTTTCTATCTCTTAGAGGTAAAAGCAGCCACACATTTTTGCTCTTGATATATGTATGTGTAGATGCTCTGTTTTGTGATAGCTTTCACTTTTTGTTGTTGATGTTTTTATTGTTCGGTATTGGGAAAGTTAAAGTGGGTATTTCATGTGCGTTCATTTACTTAGGATTTGGGAGTCCTAATCTATCGCTCATATATCGGTGGGTTTATATTTTGGGAACTTGAAGTTGAAGAATGTAAAAATGTCTTTTCCCAATTTGCCAAAAAGTTGCTCTAAAATCTTATGTTTCAGCGCCTCTTAGCATGAATATGCTTGGTTTTACTTTTATCCTTGATGAAATACATATATATATATATACATGTATATATATTGATGATATTTGGAAGTTTTGCTGATTTTTTTGGATTTAGTTAGTTTAATACAAGGTAATAGACGGGGATTTGTGTTTTGGACTAGGGGGACTTGACAGATTTGGGTTGATATGTATAGATTTTGCTAAAATTCATATATTTTTGCTTTTGATGTATGTATGTATAGATGCTCTGTTTTGCGGATATCTTTCATTTTATGATGAGTTTATTGTTCCGCTATTGGGAAAGTTAATGTGGGTATTTGATGTTTTTGAGGTAACAGTAGAATATATGTGTCTGCAGGTTCATTCATCTGGGATTCATAATATATCACTTCTATGTCAGTGGGTTTATATTTTGAGAGCTTGAAGAATGTAAAACCGTCTTTTCCCAGTTTGCAAAAAAGTTTGCTACGATTTCTAATGTTTCAGTGACTTATAACTCAAATCTGCTTGATTTTACTTTTAACCTTAATTAAAAAAGAAACAAATATGTATATATATTGATGATATTTGGAAATTTTGGTGAAATTTAATATCTGGGGAGAAGATTTTTGGATATAGCTAGTTTAATACAAGGTAATAGACGGGGGATTGTGTTTTGGACTATGGAGACTTAACGGGCTGGGGTTGATATATGTATGTATATATTTTGCTAAAATTCATACATTTTTGCTTATGATATATGCATATATAGATAGATGCTCCGTTTTGTTGATACCTTTCATTTTTTTGATGTATTTATTGTTCCGGTATTGGGAAATTAATGTGGGTATTTAATGTTTTTGTAGTAATAGTAGAATATATGTGTGCGTGTGTGTTCTTATACCTCTGGGAGTCCTTGCCCCTATGTTTGTGCCTTTGTGGCTTCATATTTTGGCATTTGTATTTTGCACTATGGAGAGTTGGAGAGTAAACATATTTGGGTTGAATATTTGAGGGCGTTTCATCTTATATGCTATTTGATTTCTTTTAACATTCATATATTTTGTTGATTGACTAAAATATGTTCTTTGAGTGAATTAAGTTAATTAATACATTAGAATGTGGTTTTAGTGCCATTTCTTGCTGTCTGTCTTTAGGTATTTTTTTTTCAGATCACAATGTTTCCAATCATATATGAACCAAGTTGGATTACTTTATTTGGCTTGAGTTCTACGGATTATACCATTTCTACTGCACTGTGGGTTGCCTTTAACATTGCATATGTAAACATGAGCTTATTTTGACCCTACAAATGAAATTCATTTTTATGATGACTTTCTATTTTGAATCATAGTCTCCTCTTCATATTATGTTTATCAGTAGCTGTTTCCTTGTTTGCATTGCTTATCAAACTGTACAGGCTCCATCGTTTCTTAGTAATCTCTAATGGGTACTGTTAACGCCAAGAATCGTCCACGCGCCTCAATCACCAATAGCGCGTCCAGGTACATCTCTCTGTTCCGGACCATAGTTTGTTTATAACTTCCAAGATTATCAGTAATATACAATGTCCTGAGATTTATCTCTTCATCAGGAACTATTGAGACTTGTTTGAACCAATCCTTAAACTAGCTAGATATTCCACGTCAAAATAAAGCATAGTTCTGCACTATCTAGAATAAGTGCTTTAGGTCTTCTCATTGAATGTAATATCCATCTCTAGTTTGCAAAAAAGTTTTCTATAATTTCTTATGTTTCAACGACTTTAAACTCAAATCTGCTTGTTTTTGGTTTTATATTGATGATATTTGGAAGTTTTGATGAAATTTAATTTCCGGGATGAATTTTTTTGGATTTAGCTAGTTTAGTACAAGGCAATAGCCCGGGGATTTGTGTTTTGAACTATGAAGATATTAACAGATTGGGGTTGAATTTTTGAGGGTTTTTCATCATTTTTACATCTTCTATGCTATTTGATTTGATTTTAACTCATGATTTCTTATATACTCTGTAGATTGACTGGAATATTATTTTGTTCTTTGAGTGAATTAAGTCAATTAGTTATGCCTATCCCATTTTGCATTGGAATGTAGTTATATTGCTTTTCTTGCTGTCCTTGCTACTCTTTGGGTAATTTTTGCGTAGCACAATATTTACAATCTTATGAACTAAATTTATCTCTAAAGTTTTCTTTATTTGGCATGAGTTCTACACAGATTATATCATTTGCGCAATGTGGGGTTGCCTTTAATATTGCATATGTAAACCATGAGCTTATTTTGATCCTGCAAATGAAATCCATTTTAAACTTTGTACTTTGTATCATAGTCTCCTCTTCATATTATGTTTATTAGTAGCTGTTTCCATGTTTGCAATGCTTATGGAGTGTATATATTCCATCAGTTCTTAATAATCTCAAACGGTTACATCTCTCTGTTGCAGAACAGAGTTTGTTTCTAACTTACAAGATTATCAGCTATATACAATGCCCTGATATATTATCTTTTCATCAGGAAGTATTTGAGACCAATTTGAACCAATCCTTAAACTAGTTAGAGATTCCGCGATGAAATAAAACATAGTTCTGCCATACCTAGAATAAGTGCTTTAGGTCTTCTCATTAAATGTCATATCCTCTCTCTCTTTCACCTTCTTTCATTTTCTTTCTATATTATCCTAGAGAAAATGTGATTGATTTGGAATGTTTGCAATTTATGAGTTGTAATATAGGTATTCTCCTCTCCTTTTGCCTCTAGATTTTCTCTCTCCTTGTGTATTGCCCAAGGTGACATTTGGACATCATTTATGTAAAAATGAAAACATCTGATGGAAATTTATATTTGACATCCTTGGATCCTCCTTTCATTTGTAACCTATCTAAGTTGCTGTTTCTGGACTGCGTTTCGGCCAAGACTGAGTTTCTTTAAAAGATCATGTCTTAACGCTACACTTTCTATCTGTTGTTTTAACTCCGAACCTTCTCATCCCTCTTCCTTGCATAGGAAATTACCAGTTTAGGGGAAGGACCCCTTTTCATAGCTTAATGCCTTAATCATATAAGTCAGCAGCAACCAGTTGTGATTCGTATTGAGATATTTTCTTTAAACTAAATACTCCTTATGAGTGTAACATTAGCAAGTTTAGACTTACTGTCGCAATGTGTTCAACTGAGTTTAAAGCACTCAAGAATAACCTGATATTGGTAATTTACTTGTTTTCTTCTCCGATTGTAATGTTTATGTTGGATGATGCAGTACTATTTTCCTTGGAAGTTGTAACCAAGGGGCACGCAGATTCCAAAACCGCATAGTTTCCCCTCCAAAAATGACTTCTCCGGTCAGGGAACATGTTCTTGAGCTTCCAGAAGATGATGATTTGAATGAACAATATGTTTGGCCTTGGATGGGAATTGTGGTCAACATTCCTGTTGAATGGAGGGGTGGGAAATATGTCGGTGAAAGTGGTTCAAAACTAAGGAATGACTTTATTAGAGAGGGGTTTAACCCAGTAAGAGTTCACCCTTTATGGAACTATAGAGGTCATTCTGGGTTTGCAGTAGTGGAGTTCAACGAAGACTGGCCCGGATTTTGTTGTGCCTTGAAGTTTGAGAAAAGTTTTGAGGCCGCTCACAGGGGAAAGAGAGATTACTATGATGCAGAGAGCTTGGGAAAGGAGTTGTATGGATGGGTTGCACGGTATGAAGATTACCATTCATATGACCTTATAGGAGAGCATCTACGAAAGAAGGGAGATCTGAAAACTATTTTTGACATAGAAAGAGAAGAGAAGAACAAAGCAACCGAGCTTGTGTCAAACCTGACCAATGTGATAGAGGTGAAAAATATGCGCCTTAGGGAGATTGAGGTCAAATACAATGAAACGTCCACGTCCTTGAGCAATTTGATGACTGAAAAGGATAACATGCATCGACTTTACAACAAAGGTATATTACAAGGTCCACTAAAGAAAGAGTTTTTGTGGTCTAATATGAAATGTTTCATAATTGCTGTAATTCTATTTTACTTCTCATTGGTGATTTTCATCTATTATCATCCTCTTGATATTGATATCTTGTTAAATGTTGATTAGAGATGAAAAAGATGCAGCAGAATGCACGTGATCATCTTGAAAAGATTTTCAGTGAGCATGAAAAAATCAAAAAAGAGCTTGAGAAGCGTGAAAAGGAACTGCAGAAACGGGAGGCTTATGACGAATGTGAGAGAAAGAAACTGGTTACTGAGATGGAAATGGTAATGAAAATCCGATATTTACTTGTTTAACTGAACTCTATTTTTCTAGATTGGGGCTTAATAATTTATAAATACATTTCTAGCAGATTGGAGTGGTAACCAGTAAGGAATTAGGGAATGTAGCAATTTAGAATATGTTGCAATAATCTCTCTCTCTCTCTCTCTCACTCTCTCTTTGCTTCTTCCTTAACTCCATTACTTCTGAAATATGATCATGCACTATAAGCTGATAAACATTTGCATTGCTTTCGGCATTCAATATCTTGACTAGAGTGCTTCTTTCGCAGATGAACAAATATGCAGTTTACTGTTAATGTGATTGGAGAAATTAGTTTTAATTGTTACTTGTTTATCTGCTCTGTGGCTGGTTAGATAACAATTGTGATATGTTCTTTCTAGAACGAGAGAGCAACCTTGGAGCAGAAGAAGGCAGATGAATATGTTTTTTGGCTGGCTGAAAATCATAAGGTACTGTACTTCGTTTTCATTTTGATTTGACATAACTACCAAAAACACAATTATGTGTTTATGAACTTCCAGCCAGTTACTTGTCATTTCTGATTTAAATGGCAGAGGATAAAGGAAAACCTTCACCAAACTATTATTGAACTAGAAAAGAAACTCAATGCCAAGCAAGGACTGGAGTTGGAGTTAGAGCGTATGAGAGGGGCTTTACAGGTAATGAAGCATATGGACGGTGATGAAGATTATGAAGTCGGAAAGAAGATTTGTGCCATCCAAGAAGACCTAAAGAAGAAGGAAGAAGAACTTGAAGATCTGGAAGCACTAAATCAAGCTCTTGTGGTCAAAGAGCGCAAAAGCAATGATGAGCTTCAAGAAGCTCGAAAAGAAGTAATCACAGTAAGTGTTTTCTTGAAATAAATGATAGGTTCCTTTCTTATCTTTTTTTTTCTGAAGCCGTAATAGTGTTCTTTTCTAATATTGCTCTTGTTTAGCCTTATTATATGTGAGTTGACTTCATTGTTTTTGTTTGCTATGCAGTTAATAGCGTTCTTTTCTAATACCAATGTTACATTTCTATTGCTCTTGATTAGCCTTATATGTGAGTTTATTTCAGTGTTTTTTTTTCTATGCAGTTCATGGATCTTTGAAAGTTTGAATGAATAATTTTTAGAACACCTATGAATACTATTGTTAGGTGTTGTAGAGTCTCACTTCTCATGTACTGTTTTAAAACAATATTGGCCTATGGAAGAGAATATTTCTTGGAAGAATTAGTTTGTCAAGTTTGTAGTTTATCATATATTGATTTTGCCAGCTTGAAGAACTTAAAAGAGTTTGACTTGCTGAGTTCTGTTGCTCCTTTGATATTCCTATTAAGTGAGTGATTCATGGTAAAAGAAGGAAAATCAGTGTCGTTGATGTCATTATTATAGGTAAGATATGTCTAGTACGTTCATTAGACACTACTCAGGGATTGATCCTATCTGATAAAGATTGTTTGTTCTTGTATTATTAATTTTTAAAATATCTACGTTTTTGAATTCAAAGATTTATGATGAGTTCTCTTCTTTATTAAGACCTTTTTTCATTTTCATTTTCATTTTTTAATTATTAACCAAGAGTAATGCACAAAAGAACTTGGTGGATATAGTCATATAGAGATTAGAACTCATCTAAATGATTTAGACTTTACATGGTTCTGTTTTGCTTGCTTTTTTCATTAATTTCACATTGCTGGTCTCTGAAATTAATATCTTTAAAGTATCTTACAACCCATATACTGCTTTTTGATCCCATGTTCTTGTTAGGAAAAATGACGGATATGAATTTGTAAGTTCTAATTCAAAAGATAAACAACTTTAACATCCAGCTGATATGAATGTCCAACCATTATTAACTTAGCAGATAAAAAAAAAGTCGAGGGATTTGCTTTCGGTTTCTCCCTTCAACTTATATATGCTGAAACATAAACCAGAGAAAAGGTTCTCAAGGAATTCCTTCCATATGTCACAGCATCTATCCATATTGGAAATGACATTTCTCATTGTAATGCAGTCCTTACAAGGGGTCAAATCTTTGAAGGGATTTATTGGCATCAAGAGAATGGGAGAGCTTGACTCTAAACCGTTCTATATTGCAAGTAAAAGAAAGTATCCTGATGAAGAAGAGGCAGTGCAAAAGGCTATGGAGCTATGGTCATTGTGGGATGGTCACCTAAGGGATCCTAGCTGGCATCCTTTCAAGATCATTGCTGTTGAAGGTAGTGATGATCACAAGGTATGCTCTTTTACAGAACATCAGTTACTGCAATTTTAGCCAACAACAAGAGGTTGGCATACTCGCATTTCCATTTGTCTTGGATGTTCCTAGTTTCCTAACACTGCATAAATAAAATGGCTATATACCTTATGTTACAACTTATCCGGAGGTAATGAGCAGAACAATCCTCCATGTTGCTATACTAACAAGTGCTTAAATTATTGTTTACAAACTCGCGTAATGCTTTCCATAAAACTTCTCCCCATCCTTTCATTACCTTTTCCTCTACATGTTTCTAATACAAAATGTTGCGGTGTAGCAAACCATTCTCTTACCACCAGTAGCATCCTTCAAGCAAATATTTAGTATGAATCCATTAATTTGGCTTGAATGGGGACCGGGCAGTCCTTGATTTCTGGATTCATATTCCATTTCCTATTTATAAGAAAATCTTGTTTTTAATTCCTCCTTCCCTTCATTTCATGGTTGACCTTATTTTTTGGTTAATTTGAACATGACAACACAGGAAATTATTAATGAAGAGGATGAGAAACTGAAAGATCTAAAGGTTGAGTTGGGTGATGAAGTTTACATGGCTGTGACTACTGCCTTGATGGAGATAAACACGTACAACCCCAGTGCCAGGCACATCATATCAGAGCTGTGGAATTGCAAACAAGAAAGGAAAGCAACACTAAGTGAAGGAGTATCACATATACTGGAGCAAATATTTAGTTTGAAACGGACTAAAAGGGGGAGAAACTATAGGTTAGTAATGAAACAGCATTTGGGATCAAAACATGCATAGATGTTTTTATTGCAGTATAAGAACATACATTTTCATTAATTTCTTGAATCTTCAGCTGGTATAATATAGATCTCATCTGTTTTTATTTTTCCCTTTTTCTTTTCTTATTACCTGCAATTGTTCAATGTGAGATTCAAAGACCAGTTACATAGAATCTAGGCAATCTCTTCCATTCTATATTTGGTTGTTCATGTGCCTTATACATGGGAAGATAGAACTGTTTCTTTTTATTTTTTGGAGGGACTCGTGTTATTAGAAGACGAAGCTGAAAATATTGTTTTGGTTGAAAATGCATTTTAGTGAATGAGGTTGTAATGCAGTGCATCTTACAAATATGCTGACTATTGTGTTGAAATTTGAACTTGCAAAGATCAAGTGCTCTGAGTAGGTTTTCACTTATTTTTATGAAATAAATTTCCCTGTGAAGGTATTGAGTTTCTAATTTTGTTTTAAGTGAACTTCAATCCTTTCTGTGCAGCTGGGAAGATAGATGATGTGCAGCTTCTTCACTAGTTCCGCCGCTTATTGAAGAAGCATTCTCCTTTAGCTACTATGTCTTTGAGAAACATGATTTTCAAACAGTTAGACTAAATTGAAATGTATTGTCATTTGGGACATTATGAGTAGTGAGTTTGGTTTTGAGGTTGTTAAACAAAGATCATATGACATTATGTTGACTATCTAGTCTCTGGAGCTTTGAGACTCATTTTGGTAGGTAATATGATCTAACCTTATAAATTGTGAGATTCATTGAAGTTTGGTTGGAAATAGTTGCATTTCTATTAGCTATAGAAATTAAATGCAGCATTACTTTCTGGAATTTAAATTTTGTCATCACAGCACAAAATCAATGGCTGATTTTTAAATTAGTCGTGTGTTTTTCTTTAAATCCTGGAAACAACTATAACCTCCACCCATGTATGTCTTTATGAAATAGCAGGTCCTTTATTTGTCTCAGTTGATCATATATTGGTTGACAGAGAAGTTATGGTTGATTGGTGCTGATGAACTATGATACTGCTACTGGATGCACATTTACAGTACATAACTCTTGCTTTACTGACTTTATCAAGCAAGTTATAGTTTTACCTTAATACTGTGTTTGGATTGAAAGAATGGAATGAAGGACAAAATGAAATGATTTTAAGGTATTTTAAGTGTATGTTTGGTTGTTGGTGGTGGTGAGTGTTGTCATATAATGACAAAATTATCATATATATATATATATATATATATATATATATATATTCATTCTATTGGAATGTATTTCATTTCACCTTCTCCACTGGGAATAAAAAAATAAATGGATGAAATGAATTTTCATTCCATTGGAATGATTTATCCTTCAAAATGATCATCAAATATACTATTTTTATTTTATTCATTTCTCTATTTCATTTCCTCACTCCTAACGTAGCATAAGTTTTGCAATTATCGACGGAGGGACCTTAGCACAAGAAACTTTAAGCCTCTAATTGTGAAGAAGAGGCAAGAGCACTAAACTCATTAGGGTTGCTCATAACAACCTCATTATTATTACTTGACTAACACACGTCTTGATTTCAGAAACCGATAAACAGAACTTTGTTGGTTTTTATATTTCATATTTTTAATGATGACAATATGCATAAGTATATGAGTTATTAAATAGGTTGAAATTGCTTTGTAATAGTGGGTTGAAAATAATAAATACCCAGTTTAATTTATGATGATAAAATTTGTTTATGCTTGTTGGATAGTTAATGGACTACATTGATTATGTTTGGGCTGCTTTGTTATTGGGCTTGTTATAACTGATATGGCTTACAAGTTTTTACATATTCCTAGCATTAATACTGGAAATTGTTTTCAGTTTATTGGGCCTTAATGGATAGAAGTCCATTTGTTATAATAGATAAGAAGTATTGGTTTTTAAGTAATTTGGCTTATGGATAAAAATCTGGGTACTCTCTATCTTATCAGTGGCGTAAAATGGTATGTGGTTCTATTAAGGAATCTATTTTGAATTAACCAGTATATATATATGGAATACAGGTATTTATGTTTTATCCCCAAAATTGCTGGAAGTTGTTTTGCAGGTTTAAAATGGGAGCATATCAAGGGATTTGTTTAATTTGCCTTAATATTGAAATTGTCAGATCTTTGGTATTTGCCTTGCTGTGAAACCAATTCGAATTCAAATTGGAGTATCTAATAAGGAATCCGGTCTACAATGCTTTAAGGAAACTTGATTTCATTATCTGATCTCTATCCCTAAATATCCTCTTAATTCCTTTAACTCAGCATAACGTGTTTTCTATTCTGGCTTAGAAGATATTAGTTGTTGCTAACTGATTGCCAATTTTGTTGAGCCTTTCGTGCAATCAAATGAAGCTAGTCGTTTGCCTGTTGCTCTATAAAAGCTTATTCTGATCGGCATGAAGAGATACAACACAAAAAGCAATTAGCATTGTTTGTTGAAGAATCAACCAGAAAGCTTTTGGATTCTTTTCAGCTACTGTTTCTAAATTTGTGCATATTGTTTTTGGTTGGAATAGTGTTGTAATTCTTTTATTCATACATCTTATAATTTGTATACAAGTCTAGTGTGACTTGGGGAGTGTAGTAGGATTAAGTCTGTACAAAGGAAGGGTCGAGGTTTCAGTAGTGAAAGAAGTTGCATGAGTGCAAAAAGGGGCAGAGGTGTCCAATCCAGATTCGATCCTCTTTGTATAGGGAAGTTTTATTTTTTGTAATCTGTTTGATTATTAAGGTTAATAAAACGAGTCTCCAATACCAATTGGTATTGGACGTGGATGTAGGCCATTAGTCTAGAGGTTAAGGGCCGAACCACGTACAAATCTTGTTGTGATTTACTTTCTGCACTATTCGTTCATCTACATCTCTAATCTGTATATTTAGTTTCACTTCTTGCTTGAAGATACATTAAAACCGACAGGGTTACCTGTCCGATTATACTTAAAACAGACAGGGTTACCTTTCCAATTATCACCTGCAACAGTAAAATTAAAAATTGACCATTCTAGATCACTTATAGTATTTACACCTATTCACCCCCTCTAAGTGTGCTTAATTACAGAATTACATTTGGTATCAGAGCAAGGCTCTACTAATATTGATCTTTGCAGGTCGTAGGGAAAGATCCTATGACACACCTCAATTTTCAAGAAGGTCAATCCACAAGCCAACCACATTTGTTACTTGGAAGCGAGAACTTCAACTTTTGGAAGTTCAGAATGATGATTTATCTCAAACGAGACCCATGGGAGTGGTGGGTAGTTGAAAATGGACCTCTCATTCCGAGACATGATGATGGAAAACCAAAGACTCTCATGGAAATGGATCCAAATGAATCGTACATGGTATCCTATGACTCCAAAGCCATGACCACACTGCTGAGTGGTATGATCCAAGCTGAAATTGACAAAGTCTCGACATGTACTACTGCAAAAGAAATTTGGGATACAATCATCATGAGCCACGAGGGAACTACTAAGGTAAAAGAAGTCAAACTAAGTATGTTAATGCAAGAATATGAGCTTTTCAAGTCAGAAAAGAATGAATCTATCAAAGAAGCTCAAGCTAGATTTCTCACTCTAATGAACTCTCTAAGTATGCTCGGCCAAAAAATTGATCAAAGGGAGATAAATAGAAAGATACTTAGAGTCATGCCCAAAAGGTTCGCACCAAAGGTTACTACTCTTCAAGACTCAACAACTATCAGTACTATGGAAACTCTAACTCTATTTGGAGAGCTTGAAGAATTTGAAAATCAACTAAAGAGATATGATGAAGAAGACGAAGGACCTAAAAGGAAGACTTTAGCTCTACAAGCCGAAAGCTACATGGAAGGTGATGATGAAGATTCCGATGAAGAAATAGCTATGATGACTCGAAAATTGAGAGAACTGATTAGAAAGAAGAACAAATCAAAGTTCTAAGGCAAAACATTCAACAACAAGAAAGACTTCAAGCAAAAGCCACAAGAGGAGACATGTTATGAATGTGGAAGACCAGGTCACTTTAAGAGAGAATGTTTCCAATTGAAAAGGAAGAACAAAGCAAATCATTCAAAAGGAAAAACATTAATGACATGGAGCGATGATGAGTCCGATCATGAAGAAGAAGATGATGAAACTGCTCAACTGTGCTTCACTGGATTTAGCAATCAAGAATCAACCGAGGTAAACTCTGAACTTGGTAATATTACTATTTCTGATTATCTTGTTTTAAAAAATAAAAATATTCGGATTAAAGAGAAAAATGCTCATTTAAAAAATTGGATAAATGATTTAATGAAAGAAGTAGAAACTTTGATTGAGGAAAAACAAGAAATAGTTAAAGATTGCACATTAAGTGAAGTATCTAAGTTAAATGCTAAAATTGATTATCTTGATAACTATAGTAAAATTCTTTATAATCGTGCAAAGAAATTGAATGAAGAATTCAATGTTCTTAAAAAGGAAAATGATGTTTTAAAAGAAAGTTTGCAAATGAGAGATACTTATATTGATGCTTTTAATGATGGAAAAATAGTAAACATGCAAAATAATAATAAGGAAAAAATAGTTTCATTAAAAAGGGATCTTGCAAAATTTGTTCAAGGAGAAGAAAATTTAAATATAATGTTGGGAGCTCAAAGATCAAGTCTAGATAAACAAGGTATTGGGTATAATCCTGTTAAGAACATAAAAAGCACTGCTAATAAAATTAGAGTAATAAATAATAAGCCAAGGAATAAGCCTCTTTATTGCTCACCTTTTGTTACTTGCAAAAAATGTGGTTTAAAAGGACACTTTGATACAAATTGTAATAAAATAAAAATAGAACAAGTTTGGGTAAAGAAAGGAGAATTACTTGTTACTAACAAAACCGGACCCAAACAGATGTGGGTACCAAAATGATGAGTTATTTTTTTTTGTTTTGTAGGTATGCTTAAAAGCTAAAGTACCATCATATAAATGGGTACTAGACAGTGGATGTTCTAGACACATGACGGGTGATAGAACTAAATTTACCTCACTTGTTGCAAAGAAAGGAGGCACAGTTACTTTTGGAGATGACACCTCATGCCAAATCATCGGTAAAGGTAAAGTTGGTAATGGTAAGGTTTTTATTGATAATGTTCATCATGTTGAAGGATTAAAATATAATTTAATTAGTGTAAGTCAATTAATGGATAGTGGTCATAAAGTAATTTTTGAAAAAGATAAATGTGCTATTATCCATGCTTCTCATAATGTTCCTTTAGTAGCTAATAGGGAAGGAAATATTTATACAATCAATTTTGAAAATCAAAATGAAGATATCTGTTTAGCTGCGGTTTAAGATCAAACCATTCTATGACATAGAAGGTTAGGGCATGTGCATATGGAGCTGATTAATAAGTTAGTTGCTAAGAACCTTATTAAAGGACTACCAAAGCTGAAATATGAAAAGTCAGGTATATGCAATGCATGTCAATTAGGCAAACAAGCAAGAAATTCTTTTTTAAGCAAAAATTAGGTATCAACTTCTTTACCTCTTCAATTATTGCATCTTGATTTATTTGGACCTGAGAGATATGCTAGTTTAGGAAATAATCATTATGCTTTTGTTATTGTGGATGATTTTTCAAGGTTTACATGGGTTTTATTTTTGAAAACTAAAGATCAAGCTTTTGCAGAATTTGAAAAGCTTATAAAGAATGTTGAAACAAAACACAACCTCAAGCTAATTGGTATAAGGAGTGACCATGGTGGAGAATTTGGAAAAGACTTTATACCATATTGCAGTGACAAAGGTGTTACACATGAGTTTTCTGCACCAAGAACACCTCAACAAAATGGTGTGGTAGAACGCAAAAATCGTACTCTCCAAAAAACTGCAAGAACTTTACTTCAAGAAAGTAAACTACCTAAAAGATTTTAGGCAGAGGCTGTAAGTACTGCATGTTACATTTTAAATAGAGTATTGATTAGACCCATTTTATTGAAAACACCATATGAGTTACTAAACAAAAGGATTCCTAATATTAATTATTTTAAAGTGTTTGGTGCTAAATGTTTTGTTTTAAATACTAATGGTAATCTTGAAAAATTTGATGCAAAGTCAACCGAAGCTATTTTTCTTGGTTATTCAGTGCATAGTAAGGCATATAAGGTTTATAATCTTAACAAGTCAAAGGTTGAAGAGTCTGTGCATGTAATATTTGATGAATTTAACCTTGATTTGTCAAAAGATGAGGATTCTGCAGGAAATAACCATCTGAATCGTGGAACCCAAACTGCTAAATCCGAACAGCCTAAGCCGTCCGAATCAAAAGGAAAAACAGATGAAATCAGATATCCTGAACCGTCCGTTTTAGCAGAAAACACAGAAATACAGACACCTGTAAACAGACAGCCAAGACCGTCCGATTTAGAAGAAAAATCATATGAACAGTCAGATGAAGAACGTGACATACTGGAGGCCGAACCTAACGAACAAATGTCTAATGTCAGGCTTCCTAAATCATCCCGAACAGTGAGAAATCACCCTCCGAACCTGATCATAGGTGATCCTAATACTTGGATGAAGACAAGAAGAAAAGCAAGGAATTATTGTGCCTTTTCAGCCTTTCTTTCCCAAATAGAACCAAAGAATGCCAAGGAAGCAATTGAAGATGAAAATTGGTCTATCGTCATGCAAGAAGAATTAAACCAATTCGAAAGGTGTCAGGTATGGGAACTTGTTAAACCTCCTAAAAATGCATCTATTATTGTTACAAAATGGATTTTTAAAAATAAACTTGATGAAAATGGCATAATCACAAGAAACAAAGCTCGATTGGTAGCTCAAGGGTATAATCAAGAGGAAGGTATAGATTATGAAGAAACTTTTGCCCTTGTTGCAAGGTTGGAAGCAATAAGAATTTTATTAGCCTATGCATGCTATAGACAATTTAAATTATTTCAAATGGATGTAAAAAGTGCTTTTTTAAATGGTTATTTAAATGAAGAAGTGTATGTTAAGTAACCACCCGGATTTGAACATGAAAAATATCTACACTATGTGTTTAAATTGAAAAAGGCTTTGTATGGATTAAAACAAGCTCCAAGAGCTTGGTATGAAAGATTAAGCAAGTTCTTATTAGATAATGGTTTTAAACGCGGTAAAATTGATTCTACTCTTTTTATTAAAACCAAAAATAAGGACTTATTAATTGTTCAAATTTATGCGGATGATATAATTTTTAGAGCTACTACTAATTTTTTGTGTGAGTATTTTTCCCGATGTATGCATAATGAGTTTGATATGAGCCTTATGGGTGAGTTAAACTACTTCTTGGGGCTTCAAATCAAACAATCCAATGAAGGGATTCACATTCATCAATCCAAGTATGTGAAGGAGTTATTAAAGAGATTTGGTTTTGAAAATACCAAACCAAAGGCAACACCAATGAGCACAACTGTCAAGTTAACAACTGATGCTACAGGTAAAGATGTTGAGGTAACCATGTATCGAGGTATGATTGGTAGTTTACTTTATTTAACAGCATCTAGACCAGATATTATGTATATTGTATGCTTATGTGCTAGATTTCAAGCTCAACCAAAAGAATCACATCTTAAAGTAGTAAAAAGAATTTTTAAATACTTGGTCGGTACGATAAATCTTGGTTTATTTTATCCCATTTCTCCAAGCTTTGAACTCATTGGATACTCAGATACTGATTATGCAGGATGCCAAGTTGGTAGAAAAAGCACAAGTGGTGCGTGTGAATTTTTAGGTCAAATCCTTGTGGCTTGGCACAACAAGAAACAAACATCAGTTGCTTTGTCAACTACGGAAGGTGAATATCTGGCGGCAGGTAGTTGTTGTTCACAAATTTTGTGGATGATATAAACTCTTCATGATTTTAATGTGATATGTGAAAATGTGCCTATTATGGGTGACAATACTAGTGCAATTGATATTTCAAAAAATCCTGTACTTCATTCTCGTACTAAGCATATTGAAGTGAGACATCATTTTCTAAGAGACAATGTTGCTAAAGGGTTAATAAAATTAGTATTTGTCCCTACTGAACATCAATTGGCTGACATTTTTACAAAACCTTTATGTGAAGAACGTTTTTGTACTTTGAGAAGGGAACTTGGTATGTCTATATGTGCTTGATAATGTTGCTTTGAATAAATAATAATTATTATAAAAAAATAATAAATAAAAAAAATAATAAATATAATATATGATGAGTTTAATGGAATTTCATACACATCAGATTAATTTTTTTGTCTACCTTACCTGAATATCTTAGTTATCTTAACAGAAGTTAATAAGGGCTAGTTTGGTAATAAATGGTTACTTAAAGGGCATTATGGGATTTAGATCTAATATATTGAGCGGGAGTATATCTATAAGGGTTTTAAGTCCTGATCTCTATATGATTTCTATTCTTTCTCTCACCGCGTCTCTTCGTCTTCCATCACTCTCTGTTTCGTCTTTCTTCGTTTTTTTTTCCTCACAAAAACAAAACTAGGGTTTTGTTTGCTCTCTCACCAACGAATCTATGGCTAAGACATGAGGAGGTCACACTTTCATCATCGGCCGAGAACCGATTCATCGAGAAGGGAAAACGTTCATGGAACCGAGAGAGAATCGTCGCCTCAATAGAAATCTTCAAAAACTTGCATCCGATTTGGGGGCTTCTTCGAAGGAGTTGAAGAAAAAAGGCCAACCATCAAAGGGTAAAAACTGTAACAATCCAGAATTTTATAATAGTCGAATGAATATTTTAATTGATTTTTAATAATTGATGAAATTGTTGTGCATTAATTTAATTAGATGTGGTATAATTAAATTAATGTTTTGATTTGAAGATTTAATTTAATAAGATGATTAAATTAATTAAATTATTAATGTATTGTTAGTAATTACAATGTTGTATAAATTCTAATTTAATTTAATAATTGAATTAGATATTTATTAATTTATTGAATGGAATTATAATTGTAATGGAATTATAATTATTATAGTTAATGTTATTATGAAATTTAATTGAATTAATATTATGGTTTAATTAAGGGCGTGACAATTATTTAACTATATAATATGTAGTTTATTAAAATAAATTTGTTTGGAGGAGTTTGTTTTGCCAAACATGGCCTTATGGCCTTTGGGATTTTAAGCTGAAAAACCCTTTGTTCTCTTAACTGATAATCACGTAAGGATCAGTTATATCAGCTCTCTCTATTTCACGTATATTTGTCCTTGGCTTGGTTATTTTGCAAAAAGCCAGAGAAGTGAGAAAGGGAGAGAAGTAGAGAGAAAAGTTGAGAGTTTGTGAGAATTGAGAGTGGAATTTTGGAATTGAGTCAAAGAGAAGAGGAATTGAAGCTTGATAATCATCAAACTAATTTTCTTAATCGTCTACCAAGGTATAATCTTGTTTAATTTTCTATTTTCAAAACTTTGCTATGTTCTTAAGTTTCTTTGGAGTTTGGAGTTTGAGGATGGAATTGTCAAGAAAGTTGTTTTATATGTGCTATATGATGTATGTATGTGATTTTCAAAAACTAGAATTCATGAAATATATTTTAAAATGGAGGATTTCCTATGTTCTTGAGTTTTGGGTATGTATGTATGAAATATATGCTTTTCTGGGTCAAATGTAAGGTTTAATATTTGTAGGAATCTGCAAATTGATGGTGATTTATGGTTCAATATTTAAATACGAAGAGATTGCATGTTTAACCATATGATTTCATCAAGTAATGGGTTTGTAGTGGTTGATTTTATAAAAGATGTCAAAAATGAGTTTTTTTTTAGCAAAAACATGGTTTAGTCCTTTGGGTTTTGTTGTTTCGATGGTTTTAGGTTGCTAGAATTGACATATGGATGCTTAGCAATGTTTCTGTGGATTTTATGTTGATTGGGTATGAGTAATTCGACGTTTGAAGTTAGCTTTGTGGGTTTCGGACAGTGCAACAGCAGGTTGTTCCGTCTCTGTCTGAGTTGCGGCGCAACTGCGCTGGCAACAATGGCAGAAATGGCGCAGCTGCGCTGCTGGTCTTTCCAGGATGAGCACCTGCGCAGCTGCACCGGTGTCCAGTCTTGGGAAGGCGCAGCTGCGCCGATCCCTGAGCAGAAACAGTTTGTTTTGTTTTTAGTTTCAGATCATGTTAAGTTGTTTTAACCTAGTCTAATGATTATGATAACATATAAAGCAGGTGATAATGTTGCGAAACAGATTGTAATCAAGTAGTTGATAATTTTAAGTTGTGAAGTTAGTTGATTGTGAAAACATTAATTATGAAATATTGAGATGATGGTTCAATGTGTTGTGGTTTAATAGGACTTATGATTACAGGTTTGTAAAGGGTGATAATAGTCAGATTATGACTGAGATATTAAGATGAATTGAATGGTAGCTAAGTCTAAAGGGTAAATGATATTTAGCTAATTATTGTTGTGGTTTCAATGGTATGTATAGGGGAGATTTTGACGAACATGAGTTGTATTTACTTCAACTATGTACGAGGCAGGTTTCTTACTCTTAACCCTTTTACATTAAAAACATTACTAATCTTAAATTTATTTAACGCAAGATCTTATTGATGTTCATCCTTAATTACAATTTGTGATTGGACTTTCCGTCGACTTCATATAAAGGCAGACATTCCTTATACATCATTACTTGAAGCTTGATTAATTAGAACCATTGTTGTAATACTTTGAATATACAATAGTTGTACGTTGTATATCAACACTAGTATTCTACATTCTTAATTCTTAATGTAAACACTTGTTCAATTTGAATCTATGGTAAACCTAACCAGACTTACTTTGGTGCGGTGATGATTATCAAAGCTGAGATGAACAACCCTAAGTTAGGGGAACAAATACGCAGTAGCGTTGAATGGTTGTGCACAATACATTGTACAACGGGCTGGTCACCCTGAGTACGAGATGATTAGTCCTGTTATAGTTTATTAAACTGTTAAAGGTTACAGTAAACTTACCTGTTAACCTAGGACAAGGTTCATGGTCTTGTGACCCTCAGTATATCTTGATGTGTTATCTTTGTTCTATCGAGCTTCCAAATGTATCCATTATTGTACCACAGGCAAGCTTTGTCATTCAGATAAATTATTGTCGAAAATGCTTATTGTTATCTTGGTGGGCACTTGTTTTGCTCACCCTTGCATTCTAAACCTTTGCAGCTAAAGCTGAGAGGATAGATGGGCCGTCTACTAGCAAAGGAAAAGGAAAGATGAACAAATGATGATGACGTGTTATTAGATAAAGACTTGTCTACTTTTATTTATATGGTTATGTAAACAAGACTTATTAGTTATTTATATTTCCGCATATTCAAGATGTATTAAAGGTTTAACAAACCTGGGTCATATTTTTTGTAGTTATGTGACCCCTTAATGAGAGATATTTTTATTATTCAGTTTGTTTTACTTAAATTCTTTTGTCTATGGGTAGATAGTTGATTATGTTGGATAGTCAGCACCAAATCTGAGAGGTTTGAGGTAACCCAGATTTGGGAGTGTCACAGGTTGGTATCAGAGCCGTAGGTTTAAGAACCCTAAGTGGGGAAAAACCTTAGGAATTAGCCTTTTAGAAAATCGCAAAGATAGTGGTGATAAACTCTTATCGAGTATTAGGGAATGAATTAAGGAAATTCATTGAAGATAATAAAACACTCTATGTGCTTATGTGCTTAATAACCAATGTGCTCGCGAATAGTATCGATTAAGTGATTAAAATATTTTGTTATCAGGATGTCGGAGATTGGACAAACCAGTCAGCGTAGAGTCGAGGAGATCCCAGTGCTGAGGGAGAATATCCCAGTGCCTGGAGACGAGGAGGCCAGAGATGTTCATGTTGTCAGTGAACAGTTGGTGATTGTGGAAGTACCTAGGCAGAGGCTGGATACTGTTCAGGAGGAGGACGATGAGGAGGATCCCGAGGAGTTGATGTACGACCAGTTATACGATGAAAATGTAGAACTTCGGGAACAACTCAGAGTTTTGGAGGAAGTGTCAGAGACATGGCGAGTTACTATCGAGGAGAAGGACGGAGAGATCTACGATTTAGAAGTATGATTAGGAGATGTAGAATGGAAATTGGTGCACTCAGAGGGTCAGCAGGAGCAGTTGTTAGATGAAAATGAAAAAGTGAAGTCAGAGAATGAGATAGTGAAGACTGAAAATGGTGAACTAAAAACTGAGAATGATGAATTAAAGTCTGAGATCGGCCAATTTAAGATTGCGATGGAAGAGTTAAAAGAAGCTTTGAAGGAGGAAACTGCTATGCGTAATAGGGTTGAAGACGCTCACATTAGGATTTCTCAACGCTTGGATCGTGCTGAAGGTGAGGTTCGTGCAAAAAAGTTCAAAATAGATGACATGGAGTATATTTACCACACGGCGATGGATAGGGCTCAAGACCGGGTTTGTCATTACCCAACTCAGTTAGAGGATCATCCGAGGTTTGTGGATCGCCGAACTATGATTCGCATCATGGAGCAAGAACGTGGGGAGGCTGTGCACCGAGGATTGTCTTCCTAAGTTATTAGAGTAATAATATTATAACACGTGTTTTAAATGTAAATCCCAGTTTATATAAATAATGGGATAAGACGTTGACGATGAAATTCTGAAGTTGTCTTCTTAGATGATGATGTAAATAGTAAAATGCTATCTTTTGAATTTAGGAATAAATAAATAAAGAAGTTTTTGAAATTGTTACGTCTTAAGTTTCTACTTTTGAATATTTAAGTTAAGTTTTTAATTAAGTTATAAGTACTTAAAAAATTTAGCAATTGTCTAAAAGCATTGTTTTAATCAGAATTATGCCGCTAAGAAGAGCTGGACGACCCCGTCAACAACCATCCCCTGAGGGGTCTACTAACAACAATAACGATAATCCACCCAATGCTAACCCAGTTCAGCAGCTAGTGAACCTTTTGACTGGAGCTTTTGCGAATCAACCGCAAGCTCAAGCTACGACCTTTAAGGACTTCAAGGCCGTTGGTCCCCCCGAGTTTAAAGGAACGATGAATCCGATAGAAGCCCAAACCTGGGTAATGGAAATGGAAATTTTTTTTGATGTCGCTAGGGTTGGGAATGACCAGAAGACTACCTTTGCGACTTTCATGTTAAAGTCAGAAGCCAGTTACTGGTGGCAAGCCAACAAGACGAGAGCAGGAGAAGGTATCATACCGTGGGATCAGTTTAAGGAAATGTTCTTTGAAATGTATTTCCCGGCTAGTTCACAGAACCAGATGGAGGTTCAGTTTCTCGAGCTTAAGCAAGGACCGATGTCAGTGCCAGAATACGCGGCGAGATTCGATGAATTGGCGAGGTTTGCGCCATACCAAGTTAATACGGATGAGAGAAAGGCTAGACGATTTGAGCAAGGGTTGAAGCCTTGGCTTTATAGTAAGGTTTCTATGTTTCAACTCAACACATTTTCGGCAGTGTTGAAGAAAGCAATAATAGCTAAGGGGGGAGTGATGCGCTGAACAAATACAATCAGGAGCAGAAAAAGAAGAGGAATGAGACTGAGAATAAGTTGGGTGGTAGCAGCAGAGGAGGAAACCAGAAGCGAAAATGGAATGATGGTGGTTCTACTGGAAGTCAGCAGAGTAACCAGAGAAAGAAAACTGAAGCTTGTGCAACCTGTGGTAAGAATCATGCAGGTGTGTGCTTGAAAGGGAAGAAAGTCTATTACAACTGTGGACAAGAGGGCCACATTGCTCCGAACTGCACTATCCCAAAGAAGGGTGCCTGTTTCACGTGCGGATCAAAAGACCATCTTGCTCGTGATTGTCCAAGGAAAGTTGCTAGTGGGGGAAATGGAGGCAAAGGAAACAACAGTGGAGGTGTATTAACTATTTCTGGGCCAACTACAGCAAATCGCCTGACTGCTCGCACTTTTAATATGACGGTCCAGGATGCGGTTCAATCCAAGGAGGTGGTGGCAGGTATCCTACCAGTAAATAACTTGAATGCATATGTACTTTTTGATTTGGGTGCAACTTGTTCTTTCATTTCTGATGATTTTGCTGGGAAGCTGGAGTTACCTCGAGAAGAGTTAGACTTTCCCTTAAACATAGAGATTGCCAATAGGGAGGTGGTACCTGTTAGGTATGTGTATAAAAATTGCGAGATAGATATTCATGGTCATATGATGACAGTAGATCTTATTCCGATTAAACTTGGGGAAATTGGCGTTATTCTAGGAATAGATTGCCAAAAGAAGTCTGTAAACCTTAAGACTTCGTCTAAGGTAGTATTTTATGGTAGCAAATTGCCAAGGTAAATGACTTGTCTAACGATTATGCAGGCCAAGAAGTTACTGAAGCAAGGATGTGTAGGGTATTTAGCTCATGTGGTAGATACTCGAAAGACCGGTACAAAATTAGAGGAAATACCAGTGGTGAGGGATTTTGTGGATGTTTTTTCGGATGATTTGCTGGGATTACCTCCAGATAGAGAGATTAAATTCATTATTGATTTAGTGCCCGGGACTGCGCCTATATCAAAAGCTCCGTATCGAATGGCTCCGGTGGAGATGAAGGAGTTGATGGTGCAATTGCAAGAATTACTAGACAAGAAGTACATTCAACCGGGTGTTTCGCCGTGGGGAACGCCGGTATTGTTTGCCAATAAGAAAGATGTTTCGATGCGCCTTTGCATAGATTATCGTGAATTGAATAAGATTACAATCAAGAATAAATACCTGTTACCGAGAATTGACGATCTATTCGATCAATTGAAGGGTGCTACTCATTTTTCAAAGATAGACTTAAGAAGTGG
This sequence comes from Aralia elata, assembly GCA_034770075.1. NCBI lineage: Eukaryota > Viridiplantae > Streptophyta > Magnoliopsida > Apiales > Araliaceae > Aralia > Aralia elata. The sequence continues at coordinate 67,482,588 of CM068387.1, read as the reverse complement.
TTACCATTAGCTGAAAGTGAGAAAGGAGGATGTTCCGAAGACGGCGTTCAGAACTCGTTACGGTCACTATGAGTTTCTGGTCATGTCATTTGGTCTAACGAATGCACCTGCGGCATTCATGGACCTAATGAATAGGGTGTTTAAACCGTTTCTAGATAAGTTCGTGGTGGTGTTTATCGACGATATTTTGGTGTATTCTAAATCACGAGAAGACCATGTGGAGCATCTGAGACTAACTTTGGAGGTATTACGAAAAGAGAAGCTTTATGCAAAGTTTTCAAAATGTGAGTTTTGGTTGGATCGTGTTCAATTTCTTGGACATGTAATTGATAAGGATGGGATTTCGGTTGATCCGGCTAAAGTGGAAACTGTAATAAATTGGGAGCAACCGAAGACACCGTCTGAAGTGAGGAGCTTCTTAGGTTTGGCAGGATATTATCGACGGTTTATACAAGATTTTTCTAGAATCGCTACTCCATTGACAAATTTGACTAGGAAAGCGATTAAGTTTGTTTGGACGGAGAGGTGCGACAAAAGTTTTAAGAGTTAAAGAAGAGGTTAAGTACGACGCCTGTATTATCTTTACCAGATAGTACAGGAAATTTTGTAGTTTATAGTGACGCATAAGGGCCTTGGCTGTGTACTTATGCAGAACAGCAAGGTTATTGCGTACGCCTCACGGCAACTGAAAGATTATGAGAAGGGCTACCCAACGCATGACTTAGAATTGGCAGCGGTGGTGTTTGCTCTAAAGATATGGAGGCACTATCTTTACGGTGAGAAGTGCGAGATTTACACGGATCATAAGAGTCTCAAGTACATTTTTACACAGAGGGACCTTAACATGCGTCAGAGGCGATGGCTAGAGCTGATTAAAGATTACGACTGCTGAATTCTCTATCATCCAGGAAAAGCGAATGTCGTTGCTGATGCATTAAGTAGGAAGGGTCGAGAGAAACTTATGTCGTTGACTGCTCAAGAGGAACTTGTTAAACAAATGGCGAAGTTAGAATTAGAAGTGAAATGTCGACATGAATCAAAGGAGAAGTTGTTTCAGGTTGAGGTTCGTCCGATATTGCTGGACCGAATCAAAGAAACTCAACTTCAAGATGCGGAGTGTGAGAAGATTAAGAAGGAAGTCTCTGAGGGACAAGGTGGAAAGTTCAGTATTGATGTCGAGGGATTACTCAGATTTGAGCATCGAATTTGGGTTCCGTTGGTACAAGATGTTAGAAGAGAGATTTTAGATGAAGCTCACAATACACGTTACTCAGTTCACCCAAGGAGTACAAAAATGTATCAGGATCTTCGACAGCATTATTGGTGGTCAGGAATGAAGCGTGATGTGGCAGAATGTGTTGCCAGATGTTTGACATGTCAGAAAGTGAAAGCCGAACATCAGAGACCCAGTGGTTTGTTGCAGCCGTTAGAAATACCAGAGTGGAAGTGGGAACACATAACGATAGATTTTGTGGTAGGCTTGCCGACTACACAAAAAGGTTTTGTTGTGATTTGGGTAATTGTAGACAGACTAACGAAATTAGCGCATTTCTTACTAATAAAGATTAGATTCAATCAGGACTAGTTGGCAAAATTATACATCAAAGAAATTATTTCGCGACATGGTGTCCGTGTGTCTATTGTGTCTGATCGAGATCCGAGGTTTACGTCAAATTTTTGGAAGCGTCTGCAAGAATGCTTAGGAACTTAGTTGAGAATGAGCAGTGCGTACCATCCTCAAACTAATGGACAGAGCGAAAGAACGATTCAAACCTTAGAAGATATGTTGCGTGCCTGTGTCATGGATTTTAAGGGAAGCTGGGATGATCATTTACCGTTGGTCGAGTTTGCTTACAATAACATTTATCACGCGAGTATTGGCATGCCGCCATACGAAGCATTGTATGGACGGAAATATCGAACTCCACTATGTTAGGACGAGGTTGGTGAAAGACAACTGCTAGGACCAGAATTGGTACAACAAACTGCAGAGATCGTGAAAGTTATAAAAGCGCGATTATTAGCTGCTCAAGACAGACAGAGGAAGTATGCCGATCAACATCGTCAAAATCGCGAATTTGAGGTGGGAAGTTTCGTTTTTTTGAAAGTTTCACCCTGAAAAGGGAAAATTCGTTTTGGCAAGAAGGGTAAGCCTAGTCCAAGATTTATTGGTCCTTTTGAAGTACTGCGGCGTATTGGTGAGGTGGCTTATGAAGTAGCTCTGCCTCCAGAGCTGGTTCATATACATAATGTTTTTCATGTATCTGTTTTAAGACCTTATAAGCCAGACTATAAACATGTAATAGAATATGAACCTATACAATTTGACAAAGACCTAACTTATGAGGAAGTCCCGATCCAGATAATAGACAGGAAGGAACAGGTTCTCAGGAATAAAGTGATACATTCTGTTAAGATAATATGGAGGAACCACAACGCTGAAGAAGCTACGTGGGAACTCAAAGCTGATATGATGAAGAATTATCTTGAGTTATTTGTTTAGTCCTAGTTCTATGATTCTGGGGACAGAATCCTTTTAAGGATGGGAGAAAGGAGCGATCGAATTGATTGTGTTGTGATTCTGGGGACAGAATCCTTGTAAGGAGGGAAGGATGTAACAATCCGGAATTTTATAATAGTCGAATGAATATTTTAATTGATTTTTAATAATTGATGAAATTGTTGTGCATTAATTTAATTAAATGTGGTATAATTAAATTAATGTTTTGATTTGAAGATTTAATTTAATAAGATGATTAAATTAATTAAATTATTAATGTATTGTTAGTAATTACAATGTTGTATAAATTCTAATTTAATTTAATAATTGAATTAGATATTTATTAATTTATTGAATGGAATTATAATTGTAATGGAATTATAATTATTATAGTTAATGTTATTATGAAATTTAATTGAATTAATATTATGGTTTAATTAAGGGTGTGACAATTATTTAACTATATAATATGTAGTTTATTAAAATAAATTTGTTTGGAGGAGTTTGTTTTGCCAAACATGGCCTTATGGCCTTTGGAATTTTAAGCTGAAAAACCCTTTGTTCTCTTAACTGATAATCACGTAAGGATCAATTATATCAGCTCTCTCTATTTCACGTATATTTGTCCTTGGCTTGGTTATTTTGCAAAAATCCAGAGAAGTGAGAAAGGGAGAGAAGTAGAGAGAAAAGTTGAGAGTTTGTGAGAATTGAGAGTGGAATTTTGGAATTGAAGTCAAAGAGAAGAGGAATTGAAGCTTGATAATCATCAAACTAATTTTCTTAATCGTCTACCAAGGTATAATCTTGTTTAATTTTCTGTTTTCAAAACTTTGCTATGTTCTTAAGTTTCTTTGGAGTTTGGAGTTTGAGGATGGAATTGTCAAGAAAGTTGTTTTATATGTGCTATATGATGTATGTATGTGGTTTTCAAAAACTAGAATTCATGAAATATGTTTTAAAATGGAGGATTTCCTATGTTCTTGAGTTTTGGGTACGTATGTATGAAATATATGCTTTTCTGGGTCAAATGTAAGGTTTAATATTTGTAGGAATCTACAAATTGATGGTGATTTATGGTTCAATATTCAAATACGAAGAGATTGCATGTTTAACCATATGATTTCATCAAGTAATGGGTTTGTAGTGGTTGATTTTATAAAAGATGTCAAAAATGAGTTTTTTTAGCAAAAACATGGTTTAGTCCTTTGGGTTTTGTTGTTTCGATGGTTTTAGGTTGCTAGAATTGACATATGGATGCTTAGCAATGTTTTTGTGGGTTTTATGTTGATTGGGTATGAGTAATTCGACGTTTGAAGTTAGCTATGTGGGTTTTAGACAGTGCAACGGCAGGCTGTTCCGTCTCTGTCTGAGTTGCGGCGCAGCTACGCTGGCAACAATGCCAGAAGTGGCGCAGCTGCGCTGCTGGTCTTTCCAGGATGAGCACCTGCGCAGCTGCGCCGGTGTCCAGTCTTGGGAAGGCGCAACTGCGCCGATCCCTGAGCAGAAATAATTTGTTTTGTTTTCAGTTTCAGATCATGTTAAGTTGTTTTAACCTAGTCTAATGATTATGATAACATATAAAGCATGTGATAATGTTGCGAAACAGATTGTAATCAAGTAGTTGATAATTTTAAGTTGGGAAGTTAGTTGATTGTGAAAACACTAATTATGAAATATTGAGATGATGGTTCAATGTGTTGTGGTTTAATAGGACTTATGATTACAGGTTTGTAAAGGGTGATAATAGTCAGGTTATGACTGAGATATTAAGATGAATTTAATGGTAGCTAAGTCTAAAGGGTAAATGATATGTAGCTAATTATTGTTGTGGTTTCAATGGTATGTATAGGGGAGATTTTGACGAACGTGAGTTGTATTTACTTAAACTACGCACGAGGCAAGTTTCTTACTCTTAACCCTTTTACATTAAAAACATTACTAATCTTAAATTTATTTAACGCAAGATCTTATTGATGTTCATCCTTAATTACAATTTGTGATTGGACTTTCCGTCGACTTCATATAAAGGCAGACATTCCTTATACATCATTACTTGAAGCTTGATTAATTAGAACCATTGTTGTAATACTTTGAATATACAATAGTTGTACGTTGTATATCAACACTGGTATTCTACATTCTTAATGTAAACACTTGTTCAATTTGAATCTATGGTAAACCTAACCAGACTTACTTTGGTGCGGTGATGATTATCAAAGCTGAGATGAACAACCCTAAGTTAGGGGAACAAATACGCAGTAGCGTTGAATGGTTGTGCACAATACATTGTACAATGGGCTGATCACCCTGAGTACGAGATGATTAGTCCTGTTATAGTTTATTAAACTGTTAAAGGTTACAGTAAACTTACCTGTTAACCTAGGACAAGGTTCATGGTCTTGTGACCCTCAGTATATCTTGATGTGCTATCTTTGTTCTATCGAGCTTCCAAATGTATCCATTATTGTACCACAGACAAGCTTTGTGATTCAGATAAATTATTGTCGAAAATGCTTATTGTTATCTTGGTGGGCACTTGTTTTGCTCACCCTTGCATTCTAAACCTTTGCAGCTAAAGCTGAGAGGATAGATGAGCCGTCTACTAGCAAAGGAAAAGGAAAGATGAAGAAATGATGATGACGTGTTATTAGATAAAGACTTGTCTACTTTTATTTATATGGTTGTGTAAACAAGACTTATTAGTTATTTATATTTCCGCATATTCAAGATGTATTAAAGGTTTAGCAAACCTGGGTCATATTTTGTGTAGTTATGTGACCCTTTAATGGGAGATATTTTTATTATTCAGTTTGTTTTACTTAAATTCTTTTGTCTATGGGTAGATAGTTGATTATGTTGGATAGTGAGCACCAAATCTGAGAGGTTTGAGGTAACCCGGATTTGGGGGTGTCACAAAAACCATATCCCAGTAAGAATCTCTGAGTCTCCTCTTCGAATTTCGAACACTCATGGTTCGACTTTAACTTTTAGATCTCCAAAATTTGCCACTCGATTTCAGAATTTGATGATTAATAAACCTATTGTGTCTGGAAAACCTGTAGACCTAGTCCTTTTTCATAATATTGGAGTCACTGCTTTGTTTGAAAAAATTAGGTTGTCTGCTATGTTGCTCCCTCCCAGTCTGCCTATCCCATGTTGATTACACAATTTTATGGAAACATGTCTGTTTCATCTGATAGGATTCACTCTTTTATTCAAAACAAATCAATTTCAATAGACTCTGCTTTATTGGGTGTTTTATTTGGTATTCCTTGTTCTGGCCCTTCTCCTTTCACTCTTAAGGGACCACTGGAATTTGAAAATTTGTCTATTCTGCAACAATTGAGGGTTGTCAAAGACTGTTCTACTGCTGAATTTGTTTCATTGCCAACTGTTCTTAAAACAACTCCTCTAAATAGTGTTGTTCATAAGCTTATTCATGCTAATCTAGTACCTAGAACTGGGGGTAGATCAGAAATGACTTATCAGGATTTAATTCTGTTAGCACTTATTTTATCTAAAACCAAGTTTAATTGTGCTTTATTAATGATTCATCACATGGAAAGCTGTATTAAAACAAAATCAAAATGTTTTCCATATGGTGGTTTTTTAACAAAAGTATTTGCTCACTTTGATATTTCATTTAAAAATGAAGAGGTTGTTCAGTTAACAGAAGTTATTGATGAACTTGTTTTTGCAAATTCTAAACTAAAAGTTGGTGCTGATGGTATTCTATCTTGGAACATAGATGAACCAGTTTTTGATCCTACTGTTCCTAATGAATCTAATCCACATTCTTCTATTACTAGTCCTATTTCAAATCCTCCTGTTTTCCAAAATTCTGAACTTCATCCTCTTATTCAAGATATGAATTCAAAGCTAGAGACCATGCTTGCTTTCATGAACACCTTTTCTGTTTTACTCACTTCCTTATCCGAGAGAGTTAACTCTTTGGTGGCTCGTCATGATACTTTAGATGACAAATTGAAGGCTCTTGACAAGAAAATTGAAGCTGAGTTTTATGAAACTGTTCAACATGAAGATTAGTCACTCCTTTTTGATGATGTCAAAGGGGGAGAGTTTTTGGGGTTTAGCTGAATGATTTGTTTGTTTTTGGGATTAGAATGTTTGAATTTGGTTTAGTAAATGTTCTTGGGATTTTCTATTAACTGCTGACATAAGAATTTGGATTAGTGATTAATGGTTTTGGGATATATTATGTGGATTTGATTAAAATATTATTGGAGATATTGCATATCTGTTTGATATTGGCTATTCTATGATTATTGGTGGTTATCTGTTTGGTCAATTTAAAACATGAGTTATGTTATTATTGTCCAAATTGATATGCATAAATTAAGGGGTTGTTATTATTGTCCAAATTGATATGCATAAATTAAGGGAGAGGCATATACTTAGGGGGAGTATGTTGATCATAAATGTTAATATATTGTCATCATCAAAAAAGGGGAGAATGTTGGTTTTTATATTTCGTATTTTTAATGATGACAATATGCATAAGTATATGAGTTATTAAATGGGCTGAAATTGCTTTGTAATGGTGGGTTGAAAATAATGAATACCCAGTTTAATTTATGATGATAAAATTTGTTTATGCTTGTTGGATAGTTAATGGACTACATTGATTATGTTTGGGCTGCTTTGTTATTGGGCTTGTTATAACTGATATGGCTTACAAGTTTTTATAGATTCCTAGCATTAATACTGGAAATTGTTTTCAGTTTATTGGGCCTTAATGGATAGAAGTCCATTTGTTATAATAGATAAGAAGTACTGGTTTTTAAGTAATTTGGCTTATGGATAAAAATCTGGGTACTCTCTATCTTATCAGTGGCGTAAAATGGTATGTGATTCTATTAATGAATCTATTTTGAATTAACCAGCATATATATATGGATTACATGTATTTATGTTTTATCCCTAGAATTGTTGAAAGTTGTTTTGCAGGTTTAAAATGGGAGCATATCAAGAGATTTGTTTAATTTGCCTTAATATTGAAATTGTCGGATCTTTGGTATTTGCCTTGCTGTGAAACCAATTCAAATTCAAATTGGAGTATCTAATAAGGAATCCGGTCTACAATGCTTTAAGGAAACTTGATTTCATTATCTGATCTCTATCCCTAAATATCCTTTTAATTCCTTTAACTCAGCATAACGTGTTTTCTATTCTGGCTTAGAAGATATTAGTTGTTGCTAACATTGCCAATTTTGTTGAGCCTTTCATGCAATCAAATGAAGCTAGCCGTTTGATTGTTTCTCTATAAAAGCTTATTCTGATCGGCATGAAGAGATACAACACAAAAAGCAATTAACATTGTTTGTTGAAGAATCAACCAGAAAGCTTTTGGATTCTTTTCAGCTATTGTTTTTAAATTTGTGCATATTGTTTTTGGCTGGAATAGTGTTGTAATTCTTTTATTCATACATCTTATAATCTGTATACAAGTCTAGTGTGACTTGGGGAGTGTAGTAGGATTAAGTCTGTACAAAGGAAGGGTCGAGGTTTCAGTTGTGAAAGAAGTTGCAGGAGTGCAAAAGGGGGCAGAGGTGTCCAATCCAGATTCGATCCTCTTTATACAGGGAAGTTTTATTTTCTGTAATATGTTTGATTATTATGGTTAATAAAATGAGTCTCCAATACTAATTAGTATTGGACGTGGATGTAGGCCATTAGACTAAAGGTTAAGGGCCGAACCACGTACAAATCTTGCTGTGATTTACTTTCTGCACTATTCGTTCATCTACATCTCTAATCTGCATATTTAGTTTCACGTCTTGCTTGAAGATACATTAAAACTGACAGGGTTACCTGTCCGATTATACTTAAAACAGACAGGATTACCTGTCCGATTATCACCTGCAACAGTAAAATTAAAAATTGACCATTCTAGATCACTTATAGTATTTACACCTATTCACCCCCCTCTAGGTGTGCTTATTTACAAAATTACAAACTTAAGTGGATGATACTGCATTTTCTTTTCTTGATTTTCTTTAACACTACTTCTATAAAAATTTCTCTTCACATTCTCCTTGATCATGTTCCCTATTCAGATGTTGTAGAAAACTGTTTTGTCATGCATAAAAATCAAACGGACTTCATAAGTTCTGTTTTTTTGTTTCTGGTATCAAGGCATGCAATTTTAACCAATGTCTTATATAGTATATACTTTTTGGGCACCTAGAAAGAACATGATCTTTTAAGTTTATTAAAAAAGTTTCTAAGTAAAAGGAAACTTCAAGCGAAGGAAACATATAGCTGTGGTGTATGTGCTGATGATTGTGTATGTTTCACAACCATTTACACCAAAAAGAGCATTGCTTCCCTCTTGAGGCAAAATTTCTAGTAGGAATTTCATCTTTATGAATCATAATCATAGCTTTTGTGTGTGTGTTGTGTTTTATGTTTTTATTTATTTATTTAACCGTTTTACACCCTTTTTAAAAGTTCTATTGAGTACAAATGTGCTACTTTGAAAATTAAATAAATTCACTCTACAATTTAAATTCTAAATTTTTATAAATTAATTAGAATCAAAGTCCAGTGTTACTCTTTTTGCGAAACAGATAGCTATATGTATATATATATGGACGTGCATTATTTGTGATATAAATATGTTTATGATAATGTATGTGACTACTAAGTACGAACAATGAGTTTGTAATTTAAATGTATTCGCAAATGTGATAGTGTGCAAGTATATTTGTTAAATGTTCTGGTTCGATTTTATTACATGTACATATTCAAATTCAACTATTAATATTTAAATTCTTAGGGCCGGTTCGGGAATGACTTATAAGTAAAATATAAATTGACTTAGAAGTTGTTTTAAGTTATGATTTATAAGTAAAAACGTTCGGCTGCTAATGATTTATAAGTCAGAAATTAAGTTAAAACAAGTTATGAAGTTGTTCGGCTGATAATGACTTATAAGTTAAAATTAAATGTAATATTACTAAAAAGACATTATAAAAAGATACATTAATTCAATATCATATCGAAGGTTATTATTGGTAAACAACTTATTTAAACAGCTTATTGGTAAATAACTTATTATTTAAATAGTTTATTGATAAACAACTTATTAGTAAGCAGCTTATTAGTAAATAGTTTATTGGTAACTAACTTATTATTGGTAAACAGCTTATTGGTAAACAACTTATTGGTAAACTGCTTATTGATAATTAGCTTATTTAACCAGCTTATTGGTAAACAACTTATTATTTAAACAGCTTATTAGTAAATAACTTATTATTGGTAATCAACTTATTAATAGTAAACAACTTATTATTTAAATAATTTATTGATAAACATCTTATTATTTAAACAGCTTATTGGTAAACAACTTATTTAAAGAGTTTATTGGTAAACAATTACTTATTTAAAGAACTTATTATTGGTAAACAACTTATTTAAAGAGCTTATTGATAAATAACTTATTATTTAAACAACTTATTATTGATAAACAGTCTATTAATAGTTAACAACTTATCATTTAAACAACTTATTAGTAAACAAATTATTTAAGCTGCTTATTAGTAAACAACTTAGTATTGATAATCAGGTTATTAATAGTAAACAACTTATTATTTAAACAGCTTATTGGTAAATAACTTATTTAAACAACTTATTATTGGTAAACAACTTATTATTGATAAACAACTTATTAATAGTAAATAATTTATTATTTAAACAGTTTATTGGTAAACAACTTATTATTGATAAACAATTTATTATTTAAATAACTTATTGGTACACAACTTATTATTGGTAAACAATTTATTTAAACAGCTTATTGGTAAACAACTTATTATTTAAACAACTTCTTATTGGTAATCAACTTATTAATAGTAAACAATTTATTATTTAAACAACTTATTATTTAAATAGTTTAGTGGTAAACAGCTTATTATTGATAAACAGCTATTATGTTCAGATTACTAAAAAGGAAATTATAAAAAGATATATTGATTCAATATCATATCATAACAATCATCCACAATTGCACTAAATAAAATCCTAAACAAATTCTCTAAACATAAAAAGATAAGTTGATTCAATATTATATCATAAGAATCACCTTTTTCTGTTACGTAAAACACTAAACAAATATGAACCTTCATTAATGTGCTCAAAATGTTCTAAGGGTTTTTCAAATATCAACTAATTTTGATCTACACTTATTAATTTAACTTTTCAAATATAAAAATTTGTAAACGTGTTAATTTTCATATAATTTAGGAATATGAATAGACAACTTTATAATAATATAGGCAAACATGATCAATATTTAATATTTTTATGTTACGCTATTATAATATTAGTGCTTTACAATCTTAAATTAAATAAAATTAAATATTTTCCTATTTTTTACTTCCATATGATTAAATTGTTAAGTGAAAATTAAAACTAATTCGCATTTGAAATGATTTTAAATAATATCAATATAAATCTAATTATCATTATAAATCTAATTTGAAAACTAATTTGCATTATTTAGTGAAAATTAAAACTAATTATCAATATAAATCTTAAAAATATTTTATCATATATATATATATATATAGAGAGAGAGAGAGAGTTCGGATCTTAAGCATACCCTCTTAAATGACATACCAAGCATACCCCCTTTAGCGACGGATCGGGCGACGGTTTGGTCTGTCGCCATAGGTCCGGTCCGTCGCTAAAGCCTTTAGCGACGGGTCCGTCGCTAAAAGTTGTCCGTCGCTAAAGGCTTTAGCGACGAACCGGACCTATGGCGACGGACCAAACCGTCGCCCGGTCCATCGCTAAAGGGGGTATGCTTGGTATGTCATTTAAGAGGGTATGCTTAAGATTCATTATATATATATATAGCTAGCCCATACATAAGTCCATTCAAAGTTTGTCTCATTGAAAACCCATATATTTTTTCATACAAATTTTATTCTACCATAACCATTCTTCTTTACCTTCATCACTTTTTCTCACTCTAAAAATAAACCCAGTGGCCAATACCCCTTCTCTCTCCTCTTTGTCCTTGCTTCTCTCTCATATGGAGGTCCCGTTATCTACCGTCAACTCTTACACCGCTAACCCCATACCAAATTATGCCCTTAATTTCAACCACCCACCATATACTGAAGTACAAAATCTATCCCTCTTTCTCTCCTTATATCTATAATATATATACATTTCTTTCTTTAATAATCACTTATATTTGTGCTTATTTTGATGAGTATTTGGGATTTTATTTTTGATGAGTAGCCATGGTCTGGTCGCCGAGAGAGAGAGAGCCAGAGTAGTCATGGTCTGGTTTTGTGTTTTGTGTTTTGTAGATGAGGAGTATCCAGAGGCCAAAGCCATCAGAAGGAGGCAAAGGTTTTTGTGGGTAAAGTTGTCATTTTAAAAAATAATGGAGGGTAAAGTTGTCATTACATTTGGTCAAAGTTGCTTATATAAAATGATTTATAAGTCATTTTTCAAGAAGTTAAAATTTGTTACTTCTAAAAAATAACTTATAAGTCAAAAAATAAGCAAAGAAAAAAGTCATTCCTGAACACTAAAACATTGAAAAATAACTTATAAATAATAGAAGGATGAAAAAGAACATTTTCTTTTGAGAATTTCCAATTAAAAGCTTCTTCATATTCATTAAAAGGATAGAATTTGAAGCGGTACATATTTATAACAGTGACCATCTACGAAACAAAAAAGCAAAAAGAGACCAATGTAATGGAGGTGAAAAATATGGAGCTTAAGGAGATTGAGGTCAAATTCAATGAAACTTTCATGTCCTTGAGCAATTTGATCATTGAAAAGGACAAGATTCATCGAGCTTACAATCGAGGTATAGTATAAGCTTCGCCAAAGAAAGTATTTAATTTAATTTTGGTTTAATATGATATAGTCTTACTAATTGTTCGAATCCTCTTTTACTTCTAATTGGTGTTTTTCCTCTAATTTTGAGCCTGTTCGGGAATGACTTATAAGTTGGTATAAGTCATTTGTTACTATTCTCAATTTGTTATTATTCTCTTGTTCGGAAATGACTTATTTTTCTACTTATAAGTTGAGTTTTAAGTCAAAAAAAATAAGTATTTGTAACTTATTTTAAAATGACTTATAAGTCATTTTAGTAATCTTGACCAAATGTAATATCTATTTTGCCCCTCTTCTATCTTGCCCTTCTTTTTATTAATGTCCTTTTTAGTAATCTTGCATTTAATTTTAACTTATAAGTCATTATGAGCCGAACACCTTCATAACTTAATTTAACTTAATTTTTGACTTATAAGTCAAATTGATGTCGAACGCTTTTACTTATAAGGCCAACTTAAAATAACTTATAAGTCAACGTATATTTTAACTTATAAGTCATTTTAAAATAAATCATTCCCGAACCAGCCCTTCATCCCCTTGAAAGTGATATCTTGTTGAATGTGTGTTAGAGATGCAAAGTATGCAGCAGAATGCAAGCGATCGTCATCGAAAATTCAAAAGAGAGCTTGGGCATGTTGAGAATGAAACGCAGAAATGGGAGGTTTACAATGATTGCCATAGAAAAAAAAAATTAGTTATTGAGAAGGATATGGTAATGGAAATCCTTTATCTACTCTATGTTAAACTGGACTCTTTTTTTTTCTTTTTTTCTTTTTTTAAGAATGGGGTTTAACAATATATAGTAAATTTCCAACAGATTCATTCCCTAACTGGTAAGGAATTATGTATGTAGCAATTTTGAAGATGTTGCATAGGAATTGTTATTTTCACAAAGAAAATTTGATACTTCTACAAGGCCTTTAATCACCTGAATGTGAGTCTCATTTATGTGAGAAGAGTCTTTTGTAACTATCAAATTTTCTTGTGCAAATATCAATTAGCAACTTTATGTCTTTGCTTCTTCCGTAAAGCCATTGCTTCTGAAGTATGATGTGCCACAAGTTGATAAGTGCATTAGTATTAGTATTCAATATCTTAATCAGTGCTTCTTTCTTAGATGCATAAATAAGCAGTCTACCTGATAATGTGATTAGCAAATAATTTTTAATCTTATTTTGTTTATGATTTATTCTTTTTGAACGAGAGAGCAACTTTGGAGGAGAAGAAGTCAGATGAAACTATTTTTTGGCTGGTTGAAAATCAGAAGGTACTGTACTTAGTTTTCTTTTTGATTTGACATAACTACCAAAAAGACAATTGTGTTTTATGAACTTCCCACCATTTTACAATTATCATTTTTATGTAATTTAAATGGCTAAGGGAAATGGAAAACCTTAACGTCAAAATTATTGAACTAGAAAAGAAACTCAATTTCAAGCACGTAGTGGAGTTGAAATTAGTGCGTAGTGACCTGACTTGTTGCAGTTGTAGTACATGTCTTTAATTTGATCTCGGTTGCTACTACTTTTGTTGTTGTTATTACTGGAGTACCTTATTGGCCTGCTGCATTTGCCTTTTCGCATGAACTTTTTTTAATCTTCTGTGCAGCAGCGCGATGTCTTCATCATCTGAATCTTCGACAACAAGGGCTTTTGAGGTTTCCCTTGACACCTTGAGCATAACTTCTTTTCTTTTCTTTTTGCCTTCTGAGATGGTCTCGTTCCGCTGGTTCAGCTCTAGCTTATATGTAAGGTTACCATAGAGCTTCTGCACTGTTATCTCGTGCAAATTTTTTGATTTTCGAATATCAGTGATTTTGGCATTCCACTTGCTAGAAAGAACCCTCATAAATTTGATGTTAAGGTCCTTTTTTGGGTAGACCTTTTTAAACGCTCTCAGAGGGTTGAGCGGCATATTGAATCTTTCATAGGTAACAGTTTTGTTCTCCCCAGGCAAGTGAGAGAACATTTCATACTGTTGGGTTAACAAGGACTGCTTGTTTTCCCTGACCTCTTCGGTACTCTCATGTATAACCAGCAAGGCTTCCTAGACCTCATTGGTTGTTTTACAGATGATGATGTTCTCATCAAATAGCTCATCTTATAAGGTCATAAATATAATGTTTTTAGCCTTTTTGTCCAGCTGCACCAGCTTCTTCTCGATATATGTCCATTCAACCATTTGCTTAACAGTCACGTTGTTAGGATCATCTGTTGTTGGAGCGAGTTTTGTTCCGCTGATAATTGCATCAAACAAGTCTTCATCGATAACATCCATGTACTCCCGTATACGAACCTTCCAGTTATTAAATTTGTCTTTATTACAAGGGGTAGCTTGTTTCCACCACTAAGCTCAAAACTGATTTTATTTTGTATCATAGATCAACTTAAGTGATTTAAGCTTTGTTCAAGAGAACCTGCTCTGATACCATTTGTAGTTTCCCAGAGACACTTAGAGATTTAGAAAGGGGGTCGAATAAATCTTTTGAAAATTTTCTTTTTAAGGATGTATTACTAGATAATTAATTAAATAGATTAATTTAATTATACACAGTGGAATATTAGTTAAAAAAACCCCTTCACAGATTTAAAGAAGTCTCAGCTTTGAATGTAGTTCTTGTGGAATTAAGTAAAAAACAAGTATAAAATATAAATGCAGAAATTAATGTAAATGCAGGAAAGGTAAATGACACAAGAAAGTTTAAGTAGTTCGGAGTATAAATAACTCATAATCCATTCTTCTACTCGGTGAGTAAGAAATTCACTAAGGATGCAGGGGGTTACTAAGACTAGATCACTAAGATTTTTTTACAACAATGAATCATTAAGATTTCTTCAAGTCACTTAGATTTGACAGTTGTCACTAAAACAGAGGTCACTAAGACCAGTTCACTTATAACTCTTCAAGTCACTTAGACTTAGAATAATGGTCACTGAGACCAGCGAATCACAAGAGATGATTTTATTTTTGAGGTGCTACTAAGTGGCGTTAAGCTCAACTTCTAAAGGACTTAATAATAGAACAAGTTGTTCTTGTTTCATAGAGTAAAGTGTTCTCGAAGTTTAGGCAGCAATTCAACTTGATGTTTGTGATTTGTACTGTTTGATTGAATCTTCATGCCCTTTTATAGACTACCTCGAGAGCTTTTCGTTGGAAAGTTGTCGTTGTGAATTTAATGCTCTGATCCTAAAAGATCTCTCATATTGACTTTCAGGGAGGATGTGTCAGCTTACTTTCGGCTCTGATAGGTCACATCAGGCTACTGCAACACCTACCACGAAATAAAAGATAAATACAATCTTATGCTTGTGGACTGATTAAGGGTACCTGAAAAATAACTCAATGTTTAAAGCTGCAAAAATCAACAACCATGTATAGATGAGAACTTCCATTTTTACTGCTTTCACGTTTCTTTATTTTCCCCATAGCTTTACATGCTAGGCGGTCCAGCCAATCAACTCGTTGAATCTGTCCTCTTTCATTCTTATTCACAAGCTTCTCCAAACGCTCAACCTCCCCTCGCTCCTCCTTAGGGACCTACTAGAGGTTAAAGCATGGTGAACAAGTGTATGGAAAGTACATTTGAAAAGAAGGAAATGGAGTGCAAATAATATAATTATTTGACAGTATTAACCAGAAACCTTTCCAGGAGTAATTGTATGAATAGACCTGTAACGTCCCCAAATTCTGAACAATCCAACTCTCCACATCGGTCGTTAACAATACACCCTCAATCTGACTTTACAACATTATTCAATGATAAACTTAACAAAGTGCGGAATAATTTTAAACTTTTCAGTTTTCTTTCTTTGCTTTCCCTGAATCATAACCTTTAATCATTTACATAATCTAGAATCATATTTGCTTAATGATTCGCTTCATCAGAGTTATAATAAAATAAAACTTACTTCTAGATTTAATACCCTTTATACATCGGATAAAATTAAATTATAAGTCAATACAAATTTTACAACTCAACCTCTGATACATTTAATACCTCATCAAATACATCATCCAGAACCTTAGTCATGGTTCAAAGACATAATTTAAGCTAAAACAATTAATCTTCATGCATAACATCTGAATCATGCCATTTAAGCAGCACATAACGTTACTTTGAATCTTTAACCTGCAAAAGTGGTTATTTGCAAGAATGAGCTCGACAGCTCAGCAAAATCTAACAGTTTGCATGTATCACATAACACATAGATAACATGCTCATTATTTAAATCATAAACATTTGGCTAAACATGTCATACATAATGATCAACACGTAACAAATAGAGATTGAGTTCCATAACTCAATCAACATTCTTTATTCAACGAACGTAGTCATAAATTGACCTTGTTGTTTCATACATGCAACACATAGAATACATCTTGCTTTTACATCATAGGTTTAAAACAGTTAATCATTTAATTCACATAACAAATAGGAACTGAAAGACTTGCCTGGTTCGTAGATTACCAGCTTATATTTATCTGCACTTCATGTATCCTACACGATATATATAATCATGTACATCATTTATTAGCCACGTAACAACACTTAGTATTAATTCTACTTAACATTTCATAATTCTTCATTTTATTACGTTACACTTTAATCGACACTTAACCTTTAGTTAAGTCTTAAACTTTGCTTTACATTAGAATGTTTATAAGTAAATCTTGTATAGGGTAACATATCATGACCAAAAAGAAAAGAATTAAAAACAAGTAAAATTTCCATTTTCTGCAATTCCCGCCGGGGCGAGAAAATTATAACACAAAACTATCGCCGGGGCGAGGAAATTTAGTTCAGTGAGCTCGTCGGGGCGAGAAAATTAGCCTAATGAGCTCGTCGGGGCGAGACTCCTGGATTCCAGATTCTGCAGTTCGCGAACTGCAGAATTTCCAACCCAAAACACGAATTTAAAAGCATCAGACACCAAATCAAGCATACCCAATTATCATGAACTTCTTAAAAACATTACTAAGCATCCATTTATCAATTCTAACAACCTAAAACAACCAAAATAACAAAACCCAAAGGATTTAAATCAACTTTTTCTTAATTTTTCCAAAACACAAATTTTCTATTTCTTAGCAAGTTTTCATGGATTTGATACTACAAAAATCATCTACTGACAACATAAATCGGATTAAATAAACCCAATAACATAAACAACCAATTTCTTTATCAATTCTTCAACAAAACCCCAACTTACAAAAGAAAACTTCAAAAGAGAAGTAATTAAAGTTTGGAGTAATTTTTATACCTTTGATTTCTTCTTTAGACTAAATAGATGATAAGAATGGTTTGCTAAATCTTCTTCCTCTTGATTTTCTCAAATCTCTTCTCAATTTCTCTAGAATTCTCTCAATTTTCTCTCTTCCTCTTCTCTGTGTTTTTGGCTTACAAAGACCACTGGTGAAAAGAACGTGACTTTTTGGTTGGAGGTTTTCAGCAGTTAGAAAGCCAAAGAGTTACAAGGCCATGTTTGGCTAGACTCAATAAAACCAATTTTAGCTTATTTTAATAATCTTCTTATTATATGATATTGTCACACTTTAATTTAATTAGACTTACTTTCTTAATAAGTCTAATTAAACTTTACTAATAAAATTATAACTTCTATTCAATAAATCATTTTAATAAACCATTAATCCCCTAATTTAATTATTCAATTAAATTAGAATATTACCCGCGTAATAAAATACACACACCCTAAAATTATTTATCGTCGATTTAGTATAAACACATTTATATAAATTATTCTACAGTAATTTCCATCAAATGTTTATTCGATAAACATTTTAATCTACGAAATTCACAATCATACTACATTAACATGTTACATTTATATGCAACACATTACTTTCTCATTTTATTAAAATAAATATATATATCTTCATTTAAGTGAATTACTCTCATTATTCATGTAATTTAATTCATAACAATTCCATTGCCCACAAGACATAACAATCAGATTATATTATTTCATAATATAGTTTTCAACTTACTAATATTCAGTAAATATCTTTTTCGTAACCATTTCCTTCACTTCATGTAATGGTTTAATTAACTATTAAAACCTCTTTTCCCAAATACAGGAACATATAATTCTCTTCACATCAAATCACATATTTCACAATATATATATATCGCATATATACACATACTCAAAACTCAAAATGTCACATAATAAGAATTTTATTTGCTAAATTCTTATTTAATAATTCCTGAGAATCCGGGTTGTCACAAGACCCATGCCTCTTTTCCCAGCTAAAGCCTAAGCTTGTGTTTACTTTTTTGAGTTGTTTTTTCATGTTAAAAAGATGAATGGTAGCTCCACCGATTAAACCCTCATTTTTTCCACATGAAACATCCCAAACCTGCAGCAACAGGATCAAAAAGCTCAGCTCAAAGTAAATTAAAGGTACTCTATGACTATAAACTATAACGTGAACAATCACAATGAAGGATAGATGTTTAATAAATCATTACTCAACGAAAACTTTCTCCAACAGTCCACAAGATGCTCAATTTCTTTAGAGATACACATCATTCTTAGAATGTGAATTCAGTAAACACAAATACACACACATGTATGTATAGTTATATAATTCAGTAAAGATATTCTCTCTTTCTTGAGGGAATTCAGTAAGATATTCTTAACTAGAGCCCTTCATGTTTTTTAATTTTTATTTTTATTTTTCTATGCATCCATTACGTTCCACGCATGTGTCATCAATTGCTATAATCCCTTTTACTGATGAATGTGCACTGGACATATCTAGTTGTGCATGTGTGCACAGTTTGCACAACACACAAAAAATTAATAAAAGGAACATAAATTTACTGAAACCCCGACTTACTGTAAGTGCGAGCTGCGAGTTGGCAGTCAAGTCCCGATATTTTGTACTTAATGTAATGAGTTCATTCCAGCAATACGACGGCCCCGGGGATTCTAGCCTGGGATGCAGTCAAATATAGTGCAATAAATTAATACAATTTAAAAATATATTAGAGAATAGATAGGAAAGATAATTAAAAAATTTATATTCTATTGTTTCAAATATCTTTCAATCCTATGAATATGCTCTTTAGCATTATATTAGTTTCACGTGGAACAAAAAGTATATCAATAATAGAACTATACGAAAACAAATGCAGTTTTGGAATGGACAAAGAGATATTAATGAATGGTATACACATATTTGATTTATTTACATTTAGTTGTATTGAATAGTTAAATATAAACAATAAGAGCATGTGGATAAACCTGGTTCTCATAGGAAGCCCAAAAGGAGCATCGTCAATGTACAATGCACACTCAACATACACCTCTGATGAACTTGTCAGAGAGTCAGAGAGTTAAAGCGGAGCATCAACGACCAAGTGGTTTGTTACAGCCCTTGGAGATATCAGAATGGAAGTGGGAGCATATCACAATGGACTTTGTAGTAGGGCTTCCAACTACTCAGAAGGGATATGACACAATATGGGTCATAGTTGATAGATTGACGAAATCAGCGCATTTCTTACCCATCAAAATCCGATTCACTTTGGATCAGCTGGCGAAATTATACGTCAAAGAGATTATCTCAAGGCACGGAGTTCCAGTATCAATAGTATCAGATCGAGACCCACGATTCACATCAAAATTTTGGAGGAGTCTGCAAGCTTGTTTGGGAACACAGTTGAGAATGAGTACAGCCTATCATCCTCAAACCGATGGCCAGAGCGAAAGAACAATTCAAACATTGGAAGATATGCTTCGAGCGTGCGTCATGGATTTTAAAGGTAACTGGGATGATCATTTACCTCTGGTCGAGTTTGCTTACAACAATAGTCATCACGCTAGTATCGGCATGCCGCCCTACGAAGCATTGTACGGAAGGAAATGTAGAACTCCATTATGCTGGGATGAGGTTGGTGAACGACGACTATTGGGACCCGAGGTGGTACAACAAACTGCTGAAATTGTCAAGGTGATAAGAGCCAGACTGGTAGCCGCTCAAGACAGACAGAAGAAGTATGCTGATCAACACCGACAAAATCGCGAATTTGAAGTCGGGAGCTTTGTGTTTCTCAAAGTATCCCCTTGGAAGGGAAAGATCAGATTTGGTAAAAAGGGTAAACTTAGTCCGCGGTTTATTGGACCCTTCGAAGTGCTGAAACGAATAGGCGAGGTGGCTTATGAGGTAGCTATACCTCCTGAGTTAGGCCATATTCACAATGTCTTCCACATATCGGTGCAACGACCATATAAGTCTGATTATAAGCATGTCATAGTGTATGAAACGATACAATTCGAGAAAGATTTATCTTATGAAGAGGTTCCTGTTCAGATAGTGGACAGAAAGGAGCAAGTTCTTAGAAATAAAGTGATACCTTCTGTAAAGGTAATCTGGAGAAACCACAGTGCTGAAGAAGCAACGTGGGAACTCGAAGCGCAAATGATGCAGAATTACCCTCAATTATTTGTTTAATCTTTATATTGCGATTCTGGGGACAGAATCTTTGTAAGAAGGGGAGAATGTAACGGACGATTTAATTGCGTTGTGATTCTGGGGACAGAATCCTTTTAAGGAGGGAAAGATGTAACGAATGCAATTTTTGTGATTGAATAAAAATATTTATTGAGTTATATAAATATTTTTATTAATTTATTGAGTTAAATAAATAATTTATTAAGTTTTTGTGAAGTGGGTATATGTTAAGTTTAATAATGTTAAATGTTATTTGAATGTGATTTGTTATGTTATTCTAATTTAATTTAATAATTAAATTAGATGATGAAAATGTTTATTTGAATAAATGATTTATTTGAATAAGAGAATTTATTTGGTATTATTGTTATTTGTTAAATGAAGTTATTATTTGAGTTGGTAAGGTTTAAGTGAATTTATTTAATAATAAGTTCAATTAAATTAGAAGTGTGACATTTTAAACTATATGTTATATTGGTTTATTAAAATAAATGAGAAAGTGTTTAATTCAGTTTTACCAAACAAGGCCCTATGATCTTTGTTTGGGAATAATGGGTTATTTTATTTGTGTTTTACCAAACAAGGCCTTAAGACCTTTAGTTAAAATAATGGATTAATTTATTTAGTATTTGCCAAACAAGCCTTATGGCTTTTGAAATTTTATAACTGATGGATTAAATTTAGATTATACGTTATTATATTAATTAACAGTTTTTATTTTATTCATCAGTTTTATATTTTATATTTTATACTACGTCAGTTGTAAAAAAAAAAAGAACAGAGAAGGAAGAATATACAGAGAAGAAAAGAGAATTAGAGAGAAGAATTGAGAGTTTGAGAGCTTTGAGAATTGTAAGTGAAAAGGAAAAGAAGTGCTTAACTAAGAATCATATAGCTTGAAGGTATAATTCTTTTAGTTTTGTTCTTCATTATATCCTTATTATTTTACTTCTCTGAATATGATTTTTTATTTCACTGTATATAAATTTATATGCCAAATACATGAATTACTTGGTTATAATTGTTAGTAAGCATGTATTAGAGATTATGTGATGATTATAAACTAGTTTGAAGAATTAATTCATGAAAACATGCTTTAGAATTGAGTTCTTAGTTTTACAGAGCTTTATTTCATGTATGGCATATTTGTATGAAAATTGATGATTCAATTTGGTTATTAATCGGTGAATTAATAATTATTTATGATTATGTGATGAAAAACATGAATAATGCAAGAAGAATGGTTTTAATTGGTTGAAAAATGAATTTACAGAGTTTAATTTCATGAGAATGGTTAAAACTTGAATATTTGGTCTTAACAGTGAATTTTTGGTTTTAAATTGGTTGATTATGTGTTTTATAATGCTTAGATTGAGTAGAAACATGTTGGGTAAATGTTTTGTATCATATATGATGTCTGGGTATGTTTAATTTGTTTACTGGATGGTAGAATTCGAAAAATTTGGCCAAATTTGGCCTAAGTTTTCACTGGTTCGCGACTGTAGGAGATGACTGTTGAGTCTCTCGCCCCGGCGAGAGAAATGAACTGTAAATTCTCGCCCCGGCGAGAGCTCGCCCCGGCGAGAAATTTACAAAGGGAATTCTCGCCCCGGCGAGAATCACTGCTGGAAATTTTTTTTTTTTATTATTTTGTTTTCCTTTCTTGGAAGTTATGATGTATAATTAAATTTATATTAAGTGATTAATGAAATTCCTAGATAATTGAAACTTGTTGATTATGGTTTGCTAAATGAGATGTTATAATAAAAGGATAAAAGCAAGCTTAAAGTGTATATTATTTTGTAACTAATTATGTTACCATTTTTATAATTAAATGTATAGGTTATTTAAGGATCGTGAGATATTTAATTTGTAATCTACGCTTGAGGCAAGTTCCTTATCTCAACTTATTACTTTTACGTTGAGCAAGTTGTTCTTTTCTTTTAACTTGTTAATTTATTCAAAACAAGTTTATTTATATTGAGCAAGCTTATTGACCTTAGCTTATTGATATTCAAGCAAGGTTACTATCATGATTATATACTTAAGTTTTATTCCAATTATTGTTTGTTATTCAAACTTCGAGTATAGTTTCTATTGAACAAACTCTATTGATGAATTAGACTAGCAAACCCTTATTGATTCAGCTAGTCCTTAGTTGATGAGCGAATTCAAAGACTTAGAATGTTTTTTATACTTGTTCCAAGCCAATTTCCTTTTTGGTATGGATTCAGACAATAAACTGAGATGAACAACCCTAATATAGGGGATTACTTACGCGACAGCGTTAAAATGTTTGTGCACAATACATTGTACAAAGGGCTGATCCCCCTGAATACGAGATGTTGGTCCATAGTCTATATGACTGTTAAAGGTTACAGTAGAGATACTTGCTAACTTAGGACATAGTTCGAGGTCTTGTGACCCTCAGATATAATTTCTAAATCTCGAAATCTATTTTTCCTTGAATTGAGCATTCAAACGAGCTTCTAGACTTTGATCATTTATTAACTGAGATTCAGAAAATTATTATTCCTCAGTTGAAGTCCATTTCATTTAAATATTATTGTTATCGTACTTGTGAGCAATTGTTTGCTCACTCTTGCACTAATCATTGCAGCTAAGGCTGAGAAGTCGGACGAGCCGTCCACGAGCAAAGGCAAGGGCAAGATGCATAAATAGCTAATGACCTGCTATCTACTTGATGATTATTTGTAACAAGACTTGTTTTAAATTATGTTTTATTCCGCATTGATGTATTAAGGTTTAGATAACCTGGGACTTGATTGTTTAATAGTTTGGAGATGTAACCCATTTTGGGAAGATGTTTCTTTAAGTTTATTTAATTGTTATTTTATTGGGAAGTTAGTTTTGAATGTATGTTATAGTGAACACCAAATCAGTGGGAATTAAGTACCTGGATTTGGGGGTGTCACAGGTTGGTATCAGAGCTGTAGGTTATGAACCTTTAGGTGGGAAAAACCTTAGGGTAGTAGCCTTTTAGAAGATAGAGAATATAGAGGCGATAAACTCTTATCGAGTTCTAAGGAATGAATTACGGAAATTCATAAAAGACAATAAAATGATTATGTGCTATGTGCTTATTTGATAACAAACTTATGTGCTCGCGAGTATTATCGAGTAGTAATTAAAACTTAAAACTTTGTTGTCAGGATGACTGATAGAGGAGAGCCCAGCCAGACTAGGGAGGAGGATCCCCGAGATATTCACGTGGTTCATGAGCAGCTAGTGCAAAGGGAGCCATCTCCATTGGTTACAGTTACAGGTCACGAGTATGAGCCTGAGACTGATCCTGAGGAGGACCCTGAGGAGGACCCTGAAGAGGTTGAGGAGGAGGAGGAAGACCCTGAGGGGATATCACTATCTACTTTGGGTGTTCAGATGTACGAGTAGGTGTATGATCGCAACATAGAGTTGCAGGATAGAGTGGAGGAGTTAGAGAGGCATCTGGTGGAGCGACAGACTGCTTTGGACCAGAAGAGCAGTGAGATCGAGGAGCTAGACATACGTCTTGGAGATGTGGAGTGGAAGTTGGTTCATGTAGAGAGTGACAAGGAGGAGTTAGAGGAACAGGCTGCAGAACGTCAAACCACTCTAGAGCAGAAGGATGCTGAGATTCAAGACCTTTCATCACGTCTTGCAGAGGCTGAGCAGAGGCTAGCACAGTCTGAGTATCGACGCGGACAGTTGATAGCCAGGAATGAGATTGTACGAGATGAGTTGAAAGAGGAGTCAGCTAAGCGGGCGAGAGCTGAGACAGCTTGGCTGAGGGAGGCTGATCGCGCAGATCGTGTTGAGTGTGAGATGCGGTCAAAGAAAGCCAAGATTGATGAGATGGAGTATATTTTTCATACTACCATGGATAGAGCTCAAGATCGAGCTAATCGTCATCCAGATGTGATGGATCGTAGGATTATGACACGTATTATGGAGCAGGAACGCCAGGAAGCTGTGCGTCGTGGGATGTCATCATAGATTGTGATTAGTTATGTTATTATGAAACCATGAAGTAAATAAATTGTAAATCCCAGTTTCTATAATGGGATAGAATAATGATGTAATCCTAAAACTTTGTGATTTCAGGATAGATGATGTAAATAACTACGATGTTATCTCTATTATGTTTTGAAGCAGTTAATGAATAAAATGTGAAATTTTATCAGTTGTACTGTGTGTTAAGTGTTGTTTATAAATGTTTAAGTTAAGACTTAAATGTTTAAGTAATTGAGCAATAGTCTAATAACGAGAATTCTTAACAGTACGATGCTGCCAAGAAGACAACCCACACGTCAACAGACCCCTGAGGGATCTACCAATAACGAAGAAGCCAACGCCAATCTAATGCAGCAGTTGGTAAATTTGTTAACAGGAGCTTTTGCAAATCAACCACAAGCTCAGGCTACAACCTTTAAAGACTTCAAGGCAGTCGGACCTCCAAAATATCACGGCTCTATGAATCCGATCGAGGCTCAAACTTGGAATATGGAAATGGAGAAGGTGTTTGATGTCGCTAGGGTCAATGAGGACCAGAAGACGGCATTTGTAACCTTCATGCTGAAATCAGAAGCTAGCTACTAGTGGCAAGCAAACAAGACTCGAGGTGGCCAAGGGATTATTCCGTGGGAGCGGTTTAAGGAGATATTTTTCGAAACCTACTTTCCGGCAAGTGCTCAAAATCAAATGGAGGTACAGTTTCTGGAACTGAAGCAAGGTACCATGACGGTACCTGAATATGCTGCAAAGTTTAATGAGCTGGCGCGGTTTGCGCCATATCAGGTTAACACGGATGAGCGGAAGGCTAGGAGATTTGAGCAGGGACTGAAACCCTGGTTATATAGTAGAGTTTCGTTGTTTCAACTGAACTCATTTGCGGCAGTGCTGGAAAAGGCGATTATCGCTGAAGGAGGCAGTGATGCTCTGTCCAAGTATAATCAGGAGCAGAGGAAGAAGAAGAATGATAGTGAAAACAAGGCAAGTGGTAGCCATGGGGGCAGTAGCCAGAAGAGGAAATGGAATGATAGTAACTCTGCGGGAAGTCAGCAGGGTAATCAGAAGAAGAAGATGGAGGTGTGCAACAACTGTGGAAAGAGCCATATGGGTGCTTGTTTGAAAGGTAAGAGGGTGTGCTTCAACTGCGGGCAGGAGGGGCATATCGCGCCGAATTGCCCTAATCCAAAGAAGGGAGCATGTTACATTTGCGGGTCAAAGGATCACTTTGCCCGAGAGTGCCCTAAGAAAGCAACTACAGGTGGAGCCAGTTCAGGAAAGGGGAACAACGGTGGTGGAGGCAATCTGACTATCACAGGACCCGCACAGCCCAACCGACCTACCGCTCGATCATTCAATATGACGGTGCAGGATGCTGTGCAGTCAAAGGATGTAGTGTCAGGTATCATTCCAGTCAATAATGTTAATGTTTATGTATTGTTTGACTCGGGTGCTACTTGCTCATTTATATCCGATGATTTTGCTAAGAAATTAGGGTTACCCCAGGAAGAATTAGATTACCCTATGAACATAGAAATTACGAATAGGGAGGTGATTACTGTTAAGTTTGTCCACAAGAACTGTCAGGTAGATATTAAGGGTCATGTGATGACAGTAAACTTGATCCCAATTTGTCTTGGGGAGTTTGATGTTATTTTGGGAATGGATTGGTTGTTTAACCATGGGGCAGTTATTGACTGTCAAAAGAAGTGTGTAAACCTTATGACTCCGTCGAGGGTTGTATTTTATGGCAGCAAGTCGCCTAGACAAACGAGTTGTCTGACGATGGTGCAAGCCAGAAAGATGTTGAAACAAGGATGTGTAGGATATCTAGCCTACATAGTTGATACCCGAAAGGAGGGTGAAAAACTGGAGGAGATACCAGTAGTTAGGGAGTTTGCGGACGTGTTTCCTGATGATTTGCCAGGATTACCGCCAGATAGGGAAATCGAGTTTGTAATTGATTTAGCACTAGGAACGGCCCCTATATCGAAAGCCCCGTATCGAATGGCTTCGGTAGAAATGAAGGAGTTAATGGTGTAACTGCAAGAGCTGCTAGATAAGAAGTATATTCAACCGAGCGTTTCGCCGTGGGGAGCGCCAGTATTGTTTGTGAAGAAGAAGGATGGGTCAATGCGTCTTTGTATTGATTATAGAGAGTTGAACAAGATCACGATTAAAAACAAGTATCCATTGCTAAAAATCGATGACCTGTTTGACCAACTGAAGGGAGCGAGATATTTTTCAAAGATAGATTTACGAAGTGGGTACCATCAGTTGAAAGTGAGAAAAGAGGACATACCAAAGACGGTATTTCGAACTAGATATGGTCACTATGAGTTTTTGGTTATGTCATTTGGTTTAACAAATGCGCCTGCAGCGTTTATGGATCTAATGAATAGGGTGTTCAAACCATTTCTGGATAAATTTGTGGTGGTATTCATAGACGACATTTTGGTCTACTCCAAAACTCAAGAAGAACACGTGGAACATTTGAGGGTGACATTGGAGGCGTTACGGAAGGAGAAATTGTATGCAAAATTTTCAATGTGTGAATTTTGGTTGGAGCGTGTTCAATTTCTGGGGCATGTGATCGATAAGGATGGGATTTCGGTGGATCCAGCGAAAGTGGAAGCTGTCATGAACTGGGATCAACCGAAGACACCGTCAGAAGTGAAGAGTTTCCTAGGTTTGGCAGGATACTACAGGCGTTTTATTCAAGATTTTTCCAGGATCGCCACTCCGTTGACGAATTTAACAAGGAAATCAGTGAAGTTCGTTTGGACGGAGAAGTGCGAAGAGAGTTTCCAAGAACTAAAGAAGAGGCTAAGTTCGGCACCTGTATTGTCTTTACCAGATGATACAGGAAATTTTGTGGTGTATAGTGACGCATCACATAAAGGACTTGGTTGTGTGTTGATGCAGAATGGTAAGGTTATTGCATATGCATCGCGCCAACTAAAAGACTATGAAAAAGGGTATCCGACCCATGATTTGGAGTTGGCAGCCATGGTGTTTGCCTTAAAAATCTGGAGGCACTATCTCTATGGGGAGAAGTGTGAAATATATACAAACCATAAAAGTCTGAAGTATATTTTCACACAGAAAGATTTGAATATGCGGCAGAGGAGATGGATAGAATTGATCAAATATTATGACTGTGAAATTCTATACCATCCAGGGAAGGCTAATGTGGTTGCCGACGCTTTGAGTAGAAAAGGTCGGGAGAAACTGTTTATGTTAACTGCTCAGGAGAAACTTGTGGCGGAAATGGCTAAGTTGGAATTAGAGGTGAAAAATCTGGCAGAGCCTAATGAAAAATTATTCCAGATGGAAACTCAACCAACTTTGGTGGAAAAAGTGAAAGAAGCGCAACTCCAGGATGAGGAGTGTGTTGAGATACGGAAAAGAGTGCTTGAAGGTGAAGAGCTTAAATATAAAATCGATACCGAAGGGTTGCTGAGATTTGAAGGCAAAATCTGGGTACCGTCGGTATTGACAATCAGAGAGGAGATTTTGAATGAAGCTCACAGTTCAAGATTTTCGGTTCACCCGGGAAGCACAAAGATGTACCAGGATCTTCGACAACATTTTTGGTGGCCAAACATGAAAAGAGAGGTTGCTGAATGTGTTGCGAAATGTCTCACTTGTCAGAGAGTCAGAGAGTTAAAGCGGAGCATCAACGACCAAGTGGTTTGTTACAGCCCTTGGAGATACCAGAATGGAAGTGGGAGCATATCACAATGGACTTTGTAGTAGGGCTTCCAACTACTCAGAAGGGATATGACGCAATATGGGTCATAGTTGATAGATTGTCGAAATCAGCGCATTTCTTACCCATCAAAATCCGATTCACTTTGGATCAGCTGGCGAAATTATACGTCAAAGAGATTATCTCAAGGCACGGAGTTCCAGTATTAATAGTATCAGATCGAGACCCACGATTCACATCAAAATTTCGGAGGAGTCTGCAAGCTTGTTTGGGAACACAGTTGAGAATGAGTACAGCCTATCATCCTCAAATCGATGGCTAGAGCGAAAGAACAATTCAAACGTTGGAAGATATGCTTCGAGCGTGCGTCATGGATTTTAAAGGCAACTGGGATGATCATTTACCTCTGGTCGAGTTTGCTTACAACAATAGTCATCACGCTAGTATCGGCATGCCGCCCTACGAAGCATTGTACGGAAGGAAATGCAGAACTCCATTATGCTGGGATGAGGTTGGTGAACGACGACTATTGGGACCCGAGCTGGTACAACAAACTGCTGAAATTGTCAAGGTGATAAGAGCCAGACTGGTAGCCGCTCAAGACAGACAGAAGAAGTATGCTGATCAACACCGACAAAATCGCGAATTTGAAGTCGGGAGCTTTGTGTTTCTCAAAGTATCCCCTTGGAAGGGAAAGATCAGATTTGGTAAAAAGGGTAAACTCAGTCCGCGGTTTATTGGACCCTTCGAAGTGCTGAAACGAATAGGCGAGGTGGCTTATGAGGTAGCTCTACCTCCTGAGTTAGGCCACATTCACAATGTCTTCCACATATCGGTGCAACGACCGTATAAGTCTGATTATAAGCATGTCATAGTGTATGAACCGATACAATTCGAGAAAGATTTATCTTATGAAGAGGTTCCTGTTCAGATAGTGGACAGAAAGGAATGGTTTTAATTGGTTGAAAAATGAATTTACAGAGTTTAATTTCATGAGAATGGTTAAAACTTGAATATTTGGTTTTAACAGTGAATTTTTGGTTTTAAATTGGTTGATTATGTGTTTTATAATGCTTAGATTGAGTAGAAACATGTTGGGTAAATGTTTTGTATCATATATGATGTCTGGGTATGTTTAATTTGTTTACTGGATGGTAGAATTCGAAAAATTTGGCCAAATTTGGCCTAAGTTTTCACTGGTTCGCGACTGTAGGAGATGACTGTTGAGTCTCTCGCCCCGGCGAGAGAAATGAACTGTAAATTCTCACCCCGGCGAGAGCTCGCCCCGGCGAGAAATTTACAAAGGGAATTCTCGCCCCGGCGAGAATCACAGCTGGAAATTTTTTTTTTTTATTATTTTGTTTTCCTTTCTTGGAAGTTATGATGTATAATTAAATTTATATTAAGTGATTAATGAAATTCCTAGATAATTGAAACTTGTTGATTATGGTTTGCTAAATGAGATGTTATAATAAAAGGATAAAAGCAAGCTTAAAGTGTATATTATTTTGTAACTAATTATGTTACCATTTTTATAATTAAATGTATAGGTTATTTAAGGATCGTGAGATATTTAATTTGTAATCTACGCTTGAGGCAAGTTCCTTATCTCAACTTATTACTTTTACGTTGAGCAAGTTGTTCTTTTCTTTTAACTTGTTAATTTATTCAAAACAAGTTTATTTATATTGAGCAAGCTTATTGACCTTAGCTTATTGATATTCAAGCAAGGTTACTATCATGATTATATACTTAAGTTTTATTCCAATTATTGTTTGTTATTCAAACTTCGAGTATAGTTTCTATTGAACAAACTCTATTGATGAATTAGACTAGCAAACCCTTATTGATTCAGCTAGTCCTTAGTTGATGAGCGAATTCAAAGACTTAGAATGTTTTCTATACTTGTTCCAAGCCAATTTCCTTTTTGGTATGGATTCAAACAATAAACTAAGATGAACAACCCTAATATAGGGGATTACTTACGCGACAGCGTTAAAATGTTTGTGCACAATACATTGTACAAAGGGCTGATCCCCCTGAATACGAGATGTTGGTCCATAGTCTATATGACTGTTAAAGGTTATAGTAGAGATACTTGCTAACTTAGGACATAGTTCGAGGTCTTGTGACCCTCAGATATAATTTCTAAATCTCGAAATCTATTTTTCCTTGAATTGAGCATTCAAACGAGCTTCTAGACTTTGATCATTTATTAACTGAGATTCAGAAAATTATTATTCCTCAGTTGAAGTCCATTTCATTTAAATATTATTGTTATCGTACTTGTGAGCAATTGTTTGCTCACTCTTGCACTAATCATTGCAGCTAAGGCTGAGAAGTCGGATGAGCCGTCCACGAGCAAAGGCAAGGGCAAGATGCATAAATAGCTAATGACCTGCTATCTACTTGATGATTATTTATAACAAGACTTGTTTTAAATTATGTTTTATTCCGCATTGATGTATTAAGGTTTAGATAACCTGGGACTTGATTGTTTAATAGTTTGGATATGTAACCCATTTTGGGAAGATGTTTCTTTAAGTTTATTTAATTGTTATTTTATTGGGAAGTTAGTTTTGAATGTATGTTATAGTGAACACCAAATCAGTGGGAATTAAGTACCTGGATTTGGGGGTGTCACAACATACATAATCGAATTACGAGTGGAACCCTAGTAGTCAAATTCAAAAAAAGAAGAAGTTTAGAGCGAAGAATTTAACCTGAATTGGGCGACTTATCGGCAGCTGGCAACTTCCCCTCTAACCGCTCGATTCGAAAAGTGACAGGAAGATTGATATCGCATGACATGAAGAATCGAAATTCGTTCCCACCCATTTTTTCAAATTGCACAAGCTATCAATTAACTCAATTTAATCATACCTGATGTAACTGTTTCTGTGTGATATAGAGGAGAGAGAATTTAAGTTATTGTGAATCAGACAAATGGATCAAAAGGGCATGAATTTGCAGATGATTGACTGTGGATTGTGGAAGAAGATGGAAATTCGAGATTTTTTATTTTATTTTTTAATGTTTCAAGTTTTAACTTTGACGTAGATTTCTTGCTTTGCTTCTTCCCTTCTCGTTTTCCCAACTTTTTCTTTATATTCTTCATATTTGATTTTTAAATTAACTTGAAAAATCTTAGAATTTAAAATTAATATAGAATATTAATTTATATAAAAATTTTAAATATGAGAATTAGTGGTACGATAAAAATAAATTCGTGTCAATTTGAATTTTAAGATTTTGCATAGTAAATTAAAAAAATTCTTTATTTATTTTTTTGAAAAGGGAAGTATTTCTTAATAATCCTTAATTTTCCTTAAGGTTAGTCAAAATTCATGGATTTCTGCTATGTATTATGATAAATTTAAGCTCAATTATATTCGCGAAATTTATTAATACATAAAATTGACATGAATTATAGAAAGATCCCACTAATTACATATCTCTTCAAAAAAAATTACCATTAATACTCATCAACATAACTGATAATTAAAAAATTAACCTAAACATTCGGAATATATATCATTTTTTAAATTAAAATTAATTCAAACTACTCTTAACATAAGAGATAGTTTTTGAATATGCTTTGTTGATGTTGTTTTATTTTTTATTTTTTATTTTTTTTTGTTGTGATGGATGTTTTTTTCAAAAAAAGAATTTTGATAATCTTTTAAGAAGATTGATGAGTAATAATGCTTCAATTAATAACTCGATACTCATGTTCATCACTCTTTAGGTTCTTTCTTTGTGTCAACTTCAACCGATGCGTTTGAATCCTTAATAACTTTAATAACGCATGAAACTAACCCCCTTCCTTGTTCTCCACAATCTAGCGAACATATGTCAGAATAATCACATTTTAAATAGACATTATCAACTATCCAAATTGAAAGTAATATGCTCTCAAGCCAATCACATTTGATGTGATAAGCATTTATTTTGTAATCTTATTCAATTATTAATAAATAAATTAAAGTCATATTTATCCATGTTAATTGGTTAAATTAATAAATGTGATAAACTCATAATTTTAGAGCAATGCTTTTAGAATCATGATGAGATCATGCTAATGAGATCTAAATTCAAGATAGCTCAAAACTAAAATGTTCTTAATCGTTGGATCACTAATTTGGGATTACTGATTCCGGATAGATTAGTACATACTATGCTTGATCTTTCGAAGATGATGATTGATCTCATAATCATTTGTGTGGAAACACTAAAACAAGTATGTAGGTGCTTATTGGAGAATAAGTTCACTGAACGCGACTCGCTTAAAGAAACCTAATGGAGTTTTATTCACCTGTCAATAAGAGTTCTTAAAGTGATAGTAGTACAAATGGTCCTTGGACTTGAGATCATCATAGTACCTTGTGTATTATGAGTTATACTTTGTCATACTCCTTAATACCTCAGAGTATGTTACAGGGTATGTTTGGGTATAATAAAGTATACATGGAGGTAGGTGATGATCAATAAAGGATCTACTACTTCTGATAAAGGGAGAGAATGTCCTATGCGATTTGATAAATGACAGCTCAGAAATCTCTGGCCAGAGTTAAATGAAAATTAGAAAGGAGTTTCTAATTTACATTAATCAGAGTTGTGCATTCTTAAATCGAAATGCATATAATTAAATAAATAAGATTTGTCAATAAATCCATGTCTTATATTTAATCGGGACGTTGCATGGTAGAAGGATTGAATTGTACGGTAACTACTACTGAATATGCTCTATGTGATTAAACGTTGATTTCATATTATACGGATAATCATGATACATTATCGTAAGGTGTCACTCATGATGTAGAATAAATATTATTTATTTATATATGAATTAAAGGAGTTTAATTCATTATAAATAATATTAGAATGGTTCTAATTTATTTATTCTACTATCGGCATAATATTGAACCTAAAGGGTTACACCGCAAAAGAAAAATATTATTTTAGAAATAATTGGCTTAATGATAATAAATTAAGTATTTAATTTATTAGTAAAATAAATTGAATAGCTTAATATTTATAATTTTGTATTTGGAAAAATATTGAATTATAAATTAATAAGAGAAATCTTATTATTATTATTATTATTTAATTCCAAATTAGATTGGGAATTGAATTAATACATTTATTCCCAAAGAGTTTAGGAGTAAGAATTAGTCCTTCAAATGCAAATGAAATGCAAATTCAAGTGCAAGTGAAATGCAAATGCAAATGAAATGCAATTTCTAAACTAATGTAAGTTACTTGCTTAATGTTGATTAAACAAGAAACATGTGTTAAGTGAGAAATGGAGTATTCATATTAATCTTAATGGTTAGGAGAATATGAATGCTTGCAAGTATCATTTTGATGATAGGAATTGATTTTGAATTATACGTATGGTTCTTGCAATCTTTAGAGTTAGGAAGAAAAGAACATTGGATTAGCCATCCTTGATTTCTAGAAAATCAACATTTATTTCTTCAATAATCTTTTTCTTGGTGGATCACCTTTAGAGTGCTACATACACTTTGTAGCTTGTGTTTGATCCTTGGATTTGGGTATTGGAGAAACATGAAGAAATTAAGGAATTGGTCTTGTAGCGGTTCAAGAAGTTGAATCTACAAAGGTATGATTTCTTGTATTATTTCTTCCTCAATTGATAATTATGCATAAGGTGATTCATGGGAAGTTGCAGAAAATTTTAATTTCATTTTCCGCTGCATTTTACAATTTGATTGTATCTTTGTTCGTGTTTTCGCAAACTTAAAGTGGCATTAGAGCCATCCTTATGCGTATTATCAATTGTTTTGATTCATATATATGTTGATATGTGTTTAGAATAATTTATTTGGGTATTATTGTTAGTATGAAACCTTATTTTTTGGAGAAAAACATCAAAAATGGCGATCTGAGAATTGCAGAACATTGACTGCTGGATGCCTTGAGCTGCTGCTCATGGCCCCCTTGAGCCGCTGCTCATGGCCTTGTTGAGCTGCTGCTCATTTTGAAATTTCTAAGTTAAAAATAAAAATGTTTATTTTGCACTTGGATTTGATTTAAAATAAAGGAGTTTATTTTAATTGGAATTAAATTCTATTTTTTTTCAGAAATTCTAAATTATAAATAAAAGGTTTGTTTTGATTTAGAATTGAATTAAAATAAAGATGTTTATTTTAATTAGATTTGGATTTCATACTTGATAATATTACCCAATAAATGACATCAATATGTATATTGAATGTTATATTATTCATGAGATGAATGTTTGTATATATGTTGATATATATAGGGGATGATTAAGGACTATTGACCAATGTGATTGGATTTAATTTTGATGGATGCTTGAATAAATAGTTTATTCATAAATGGAGTCTGCGTACCTCGCCTATCTAATTTTCTGATGTAATTTCTATCTCTCTCCTATGTACTTTCTCTTGACTGCTGATCAAGGTTTCTGTTTTATTAAATAGAATGTAATAGGATATAGTAAAATTACTCGAGAAATTGGAGCTGAAGAGCAGGAGCATTGAAGACCCATTTGTGATGAAGCCTAGATTGAATGTAATAGTTATGTTCAAATTTATTCTTGCACCCTAGGTTTGACCTTTTGATTTACTCGGTGGCTCGAGTGAATCAAACTAGATTAAGTCCATAATCATCCCATATAGAATATAGTATTCTATGAATGTATGCTAATTATATATTGAATATATTATTATACATGATGATGTATGTTTAATATGACGCGTATTTATATATATTTGCATGCGCGTTTAACAAGATAAGACCATTAATAACAAAAACCCTCTATTTAAAATTATTAAGTTGTATACGTTCAAAGGTATTCTTAAATATCGAACATAGCCTTCTAGCAGGGCCGGTCCTAAGAATTTGGAGGTCCTGTGCGAGAAAAAAATAGGGGCCATCTCGCGCATATAAAAAACTATTTTTTTTATCAACACCAATATAATCAGCACAATTTATATCAAAATTCATCATTAATTAAAATAATAAATGTCAACGACGAGTAATAAAATTATCAATTAGAAATAAAATATAGCTAAAACTTCAATAAATTATCAATTAAAAAGAAAAGGTAGCTAAAGCTTAAATGGACAATAAACTTCACACAATTGCTAGTATCATTCACAAAAACTCCATATCTGTGAACGGTCCCATACTTCACTGTCAATTGAAATTGGTTCTTCTTGCATTTTTTTGCTACAAAATCATCAATCAAACTTTCATAATCAATTTTCTCTAGTAGTTCATGTTCAATTGAAATCAAAGTTAATCCATTTAATCTTTCTTGCGACATGATTGATCGCAAGTAAGATTTCAACAACTTCAATTTCGAGAAGCTTCTTTCTGCAGATGCAACCGTAACAGGTATAGTCAACAAAATTCTGTATGCAATGCTTGCATTCGAAAAACAAGTAAAACTTCTCAAAAAATTTAATATATCCCCAGCTGTCAATTTTCCTTTTGGTAACATCTCTCGAACAACTTTCAGCTATACAAATAATTCATTCCCATCAACATCAGATTCGTCGCCATGCCTTAGAGAGGTATCAAGATGTTCATAACAAGTTCTCAAATGATTATCATCCAATGAATTAACTTGTCAGAAGTAAACAAAAACCCAAAAATGTTCTCATAAGTTTGATATTATTCAAACCTCCTCTTCAGTGAACCAATAGCTTGATCTATTATAAATAAGAAATAATCAATTCTAAAAGATTCCTCGGCTAGTTGAGGAGCTGGTTGTGATGTCTCACCAACATTCTCATCGAAATGCCTTTTCTTATGAATTTAACGTCTTTCAGGAAACACTGAATCAATCTCCATTTCACTAGCAATTTCTTTAGCAGTAATCATGGCCTCAATAAACCCAGTTTCTCTGTATTTTTCAAAAAAAGCAATCAACCCTTTTACTTCATTTATAGCAACATCAATAAGCATATCTGTAGATTGTAGGTCTTTGCTAACACTGTTAACATCAAGCAATATGTCATACCAAATAACCATGGCCAATAAAAATTCAAAATTGCCAAGCTCATATGTTGCTAAAGAATTAGCTTCACTTCTTACCTTCGAGTCATTGTCACTTTCTGCTAATTGAAGCAAAGCTTCTCTTATGTCTCCAGCTTGGAATCTTATAGGTTTAACACTTTCTATGCGACTTTCCCAACGTGTGGCTGATAATGATTTGACTGTCAACCCTGTTACATTGTCTTTCAATATCTGCCATCGCTTTGTAGAATTAGCAAACAACGTATAAATACGTTGTAACACTCCAAAAAAATCTTTTGCTTTACCACAAGAAATTGCCATATCACAAAGTGTTAAGTTAAGGCTATGACAGCCACATTGAGTGTATAATGCTCTTGGATTTATATCTAAAAGTCTTTTTTGTACCCCTATGTTTCTTCTTCTCATATTTGACCCATTATCATATTCTTGTCTTCTCACATTATCAATATCAAGGTCAAGAGTTTTCAATACAGTTCGTAACTCTTCAAAAAGTCCTCCCCCTGATGTATCCTTCACATTCAAAAATTCTATAAAGTACTCATGTACTTTTATTGGACTGCCAGACACATCCACACATCGTAGTATCAAAGACATTTGTTCTTGGTGACTAACATCAGGAGTACAATCAAGTATCACAGAAAAATATTTAGCTTCTTTAATTTTGTTAATGATGGTACTTTTAATTTCAGAAGCTAACATACGTATCAACTCATTTTGAATTTTATGGCTGAGATAATAATGATGAACCTCACTTTGTAGAACACATCTAACATGCTCCTCCATCACTGATTCACCCTCTGCCATCATTTCAATCAGGCCCAAAAAGTTCCCATTATTCTCTTCATACAACCTCTCGTTCGTTCCACGAAATGCAAGGTTATGCTTAGCAAGATATTTCACAATAGAAATTATTCTTTTTCTGCTGACTTAGACATAAACTTTTGAAGTGCTACAATCCGACTAGTTAGACGTTGTACATCCTTAAAAGTTTTAGGCGAATGTTGTGTTATCGAACAATCTAAAAACAATCCTCCAAATCATCTAAATGGTCCCGAACAGACATGCTTTTAATAATCATATCATCAACATAAATCTCCATGCTTTGGCCTAACTGCCTTCTGAAAAACATTATTCATCATCCTCTGATAAGTAGCCCCGACGTTGAGCAATCCAAATGTCATCTTCTTGTATGCATAGATGGTCCGATGGGTGATGAAATTCGTCTTCAGGATATCCTCCTTGAACATTGAAATCTGATTGTATCCCGAAAAAACGTCCAAAAAACTGAGCAAAGTGAACCCCGAAGTAGCATCTATCAGCTAATCAATATGTGGAAGGGGATAAAAATCATTCAGACATACCTTATTCAGATCAGTATAATCTATGCACATCCTCTACTTCCCATTCTGCTTCCTGACCATGACCACATTAGCCAACAACTATGGATAATTGATCTCAAAAATAAAGTCGACTGCCAATAACTTAGCCACTTCATCGTCAATGATCTTTTGTCACTCCGGGGCAAATATCCTTCTCTTCTGCCGAACAGGTTTTCGAGCAGGATTCACACATAGCTTATGAACAACCACTGATTTATCAATCCCTGGCATGTCGCTGGGCACCCAAGCAAAAATATCGGCATACATTCGTAGCAATTGCACCAAACTTGTTCGAAGGGGTTCTTGCAACCCCGACTCGATCCTTATCGTCTTCTCTTAATATCTTAAAATAAGCTCTACGTCTTCAGTCTCCTCGATTCGAAGGGCAAGGGGTTTAGTAGCTCCCTCTATAAATGGCTCCATCTCAATGACCATTGTCTGTTTCTGTTTGCTGACCCCGACCCCTGCTGAAATCAAAGTATTTCGATAACATCGTCGGGCAATATCCAAATCTCCCTTGACTTCGCCAACCCCATTTGGTGTAGGAAACTTTAGGTTGAAGTGGGGGATAGGAATAAAACTTAACTAATCTGACAACATAAAGTATAAATGAATTTCTTAGAAGAATAGGGGTAGACTGTCAAAAGGTCCTCAAAATCACATATAAGATAATTTCTTGTTTTAATTAGAGATAAGCCCTGGCCCATGGAAATAGATAATCTTCAGATTTTTGGAACTACAGAGTTTTTATTGAAACAAAAGCTCAAAGCAAGCACTTTTTCCAGAATGAAACTTGACCAAAACTAACCAAGGGTTCACGTAAAAACAAAAAGGTCTGAATCAGTCTACTGTGTTTTTTTGGTTTAGGAGGATCAGGATATCCCTTTTCTTTTATTTTATTAGCAGAATCTTCAATTTATTTTGGTCAAAAATCTCTGGCCTATTTACATCACACTACAGGATACAATGAAAGTATGAAACAATGTCCTTCACTTACTACTTACAGACTTATAGTATATATAAGTCCCAATTTCTACCACTTACAATTACACTCGGAACAAGCAAAATTAATTCAATTCATTATTCATCAGTCATCACCAAAGCCAAAGGTCCCAAAAAAATTAATAAAATCCCAAAACTTATTTTTGGGTAAAATAAATCAAACATGATAGATATTAAATCATTGATACACTCATACACATACACTGATACACAAACACACACCTGAAAATTAATTTGCGTTTAAATCGCTGACTAATTATTTGTAATGCTTCAATTGAATTAGGAATTAGGATTTAGGGATTTCACTTTTTGGTTGTGTTGCGGTAACTGGTAAGGCAGAGCTGCAGAGATTAAAGAGGAGTAGACTCAGTAGAGACCAAAGAGAAGGAGTGAAATGAGCGATTGAAGAAGAATAAGAGTAGAGTTGTAGTCTTGTAGATCGAGACCGAGGAGGAAAAGAAGTTAATTTCTGATTCTGACTTAACCAAAAAAGGGTTTTTCTTTCCTGTTTCAAAAAGAAATAAACGCAAAAAAATGCAAACAACGGGAGTCGAACTCGTTACAAGTAGTTTGGACTTTAAAAGTCTTAACCAACGCCTCCAAGGTAAGTTTTGTGTATAAAAGCCACATTTTCAATATTTATATAAAATATACATATACAAAAAAAAATTTGGGGCCCTCCGAAATTGGGGGCCCTGTGCGGTCGCCCCTTCTGCACCTCTTCAAAGTCGGTCCACCCTTCTAGCATGATAAAGCAATAGAGTATTAAATATTTAATATTATTTGTTGTGCACACACGCCTCATATTAAAATTTTAAGATATTGGCTTTATTCCTTTTTAATCATATAGTTTTATGATCATTTGAATCAGGTGTCCCCTGACCTCTTTTTCTTTCCTATTAAGATTCTTCTTTGAATCTTTGCATATTATCTCAATGCATGCTTTATGAATTTCTAAATTCTTTTTAATAATGTTTAACCCTTATTCGGGTTTATGCTTATCACATTCTTCTTTTCATCAACCTTATTCACGGTTATAGCCTAGGATACTCTTTCCTAAGGTTTATAACCCTTAGCTCTGATACCAAGTGTAACGCCCCCAAAATCGGGATCAACTTAATCTAAAATTTGAACTAATCTTAATCCCGACCTTGTGCGTTAAATACTATCTTAATTCAGCTTTACATCATACAAAGATGAAATAATAGTTGAAAATGCGGATAATTAAAAACTTTTTATATTTTTCTTTCTATTCTCTGAATCGCAACCTTTACGATTATATATCGAAGTAGATATGAATATATATAACTCAATTCTACATTCATATTCTTTATTATATAGTATTATCACTATATTGATTTGCTCATTCTAATGCATTCAAAACAAATATTCTTTATTTATTGAATATTTTAAGGTTTACATACCTATCAATACACATGTCAAGAACCATTATCGTGATTCAATACAATTTTTTATTAAAATAATGAAAATGTATTCCTTTGCACGTCTTCTAATTCATATCATCAGATGGCGAATAATATCGCATTGTATCATTGACCTGCAAAAAAATTATTTTTGCAAGATTGAGCTCGACAGCTCAGCAAATTCAACAGTTTTCATGCTTCACGTAACATAGAATTTCATGCTCAGTTCATACATCATAAACATTCTATTATGCGTATCATACATGCTGCTTTTCACATATCATATAAAGATTGAGTTCCATAACTCAATCAACTTAGTCATAAATTAACTTTCACAATTTATAGCACATCATAGGTAATTCAACATACTCATTTCAGTACAAATTATAATCAATTAATATCCAGTTCATATAGCACATAAGAACTGAAAGACTTGCCTCAGTTTGAGTTTATCACTAAATGTTCAACGAACATCCATGGTATAGTTCTTCTTGTCATTTAACACAATCTCAATGTCATCCTGCATCGTATAACCTAAATATATACAATTAGGTTATTATACGTTCATTAGCTGGTCAATACACGATTCATAACATCCCAACATCTCACGAGTCCATCAAACCATCTAAAGTCTTTAGAATATTATTCTAGACTTTTCAACCAATTTTCACATTTTTCGGATTATTCGAGAATTTTCTAGGATTATTTCCATTTATAAAACTATCATTTAATAGTTTCAAAATAAAAATAATAACTCCACATAATTTTACATCCTCAAAATACCATCAATATTAATCTTATATTATTATAAGATTTTCCACCAAGTTTCATAATTTTTCACCATTCATAGAATTTTCTATGAATTTCTACTAATTTTTAAACTAACTTTAAATAGCTTAAAAATTAAATAAATACTTCTTCTCTTCAATAATTTTTCAAAACTTTCCAGAAATTCTGAAATAATATTATAGAATTTTTCACCAAGTTTCAAAATTTTCAACTAGTCATAATTTTTTTTTATGAATTTCCATCATTTTTAAACTAACTTTAAATAGCTTAAAAATATAATAATTACTTATGCTATTTAATAATTTGTCTAAAAATTACAGAAATTATAATATGATATTATAAGGTTTTGGTAAAAATATTTCAGCTCAAAACATATTTTTGATAATTTAATTATTATTATCAATGTGCTGAAACGTTAAAGATTCATAATAATTAGCCCTTTTATCAGAAAATTACGAATCTTATATCCGTTTCACACGAAATTTAATTCTATACAACTTTGTAGTTCAAAGTTTTGCCAAATTCTGGCCGAAAATAGCCCAAACGGGCTCTGCCGGAAAGTTCGCCGGCGGCGACTTTCTGGTTATCTTCTCCGGCGACCCACAAATTTTTTCGACAAGTTTTTCATTACTTTTCTGTCCAGAAATCATTTGTACATTCTAAGGAATCCATGCATATAATTAGTTTCAAAATCCATTGGAGATTTCGTGTGGAAACAAGCATCCGAAAATATTTTCCGGCAAAGCTTTCTTTCCTTCGTTCTCCATATCTTCTCCACCATATTATCTTTAGTTTATCTTTTCAGCTTCCTGGGAACTCGTTCTACAAACCCATGTATGTTTTATAGCATATAATCTAGTAAATAATAAACGCACCAAGCTCTATCTCTCATCACCATAGTTGTCGCCCATGTCCAACACCTCTATCATAAAAGGTTTCATCATTTTCTATTCATAAACTCATTTAATCATCTTAATACTGAAAAACATGAGATTAAACGGTAGGTCTCTTACCTTTTTCTTTGATTTCTTCTCTTCCCGCCGAGGTCCTTATCTCTCTCCCTCTCTCTCTCTTGTGGCTGCCGACTTGGTTGGTGGGGATGGGTATGTGCTTTGCCCTTTTTTTTTTCTCTTTCAAGTTTATGGCTTCTCTCTTTTTCCTTCTTTCAGTATACATAG
The DNA here is from genome assembly GCA_034770075.1 of Aralia elata. Classification (NCBI taxonomy): domain Eukaryota; kingdom Viridiplantae; phylum Streptophyta; class Magnoliopsida; order Apiales; family Araliaceae; genus Aralia; species Aralia elata. The sequence continues at coordinate 67,440,199 of CM068387.1, read as the reverse complement.
GGGATATATATATATATAGGGAAATATGGCCATACACAGCTGTGTATTTTTCTAGTTTGCACAGTCTGCCAAAACTACGTCGTTTTGGCAGATTTATTTTTAAAAAAAATAAAACATGTTGTCTGCTCCCAAATCAGGGATACCGATAGTTCCAAATCAGAAATCGAAGCTCCCTCACTTTCCCATCCCTTCTCAAGATTCGCCACTACTACCTATCAACGCGTTTGTGTTCTTGTTGTTGCCATTGTCAGCCATCCACGTCGCCCACTTCCGCTGCTAGCTGTAAGTTTTATGTTTTTTTTTGTTCTCTCTATGGTAGTGTTAATGTAATATACATATATGATCGTGAATGTTTGAATGTATGAATTTGGGAGTGTAAATTAGTTCATTTATATGTTATTTGGGAGTGTATGTATTCAATTAAATGCATAATTGATTAATTGTGAGAATGAGATGTTAGGCTTTGTTTAATGGAGAAATTGGGGAAAATGGGGAAATTAAATCCTTCATTTCTCATCCCAAATAAAATCACTTCTATACTTAAAAAACAACCAACAAAAACCAATTTGTGTTGTTTCTATGAGAATTGTACTCCCAGTAGAATTATTGATCTGTTTTCAATTGTATCAATGTTTCTGTCATGTTTTCTCCTGAATATAGTAAAGCCATAATGTAAATGGGGTTTTTCCTTTGTTATTTCATGTGCTTATCTGTTTATTTTTGTATGGTTTTTTTATATTTTCTTGTCTCAAAGTGCGTGTGTGGTTATAATGGGAAGTGGGAAGTGAATTAAGTGTGATCATGTTTTGAAGAAATTTTCAGAAACAAAGTAAAATTGATGGGCAGAGCAAGGCATTGGCTTTGAGGTTCACCTACATAATACAAATTTGTTTTTTGTTTTAGAATCAAACTATACACATTATGTATCAGTATCCATATATTATACCTACCTTGTTCATATTTCTTTATTTCCAGATCGATTGCAAACCAGATTGATTCACAGAAAAATTATGTCTTTTTAGCAGCCATCTCCTATTGATTCTTCTTAAGCGGATAATGCTATGTCACGACAATATAAGATGACCATACCATTACAACACTCAGAGTTAGTGTTAAACCTTCATGACACAGAGTAAAAATTTTGGCCAATATTTTGAATTTTGAATTATATTATCAATGGAATTATATGTTCTTTTTTTTTGTTCCAATGTTAATATAGAGGATGACAATACAGAAACTGCGATAGAAGTTTCATATGTTGGATTATCGTTTCCTAGTCAGGATGACGCATACGCAATGTATAATACATATGCAAGGCATAAAGGATTTGGACTCCGTTTGTCGAATCTTGACAGATCTAAAACTTCGGAGGAGTCAATAGGTCGATTAATTATTTGTCATAAGGGTGGAATTGCAAAAGATAAAGATCAGACACTTGAAGAGAAACCGAAGAAACGACGAAGACAAGTAAGATCTGATTGTCGTGCAAGGATGTGGATCCATTTAAACCAAAAAAAGAAGACATGGCGTGTTACTAATTTTTGTGATGAACATAATCACAAGCTTACTAGCCCTTCATCAGCTTGGAAACATCGCTCTCATCAGACATTTCATCGTAGTAAAACTATAAAAACTTTGATGGAGAAGATGTCTGAAAATGGATTGCGCCCATCAACAATTGCAAAGGTGGTTAATGCTCATGGGAATGGTGAGGATGAGATGATAACAACACAACAATGTGTAGATCATTTGCGCGTACAGAGAAAGAATATGGTTGGTCGTGAATGCATTTCAATAGTTCATCATTTTCTAGCAAAAAGAGTTAGTGACCCGTCATTTTTCTTTGCCATAGATTTGAAGAAGGATCACAGTCTTAAAAGTGTTCTTTGGGCTGATGGGAGGTCGATATCATCATATCTACAATTCAGTGATGTAGTCTCTTTTGATGTTACATATCGAACAAATAAATTTTCATTACCATTTGCCCCATTCACTGGAGTTAATCACCACAGACAATCTATTTTGTTTGGTTATGCTTTACTTGCAAATGAGAAAGAGAAATCTTTTACATGGTTGTTTCAAGAGTGGAAGAAATGCATGTGTGGAAAAGATCCTAGGGTAATTATAACAGATCAAGATCATGCTATTTGCAATGCTATAAAGAAAGTCTTTCCTAATACTCGACACCGATTCTGTTCATGGCACATTGAGAAGCATATCACATAGAGACTTCATCTCCTCCGTTCTAGCAATCAAGCATTGTGTGATGAGTATAAAGCATGGTTTTATAGTGAAACGATATTAGAATCAGAGAGTCGGTGGGAACTTTTGAAGAAGAAGTATGATTTGAATAAGAATACTTGGTTGATGAACTTGTATGAAATGCGACATCAATGGGTTCCTGCGTACTTCAGAGATATTTTTACAGCTGGAATGACATTTGCCCAACGTAGTGAGAGTATTAATTCATTTTTTGATGGATTTGTTCATGTGTTAACTCCATTAAATGAGTTTATGACGCAATATGAAAATGCTCTTGTATCTCGTCGACAAGCAGAGAAGGAAGAAGATTTCAAGACAAAAAATTCTCAGCCGATATACGAGACTGAGTTGGAGATTGAGAAACAGGCCGGACAAATCTACACTAAGAAAATGTTTGGCATATTTCACAGTGAATTTAAGGCTAGTTATTCCTATTGGAAGGAGAAGGTGAGGAAAGATGGAGACATAATTGAATACAAAGTTGGAAAGAGCACGAGTCCTAAAGCTAATTGGAGAACTGTTTTGTATGATGGTGGACAGACTCTTAATTGTTCTTGTGCAAAGTTCGAGATGGAAGGAATGATATGCAAGCATATCATTTGTGTTATGAGATTCAAAAAATTTGTTTCCATTCCAGAAAGATATATATTGAAAAGATGGACTATGGATGCTAAGTATCGACCTGATATTGTTGGTTGTTCATCAAGCGAGGTTGATGTAACTCCTATGATGGTGTTTTCCCTCAAATCAAAAATGTCCAAAGTGTTACAAGATGCTACTTCATCCCTGGCAATTTTTAATGAAGTTGAATATTTCCTAGATGACATGATAAAAAGGACAAAGGATAAAAAATTGCAAGATGTGGTTAGTCAGATAGATTCAACTCAAATATCTAGTCCAATTGTGTCCTTTGTTGACATTCCAGAAATAACAGTGCGTGATCCCAGTGGACCCGTGAGTACTAAAGGTAGACCAAGGGGAGCCTCGAGATTTCAATCGGGTAGAGAGGTAGCTCAAGAAGTAAAGGGTAAACAAACCCGTTATTATGGAGAGTGTGGAGAAGCCAACCATTATAGGACTACTTGTCCAAAACTAGGTACAAACACGTCAATTTGTTATATTTTTTATTTATTTTTATTATAAATATTTATTTTCTATTTATAGATTAGATATAGTGGCAATATAAATTAGATATATACTTTTATCTTTACATTATAAATTGACATGAAACTGCATAACATAATTTTAAAGTTGTTTGAAATTAGTTTGTCATTAACTGTTAGATTCGGCTTTGTTACTATGTTATTAATGCTTGGAAAGTCAAAAGAAACAACTTGAATGTGATTAGATTACTCTGTTGTAACAATCTGATTTTTATGAATTTCCATAAAAAATGCAGCTAAAGCTTCTGACCTGTAAAATCTCAAACACGGAGAAGCAATTCAACATATGGTAGCACATAGCAGTTTCTTGGATACAGTTTATAGTACATGACTAGATCAATCACCTAAAGGATTTTCAGCAGGTGTTGTATATAGTTTGGATAATAATTAATTAATGATCAATAGTTACTAATTACTATGTAACTTTCTCAAAATTTTGTAGGTGTTAAAAAGTTATGAGTTTTTTAGTAATCATGATCATGAATTCTGAAAGGTTGATCAACCATATGTGGGAAACTATACATAAGCACGAAGACTACATTTTCACTTATTTTATTTTCTTCGTATTTTTTATTCTATTGTTTGTTATTATCGGAAGAGAGAGTCCCATGTTACCTACAAGAAAGCACATAATTCGCCATTCAGACCTTCAAAAGTATTGATGCACCAAAATAAAAGAAGTTTGCTTATATACTTTCATTTATTTTTTTAATTAAGTTTGTGCAACAACATAGACTATTTGAAGTTTGAGCAATAAACGCCCATTAGTTTACACACGAAAACCAACAGAATGCATCACAACTGTTTTCTCTTGATAATAATATATCAGAAATCATTACACCTTTCTTTTAGCAGAACAAATAAAAGAAACTTGCAAATACAAAGCTAAAACGATACAACAAAAATGTCTATACCGCGAACCCAAGAAAGTGGCTTATTATACAAAGATCCTTCAAAAGGAAGTTTCCCAGTTGCACCTAAGATTCATCCAACAAATAGAGAAACCAAAAGCCCCTGCCAGTCACGCTTCCTTGTAAACTTCTCTCCGAACCCAAATTGTACTTGATAGAGGCTACCACTCTCAGGTATTCAATAATCAATATATAGTTGCACCAACAGACTTCGAAGAATATACCCAGGTAAGGTAATATATTTCATATGGTATAGAAGTGGAAAATTAACAAAGGTAAAAACAGAGATTCTAAGGTTATATTCATAGAAGTTCCTTATCATAACACTCGTGTTTGTTTCTGGCCAGGTATTATGCCTATTGTGATTGTAATTTAATAATTCAATAAAAAATACAACCACACATAAAATTAGACAATACCCATTCAACCCCAGTTCTGACTTTGTTGGTCAACAAATTTCTCTTACTGTACAGTACACTAGTTAACAAACCATTAAAAAATATTTAAACTCGACCATCTTTTGCTTTGGACATGATGGAGAGCCGAGTCGGGCACGGCTGAAAATCAGCTATACGCTTCTGTTGGTGGGACAATGGTCGAAGCAAAGCCGCCAACTAATTTGTCATCGCCGATCTCCGTGCATCCAACCTGTGGGAGTGATACGACACCGTCTGATGTTGTTGATACCGCCGCTGATTACCTGCCACACCCTTATGCAAACTACACTGGAATGAGGATGAATTTCTGATGAGGAAGGAGACAAGCCCTGATTTGGGAGGAGAAGCCATATTCAGATAGAGGAGCTTCGATTTCTGATTTGGAACTATCGGCATCCCTGATTTGTGAGCAGACAACGTGTTTTATTTTTTTAAAAAACAAATCTGCCAAAATGACGTAGTTTTGGCAGACTGTGCAAACTAAAAAATACACAGTTGTGTATGGCCATATTTCCCATATATATATATATATATATATATATATATATATATATATATCCTTAGCCAAGTCCTCAAGGCTTCCTGACCCTACCCTTCGAAATAATAACATATACTTAATCCTTATCACCCTTTTTAAAGTTGCCGACTTAGCCTTGAATAAAATCTTTCCTTGATGCTTATCATATATTAATCGACTTAGCCTTTTTAGTTGCAGCCCACAATCATCTTAATCCCTTCCCAGCTTATGTTTCTTATTTCCCAGCACATGGTTTATTTGCTTGGAGGTTACTCACCTACACCTTCCCAAAATCAAAGTTACATGTTACATCTAATACATATATTATATATAATATGTATTATATTACTTACAATATATATTACATATATTATAAAAATAAAATTTATAATAATGCAATAATTTCCACTTTATTAAAATAATTTGATATCCTAAATTATTTTAATTCACTTATTACAAACTCTTCCGTACTTATCGCGTAATAAATTTTGTATATTATATATACATAATATACATTAATATTACACCAAAAATCTTTTCCATAAAAATGGAAGCTATACATTAAATAAAAATAACTATCTAATGAAATAATTTCTCTATACTATAATAATTTAATTCCACAAATTATTTTATTTCTCTTTATTCAATGTAACACACCAATTAAAATAGTTAATATTCAATTAAATATTTTAATTTAATTATCTTCTACTTCCCATAAAATGTCTTCAACATTTTATTCCTATTCATTAAATATATTACTTTAATATATTAACCATAATTTAAATATTACCTTAATTCACCAATTTAATTAAGTGAATTAGTTAACTTGCTCAAGAAATTTAATTCATAGTGAATTCATTATAAGATTTTATAATCAAATTATATTATTCATAATATAATTTAAATTTAATCTCCATTTATAAATTATTTCTAATAATTTATTTACATCATACTTCTATTAAAATAATTTAATATTATAAATTGTTTTAATTTACTCATTAATAGATACAAAAGTTTTGTATCTTTCAAGCTATCCATCTCTTTAAACAATTTGATTCTCATAATTTATTTCAAACCAAAATAAATATATAATAATATATTCAATTATTTTTTTTTCTTTCCATAAACTATTTTTTTCACAATTCATTTAACTATAGCAGATATAATAATATATTCACTATAGTACAAAACATGCATACATTTCACCCGATAAAATGGAGGTTATTAAATATATTTAATACCACCAATTTACTATATTAAAATAATTTAATATTATAAATTATTTTAATAATTTCTGTCATCATAAATTTTACTCATATCATTTCTTCTTCATACATTGATTCTATAATTTATTTACATAAACTAATAAATATATTATAATAATATATTTATTAGTCACACAAATCACATATTGCACGCATTCACTTATACAATACAATACCACATATCATATCACCAAATAAGAAATTTTAAATTCTTATTTTTAATATTTTCTGAAAATTCGGGTCATTACATTCTTTCCCCTTATAAGGATTCCGTCCTCAAAATCACAACACTGAATCGTTCTTAATCGGTTTAGATCTTATTCTTTCTCGGAACCCTATCGTTGAATTATGTCAACGTACCATTTCCTTAGGTTTTATATCACCTATCTCATTTCTTTCCTTAATCAATTCTTACAGGTTCCATTTCGTAATTGATATTTAAACTCGATTATATTACGAGTATTATTTATTCCTCAATTTCCTTTTTCAAAGGATATTTCTGAACCATTACATTCTTCATATTCTTCTTTCTAGTACTATAAAAGTCTTATAATTCTTGGACTTACTCTTTCCTTCTTTCACGTTTCTTAATCTTCACGTGACTATTCCCTATCAATTTCATGATTAGGAAATTTTCAATTCTCATGACTCTACATTTTTCCTTCTTCAAGGATTTGCTTATAAATTGTTGTATTCTACGATCTACTTTCTTCTAAGGAACTTTATCCTTTCTATATCCAATTGCCATAATAGAAATCCTCCACAATTGATCAATAATTGTGAAGAAATATGAATAACTCAAGAATTCAAAAGATTCTCTTAGGAAGAGCTTTTTGCATCATGTTAAGGGTCATAAAGACCGTGAACTTTGTTTCTGAAAAGGTTTTAACAAAAATTCATATGTAAACCGTCTGGCTTACGGACACGTAGGTGATCAACCTGTTATACCCTGTGTTGATCTATGCTATCTTTGCCGCTATTTCGCGCAAACAAAATTTTCCATTTCAGGGTTGTCCTGTATTGATCAACACTAGCTTGCAGGAACGACATTTGCGTTCATCATCTGTCTTTGACACATAAAACATTTTTTTCCCAATTCAGGGATATTCATATCCAGTTTGGAGTCCATACCAAATCAATTTAGTTGGACAATAATATCTCAATATTCGTCTAGCTGAAACAATTGGCCTAGACTAGCATAACTAAACTGTTCGTATATTACGAACTGAAAATCCTTTCAGATAGTTAATGTAACTGAAATTCATTTTTAAGACGCCATAATACTGCACTGTTGCAACAGTATGTTAGGATGCCATCATTTTATCATTTCAACACCATGGCTTTAATGGCACGTGATGATTTCATAAACACATTTTGAAGTTTTCAAAACAAATCTTCTCTAGTCAAAACAATTAGCATAAACATACTTCATAAAACATTTCAGGTAAACTAAAAAATCATTTTATGACTTCTTCATACCGCGTCAGGTAACGATGTGTTAGTGGCTCTAAGTCCACATCTACACCCTTGTTATCGTGCGTTGATGATTCTATCATTTGTCATATCCACACCATGCTTTCAATGGTGCGTTGACGATTTAAAATACATTTTGATAATTTCAAATCAAATTTGTCTAGCTGAGGCGAGTAGCGTAGACATAGAAACTAATAAAATTTTCAAAAATTTATCGGTTCAATAACATGACCCAATATTTTTCGATGACACAAATATCAGCACGATTTCAATAAAACTTCAAAATCTAGCATAGCTAGAAGATTTGGAATATCCATTTCCCCTTTAACTTCAACTTGCACCATTGTCTCTCTGTGAAATAATTCTATCCATCTCTAGCACCATCAATGTTCAATATACTAAAAATAATTAGCTCTTAATCTACAATATTCCTATACCTTGGTATAGTTCATCAAACATACCACACTTTATGTGTTTAGAAACTTTCCATAAGAATATGAGTTTAGGAACTTGTCCTAGCAATACATAGTCCAAGAATAAATCAAGGACTGTCCACACGCTTAGGGGCTCAAAAGCATACCATATTATTATGAGTTACAAACTTATCATAAGCATGAGTTTCAAGAACTCACACCTAATCTTAATATTCTCTAACTATCAAAATATACATATGAGAAAAGAATCACCTTCTCACCATACATATACCGATAGCGCGACATCAACATTTCAACGATTATCAACATGATCACTAAGTGGTCGTTAAACCAAGCACAAAACCCCTGCCCATACAAAGATTTGTACAACTCAACTATCACATGAGTCCTCAATTGAAATCCCACCCAATCTTATTTAATCTCATCTTATTCTTTGCTTAATACGAATTTTCATTAATCCGTATTTCATCTGTAACTCTTTCTGAGTTTATCTTGTACTATCTCATAGTACATTCTATTTATAGCATTAAGCTAAAATTGTCAATCATTCGATTGATTATCTGTCATTTCATGACTTAATCAGATCACATCGTGATCTTATTATACTACTTTCTTTTCTTGTAACCCTTTATCATTCTATGATCATTTTATTTTTACGATCTTCTGTATTTCCTTTTTAATCATATAGTTTTATGATCATTTGAATCAGGTGGCCCCTGACCTCTTTTTCTTGCCTATTAAGATTCTTCTTTGAATATTTATGTATTATCTTAATGCATGCTTTATGAATTTCTAAATTTTTTTTTAATAACGTTTAACCCTTATTCGGGTTTATGCTTATCACATTCTTCTTTTCATCAACCTTATTTACGATTATAGCCTATGATACTCTTTCCTAAGGTTTATAACCCTTAGCTCTGATACCAAGTGTAACGCCCCCAAAATCGGGATCAACTTAATCTAAAATTTAGACTAATCTTAATCCCAACCTTGTGCGTTAAATACTATCTTAATTCAGTTTTACATCATACTAAGATGAAATAATAGTTGAAAATGCAGATAATTAAATTTTTTTATATTTTTCTTTCTATTCCCTGAATCACAACCTTTACGATTATATATCGAAGGAAATATGAGTATATACAACTCAATTCTACATTCGGATTTTTTTATTATATAGTATTATCACTATATTGATTTGCTCATTCTAATGCATTCAAAACAAATATTCTTTATTTCTTGAATATTTTAAGGTTTACATACCTATCAGTACATATGTTAAGAACCATTATCGTGATTCAATACAATTTTTTTATTAAAATAAAAAATATATATTCCTTTGCACGTCTTTTAATCCATATCATCTGATGGCGAATAATATCGCATTGTATCATTGACCTATAAAAAATTTATTTTTGCAAGATTGAGCTAGACAGCTAAGCAAATTCAACAGTTTTCATGCTTCACGTAGCATATAATTTCATGCTCAGTTCATACATCATAAACATTCTATTATGCGTATCATATATACTGCTTTTCACACATCATATAAAGATTGAGTTCCATAACTCAATCAAATTAGTCATAAATTGACTTTCACAATTTATAGCACATCATAGGTAATTCAACATACTCATTTCAGTACAAATTATAATAAATCAATATTCAGTTCATATAGCACATAGGAACTGAAAGACTTGTCTCAGTTTGCGTTTATCACTAAATGTTCAACAAACATCCATGGTATAGTTCTTCTTGTCATTTAACACAATCTCAATGTCATCCTGCATCGTATAACCTAAATATACACAATTAGGTTATTATACGTTCATTAGACAGTCAATACACGATTCATAATATCCCAACATCTCACGAGTCCATCAAACCTTCTAAAGTCTTTAGAATATTATTCTAGACTTTCCAACCAATTTTTACATTTTTCGGATTATCCGAGAATTTTCTATGATTATTTCCATTTATAAAAACTATCATTTAATAGTTTCAAAATAAAAATAATAACTCCACATAATTTTATATCCTCAGAACACCATCAATATTAATCTTATATTATTATAAGATTTTTCACCAAGTTTCATAATTTTCAACCATTCATAGAATTTTCTATGAATTTCTACTAAATTTTAAACTAACTTTAAATAGCTTAAAAATTAAATAAATACTTCTTCTCTTCAATAATTTTCCAAAACTTTCCAGAAATTCTGAAATAATATTATAGAAGTTTTCATCAAGTTTCAAAATTTTCCACTAGTCATAGAATTTTCTATGAATTTCCACCATTTTTAAACTAATTTTAAATAACTTAAAAATATTGTTAGGAGTCATGGTTTAAATTTGATGTTGTGCTCTTAATGTATATATGCATCAGTAGCTGAATTGTAAAGTCCTTAATGAAAGACATATGTACAAGGACTTAGAATAGAGAAGATCAAATGTGTTAGGATGATCTAAGCTGTATTGAATATCTATCATATCTAAGCATATTTGTAAAGTATTGTAAAGTCCTTTATTGAAGGTGATATACAAAGGACTTAGAATAGAAAAGATCAAACTTGTTAGGTTGATATTGTGTGCTGATCGTCGAGTACTGCCATAATCCCAATAAAGGATCGTAGAGCAATCTGTCAACTTCGCAGAGTCGAAGTATGCCATCGTAAGTTTTGCCATACAGACGTAGAACCTCCTCGGCAGGTTGTAGAGCTTCCTCGGCAGGACGTAGAGCTCTCTCTCAGCAGAACTGTCTCTGCATCTCAAGACAAACTCTCAGAATCATAGAGAAGTCTCTGCCAGTACTCACAGACTAAATCAACACCTCTGATGAAGAACATAAAAGCAAAGTGTTGATGCTATTCAGAATAATCAAGATAAAGTATGAAGATCTCAGTGAACGACAGCAGGCATCAAACGACTATAGAACTGCAACTCTGCAAACACACTTGTGATACTACGACTAGCAAGATCGTAGAGTCAACACGTCAGACGAGCAACTCAGATCTGGAGTGAATATTCTAAGTTGCCCAAAACGATTAAACAGTAGAATGACCTGCCCAAGACAGTTGCTGAATATTAAACAAATCAGTGGAGAGCAAACAACTATAGTCTACAAAGATTCAGAGCACTATCCCTACCACTATCTTGGTACAGGCTAATGGAAGCTGACTCACCCCACTACTACAGTCAACAAGGAATAAACTATTCCTAAGCTCAGCAACACATCTCAATGGAAGGATTAGATGCAACGGCCACATTTCAACGAAAAGAGTTTTCATAAGCATCTATATAAGGCTGACGGATTGAAGTTTCAGATTAAGCAAGTACAACGAAAAGAAGATAATATCTGAAAAATCATCATTCTACAATCCGAAGGGAAACATCTTGTTTCGCTGTTGAGTTCATCAAACCATATGCATCAAGCAACTCAGTAGCAACAAAACAATCACTCTATATCAAGTAAAAGGGTCAACAGGTGACCAACCTAAGTCAAGTCTGCTGGACTTGCTGAGTACCAAAAGGTACAAAAGACTCTAAGGCTGCTGGTCTTAGTTTATAGAATTCGAAGGCTGCTGGCTTTGAAGAGTACGTTGTGTACTGGAGTTCCAAGACTGCGGGTCTTGAAGGAATCTTTGTGATTCAGTTGTAACGATATCCTTGGTGGATTTGCTACTCGAGGAGTAAAACAGTAGAGTAGGAGTCTTGTGTGCTCCGAACCACTTAAAGTCTTGTCTCTATCTCTTTGCACTTCTTAACTGCCATAACTGCTATAACTGATTTATCACTGCTTTAATATATCCTCTACTACCGTTCTATTTCTAAAAGGGGTTTTATAAATCATATTCCGTTGTGCTTAGTTATTAACTAAACTTTAAAGTCATTCTTTTGAAAGGGAAAATAAGGAAAACTTTTAAAAGAATCTATTCAACCCCCCTTCTAGATATCTTTTGTGCATCTGGAAACTAACAATTGGTATCAGAGCAGGTTCTCTTATCTAAAGCTTAACCCGCTTGAGTAGATTAATGGCACAAACCAGAAATAGATCTGAGATAGATGGAGGAAACAAACCACCCATGTGCAATAAGGACAAATTTGCCAACTAGAAAGTTTGCATACAGGCATACATGGATGCCATTGACGAGGATCTATTTGATGCTATCATCAGTGGGCCTTATGTACCAACCAAGCTGACGCCAACTGCTGAAGATCCAAATAAGGTCTCAATCAAATTAAAGAAAGATTGGACTGATGCAGAGAAGAAAACAGTTCAGTTAGACAAAAGAGCCAAAAACATTTTGTTCATGGCTCTAGAAGATGAGTTATTTGAAAATGTGGTCAACTATACAACAGCTAAGGAAGTATGGGATGCATTGCTAATCATGAATGAAGGAACGGAAGAAGTCAGAGAAAACAAGCAGTCCTTGCTCACCTAGTAGTATGAAATGTTTACTCACATCTCAGGAGAAAACATCACTTCCACATATGAAAGATTCAACGTACTACTCAACTTTCTTCGAGCATATGGTAAGACCTATCCAATAAAGATCTCATCATCAAGTTCATGAGAGCATTGCCAAGAAAATGGGATTTCAAAACCACTACCATTAGAGAGACAAAGAATCTTCATGAAATGACTGTTTAGATATTATATGGCAATCTTCTTACTTATGAACTGGAGCTGACCCAACGAGCAGAAACTCTGTCAGAAGGAAAGAAGAAAGAAAGAGGAATTGCTCTAAAGGCATCTACTTCAAAGACAGCTGACTCAAATGATGATGAAGATGATGAACTCAATGATGAAGGAGTTGTTATGCTGGTCAGACACTTCAAAAGGTTTATAAGCAGAAATAACAGATAAAGGAAGTTCAGCAGAAGCTCTAAAGAACAAGTTAATGACTTGTGCTACAATTGCAAACAACCAGGTCATTTCATTCCAAACTGTCCTAAGCCTCCAAGAAATGATCCAAAGAAGGACAAGAAAAGGTCAGAATTCAAAGGCCACTACAAGGCCAAGAAGAAAGAAAGAGGTTTTGTCACTGAAAGTTCATGGAGTGATTCAGACAACGACTCAAGTCCTGAATCAGGTGAAGATAAAGAACCTCAAAAAGCCAACCTATGCTTAATGGTCAAAGAAGGAAAAAGCAAGAAAGAATTCAACGTGGATGATGTATTTGACTTCTATTCTCCTGATTTAACTATTGATAATCTTAGAGAATGAATGCATGACTTTATGATAGAACTGCATAAATATATGAAACTATTTATAATTCTATCAGAGGATCATTCTCTTCTTTAAGAGGAAAAAGATAAAGCAATCGTATAGTTGGAAACTGCTAACTCTTGTACCAGTCTTGAGGCTGAAAATGCTAACTTAAGACAAATGAATGAGCTTAGCACTCAGAAAGAGTTAATTCTAGTTTCCAAAATTCAGGAACTAGAAAAGACTATTTCCTCATGGAAAAAGTCTTCTCTGTCTATGGATACCATGATCTATAGCCAAAGATCAGTGGCTAACAGATCAGGACTAGGTTTCTGCAATCCTCCTTCAGAAACCTCAGTGGTCAAACTTATGGAAACAAATGATAACAGTTCTCCTAAATTTAATAAGGGAATTGTGTTTGTTAAATCCTCACAGACAGTTAATCCAAACTCTGCAAATCAAGTTGTTGGATCCCACACAAATCTAGGATTCAAGAAATCAAAGAGTAAGTCAACGTCTACAGTCAAGCCTCGAAGGATCGTAGAGTATGGCAAGACTCACTCTACGAACCAACCTGGTAGAAAACGTAGAGTTAACTTCCACTTGACGAAAACTTTGAATCATGGAGTTGTGGGAAGGCAGAAGGAGTTTAGGCCAAAAGGAGAAGCTGTGAGTCACTACTACTCACGTATGTTTAAGACTAGAAAGAATCCATACTCACACACAAGCATGCATTATATTCAATGTTTCACTTGTCATAAATATGGTCATAAAGTTGCAGAATGTTATTTCAATTATTTCTATCCTGTACTACACAGACCCAAAATCAAACAGATTTGGGTTCCCAAGGTTACTAATGAATATGGACCCAAGCAATATTGGGTACCAAAATGAAAGTTGATCATCTCTGCAGGTACAAAGCTCTACTGAGTCAACATGGTACCTTGACAGTGGATGCTCAAGACATATGACAGGCAACAAGGCTCTCCTGTCAAACTTTGAAGAAAAAGATGGTCCTGCAGTCATCTTTGGTGATAACAATTCTGGAAAGACAAGAGGATATGATTCTGCTGGAAATGGTGCAATGTCTTTCAGCAAAGTAGCATACGTTAAAGGACTAAGACACAATCTTCTCAGCATCAGCCAACTGTGTGATAAAAATTATCAAGTTACCTTTCTCAATAATCAGTGTCAAGTCAGAGACTTGAAGACTGACTCATTGAAGCTGATGGGAACTAGAGAAGGAAATGTCTATACTGTCAACCTTGTTGAGTTAAGACCTGATGAAGCAATATGTTTTCTTGTCAAAGCTTCTGAATATCAATGTTGGCTTTGGCATAGGAGTTATCTCATTTAAACTTCAAAAGCATGTCAAAACTTGCCTCAAATCAACTAGTAGCAGGACTGCCAAAGCTCAACTTCATCAAAGAGAAACCTTATAAAGCATGTCAGTTTAGAAAGCAAACAAAGAGCTCATTCAGAAGCAAAGCAATCAACTCAAATGATAAGCCCCTTATGTTACTCCATATGGATCTCTTTGGGCATATCCCAACTACAAGCCTTAGTGGAAAGAAATACTCTCTGGTGGTAGTGGATGACTATACCAGATTCACATGGGTATTCTTTCTGAGCTCTAAAGATGAAACCAGCTCTCACCTTATCAAGATGTTCAAACTTGTCATGAATGAGAAAGAGGAGAAGATCAAGGCTATCAGGAGTGATCATGGAAGAGAATTTGATTTCACTAAGGTAGAACTTTACTGTGAAGAGAATGGCATCAATCACAACTTCTCAGCCCCAAGAACTCCACAACAAAAATGGAGTAGCTGAAAGGAAGAATAGGACATTGATTGAAGCAGGGAGAACACTAATGGCAGCTGCTGAACTTCCTGAGTACTTTTGGGCAGAAGCAGTCAACACTGCATGTTACACTCAGAACAGGTCTCTCATTCACTCTCTCCTCAAGAAGACTCCCTACGAATTATGGAAAGGAAGGAAGCCAAACATCAATTACTTTCGTGCCTTTGGTTTTTTATGCTACATCCTCAATAATGGCAAGAAGTATCTGACCAAATTCCAACCCAAGTCAGATGAAGGAATCTTCCTCGGTTATGTTATGGACAACAAGGCCTACAGAGTATTCAATCATTAAGTGTTGAAGTCTCTATTCATATCATATTTGATGAGTCAGAATCAAAGAAGAAAACTTCTTCACTCAACTATCCAGCAAAAAAAAACTCTACGATCACGAAGTCCAAAATCGTAGAGTTAGACACTACGATCGTCGAGCCAGAAGCAGAAAGCACAGAGTAAGAAGAAGCAAACGTAGAGATCACTATGCCAGACAATGAGACTCTACGACCTGAACCAGAAATCAACCTAGAAGAACTCAGATAAGAAGGCACTAGAACTGATGTTCCAAGAAGGAGAAAATGGACAAAGGATCACACTGAAGATCTGATAATCGGAGATCCTAATGCAAGAGTTAGGACAAGATCAGCAACCCAAAATGAATGCATCTACCTAAGCTTTCTCTCTCAAATAGAGCCCAAAAAGGTAGAAGAAGCTTTAGGAGATTCAAGCTAGATAGAGGTCATGCAAGAGGAGCTCAACCAGTTTGAAAGAAGCAAAGTCTGGAGACTAGTTGAAAGGCCAAAACAACATCTAGTCATTAGCACCAAGTGGGTTTTCAGAAACAAGATGGATGGAGGTGTTATCATAAGGAACAAAGCAAGACTGGTAGCTAAAGGTTACTCACAAGAAGAAAGGATTGACTATGATGAAACCTTTGCTCCAGTTGCAAGATTGGAAGCAATCAGACTCTTTTTTGCCCATGCAGCCCACGTAAAATTTAAAGTCTTCCAAATGAATGTCAAGAGTGCTTTCCTCAATGGAGAACTTCAAAAAGAAGTCTATGTGGAACAACCTCCAGGTTTTGTCAATCCAACTCTTTCTGATTATGTTTATAGATTAGACAAAGCATTGTATGGATTAAAACAAGTACCTAGAGCATGGTATGAAACACTCACTAACTTTCTCACTGAAAAAGGATTCACTAGAGGTATAGTAGATACCACTTTATTCCTAAGGAAACATAAGGATAAATCACTTCTAGTTCAAATCTATGTGGATAATATTATATTTGGTTCTACTGATGAAAAATTGTGTGAAAGGTTTACCAAGCTAATGCAGAGCAGGTTCGAAATGAGCATGATAGGAGAACTGAACTTCTTCCTTGGACTTCAAGTGAAGCAAACTGATGAAGGTATATTCATCAACCAAGCCAAATACATAAAAGACCTATTAAAAAAGTATGGCATAGAGTCAGCCTCCATCATGAAAACTCCCATGACACCTGCAACCAAGCTTGACAAAGATGAGAAAGGTAAATATATTGATATTACTCAATACAGAGGTATGATTGGATCTCTCCTTTACCTAACTGCTAGTAGACCAAATATCATGTTTGCCACTTGTATTTATACTAAATTTCAAGCTAATCCTAAGGAATCTCATTTATTGGCTGTAAAAAGGATTTTCAGGTATCTTAAAGGTACTCCAAATTTGGGACTTTGGTATCCCAAGGAGTCACCCTTTGAGTTAATGGGATATTCAGATGCTGACTATACAGGATGTAAGATTGATAGGAAAAGCACAAGTGGTACGTGTCAATTTCTTGAAAATAGACTTGTCTCCTGGTTTAGCAAAAAGCAAGACTCAGTTTCAACATCTACTGCAGAAGCTGAATATATTGCTGCAGGCAGTTGCTGTGCACAAATCCTATGGATGAAAAATCAGTTAGCTGACTATGGTTTTGAGTTTAAATCTATCCCTATTCATTGTGATAATACTAGTGCAATTACTATAACTCATAATCCTGTCATGCATTCAAGAACCAAACACATAGATATAAGATATCATTTCATTAGAAATCATGTGCAAAGTGGAAATATATCATTACACTACATTCCTACTGAAAATCAACTTGCTGATATATTTATAAAACCGCTAGATGAATCTAGATTCAACATGCTAATAAGTGAACTTGGAATGCTAAATCTACATCCATGATATTATGCTTTGAAATCTACTAACTCTATAGAAAGAAAGTTCGTAGAGTGACGTCAGAAATCGTCGAGTGAAAATTGGAAAAACGTAGAGCTCAAAAGAAGTCAAACTGCCGAGACTTACTTTATGATCGTCGAGTAAGATGGAAATCGTAGAGTAGAAAAGACTCAAAAATGAAACGTAAAGCTCAGAAGGAGCTAAGGGCAAAACAGTCTTTTCCGTCGGCCTAATAAGTACACCAGATACGTAGCCCACTCAACAAAACAAGAGGGAAGTTTTTCGCTAACTCATTTCAAAATTTTCATTTCATCTGAAAACTTTCCCTCTCCCTCTTCGCTGAAACCCTAGTTCTCTGCTTCAATCAAACTCTGAGCAAATTTCGTCCTTGTGCAGCAAAATCAAAGAGACTCTCAAATGGCATTCTCTCCAGTCATATCAGGCAACTCTCTCGACTTTGAAAATTTTGCTACAGCTGAGACGAAGTATAAGAGAATCATCTCTCTGCTATAGCGATCAGGACTCTACGAAGCCCTTGACACCGACACTCGAGTATATCCAAAATTGGTGAGGGAATTCTACTCAAATGGGATTTTTGGGGATGGAATCCTATCCAGAACGGTCAAAGGGGTTTCGCTACAGCTAAGTACTTCAGAAATTAACGTAGCCCTAAAATTCAACAATGACGGGCTTACACTCTCCAGTTCATCAACACCGAAGAAGGGCTGAAGCGAATGCACCATGAGAACAACCCAAGGCTGAAGGAATTAAAGAAAAAGGAATTTCCTCAAAAGTATGAATTTCTTGCTGATGTTGTTGGTAAATGCATTCTGTGCAAAGATTCAGCTCATGATTTCGTCAACGACATTCACCTTAGAATCATAACTGCAATTGTGAAGAAGATCCAACTGAACTATGGTGCCCTACTCTTAGAATGGATTGGAAACTGGGTGTTAAATGATGGAAAGATCAAAGGAGCAAGGAAGATGTTTTATGGCAGGTTCATAAGCATTATTCTTCAAGAAGCACTAGGAGATCGAATTAGGGATGATGAAGGAGAAGCTATAAATTTCCACAAAAGGATCACTCAGAAGTTATTTGTGAACTGGAAAAGAAATCCAGCTGGGAATTTGAAATCAGCTCAGACAGAAGACAGTGAGAAGACTCAAAGTGAAGTAAGAAAGCCCTCCATGAAAAATATGTCTGTGGTCGTAGAAGAAACTGATGAGGTAGACCAAGAGGTGCCAGCTCTAACCAGAAAGATCAAAGGGAAAAAGAACATGGTGTCCCAGACTGAAGAGGAACCGCAAGGATCATCAAATGAAGGACCTACACCTTCTGTTGCTCAATCAAGGCCCTCTCTATCTTCTGAAGCAGAGAAGAAGAAGAGAAAACAAATGGAAGAAACTTCTGGAGAACCACCACCGAGTTTAAAGGTGTATCATAAGAAGGGAAAACGCAGCTCTAAGTAAAGCCTCCCTACGATCGCTGAGAATCCTCACTCTACGATCGTCGAGTTAAGAACAGAAGAAGCTGCTGAAGATGTTCGTCAGCCTGACTCTATAGCCATTATTGCTGAACAAATGGTTGGGAAGGTTGCTGAACCCAAGCCAAAGAAAATGAAGAAGAAGTTGATGACCTTAGCTCAAAAAGAGCTCAATGAAGCAATGCTAAGGATCAAAGAAGAAGAAATGAGAATGATAAATCAAATTGTCGCTCCAACTGAGGGGGAGCAACAAGAAGCTGATGAACAGAGAAATGCTCATGTTGAGGGGGAGACACCTGATGTTCCTGAACCTGTCACTGCTCAAATTGAGGGGGAGCAATCTGAAGATCACTATGAAGATCCATCAATCCCTGAGGAAACTAGTACTCATACTGAGAAGGATGAAGAAAATGTGGAGAGCAGTGATGAAAGGGAAAAGAAAGAAGAAGAGACAATGGTTGAACAGGATGAGGCTGTGGAGATCAGTGATGGATCAAATGATGAATACGAGGATGAAAGCCTAGAAATCATTGCTGAAGACCGAAATGGAGAAAGGCATTTCATCTATAACAGCCTATTTGCCTACTTACCAAGAATGTCATTCCATCAAGCACTAATACTTAATTCTTGGGATCACATGTTTTGGGCCTTCAAGACCTATCCAGTCATTTCAGTGCTTGCCCAAGAATTCCCCAGCATTGGCTCCTTTGCTCAGAAGCTGTTGACCAACCATCCATTTCAGGTTAACGAGCAAAAGGTATACTTCATTCCCTCATCATTTAAGTTGAATCACTCTCCGGTGCCATATTACTATCGCTTTGATGAGATACCAAGATGGAATGAGGTCATCTTTGACCTAAGGAATCCACTTCCAGTTACAGGGTCTCAAAACTCTATCCCTGATGAACCAGATGCCCAACCATCTCTAGTCGTAGAGTCCCTAAACTCTATAACTGATGCTCAGCTCACCCACCAAACCCAAAACATGGAGTCAACCTACTCTACGATCAACTCTACGATCGTAGAGTGTGCTGACCCTACAAACGACAGTCAAACTATTTCCTCTCCCACACTTCAAACAACTGCCTCAATCATTCCTGTTGAAATTCCATCCTCCTCCTATAATGAATACTTTGACCTGGCCATTGTTTTGGCAAATCTCCAAGATAGCTACAAGGAAGAATCTCCACATGAGATCAAGAAAATTCTTGAGCGTATCAAACTCATTCCCATAACAGAAGAATTGACTGATCTCACTCTCGGAATGGCTAAAGATATGGAGGTAAATCTCGAAGCAAATTCTCTCGCCCTCCATAGAAGATTCAATGAGCTTGTTGATGCTACTAATGCTCACACCAATAATCTTGGTACTGAATTGACCAAAAAGTTAAGGGAAATCATCAAAGAATTAATGAACGACATTGATAGAAGGGATAAATTCTATTAAAAGGAGATTGATGATCACAAATCCGCAGTTCTCTCCCTTCAGGAGTCCCAGACAGCTCAAAACAAGCTAGTAAATGAGAAACTCTTTGATTTGAGCACCTCCATCAACAACTTCCAGCGCCTATCCCTCCAATAGATGGAAAGAACTGACAATGCTCTAGCCCTTATACACCAGCAAAGAGAGAGGACTGAAGCTCAATTCGTAGAACAAAAAGCTGACAACACTCAATCTCGATCTCAAATGCAAGAAATTGGTGTGAGGTGTTGAGCAGCTCTCCCAAGAGGTTCGAAGGTTAGATGCTGACATAAAGGGGGAGAAAACAAAAGGCAAAGAAAAGGAGGAATTAAGCAACAGCAGGGGAAGAGAGCAACCATAGCTACCAAGGCAGTCTAGGTAGTCTAAATCATCAAATCCAACAGAAGAGGAGCCCATAAATGTCATTCCCATAAGGAGTGAAGACACTGGATCCTACAGAAGAATGCCTGATGTAACTCCAACAGGAGTTCACATACTATCAGGTAATCCTGCAGTGTTAAATCGACACCTGCATGGGACGCGCCCCTATGGTGAAGGAGGAAGTCATATGCCCTCTTCTGGCCTCAGTCAAGAACAGATTGGAGAATTCCAACAGATGACTGAGGAAGGCAGGGAAAACTACAGAAGAAGAGTTGCATATGAAAGAGCCAATCCTCCAAGGACCAAAAGAGGAGCAAGAGAAAGGAGAAACTAAGGTTTAAAATCTTGTGTAATTTTCTCTTTCCCTTTATTGATGAAACTACCATATTATGTAATATTCATTTAATCATCAATAAAATTCATGATTTCATCTAGAAATACAGTTGCTCACTATACTATAAGGCATGTTTATTCTTATAAGCATTTACATTAAAACTGATTATATAATTCAACTACTGGTTATGTCAACATCAAATAGGGGGAGATTGTTAGGAATCATGGTTTAAATTTGATGTTGTGCTCTTAATGTATATGTGTATCAGTAGCTGAATTGTAAAGTCCTTAACGAAAGACATATGTACAAGGACTTAGAATAGAGAAGATCAAATGTGTTAGGATGATCTAAGTTATATTGAATATCTATAAGATCTAAGCATATTTGTAAAGTATTGTAAAGTCCTTTATTGAAGGTGATGTACAAAGGACTTAGAATAGAAAATATCAAACTTGTTAGGTTGATCTTGTGTGCTAATCATAGAGTACTGCCATAATCCCAGTAAAGGATCGTAGAGCAATCTGCCAACTTCGCAAAGTCAAAGTATGCCATCGCAAGTTTTGCCATACGGACGTAGAGCTTCCTTGGCAGGTCGTAGAGCTTCCTCGGCAGGACGTAGAGCTTCCTCGGCAGGACGTAGAGTGGGAAGTTGTCGTCAAGCTAACCAAAAATAAAAAAAAAACCTTACTTAACTCTACAAACTCAAAACTAAGCACAGCATAGCAATAAGCAAGGGTCGATCCCACAGAGAACAATGCTGATTTTTAATCTATCCTAATATTTCTAACAGTTTTAACAGTAAATAAAAGATTGGGGGTTTTGAATTTGTTTAACTAATTAACAAAAATAGATTTAAAAATAATGAATTTAACCAGTGAATTAAAACTTCAGTTTTCCAGTTCAATTTCACCTTTTCATAGCAATAGATTAATTAAGCATAACAATATTCACCCTTGAATGAAACTAATAGTCTTAGATAACAACAAGCTCTGTTATCCGAAATTCCTCTTTAATTGTCACTTAATGAAATAAGCTCTTCACAAGATTCTAACTATCATATAACCTAAAACAAGCTCTTTAGATTCAATATGACAGCAGCATTAAGAACTAAAGAATTAGACTATTTCAAGCAACAAACACATAAGCTCGATTTGTTTAACCTGTCTCCTAATAACCATAGCAATAAACCAAAAGCTTGACCATAATCAGTATCGCTAACTGCTACTTATGATTAGAAACAATATCAATTACGTAATACTATTTCTAAATCTAGCATATATTTTTAATTAACTAATTTAATCCTGCAGAAACCAAACCAGTTAATCAAATAATATTTAGCAATTAAAACAGATTATCAGAATAAGCTTCATATAAGAAGGAATAAATACTGTATATTTAATCAAACCATAAACTGTTACTAAGGATCCACGTCCCCTTCAAACTGAATAAATAAAAACTAGCCTGACATGTTTCTATGAACTCTCTGAATATGATAAAACTCTCTTTATGATGTGTGTTTTGAATTCTAACCATTACAAGTATTTATAGATAAATATCTAAAGCCTAGAAGAATTCTAATCCAATTCTGCTTCGGAAGTCTTCACTCTGTAGATATGGTAGGATTCTAAATCCTTGTCAAACTCTGCAATCCAGCTTTAAGTAGCTTCCTTATCAAATCAGATTTTATTTCCAAATCCAAGTCTTCTTCTGTTTCCTTTTCCAGTTAGGCATCAGTTTCCATATTTATCTTCAACTCAGATTCCATATCAAACTCTACTTCCATAGTCAGAGATACTTTCCATGTATGATGGTAACTTCATCTCCAAATCTTGTTGGGAATCATATCTTAAAGTTTTAATGTTTCAAATCCTATTCAGAATTGGAAATCTTCATGTCGACCAAAATCGTAGAGTATACTCCCTCAGCACAACGTAGAGTAGACTCCGCACCAGCACTTATCGCGATCGTAGAGTAAACCTCGGAATCGTAGAGTAACTAGCTGCCGAGTAAACTTGTCAATCGTAGAGTAAAGAGCACCATCGTAGAGTAACTCTCGTCAGACGTAGAGTAACTTTGCCGCTGGACTGAAAACATAGAGTGTTGTGAGCCTGGCTGTAGAGTGAATCTCGGCAATCGTAGAGTGCAATTAGGAATCGTCGAACAACTCCGCCTAGCCTTCCTGCGATCGTAGAGCTGCCAGATTACATCCTAACACTACGAACGTAGAGCCTTTACCCAACGATTGTAAAGTATTCTGCAAAACAACATAAAACTCAACATTAAAATACATTTTTGCAGAATCACATCAAATTCTTCTATAAATCAATAAATACCTTAAATCAGTTCATATGACAGATATCATACAACTAAACTAAGCATAAAGGAATGAAAATAATCAGATATTATGCACCTATCATAGAGCTTCCTCGGTAGGTCGTAGAGCTTCCTCGGTAGGTCGTAGAGCTTCCTCGGCAGGTTGTAGAGCTCTTCCTTGACAGGACGTAGAGCTCTCTCTGGGCAGAACGTAGTAGAGCTCTTCCTTGACAGGACGTAGAGTTCTCTCGGGGCAGAACGTAGGGTTCTCTCTACGTCTCAAGACAAACTCTCAGAATCATAGAGAAGTCTCTGCCAGTACTCACAGACTAAATCAGCACCTCTGATGAAGAACATAAAGGCAAAGTGTTGATGCTATTCAGAATGATCAAGATAAAGTATGAAGATCTCAGTGAACGACAGCAGGCATCAAACGACTGTAGAGCTACAACTCTACAAACACACTAGTGACACTACGACTAGCAAGATCGTAGAGTCAACACGTCATACGAGCAACTCAGATCTGGAGTGAATATTCTAAGTTGCCCATAACGATTAGACAGTAGAATGACCTGCCCAAGACAGTTGCTGAATATTAAACAAATCAGTGGGGAGCAAACAATTATAGTCTGCAGAGATTCAGAGCACTATCCCTACCACTATCTTGGTACAGGCTAATGAAAGCTGACTCACCCCACTACTGCAGTCAACAAGGAATAAACTATTCTTAAACTCAGCAACACATCTCAACGAAAGGATTAGATGCAACGGCCACATTTCAACGAAAAGATTTTTTAGAAGCATCTACATAAGGCAGACGGATTGAAGTTTCAGATTAAGCAAGTACAACGAAAAGAAGATAATATCTGAAAAATCATCATTCTACAATCCGAAGGGAAACATCTTGTTTCGTTATTGAGTTCATCAAACCATATGCATCAAGCAACTCAGTAGCAACAAAACAATCACTCTCTATCAAATAAAAGGGTCAACAGGTGACCAACCTAAGTCAAGTCTGCTGGACTTGCTGAGTACCAAAGGGTACAAAAGACTCTAAGGCTGTTGGTCTTAGTTTATAGAATTCGAAGGCTGCTGGCTTTGAAGAGTACGTTGTGTACTGGAGTTCCAAGACTGCGGGTCTTGAAGGAATCTTTGTGATTCAGTTGTAACGATATCCTTGGTGGATTTGCTACTCGAGGAGTAAAACAGTAGAGTAGGAGTCTTGTGTGCTCCGAACCACTTAAAGTCTTGTCTCTATCTCTTTGCACTTCTTAACTGCCATAACTGCTATAACTGATTTATCACTGCTTTAATATATCCTCTACTACCGTTCTATTTCTAAAAGGGATTTTTATAAATTATATTCCGTTGTGCTTAGTTATTAACTAAACTTTAAAGTCATTCTTTTGAAAGGGAAAATAAAGAAAACTTTTAAAAGAATCTATTCAATTCCCCTTCTAGATATCTTTTGTGCCTCTGGAAACTAACAAATATAATAATTACTTCTGCTATTTAATAATTTGTCTAAAAATTACATAAATTTTAAAATGATATTATAAGGTTTCTGTAAAAATATTTCAGCTCAAAATATTTTTTTGATAATTTAATTATTATTATCAATGTGTTGAAACTTTAAAGATTCATAATAATTAGCTATTTTATCAGAAAATTACGAATCTTATGTCTGTTTCACACGAAATTTAATTCTCTATAATTTTGTAGTTCAAAGTTTTGCCAAATTCTGGCCGAAAATATCCCAAACGGGCTCTGCCGAAAAGTTCGTCAGCAACGACTTTCCGGTCATGTTCTCCGGCGACCCACAAATTTTTTCTTAAAGTTTTTCATTACTTTTCTGCCCAGAAATCATCTGTACATTCTCAGGAACCCATACATATAACTAGTTTCAAAATCGATTAGAGATTTCGCGTGGAAACAAGTATCCGAAAATATTTTCCGGCGAAGCTTTCTTTCCTTCATTCTCCATATTCTCTCCACCATATTATCTTTAGTTTATCTTTTCAGCTTCCTGGGAACTCGTTCTACAAACCCATGTATGTTTTATAACATATAATCTAGTAAATAATAAACGCACCAAGCTCTATCTCTCATCACCATAGTTGTCGCCCATGTCCAACACCTCTATCATAAAAGGTTTTATCATTTTCTATTCATAAACTCATTTAATCATCTTAATACTGAAAAACATGAGATTAAACGATAGGTCTCTTACCTTTTTCTTTGATTTCTTCTCTTCCCGCCGAGGTCCCTATCTCTCTCTCTTGTGGCTGCCGACTTGGTTAGTGGGGATGGGTATGTGCTTTGCCCTTTTTTTTTCTCTTTCAAATTTATGGCTCCTCTCTTTTTCCTTCTTTCAGTATACATGTGGGGTATATATATAAGTATATAACTTAGTTATGCCTCCCAAGTTTCTCCAGCATGCTCGTAAGGTGAATATATATATATATATATATATATATATATATATATATATATATATATGTGTAAGTCCTTAGCCAAGTCCTCAAGACTTCTTGACCCTTCGAAATAATAACATATACTTAATCCTTATCACCCTTTTTAAAGTTGCCGACTTAGCCTTGAATAAAATCTT
The DNA here is from genome assembly GCA_034770075.1 of Aralia elata. NCBI lineage: Eukaryota > Viridiplantae > Streptophyta > Magnoliopsida > Apiales > Araliaceae > Aralia > Aralia elata. The sequence goes on along the minus strand of CM068387.1, from coordinate 67,413,876 downwards.
TCCTTGATGCTTATCATATATTAACCGACTTAGCCTTTTTACTTGCAGCCCACAATCATCTTAATCCCTTCCCAGCTCATGCTTCTTATTTCCCAGCACATGGTTTATTTGCTTGGAGGTTACTCACTTACACCTTCCCAAAATGAAAGTTACATATTACATCTAATACATATATTACATATAATATGTATTATATTACTTACAATATATATTACATATATTATAAAAATAAAATTTATAATAATGAAATAATTTCTACTTTATTAAAATAATTTGATATCATAAATTATTTTAATTCACTTATTACAAACTCTTCCGTACTTTTCGCGTAATAAATTTTGTATATTATATATACATAATATACATTAATATTACACCAAAAATCTTTTCCATAAAAAACGAAAGCAATACATTAAATAAAAATAATTTATCCAATGAAATAATTTATCTATACTAAAATAATTTAATTCCATAAATTATTTTAGTTCTCTTTATTCAATGTAACATACCAATTAAAATAGTTAATATTCAATTAACTATTTTAATTTAGTTATTTAATATATACTGCAAATTTTGTATATTTAAATTTAATCATCTTCTTCTTCCCATAAAATGTCTTCAACATTTTATTCCTATTCATTAAATATATTACTTTAATATATTAACCATAATTTAAATATTACCTTAATTCACCAATTTAATTAAGTGAATCAATTAACTTGCTCATGAAATTTAATTCATAGTGAATTCATTATAAGATTTCATAATCAAATTATATTATTCATAATATAATTTAAATTTAATCTCCATTTATAAATTATTTCTAATAATTTATTTACATCATACTTCTATTAAAATAATTTAATATTATAAATTATTTAATTTACTCATTAATAGATACAAAAGTTTTGTATCTTTCAATCTATCCATCTCTTTAAACAATTTGATTCTCACAATTTATTTCAAACCAAAACAAATATATAATAATATATTCAATTATTTTCTTTTCTTTCTATAAACTATTTTTTTCACAATTCATTTAACTATAGCAAATATAATAATATATTCACTATAGTACAAAACATGCATACATTTCACCCGATAAAATGGAGGTTATTAAATATATTTAATACCACCAATTTACTATATTAAAATAATTTAATATTATAAATTATTTTAATAATTTCTTTCATCATAAATTTTACTCATCTCATTTCTTCTTAATACATTGATTCTATAATTTATTTACATAAACTAATAAATATATTATAATAATATATTTATTAGTCACACAAACCACATATTGCACGTATTCACTTATGCAATACAATACCACATATCATATCACCAAATAAGAAATTTTAAATTCTTATTTTTAATATTTTCTGAAAATTCGGGTCATTACAGGTTCAAGAAGTTGAATCTACAAAGGTATAATTTCTTGTATTATTTCTTCCTCAATTGATAATTATGCATAAGGTGATTCATGAAAAGTTATAGAAAATTTTAATTTTATTTTTCGTTGCGTTTTGCAATTTAATTGTATTTTTGATCTTGTTTCTGCAAACTTGCGCAAATAACCATAAATTTGTATGACTTTGTACAATTAATCAACTAAACGAACTGATTAATACCTTAACCCAGCCCCATTAGTTAATGCAGGGGGGTTCTAATTACTTTATCAATTTGCTTTTAATTATGCCGTAGTTTCCAAGTTTATTTTTTACACACGTGGCACTCTTCCATTGGCCACTACTAATTGCAAACAGACAAGAATATCCCTGGCCCACAAAATCACAAACGGAATTCCAAAAGGCGCTACCTCAATTCCATAAACGGATCATACTAGCAGCTCATTTCATCCCTCTCAGTATTCTGATCATTTTCTCTCTCTGAAAACTCTGCAAAAACAAGCACCACCTCCTCTGCCAAAACCCTTTTCCCATTTCATCTCTCCGCTAAAACCCTACTGACCCATTTGCTTTTAGCTCCAGATTTCTCTCTCTTAAAGGTAAAAGCTGCCACACATTTTTGCACTTGATATATGTATGTGTAGATGCTCTGTTTTGTGATAGCTTTCATTTTTTTGTTGTTGATGTTTTTATTGTTCGGTATTGGGAAAGTTAATGTGGGTATTTGATGCATGTTCATTTACTTGGGATTCGGGAATCCTAATCTATCGGTCATATATCGGTGGGTTAATATTTTGGGAACTTGAAGTTGAAGAATGTAAAAATGTCTTTTCCTTGTTTGCAAAAAGTTACTCTAAAATCTTATGTTTCAGCGCCACTTAGCTTGAATCTGCTTGGTTTTACTTTTATCCTTGATGAAATACATACATATATATACATGTATATATATTGATGATATTTGGAAGTTTTGCTGATTTTTTTGGATTTTGTTAGTTTAATACAAGGTAATAGACGGGGATTTGTGTTTTGGTCTAGGGGGGCTTGACAGATTTGGGTTGATATGTATAGATTTTGCTAAAATTCATATATTTTTGCTTTTGATGTATGTATGTATTCATCTGGGATTCCTAATCTATCGCTTCTATGTCAGTGGGTTTATTTTTGGGAGCTTGAAGAATGTAAAACCGTCTTTTCCCAGTTTGCAAAAAAGTTTGCTACGATTTCTAATGTTTCAGTGACTTATAACTCAAATCTGCTTGATTTTACTTTTATCCTTAATGAAAAAAGAAAAATATATGTATATATATTGATGATATTTGAAAATTTTGGTGAAATTTAATATCTGGGGAGAAGATTTTTGGATATAGCTAGTTTAATACAAGGTAATAGACGGGGGATTATGTTTTGGACTATGGAGACTTAACTGGCTGGGGTTGATATATGTATGTACATATTTTGCTAAAATTCATACATTTTTGCTTATGATATATGTATCTATAGATAGATGCTCCGTTTTGTTGATACCTTTCATTTTTTGATGTATTTATTGTTCCGGTATTGGGAAATTAATGTGGGTATTTAATGTTTTTGTGGTAATAGTAGAATATATGTGTGCATGTGTGTTCTTATACCTCTGGGAGTCCTAATCTATTGCTCCTATGTTTGTGGCTTCATATTTTGGCATTTGTATTTTGCACTATGAAGAGTTGGAGACCAAACATATTTGGGTTGAATAGTTGAGGGCGTTCCATCTTCTATTCTATTTGAGTTCTTTTAACATTTATATACTCTGTTGATTGATTAAAATATTTTGCTCTTTGAGTGAATTAAGTTAATTAATACATTAGAATGTGGTTTTATTGCCATTTCTTGCTGTCCTTGCTTCTCTTTGGTATTTTTTTTTTCAGATCACAATGTTTCGAATCATATAAACCAAGTTTTATATACTTGGATTACTTTATTTGGAATGAGTTCTACAGATTATACCATTTCTACTGCACTATGGGGTTGCCTTTAACATTGCATATGTAAACCATGAGCTTATTTTGATCCTGCAGATGAAATTCATTTTTATGATTACTTTCTATTTTGAATCATAGTCTCCTCTTCATATTATGTTTATCAGTAGCAGTTTCCCTGTTTGCATTGCTTATCAAATTGTACAGGCTCCATCGATTCTTAATAACCTCTAATGGGTACATCTCTCTGTTCCAGAACAGAGTTTGTTTATAACTTCCAAGATTATCAGTAATATACAATGTCCTGATATTTATCTCCTCATCAGGAACTATTGAAACTACTTGAACCAATCCTTAAACTAGTTAGATATTCCACATCAAAATAAAGCATAGTTCTGCACTATCTAGAATAAGTGCTTTAGGTCTTCTCATTGAATGTAATATCCATCTCTAGTTTGCAAAAAAGTTTTCTAAAATTTCTTATGTTTCAGTGACTTTAAACTCAAATCTGCTTGTTTTTGGTTTTATATTGATGATATTTGGAAGTTTTGATGAAATTTAATTTCCGGGGTGAAATTTTTTGAATTTAGCTAGTTTAGTACAAGGCAATAGACGGGGATTTATGTTTTGGACTATGAAGATATTAACAGATTGGGGTTGAATTTTTGAGGGTTTTTCATCATTTTTACATCTTCTATGCTATTTGATTTTATTTTAACTCATGATTTCTTTTGACATTTATATACTCTGTAGATTAACTGGAATATTTTGTTCTTTGAGTGAATTAAGTCGATTAGTTATGCCTATCCCATTCTGCATTGGAATGTAGTTGTATTGCTTTTCTTGCTGTCCTTGCTGCTCTTTGGGTAATTTTTGTATTGTTATATTTTTTTCTTTGAGTGAATTAAGTCAATGTTTACAATCTTATGAACTAAATTTATCTCCAAAGTTGGATTTCTTGATTTGGCATGAGTTCTACACAGATTATACCATTTGTGCAATGTGGGGTTGCCTTTAATATTGCATATGTAAACCATGAGCTTATTCTGATCCTGCAAATGAAATCCATTTTAAACTTTGTACTTTGTATCATAGTCTCTTCTTCATATTATATGTATTAGTAGCTGTTTCCATGTTTGCAATGCTTATGGAGTGTATATATTCCATCAGTTCTTAATAATCTCAAATGGTTACATTTCTATGTTGCAGAACAGAGTTTGTTTCTAACTTACAAGATTATAGCTATATACAATGCCCTGATATATTATCTTTTCATCGGGAACTATTTGAGACCAATTTGACCCAATCCTTAAACTAGTTAGAGATTCCGCAATGAAATAAAACATAGTTCTGCCATATCTAGAATAAGTGATTTAGGTCTTTTCATTAAATGTCATATCCTCTCTCTTTCCCCTTCTTTCATTTTCTTTCTATATTATCCTAGAGAAAATGTGATTGATTTGGAATGTTTGCAATTTATAAGTTGTAATATACCTTCTCATCTCTTTTTGCCCCTAGATTTTTTCTCTCCTTGTGTATTGCCCAAGGTGACATTTGGACATCATTTACATAAAAATGAAAACATCTGATGGGAATTTTACTTTCTATAGTATATTAGACATCCTTGGATCCTCCTTTCATTTGTAACCTATCTAAGTTGCTGTTTCTAGCCTGCTTTTCGACCAAGACTGAGTTTCTTTAAAAGATCATGTCTTAACGCTACACTTTCTGTCAGTTGTTTTAACTTCGAACCTTCTCATCCCTCTTCCTTGCATAGGAAATAGTTTAATGCCTTAATCTTATAAGTCAGCAGCAACCAGTTGTGATTCGTATTGAGATATTTTCTTTAAACTAAGTACTCCTTATGAGTGTAACATTAGCAAGTTTAGACTTACTGTTGAAATGTGTTCAACTGAATTTAAAGCACTCAAGAATAACCTGATATTGGTAATTTACTTGTTTTCTTCTCCAATTGTAATGTTTATGTTGGATGATGCAGCACTATTTTCCTTGGAAGTTCTAACCAAGGGGCACGCAGATTCCAAAAACGCATAGTTTCTCCTCCAAAAATGACTTCTCCAGTCAGGGAACAGGTTCTTGAGCTTCCAGAAGATGATGATTTGAATGAACAATATGTTTGGCCTTGGATGGGAATTGTGGTCAACATTCCTGTTGAATGGAGGGGTGGGAAATATGTCGGTGAAAGTGGTTCAAAACTAAGGAATGACTTTATTAGAGAGGGGTTTAACCCAGTAAGAGTTCACCCTTTATGGAACTATAGAGGTCATTCTGGGTTTGCAGTAGTGGAGTTCAACAAAGACTGGCCCGGATTTTGTTGTGCCATGAAGTTTGAGAAAAGTTTTGAGGCCGCTCACAAGGGAAAGAGAGATTACTATGATGCAGAGAGCTTTGGAGAGGAGTTGTATGGATGGGTTGCACGGTATGAAGATTACCATTCATGTGACATTATAGGAGAGCATCTACGAAAGAAGGGAGATCTGAAAACTATTTTTGAGATAGAAAGAGAAGAGAAGAACAAAGCAACCAGGCTTGTGTCAAACCTGACCAATGTGATAGAGGTGAAAAATATGCGCCTTAGGGAGATTGAGGTCAAATACAATGAAACGTCCATGTCCTTGAGCAATTTGATGACTGAAATGGATAAGATGCATCGACTTTACAACGAAGGTATATTACAAGGTCCACTAAAGAAAGTGTTTTTGTGGTCTAATATGAAATGTTTCATAATTGCTGTAATTCTATTTTACTTCTCATCGGTGATTTTCATCTAATATCATCCTCTTGATATTGATATCTTGTTAAATGTTGATTAGAGATGAAAAAGATGCAGCAGAATGCACGTGATCATCTTGAAAAGATTTTCAGTGAGCATGAAAAAATCAAAAAAGAGCTTGAGCAGCGTGAAAAGGAACTGCAGAAACGGGAGGCTTATGACGAATGTGAGAGAAAGAAACTGATTACTGAGATGGAAATGGTAATGAAAATCTGATATTTACTTGTTTAACTGAACTCTATTTTTCTAGATTGGGGTTTAATAATTTATAAATACATTTCTAGCAGAATGGTGCTGTAACCAGTAAGGAATTAGGGAATGTAGCAATTTAGAATATGTTGCAATAATCTCTCTCTCTCTCTTTGCTTCTTCCACAAGTCCATTAATTCCAGTAAGGAATTAGGGAATGCAGCAATTTAGAATATGATCATGCACCATAAGCTGATAAACACTTGCATTGCTTTCGGCATTCAATATCTTGACTAGAGTGCTTTTCTTTCGCAGATGAACAAATATGCAGTTTACTGTTAATGTGATTGGAGAAATTATTTTTAATTTTTACTTGTTAGATAACAATTGTGATATGTTCTTTTTAGAACGAGAGAGCAACCTTGGAGCAGAAGAAGGCAGATGAATGTGTTTTTAGGCTGGCTGAAGATCAGAAGGTACTGTACTTCATTTTCATTTTGATTCCAAAAACACAATTATGTGTTTATGAACTTTCAGCCAGTTTATTTGTCATTTCTGATTTAAATGGCAGAGGGAAAAAGAAAACCTTCACCAAACTATTATTGAACTAGAAAAGAAACTCAATGCCAAGCAAGCACTGGAGTTGGAGATAGAGCGTATGAGAGGGGCTTTACAGGTAATGAAGCATATGGAAGGTGATGAAGATTATGAAGTCGGAAAGAAGATTTGTGCCATCCAAGAAGACCTAAAGAAGAATGAAGAAGAACTTGAAGGTCTGGAAGCACTAAATCAAGCTCTTGTGGTCAAAGAGCGCAAAAGCAATGATGAGCTTCAAGAAGCTCGAAAAGAAGTAATCACAGTAAGTGTTTTCTTGAAATAAATGATAGGTTCCTTTCTTATCTTTTTTTTTTCTGAAGCCCTAATAGTGTTCTTTTCTAATACCAAAGTTACATTTCTATTGCTCTTGTTTAGCCTTATTATATGTGAGTTGACTTCATTGTTTTTGTTTGCTATGCAGTTAATAGTGTTCTTTTCTAATAGCAATGTTACATTTCTATTGCTCTTGTTTAGCCTTATATGTGAGTTTATTTCAGTGTTTTTTTTTGCTATGCAGTTCATGGATCTTTGAAAGTTTGAATGGATAATTTTTAGAACACCTATGAATACTATTGTTAGGTGTTGTAGAGTCTCACTTCTCATGTACTGTTTTAAAACAATATTGGCCTATGGAAGAGAATATTTCTTGGAAGAATTAGTTTGTCAAGTTTGTAGTTTATCATATATTGATTTTGCCAGCTTGAAGAACTTAAAAGAGTTTGACTTGCTGAGTTCTGTTGCTCCTTTGATATTCCTATTAAGAGAGTGATTCATGGTAAAAGAAGGAAAATCAGTGTCGTTGATGACATTATTATAGGTAAGGAATGTCTAGTACGTGCTGACCTAGAATACATCTTTTCACAGTTGGGAGTATTTGTCAATTTGAAATTGAGATAAGAGAACACAATCATAGTTACACAGTAATAATACACATACTTTATTAATTTCTTGCCTTGTTACACTACTGAGGACCACCAGAAACATTTGATGATGCAGATTTTTGCCTGAAGAGCAGTGTCTAATGAACAACTACTCAGGGATTGATCCTATCAGATAATGATTGTTTGTTCTTGTATTATTAATTTATAAAATATCTACTTTTTTTAATTCAAAGATTTATGATGAGTTCTCTTCTTTATTAAGAACTTTTTTCATTTTCATTTTTATTTTTTAATAACAAAGAGTAATGCACAAAAGAGCTAGTAGGATATAGTCATATAGAGGTTAGAGCTCATCTAAACGATTTAGACTTTACATGGTTCAGTTTTGCTTGCTTTTTTCATTAATTTCACATTGCTGGTCTCTGAAATTAATATCTTTAAAGTATCTTACAAGCTATATACTGCTTTCTGATCCCATGTTCTTGTTAGGGAAAATGACGGATATGAATTTGTATGTTCTAATTCAAAAGATAAACAACTTTAACATCCAGCTGATATGAATGTTCAACCATTATTAACTTAGCAGTTAAAAAAAGTAAAGGGATTTGCTTTCGGTTTCTCCCTTCAACTTATATATGCTGAAACATAAACCAGAGAAAAGGTTCTTAAGGAATTCTTTCCATATGTCACAGCATCTATACATATTGGAAATGACATTTCTCATTGTAATGCAGTCCTTACAAGAGGTCAAATCTTTGAAGGGATTTATTGGCATCAAGAGAATGGGAGAGCTTGACTCTAAACCGTTCCATATTGCAAGTAAAAGAAAGTATCCTGATGAAGATGAGGCAGCTCAAAAGGCTATGGAGCTGTGTTCATTGTGGGATGGTCAGCTAAGGGATCCTAGCTGGCATCCTTTCAAGATCATTGCTGTTGATGGTAGTGATGATCACAAGGTATGCTCTTTTACAGAACATCAGTTACTGCAATTTTAGCTAAATTTTCTAACTTTCAACAAGGCATACTCACATTTCCATTTGTCTTGGATGTTCCTAGTTTCCTAACAGTGCATAAATAAAATGGCTATATACCTTATGTTACAACTTATCCGGAGGTAAAGAGCAGAACAATCCTCCATGCTGTCATCCTAACAAGTGCTTAAATTATTGTTTTAAATTCGCGTAATGCTTTCCATATAACTTCTCCCCATCCTTTCGTTACCTTTTCTTTCCTCTACATGTTTCTAATACAAAATGTTGCGGTGTAGCTAACCATTCTCTTACCACCAGTAGCATCCTTCAAGCAAATATTTAGTATGAATCCATTAATTTGGCTTGAATGGGGACGGGGCAGTCCTTGATTTCTGGATTCATATTCCATTTCATTTTTATAAGAAAATCTTGTTTTTAATTCCTCCTTCCCTTCATTTTCATGGTAGACCTTATTTTTTGGTTAATTTGAACATGACAACACAGGAAATTATTAATGAAGAGGATGAGAAACTGAAAGATCTAAAGGTTGAGTTGGGTGATGAAGTTTACATGGCTGTGACTACTGCCTTGATGGAGATAAACACGTACAACCCCAGTGGTAGGTACATCATTTCAGAGCTGTGGAATTTCAAAGAAGAAAGGAAAGCAACACTAAGTGAAGGAGTATCACATATAGTGGAGCAAATATTTAGTTCGAAACGGCCTAAAAGGAGGAGAAACTATAGGTTAGTAATGGAACAGCATTTGGGATCAAAACATGCATAGATGTTTTTATTGCAGTATAAGAACATACATTTTCATTAATTTCTATGAATCTTCAGCTGGTATAATACAGAATCTCATCTGTTTTTATTGCCCCCTTTTTCTTTTCTTATTACCTGCAGTTGTTCAATGTGAGATTCAAAGACCAGTTACATAGAATCTACACCACCTCTTCCATTCTATATTTGGTTGTTCATGTGCCTTATACATGGGAAGATAGAACTGCTTATTGTTATTTTTTGGGGGACGTGTTATTAGAAGACGAAGCTGAAAATAGTTGTTTTGGTTGAAAATGTGTTTTAGTGAATGAGGTTGTAATGCAGTGCATCTTACAAATATGCTGACTATTGTGTTGAAATTTGAACTTGCAAAGATCAAGTGCTCTGAGTAGGTTTTCACTTGTTTTTGTGAAATAAATTTCTCTGTGAAGGTATTGAGTTTCTAATTTTGTTTCAAGTGAACTTCAATCCATTTTCTGTGCAGCCTCTTCACTAGTTCCGCCGCTTATTGAAGAAGCATTCTCCTTCAGGAATACTACTATGTCTTTGAGAAACTTGATTTTCAAACAGTTGGACTAAATTGAAATGTATTGTCATTTGGTACATTATGAGTAGTGAGTTTGGTTTTGAGGTTGTTAAACAAAGATCATATGACATTATGTTGACTATGTAGTCTCTGGAGCTTTGAGACTCACTTTGGTAGGTAATATGATCTAACCTTTTAAATTGTGAGATTCATCGAAGTTTGGATGGAAATAGTTGCATTTCTATTAGTTATAGAAATGAAATGCAGCATTACTTTCTGGAACTTAAATTTCAAAATCAATGGCTGATTTTAAATTAGTCATGTGTTTTTCTTTAAATCCTGGAAACAACTATAACCTCCATCCATGTATGTCTATGAAATTGCAGGTCCTTTATTTGTCTCAGTTGATCATGTATTGGTTGACAGAGAAGTTAGGGTTGATTGGTGCTGATGAATTATGTTTCTGAGTTTATGATACTGCTGCTGGATGCACATTGGCAGTACATGACTCTTGCTTTACTGACTTTATCAAGCAAGTTATAGTTTTACCTTTAAGTTTTGCAATTATCGACACACGGAGGGACCTTGGCACAAGAAACTTTAAGCCTCTTGTGAAGAAGAGGAAACAGCACTAAACTCATTAGGGTTGCTCATAACATCCTCAATATTATTACTTGACTCTGGTTAAAAATGCACGTCTTGATTCCAGAAACCGATAAACAGAACTTAAGTGGATGACACTGCATTTTCTTTTCTTGATTTTCCTCGACACTTCTATAAAAATTTCTCTTCACATTCTCCTTGATCATGTTCCCCATTCAAATGTCGCAGAAAACTGTTTTGTCATGCATAAAAAATCAAAGGGACTTTATAAGTTCTGTTTTTTTGTATCAAGGCATGCAATTTTAACCAATGTCTTATAGTATATACTTCTTGGACACCTAGAAAGAACATGATCTTTTAAGTTTATTAAACAAGTTTCTAAGTAAAAAGAAACTCCAAGCAAAGTTATAAACTCGAACGGCAACTCACCAAGGAAACATATAGTTGTGGTGTATGTGCTGATGATTGTGAATGTTTGACTACCATTTAACACCAAAAGGAGCATTGCTTCCCTCTTGAGGCAGAATTTCTACGGAAAGAAGAAATAAGCACTGCTCTTCGACTGTTCTCAAGACTAAGAGCATTGATAAATGGCTCACTTTCATCTCATCAATAACTGGAGTTGAAGATTTGTTGTCGGCTCACTCACAGTCAATGTCTCTTTTAAACAATAATACAAAGAGTTGCAAATTTTACAATCGAATTCTCATGCTAGTCAAAATTGACTTGTGTATCTCTCTCTTTTGACAAATTAAGAAAAATAAAATTACTAAATTTTATCAGAAATTATGATTTCTATTTAATTGGTTTCAAAGACGTCAAAACATCCTGCTCTGGAGATGGGCAAAATCCATAAAGATCGGGAGCTAAACTTTGTTAGAATCGCAAGAAATACTAGTTCTCGTACCTATTTTATCCAACTCAAGCCAGCTACAAGATAGCAGATCAAACACTAGTCTATAGTGAAGCAGCATAATGATGTCTATCAACTTTAATCAGACACTAGTCTATAGTGAAGCAGCATAATGATGTCTATCAACGTTAATCAGATTAAAGTTGATTATGGCATAGTTGACCAAGATGATCAACACCACCCATTGCTTCCTGTTGTGTCTCTGCAACTTGAACTCAAAAAACTTAATTCTAAACACCAGTTTGAAGTTTGAACATAAATAAGCACCATTCTTAGACCTATATATATATAGATGACTTGGGATGGTTGTGGTCACCACAGCTGCTAGCTATGACCCAATTATTAAAACAAGGGTAATTATGTCATTTAACCAATTTTATTAATGTCTCTACTGTCATATTACCATTTTTAAAATCAAAATTAAGTCGTTTTGATATAGTTGCCACTACAGACACTTTTTCTATATACATCAGTGAGTGAAACTCGCTATCATTACTCTTACGGTGTACACTTTATTCACCTTGTGTACGCAATTTCCTATCAATCACTCATAATGAGTTATCTTATAGTAACTATATGATAACTCATATAGTTCACAATTTACGGATTTGTTGTTGGCTCACTCACAAGTGATTGCAATTTAAAATGATACAAAGACACTTTTGTGATCGAATTTTCATACTAGTTCACACAAAAGAACTTCTACTTGGTTCTTACTTTTGGAAAGTTGCTACTTTGGGATGGTATCCTACAAATCTTGTTTGATGTTCATGAGAAATGCCTGATTCCTAACAGCCCTTAGTAAGGAGACAATCATTTCCAACAACCTAAGGGGTGTCGGGGAGGGACAATAGAACCTCCAAGAAACAGTGCATAGAAATTTTTTGTCATTAGAAGCAATGGTGTTATCGCTAGGTCACACTACTCGGGAGTATTACCTTTGCAATGGCATCCAACTGAAAAACTTTTCCAGGAGCATTCCTACTTGCCACAACTCTCCTACTTCATTAGAGATTATGCTGCAACTGAAGACAAAATTAAATATTTTCATCTTTATTATGACTAAAAATGCACAAGTATAGACATTACAAAATTAAATATTTTCACCTTTAATATGACTAAAAATGCACAAGTATAGACATTATAAAAATATTACGTAAATAATTTATCTTCAATTGCAATGTAGTGAAATACAGCAAAATGAGAATTATTTCTTCCTCCATATCCTTCCAACAGGCGGATGGATTATTTACTGCAGTGAATGTTACACAGTAGGTTAACTAGAAGATAAAAACTTTCTGACTGCACCAGTGGATTGCTGAGCAAAATATTTTTGCCTAAGACGCGCATATGGGTACCCAACAACAGAGAGAAAGTGAGCTGGCTTGGAAAAGGAGAGTATTTCATACCAAACTTGATTGTTCTCATCCAGCTCAATAGAGAAGCGTTCTTCCCCAGCCTGCTTTCAACAAATACCAACTGTTGAATTAGTGATGATGTTTCAAAATCACTATTTAAAAGACGAAGCGAAAAAACTCAATGCGCTAGATGAAAAACTAATGGAGGAATGTAGCAACAAAAGTGATCACCACTCATTAAAATTTTCTTTGTGGAACATTTTCATTAGATAAAAAGTAGTCAAAATGCAAATGTAGTAAAAAAGCAACAGAGCAATAAGCATGATGATGAATGCCAATGTCATCGTCATTTAAAATGACTAATTGCTGCTACCAAGTGGGGAAGCCTATTTAAATTTATTAGCCGCTAGATTAGATTTCTTCGATCAATAGTGACACAAGCCATACAATAAAATGAACCAATAACAGAGCAAGTCCAAGATATGGAATTAAAATGGTAGACTGCTGCTAAGCTTTCAAATAATAAAACCAAGTATATACAAAATACTGAACACTGATTTCTTAAGCAATTAAAGGTAAAAAGATCTTGTTGCAAGATTGTCTCCAAAGATATCATTGTTTTGCATCCTAATGCAGCACCAGAAACAGTTCACTTTATCCCTCTTGACGAATGTTTGATTGCCTCTTTTTCAGTAACTTCCTTTTCATTTTATATAATACTAGCAAACTTAAAACTTAAAAGTTAGAGCAGCAAATGAGCTAAGACGCTAATTCATCAAATATGAGCAAGATTTCATACAAGGATTAAAACAAAAGTAAAAATTGTCTGCCACATGACAAAAGTTGAGACAATTGTTACATAATTTTAACATATTTATTTACATGACATACACAGGATGACAGGACACAGCTGTGCAGAGTAGCCATCATTCAAATCCTATACATCCACAATAAGTAGACTGTTAATTTGTAAGAAAATCTATACTCTCTATTGTATTTTCATATTACAAGAGTTTCCTAATTTATACAAGTTTGGTTCCCTAGTGGAGGAGTAATACAAGGTGCAGATATTAGGGAGAGGAAAACAGGCCCTGTTTTCCTCAGTGGAGAACAACACAACAACACACACTTCTAACACTCCCCCTCAAGTTGGTGTATAGATATCTCGCATACCCAACTTGAAACACAAGGGATGAAACATCTTCCCACTAAGACCCTTAGTCAGAATATCAGCTAGTTGATGTTCTGTTTTTACAAAAGGTAAGCAGATAAGACCACTGACTAATTTTTCTTTGATGAAGTGTTTGTCAATCTCAATGTGCTTCGTTCTATCATGTTGTACCGGATCATTTGCAATACTAATGGCTGCCTTGTTATCACAAAACAACTGCATAGGCCCTTTAGTTGAAACACCCAAATCTTCTAGCAAGGTTCGAAGCCACATTAATTCACATATACCCAAGGCGATAGCTCGGTATTCAGCCTCAGCACTAGATCTTGCCACAACAGACTGTTTCTTACTGCGCCAAGTGACAAGATTACCTCCAACAAATGAACAGTAGCCTGATGTAGATCGACGATCCTCTATAGAGCCAGCCCAATCTGAGTCGGAAAAAGCTTCGACTCTCATATGACCATGTGGTGCAAACAACAAACCTTTACCGGTGCAGACTTGAGATACCTCAAAATTCTGTAAACGGTTTCCATATGACTTTGTCGAGGATCATGCATATATTGACTGACTATACCCACAGCATAAGATATGTCGGGTCTAGTATGAGAGATAGGTATATCAATCGTCCACTAGACGTTGATATCTGTCTCTATCAACCGTAGGTCCTGTGCCTCCTTCTAGATGATGATTAACTTCAATAGGAGAATCAACAGGTTTACATCCTAGCATGCCAGTTTCTGTTAAGAGATCAAGAACATACTTTCGTTGAGATAGAAAAATTCCACTGGAAGATCTTGCAACTTCAATACCAAGGAAATATTTCAAGGTACCCAAATCTTTGATTTCAAACTCTTTAGCCAGACTTGCCTTGAGGTTAAACTATCTCTTCTTTATTATCCCCTGTCACTACAATGTTCATCAACATAAACAATAAGAATGACAATCTTACCATTTATTTGTTTGACAAATAGAGTGTGATCTGCTCGACTCTGTTTGTACCCAAGTTTTATCATTGCTTTTGTGGAATTTACCAAACCAGGCTCGAGGAGATTGCTTCAATCCATATAAAGCCTTTCGCAGTCTACAAACCTTACCCTTGTGATAGATGAGGCAAAACCAGAGGGTATTTCCATGTATACTTCTTCTTCTAGATCACCATGAAGAAATGCATTTTTTACATCCAATTGCTGAATATCCCAGCCAAAGTTTGCTGCACATGAGATTAATGGTACGAACAGAGTTCATCTTTGCCACGGGAGCAAAAGTCTCCTGGTAATCAATCCCGTGAGTTTGAGTGTACCCTTTTGCAACTAGCCTGGCTTTGAGTCTTTCAACTGTCCCATCTGCCTTTTGTTTCACTGTATATACCCATTTGCATCCGACTGGGTCTTTTCCCATAAGGAAGAGTAACTAGTTCCCAAGTATCATTCTTTTTCAAGGCATTCATCTCTTCTATCATAGCATGTTTCCAGTTCTCGTTGCTAATTGCTTCTTTCCACCCCTGAGGAATAGATATAGAGGACAAAGAGGAAACAAAGGAATGGTAGGATGCAGGATAATTTATCATATGATACAAAATTTGAGATAGGATGTTGTGTACATGACCTGACACCTTTTCTAAGAGCAATAGGAATGTCAGTAACTTTAGAAGAACAAATAGGATCAGGATTCATACCATTAGTATTACCAAGACTCGGTTCAGGGCAAGGTTTGTGTAGTGGGCAGAAATGGTGACCTTATTCTTCCCTTTTCGAGTATAGGTCCTTAACTCAGGCTCAGAGTGTAACTGTAACTCCCCTGTGTAGCATTATCAGAAGCAACAACAGGAGTAGAGGAAGATGGCTCGTGTAACTGTAACTCCCCCTGTGTAGCATTATCAGAAACAACAACAGGAGTAGAAGAAGATGGTATAATTGTATGGGTACGTGTATTTGTAATACCAGTTTCAAAAAACGACGTCTCCTCATCAATAATATCCTCCCCCTGAGGAGATGGTGAAGAAGAATAAAAAGGTTCAGACTCCCAAAAAGTAACATCCCGAGTGACAAACACTTTGTGAGAAGGGGGATGAAAACATTTATAACCTTTTTGGGTTGGAGAATACCCAATAAAAACACACCGAAGAGCTTTGGGATCTAATTTACCCCGAGTGGGGGATTTATCATGAACATAGCACACACATCCAAAAACTCGGGGCGAGGGAGAAGGGGTGATTATGTGTTGGAGAAGGGAGATAGGACTTTTGTTTCCAAGGCTTCTAGAAGGAAAGGCGGTTGATAAGGAATGCCGCAGTCAGAACCGCAATCACCCCATAAGAATTTAGGAGTGTTCATGGTAAACATAAGAGTGCGGGCGACTTCTAGTAGGTGGCGATTTTTCCTTTCTGCTACTCCATTTTTGTTCTGGGGTTTTGACACAGGAGGTTTTGAAGAATGATGCCATGCCGGGAAAGGTAAGATTCAAAAGCATGATTATTACTGTATTCACGACCGTTATCACTATGAAGAAATTTTGATTTTAGCGTTAAATTGAGTTTGAATCATTCTATGAAAGTCCTGAAAGCAATCAAAAACTTCATTTTTGGAACGCAAAAGGTAAATCCAAGTGACACGAGAATGACAATCAATAAAGCTAACAAACCATCTAAAACCAGAACGGAAACAATCCGAGAGGGCCCCCATACATCCTGTATGGATGATAGCAAAAGACTCAGACTGACGACTGTTAATAGCAGAATAAGTCGAACGTTTGTGTTTACCGAGTTCACATGGTTCACACAAAAGTTGAGTTTTGTTACAATTCTTAACTAAAGACGGAAACAAAAATTCCAATACTGAAAAAGAAGGATGACCCAAACGACGATGCCATTGATGAAGGGAGGCTAGGTTGGAGTCTGAAACAGAGTGAAGAGCCTGAGTAGGGGCCTTTTTGGATGAGGGAACATCTAAATAATAGAGACCATCAACTGCACTACCACTGCCAATCTGTTGTCCCGTCACCAAGTCCTGAAAAATACAATGATTTGGAAAAAAGGTTATTGAACAATGCATAGATTCAGAAAGACGTTGAACAGATAATAAATTTGCAGTGAAGGAGGGAATATGAAGAACAGATGATAAAGTCAATGAAGGGGTACAAACTACAGAACCACTCCCGGAGATGGAGGACAGAGAGCCATCAGCAACTCGAACCTTGTCTTTTCCCGAAAGGGGCATATATGAAGTAAAGAGGTTTGATGACCCAGTCATATGCTCGGAGGCACCTGTATCTATAATCCCAACTATGGCAAGTAGGTGCAACATGAAAAACACGAGGAGGGATACCTGTCTGGGCATAATGAGAGGAAGTAGGATTGGAATAGAATTTCCGAAAGGCAGTGATTTCCTCAGGAGTCAGTGAATGAGTAGTGTCAGCAGTACTAGGTACATCTGCAGAAGGTGGAGTAGACATGTAGGCATGAGATCCACGTCCCACACGACCAGACCGACCGCCACGTCCTTTAGGACGCCCCATGAAGCTTAAAACAACGATCTCTGGTATGATTCTTCCCTCCACAATAGTCACAGTCACGGGACTCCTTCTGAATAGGAGAGGGAATAGGAAAGCCAGGTTTAGGATACGAGGCAATCAAGGCTGATCGGTCAACAAGATTTGTTTTGAGTACCATTACCCGACGCCTACTCTCCTCTTGTTGGACTCTAGCATGAGCCTCTCTCAGTGATGGAAAAGGTGTCTGACCAAGCAGTTGTGCTCGAACTTGATCAAATTCTATATTCAAACCAGCCAAGAAATCTACAACCCTATCTTCATTAATAAACTTTTGATAAGCCGTTGCATCTTCTCGACATTTAGCGGGAGAAAACCCGGTAATGATCAAGCTCTTGCCATAGTGCATTAATCTCTGCAAAATACTGTGCCACGGGCTTCTCTCCCCTTGATCCAACTCTCGGATTCGTTTACGGATATCATAATGCTTTAGACATATCACCAGAAACAGAGAAGGTTTGAGAGATCGCTTCCCAAAGTGCATATGCTGTGTCTAAGAACATGTAACTGCTCCTCATATGTGGTTCCATTGAGTTAAAAATCCACGTTTTGGACCATAGAGTTATCCGATTTCCATTCTCCTGAGCAATACCCACTTGTGTAGGCATGGTGGTTGTACCAGTGATAAAGTGTTGCATTCGGTTTGCTTCTATTGACATACGACATGCCTGAGACCAAGCTAGGTAATTGCTTCCATCCAGCTTAAATGGACTAAGAACCAACGCAGAGTTGAGATGGTGATTTCTAAACACTTGCCCTTTACTGGTTTCAATGGTACTATCACTATGAGTAAGACTTGATTCCGCCATGGTAAGGATATAAGAATTATCCGATGAAATAGCAACTAGGATAATTTACAAACTCAAGAAGAAAAACAATATTGCAGGTATTCTGTTCTAATACAGTAGGCAGCAACTTACTTTAAGAAGCATGCATAAAAGTACAAAACAAATATAAGCTCAGTACTCAAACAAACACTGACCGAACTAAATCCAAGCGAGCAGCAGTGAAGCATGAAGCAGTGAGAGAACAAGGACTAACCAGAGACCAAATCCAAGCAAGAGACAGTAAGCAACTGAAAACCCAGTGAGCAAGCAAACAAACAGTGGCGACTGTTTTCTACAGTAAGCAAGAAAATCACTGACCGAACCAAGAAGGGTCCAAATCCAAGCAAACCTAGTTTTCTCTCTATAAAGGACAATATAGATGGGTAGAGGAGAGAGAGGCGACTGCCGCAGAAGAAATCACGCCGGAAAAATATGGCCGGAAAGTGGCCCCACGCGCACGGCGCGTGGCGTCGGCGGCCCGGGCGCGTCGGCGGCGCGTGGGGGCGCGTGCGGGCGGCGGCTGGTTGACCGGAAAGCTCTGGGTTGGTCAACGGGCTCTGGGTACTCCAATTATGGTATCAATTTTGGTATATGTAGTTGTTCAAGCTAGTTTCCAAATGGAAACATGTAATAGTGGCGAGCGGAAGAGAAAAAGAAAGAAGGAAAAAATTTTCTATACTGGATATGGCTCTGATACCATGTTAATTTGTAAGAAAATCTATACTCTCTATTGTATTTTCATATTACAAAGAGTTTCCTAATTTATACAAGTTTGGTTCCCTAGGAGGAGTAATACAAGGTGCAGATATTAGGGAGAGGAAAACAGGCCCTGTTTTCCTCAGTGGAGAACAACACAACAACACACACTTCTAACATAGACCAATAATATATATATATATATATATATATATATATATAAAGTACGCGAACCTTAACATAGATGTAAGAATTAAGTGAACCTTAACATAGCAGTAACGATTAGCCAAGTGACTAATGTAAAGCTAAAGAAAGTTAATTTACTACAGAGTATCTATTTTGCAGAAGGTAAAGCTTACTCCAGAAAAGGATTAGAAAGTAATTTTGATTTCACAGAAGGAAATAAAGAACATTATAAAAAGCTGAGGTACACAGTTGATGGAAATTAGAATAGAATCTTATTGTGAGGGACTAAGGTCCTCCATCAAGCTGATTCTTTAAAGGCAAACAAAATTCTATTTACATATTATAAAAATTCTCCCTAATGATAAAAACAGAAGTTGCATAGATAATGCTTTTAAACAACCGACTGAAAGACATGTTCTTGTCAACATGAAGTATGAACATTCTGAGTTTCAGAAAACCAAATCATTCCTTCTAGCGCATATTATCCACACACACACACACACACACATATATATACATATATATATATATATATATATATTATCAGAACTTGCAAAGAAGCAATTACCAATAGGTGTCCTTGAAGGGTGCCACTACCAAAACTGAAAGAGGCCACAGCCTTCTTAGCCTTTGTGTTTTCATTTACATACGCCACTTGCAAAGGCATCATGATCCAAGGGAAAAACTCCTTCACACAAACACAGAACTTCACTCCAGTTTGGACTGGAGTCTTTGGATCCACAAATGCCCAATCCATTCCAAAATGCCTGCAAATTAAATTCCATATAGAATGAGAATGCCCTCTTAATTAGGTTTGCTTATCAACTAATATGTGTATTTTTACAGACCTCCAGGTCTGCAGAGCATTCTTGCCTTTCTCATAGGTGTCAGGACCTGAACCCACTAAAACTTTTGCATGGTTAAGTACGAAACCATCCTTTGCAAGCTCCCTATCTTCTTGAAGCGAAGACACAGGCTTGGCACTAGCTCCTTTATACTTAGTATCATAGTTAAAACCACCAGACCTGATAGTATGTATTATTTGCAAGCACAACAAATACTTATATAAGCAACAATGTATGTCAAATTTCCTAAGAATAATAGAAAAGTTATAGCTGTTGACTTTGTGTTACTTGTTAATGCATGTCTGCTGCTCTTCCGGAGATGGACAGGCCCAACGCATGAAAACCATCTCTATTAAATAAGCCAAAAATCACCATAATACATTGAGAATTAAGAATTCATACAGTCGATAAATATTGGAATTTAAATACAACAAAAATTTCAGCTATTCATAACTAATGCAAGTGATAGACTAATAAGTGCTCCCTCCATCCCTTCCCAATATAAAGTTACATTCAACTTTTATTACACTCATAAAGTTTGTCACCCTTAAACAAAAAAAAAATTAAAAAATCCATTATAGTTTAATAGTTTTCCAATCACAAAGTTTAGTCTTAAATTTTTATTGTACTTGCCTATCCTACCTATGTTATTCATTTGGAGCCTGCCTGAACTACTTTGGGATAAAAGGCGTAGTAAATTTCCATTGCAGTTTTCCAATTACAAAGTTTAGTCTTAAATTTTTTTCATCTTACTTGCCCATTCAACCTATGTTATTCACTTTCAGCCCATCTGAACTAGTTTGGGACAAAAGCCGTCGTTCAGTTTATAATAATATCTAATAGTGTCCTAAGCAACCACGCTTGCATAAAAGAGTCAAGTGGTTGTGTACCAATGGTTACCCCATCACTTGTGTACAAGAGGGTGGGGTTTCGAACATTGACAGTGATTGAGGTTTGGTGCATCTGTTTAAATTCTCTAACAATTTAGCAATTAAAAAAAAAAAAAAAAAACCTTTCCGGGAGGGGGAAGTTGACCTTTGAAAATAAACAAGTTACCAGTGTCATAAAGTTAATAAATTTACTTTTAAAAGGAGTCAAACTTTAGTAAGATAGAAATTTGCCCCTCCAAGTTTAAGCTTTTGACATCAACATCGAATTTTGCCTCTTTAAATTAGATGTTCTCTTCTCACACAATCATAATCATCAAATTGGTTATCAACCAAATATTAGGTCAAGACGAATGTTTGATTCTTGGCGTGTGTAGTGTTGTGTATGAACTTAAACACATAATATTGTTGATAAGTATTTAGCAATCAGCAAAATCTCCTACTAAAGAGATATAGATGTGTGTGTAGGCGTGAGTTTTACAGAGATAGGAGAATATCCGAGTGGAAGATTACCGTAAGATAGAAGGGGGAAGGGTCACCTGAGCTCCGGCAGCTGAAATTGGGAGATGAATTAGCTCAGCTACAGGCTACAGCTACTAAGGTCAAATATGGTGACAATATTTTTCTCTTTCTTTTATACTTCCTGCAATAGCTTCTAGATGTTCAAAAGGTAGATGGCAGGTCCAGCCATATCTTATTTTATTCAACTTTAAATCAATATCAAATTTTAGAATTCAAAATTAAATATATGAACTCATGTAATTTTTTAATACAATCACTAACAGTTGTAAATTATTCATTCCGTTACAAATTAGATGCACATTTTTATATATACATTTTGGTGCTTTAAGTTCGTGGATCATCATCTAATTTTAAAAATTAATAAAAACAAGAATTGGATAGAGAAAATAGGGATGATAAGCTACAAAAAGTATAAGATTAGAAGAGTACAGTGGTAGAAAATATTCAACTCAAAAAGTTAATCTATTAAATCTATAGTCTATTAAAGCATACTGACGAGCTACCTTCTTTATTATCTTTTGTTTGATTTCACCAAACAAAACACAATTATTTTGAGAGGACCGAATATGATGACCAGCTTTAGTGAACGGCTAATGTGGATTGTCCACATCAGCAAAGAAAGAAAAATCACTTTGTGAATCAATACATCTCACTTTCAAATACTCATAATACCAAACAACTCTGCACTTTCAAATCACTTTACCAATAATTCTCTCTCTCACAGCAAACTCTCTCATTGCTGCCTGCATCCGGAAAGACACAGTTTCTCTCCCTTTACAAACTTCCTCCTAGAACAAAATTCGGTCCAAAATCAGCAGCTTTCACCGTATGTATACATATATATAATATATAATGTACGCATATTGATAATATATGTATATATTTATGCCCTAAAAACTGATTTCATGATTTTGAAACCCATTTTTTGCATCAATTATTAGGTACTAATTGAAGCTTTGAACTCTTTTTATATTTATATGGAGTAGTAGACTCTTTTTTTATGTTCCTGTTAGTGGTTTTTTTTTTTGTGTTCTTGTTAGTGGTTTGGAATTGGCCATTTTTGGGCATAGTGAGTGTGTAAATATATATAGATTGAGGCATTATATTTTTTAATTTTTGAATAAGATTTTTTTTAGCTAAATAAATCTACTATAAGCTTCAAAAAAGTGGTGAACCAAGTATATGTGGTGTGTATAAAGCTTGAGAAAAATAAAAGGCACACATATGCCCAAAAAAAGAACTATAAAAAAGACATACATTAGATTTTCTAGTTTTTGCCAAAGGATAATTGTTTTTTGTTCGTGTTTCTGTTTGGTTTATATGTAAGGTATGAATGTACCAATTGATTGAATAAGTAGAAGTTGATTTTTAATGTCATACAATTTTTTATATATCTATGGCATGTAGTTAATATATTTTTATAAATTTGCAGCAATGACATATAGTAATGAGTTTGATTCAAGTATGAGAATGAATGATATTGAGAAGGAAATTGTTAAATCCACAACAAAAAATGTTATTTCCACAATAAAAGTGTCGCTATAGATGTATAGCGACGGTTTTAACCGTCGCTATACATCTATAGCGACACTTTTGTTGTGGAAATAACAAAAAGTGTTGTGGATTTAACAATTTCCTATTGAGAAATGTCCTATGGCGGAGGATTTAGTAGAAAGTGAAGAAGTTGATGAAGTGATTAGAGATCCGAAAGTAGGAATGGAGTTTGGTTCCATTGGATGATGATGGGAGACTACGAAATGTCTTTTGGACAGATGCAAGGAGCAGGGCAGCTTATGAGGAGTTTGGGGAAGCCATTACCTTTGACACAACATACTTAACTAATAAGTATGCCATGCTATTTGCCTCATTTGTTAGAATTAATCATCACGGTCAGTCAATACTCTTAGGTTGTGGATTAATATCTCATGAGGATATTGAGTCATTTAGTTGGCTTTTTAAAACTTGGCTTGTGTGTATGAATGGTCGTGCTCCTACCGTAAAAATCACTGACCAAGATAAAACAATGAAGAAGGCTATTGAAATTGTGTTCCCCAATGCGCGACATAGGTGGTGCTTGTGGCATATTATGAAGAAGTTGCCCGAGAAATTAAATGGTTGCAATCAATATGAATCTATCAAGTATTCAATGCAAAAGTTAGTTTATGATTCATTGACTTGTAAAGAATTTGAAGAGCGATGGAGTAGTTTCATTGAGAAATTTAACTTGAAAGAGAATAACTAGTTGACTGGGTTATACGATGAAAGAAGTCGTTGAGTGTCGACATTTTTAAAGAATACTTTTTGGGTTGGAATGTCCTCAACTCAAAGAAATGAAAGTATGAATGCTTTTTTTGATGGTTATATGAATTCAAGGACAACCTTAAAACAGTTTATTGAGCAGTATGAGAATGCATTAAGAAGTAAGGTGCAAAAAGAGAATGAGGCGAATTTTAATTCCTTCGACCATTAGATTTCATGCCTTACTGATTATCCATTTGAAAAATAATTTCAAGATGCTTATACCATGTCAAAATTCAAGAAATTTCAAGAAGAGGTAAAAGGGAAGCTTTATTGTGCCACTAATTAAGTTAAAGTAGAATGTGGTTTTGAGGTGTATGATGTTACACAAAATATATTTGGAGGGACTCGCGAAGCCACTTTTAAAGTTTATTTTAAAGAAGATGAATGTACCACTAAGTCCAACTGTCAATTATTTGAGTTCAGGGGAATATTATGTAGACATACTTTTATGGTGTTGCTGAAAAAACGAGTTCAAACCTTACTGGATAAATTCATTCTTCGAAGGTGGAGGAAAGACGCGAAGAGGTGTCATAAGAAGGTTAAGATTATATACTCCGACTGGACATTGAATCCGAAAAATGAACATTTTAATAGGATGTACAACTCTTTTTATAAAGCGACAGACTTGGCGACAGATAATGAAGATAAGACAAAAGTTGTTATGCATTGGATTAAAAGGCTTGTTAATGATGGAACGTGTAAAAGTAATCAGTCGACTCCTTCCGGACAAGGCACCAAAGTGGGTAGTGGTTGTAAAAAAGCAACAATATTCGTAGTCCTTTGTTGGTTCATTGTAAAGGTCGGCCCCGCTTTAAAAGGCTTCAGTCTAAGATTGAGAAAGTTGTTAGAAGTATAAGAGTGAAGAAAGGGAAAAAGAAAAAGAAAGAGAAAGGGAAAGAGAAAGAGAAAGGGAAAGACAAGGTCATTGAACATAACATGAATTTCACTAATTTGGTAAACCTTTTTCTTTAATTTTTTCAAATGTAAAAACTTATTTATTTAGATCAAATGTCTTATTTTACTGCATTTTCTTTTGTGTAGAGTTCTCAAGGTGACTATTTTGTAAGTGTACTCAATAACAATTCTCAAGTTGAACACGATCCAGAAGACTACATGAGACATGGTACAATAGATCTTAATTTACAGATTTGTCACTAATTTATATGAATAAGTCACATTCTTAGAGGCTTTAATGATCATTATTTTAAACATTTCAGGTTGGAGACTTCTCCACCAACACAAATCTGCAATCATCACATGTTGATGACTTTTCATTTGCCACAAATCATAATGTCTATTATGGAGGGGGTTTTCCCTTTCATTTTCAGGTATAATGTCTTATTTTACTACTATCTCTTTCATTTTTTGGTGTCTTCTTCGGTGTTATTTGTTGCTGAAAACCACCATTTTATTTTTCTTGTTGCAGGATTACTATAACCCACATTGGAGGAGTGGTGAAGGATGTGATCCGAACAATAGGAGCGGATAATTTTGTTGTAAGTTGACTGCAAATTTCACTCTCGAATATCTGCTGATCGTGAAGTAATATGACTGTAATTTGTGTATGGACTGCAGCTGAATGTGTTACTGGGAATCAAACTATGTTGCTGATCGTGAAGTAATATGACTGTAATTTGTGTATGGACTGCAGCTGAATGTGCTACCAGGAACCAAACTGTGTTGTTGATTATCTTCAACGTTAATGTTAGTAGTTCAGGATATTCTATTTTTCAATTGTACAATGATTTATCTGACAATGGAATGGATAGATAGAGATATTTCTTAAATCATGATCTGTTAATTTAGTCTGATTTAATAGTTGTTTTATTCTCCGTTCATTATCCGACAGATATCCGACAGTGATATCTGCATAGAAATGCATTTCTGCCCGTAATCCATTGAATAAACTGATTATCTCACTGTTTCTGCAGTAGTAATGACATCCGCCTGATTATTTTCAGAAACATAAATGCCTTTCATCTTCTCAGATGTGCAAGCTTGTAGATCTTTTAGTGCAAGATACAAGGTGCCGCCAACATACATCTTTACAACATCTACTTGGAAACTAAATAAAGAATCTACAATTTCAAATGAAGAAAATAAATGTCAAAGTTGTTGATCAATTTAATAAATCAATCAGATACCCATCAATAGCAATTCAACACCACCTTTTAGTCATCAATATATGTGCTCATTTCAGCCCACAACTATTTCAACATACTCCCTTAACCATTATGCAGTAATATTATGTTCAATTATAGCATAAACAAAATTTACACAGTTTTTCAGGCAATCCAATCAATTTAGTGTTAATAAAAAATAGGACACTTCCATTACAACTTCTACAATAAAACCCAATTCATTATAAATTTCGTTACACTTCGTCCATTACAATTTCTTTCACAACTTCACCTCCCTTACAACTTCCAGCAAAAGACAACTAGTTTTTCATAATAACAAACAAACAAAGAATACGTATTACAACAACTAATTTCTTCAATAATTTAATTTCATGTCTCATTTCAATTATAGTAGGATCATGCATAATGGAATTATTTGGCAGTTACATTTTAAAAGTTGGTGATGATTTTTCTTCATTTATAGCCTTGCACCATCCCAAGAAATCGCATTTTACATTCGGGCACGCATAGTAAATTCGACCTTCATTTCCATTCTTATCGGAGCGGGTAATTTTAAAAATCGCAAATTGTCCACAATGACATTGCTTGCTTTGAATCCTTAAATCATATTCGTTGCTCTCTACCATGCTTCTCGATGCTATGTTGTCTTTCTACAAAAATGACAAATAAAAAGTTTACCTTGTAATCCCTGAAATTTTATAAGAAAAATGCATTGAATACTATAATTGCTAAACCAAGGGAAAGTAATCTGAACTATTATAATTGTTTTAACAAAGTAGATAATAGGCTACAATAACATTCTCTACAGGTGTTTGGGCTGACAAAATTGTGATTATATAATTATTGGCTCGATATGTTTAAATCATCAAGGCTGAACAACCACTACATTTATGTACCTGAGGCCTTTTTCATTATTTCCATATCACACATTTTGTTTCCGCCAATAGTTTTTTGTTAGAAAACAATTTCTAATTCTTGTTGCCTACATTTTTGTTCTCAGTATTTTCTAGTTATAGTTTCTTTTAATATTAGATTTATGACTCATTACACTAAGTGAAGTTGTCTCATTATGTCTTGTAGTACATAATGCTTGCCTTTTCCATATTTGCAGAAGTATATGTGGACTAACTAAAGACTGGCTAGAAGGTGAATTCACCTGTGGAAGTAAATTTAGATGCAAGGTACAAATGGCTAAAATGAACTTCCTTGTATCATAAGAAGGTCTCTAATATATTTAGCATAGGTGTGCCTTTTATTTTTCCCAAAATTTATACATACCACATGTACTTGGTTCCCCATCTTTTTGAAGCTTATAGTGAATTTATTTAGCTAAAAGAAAAATCTTATTCAGAAATTAAAAAACATAATGCCTCAATCCATATATATTTACACACTCACTATGCCCAAAAATCACCAATTCCAAACTATTAACAGGAACACATAAAAAAAACCACTAATAGGAACATACAAAAAAAGTCTACTACTTCATATAAATATAAAAAGAGCTCAAAGCTTCAATTAGTACCTAATAATTGATACAAAAAATGAGTTTCAAAAATCATGAAATCAGTTTTTAGGGCATAAATATATACATATATATTATCAATATGCATACATTATATATTATATATGTGTATGCATACAGTGAAAGCTGCTGATTTTGGACCGAATTTTGTTCGAGTAGGAAGTTTGTAGAGGGGGAGAAGCTGTGTCTTTTCGGATTGAGACAGCAACGAGAGAGTTTGTTGAGAGAGAGAGATAGAATTATTGGTAAAATGATATGAAAGTGGGGAGTTATTTGGGATTATGGGTATTTGAAAGTGAGATGTATTAATTCACAAAATGATTTTTCTTTCTTTGCTGATGTGGACAATCCACATCAGTCGGTCACTAAATCTGGTCCCCATATTCGGCCCCCCCAGAATAATTGAATAAAACATAATATTGTTGTTAAGTATTTAGCAATATGCAAAATCTCCTACTAAAGAGATATAGATGTGTGTGTAGGCGTGAGTTTTATCGAGATTGGAGATCATCCGAGTGAAAGATTACCGTAAGATAGAAGGGGGAAGGGTCATCTGAGCTCCGACAACTGAAATCGGGAGATCAACTACATGCTACAGCTAATAAGGTCGAATATAATAACAATTTTTTTTCTTATTTAATACTTTCTGTTGGGGCCCATTCGACAACGACTTATTTTAAAATGACTTAACATTAAAATTAAGTCAACTTATAAATCATTTTAAGTTGTGACTTATAAGTAAAAGCGTTCGACACCAATTTGACTTATAAGTCAGAAATTAAGTTAAAACAAGTTGTGAAGGTGTTCGGCTGATAATGACTAATAAGTTAAAATAAAATGTAAAAATTACTAAAAAAAATATTAATAAAAAGATACATTGATTCAAGGTGTTGTAGAAACTAAATTTAAATAGATTAATTTCCTCAATTAATAACAACAACAACAACAACAACAACAACAACAACAACAACAACAACAACAACAACAAACACTTCAAATCAATACCTATATTTAAAAGTAAGACTTGAGATCAACTTTCAATTAATTGAAGGACCAACCGATTTAACTCGGTTATAATTTATATTATCCAACCGAGTTGACTCGGTAATATTAAATGTTTAGTTGAATTAATTTTTTAATTTTTTTTTTAATTATTGATTATAGGGGCATTGGATATATATATATATATATATATATATATATATATATATATATATTTAGGTCTCTTCTTTTTTCAAGTTTCATGAATATAAATAATTTTTAAATTGACTAAATAATTTATGTCCAACTATATAAATGAGAGAATATATTTTTGCTAATAATCAGTTCATGCATGGTGGAGGTCAAATAATATATCAAATCTATCAATCTAAATAGAACCAAGCAGCTCGAAAATTCAATTTCATTAATAGTACCTGTATTTCATACCTGCAAATGGATAAATGTGGAAACTCTCATAATGCTGCAGGCCATGTATTTTATAAACAAGATACACGTATGTAGTTATTTCATACCAAAAAACGAAGAGACAATAATTAGATATTAGGTACAAAAACATCTACATAATGTCACCCAAATCCACCTATAAATAGTTTCCATTACATTAACAAATTTCAATATTTTCTAGAATCAAATAATCACTACTCATGGCTAAAGCATATTCTTTACTATCTGAGCTTGCTGGGTAAATCCAAACTACAACAATCAAAGTGCGAGTAACTAGAAAATGGGATGCAATCAATCCAAAAACTGGCCGTTGTTAAACACAAGCTTGGTTATACTTGATGAAGGGGTAAGTTTTTAAAATGTATTACAAACAAATTTCAATACTATATAAAAATTTCAAAATAGGAAGAATAATCTTTAATCCTTCTATCTATCTAATCTAATTTCTTATAGGATTGCCATATGCTGCTGATTCTAAAGGAAAATCAGAGAACACAACACAGACAAATTTCATGAAGGTTGTGTTTATAGCATAAAAAATTTCAAGATAGTTAACAGCAATAATACTCACCAAGCAGTTCCTGGAAATTAAGCAATAAATTTGGTTCGATCAACTGTAATCAAAAAGCTCAAGGGCACAACAAGTATTCTATAGTATAAGTTTGAAATGTTTTCTTTTAGAGAAGCACGTGAGAAAGACGGGAAAACCATTTAGACACAAACAAACACTACCTAAATCTCATGGGTATGTTTCAAAATACCAATGTATTTATGAAATCAATATATATATATATATATATATATATATATAAAATCTATTGACATGTTCTAATTGTCTATGATCTATTGGCAAATTCTAATTGAACTGGTTACAATAAAAGAGCTACTGGAAGCTAAACTGCCACTTGAATCTAAAGTCAGTATATGAATTGTCATGACCTTTCTAACTGTCAAAAATTGATATTGATTATTGTTTATGAAAGTGCAATTGATTCATTTAAAACTAATGCTATTCAACAGTTTATTTACTTGGCATGTGAGACAATCATTATTCATGGGGGATATTGAATCCGATTATGGGTGGTACTACATAGCTTGTAGCATGTGTTTGAGGAAAATTAAAAAGCAATCACCCAATAATCAGTGTGAGAATTGTTGGGATAAAGAGACAATGGCTATTCCAAGGTTAATCAATTCTTATTATTTCCTACAACTGAAACATTTTGCATAAAGAAACAGGTGAAATTTAAATACAAAAAAAAAAAAAACAGTTATCAACAACAGAGCTCTTTACTAAAAATACTTCAAAGGGTCTTTTTGAGTTGTTTCTTTTTTGTTTCTGTCATCTAGACGGCAATTTTAACCAATATTTTTGGACACCTACAAGAAAAATGCAAATAATTTTTTAAGTAAGATGAGAATTCCAGATAAGGAAATTACAGGTCATAAACTCAGATCTTCATGGGGTTTTTCTTTTTGCTACACGATTCCCATAAACTTGAACACCAACTCAACAAGGAAACCAACACTTGTGGACTATGGTGTATTGAATTGAATGATTGTGTATTTTTGACAACCATTTACACCAAAAGGAGCATTGTTTGTGAGAAATTCAAATTAGAAGCTTTTCTTCATTAAATAGGATCGAATCTTGAAGTAACAAGCACAATACAATTGTTTTCACATATCCAAATCATGGCGATTTGGCTTGTAGTCTAATCTGATTTAATAATGCCATACCAACCCCCTGAAATTACGAAAAAAAAGGGGGGGTTGGCGGGGTGGGGTGGGGTGGGTGGGGGGGGGCGAGAAACTACCCGAATTATGTCCAAATCAGAATGTTCCAAGTCATCCAATTTTTGGATTGAACATATATATACACCAAGGAATAAATTATCAGATCATAAGAACAACACACTGAAGCCACAACAAACAAACATCATATAGTTCCTCACATCTGCTGATACTCGGGATTAAATGCGAGAGCCTCTCTGTAAATAAGCTCCCTCATCTGTTCTTCGGAGAGGGCATGCTGCTCAAAGTCGAAGCTAAAAGGAGTCATGCAAATAGGCTCGTCGCTGATGTCGTGGAGTGACGTTAGGTAGGGATGCGCAAGTGCATCTTCGACTGAAACCAACAAATTTAGAACTACAGATTTAAATGGATGACAATATGATTTCGAAGACTAATTTCGTTTATGAGAGGATGACAATTGAAAGTACAGGAGTCTGGTGACTTTAGATGTTGCATACATTTGCATATGACATTTTATAAAGGCAAAAAAACAAACAAAAAAAAAAAAACACTCTAGAGGTAAACTGTTCAAGTCCAACATTCTTTATGCAAGCATATGAACTATGTGACCAGACCAGGGCAGGGGTGCATATTCATTGATTTCCACAATCAGCAAAGAAGCTATAAAGTGAGGGCCATTGGCGTCTTTTTCCATATTAGGGGCCTTACCTATTATGTTGATTATAGATCTATAAGGGGAGCAATGACTCCTCTCAAAGGAAAATAAAAAACAAAAAAAGGTTGAACTGCCATGATCACTTAAATGGAGAGCACCCCAATCCCTATGTAAGTCTGAGGAAGGGACTCCTAGAAAACTCTCATCAAGGAAGTTAAAAGAGATGCATAGAAGGATACTCTATTCCTCAGCAAGTGGAAACTCATCGATCTCCCATAAAAAATCCTTGCATTCATCTTTCCGACAATCCCCATAATATTGCAAAACATGCACCTTTCAAACAGAAACCTCCTATCCTTGGTAACAAAACTCCTATCCATACTACCACCAAACCACAAACGCTTGTAAGAATCAGCTAGAGTTGGGCTTCTCTGATGTAACTAACGACTATTAGGGATTTAAGCTAAAACTGTGGTTTGGCTATTCTTTTGAGTAATTGCAGTTTTTCTAGTCTTATAATGATGATATAAACTACTTCCTCTGTTCCAAATTATAAGATTATTATTGACTTTTAAAGATCAATTTGAAACATTTTCAAACTTGAAATTCAGATGATTCATTGAAAATAATGAAACAATAAATCTTACAATGAGTAGTATTTGTTAGATACTTCACAATATTCATCATTGCATCAACTAAAATTAAAAAAAAAATCATGCCAATTTTGAGTTTGAAAATATCTTACGTCGACTTCAAAAAGTCAGTAATGGTCTTATATTATGGAACGGAGGGAGTATTATATTATGATAGAGCTGACTTTTTTGATTGAAGCTTTGTGTTTAGCCTGAGGGTGTTGCCTAATTCTTGAGAGAGCAAGGCAAATTTAATCTAACTAGTGGATCTCTTGCGAGGACAACACAGATAATCTTTACTATTATTGTATCTAAAAAGTAAGTAAAAATTATATCTTCAATTATTTTAATATGCACACTCTTGTGTCCTGATATAGGAAGGGAGGAGGGTTGGTTTTAAAATTTATAAACTTTACTATGGCATGCTTAATTACTACTCCCTCCGTCCCGTATTAAACGTCCTAATTGGTTTCGGCACGCTAATTAATAATATATTTTTTTACCTAAATTGCCCTTCTAAATTACCTTTTAATTATAGTATCCATTCACTTTTCTATGACCCCAATATTAATTATTCCTTGTTAGTTCCCACATGAATAGAAGAGATGTTATATTGATAATATGAGAGAGAAAATTGTATAACAATATATCACTTCCCAATGTAAACCTTTTATCATTTTTTAAGTTTTCAACAAAAGTTGACTAAAAAGATTATGAGGGTATAAGTGGAAAAATAAGATAAAAATAGTTACTAATATAGAAATAGGACATTTATTGTGGAACATCCTAAAAAGAAAATTAGGACGTTTAATACGTGGCGGAGGGAGTATATGTGTTCAGTAGTCTAGCCTTGGAAGACTGCACAAATATGCAGTTGTTTGTAACTCTCGAGTGTCGAATGGCATTTGGCTTGGTGTACTGTGAACTGCCTAGGAACACCAATCTTAGGGGATAGGTTTGACGAATAAACATTTTAAAAGATAATTAATGAATAAATAAAATGATGTAAAAGGAGATGACATTTGATACCATAATATTTTGTGATACAAAGAGCTATGTTGCTACTAATAATTCCTACTTCAACGCTGAAAGGCAGCTTCACTTTTAATCATAATTCTTTCTATTTTTAGAATAACTACATAAAGAAAAAAGTTTCATCATTGCATGTCCATGTCTTTAGCAAGGACTAAATCTGAACTTAAATTACCTGAATCATTTTTATGTTTTATTACTATACTTAATGAACCCCAGAAATGTATGTATTAGACATCTAAGCATAGTACAGGGCATGGTCTACATCTTATGTTCTCAGCAATAAATAATAGGAATGTGTTTAACTCCCTCATTAAGATCATTACTTACAAAGTTTTTCTTCAATAACTTGAACCAAAAGGGAGATCATTTTTTTGAGGGACTCAAAATAATGCTTTGGACTGTGTCTGGTCTCAGGGAACCCTATGGAGAACTTGCTCTGATCTGAAACTGCTGTCACCTACGTTGGGGTTCCTTTGAGAGACCACCAGAAACCTTCCTTGGATGAGGAAATAAAGGAAGAAAAGAAGGAAGAGGAAATAATATAGCGAGTTAGACGGTGAACATATTTATCAAAAGTGAGGAGATGAAAGAAAGAGAAGATTTCAAAGAGCGAGGTAGATAGATTAGACTCAGATAAAAGAAGAGAGGAGAATGTATATACATAAGGAGATTCCCTAGTTCCTCAATCATGACTCGTGAGAGACTAAACAGGGTAGAAGAGTCGGGAGAGAGAGAGAGACCTCATCCTTTATATTCACACATAATTAACTTCAGAAAATCTAATTTTAGGGGACTAGCACATCAGTTGGTTATTACATTAGGTTTCCTTGGGCCTTAAGTTGCCAATAAAAAGCAGGCAAGAACACATTGATGCAGTATGCATCCTGCATCAAATCAGAACTATTACCATACTCCAAGCTTCTTCTTTTTTCCTTTTTTTTTTATAATACGTAAATGCTCCAAATCAGCCTTGAAATATAAAACCAACATCTTTCATGCACTTAGTTAACATCCGTTGAAGCTAAAAGTTCCTCACCTGTAATCCTCTGTCTGGGATCAAATGTCAACATCTTCTCAATGAGATCAATGGCAGAATGATGAACATGTGGAAACTTTTCAGTCAATGACTGGCGACGGTAAGGAGGAAGTTGTCGAATGTATCTTTTTGCATTTTCGTTCAGAAACCCCAATTCAGTCTCTGACGGGGTGCCAATCAGCTGCAAGGTTAAAACATGTTATGGATAAAATAAAAATTATTCAAACAAAAAAGACCTGATATCATTCTTCTCTAAAATAGTCAGTTACCAAACCAACTTCCCCACAAATAATAAGTGAACTCTAGTTCTTAATATTTTGTCTTCAGAACTGTGTATTAAACATCTATAGCAAATGTGCTACTTCCCTACTTTACATTTCTTTGCGAGGTCCACCATAGACACATAATTTATATATGTAGAAAGAGAGCCAAAGAAAAGAAGGTATTATGAATCTCTTCTCCGAGGTATTATGAGTGTGGTTCATGATTACATAGTGGAAGGAAATGGCGAGCTAAATTTAGCAAACACTGGTGCTTCAAGTTCTAAAATAAGAAATGTTAAAATCTAAGAGGCTAGCAATAATGCGAAAAATACAAGATGATCCCAACTTCTGACGAAAAGTTGTAATACAAAATACGGAAGAATCACCTCCATAAGCAATCGCAGCTGGTGTACGTGATCTCTGCCAGGAAACAAAGGCTTCCGATCCATCAATTCCATGAAAATACAACCCACTGACCATACATCAATGGCTGCAGTGTAATCAGATGAATTTAACAAGAGCTCTGGTGCTCTGTACCATCTTGTAACAACATATTCTGTCATAAAATCAGTTTCAGAAGTGACACGAGCTAATCCAAAATCACATATTTTTAGATCACAATTCGCATTTAAGAGGAGATTGCTAGGCTTCAAGTCTCTGTGAAGAACATTTGCAGAATGTATGTATTTCAATCCACGTAGGATCTGATACAAGAAGTACTGCAAAACATAATGAAGTAAATCAATAGGTATGCAGTCTTATTAACATAATGAGCTTAAACATCAAAAAATCAAACAAAAAATGTCAAATTAATGATTTTCACTTAAAACATAACGAGTATTCAGATTATTTGGTGATTTTGTATAGGGATTCAAATAAACCAAACTGAGCCAAAGCAACCTCACCTTTATCCAGGGTGCTAAATCTAGACAATTAAATTCAAGCTTAGATCAATTTTATTCTGAGCGACCTCATACCAAGCTTGCCAAGATTTGAGCCAAATCTGTGAGCTCAAAATTCGGCTCAATAAAATTAAAGAAATATAAAAATAGATTTTAATTCACAGATAATTACTCTTTTTCCATGAATATTTGATCAAAAGTTACTAAAGAGTATTAAAAATTTAAACAAAAGTTTAAGAAATTACATGAACGTAACCTAAAATTTTAACATAATGTTCCTTTTACCTACAAATATTAATGCAACCACCCAAGCCTGAACCTCCGCAGACCAAGCCAAACTGTATTCAAGCTCCACTTATATAAAACAAACTTAAATATTGAGTCAAGTGAAAGCTCTGCACATTTACATAATTAGGATTTTGGAGTGCGACGTTTCTTAGTTAAATCCCAAGATGCTCATGAACACTTTGACTCATGCAAACTTGTTTTCATACTATTTTATCCTAATGCTAACGTCTGCAGTTAAGCTAGTCACATGTCTTTTATTTATAGCTACTTGTTAGTTGTTACCTACTAGATTACTTCACCCTGATATACATAACCTTAAAGTGACCTCCTTATAGTTCTATATCCGAGAATGGAACTTGGATCTGCCTTGCAGCCTCTAGTGATTTTGCACAGCGAGATGTTATAACTTCTATATTGTTGGCATTCTAGGTGAATCTAGTAATCTACAAGGTGTCATCTGCCCTATTTCCCCTGAATCAAGAGGAGTAATCTTGTTCTAGTGACTAGCATGGTTATCAAGTCGTCGCCTAGGCGTCCAGTCGGTGCATATTGGCAAGGCGTCCGGGCGACTTGGTAGGAGGGGAGAAAGTCGAGCGACTTGGTGGGCGACTTGGGCGACTTGGACGACTTGGTGGGCGCCTTGAACAACTTTGTGATTGAGCAAATTTTTTGGTACTGATGATACTTGGTGAAGACAAACCTTAGTGGGCAGCAAAATTTATATGTATATACACACATATATGTGTATATATATTTTATATATATATATACACACACATCCCCATGCTCCACATATATATATACACATACACACATATATATGCGTATATTATATATATATGCACACACACACACATCCCCGTGCTCCATTAGCTGTTGCCCCTCCACTAGTTTCTGATTTTGCTGTCAACTAAGGTTTGTCTTCACTTGGGAGAGCATAAACTAAGTAAAATATATTATTTTACTCTTTCACTCTTTGCATTATTTTATATGCTCAATTTCTTTTATATTGTATAATGACAAAATAAACATCAGACAACAAAGGAGCAGGAACTGATAAACTTAATACGCTAAGAATACCAATACATCAAAACCTTTATGAACTGTAAAACATGTAACCTGTTTGGGATATACGAATTAATCTATTATACATATACATATATACACACACACATATATATATTCCCCAACAATTACCCTGTGTTTAAGAGAAAGAACTTGCTTTAATAAAGTATATTGAATTAAGCTAAATATTACAAAGGTATCACCATTTATATAATTTGAAGTTGTACAAGTTCAAAAAATTACAAGTTTACAACTATAATAAAATTATCCATTTTGACTTGATCTTGTTCACTTCTTGTTGTGATTTGATATGCTACATGTATTATGAATATGGTAAATCATTAGAAAAATAAATATATCAATATTTATATAAATATTAAATATATATAATTTTATTCGTATAAAATTTACATTCTTAACGACTTGTCGACTTGTGGACGACTAGTCGGGCGCCTTGTCGCCTAAGCGCTTAAACTCCCGGCTGTCGCCTCGCCTCGACTTATCGCCTTGATAACTATGGTGACTACAGACTAGAGAGAAATAAATCCTTTTACTCTTCATCTCTTATTCTCTTTAATTTGTACATCAAATCTATCACGCCTTTATGCACTTTCCAAAGTTTATTCTTCTCTTAAAGGACATGCAGCTCGAATATAAGGGTATATAAGCAGATAAATAATATAACCACCATAGTAAAGAATTATAGAACAGCACTATCTTTTATAAGTGCAAAATACAAGCACTATCAACATCACCTTTGAAGAAAGCTGTGACACGTTCACTAAAAGAAATCCTTTTGTAGTGAATGGTTTATTAAGAAAAATTAATAGACTTAAAAAGATAACAAATAAAAAACCACTCCGTAGAATGAAATATGACAATGCATACGATTATTACACCTTTAAACTCCCCAAATCATTATATTATTACAGTTCAGGTTTTGAATTGCCACACAATAAAAATTTAGTCAACGGTATTCTGCTTCTCACAGAGTAGAGACGGTAATTATAATCCCTTCATCTTCTCTTTTTATTCCCACAAAGACTTCAAAAACAATTATATATTCAGTTTATTTATTGAATTTAGAAGATCAGATATTTGTAAGTAACTGTAGGTGGTGTTAACAGGATAAATGCCATTGAACTAGCCTATTTACAGGATAGCCACACTAGATGACATAATTCTTTCCCACAATTGGTGATGAATGCACCAGTGTCAAGTAATTACAGTGTGCCATAGCCATGTAACAAAGCATAAAGTGCATCGGCATGGCATTGAAAAGAAAGGTGCAGGGTCAAAAAGTTGTTTCTCAACTGTCAAAAATCACAAAGAACTAAGTGTCAAAGAAGATGAAATTACATTCTGAAATAGGCATGATCATCCACCAACAAACCGAATTAATAGCAGGTGGAAAGAGGATAGTCAGATAGTATTTCCAGCAAGGATAACATTCCTTAATTAGTGTCTTCAATTTTTTATCATGTGAATCAATCAGAATAACCACATCAATCTCACTTGATATGGTAATTTGTAGGAACCAAAATTGCTAAGTTACAAAATAAAACAGGCATAAAGAATGATGAAGATACAAAGAAAAGGAGACAGTACACTTTGATTAGGGAAAAAAACAAAGACCATAGTGATAGCATTATTGAGCAAAAAAAATTGAACAGCAAAAATTGAGACAATTCTTTAGCCAACATATTGAAAAAGATTCTAGAAGTCAAGAATATCATGTTTTCGACCAATGGACCGAAGAAGCAACAATTCAATGTTTTTAAATTTACTTTATGCACTGGAATAAACTATATATTGAACTAGCACCTGGCAATGCTCCTCTGATAATGATTGGTTTGAACGAATAATTTGATGCAGATCAGTGTCCATAAGCTCATATGCAATGTATACATCATTAAATGACTCCCTCAGAGGCGGTGGTATAATATCTCTAATTGCAACAACCTGCATAAGAAAGCCAAGTGACATCAGTCAATGAGAAACTTTGCACCAAGCTATTGGATTTACATAATTGTAAATTGTTTCTCAGTGGAGGCTTGTCTTTACAAGAGAAGAAAGATAACCGAGATTTCCCAGGAACTAGGCAAGGTTCTAAAAGGCGATAGGCGGGAGGCGGCGGCCGGAGGGGGCCTAGGCGGGATTTTTATTTTAAGTCAATTTTAATATTTTATCTTACATTTATCCAAACAAAACAATAATATAAAGCAAAACAATCTATAATAAAGATAATAAAGACCTTTGCTTAAAGTTCAAACACATATCCATACTGCCAATGTCAAAGTTCAAATACAAACATGCAATTGTTCAAAGTTTAAACACAAACAAATAATCAAAAATACAAACTAATAGTCCTCATCTCCATATCCCTCTATATCTCTAACTCTTCTTCTCCATATCCTTCTAAGATAATGTCCCCATCAGACTCACACTCGTAATCCTTCAAGATAATGACCCACAACGTTATTTTGTAGCTTAGTTATTAAAATAAAAATAAAAATAAAAAAATAATTTCAGTCCTAATTTCTCCGCCTAGGCCCCGCCTAATCCCACCTAATCTCCTAGAGGAATTTTTTTGCCGCCTAGGCGAGGCGCCAAGGAGGGCCTAGCGCCTAGACGTGGCGCCAGGGGGGGCCTATCGCCTAGGCGGGGGGCCTAGGCGGGGATTTTTAGAACACTGGAACTAGGAACAAATGACCTAAAGAGTGTATCTATAATTTCATTATATGCTGATTAAAAGAACCATAAGCTAGCAGGTTTATTGCCAAAGCAATGAAAATTGAGGAAGCATTCATTACATATTCTACAGCAGTGCTTGCTTTGGCAATTGGAGCACCTTTCTATGATGATATGATATGATGTCAATGCTTAATATACAACCAAAATGGTTAGGTACTTTTCCACTCATTATGTGAAGGTGAAATTGAAATCACCATAAAATTAGTTGTTTCAGTTATAAATGAGAACAATCTACAAAAAAATTGGAGTGAAAAAACTAATTTTTAATGATAAATCATGTGTATATGAAACTATATGCAGAAAAAATTAAACTTATTAAACAGAAACTCACTAGTTAAGATAAGAAAGAGGACAAGAGCATAATAAGAAAATAAATAAATAGATAAATAAAAAAGCTATTTTAGTTATGCAAAATGAAAATTCCCAGAAAATGCAGGAACCTGGACTTGAACTCTAGGAAAGATTGTAGAAGTAAATATATGGCCACTAAAGATTAGATCTATGAGATATTCAATGAAGAAGATACGAAATTCGGTTTTAAAGACAAAAGTAGAATAGACAGGCAACAAAAAATAGAAGCCATGACTGCTATTTGTGGCCATTGATTTAAGGAGGTAGGAAGAATTGATAAAATGTGTGTGGGAGAAAGATAACAGAATATAATTTTTTTCTATATAGTAGCTAGAATATAAAACAACGAGTATCCTTCATATACTCTTTAAGATTAGTATCATGCGTGCTTATCTTACAGAACATCAATGTCCACATCTCCACCATTGTACAACTACAACCCCCCCCCCCCAACCCAACGGATGACAATTTAACACTAGGATATCATCAAGCTCCTTTAACTCCCAATCCAGGAAAAGCCTCCCAAAAGTCTGATGCCATGGATCCTACAATCTCCTCATGAAAATGGTCTGCTACCATAAACTCTGGGCATGAACCTGAGTTTTGAGAACCTATCCATGAGAAAAATGTATCACCATGCCAGATACTACTCTGAAAATGAATCCTCAAGCCCAACCACAGAAGTGATAAGCTTATCAAACTCGGTCCAACCCCTAGCAATGGCTTTCCAAACTCCTACGGGAAAAGAAGCCTCCCTCCACAGTGATCCATTTATGTGTATAAACAGTTAAACACCAAATCTCTACTCACCACAACACCCTTACCAAAAGCTACCCCACCATGTCTTACTAAACTAATCACATTTCTATTTATATTTTAAATTTGTTAAACAAAATATATCATGCAAAAGCATAGAACTTCATATTCATCGACGTTGAATTATTTAGTTCCCAAATTTGGATCATTCATTCTTATTCCAACTAAGTTAGCAGACTATTTAACCAAATTATAGAAATTGCCTATACATACAACTTCAAATTTACTTGGATCCTTTTATAAGCAAGCTAGTCTCATATATAGGTACTAGGTAGCCAATTACAACCGCTGTTATGATTGTCATTTGAACTTTCAAGAGCTATATTTTGTGGATGCACAATATGTTGTTCAATCTAATCAAATATCAAGAAACTAATTGTGCTAGGTCAACATTAGTTATCCAAAAATATAGAATAAAACTAGTTACTAGAGACCTCTTGCATAGCTTGTTTGCTCCATATTTATGTCCGTGGTCAGTCAAGTTTCCCCCTTGCACAAGACTACAAGTAACCATTAATTTACTAATTAATCATTAAAACTTGAGTGTTTCTTCACATGGAAATAAATTCAGTAAAGCCTCAAACTTTTCAGGTGCATTTCAAATAAGAACAGATGTGGCTAGTGTATCTGGAATTAAAGCAACTGATCAAACCTAAAAATTAAGTATCCTTCAATGCGTCACTAATTTCAAATGATGTGTGTGTGTGTGTGTGTGTGTGTGTGTGTGTATATATATATATATATATATATATATATATATATATATATATAAATGACTCACTGACGTTTTCATGGTCCATATGGCGGAGAAGCTTGATTTCGCGCAAAGTCCTCTTAGCATCAATTTTGTTATCAAAAGCATTCGCAATCTTCTTTATAGCTACATGTTCATTCGTCTCCGAATTCAAAGCCGAACTGAACAATCACAATTTCACAATCAATAAATTAAAAATCTTCTAATTATACATATTTGTTGTGTTTATATATGTTGAAACAGAGAGATAGAGAAGAGAGAGAGGGAATGATACCAAACGATGCCGTATGCGCCTTTGCCGATGGGCATGATTGGGGGCTTGTACTTGGCGGTGACTTCAAAGATGTTGCCGAAGATGTTGTATTGGATGAAGCGGCCACCGTGGCTAAGAGTCGCCAGGATGTTCTCGATCCCTGCCGGCGATAGGTCAGATTGCGACGGTGGCGCCGGCGCCGCCTCAGACATGACGGTGTCGGAGGTCTGAGCTGAAGCATCCATTTTCCTTTACTTTTTTTAAAGCTTAAAGATTGAAGATTAAAATGAATTGAACTGAACTCCACAACTCCTTTTAGGCTGAGCTGAAGTCCACAACAGAAACAGATCTCCGGAATCTGCAGATTGGGAGAGAGGGATGCACGAGTGTGTTACTTTTTGCTTTTTCGATTTTGTTTTTTTGTTTTTTGTTTTTTTGTTTTTTTGTTTTTTGTTTTTTGGTTTTTTGTTTTTTTGTTTTTTGTTTTTTGTTTTTTA
This sequence comes from Aralia elata, assembly GCA_034770075.1. Lineage (NCBI taxonomy): Eukaryota > Viridiplantae > Streptophyta > Magnoliopsida > Apiales > Araliaceae > Aralia > Aralia elata. The sequence goes on along the minus strand of CM068387.1, from coordinate 67,371,740 downwards.
TTAATAATTTGAGACGGAGGGAATAATAAGTATACATATAGAACACCAATATAAATACTTTTATTAGGGCCAAATATTAAAATTAGATATATAATTGTTTTTATAAAAAGAATTATTTTTAAAATTATAAAGTAATATGATATTTTTAATTTATTATTATTATTTATAAATCACACTCTATGACTATAAATTCTTAAAATATTTAAAAATATAATATTATATTCCTTAATTTAAATTTATATATCTATTTTGGAATTGAGAGAGTATATCAAATGATACGAGTAACAAATTAGCATACGAAATTCACAATCCAAAAGTGTTTTAAGGTTAAAACTATAAATTTTTTTGCTTCGATTAAAAGTGTTGTTGAACTCAAATTTTTACTATTTAAAAGTGATTTTGAAGACTTATCAAACACCAAAACATTATTCCCTCGTTCTATTACTAATAAGCTTATTAAGAATAACAATTAATAATTTAATTTAAAAATATATATATATAATAAAATGACTTTATTGTCCTTATTAGAATATCCCACTGTTCTCCATCTTCTTCCTCGATCATAGCCAATTTTTATAAAAAATAACCAACCATTAAATGCTCCATAACGAATGAAACTCAACAAAAAAAAGGAGAGAGAAAGAAGGAAAAAATTGTCGAGAGAGAAAGAATAGTACTTCCTTATAGTATTGTTTTAGTTAGTCTCGATTTAAATGTGTATTTATTTTAAATAATTTATTTTTTATAATAATTTGCCTATAATATCTTTAATATTAATTTTTATATTTCAATTATTTATGTATATTTATAGAGTATCACTAATCATGTGCAGAAAATTATGTAATTAAATGAGAATTTAAATATGGATAATTTTGTCATTTTATCTTTTTTTTAATATGCATAAAAAGTCAAACAAAACTTTTATTGTGGAAGGGAGAGAGTTGTTTTATTAAATTAAATATCTTTGAAAAAGATAAGATAAATATGGTTATTATAGGGAAGAGAATTTAAAATTCTCCCAGATATATGCAAATGACAATTATTTTGAAACATACAAGAAAAACTTGGACGTGAATTATAATAAAACGGAGGGAGTACCATTTTTAATTTAGAAGTGCTTTTCATCCACTTAAAAACTCCACCAAACGAGCTATGTTGAGCTTTATTAATTAGTTCATTTTAGATAATTTTCATTACACCTAATCTAATTTTCCGCTATATATATATTTAGTACTCCCTCCGTCTCAAATTAATTGCTTTTCTAGGACTTTTTAAAGTCAAATTGACTATTTTTAAAATTAATAATTAAGCATATATAAATATATTTCTAAAATTATAAAAATTGAAATTAATAATAAATTGTATATACTTTCTTTTGGTTATAATATCTTCACCTATATGTTAGTAAAAATAGTAAAAAGATTAGTTTTAAGAATAGTCAATTTGACTTTAAAAAGTCCTAAAAATGCAATTAATTTGGGACGGAGGGAATAACTCAAATATTATACTTAGCATGTAATAAATTTTTTTAAAAATAATTACTATTGATAGTATCGTTAAAAATAATATTTGTATCGATAAATATATATCGTAAAAAATTAGATAAAACGTCATAAATATCAGACATTAGTGATGTCTTTATTAAAAGAAAATAAGAAACGTTGTTATTGTTTCTTATTTTCTTTAAATCACCAAATTATATGGGCATTTTTTTGGATATATTAGTTCATTCTAATTTGTTTCTAATTTGTGTAGTTATTAGAGGTTCTTCTACCACTCTCGCATTAAAAACATAAACATTGCATGTGTCGTCATTAAGGAAAACTTAGTTATTATTTCCTTATTTTCTTGAAATTAGGTAACATAGTGATCAGTATTTTGAGTTCCATTAGTTCATTATTCATTGATTAATTAGCTACACATTGAACAAGAATAAGAGATCAATAAACCTGACACATAGTGCTCATTGAAGGAAATTTTGTCATTCTTATTTTCTTCATATTACCACATGATATAGGTGTTTTGAGCCTCGTTAATTAATCATACATCGTTTAGCCATAAGAAAGGTTATTTTATCCATTCCAATTGCCACACTGGGAAACAAACAAACAAATAAAGTGCAATATTTATTTGTAACGATTATACTTAAGATTAGATTATTAATCCTAAGTTTCTTATTTGTTTTTAAAAATAGACTTAGAACTATTAGTTTCGGGATAATAAAATAACTTGAAAGTGAAATTATTTAATATCATGTCCAACTAAGTATTATAATCTCTACCATTTGAGATTAAAAATTTATAGACAAAATTAACCTTTAACTTTATTTTAAAAGACTGATTTATATTATCTTATCGATCTATACTTAAACTAATGACAATAGATATTTTTGTTATTAGTGATAAGAGTATGATAGTTCAAACGGTAAGTTTTTATCCAATTCTTTAAATAATTCTGAACAAAACAAACATAACATGAAATTATTTTAAATTATTCAATAAATAATCTCATAAAAAATGTGATTAAGACTATTTAATCATAGGATTAATATTTTTGAGATTATAATTTATAAAAGTATAGTTATGAGATTATAATCTTTGCAAATAAGCGTGGCCCTAAAACTTATATTCATCAATATTTAATGTAAATCTTATTATGTTTCGTTACTCAGTCGAAATTACAAAATTAAAAGAGTGTTTCACGTCCCATTAGTTTATTCCACTTAGGTTGTGTTTGATAAAAATGATAATTAAGATCTGAATGATTATGATGTTTTAATAAATTAAATCATCTGAATGGTTATGAAGTCTGAATCTAAAAAACTGTTTGATAATTAAAAAGTAAGTTGTCTCTTAATGACACTATTTTACCATTTTAAAGGTAAAATTTTATTTAATAATTTTAAATATTCAATTTAATAAAAATGAGTGAATAATATTGTTGAATATATTTATATAAAAAAAATTTATCGAAAAAATTTCATTAAGAGGTACCTCTTAATTATTAAGATTTTATTTTTTGTCTTAACGATTAAGAGGTATTCAGAGGTAACAAAAAAAAACAAACAATAATATGCCTCTTAGCGAATAAGAGGTTGTTCATTAAGAGACAATCATATGTAAACAAACAGCACCTTAGTTTAGCCGCACAATAGATATAATTATACCACTTTCACACCGAAAATAATCACTAAATCTCGTACATATCTTCATAAAAGAAATAATCTTATTATTGTTTTGTTATTTCCTTTAAATGACCATGCCACCTTAGTTTTTTGAGTCTCATTAGTTCACTCTACTTAGTTGGTCGCGAAATACGTAATTATATCACTTGCCCTAAACTCGCTCAACAAACTCGCGTGTCTCCATTAAAAAAATTGTTATTATTTTCTTGAAATCATTAATCTTTGCAAGTGTTTTGAGTCAAGTTAGATTATTCTATTTTGTTTTGCCTAGAAAGAGGTAATGTTATCCCTCCCACGCTAAAAGCGATCAATAAATTTTTAAAAAATAATATATATTGCAAATATTTAAGTTGATTATTTCATTATTAGTTACGTGGATAAATATTACTGATAATTTTTTTAGAGAGATATATAATAAGTGAGATTCTTTTATAATTCCTACCGATTATATTTATTGATAAATTTTACCATTGTAATTCAACCTAAATTTATCGTAATATACAGTAAAACTCTAAATTTTGCACATATTTTCACTAAGCGAGACTTGTTATTGTTTTTTTATTTGCATATAACTATCAAATTTCGTGAATCTTTTGGGTTGATCAATAAATTTGTTGTCTTTTATTTGCATACCAAATGTCAGGTATTTGAAAGGTGAAGTTTGACAATTATAAAAGTTAAAGGACAATAATGCAACAATGTAACAAATTAGAAGATCAATTATTTTATTACATCTCATAAAAACTTACATTATTGCTCTTAACTAATTAATCATCAATATTATTTCCAATTATATTAACATCCTTGAACTCTAAAATAAATCAAATAATCCCAACTTGGATGGTAAGAACATTAGTTGATGATGCCAAAAACACTAAATAAATAAATCAGCCAAGACATGAACAATTTTAATTTATTTGCATGAGTTTTTCCCATTGTAAATTGCAATTGACTTCCATATGTTTTATTTGTTCATGAAATACAGAAAACTACGTACAAAATAGATTCGTTACTCTTGACATGAGCAAGATTTTAAAGATTAAAATCATGAGCAAATAACCATATACCTCCACTACAAAAATATTTAGATATTTTGAAGTTGTATTTTGTTTTTTACATTATTAACAGAAGGATATGAAAGGATCACAGTAGAACACGCTTGTATGTAGTAGAGTGAATAATAAAAATACAACTTTTATTTAATTTAAATTTCATAACCTCTATCTTTAATTTTCCCCAGTATCTCAACACAATAAATTTGAATATTTCATTTGAATTATTCTAAAAAAAGAAAAAAAATTAAAATTTCTCTTCCAGTCACTCTAAATACAACAAGGTAGCATGTATGATATATAGTTAATGTTAACCTAGAAATTGTTATTGGACTATATATTCAATCATAATGGCATGACCAGAACTATCATTCAAATTATATGATTTTTTTACCATTTTTTTCTTGTTTATATTTTGGGTCCAATTTTAATAATTAAATATATTTAAAGTTTGGAGGTTCATAATCATAAAAATTAAAGTGAGGACGTGCCTGCTACAAGAAATTGTTTAAATCTTCTTTTTTTGGGGTATGTTTTGAATCTGCTTATTATAAATGACAATTAGGACATGTCCTAATTAATAACTAACCACAATTTCCCGTGAAATAACATTTTGAATAAAAATCCAAAACAGTCAGAATGATTTTTAAAAATGCGCTAATCGAATCAAGTTGTTAGTGAACTCAACTTAACTTAACTCATGTTCGTTAATGAGCAGATAGCTCAAATAAGTATTTTTTTTAATAATTAATATTTTTTTATGAAGGAGTCAAGTTCATCTCTTCTCCTTTTAAAATTGAAATAAATTTGAATTCAACTTATTTATGGTCGAGTTAAATAATAGTAATATTAACTAACACTTGTTACATGTCACAAATTAAAAAGAGAGTTAATTTATAAAAAAAATACTTACATTTTAGTCACTTAATAACCCATGGTTACGTATGTTTTGGGTTCCTTTAGTCCATTTTATTTTGGTTAGTCACCAGAGAGAGAAATGAGAATTCTATCAAAAACTGATTAATTGTTATAAGGGTTAAATTCAGATGACCACCTGGGTTTTGGACGAATTCCCACTTAACCATCTGTAGTCAGTAAAGCTACATTTAAACTCCTAGCTTTTTGAGTTGAAGTGAATAAATGCTTTCCGTTTTAACTGCATTACCTGAGTTGAGTAAAGACTTAATTACCCTCCATATATATTCAAAACGACAGACCAGATAGGGTGCGCAAATCCAAATGATTCCTTTTGTTTGTTTCTTTCATAACTCCATGGCTTTTTTGTTCAAATTAATTTTATTTTAAAAAACAAGCAACTCTATTTAGCTAAACAGTTTACAATGTTGATTATTAAGTTAATTAATTAAATATAGAATAAATATTTAATTAGAATTTGTTGAAAACATAGCTATAATTATTAAATTATTAAATATTTATACAAATAATAAATTATTTAATTATATATTTTAGGTTTTTTGATCAATTATTAAGTTAAACATTTAATTAAAATATATATTTATTTAGTTATAATTATGAGAGAATAATTTTAATTTTATTTAAGTTTGTAATAAAATTTTATATAGGCATAATTTTCTTCAAATTCTAACTCCAATAAAATTAATAAAATTATGGAACTCAAGTTAAACTTAGTTATGACAGTTAATAACGAATCTACTAGTATAATTTTATTATGTTTTATAAACTTTCACATATGTTAATTAATATAATTAGTTGTGTGATTTAGTAAAATTTTAACGAAGATATTTCAGTTAAGACATTATTTTAATAATGAAATTGATAATTAATATTAATATTAATATAAACGCTTAATAGCTTAATAAAAATACAATAATAAAGTTGTAACAATATTTATCATACTACTGTGGTGAATAAAAAGTTGTTGAACAAAATGATGAGTTCCTATAAGAGCAAGTTTTCTCAGAAAAAGGAGTCAGAATTTCTCAAGGATGTATTACTATTTATCAGAGGATCTACCACCTATATACCATGTTAAATTTTACTGAGATTTATCAATTATTAATACAGGAATTGGTTTACCCTTATGATTTGGGACCTTTGCGAAACTAATCTATCTTGCCCATTACAACTTTAACGAGGTCTAGGTATCGAATCTTGTCGGCAACAAAAGTTTAAACTCTACCTTTTAATAAAATAAAATAAAATTAACATTTAAATATAATTATCAAATAACGTTATCTGAATTTTATTTTCAGTAATGAAAATAAATAAAGGAAAAAACTTATTAAAGTAAAAATATAAAAACAAAAGCAGTTACCAAACTAATCCTTAGTTTCTCTCGGTGGTATATTTTAAAGAAAGTGAAGTTAAGAGAAATACTATAGTAAATCCTATGGTTTTAGGTAGAGAGTTACATAAGCAATTTCTTTAATATTTTTTTGAAAGTAAAAGGTCTAGAAAAAAAAATTCAAAAACTTTAAAGTGACAAGTCATATTTACCTTTAACTCCAAGTTAATTTGCAAAAATCTTAAGATACTAATCTATGATATGAATTTATTTAATTTTTAAATAATAATTTTTGCTTTTAGTAATATCTTTTAAAAAAATTAAAATATTATTTATAAATTAATTATGATTAAATAAATTTATATTAATTTCAAATTTTAAATTTCCGCAAAAAAAATTAATCAAAATACCCTCTTGATAGAACGGATCAGGGATACCCTCTTGAGGAGAAAAAATTGATTCTGAATGTCTTTTAAAAGCCAAGAAGAAGGAAGGGGGTATTTTGGAACTTTCCTACCCTTTTTTGACTGTTACAGCCCTTTCTTACGCACTCTTGGCGTCTGACATACACGCACAGTTAAAGTGGATGGAAAAGGTCACGTTTTCACTTCAACTCAAAAAGCTAGGAGTTTAAATGTAACTTTACTGACTACAGGTGGTTAAGTGGGAATTTGTCCAAAACCCAGGTGGTTATCTGAATTTAACCCTTGTTATAAAATATGATACATAATGGATATCTAATTTAGTAGAATTAATCCACCTCCAACTATGATATTCAATAGAATTAATGCACCCTCCACTATGATGGTGGAATTCTTTCACCTTCCACATTTGTTCTTCAAAATCATTATGTACATTTATCTATAAATAGAGACATTTGTTAAGAGAATAAAACACACATATATTGAATGCTCTCTTATTTTTCTTTAATTACTATTATCCTTATTACTCTCTTTATTAAGTATATGGTATGATTATAATTATATAATTTTATTATTGTATACTTAGTAAGTTTCACAACACGTTATCAGCACGAATTGCTCATTACTTTCGTCTTGAAGCAGATAATCATATTTGGTTTGTTGATAAGAAGTAGAAGGTATGTTTTATATATATATATAAATATATATATATATATAAATATATATATATATATCTACATATCTATATATATATACACACACACACACACACACACACACAAATGAGTTTAGTTAAAAGTAAAACCACTTGCTATTTGCATGGAGTATTTGTTATGTGAATAATAATAATAATAATAATAATAATAATAATAATAAAATACTAGAATATTTAATTGCACATCCAATTAAAGTATTATTTAGCTACATGCAAATCATTTAATATTTGTCCAAATGTTTATTCAATATTTATTATAATAAACTAAATTTCTAATAAGTTTTGATATTTTTATGAAGTTACAATGACAAACCTTGCCAAACTTGAGTTCGTGGCACTTGATATTACGGGTAAGAATTATTTATCATGGATCCTTGATGCCCAAATTCATCTAGATGTCATGGGTCTTGGAGACACCATTGAAGATGGTACTGAAACATTTAGTCAAAACAAGACAAAAACCATGATTTTCTTACGCCATCATCTCTATGAGGAGTTGAAGTTAGAGTATCTCACAATAAAAGATCCTCTTGTTCTTTGAAAAAATTTGAAAGAAAGATATGACCATCAAAAGACAGTTATTCTCCCAAAAGCTCGTTATGAGTGGATACATTTACGATTGCAGGATTTTAAATCAATAAGTGAATATAATTCTGCAATGTTTAAAATCAGTTCTAAATTAAAATTATGTAGAGATATATCACCGATGAAGATATGTTAGAAAAAACATTCTCCATTTTTCATGCCTCGAATGTGCTCCTACAACAACAATATAGAGAACGATGTTTTAAGAAATATTCTGAACTAATTTCATGTCTCCTTGAAAAATTATGAATCACAACCAACTGGTTCAGCTCATATCTTGTAATATTCACTTCAAGGAATGGAGTTGAACCAGTTGGTCGTGATTTATGATTTTTCATCAAAAGTTCATTATTTTGTTCAGCCACAAGGATACATGAAATTAGTTCAGAATATTTCTTAAAACCTCGTTCTCTATATTGCTATTGCAGGAGCATATTTGAGGCATGAAAAGTGGAGAATATTTTTTTTCTTTACATATCTCATTGTGGCTAAACAAAATAATGAGCTTTTGATGAAAAATCATGAATCACGACTAACTGTTTCAACTCCATTCCCTGAAGTGAATGTACGAGATATAATAATAATTATGGTCGTGGTCATAATAGAGGACGAGATCGTAGACGTGGCTATGGGCGAAGACAGTTTAATTATCATAACTATGATGTTCGTAATTCACCAAATTCTAACAAATCTTCACAGAATGAAGAGAAACAAGAAATATGGAAGAATATATATAAGAGAGATAATAAGAAGGAAGAAAATATTTGTTATCAGTTTGGAATGAAAGGACATTGGTCCCATACCTGTCGTACGGCTAAACATCTTGTTAATTTATATCAGTCCTCATTGAAAGGAAAGGAAAAAACATAGAAATAAATTTTTCTCACCCATATCGAGATAATAATGATATCTATTCTGACCCTTTTGATATGACGCACCTGGACGTTGCAGATTTCTTTGAACAAAATAATGAGAAAGTTAATATTTCTTGTAATGATAATAATTAGTGTAGAATTTTGTCAATCCTTTAAGTATTTCTTTTATGCTAATATATTTTTATGTATTTTGTTTTGTGCTTTTCATGTTGGCTTGTTTAATGTAAAAGATTGTGTTATAATAATATCTTATTATGAACTTATTATATATTTATTCTTTTTCGTGAAGAAAATATGGATTTGCATCACGGTATAAATGAGATCATTATCAGTGGTGAAAATATATGTTTAGTAGATAGCGCAACGACGCATACCATTTTCAGCATAAGCAATATTTTTCAAATATAAGAATGATGAAAACAAAAGTGAATACAGTATGAGGTTCAACAGACTTGATAGAAGGCTCTGGAATAGCCAATATAATGCTTCCTTGTTGAACAAAATTTATTATTGATAATGCTTTGTTTTCTACTAAATCATGGAGAAATTTGCTGAGTTTCAAAAATATACATCTTAACGGGTACCATATTGAGACTGCCAATGACAATAGTATATAATACATTTACATTGTATTAAATGTCTTTACTGAAAATTAAATATTAAAAAAATCACCCGTTTTATCTTCAGGTTTATACTACACAAGTATTAGTACAATTGAAGCCAATGTAATAATGAACCAGAAGTTCAATGAATCAAATAATTTTATTATTTGGCATGACTAGTTGGGTCATCCCGGATCAATAATGATGCGAAGAATTATTGAGAATTCACACGGTCATCCATTAAAGAACCAGAAGATTCTTCAATTTAAGGAATTTTCATGTGCTGCTTGTTCTCAAGGCAAATTAGTCATTAGACTATCTCTAACTTAAATTGGGATTGAATCCCCAAGATTTCTAGAACGTATTCAAGGAGATATTTGTGGGCCTATTAACTCACCATGTGGATAATTTAGATATTTTATAGTTTTAATAGATGCATCTACAAGATGGCATTTGCGAGATTACTTGCTCAAATTATTAGATTACGAGCATAATTTTCAAATTATATAATCAAGAATATTCGTCTTGATAATGCTGGTGAATACACATCTCAAGCATTTAATGATTATTGCATGTCACTTGGGATAAATAATGAACATCCTGTTGCTCATGTTCATACTCAGAATGGTCTTGCTGAATCATTTATTAAATGCCTCCAGTTAATTGCAAGACCATTGCTCATGAGAACAAAACTTCATGTCTCTGTTTGGGGGCACGCTATTTTACATGCAGCAGCACCTATACACATTAGGCATATCACAAATTCTCTCCATCACAATTGGTTTTTGGTCATGAGCCAAATATTTCCCATATAAAGATATTTGGTTGCGCGGTATATGTTCCAATTTATCCGCCACAACGTACAAAAATGGGTCCTCAAAGGAGGTTGGGAATATATATTGGGTTTGACTCCCCATCGATAATTAAATATCTTGAACCCTATTGATGATTCATTTACTACACGATTTACCGATTATTATTTTGATGAAACTATGTTTCCAATATTAGGGGGAGAAATTAAACAGCTGGATAAAAATATTACATGGAATGCATTGTCGTTATTGAACTTTGATCCTCGTACAAAACAATGTGAACAAGAAGTTCAAAATATACTTTGTTTGTAAAATATAGCAAATCAGCTACCGAATGCATTCACTGACTCAAAAGGAGCAACCAAATCTCATATACCAACTATAAATGCTCCGGCTCGGATTGGAGTCCCAATAGGACAATTCGTAAAAATTATAGCAAATGAGTCTAAGGCACGCCAGAAGCGTGGTAGACCAACCGGTTTAAAAGACAAAAATCCTCAAAAAAGAAAAATGAGTAAATAATCAAGTTGACATTATTGAGGAGGAAAATATTTATGTGGATATAGACAAAGCTAATCATAAAACCCCAAAAGAGGTTCAGGAAACCCCAGAAGAGGTTTAGGAACCTGAAAATAATAATAATGAGACAGTTCTCAATACGTATGACTATACCATAGACATCCAAGGGGAGTGTTATAAAATGTAATACATAGTGGATGTCTAACTTAGTGTAATTAATGCACCTCCAACTATGATACTTAAGAAAATTAATGCACCCTCTACTATGATGGTGAAATTCTTCCACCTTCCACATTTGTTCTTCAAAATCATTACGTACATGTGCTTATAAATAGAGACATTTGTGAAGAGAATAAAACACACATATTGAATGCTCTCTTATTTTTCTTTAATTACTATTATTTTTATTACTCTCTTTATTAAGTATATGATATGATTATAATTATATAATTTTATTATTGTATACTTAGTAAGTTTCACAACACTAATGTCTTATTTAAATGAAATATTGCAATTATTTCTTTATTTTCTTAAAATAATAAGTTAGGTGAGAGTTCTGAATCTCTAGCTAGTTCATTCTACTGTGCTAAGTCATGCGAATGGTAATCATGTCACTTCAGCACTAAAACTAATAAATAAATATTGCACATTTGTAAAAGGAAACATTATTATTAAGACTAAAGTCCATAACTTAATAATATCTTGAATAGTTACATATTTGAGTTTACCAAAAAATAAAATCAACAGGACGTTTCTCCTAATTCCTATTCCAGCTCTTTCATGTACCCATATTCCCCCTATACCCACTAAAATTGAAATATAAATAAAACACTAAATTACATGGTTTTTTAGTCACACTAATCATTTTAATTTGCTTAATTGTTAAAGAGGCCATCATTTTAGTCTCGTATTAAAAACATAATCATCGCATATGTTGTCATTAAGGAAAATTTGAGTCGCATTAGTTGATTCTACATTGATTTACCACACTAGTATACTTTCGCTCGCACACTAAAAAACTCAAAAAATTTGTTTATTAAAAAAAATTTAATTAGTTATTAGTTTCTTATTGTTTTTTGTAAAAAAAAATGATATATATTGTGAATGTTTATTTTAACTTTTTATTATCAGTTACGTACGTAAAAGAATATTAGTGATAATCTTTCTGGAGAGATGTGTAATAACTGAGACATTTCTATAATTTTTATCAATTTCATGTATTGATAAGCTTCACAATTGTAATTTTAAAAATTACTAAACTATATGGATGTTTTGAGTCTCGCTAATTCATTCTATTTCATTTAATCATGAGAGATGTAATCTTAATAATCTCATAGTAAAAAACAAACAAACAAATAATAAACCTTAAACATGTCTTCCTTAATATAACTCTTATTTCCTTACTCGAAATAACTAGTTCATTATACTTTATTTAGCCACGACAGACGTAATTATATCACTTTCGTACCCCTCCGTGTCAGGATAAAAGTCTTCCATTGACTTTTTATGGTCAAATTGATTATTTTTCAAATCAATATATCTAATTATTCTTTTATATATATGAAAAAAACCTATAAATATTATAAACTACATATAATTTAGTAATCTCAATGTTTGTTTTTTTAAAAATCTAAATATATATATTTAATTGTTAATTTTAAAAATGGTCAATTTGACCACAAAAGTCAATGAAAAACTTTTATCTTATGACGGAAAGAGTATTAAAAATGATCAACAAATCTCCCACGTCTTCATTAAAAAAAAAAAAAAACTAAACTAAACTGTTATTGCCCTTTATTTTCCTAAAATAACCAAGCTACCTTGATTTTTTGAGTCTCATTATTTTATTAAAATTAATTAAGTCGCGACATATATGTTGCACTATCGCTTGTATTAAAATCGAATAGACTTCGCACATGTTTTTTTATTAAGAAAATTGTGCACTAAAAATGATCGATAAATCTTGCACATGTCTGCAGTAAGAAAATTTTTAATATTGTTTTCTTATTTTTCATGGAATTACCAAACTACGTGAATATTTCGTGTAATATTTTATCGGGGAAATTATGTTAAATTTATTTTGTGCTTTATATACAGTTTAAGAAGGATTTCATCACTTGAGTGTTTAGGTTAAATGAAAAATTAGGACTTTCTCTCATTTATTATATTTTTTCTCTAATTTCTTCTAATACAACAAGTATTTATTATAACAACTTTATTAGTAATGATTTGAATATACTAATATATATTTCATAAGATTGAGATCAATTCCGAAATAAAAAAAGAAAAGAAAAGAATCAGTAGAATTATCTAAAATATTTGTACCGTTAAAAATTAATAACTTTTTCTTAATGAATGTTATTAAATGAGACTCACACTTTTCAAAGTAATTGTATGTTACAAACTTAATAATGCGTGCAAGACACGAGTAAACTTAAAAACGACCGAGTCACCAAAATTGAACCACTGAGTTGATTCAGGATCAACCAAAATAACTCGATACTTATCTTGTTATATATTGTTATAGATGATAATTTCTAGTTTCTCAATTATTCCCTCCATCCTAAATTATCTGTAGTTTTGATCATTTACACACTTATTAAGAAATGCAATTATCATACCAAATTTATCACTAAAAGTACAATTATATTCATAATTATACACTTAGGAGGAGAAGAAATAAATGAAAAGGATAAATTTATATTATAACTATTTTCATTGTTAAGAAAAAAGTGAAATGCAATTAATTTAATACAACATTAATTTTTTAAAATTACAGTTAATTTGGGATGGAGGGAGTATAATCTTTCATTGTTCTCTACATCCTAACCTTCCATTTTAAATCTAAGGGACAACGTCATATCATAAATTACTAAAACTCCAACTAAAATGAGATTGTTTGAGTAAAGGAAGTTTATCAAATTTATTAAATAACAAACCTTTTAATGGTCTTAGCCTCTCAATGATATAATCCTATATTCCCAACCATTAGTTTAGAACGAGTGGTCTAGATTCTTGAAACTTCAAATTTTGAAATGTCATAGGACCATGGCGGGCTAAACAAATTCAGTTATGGGATAAGTTTTAATACGATTTATTTTAAATGGAAAGGAAAAAAAATATTTTACATATATATACATATATATTCAGAAAAATTCTAAATAAATTGTGCGTGAATTTGTTTTCTTATGAAGTTCTTAAATGAATTCTATTTGCACAAAGCATGCACGGATTGTGTATAAACAGAAAGAAATTTACTATATGCGGACTACCATTTAACTTATTGATAAAATTATTAACTTTTTAAATATTTTTTTATTATTCAGTACATGTGATAATAATAGTTTGTGCATAATTTCTGCACATAAAATTACTTATGTTTTAATATATCAAGATTATATTTATTTGTAAGAATAACACTTGGGATTAGACTATTAATCTCGAGTCCCTTGTTTGTTTTAAAATATAATAACTTTTATTTCGAATTAAAAGTGAAAATCACAAATACTAAAATTAAATTTTTTTTTTACTTTCTTCAATTGTAACATTTAAGATGGAAAATTAACTTAAATACAAAAAATTAACAAAGAATAGATTAACCTTTTAAGAAGACACTGAAATATTCATTTGTTAATCACATAATCTTGATCCAACAGAAGCATACATAAACTGACTTGACCCGACCCGATAATTTCACGTGAAAAAATAAAGAGTTAATTAAGCATACCAATAGAGGGCAAGTAAAATTACATTTTTTATGTTTTACTCTTCGTTCATTATAAAGCCTGCTTAGAATGAATGGTAAACAATGTCAAAAACCTATTCATTTAAACTCCCACTGGGGGGAGGAATTATTTATTTTTATTTTTTTGAGAGAGGGAGGAGAGGAGAAATTATTTTTTTTTTATTTGTGAGACTTATATTCTTACCGTTAAAGAGAGATTAACCTCTTTTACAAGACTATATATCTAACCGATGAGCTCTCCATAACCTAAATATTTTGCCAAATTTTGTGTGTGTGTGTGTGTATATATATATATATATATATATATATATATTATCAGATACAAACATTCAAAATTTATGTTCTCAAACCAAAAGAGCCTTGACGATACATCTAATGCAAAAGGCACATGGACAAATCAAATTAGTTGATAGATTTGACTATTGTTTATTATTTAGCTTCTTTTATACAGTTCCCCAAAGGATTGAAGATTTGGTTGGGATATGGAGTGCATTTGAGGAACATCACTCGAAACCGAATCTCCAGCTTGCCAGACATGATTTACCCTAGTTCCATTAGTAAGTGGACCTAAAACAGCAAAGATAATCATCTCATTTTTTGCATATTCTGCAGAGATGTTTGAAACCTGAAAGGTAAGAGCTCCTGGTAGCATTGTAGGGTTGTAACTGGATATTGATGTTGTATATGTTACCATACTTCCTTTACTGTTTTGAAAAGCCACCAGTGCTTGTGATCCAACCATGCCTGTTTGAGTCGGATTTATTGCCCATGCAATCCATCCCGTAACAGCCTGTGAGGCTCTGTATGCAATCGCGACCATTTTAGTGGATGGAAAGTAGTTCCAATAGAGATGGGCGTTATGATACGGTAGATCAACACAAGAATTAAAATGCCTATTGTTTGTGAAGGTATAGTTTGAGCAGGTTTGAGCATACGACATGATGAAAAGAGAGACACAAATTGAGAGCAAAAATGCGGATGTCGAGCTTATGGCCATTAGAGCGATTAGTTGCTGAATGTTTAATGACTATAGGCTTGAGATGAAACACTATTCTGGGCTGGTTTAAGAAGGCACTAAAAAACAGAAGAAACAAAGCTTAGTTGGGGGTGGAAACACCAAGTCACCAACAACATCCACAAATATATACACTTATTAAGAAATGCAATTATTATACCAAATTTATCACTAAAAGTACAATTATATCCATAATTATACACTTAGGAGGAGAAGAAATAAATGAAAAGGATAAATTTATATTATAACTATTTTCATTGTTAAGAAAAAAGTGAAATGCAATTAATTTAATACAACATCAATTTTTTAAAATTACAATTAATTTGGAATAGAGAGAGTATAATCTTTCATAGTTCTCTACATCCCAACCTTCCATTTTAAATCTAAGGGACAATATCATATCATAAATTACTAAAACTCCAACCAAAATGAGATTGTTTCTGTAAAGGAAGTTTATCAAATTTATTAAATAACAAACCTTTTTAATGGGCTTAAGTCTTAACCTCTCAATGATATAATCCCAAATTCCCAACCATTAGTTCAGAACGAGTGGTCTAGATTCTTGAAACTTCAAATTTTGAAATGTCATAGGACCATGGCGGGTTAAACAAATTCAGTTATGGGATAAGTTTTAATACGATTTATTTTAAATGGAAAGGAAAAAAAATATTTTACATATATATACATATATATTCAGAAAAATTCTAAATAAATTGTGCGTGATTTTTTTTTTTTTTTTCTTATAAAGTTCTTAAATGAATTTTATTTGCACAAAGCATGCACGGATTGTGTATAAACAGAAAGAAATTTACTATATGCAGACTACCATTTAAATTATTGATAAAATTATTAACTTTTTAAATATTTTTTTACTATTCAGTACATGTGATAATAATAGTTTGTGCATAATTTGTGCACATAAAATTACTCATGTTTTAATATATCAAGATTATATTTATTTGTAAGAATAACACTTGGTATTAGACTATTAATCTCGAATTCCTTGTTTGTTTTAAAATTTTGATTTCGGCCTATTAGTCATGGGATAAAAAATGACGAGTTTTGCTATACATTACGAAAGTTTTCAACCGAATTATGACTGCGATGTATATGCATAAGAATTAAAAACTATAATTAATTTAGAATAGAGAGAGTATAGTCTTTTATAGTTCTCTACATCCCAGCCTTCTATTTTAAATCTAAAGGACAACATCATGTCATAAATTACTAAAACTCCAACCAAAATGAGATTGTTTCGGTGAATGAAGTTTATCAAATTTATTAAATAACAAACCTTTTAATGGTCTTAACCTCTCAATGATATAATCTCAAATTCTCGACCATTAGTTTAGAACGAGTGGTCTAAATTCTTGAAACTTCAAATTTTGAAATGTCCTGGGACCATGGCGGGTTAAAAAATTTCAGTTATGGGATAAGTTTTAATATGACTTATTTTAAATATTTTTTTACTATTCAATACTTTGATAATAATATTTTGTGTATAGTTTGTGCACATGAAATTATTCATGTTTTAATACATTAAGACTATATTTATTTACAAGGATAATACTTAGAATTGAACTATTAATCTCAAGTTCCTTGTTTGTTTTAAAATTTTGACTTCAGATTAAAAGATAAAAAAATGAAAAGTCCTGTTATACATTGCGAAAGTTTTCAACCGAATTATGATTACGGCGTATGTTCATACATGAAATAGATAGAAATTAAGAAACGTCCTATTTTAACTTATTCTATATTATCGCATACAGTTTCACGTGAGTCGCAATCTAATTTTATCAAATATTTGTCAACATATATATCATTTTTAAAAAATAACTTAAAATGAGAGATTATTTAATACATTATCTAACTTGATATTATAATATCATAAAAAATTAAAAATATATGAACAAAACTAACATTTACTTTTTTTTAATATAACTAGCGTATCCTTAAGTGGCCTTTTCCGATTCAATTCCGAAGTACTTATATAGTATCAACTGCCGAAGTACTACTGTAGTAATACTCCAACTAGTGTTAAGCGGTTCAGGTATTTGACTTATTGAATTTAAGTAAAAAAAAAATTATTTCTCACTTTTTGTTTGGCGTATTAGTTTTGATCCTAGTCGATGATATAAGTACTTTTGTCTTTTTGTTTGTTTGTATTTTTTTTTATAATGAATACATTCTGAATTGTTTGCCGATTTTCTTAATGTCCAAGAGAGTTTAAATTATAATTTAGAATATCTGGAAGAGTATAATAGTCTAAATAATAATTTATTTATTTAATTCTTTAAATAATTCTAGACAAACAAAAATAAAAGTAGAACTATTTAATCTTAAGATTATTAATTTTAAAATTATAATCCATAAAAATATAATTTAGAAATTATAATTCTTGTAAACAAACATAATCTAAATATTTTTTAATATTTTTTTTAAAACAAACAATATATGAGAGGCGAACAGGGTGGGGATAGTCGTAATGGCAAGCAAATGCAACACTCAACATTATGCAACATCTAATAATGCCACATTTTCCTTCATTTTTTTTATTCTTTTTTAAAAAAAAAATCTGACTCCAACTTTTACGAGCAACTGCTCAGCAAAATCCTAAAAAAAAATTACTTTTTGAAAGGGGATTGATAATCCTAAAAAATTACTTTTTGAAAGGAGATTGATATCTTCCAAGTTGGTTTTCATTTAGTTTGAGTTCCTTAAAAGAACGTTTGAAAGGAGACTGATATCTTCCAAGCCAGTTTTTTTCCCAAGATATAGTTTGTTTTGAAATACATTCAACTGTATTTAAGTTTTTTTCGAATAATGTTATTTTGTAGAAATAAAAATCTTATCTCGCTTTTGAATATTATTTTACATACCCCTCCAAAATCATTTAAATTTTTTGACCATATATATATAGTAAATCAAGTATAACACACAATTCCATGGATGAAAACGAAATCGTATACGAGAGGGTGTTGGCCATGATTAATGATTAAAGTAGAGTGAATAATAAAAATACAACTTATATTTTATTTAAATTCCATAAACTTTATCTTTAATTTCCACCAGTATCTCAGTATGAAAATTTTGAATATTTTATTTGAACTATTCTAAAAGCAAAAAAAAAATGAATTAAATTTTCTCTTCAGTCGCTCTCCAAATACAATAAGTCATGTATGATATAGAGGGAGAGTTAATGTTGACGTAGAAGTTGTTTTATTGCACTATTCAATCATAATGGCATGACTAAAACTATCATGCAAATTATATGTTTTTTCTTTTACATTTTTTTATGGTTCATATTTTGGGTCCAATTTTAATAATTAGATATATTTAAAGTTTGGGAGTTCATAATCATAAAAGTTGAAGTTAGGACATGCCCCGTTATAGTGGCGTTTCTAAGATTTTTATCGAGGGTTTTCACTATTATAATTAAATATAATTAAAAAAATTAACTAGTAAAAATAATAATTAATATAATTTACCAAATATAGTGTTCATTAAAAATATATTAAAATAATTACAAAATGATTTTTCGAGGTCGAATTTCTTAATTTTTTTTTTATAATTGTCTTATTTTCAATGGTATCAAATACCTCTTTCCGGTGTTAGTCGCCTTCCGGTGTTAGTTGCCGATACAGACTCCTACGTAGAATCCGATTGAGAACATTTATTAAGCTCTTCTTCTCACTTGTTATTTTATTTTTATTTTTAAAGGGTGATCACACTTTATCATAGTACCCTTACTAAGTAAGGTTTTTACAAATTAAGGGTGGTCAAGTGACTACCCTTGCAACCCTTTAAATCCGCCCATGCCTGCCGGAAGAAGTTATTTAAATAGTTTGTTGTTTATTTGTTTTTTTGACTACTTTTGGGTATATTTTTGAATATGCTTATTAAAAATGAGAATTAAGAAATGCCGTAAATTAAAATATAACCTAACATTAATTTAAACTTCAAATCAATACATTAATAAATGCTTCTTATGGTAGTAATATTTCTGATTATAAAGTTTGGGATTGGGCACTTGACAGGGCGATCCCTATCAAAAATCCACTCGCAGTCAATTTCATTTAGTTTGGGCAGTTTTTTCCCCAATTTTTTTTTTCATGTTTTAAAATGCATACATCTTTATCTAATGTTTTTTTTTTTGAATTTTAAATTTTGAATTTTGCAGAAATAAAAATCTTATCTCGCTTTTGAATATTATTTTAGATAACTCCCAACATCATTTAAATTGTTTGACCATATATACATATATATATTTTGTAAGTCAGCAAGCTGATAAAAAAATCCAACAGTTAATTTACGCACCAAAGTTGTTGAAATTTTTTATTTCTGTTTTGGCCACTTCTTTGTAGCGGTTGATTTCTTCTAATTAATTTGTTCAAATTTTAAAGTTTAATTAAATAAATTGGTTTTTATAAGTGGATTTGAGATGCAAGATATATACGTTTTGGGTTTGGTTTTGCTCTCATTTGTGGTAGAAGGTAGTGTATCCTCGCGTCACCATCATCATGGCGTTAAGGTATTTGATATCACAAAGTATGGAGCTACAGGAGATGGCAAGACTGACAATGCTAAGGTAATTATTAGTATACAAAAATATATATGGTGTAAATCTATTTATGTCTCTTGAAAATGAATGTAACTGTGAAAGATGTGGTTGATATTGATTATGAAATTCTATTTACATGTGAATTGTTAAACAATATGCAATTTATTTGTCGAGAACTATTGAACTCCAAGAAACCCTTATTAATAGATGTACTTTTGTCCAGTGATTCATTTGAATACATTTAAGATTCACCTTTGATTTTAATTTGGACTCTTTAATTATGGATAATTTTTTTCCTGGAACAAGCTAGAAATTTATGTATCAAGAAGATACTAGAGTCTAGGGACAGTCCTTTTGGGACAAAATAAGGGAGTATAATAACTGACAAATGGTAAATTGTATCTTTAATAATAAATGTGTACTAAAAATTTGTGAAAAAAAACATAACTTTTGAACTTTTGAGAATTTCAAAATTTATGACTAATTAGAAGACATGAAAATCAACAAAAAAAAAAAACTTTTTGAGCTACTGAGTCATCAAAATTGGACTATTGAGTTGATTCAAGATCAACCAAAGTGACTCGTTACTTGCCTAGTTATATATTGTTATAGATGAATTTCTAGTTTCTGAATTACTCCTTCCATCCCAAATTATTTGTACTTTTGATCATTTGCACACTTATTAAGAAATACAATTATTATGCCAAATTTATCACTAAAAGTACAATTATATCCAGAATTATACAATTTAGGAATTATACACTTAGGAGGAGAAGGAATAAATGAAAAGAGTAAATTTATACTATAATTATTTTTATTATCTAAAAAAGTGAAATGCAGTTATTTAGTACAACAACAAAAACTGCAATTAATTTGGGATAGAGGGAGTATAGTCTTTCGTAGTTCTCTACATCCCAGCCTTCCATTTTCCCAGCCTTCCATTTTAAATCTAAGGGACAACATCATATCATAAATTATTAAAACTCCAACCAAAATGAGATTGCTTCAGTGAAGGAAATTTATCAAATTTATTAAATAACAAACCTTTTAATGGTCTTAACCTCTCAATGATACAATCCCAACCATTAGTTTAGAACGAGTGGTCTAGATTCTTCAAACTTCAATGATATAATCCCAACCATTAGTTTAAACTATGGCGGGTTAAACAAATTCAGTTCTGGCCTTCTGGGATAAGTTTTAATGACTTATTTTAAATGGAAAGAAAAAAAATATTTTACATACATATTCAAAAATTTTCTAAATAAATTGTGCGTGAATTTTTTTATTTTTTTCTTATAAAGTTCTTAAATGAATTCTATTTGCACAAATACTTGTGTATAAACAGAAAGAAATTTACTATATGCGGTACCATTTAAATTATTGATAAAATTATTAACATTTTAAATATCTTTTTTACTATTCAATACATGTGATAATAATAGTTTGTGCATAATTTGTACGCATAAAATTACTCATGTTTTAATACATTAACACTATATTTGTTTGTAAGAATAATACTTGAAATTAGACTATTAATTTCAAGTCCCTTGTTTATTTTAAAATTTAGACTTCGGACTATTAATTTAGGGATAAAAAATGACGAGTTCTGTTATGCATTGCGAAAGTTTTCAACCGAATTATAATTGCGATGTATGTACATAAGAATTAAGAAGGGTCCTACTTTAATTTATTTTATCTTATCGCATACACTTTCATGTTATTCGCAATCTAACTTTGTCAAATATTTATTAACATGTATATCATTTTTTAAAAATGACTTAAAATAAAAAATTATTTAATACATTGTCTAACTTAGTATTATAATAACACCATAAAAGATTAAAAATATATGGACAAAACTAATCTTTGCATTCTTTAATATAACTAGCTTATCCTTGAGTTGCCTTTTCCGATTCAATTCCGAAGATCTTATATAGTATCAATTCCGAAGTACTACTATAGTAATGCTCCAACTAGTGTTACCCGTTCAGATATTTGACTTATTGAATTTAAATATAAAAAATTATTTCTCACTTTTTGTTTGACGTATTAGTTTTGATCCTGGTCTATGATATAAGTACTTTTGTCTTTTTTTGTTTTGTTTTTTTTTTTGTTTTTTTTGTGTAGTCAATTAATTATAATGAATACGTTCTGAATTGATTGTCGTTTTTCTCAATGTGCAAGAGTTTAAATTATAATTTAGAATATGTTATTATTGATAAAAGTATAATAATCCAAACAATAATTTTTTTATTCAATTCTTTAAATAATTCTAGACATACAAGAATGAAAGTATGACTATTTAATCTTAAAATTATTAGTTTTGGTATTATAATCAATAGGAAGAGTAAACAATATATGAGAGGCCAACAGGGTGAGGAGGGTCGAGCAAATACAACACTCAACATTATGCAACATCTGATAAATTACTTCTTCAAATTTTTCCCCAAGCCACTTTTTCCCCAATTTGTTTTTTCAGATATAGTTTGTTTTGAAATGCATTCATCTTTATCTAAGGATTTTCTTTTGAATGATGTTATTTTGCAGAAATAAAAATCTTATCTCGCTTTTGAATATTATTTTAGATAATTCTCCAAAATCATTTAAATTTTTTGACCATGTACATATATATACATATATATTGTAAATCAGTTAAGTATAGCACACAATCATATATAGTAGTGTGAATAATAAAAATATAACTTATATTTTATTTGAATTCCATAAATTCTATCTTTAATTTCCGCCAGTATCTCAGTATGAAAATTTTGAATATTTTATTTAAACTACTCTAAAAGAGAAAAAAAAATGAATTAAATTTTCTCTTCAGTCACCCTCCAAATACAATAAGGTAGTAATACATTTTTATGTATGAGATATATAGAGTTAATGTGTTAGCGTAGAAGTTGTTATTGCACTATTCAATCATAATGGCATGACCAAAACTATCATGCAAATTATATGTTTTTTCTTTTACATTTTTTTTCTGGTTCATATTTTGGGTCCAATTTTAATAATTGGATATATTTAAAGTTTGGGAGTTCATAGTCATAAAAGTTGAAGTTAGGACGTGCCTGCTACAGTGGCGTATCTAATATTTTTATTAAGGATTGTCACTATTATAATTAAAGATTATTAAAAACAATAACTGGTAAAAATAACAATTAATATAATTTACCAAATATAGTGTTCATTAAACATATATTAAAATAATTACAAAATTATTTTTCTGAGGTCCAATTTTTTTATTTTTTTTACAATTGTCTTATTTTTAATAGTATCAAATACCACTTTCCAATGTTAGTCGCTGTTTACCGTCTCTTTAGTAGATTCGGATTGAGGACATTTATTAAGCTCTTCTTTCTACTTGTTATTTTATTTTTATTTTTTAAAAGGTGATCAAACTTTATCATAGTACCCTTACTAAGTGAAGATTTTACAAATTTAAGGGTGGTCAAGTGACTACCTTTGCACCCCTTTAGACAAGGTCGTTCATGAGATTTTGGTAGCACAAGGCGAAAAATGAAAACGAAACCTTTTTCGAAACATTATCTTCACAAAAAAAGTAAAAATAAATAAATAAAAAGTACAAGTTGTATCAAAAAAAGTGTCTTTCCAGAGCTTAAAATATAATAGTTCGACTACAAAAAATATATGAGAACTTCGACTGCAACAAAATATATGAGAAGTTCGACTACAATAAAATATATGAGAATACATTTATTGAAAGATACTTCTTCTAGTATTTAGGCAAAATCTTCAATCAAATGTTCAAAATAAAACTTGTCCAACATATCCTTCTCGATACACATGATTGTCAACCCATTTAACCTTTCTTGTGTCATAGTCGACCGAAAGTAATTTTTCAATAATTTCAACTTCGAAAAACGTCTTTCAGCAGGTGTCATTGTCACATGAATAGTTAGTAATACCCTGTAAACAATTGAAACATTAGGAAAACAATTCAAAACTTTTACAAACTCCAGAATTTCAATGACTGACTCTATTTCTCTTGACAAAGTCACCTGTAACACTTGTAATTCTGAAAACAATCATTTGAATCATTATATATTTATATTTTTTATTTCACACACACACACACACACACACACACACATATATATATATATATATATATATATATATATAATTTGGGGTCCCTGATCAGGGGCCCATGACGGTCGACCCTTCCGCCCGTGCTCAGGAACGACCCTATCTCTGGATCCGCCCATGCCTGCTAGAAGAAGTTATTTAAATTGTTTGTTGTTTATTTTTTGGTATATTTTGAATATGCTTATTAAAAATGATAATTAAGAAATGCTGTAAATTAAAAAATAACCTAACACCACTATCACTATGTATACACTGACGGTGCATTAAATTTCAAATCAATACATTAATAAATGCTTCTTATGGTAGTAAGATTTCTGATTATAAGGTTTGGGATTGGGCACTTGACAGGGCGATCCCCATCGACTACGCAAAAATCCACTCGTAGTCAATTTGAATTAGGTTTTCCAGATATAGTTTGTTTTAAATGCATACATCTTTATCTAAGGTTTTTTTTTTTTCGAATTTTAAAATTTGAATTTTGCAGAAATAAAAATCTTATCTCGCTTTTGAATATTATTTTAGATAACTCCCCAACATCATTTAAATTGTTTGACCATATATATATTTCGTAAATCAGCAAGCTGATAAAAAAATCCAACAGTTAATTTACGCACCAAAGTTCTTGAAATTTTTTATTTCTGGTTTGGCCACTTCTTTGTAGCGGTTGAATTCTTCTAATTAATTTGTTCAAATTTTAAAGTTTAATTAAATTGGTCTTTATAGGTGGACTTGAGATGCAAGATATATATGTTTTGGGTTTGGTTTTGCTCTCATTTGTGGTAGAAGGTAGTGTATCCTCGCATCACCATCATCATGGCGTTAAGGTATTTGATATCACAAAGTATGGAGCTACAGGAGATGGCAAGACTGACAATGCTAAGGTAATTATTAGTATACAAAAATATATATGGTGTAAATCTAATTATGTCTGTTGAAAATGAAAAATTAATAGGAACTGTTATGGTTAATATAAAATAAAAAAGAGTTTAACATTTTGGTATTTAGCACAATATGTCATTATGGTCAATGAGATGTTAGTCTGAATGTCGGACCGATCGAGGTGAGAATACTTGTAATGTGTGAATTTGTTTTTACTTATTTCTTCTTTACGTGAGACATGTATACTTTATTTTACGCGAGATTAGAGATTATTGTAAGATTGTGCACTGACGTCAATGTGAGTTTATTGTAATTGTGAAAGATGTAGTTGATATTAATTATGAAATTCTATTTACTTGTGAGTTGTTAAAGAGTATGTAATTTATTTGTCGAGAACTATTGAACTCCAAGAAACCCTTATTAATAGATGTACTTTTGTCCAGTGATTCATTTGAATACATTTAAGATTCACCTTTGATTTTAATTTGGACTCTTTAATTATGCATATTTTTTTTCCTGCAACAAGCTAGAAATTTATGTATCAAGAAGATACTAGGGACAGTCCTTTTGGGACAAAATAAGGGAGTATAATAATGTTGATTTTTGTTGTGCTTGCAGTCAATAATGAGTGCATGGAGTAAAGCTTGCAAATCCAGTAGACCAGCAAAGCTTCTAATTCCCCAAGGAAAATTTCTGGCTGGGGAGATTGCCTTGGAAGGGCCATGCATGGCTGCAAAACCAATAAATATTGAACTTCAAGGAACCTTATTGGCACAAAGAGATGTGAATGCATTCAAAAGCACCACTTGGATATCAATCTTCCATGTTAATGGTTTGTTATTTAATGGGGGAGGAACTCTTAATGGTCAAGGCCAAGCTTCATGGATGCTTAAGAAAAATGGTGTGATGGACAAAACTTTTCCTGATGTAAGTGCAACTCAATTCTATCGGCCTGTTCAATTATCATCTCCTTTTTTTTCCTTTCTTATTTCTCGATATTTTGTTTGTTAATTATTTATATTTTTGCTTACAAAAAATATGTGTGTTTTGGTCTGGATGTAGGGAAATTGATTTACATGTAAAATATAATCTCAAACTACAAATGTTTATCTTTAAATTAACCAAAAGCAACATTTTTCCTTATGATTGTGTAAAAAAAAGTTGTATCCGTTTTATTCAAAATTTCTTTCGGTGTTGTCGGGGCGGATATAGGAATATGATTCAGCTATGGCAAACATATAGCAAAAATAATTATTACAAAAATATGCATGGTAAAATATTCAACTTGATGGCAAAAAAAAAAAAAATCTCCAATAGATCTCCTTAAAGTGATCATAACTATTTTTATTTACTAGAGGAACATTAACCTGATAATAACTGATAAGTAATTGTCCTATTTTAGACTCCTTGAATTAGTTCTCCAAATCTTTTGATATATATCAAAATCTTTCTAACATAAATGATATATATTGGAAAGGTTAAATTCCGATCAATTACTACTACACTACCACTCAAATTAATGTCTAGAAAACACCACGAAACATAAAAGCAACATGAAGAAAAGCACTAATTCATTTCAATCTTTTTCTTTTTACTCTTCATCTACAGCTTATTGCACTTATTCAATATTGTTTCACACCAATCATTGTTAAAGGTTTTCATTTTATAATAGTGGTGCATATAATAAACTTATTATGGAAATGAAAATTATACTAAAGTCTGATAATTGTTCCTAGAATTAAGCTACTAATTACAAATTAATCAGCCTAGTATTAAGGGATTTGATACTAGGATTAAGCATCTAATTATTGGAAAAAAATATTAGTAAAATCTTCTCTCTAATTAAGGCAACATTATACACACAAAATCAATGCTAATATCCATTATATAAAGTATTTTTTTTCCCCAAAATCCAGCTATGACAATTGCCATAGCTGGCTCTATGCTATGTGTTTTAGTTTTACTCTTTATAAACACATTTTGAAGAAAAGTTACATTCATATTATTTTTTCGAGATTTCTTACGTTATTTGTAATTTTGCTTTTCGTACAAATATAAACGCTATCCTAACACATTTTTACAAAATTCAAATATCTGTTTAAGCGTATGCGGGGAGTCAGTCCATGACCAACCCGTTAGCACGGCACATTTTGTACTTTGTATGTGTTCCGTAATTATCTTTTATATTTTGTTACAAGTATGTATGTAAAAACTAAAAAGTATACCTTCCATCCCTAAAAAATTGGCCTAGTTTAATTTATTTGACCATTTTTATAATTAAAATTTATATTATTTTCTTATAAATATAGGTATAGAAATTATAACCATAAGAAAATTATATCGAATTTACTATTAGCTAGTCTCAAATTTTATGAGTTTAAAAATAAAAATAAATATGCTTAATTTTTTTAAAAATTAATCAATTTGACTAGAAAAATCAGACTAAGCCAGTTTTGAGGGATGGATGGAGTTTTTTTAGCTACTTTATTTATTTATTTTTTGTCAAAATTTGATTGCTTAGTAATTCCCTTTCTGTTTGGTGCAGTCTATCGAATTCAAAACAACCAATACAATAATGCGTGACATTTCTTTGGTGAATAGCAAAGGCAAACACATGAAAATAAGTGATAGTCGAAATTTTATCGTTCGAAATTTGTCTATAACTGCACCCGGTGATAGCCCAAATACCGACGGAATTCATATAGGTCGTTCTCATCAAGTAAAAATCTCAGATTCCGTGATCGGAACTGGAGATGACTGCATTGCTATGGGTGATGGTAGCATACACATTACAATTTCCAATATTAAATGTGGGCCCGGACACGGCATTAGGTAATAAATCTCTTACAAAATATATTCAGTATATATAGTCGATTAGATATAAATAACACATTATAATTGTAATCAACTTATGATCTCTCACTAGTATGTTGACTCGGCATATAAAACATTTTTGAAATTACTAATCTATCTATGGTTTAAAAATTTTCAGAAGCATGTATAACATTTATTTCCTTTGCATTAATATGGTTGGCTTTTATATGCACAGTATTGGCAGCCTAGGTAAATACCCAGAGGAGGAGAATGTGAAAGGAATTGTTGTGAAAAATGTTCTCTTTTCTAACACAACAAATGGTGCAAGGATCAAAACCTTCCGCGAATCGGCATCCAAACTCAGAGCTTTCCACATTGTTTATGAAAATATAGCCATGATTGATGTTCAAAATCCAATCATCATAGATCAAAATTACTTCAACAACGAGAAAGGGCCGGTATGATTATTAACTCTTTGCATGCATGCAAAATACATACATTATGCAATATGCATCACACACACACACATACATACACAGATATATATATATATATATATATATATATATATATATATATATATATATATATATATATGCTCCATAACTAGCATTAAATGAGAGGTATATTATGATGGTCCCTATATATTAATTATAATATCATCCACTCATTTTTTATATAAAAATAAAAAGAAGATAAAACAATGTACACCATATGGAAATCACAAAAAGGATCGAGTACACCGGTGCAACTTCTCTTCTATACATGTCCCGTAGAAAAAAGTTATATTGTGATATTATATAAAAAAGTATGTATCCGTACTTTTCACGTATTTTTAATTAAATACTCTTAAATTTATCGCAAAACAAATTACGTAACAAGAGAAATAGACACAAATAATCAACTAACGTTTTTTGTTAATTTTTGACAGGGTTCAAAAGTGAAAATCAGTCGTGTTCAATTCAGAAACATAAGAGGTACCACAGTTTCTAAGGTTGCAGTGACTCTAAATTGTAGTGAGAGATTTCCTTGTAAAGGCATTGAATTGGCGGACATTGATTTAAGCTTGGGGGAGAGCACAAGACACCTTGATCATCTCTCATCTCAATGTGCTAATGTTGTTAATCCAATTTTCACCGGCAAACAAAACCCTCCACCCTGCATATAGATTCTTATTTGATGAGCAAGATTTGTACAATATTTCAAGCTATAGCTAGCTTCCCATTTCTTTCAAGTTCATACAATATTAAACATAACACAATTGTTATCACGATCCAAAATATTAATAAACAAATCACAATAATGTTATCAATTTCGCAAAATATTATAATCATTGTTAAAAACTCATAACAATTCTCAACCATTCACTATTTTATTAAAAATTACACATGCTCATTCGACCATAAAAATATTGAATTGTCCTCAAATCAATTATATATATAGAGCTCTTCTATGCGGACATGATAATTGGACATGAGCTCTTTACAATTTCACCTATTATAAATGGGGGTCAAAATAAAAATAGGTAAAATTGTAAAGAGCTCATGTCCAATTATCATATCTGCATAGAGTTTTTGATATATATATATATATATATATATATATATATATATATAAAATTAAAAATATAAACTTAGTTAAGTTTCACTAATTTTTGGTTCAACTTTCCTATTTGTATCACCATAAGTACTATCAAAATTTGTATAAATTAAATACTATCCAAATTTAAAAATATTTCTATCTCCAATAGGAATAGAAAAAGGATGATATTTTTCGTTCTTTTTCAAATTAGTATAAGTACTATACAAATTTATAATTTATAATAATTAAATATATAATATTCATATTTTAAATTTGTACATTATTCAAAAGAAACTCAACAAATTTTGGGAAAATTATATGTATATATATGTATATGTATATATATCGTGAATGTTTAAATTGACACTTTGATTGCTAATTACGTGGATAAGTATAATTGATAATTTTTTTAGAGAAATGTGCAATAAGTAAGATGTAATACCCGATATAATATTTTTAATATTTTAAAACATATTAATTGGACTTGTCTTTTATTTGGGTCAATCAAATTTAATAATAATTTATCTGGGCTATTAATAATTAATGTAATATTAATTTAATAAAATGGGCCTTAAGACTTATTTAAACCCAATTAAAATAAGAATAATATAAAGTTATTAGGGCAAAGACTCTCCTCATTAAAATTACTTATGTGCATTATCAGCTTAAAACAAAAGAATTGGGAGTGAGTGCAAAGACACAGAGGCGGCAAGACCAAAAGAAAAAGAAAAGGGAATAATCGAAAATTGAACCGGGGATACAAGAGGAATTAAACTGGTATATAATTATTGCTTTGAGTTGCTATTAGAATTGCATTAAAATTTCATAATGATTACTACTTATTCTATAGGTATAATATACATGTGGATATGATATAAATATAATAGTGGCATCTCTGCAAGTATGAGTATTCTAGTATGATGTTTGTACTATTAAAATAGATCTTTTAAGTTATCATGGTTTATGCCTTATGGGATGAGATGGGTACCGAAATTGATAAAAAAAATCTTATACAAACTAATAATTTTCAATGTTTGTACGCTGAATGTTAGTAATTTGTGCATGTCATTTTTACGGTACGATATTACTTAATAAGCGTAATTTACAAACTTATATATATTCTTATGATTAGCTTTTTGGAAATTTAATTTGGAATTACTTTATGATATGTTTTACTACATGTTGGCAACATGGTCTTTTTCCTGTAACTAATTGATCATTAATTTAATTTGGGTAGACTGATTGTTAAATAATAATAATAATAATAATAATAATAATAATATGAGTCTAAAAAAAAGACGAAGAAAAAATTAGTAATTAGTAAGTTAACGCATAGTTTATTAATTTATTTTATTAATTTGTGTAATTAGTTCGAACGGAGGGGACTTAAGGAGTTACATTTGGAATATAATTTCAGGTATTACATTGCTTATTTCAGGTACGGATTCCGTACTCCTTCAGCGTTACTCTTGTTATATTTAATTAGTTTGTTTTGTTCCTCGTTTTGAATTTGACTATTATTTCACATAATTTTTTTTTATGTGAAATTAATATGATAGTTTCGTGTTGGCGTTAATACATAAAATTCGTATTTGTACTCTTTAAACTAGTAAATCCTGTATGATATTTGTTTTGATATTTGTAGAATGGTACATGTTGTTACCTTCTTTTGAGACATTATGATTTGATCTAGTTCAACATGTACGTATAGAACCCTTTGTTTTTTTTAGTATTGTGTTGATGTGTTGTGACATGGTATCTTTGTTAAAATATACCGTAGGGTATACATGAGCTATAACCACCTGTGGGGGTACCACAGGCATATCGTCTTGGCACGAGAGACATGACACTTTCTGCGGCGGTTTGATCAGTCCACGGCGTCTCCTTTTTTAGGCTCCGGAGGAAGTGGGCCATTTAGTGTTTTTGTTGTGGGAGGCGTATGAGTCGACCCTAGTTTATGTTCTGCAGATTGGTGATGTTGTGTCAAACACACCTATCCGATTTGTATGCATTTGGATTCGCGGTCCAATGTGTGATTTGCCTGTGTGGCGTTATTTTGATTGTCTGTGTGGCATTATTTGATTACCTATGTGACATTATTTGACTTGCCTTTGTGGCAAGACATATTTCTGATTTGTTCTGAGCTCAGTATGAAATTATATCACTCAACCATTTGATTCAGCCTATTAATTTATTGTGTTATTTTGTTCGGTTCAGTTCAATTCATTGAGTCTGTTATTTCAGTTCATTATTATTGTACTCTATCTGTTCGTCTCATTAATTCTGTTGAGAAAGTTATATTCTATTCAGACTTTGGAGATTTTATTTTCGTCGATATTTAAGCTTGAGGCTTTGTTCAGTATTTTGTCTCAGTTAACTCTGTATTTCCATTAATTGTGCATCTTTGCATATCTATATCCGTACTGGGCATTTGGCTCATGCTGTGTTTTTCTTCCAGCAGGTTTGCAGGGGTGATTCAGGGCTAGTGTGATGAGAGAGTTGCCTTCGACCATCTAGGTTGATTTGATTTTAGGTGTTGATTATTATGCCTTCTTTTGGAGAATTGTATTAATATGGTTTATCACTATTAAATATATTGAAGTTATTAGTGCTCTGTTTATTTATTTTGAGATTTGTTGTACTTTGCACGTGACCTCTCTTTCCTATTTTGGGAAGGGGGTGTTACATAAGACCCTCTTATAATTCCTACTAATCCCATATATTGATAAGTTTTACTATTGTAATTCGACATAAATTTATAACAATAGATAGCAAGATTCTAAATTTTGCACATATTTTTACTAAGTGAGACTTGTTATTGTTTTTTTTATTTGCATATAACTATCAAATTACGTGAATCTTTTGCGTTGATCAATAAATTTGTTGTCTTTTATTTGCATACCAATGTCAGGTATTTGAAAGGTGAAGTTTGACAATTATAAAAGTTGAAGGACAGTAATGCAACAATGTAACAAACTAGAAGACTAATTATTTTATTACATTTCATAAAAACTTACATTATTGCTCTTAACTAACTAATCATCAGTACTATTATTTACAATTATATTAACAACCTTGAACTCTAAACTAAATCAAATAATCTCAACTTGGATGGTAAGAACATTAGTTGGTCATGCCAAAGACACTAAATAAATAAATCAGCCAAGACATGAAAATTTTAATTTATTTTGTTAGTTTTTCCATAGTAAATTGCAATTGACTTCTATATATATTGTTTGTTAATGAAATACTCTATATATATTGTTTGTTAATGAAATACTCATGAGCAAGTAACCATAAATATTTAGATATTTTGAGGATGTATTTTGGTACACACTTATATTGTAGTAGGGTGAATAATAAAAATACAACGTTTATTTAATTTGAATTTTATAACCTCTATCTTTAATTCCCCCTGTATCTCAACACAATAAATTTGAATATTTCATTTGAATTATTCTAAAGAAGAAGAAAAATGAATTAAAAATTTCTCTTCCAGTCACTCTCTAAATACAATAAGGTAGCATGTATGATATATATAGTTAATGCTAACCTAGAAATTGTTATTGGACTATTCAGTCATAATGGCATGACCAGAACTATCATGCAAATTATACGCTTTTTTTTAACTTTTTTTTTTCTTGTTCATATTTTGGGTCCAATTTTAATAATTAAATATATTTAAAGTTTGGAGGTTCATAATCATAAAAATTAAAGTTAGGACGTGCCAGCTACAAGAAGTTGTTTAAATCCTTTTTCTTTTTAGTATGTTTTGAATCTGCTTAGTATAAATGACAATTAAGATGTGCCCTAATTAATAAATAACCTCAATTTTCCGTGAAATAACTTTTGAATAAGAAATCCAAAACAATCAGAATGATTTTTTAGAAAACCGGTAATTGAATCAAGTTGTTAATGAATAGATAGCTCAAATAAGTTGTTTCTTCTTTCAATAATTAATATTTTTTTTATGAATGAGTCGAGTTCATCTCTTCTCCTCTCAAAATTAAAGTAAATTTGAGTTCAACTTATTTAGGCTCGAGTTAAATAATAATAATATTAACTAACACTTATTACATGTCACAAAAGCGAGACTTAATTTTAAAAAGTTACTTATATTTTAGTCACTTAATAACCCATGGTTACGTATGTTTTGAGTTCCGTTAGTCCATTTTATTTTGGTTAGTCACCCAGAGAGAGAAATGAGAATTCTATCAAAAACTGGCTAATGTCTTTTTTAAATGAAATATTGTAATTATTTCTTTATTTTTTTAAAATAATAAGTTAGGTGGGTGTTCTGAATCTCTAGCTAGTTCATTCTACTGTGCTAAGTCATGCGAATGGTAATCATGTCAGCACTAAAACTAATAAATAAATATTGAACATTTGTAAAAGGAAACATTATTATTAAGATTAAAAGTAATAACTTAATAATATTTTAAATAATTACAAGTTTGAGTTTATCAAGAAATAAAATTAACAACACGTTTCATACCAAATTAAGTTTCTCCTAATTCCTATCTCAGCTCCTTCATGTACCATGTTGCCCCCTAAACCCCTAAAATTGAAATATAATAAAAACGTACACCAAAATACATGGTTTTTTTAGTCACACTAATTCATTCTACTTTGTTTAATTGGTTAAGAGGCTATAATTTTAGTCTCCTATTAAAAACATAATCATCGCATATGTTGTCATTAAGGAAAATCTCGTTATTATTCATTTTTTTGTAGTTAATCACACTAGTATACTTCCATCGTTCTTGTACCCATAAGTGTTTTGAGTCGCATTAGTTGATTCTACATTAATTAACCACACTAGTATACTTTCGATCACACACTAAAAAACTCAATAAACCTGTTTATTAAAGAAAATTTAATTAGTTATTGTTTTTTGAAAAAAAAAATCTATATAATAAGATAGAACCTATTTTGAATTTGAGCGGGAAAGTACAAGTACGATTCAGATTCATTCTAATTGATTTGGGCGGAGAAGTACAATGACGGCTCAAATTCATTCTAATTTTCAGATTATTGAAACGAAAAGAGAGGGGGGATTTCGTTACGCCGTGCCTTCAAGCACGGACAATTACTAGTGATATATATTGCGAATGTTTATTTTAATTTTTTTTATTGTCAGTTACGTGAAAGAGTAATAATGGTAATCTTTTTGAAGAGATGTGTAATAATTGGAGTTTTTCTATAATTTCTACCAATCTCATGTATTAAATATTGATAAACTTCACAATTATAATTTTTAAAATTACCAAGTTATATGGATGTTTTGAGTCTCGCTAATTCATTCTACTTCATTTAATCATGAGAGATGTAATCTTAATAATCTCATAGTAAAAAACGAACAAACAAACAATAAAAACATGTATTCATTAAATATAACTCTTATTTCCTTGCTCAAAATTACTATTTCACTACACTTTATTTAGCCGTGACAGACGTAATTATATTACTTTTGTAATATCCCAAAAATTTCAAATGTGATCTAAGAAGATTTAATAAATATTGTCAATTTAAAACCTAAGAATGATTGCTCAAGTATACGTTAAGCTATCTAAAAGACTAAAAATGATTCGTAGATTCGTATACAATTAAAGGTTAGAACTATAAACTATGTTATGTGCTATATGAATAAATAAGCTTGTATTAAACTTCAAATGTGTTATATGCTTTCTGTTATGTGTAGTATTTTATGTTTTGGTTTAAGTAGTTAACATTAACACTTATTAAAATCAAGAAGTTAATTTAAGGCTAAAACCTAAATTGGGTAAAAGGTTAAAACCTAAACCTTAAGGGATAAACCCTAGGAATAACCTAGGTTTTCTAGCGAAATGTGTACATCGTAATAACATTCTGTTTTAAGATTTACCGGTAATACGATGTGAAAACACGTATTAACCGATAAAAATTTTTCTCGAAAAACGTGCAAGTTACTATTCACGATAATAAGACAAAATAGGGGAAAAGACAAAAAGAAATATTTTTGTTACTTTTTGATCGTCTAACCATTTTCTGGGAAATAGTCGTCGAAAACACTATTCACCCAAAAACGCTTTTGCGTCTTTTCAATTTTTCGAAGAATACGCGAATGTTAATATTACGGAGAAAGATGGAATATCCAATAAAATTAGAAAACGAAAAACGTAGTTTTTCGACTGTGGGATGAATTATAGAAGTTAAAAACGAAGAGTGCAAGAATAAATACGAGTATAATACGAAATATTATACGATAGAATATGAGATTAATACGAGGTATAATACGCGTGAAATACGATGTAGATACGAATAAATAAACTAAGAATCCATGTGAACTTGAATCGACCAATCAGATGCAAGCATGATGTAATCATGACGTCATCTTCAAAGTAGCACAAAGATGATGTCATCTTCAAAGTGGCACAAAGATGATGTCATCATGATGTCATCATGATGTCGTGGATTAATGCGAAAAGACTATTATGCCCTAACTTAGGAAATCCTATAAATAGAAGCCCATCCCATCTTCATTTCTCACCAATTAACAAAATCAAAGAGCAAAATTACTCTCTAGATATATTTCAAGTATTGATAGTTGCCAATAAATAGTTAAAACTTCCAATTTCAAAAGGTAATCATCTTAGTAGTTATAATGTTCGATTTCAATTCGTAGTTATAACTAATTATACATTTTACTAGTAGTTATAATGTCAAAATTTATTTTATAGCTAGTGTAGTATATATCATGATCACTAGTAGTTATAATGTCTAAATCATTACAACTATAGTGAAGAAATGATCAATCGTAAGTAGTTATCATGTTCAAAATTTTCAAAGTGTTCTTCATGTTCTTCGTGTTCTTCGTGTTCTTTGTGTTCTTCGTGTGTTCTTCAGTAAAAGTCATAAATCTAATATAAGTAGGTTTATGATTTTGGTATTTTTATGTTATGAAGTGTTATTGAGTCTTAGAACATGTTATCTTAACAAATTAATGCTAGTGGTACCATGTTTCACATGGTTAACCCAAGATATTTTGATCAAAGTAGACTCATAGACCCTTCTGCCCATTTTCCGAAATTTTAAAATCCGAATCTGCTTCTGTAATATAAATAATATTGTAGAGGAGGAAATTCTAATGAATTTAGACTCAAGAATCACCCAAAAATGTTTTGAAACGAAGAAGTTATGACAGTTTCCGTAAAGGACGTCAAAGCTGAAAATTTATTAGAGGCTCTCGGGTTTAAGGACTTAAAACTGAGTTTTTGAGCTAGGATGTTATGGAGCCTATAACACCTATGAAAATAGTTAAGTCAAGTTATTATATTACATATGAAGTAATATAATACGATGAATCTAACCGTTTATGCACTAAATGATTGTGTAGGGTTATTTTAACAAGTTTGAGTTTAGTGTTTATTATCCTAAACACCAAGGCAAGTCTTTTAACTCTTATTTGATTATATGCAAGTTCTAATCCTTTATGTGTTATTGTGCAAGTCTTTTCTAAACCTTGCTTATATTGTTATGTGTAATTGTTATTATGTGCAATTGTGATTATGTGCAACTGTTATAAGTTGTTTATATGATTAACTGTTGAATGTTAATTGATTATGAAATGAAATATCTATCAAGTCTAAGCATGTTAAAATTTATATGAAAGCATAAAACTGTTTATGTGATATTAGTTAGACTTGCTGAGCCGTCATGCTCATTCTTGCGAATAAAACTTTATTTGCAGTTATGAAGAACGTTAAGAAGATCATGGAACGTAAAAGAGGAAAGCATAGGCTAGTTTTCATGATTATTTAATTGTTGTATTGTTTATAGTCATAATGACTTTTGCAATACGAACAAACAAACATGTAACCGAATATTATATCAATATTACCAGTTTATTGTTATCGAACGTTGTTATGTCTTTAAATTTGATATAACTTAGAATTGTTAAAGAACTATAAATCTGAGTGAGGGTATTGGTAATATGGACTGATCATGTTATGCCTATACTCTGAAATTCAGATAGATAGTAAAACATTAATACAATATCTATAAGAACTATGCATCTGAATGAGGGTATTTAAATGATATTGAAAGTCCTATAAGCTCTGAGGTTACACTTAATGAGCGCCGGTAAGGTGCCATCTTTACCGGAATGCGCCCCTCAGTTTTATGGACAATCTTATCGTTAATACTGTGAATGTCAGATAGATAGGGAATATCGATATGAAAGAGATATTCATCGGTTATAAATCTATACATCCAAGTGAGGGTATCCAAACACAGTTGAAGTTCTGCTGAGAACTATTAATTGTTATGGGATACTGTGAACCTTGGATAGATAGAAGTTATATATTATGGAATATTTATAGTTGAATATTATCACTTTTCCGCATTATACTCTGATTAGTAGAAGTCAAGATTTCTATAGTAATATGTAAAGGTTGTACAAGTCAGCACAAAGTCTCACCGGGCTAAAAGAAGCTAGCAGGTGGATTTTCGGGGCGTGACAACTTTCGTATTAATAATGATGAACAAGTCTCACACATGTCTTCATTTAAAAAAAAAAACTTTTATTGCCCTTTATTTTCTTAAAATAACCAAGCGACCTTAATTTTTTGAGTCTCATTATTTTTATTAAAATTAATTAAGCCGTAACATATGTTGCCCTATCACTTGCATTAAATCGAATAGACTTCGCACGTCTTTTTCATTAAGAAAATTGTGCACTAAAAACGATCGGTAAATCTTGCACATGTCTTTAGTAAGAAAAATCTTAATATTATTTTCTTATTTTCATGAAATTACCAAACTACGTGAATTTCGTGTAAATTTTATCAGGAAAAATATGTTAAATTTATTTTGTGTTGTATATACAGTTTAAGAAGGATTTCATCACTTGAGTGTTTAGGTTAAATAAAAAATTAGGACTTTCTCACACATTCATTATATTTTTTCTCTAATTTCTTCCAATATAATAATAATTTATTATAACAACTTTATTAGTAATGATCTGAATATACTAATATATATTTTATACCATTGAGATCAATTATGTAATAAAAAAAGAAAAGAAAAGAATTAGTAGAATTATCAAAAATATTTGTACCATTAAAAATTAATAACTTTTTCTTAATGAATGTTATTAAATGAGACTCACATTTTTCAAAGTAATTGTATGCTACAAGCTTAATAACCCGTGCAAAACATAGATAAGCTTAAAAACGACTAATCAAATAAATTTTATATATAACATTTTTAAACGACATTTTAATTGATTTCAAGTCAACTCAGCAGTCCAAATTTGGTGACTTGATAGTTCAAAAGTTTTTTCTTTTTCTTTATTATTATTTTTTATTTTTACTCAATTCTTAGTGACAAATGGTAAATTGTATCTTTAATAATAAATGTGTACTAAAAATTTGTGAAAAAAAACATAACTTTTGAACTTTTGAGAATTTCAAAATTTATGACTAATTAGAAGACATGAAAATCAACAAAAAAAAAACTTTTTGAGCTACTGAGTCATCAAAATTGGACTATTGAGTTGATTCAAGATCAACCAAAGTGACTCGTTACTTGCCTAGTTATATATTGTTATAGATGAATTTCTAGTTTCTCAATTACTCCTTCCATCCCAAATTATTTGTACTTTTGACCATTTGCACACTTATTAAGAAATGCAATTATTATGCCAAATTTATCACTAAAAGTACAATTATATTCATAATTATACAATTTAGGAATTATACACTTAGGAGGAGAAGGAATAAATGAAAAGAGTAAATTTATACTATAATTATTTTTATTATCTAAAAAAGTGAAATGCAGTTATTTAGTACAACAACAAAAACTGTAATTAATTTGGGATGGGGTGAGTATAGTCTTTCGTAGTTCTCTACATCCCAGCCTTCCATTTTAAATCTAAGGGACAACATCATATCATAAATTATTAAAACTCCAACCAAAATGAGATTGCTTCAGTGAAGGAAATTTATTAAATAACAAACCTTTTAATGGTGTTAACCTCTCAATGATACAATCCCAACCATTAGTTTAGAACGAGTGGTCTAGATTCTTCAAACTTCAATGATATAATCCCAATCATTAGTTTAAACTATGGCGGGTTAAACAAATTCAGTTCTGGCCTTCTGGGATAAGTTTTAATGACTTATTTTAAATGGAAAGAAAAAAAAAATATTTTACATATATATACATACATATTCAAAAAATTTCTAAATAAATTGTGCGTGAATTTTTTTATTTTTTTCTTATAAAGTTCTTAAATGAATTCTATTTGCACAAAGCATGCACAAATACTTGTGTATAAACAGAAAGAAATTTACTATATGCGGTACCATTTAAATTATTGATAAAATTATTAACATTTTAAATATTTTTTTTACTATTCAATACATGTGATAATAATAGTTTGTGCATAATTTGTACACATAAAATTACTTATGTTTTAATACATTAACACTATATTTGTTTGTAAGAATAATACTTGAAATTAGACTATTAATCTCAAGTCCCTTGTTTATTTTAAAATTTTGACTTCGGACTATTAATTTAGGGATAAAAAATGACGAGTTCTGTTATGCATTGCGAAGGTTTTCAACCGAATTATAATTGCGATGTATGTACATAAGAATTAAGAATGATCATACTTTAATTTATTTTATCTTATCGCATACACTTTCATGTTATTTGCAATCTAACTTTGTCAAATATTTATTGACATGTATATCATTTTTTAAAAATGACTTAAAATGAAAAATTATTTAATACATTGTCTAACTTGGTATTATAATAACACCATAAAAGATTAAAAATATATGGACAAAACTAATCTTTGCATTCTTTAATATAACTAGCTTATCCTTGAGTTGCCTTTTCCGATTCAATTCCGAAGATCTTATATAGTATCAATTCCGAAGTACTACTATAGTAATGCTCCAACTAGTGTTACCCGTTCAGATATTTGACTTATTGAATTTAAATATAAAAAATTATTTCTCACTTTTTGTTTGACGTATTAGTTTTGATCCTGGTCTATGATATAAGTACTTTTGTCTTTTTTTTGTTTTGTTTTGTTTTGTTTTTTTTGTGTAGTCAATTAATTATAATGAATACATTCTGAATTGATTGTCGTTTTTCTCAATGGGCAAGAGTTTAAATTATAATTTAAGATATGTTATTATTGATAAAAGTATAATAATCCAAATAATAATTTTTTTATTCAATTCTTTAAATAATTCTAGACATACAAGAATGAAAGTATGACTATTTAATCCTAAGATTATTAGTTTTGGTATTATAATCAATAGGAAGAGTAAACAATATATGAGAGGCCAACAGGGTGAGGAGGGTCGAGCAAATACAACACTCAACATTATGCAACATCTGATAAATTACTTCTTCAATTTTTTCCCCAAGCCAGTTTTTCCCCAATTTGTTTTTTCAGATATAGTTTGTTTTGAAATGCATTCATCTTTATCTAAGGATTTTTTTTGAATGATGTTATTTTGCAGAAATAAAAATCTTATCTCGCTTTTGAATATTATTTTAGATAATTCTCCAAAATCATTTAAATTTTTTGACCATGTACATATATATACATATATATTGTAAACCAATTAAGTATAGCACACAATCATATATAGTAGTGTGAATAATAAAAATATAACTTATATTTTATTTGAATTCCATAAATTCTATCTTTAATTTCCGCCAGTATCTCAGTATGAAAATTTTGAATATTTTATTTAAACTACTCTAAAAGAGAAAAAAATATGAATTAAATTTTCTCTTCAGTCACTCTCCAAATACAATAAGGTAGTAATACATTTTTATGTATGAGATATATAGAGTTAATGTGTTAACGTAGAAGTTGTTATTGCACTATTCAATCATAATGGCATGACCAAAACTATCATGCAAATTATATGTTTTTTCTTTTACATTTTTTTTTCTGGTTCATATTTTGGGTCTAATTTTAATAATTAGATATATTTAAAGTTTGGGAGTTCATA
This sequence comes from Aralia elata, assembly GCA_034770075.1. NCBI lineage: Eukaryota > Viridiplantae > Streptophyta > Magnoliopsida > Apiales > Araliaceae > Aralia > Aralia elata. Next base: position 67,329,977 of record CM068387.1, on the reverse strand, counting down.
ATCATAAAAGTTGAAGTTAGGACGTGCCTGCTACAGTGGCGTATCTAATATTTTTATTAAGGATTGTCACTATTATAATTAAAGATTATTAAAAACAATAACTGGTAAAAATAACAATTAATATAATTGACCAAATATAGTGTTTATTAAACATATATTAAAATAATTACAAAATTATTTTTCTGAGGTCCAATTTTTTTATTTTTTTTACAATTGTCTTATTTTTAATGGTATCAAATACCACTTTCCAATGTTAGTCGTTGTTTACCGACTCTTTAGTAGATTCGGATTGAGGACATTTATTAAGCTCTTCTTTCTACTTGTTATTTTATTTTTATTTTTTAAAAGGTGATCAAACTTTATCATAGTAACCTAAGTGAAGATTTAACAAATTTAAGGGTGGTCAAGTGACTACCTTTGCACCCCTTTAGACAAGGTCGTTCCTGAGATTTTGGTAGCCCAGGGCGAAAAATGAAAACGAAACCTTTTCCGAAACATTATCTTCACAAAAAAAAGTAAAAATAAATAAATAAAAAGTACAAGTTATATCAAAAAAAGTGTCTTTCCAGAGCTTAAAATATAATAGTTCGACTACAAAAAATATATGAGAACTTCGACTACAACAAAATATATGAGAAGTTCGACTATAATAAAATATATGAGAATACATTTATTGAAAGATACTTCTTCTAATATTTAGGCAAAATCTTCTATCAAATGTTCAAAATAAAACTTGTCCAGCAAATCCTTCTCGATACACATGGTTGTCAACCCATTTAACCTTTCTTGTGTCATAGTCGACCGAAAGTAATTTTTCAACAATTTCAACTTCGAAAAACGTCTTTCAGCAGATGTCATTGTCACATGAATAGTTAGTAATACCCTGTAAACAATTGAAACATTAGGAAAATAATCCAAAACTTTTACAAACTCCAGAATTTCAATGACTGACTTTATTTCTCTTGACAAAGTCACCTGTAACACTTGTAATTCTGAAAACAATCATTTGAATCATTATATATTTATATTTTTTATTTCACACACATATATATATATATATAAAAAAAATTTGGGGTCCCTGATCAGGGGCCCAGGGCGATCAACCCTTCCGCCCGTGCTCAGGAACGACCCTATCTCTGGATCCGCCCATGCCTGCTGGAAGAAGTTATTTAAATTGTTTGTTGTTTATTTTTTGGTATATTTTGAATATGCTTATTAAAAATGATAATTAAGAAATGCTGTAAATTAAAAAATAACCTAACACCACTATCACTATGTATACTCTAATAAATGCTTCTTATGGTAGTAAGATTTCTGATTATAAGGTTTGGGATTGGGCACTTGACAGGGCGATCCCCATCGACTACGCAAAAATCCACTCGTAGTCGATTTGAATTAGGTTTTCCAGATATAGTTTGTTTTAAATGCATACATCTTTATCTAAGGTTTTTTTTTTTTTCGAATTTTAAAATTTGAATTTTGCAGAAATAAAAATCTTATCTCGCTTTTGAATATTATTTTAGATAACTCCCAACATCATTTAAATTGTTTGACCATATATATATATATTTTGTAAATCAGCAAGCTGATAAAAAAATCCAACAGTTAATTTACGCACCAAAGTTCTTGAAATTTTTTATTTCTGGTTTGGCCACTTCTTTGTAGCGGTTGAATTCTTCTAATTAATTTGTTCAAATTTTAAAGTTTAATTAAATTGGTCTTTATAAGTGGACTTGAGATGCAAGATATATATGTTTTGGGTTTGGTTTTGCTCTCATTTGTGGTAGAAGGTAGTGTATCCTCGCATCACCATCATCATGGCGTTAAGGTATTTGATATCACAAAGTATGGAGCTACAGGAGATGGCAAGACTGACAATGCTAAGGTAATTATTAGTATACAAAAATATATATGGTGTAAATCTAATTATGTCTGTTGAAAATGAAAAATTAATAGGAACTGTTATGGTTAATATAAAATAAAAAAGAGTTTAACATTTTGGTATTTAGCACAATATGTCATTATGGTCAATGAGATGTTAGTCTGAATGTCGGACCGATCGAGGTGAGAATACTTGTAATGTGTGAATTTGTTTTTACTTATTTCTTCTCTACGTGAGACATGTATACTTTATTTTACGCGAGATTAGAGATTATTGTAAGATTACGCACTGACGTCAATGTGAGTTTATTGTAATTGTGAAAGATGTAGTTGATATTAATTATGAAATTTTATTTACTTGTGAGTTGTTAAAGAGTATGTAATTTATTTGTCGAGAACTATTGAACTCCAAGAAACCCTTATTAATAGATGTACTTTTGTCCAGTGATTCATTTGAATACATTTAAGATTCACCTTTGATTTTAATTTGGACTCTTTAATCATAATTTTTTCCTGCAACAAGCTAGAAATTTATGTATCAAGAAGATACTAGGGACAGTCCTTTTGGGACAAAATAAGGGAGTATAATAATGTTGATTTTTGTTGTGCTTGCAGTCAATAATGAGTGCATGGAGTAAAGCTTGCAAATCCAGTAGACCAGCAAAGCTTCTAATTCCCCAAGGAAAATTTCTGGCTGGGGAGATTGCCTTGGAAGGGCCATGCATGGCTGCAAAACCAATAAATATTGAACTTCAAGGAACCTTATTGGCACAAAGAGATGTGAATGCATTCAAAAGCACCACTTGGATATCAATCTTCCATGTTAATGGTTTGTTATTTAATGGGGGAGGAACTCTTAATGGTCAAGGGCAAGCTTCATGGATGCTTAAGAAAAATGGTGTGATGGACAAAACTTTTCCTGATGTAAGTGCAACTCAATTCTATTGGCCTGTTCAATTATCATCTCCTTTTTTTTCCTTTCTTATTTCTCGATATTTTGTTTGTTAATTATTTATATTTTTGCTTACAAAGGGTTTTAAAATATGTGTGTTTTGGTCTGGATGTAGGGAAATTGATTTACATGCAAAATATAATCTCAAACTACAAATGTTTATCTTTAAATTAACCTACGCAACATTTTTCCTTATGATTGTGTAAAAAAAAGTTGTATTCGTTTTATTGAAAATTTCTTTCGGTGTTGTCGGGGCGGATATAGGAATATGATTCAGCTATGGCAAACATATAGCAAAAATAATTATTACAAAAATATGCATGGTAAAATATTCAACTTGATAGCAAAAAAAAAAAAATCTCCAATAGATCTCCTTAAAGTGATCATAACTACTTTTATTTACTAGAGGAACATTAACCTGATAATAACTGATAAGTAATTGTCCTATTTTAGACTCTTTGAATTAGTTCTCCAAATCTTTTGATATATATCCAAATCTTTCTAACATAAATGATATATATTGGAAAGGTTAAATTCCGATCAATTACTACTACACTACCACTCAAATTAATATCTAGAAAACACCAAGAAACATAAAAGCAACATGAAGAAAAACACTAATTCATTTCAATCTTTTTCTTTTTATTCTTCCTCTACAACTTATTGCACTTATTCAATATTGTTTCGAGACACTAGAAGTCTACAATGAACGAAAAGAATATCACACCAATCATTGTTAAAGGATACTCTCTCGGTTCCTAAATAATTGACGTTATACGTCAATTATTTTATTTCTAAATATTAATTAAGTTTCTTAATTGGTGTGCATTGATATACGTCAATTATTTAGGAGCCGAGGGAGTATAATAGTGATGCATATAATAAACTTATTATGGAAATGAAAATTATACTAAAGTCTGATAATTGTTCCTAGAATTAAGCTACTAATTACAAATTAATCAGCCTAGTATTAAGGGATTTGATCCTAGGATTAAGCATCTAATTATTGGAAAAAAAATATTAGTAAAATCTTCTCTCTAATTAAGGCAACATTATACACACAAAATCAATGCTAATATCCACTATATAAAGTATTTTTTTCTTCCAAAATTCAGCTATGACAATTGCCATAGCTAGCTCTATGCTACATCCGTCCGTGTTGTAGATTTACTCTTCATAAAAATATAAAATATTTTTCTAAAATTGATCAATTTAACTAGAAAAGTCGGACTAAGCCGGTTTTTGAGGTATGGATGGAGTATTTTTTTTAGCTACTTTTTTTTTTGTCAAAATTTGATTGCTTAGTAATTCCCTTTCTGTTTGGTGCAGTCTATTGAATTCAAAACAACCAATACAATAATGCGTGACATTTCTTTGGTGAATAGCAAAGGCAAACACATGAAAATAAGTGATAGTCGAAATTTTATCGTTCGAAATTTGTCTATAACTGCACCCGGTGATAGCCCAAATACCGACGGAATTCATATAGGTCGTTCTCATCAAGTAAAAATCTCAGATTCCGTGATCGGAACCGGAGATGACTGCATTGCTATGGGTGATGGTAGCATACACATTACAATTTCCAATATTAAATGTGGGCCCGGACACGGCATTAGGTAATAAATCTCTTAGAAAATATTAGAATCGTGTTATATGCCTATTCAGTATATAATCAACTAGATATAAGTAACACATCTTGCGGATTGGGGGGAGGTCCGGTACAAATTTGTACCGGACAGTGTGCGGTGCAAAATCTAGACCATTAGATTGTTTTAAAACATATCTAATGGTCATAATTCATTTTTCTTTTTTATCCTCTCTCCTCTCTACTTTCTCCACTCTCCTCTCACATTTTTTCTTCCTTTCCAATTCTCTTCCCCCTTCTCTCTCCTCTCCCTCTCCGTACCTTTCTCTCTCCTCTCTCCTCTCTCCTCTCTTTTTTCTCGGTACTTCCCTTTTTCTTTCTCCTCCTACACAAATATAATTTTATTTTCATACAAGTGCAATTAAAAAAATTATAACTAATGATAAAAATAAAATATATTTATTATGCAAAATCACGTAAACAAAAACTCTAATTTTAGTTTACAATAAATTAAATGTAAATTTATTTTTAAAAGTGAAAATATATAGAGAAAAAAATGAAATACAAATACCACCCCATAATTTGAATATATATCAAAAAAGGGTTATACACTATTTTTTGATATATATTCAAATTACACCTTCTTTTTTTGATTTTTTTAAATCCATAATTTAAATATATTTGGAATTAATAAAAAAAGAGCAAGCTAACTATGTAATGTCAAATAAATGTCTCAAAAAAAAGTGTTCGCGTACAATTATTCTTTTTTTAGAGAGAGTGACTGAGTAATGATGACATGAGGTGATATTTGTATTCCATTTTTTTCTCTATATATTTTTCTATATTTTTCACATTTTTTGAGTTTTTAATTCTTTTTAGGGAACCATAATTTTCACTTTTAAAAATAAATTTACATTTAATTTTTTGTAAACTAAAATTAGAGTTTTTGTTTATGTGATTTTGCATAATAAATATATTTTATTTTTATCATTAGCTATAATTTTTTCTCCACTTACATGAAAATAAGATTATATTTGTGAGAGAAGAGGGAAAGTAATGAAGAGGAGAGAGGAGAGAGGAGAGAGGAGAGAGAAAGGGACGGAGAGGAGAGGGGAGAGAAGAGGGAAGAGAATCCCGAAAAAAAAAGGAGAGAGAGGAGAGAGGAGAGAGAACGGAAAGAAATTTGCACCGCACACTGTCCGGTACAAATTTGTACCGGACCTCCCCCAATCCCACATCTTGCACGTTTATGATGTCTGACTAATATGTTGCCTCGGCATATAAACATTTTCGAAATTACTAATCTCTCTATATATGGTTTTAAAAAATTTCAGAAGCATGTACAACATTTATTTCCTTTTGAATTAATATGGTTTGCTTTTATATGCACAGTATTGGCAGCCTAGGTAAATACCCAGAGGAGGAGAATGTGAAAGGAATTGTTGTGAAAAATGTTCTCTTTTCTAACACAACAAATGGTGCAAGGATCAAAACCTTCCGTGAATCGGCATCCAAACTCAGAGCTTTCCACATTGTTTATGAAAATATAGCCATGATTGATGTTCAAAATCCAATCATCATAGATCAAAATTACTTCAACAACGAGAAAGGGCCGGTATGATTATTAACTCTTTGCATGCATGCAAAATACATACATTATGCAATATGCATCACACACACACACATACATACACAGATATATATATATATATGCTCCATAACTAGCATTAAATGAGAGGTATATTATGATGGTCCCTATATATTAATTATATTGTCATTCACTCATTTTTTATATAAAAATAAAAAGAAAATAAAACTATGTACGCCATATGAAAATCACAAAAAGGATCGAGTACTCCAGTGCAATTTCTCTTCTATACATGAAGTATAGAAAAAAATTTCATTGGGATATTATATAAAAAAGTATATATCCGTGCTTTTCATGTACTTTCAATCTGATACTCCTAAATTTATCGTAGAAAAAATTACGTGATAAAAGAAATATACACAAATAATTAACAACGTTTTTTTGTTAATTTTTGACAGGGTTCAAAAGTGAAAATCAGTCGTGTTCAATTCAGAAACATAAGAGGTACCACGGTTTCTAAGGTTGCAGTGACTCTAAATTGTAGTGAGAGATTTCCTTGTAAAGGCATTGAATTGGCGGACATTGATTTAAGCTTGGGGGAGAGCACAAGACACTTTGACCGTCTCTCATCTCAATGTGTTAATGTTGTTAATCCAATTTTCACCGGCAAACAAAACCCTCCGCCCTGCATATAGATTCTTATTTGATAAGCAAGATTTGTACAATATTTCAAGCTATAGCTAGCTTCCCATAGAAGTTTGGAGACTAACCAAATTTTAGTACTCCCTCCTCCGATCCTTTTTATCTGTCTTTTTCAATAATAATTTTTTCTTATCTGTTATTTGTATATTTTAAGAAGTATTTTTTTACAGTGGTGGATTTTATTTTATTTATTTTTTCATTTATTGTCAACTCTTGGTAGATGTATTCCTAGAGTTGACAGACTCATTTTCATATCTGTTTGACAACTCACTTCCAAGTCATGGATTTAAAATTAAGCGTCAAATTTAATTAACTAAATTCAACGGAATTAAAAATGTGCTTTCAATTTTAATTTCATAACTTGGACTTGGTTTGCCAAACATAACTAAGCAAATCACAATCAATATCACCAATTTTCAGTTCCCCTTCTCTCTAATTTCTTTCAATTTTATACGATATTCAACATAACACAATTATTATCACGATCCAAAATATTAATAAACAAATCAAAATAATCATTGTTAAAAACTCATAACAATTCTCAACCATTCAGTATTTTATTAAAAATTTAACATGCTCATTCGACCATAAAAATATTGAATTGTCGTCAAATCAACCATATATATGTGTGTAATTAAAAGTACAAACTTAGTTGGGTTTTACCAATTTTTAGTTCAACTTTCCTATTCATATCACCATAAGTGTTATCAAAATTTGTATCAAGTAAATACAATCCAAATTTAAAAATATTTCTATCTTCAATAGGAATAGAAAAAGGAAGATTTTTTTCTTTTTATTCAAATTAGTATAAGTACTATACAAATTTATAATAATTAAATATATACTATTCAAATTTGTAAAGTATTCAAAAGAAACTCAACCGGTCTCTAATTGAAAAAGTAATTACTAAAAGAATATTTATTTTTAGTTTTACCAACTTAATTATAAATTTTTTTATCACAATTTTATGTAAGTAATTAAGACAATAGAACACAATATACTATATGAAAGTAATATGCCCTCAAGCCAATTATATTTGATGTAATAAGCATTTACTTTGTAATCTTATTCAAATATTAATAATAGAATAAAAGGCATATTTTATCCATGTTAATTGGTTGAATTAATAAATGTGATGAACCCATAGTTTTCGAGCAATGCTTTTAGAATCATGATGAGATCATGCTAGTGAGATCTAAATTCAAGAAAGCTCAAAACTAAAATGTTCCTAATCGTTGGATCACTAATATTGGGATTACTGATCCGGATAGATTAGTACATACTATGCTTGATCTTTAGAAGATAATGATTGATCTCATAATCATTTGTGTGAAGACACTAAAGCAAGTATGTAGGTGCTTATTAGAGAATAAGTTCACTGAACGTGACTCGCTTGAAGAACCCTAATGGAGTTTTATTCACCTGTCAATAGGGAAGTTCTTAAGTGATAGTTGTACAAGTGATCCTTGGACTTGAGATCATCATAGTACCTTGTGTATGTTAAGTTATACTTTGTCATATTCCTTAATACCTTAGGGTATGTCATAGGGTATGTACGGGCATAATAAAGTATACACGGGGATAGGTGAATGATCGACAAAGGATCTACCACTTCTGATAAAGGGAGAGAATGTCCTATGCGATTTGATAAATGACAGCTCAAAAATCTCTGGCCAGGGTTGAATGAAAATTAGAAAGGAGTTTCTAATTTACATTAATCGGAGTTGTGCATTCTTAAATCGAAATGCATATGATTAAATAAAATACGACTTGTCAGTAAATCCATGTCTTATATTTAATCGGGACATTGTATGGTAGAAGGATTGAATTGTACGGTAACTACTACTGAATAGGTTCTATGTGATTAAACATTGATTTCATATTATTCGGATAGTCATGATACATTATCGTAAGGTGTCCCTCATGATGTAGAATAAATATTATTTATTTATGTTTGAATTAAAGGAGTTTAATTCATTATAAATAATATTAGAATTGTTCTAATTTATTTATTCTACTACTGGCATAATATTGAACCTAAAGGGTCACACCGCAAAAAGAATAATATTATATTAGAAGAAATTGGCTTAATGATAATAAATTAAGTATTTAATTTATTAGTTGAATAAATTGAAATGCTTAATATTTATAATGATATATTTGGAGAAATATTGAATTATAAATTAATAAGAGAAATCTTATTATTATTATCATTTAATTCTTAATTAGATTAAGAATTAATTTAAATGAAATGTAAATATCATTTAAATTAAATGCAAAAGGTGGGCTAAGCTAATAACATGTGTTAGTTGCTTAAATGCAAAACATGTGGGTTAGGAGAATAATGTTACTTACATATTATGTAAGTATTATTCTTGGTAGTATACTAATTGAATTAGGGTTTTCCTAATTCATCTAACTTAGCATTTATTGCACTTAGAGAAATGCTAGCCTCCATCTAATGAAAAAGTTCTTGATGAAGAGTTCTTATTATTCTTAAGAGTTAGGAATAAAAGATTAAATTGGATTAGCCATCCAAGATTTCTAGGAAATCAAATATTGTTTCTTGTATAATCATTCTTGGTGGATTACCTCTAGAGTGCTACATACACTTTGTAGCTAGTGTTTAATTCAAGGAACAAAGATTGGAGGAGTTTGAAGAAATCAACAAACAATTGTAGATTGGAGAAGCCTGAAGAAATCAAGAGAGGAGTAGATCTTGTAGCGGTTCAAGAGTTGAGTCATCAAAGGTATTTTCTCTTATTATTCTTCTTCAATTAATAGTTATGCATAAGGTGATTCATGGTTAAGTTGCAAAAATTTTAATTTCCATTTTTCGTTGCGCATCTCAATTAGATTGTGATTTTGCATACTTACAGTGGTATCAAGAGCCATCCTTATGCGTACTATTAATTGTATCAATCATATATATGTTGATATGTGTTTAGAACAATTTTTTGGGTATAATTGTTAGTATGAAATTATGTATTTTGGAAAAACATCAAAATCAAAAAAAAAAAAAAAAAAAAAACAAACGAACACTGTTCACCGGGCAGCCCGGGCACTGTTCAAAAAAAAAAATTTGATTTTCCATTTTTAAAATTTCAATGTTGAAAAATAAAGATGTTTATTTTAGACTTGAAATTGGTTTAAAATAAAGGAGTTTATTTTAATTAATATTGGATTTCAATTTTGAACAAAGATTCTAAATTTTTATAAAGGAGTTTATATTAATTTGGAATAGATTAAAATAAAGGAGTTTATTTTAATTGGATTTTGGATTTCTACTAGTCAATTGTCCATTAAATGATATCAATATATATTGAATGGTTTATTATTCATGAGATGAATGGTATTTATATATGTTGATATATATAGGGGATGATTAAGGACTATTGACCAATGTGATTGGATTTAATTTGAATGGATGGTTGAATGAATGGTTTTATTCATAATGGGGTCTGCGTACCTCGCCTATCTAAATTTCTAAATGTAATTTCTATCTCTCTCCTATGTACTTCCCCTTGACTGTTGATCAAGGTTTCTATTTTGTTAAAATGAATGTAATAGGATTTAATAGAGTTACTAGAGAAATTGGAACCGAAGAGCAAGAGCATTGAAGACCCATTTGTAATGAAGCCTGGGTTGAATGTAATAGTTATATTCAAATTTATTCTTGCACCCTAGGTTTGACCTATTGATTTACTCGGTGGCTCGAGTGAATCAAATTAGATTAAGTCCATAATCATCCCATATAGAATATAGTATTCTATGAATGCATGCTTATAATATATATATTAAATATATTATTATTCATGTTGATGAATGTTTAATATGACGCGTATTTATATATATATACTTGCATGCGCGCTAAACAAGATGAGACCATTAATAACAAAACCCTCATTACAAAATATTAAGTTGAATACGTTTAAAGGTATTTCAAAAATATCAAACGTAGCCTTCTAGCATGATAAAGCAATAGAGTATTAATTATTTAATATTAGTTTGTTGTGCACACACAAGACTCATATTAAAATTTTAAGATGTTGGCTTTATTACATTAAAAATATTTTATAAGGAATTGAACAATACTAGTTTTGTTGTGCACACACAAGGACTATATTTTTCTATTCGCTTATATGGAAATGTTAGGTGAAACTTAACTTGGATTATTTTAGTTCGGATGTGCACACACTTGACTATTATAATCTAAGAGGCAAAATACAAGGAGTTACATAGTTGATGTAATTGACAAGAGTTGTCTACCCTTTGAATAAATATATGGTTTGTTGTGCACACACAAGGCTGCATATTTATGTCAATAGGATCCTTACTCACTAAACAGATTTTTGAAAATTTGTCGAACTATATATGGAGGGTCATATAGTTTGTATAAAATAGTGGGAGACACCCTTTTAATAAAGTCCTATATTAAATTGGTGATTAATAAAATGAATATATGTTAATGTTGTTTAAATAAAAATTCATTTACAAATTTTTACAAATGGCTCATTCACTATCACTGCGGAGCATATTGGATGCTAATAAACTAACCGGACCGAACTACACGGATTGGTTAAGGAATTTGAGAATTGTTCTCACCGCTGAAAAATTATCTTATGTCCTTAATTCACCTGTTCCTGCAACTGTTGCAGAAACTGCCTCTGAGGAAGAGATTGCTACTTTTAAAAAGTGGCAAGATGATGCTATGGTAGCTCAATGCATCATGCTCGCATCCATGAGTAACGAGTTACAACGTCAACATGAGAAAATGGATGCACCTGCTATATTGCTTCACCTGCAAGAGTTGTATGGTGAACAAAGTAGGTCTGCAAGATATGAGATATCTAAGGAGCTCTCCCGATCTAGAATGACCGATGGCCCTACAGTACAGGCACATGTCCTCAAAATGATCAATTTGATTGAACAATTGGGACAACTGGGTTTTGTAATGGATGGAGAGTTGAGCCAAGATTTGATCTTGCAGTCACTCCCGGACTCCTACTCACAATTTGTTGTGAATTTTCACATGAACAAGCTTGATGTCAGCTTGCCTGAATTGCTTAACATGTTGAAAACTGCAAAGAGTCACTTTCCATCCAAGAAAGACCAAGTCTTACTGATAGGTGACGCTTCCAAGAAAAGGAAGTGGCCCAAAGGAGCTTCTGCTAAGAAGAAAAATTCTAAGAAGGCAAAAGAAAAAACAGTTGATAAAGGTAATAAGAACAAAACAAATGCGGATAGCAAAGGAGTTTGCTTCCACTGCAATAAGCCTGGACATTGGAAGAGAAACTGCAAGGATTACCTTGCAGAGGCAAAGCAGAAAAAGCTTATTGAAGCTTCAGCTACAGATACATGTTTATTCATGATTGAAATAAATCTTTCTGTAAGTCAAAATTCTACTTGGGTATTAGATACCGGTTGTGGTTCTCACATATGCAATTCATTGCAGGGAATAAGCAGAAGTAGAAGGCTAAACAAGGGAGAAGTAACTCTACGAGTGGGAAATGGAGCAAAGGTTGCTGCATTAGCTGTGGGGACTTATTGTTTAACACTGCCTACGGGAAAATCTATCAATTTAATAAATTGTTATTATGTACCTGTTCTCATCAGAAACATTATATCTATTTCTATGTTGGACAAAGAAGGATTCGATGTTATATTTAAGAACAATGGTTGTTCTATTTATAATAATAATGTTTTGTTTGGAACTGGTTGATTAATTGATGGACTTTACTTACTTGACTTACATGAAAATATTTTTCAAATTGAACAAACTTGTAAAAGAAAAAGAGATGAAGTAAATCATACTTTCATTTGGCACTGTAGACTCGGTCACATCAATGAAACAAGATTAAACAAGTTGCATATTGATGGTCTTTTAGAACCATTCGATTTTGAATCATATCCAACTTGTGAATCATGTCTCATGGGTAAAATGACTAAATCTCCATTTAATAGACATGGAGAGAGGGTTACAGGGTTGTTAGAGTTGGTACACACAGATGTATGTGGACCTATGACAACAGATGCTAGAGGAGGGTATTCGTATTTCATTACATTCACTTATGATCATTCAAGATTTGGATATGTGTATTTAATGAAATACAAATCCGAATCATTTGAAAAGTTCAAAGAATTCAGAAGTGAAGTAGAGAAACAAACTGGCAAAAGTGTTAAGATTCTTCGATCAGATCGAGGAAGAGAATACTTGAGCAATGAGTTTCTTAATCATCTCAAAGAAAATGGTATTCTCTCTCAATGGACGCCTCCTGGTACGCCACAATTAAATGGTATATCTGAAAGGAGGAATCGTACCTTGTTAGACATGGTGCGGTCCATGATGAGTTTCACTGACCTTCCAATATCATTCTGGGGTCATGCCCTAGAAACGGCTGCATATCTACTTAACAAGATTCCCTCAAAATCCGTCCCTAAGACTCCATATGAGATGTGGACAGGGAGGAAACCCAGTCTTAAGCATGTTAAGATTTGGGGTTATAACGCTTATGTAAAGAAGTTACAAAGCGACAAACTTGAGGTTAGATCTGACAAGTGCAAATTTGTGGGGTATCCTAAAGAAAGTTTAGGATATTATTTCTATAATCCTACCGAGCAAAAGGTGTTTGTTGCCAAACACGCTACCTTCTTGGAAAAGGAATTTATCCTTGAAGGGGCTAGTGGGAGAAAAATATATCTTGAAGAAATTCAAGAACCACAAATCACTACAGATCAAGTGGATGAACATGTTCAAGTAGATATAACTTTTGTACCACAACCGAGTCGTAAATCTGGAAGGGTGCCGAAAATACCTAAAAGGTATACACTCATCATAGAAGATGATGATGAGGTACGCATCATAACTGATGATGATCCAGTAACATACGATGAGGCTATGAGTAGTAAACACTCTGAGAAATGGCAAATAGCCATAAAATCCGAAATGGACTCCATGTATGAAAACCAAGTATGGACTTTGGTTACTCCACCTGAAGGCATTGTGCCTATAGGGTATAAATGGGTCTTTAAGAAAAAGACTGGAGCAGATGGCAAGGTGGAGACCTATAAGGCCAGACTGGTTGCAAAAGGTTTCAAACAAAGACAAGGAGTTGACTATGATGAAACCTTCTCACCAGTAGTCATGCTCAAGTCCATCCGGATTTTACTTGCGATTGCAGCTTACTATGACTACGAAATCTGGCAAATGGACGTGAAAACGGCATTCCTCAATGGGAAACTAGATGAGGATGTATATATGATACAGCCAGAGGGTTTTGCTTCAAAGGTTGGAACAAATCAAGTGTGTAAGTTACAAAGATCCATTTATGGATTGAAGCAAGCTTCTCGAAGTTGAAACATCCGTTTTGATGAGACAATCAAAGAGTTTGATTTTATCAAAAATGAGGATGAACCATGTGTGTACAAGAAAGTTAGTGGGAGTGCTGTGACATTCCTGGTATTATATGTTGATGATATATTACTTATAGGGAATGACATACCGATGCTACAATCAGTTAAAATTTGGTTATCTAAACACTTCTCCATGAAGGACTTGGGAGAAGCATCCTACATATTGGGGATAAAGATCTATAGAGATAGATCAAGAGGATGCTCGGCTTGACCCAAGGTGCATACATTGATTCGATGTTAAAGAGGTTTAGCATGCAAGACTCTAAGAGAGGGCTCATACCGATGAGTCATGGAGTAAATCTCTCTAAGAAATTGTCCCCAAAGACACCTGAAGAGAGAGAACGCATGAATCAAATACCTTATGCTTCGGCAATAGGATCCATAATGTATGGAATGATATGTATCAGACCAGATGTTGCTTATGCACTTAGTGTAACAAGTAGATATCGGTCTAATCTTGGAGAAGAACACTGGAAAGCTGTGAAAAACATCTTGAAGTACTTAAGAAGAACTAAAGATGTGTTTCTAGTATATGGTGGGTCTGATTTGAAACTAGAGGGCTTTACAGACTCAAGTTTTCAAATTGACCAAGATGACAGTAAATCCATGTCAGGGTATGTATTTACCTTGAACGGTGGAGCAGTGAGTTGGAAGAGTTCCAAACAGCAAACAGTTGCTGACTCAGTGACAGAGGCAGAGTATATAGCTGCAAGTGAAGCTGTTTGGATGAAGAAGTTCATTTCTGAACTCGGGGTAGTTCCTAGCATTACTGGACCCGTTCCGGTTCATTGTGACAACACTGGAGCTGTTGCACAGGCTAAGGAACCCAGGTCTCATCAGAGATCCAAACACGTGTTGCGGCGATTTCATTTAATTAGAGAAATAATTGAAAGAGGAGATGTCACCTTAGAAAGAGTGGACTCTCAGAACAACATTGCAGATCCATTTACTAAAGCATTATCGCAAGATCAATTCAATCGCCATTTCGATAAAAATGGGTATTAGATACTAAAGGTGATTGGCTTTAGTGCAAGTGGGAGATTGAAAGTAATATGCCCTCAAGCCAATTATATTTGATGTAATAAGCATTTACTTTGTAATCTTATTCAAATATTAATAATAGAATAAAAGGCATATTTTATCCATGTTAATTGGTTGAATTAATAAATGTGATGAACCCATAGTTTTCGAGCAATGCTTTTAGAATCATGATGAGATCATGCTAGTGAGATCTAAATTCAAGAAAGCTCAAAACTAAAATGTTCCTAATCGTTGGATCACTAATATTGGGATTACTGATCCGGATAGATTAGTACATACTATGCTTGATCTTTAGAAGATAATGATTGATCTCATAATCATTTGTGTGAAGACACTAAAGCAAGTATGTAGGTGCTTATTAGAGAATAAGTTCACTGAACGTGACTCGCTTGAAGAACCCTAATGGAGTTTTATTCACCTGTCAATAGGGAAGTTCTTAAGTGATAGTTGTACAAGTGATCCTTGGACTTGAGATCATCATAGTACCTTGTGTATGTTAAGTTATACTTTTGTCATATTCCTTAATACCTTAGGGTATGTCATAGGGTATGTACGGGCATAATAAAGTATACACGGGGATAGGTGAATGATCGACAAAGGATCTACCACTTCTGATAAAGGGAGAGAATGTCCTATGCGATTTGATAAATGACAGCTCAAAAATCTCTGGCCAAGGTTGAATGAAAATTAGAAAGGAGTTTCTAATTTACATTAATCGGAGTTGTGCATTCTTAAATCGAAATGCATATGATTAAATAAAATACGACTTGTCAGTAAATCCATGTCTTATATTTAATCGGGACATTGTATGGTAGAAGGATTGAATTGTACGGTAACTACTACTGAATAGGTTCTATGTGATTAAACATTGATTTCATATTATTCGGATAGTCATGATACATTATCGTAAGGTGTCCCTCATGATGTAGAATAAATATTATTTATTTATGTTTGAATTAAAGGAGTTTAATTCATTATAAATAATATTAGAATTGTTCTAATTTATTTATTCTACTACTGGCATAATATTGAACCTAAAGGGTCACACCGCAAAAAGAATAATATTATATTAGAAGAAATTGGCTTAATGATAATAAATTAAGTATTTAATTTATTAGTTGAATAAATTGAAATGCTTAATATTTATAATGATATATTTGGAGAAATATTGAATTATAAATTAATAAGAGAAATCTTATTATTATTATCATTTAATTCTTAATTAGATTAAGAATTAATTTAAATGAAATGTAAATATCATTTAAATTAAATGCAAAAGGTGGGCTAAGCTAATAACATGTGTTAGTTGCTTAAATGCAAAACATGTGGGTTAGGAGAATAATGTTACTTACATATTATGTAAGTATTATTCTTGGTAGTATACTAATTGAATTAGGGTTTTTCTAATTCATTTAACCTAGCATTTATTGCACTTAGAGAAATGCTAGCCTCCATCTAATGAAAGAGTTCTTGATGAAGAGTTCTTATTATTCTTAAGAGTTAGGAATAAAAGATTAAATTGGATTAGCCATCCAAGATTTCTAGGAAATCAAATATTGTCTCTTGTATAATCATTCTTGGTGGATTACCTCTAGAGTGCTACATACACTTTGTAGCTAGTGTTTAATTCAAGGAACAAAGATTGGAGGAGCTTGAAGAAATCAACAAACAATTGTAGATTGGAGAAGCTTGAAGAAATCAAGAGAGGAGTAGATCTTGTAGCGGTTCAAGAGTTGAGTCATCAAAGGTATTTTCTCTTGTTATTCTTCTTCAATTAATAGTTATGCATAAGGTGATTCATGGTTAAGTTGCAAAATTTTTAATTTCCATTTTGCGTTGCGCATCTCAATTAGATTGTGATTTTGCATACTTACACTATATAATGCCTAAGTTTAATTATTAAAACTTGAAATTATATCAAATCACACGATTTTAAAACATAATAACTGTAAAATTAGTTGAAAAATTATAGTAAATTTATTACCAACTAGTTCTCATAATTAAATTAAAACTTATTAGAGCTTGAGTTTCATACTTTTATTCGGATTAGAATTTCAAGTAAATTTTGTCAATATAAACACTAATATAAAATTCTATTACAAACTTAAATAAAATTAAAATAATTATTTTCTCCTAGAATTTCTTGGATCTTCAAAAAGGGAAGACTTTGTAAGTTTCAATATGAATAATGATATCGACCATGACTCATTCAAAAGGGGAGAATCATAGTTAAATAAATATGCATTCCATTCAAATGTTTAGCTTAATAATTGATCGAAGTAACCTATAATATAGGAAATTACTAAATCTGGAAATTATTAAATTCACCCGCTTTTTTGATATTTTCACCCAAAAAGTGTCGTTGTAGATGTATAACGACGGTGAAACCGTCGCCATAAGATCCAGAGCGGGTGGAAATATCAAAAAAGCGGGTGGATTTAATAATTTCCATAATATATAATTCAGTATTTATTATTTAAATAAATATTTAATAATCTAATAACTACAATTATCTTCTAAAAATCCTAATTAATATTTATTTATTTAATAATATAATAAATTATTATTTATACCGCCCGTGGTTGATGATCTTGTATTTTACTATAATAATGCAACTCTATTTTTATTTTTCTAGAATGACTCGTTTTGGCGGGATATGAATACG
Source organism: Aralia elata (assembly GCA_034770075.1). Classification (NCBI taxonomy): domain Eukaryota; kingdom Viridiplantae; phylum Streptophyta; class Magnoliopsida; order Apiales; family Araliaceae; genus Aralia; species Aralia elata. The sequence continues at coordinate 67,312,150 of CM068387.1, read as the reverse complement.
CACAAGTATAATGAATGACATAATAATTTATTTATTTTTAATATCCTAATAGCTAAATTATTTATAGAGTTCAGGGAAATCAACTATATTATTAACAGTACAAATTTGGTTTTATGAATTTGTTAGGTCCGAATATACAATAACTAATTTAGAAGGGAGTTGAATAAAATAATTTATTTTAAAAAAAAATTGGCCTTTTTAAATTTTAACTATTCCCTAAGTGATTTTTGTTTAAAAATATTTATTTAAATATTTTAATGAATCAAATTAAAGAGACAGGGATAGAGAGATACCAAATATAGAACACAACGATATATCCTGATTCACTATATATATCTCTAACAGATATATATAGTTAGTCTAGTCCTCAAACTCCTCTCCAGAATTTGGGATTTTTCACTATAAAAATAGTTTAGCTCCTTACGTAGGTGAGAAAACGTTTATACAAATATGATCTTATCTTAGAATCACTATCCCCTAGTGTTCTTCAAGAATAATAAATTTTCCTTTTCAAAACTTCTTGTATTCTTTTTTTGGTTGGTTCTGAAATTTGATGTATTTTCCCTTCCTCACTCACTCAGGAACCCAAACTTTATGGCATTCTTAAGATCTTGGTCTTGAAACCGAAATCACTTAATTCCTCACACATACTTGACGAATACTGAACTCTACCCCTTTATTTTAAAAAATTGTTAATTTTTGTCTTTTATAAATGTTTCTTTAATTAAACAGATAGACAAATATTTAAGTCCAATATGTCAATATTGCAAGTTATATATGAATAATGACAGTTAATGATTATTCTTGCAAGATGACAATTAACCAATAAAAATATGGCAGTGTATATATAATGATCATTTTGGTTGATATAGTTCACTTTTATAAGATGAGATTAACACTTTAGTATAAGGTTAATCTACTTCTCTTTATAAATCTAAGTGAGTATATATTTTGTTTATTGCTCTCAATGAGAGAATTATATACGAGTTGTCCTTTTATACACAAAGAATAATTTTTTTCATTGAAGAATTATAAGCATAACAAGTTATCTAATCTTGAGGAAAAATTATTATCTTGTATCATTTTTCTTTGAAAGAACTACAATTCACGACTTTCAAGTGGGCCAATTCTAAAGAAAAAATTACTGAAGGTTCAATCACTTATTTTTCACTTTCTTGAAAATGACTATATATAAAACTTCGATTAATATATATAAGCTTTAATGTTCAAATTTATATAGATATAACAATGCATGATAAATGACTTGAATATAGCACAATAATATAAATATATATACAAGTGAAAGTGCTTTTGTGCTAGTTTGTGTTTAATATGTATAAGTGAATAATGAACTAGTAGCAAATATTAAACACAAAAATAGAAAAGTGATTGGTTAGCATAATGATAATATCAAGTGTGTGTGCTAGTGTATAAAAAGAGCAATATATGAGAATATAGAGAGTAATTTTCGGGTATGTGGAGTAAAATATGAACTTTGGATTTCCTTGCTCTTTTCTCTTAAGAATCTAGCTTTGAGAGAGAATAAAGATGGAGATCAGGAAAGTTTTAAGGAATGAATGTGGTATTTATATAAAACTAAAGATTGATTTAGAATTAGTTTTAGAAAGTTTTGATCAAAGGGTCCAAAATCAACCTAGTTAATTTTCCTTTCTCTTTTCTAGGTGTTGTTCACTTAATCACCACACTTTGGCACAAGCTTAACACAAGCCTAGAGCACACCTATTTAGCACACTTGAATTTTCGAGTGGCACACCAAAAAAGTGGTGTTGGATTTTTGCAAATTATACCTACTAGTAAGTAATTTAATTCTTTAAACACATGTTGGTAATTTATCCATTTTGTCCGAGTATAAGGAAAAAATATGGTGTTTGGATAATTTTTCTTTTGAAAATTAGTTTTAAGTCCAATCACTTAAATATTTAATTTAAATCTCTTTTTGGACTTAAATTGAGTTAAAAAAAAATTATCTAGCCAAACTAATTGCCCTTGGAAATTTTACTATTTGAAATAAACTTTATAGCTTAATATCATTAAATTGGTTTTTGGACTAATTATAAAGTTTATACAGTTTGAAAACGTTGAAAATATATAGGAAAAATAGTTTTAAAAAATACTTGAAACTATATAAAATAGTTAATGAGAAGATTTTTATAAATGCATAATGAGGATCCTATCCTAGGTTACTAAAAAAATCAATTCCCTTTTTGTTATCATTAAAATTATATTAATATTCTTTTCAAAATTTAATTGTAACTAAATAACTCTACATTCTATTCAAATGTTTAGCTTAATAATTAATCGAATAAACCTATAATATATAATTCCACAATTTATTACGTAAATAACTATTTATTAATTTAATAACTGCCTATATATCTTCTCAAAATTCTATTTAAATATTTATCTTATATTCAATTGATTATCTTAATAAGTCACATAATAAATCATTCTCAATATACCATCCGTTTTTCGCACAAGGTTGGTGAGCTAATTAAATTTAAATTCATAGACCGTAATGTTAAAAATCAACAAGACATAAACAAGGAGTAGTTCAATTTGATTAAATATCTAGTCGGATTTTAACTTGTTTTGGGTTCCTTTAAAGCATGGAAATTGATAAGCTTATGAAGTTAAATTATATAGGGAGTCGGATTTTAACTTATTTTGTAAATTTTCTGAACGTGTATATATACTATAAATCGGCTTATGAAGTTAAGTTTTATACACACCAAAATTCTTGATTTTTAAATTCTTATTTTTTTTCTTTTGTTTTGGTTGAATTAATTCTTCTAATTAATATTCAAAATTTTGGTTTAATTAAATTGGATTTGGGATGAAAGGTGGGAATTTTCTTCTTTGTTTGGTCCTGCTCTCGTTTGTGGCTGCCGAAGGTGTTAATTATAAGGTATTCGATGTCACAAAGTATGGAGCTATAGGAGATGGCAAGACTGACAATGCTAAGGTAATTTTTATACTAAATATAATTTAATTCTAATTATGTTTCTTCAAATAAATTGTAAATAGAGAAATTGGGATTTTGAAAAAAGTCAAGTGTCTTGTATGTCGTGCATAAATAAATTATTATATAGTTCTTAATTGTTATGGGTGAGGTTTTAGTCTGATTGAGGTGAGAAGTAAGAATACATGGATTTAACTTTGAACTTGTTATTGTTTGTTTTGCGTGTTTTTTTATGTGAGACTTGTATTTTTATTTTTTTATTTTAAGTGAGGTTAGTGATTATCATAATTTCTTGTAGACACATAATTGTAATGATAAAGTTGCTATTTATTATAAAATTCTATTACTTATGTAATTCTAATTATGCCTCCTTTTAAAAATTATTAATGGAGAAAATAGGATTTTAAAAAAAAAGTTAAGAGTCTTATATTTTGTGCCTAAATAAATTATTGTCGATGAGATTTTAGTCTGAGAATATATGTAGCGTGAGCTTGTAATTATTTTTTTTATGTGAGACTTGTATTTTTATTATTTTTTAAGTGAGGTTAGTGATTATTATAATTTTTTGTCGACAAGTAATGGTGAATGATAAAATTGATATTGATTATAAATAAAATCTGTTGTAATTTCTCAATTTGAGTTTCGGAAAAGCATGCCATTTATTTGTAATGAACTCTCAGAAACCGTTATTAAAAATTACATTTCTCTATCTATCTATCTATCTCTCTCTCTCTCTCTCTCTCTCTCTCTCTCTCTCTCTCTATATATATATATATATATATATATATATATATATATATATATATAATTCTTAGGTGTTAGTTAAATAATTTTGTTGTGCTTGCAGTCAATAATGAGTGCATGGAATGAAGCTTGCAAATCCAATGAACCAGCAAAGCTTTTAATTCCCCAAGGAAATTTTCTGGCAGGGGAGATTGCATTTGTAGGGCCATGCAAGGCTGCAAAGCCAATAAATATTGAACTTCAAGGAACCTTATTGGCCCAAAAAGATTTGAAAGCATTCAACAGCACCAATTGGATATTAGTCTCCAATGTTAGTGGGTTGACATTTAATGGTGGAGGAACTCTTAATGGTCAGGGTGAAGCTTCATGGGTGCTTAAGAAAAATGCAACTTTTCCTGATGTAAGTGCAACTAATTTTAAGGGCGTGTTCAATTATCATCTCCTTTTTTCTTTATTTTTTGTTTATCACTCTTATATTTTTGCTTATAAAAGATTTTGAAATATGTTATGTGTTTTGGAAACCAAACATTCTTTAAACTTTCTTTGTTATAGAATTTTAAGATATTATTCTATACGGTAATTATAAACAAAATTCAAATATTCATAACGGTATGCGAAAGTTCAATGTTTTTGATAAAAAAAAATGATCGGTTAATTTTGAGCTATAAAAGTTCAATGTTTTTGATAAAAAAAAATGATCGGTTAATTTTGAGCTAAAAACTCGTTTAACATTGCATGTTGTACTTTGTATGTATGCGGTAATCATCTTTTATCTTTTTTACGTCTATCTTATACACGAAATATAACATTGATGATTTTATTTTATTTTTTTTCTTTTTATCATATTTTGGTTGCTTTAATTTGAACTAATTTCAATTGTTGTTTGATGCAGTCTATTGAATTCAAAACGACTAATACGATAATGCGAGACATTTCTTTGGTAAATAGCAAAGGTAAACACATGAAAATATCTGATAGTCAAAACTTTATCATCCGAAATTTAACTATAACTGCACCCGGAGATAGCCCAAACACTGAAGGAATCCATATAAGTCGTTCTCAAGCGGTAAAAATCTCGAATTCCGTGATCGGAACCGGGGATGACTGCATTGCTATGGGCGCCGGTAGCACTTATATTTCAATCTCCAATATAAAATGTGGTCCCGGACACGGCATAAGGTAAAAATTTATAAACTATTAGAGTCGTGTTATATATGTCTATTCAGCATATATTCGACTAAAAACAAATAACTCTTGCATATAAAACTTTTTCGAAAGTTTTAATGTTTTAGTTTTCATACTATTTATGTTCCTTTTAAATTAATTTGGTTCTCTTTTATATGATCAGCATTGGCAGTCTTGGTGGAGACCCAAATGAGCAGGATGTGCAAGGAATTGTTGTGAAAAATGTTGTGTTTTCAAACACTACAAATGGTGCAAGGATCAGAACCTTCCACCAATCTTCCAAGCTCAAAGCTTTTGACATTGTTTATGAACATATAACCATGATTGATGTTCAAAATCCAATCATCATTGATCAAAATTTCTTGTCAAACCACGCCAAAGGGGTATAATATGAATATTAACTCACATACATTGTGCATTACATATCATTATATTATGGTGTCATGCGCTCATATTTCATAAAATAAAAATAAATAAATAAAATTAAATTAAATTACGGACACCAGATGGAAATCACAAAAAGGAACATATAGGTGCTGCTTCTTTTCTATGCATATCGTATAGAAAAAAGTTGCATCTGAAGTATTATACAATAAAGTTTGCATCTATACTTTCTTTCTTTTTTATCCGATGCCCCTAAATTTATTGTGATAAAAAATTTATTTTTTTTGCATTTTTCATTTGATGCCCCAAAATTTATTGTTGAAAAATAAAGTTATTTTTTTCGTATTTTTTATTGATATCCTTAAATTTATTGTAGAAAGAAAGTCACGTGATAAGAGAGATAGATAGTATTAATTAATGATGTTTGTATTAAAAAAAGTTACGTACGAAACATTATATAAAAAAATTGCACTCGTACCTTTTTCTTGTATTTTTAGTCTAATGGGAGTTATATAATAAAGTTGCACCCGTGCTTTTTTTCCCGTATTTTTCATCTAATGACCATCATATGAAAAGGTTAAATCCGTGTTTTTTCCCTCTATATTTTTTATTTGGTGCCCCTAAATTTATTATAGAAAAAAATCACGTAGTGAAAAAGATTGACACATTAATTAAACGACGTTTGTTTTAACTTTTTTTGACAGGGCTCGAATGTGAAAATCAGTAATGTTCGATTCAGGGACATAAGAGGTACCACGGTTTCTGAAGTTGCAGTCACTCTAAATTGTAGTGAGACATTTCCTTGTGAAGGCATTCAGCTGGCAGACATTGATTTAACCTTTACGGGGAAGAGATCTAAGTGTGCTAATGTTATAGCAACTTTCACCGGCAAACAAAACCCTCCACCCTGCACTTAGATTATTCTTACCCCATCAACAACATTAATTTCTGCAATATTTCATGCTATTGTTTTCCCTCCTTTCCTTTTTTATCTCTCTTTTTAGAGAATTGGAATTTGTTACTTTATATTTGTCTTAATTTTCTGTATTATCCCCTTCATTAAATACTGCTAATTACGTATTAATTATATATTTTAATCTATGTGTTTTCCTCTAAACCGTTGTAAAAGAATGGTAGGAGTATATTTTAAGGAAATATTTTAAGCAAAATGATCTACATGTCGACAAATATGTGATAAAGTTGGATTGTGACTAACGTGAAAGTCTATGATATAAAATAGAATACATTAGGGTGGGGCTATTTTTAATTCCTACCTATCTCATGTATGCACGTACGTTGCAATTATAATTCACTCAAACTCACGGTTCACCCAACTCACCCGCTAAATTTAAGGGTTTGGATATGAATAAATGTCACCCACTAAAAAGCGGGTTTTTTGACCCGGTCCATTTAAACTCAACTTGTAACAAATCAACTCGCGGGTGGCCCGATTTGGTAGTTAATATTTAATATTACTTTTATTTAAATTTTCTCCTATTAAAATTCACTAATAAGTTAACCCATTATTTCATCTTCTCTTTATAATTAGTTGTCACTCCTCCCTAATCCTTTTGTCCCTAATCCTTTTGCGACTACTAGTACTATCCATTCTCCATACATAAAAGATGGCAATGGCTAAAATATAACTCTAGTAGACAGGAGAGATGATAATATCTTATTTTGTAAATATTTTTACGTTTTTATGAATTTTTCATTGTTTTAAAACAAGTTGAGTTTTATTGCTTAGAATACTTAAAGAAATTTATGTTTTATTGCTCAAAAGAACTTGAAATAATTTCTACTTTAATGCTCTATTATTTAAGAACACTTAAAAAAATATATAAAAAAAGAAAGTAATAAACTTATGAGTCACCCCACCCATTAACGTATGGACGGGGTCAGGGTCTATGAAAACATGATCTATTAAAAATGGGTCTTTTTGACCCAGTCCAAAAAGGTCGATCCACAGGTGACCCCGTCCACCCGTTAAAAACCAGGTTTACATCACAGGTAGACCTAACAATTTATCACCCAAACCCATGGGTCACCTAACTCATTGACTAAATTTAATGATTTGGGTATAAATAAATGTCACCCATTAAAAAATGGGTGTTTTAGATCCGTCCATCTTATCCCAACCCGTAACAAGCCAACCTGTAGGTTATTGGACACTTGATGCATATCTTTTTCCCAATAATTTCTTTGCAACAAGAAATTTATGTTTCTAAGAAGTTAAATGAACCAAGAATTACAAAATATGATTTCTGATATCCAAATACTTAAATTATTTATAGAGTTCAGGGTAATCAACTACTATATAATTAAAAGTACAAACTTGATTTTACAAATTTATTGTTCTACTCTTTTTTTCTTTCATATCCAAATTAGTATAAAAATACTATCTCAATTTGTAATAATTAAATAATATCCAAATTTGTAAAAGTATTCAAAAGAAATCCCAATATGTTAGGAAAAAAGGAGGTGTCTTTTACTTTTATATCTATAATATGAAAAGGAATTTCTAAAAGTATTCTTGGTTTTACTAATTTTATTACAAGTCATCACAATTTTATGTAAGATAGTACTGCATAGATTAACAAATTTTATATATGATAATTTTTTTATTATAATTTTATTAAGATACTAAGATATCGAAAAATTCTCTTAACAAATCATGTGATTTAATTAGACTAATATTAATCGTGAATTTTATTATTAAATCAATATTCTAGCTAAACTAAATTTGTTAAAACTTAAAATTTTATCAAATCACATGATTAATTGTATTCATTGTATGTGATTTTCTTAAAACATAATAACTGTAAATTAGTTGAAAAATTATAGTGAATTCATTCCTAACAAATTGTCATAACTTAATAGAAATTTATTAATTCTTGAGTTTCATAGTTCTATTCGGATTAGAATTTCTAGTAAATTTTGACAATATAAACACTATTATAGAATTTCATTACAAACTTAAATAAAATTAAAATAATTATTTTCACGTAAACGTAACTAAATAAATTTATATTTCATTCAAATGTTTAGCTTAATAATTGGTCAAAGGAACCTATTATATATAATTCAACAATTTATTATTTAAATAACTATTTAAATCCATAGATGGTTCAATTTGAGTAAATATCTAGCTGCAGAGTAAAATTATATTGGGAGTCGGACTTTAACTTGTTTTGGGTTTCCTTAAAGCATGGAATTTGATAAGCTTATGAAGTTAAATTATGTAGGGAGTCGGTTTTTAACTTATTTTATAAATTTTCTGAACGTGTAAATATACTATAAATCAGCTTATGAAGTTAAGTTTTATACACACCAAAGTTCTTGATTTTTAAATTCTTATTTTTTTTCCTCTTTTCTTTTGGTTGAATTAATTCTTCTAATTAATATTCAAAATTTTAGCTTACTTAAATTGAATTTGGGATGAAAGGTGGGATTTTTCTTCTTTGTTTGGTTCTGCTCTCGTTTGTGGCCGCGGAAGATGTTAATTATAAGGTATTCGATGTCACAAAGTATGGAGCTATAGGAGATGGCAAGACTGACAATGCTAAGGTAATTAGTATACTAAATATAATTTAATTCTAATTATGTTTCTTTAAATAAATTGTTAATAGAGAAATTGGGGTTTAGAAAAAAAATTAAGAGTCTTATATGTCGTGCATAGATAAATCATTGTATAAAATAATACAACTCTTATTATCGATGAGATTTTAGTCTGATTGAAGAAATAAGAATACATGCGTGTAACTGTGAGCTTGTTACTATTTATTTTGTTTTTTTTATGTGAGACTTGTATTGTTATTTGTTCTTTTAACTGAGGTTAGTGATATAATTTCTTATAATTAGTATACTAAATAAAATGTAATTCTAATTATGTCTTCTTAAAAAAATTATTAATGGAGAAAACGGGAATTAAAAAAAAGTTAATAGTCTTATATTTTGTGCATAAATAAATTGTTGTGGATGAGATTTTAGTTTGCTTGAAGAGAGAATGCATGTAGTGTGAGGTTGTAGTTACATGAGACTTGCATTTTGTTGCTCTTTATTATTAATTTTTGTCAACATGTAATTGTGAATGATAAAGTTGATATTGATCATATATCAAATTCTATTACTTGTAATTTCTCAATTCGAGTTTAAAAAAAAAAAAGCATGCCATTTATTGCCATTTATTTGTAATGAACTCTCACAAACCCTTATTAATAAATAAATAAATAAAAATTATATATATTTATATAAAAATTTTAGGTGTTAATTAAATAATTTTGTTGTGCTTGCAGTCAATAATGAGTGCATGGAATCGAATGAAGCTTGCAAATCCAATGAACGAGCAAAGCTTTTAATTCCCCAAGGAAATTTTCTGGCTGGCATTGGAAGGGCCATGCAAGGCTGCAAGAGCAATAAATATTGAACTTCAAGGAACCTTATTGCCCCAAAAAGATTTGAGAGCATTCAACGGCACCAATTGGATATCAGTCTCCAATGTTACTGAGTTGATATTGGAAACTGATATTTTCACAATACTAAAAGTGTCGTTATTGATGTATAGCGACGAAGAAAACCGTTGCTATAGGATCTATAGCTACACTTTTTATGTGAAAATATCATTGTCTGTTATAAAAATATCAGTTTCCTTGATATTTAATGGTGGAGGAACTCTTAATGCATGGTCAAGGGGAAGCTTCATGGATGCTTGAGAAAAATACAACTTTTCCTGATGTAAGTGCAACTAATTTTAAGGTCTTGTTCAATTAGATATCATCTGCTTTTTTTCTTTATATTTTGTTTGTCAATCTTATATTTTTGCTTTGCAAAAGATTTTGAAATATGTTGTGTTTTGGTAATTAAAAATACCCTAGATTTTCTTTGCAAATAAAATTCAAGTTATATTATGTCTGATGACACACGCGCTGTGTGTGTAAATTATGTAGGGCAAAATTAGAACTTTATAAAATTCGGAGGACTAAATAAAAGGATAAAGAAAAATTAAATTAAGAAGAACAAAATAGTAGTATATCTAAAGTTGTGAGGACAAATAAAAAAAAGTGTCAAGCGTGACACAAAATCACTAAAAGCGCTGCTATATAATATAAATGGTAATTGGTAACTAACTAACTATAAATAAAATTCAAATATCACAAGGGTATGCGGAAGTTCAACGTTCTTGATTAAAAAAAACAAATGGGCAATCAATTTTGAGCTAAAAACTCGTTTAACGTTGTATGTTGTAATTTGTATGTATGTAATAATCATCTTTTATCTTTTTTTACATCTATCTTATACACGAAATATGAAATTGATGTTTTTTTTATCTCCATTTATTTTATCATAATTTGATTGCTTTGTACTATTTCTGTTGTTGTTTGGTGCAGTCTATTGAATTCAAAAGGGCTAATACAATAATGTGAGACATTTCTTTGGTAAATAGCAAAGGCAAACAGAAAATATTTTATAACCAAAATTTTATCATCCGAAATTTAATTATAACTACACTCGGGGATAGTTCAAACGCTTGTGCTACGTTTGGATTGGAGGAATGGAATGAAGAGTGGAATGATTCATTCCATTCTAGTTGGAATGAGTTATTCCATATGCTCTCCCTCCCTCAAGGAACCAAACACAATTTTTTTCATTTCAATCGCAACCAAACACAATTTTTTTCATTCCATAAGAATGAATCATTCCATTTTTTCTCCTATTCCACCGATCCAAACGCAGCATTAAGGAATCCATATAAGTCGTTCTCAAGCACTAGAAACCTCGGACTCCATGATCAGAACCGGGTATGACTGCAATAGTATGGGCGTTAGTGGCCCCTTACCTTTCAACCTCTAATGTAAAATGTGGTCCCGGACACGGCATTAGGTAAAAAATTTATAAAGTATTCCTTTTGTTCTAAAATTACAGGTACATTTTTTTAGCATGTTCCAAAATTAGAGATACATTAAAATTATAAAGTGACATGATATTCCTAATTTATCATTACTTTTTCACTATTACTTTTAATATCACACCATCACAACCGAATTTCTAGCCAATACTAAAGTTATAATTGAAAACATAAACTTATCCTTAAAAATTGTCATTTTATAAATAAATTTCTAATTTTAAAACGGATGAAGTATTAGACTCGTGTTATATGCCTGTTCAGCATATAGTCGACTAGATACAAATAACACTTGCATATAAAAAATTTTCGAAAGTTCTATTGTTTTAATCTTTCATACTCCCTCCGTCCCAAATTAATTGCTCAATTTTGACCTTTTTAAGTCAAATTGACTATTTTTAGAATTAATAATTAAGCATATATAAATATATTTCTAAAATTATAAAAATTGAAATTAGTAATAAATTGTATATATTTTCTTTTGGTTATAATCTCTTCACCTATATTTTAGCAAAAATAGTAAAAAAATATTTTTAAAAATATTCAATTTGACTTAAAAAGGTCAAAATTGAACAATTAATTTGAAACGGAGAGAGTACTATTTATATTCCTAATTTTAAATTAATTTGGTTCTCTTTTATATGATCAGCATTGGCAGTCTTGGTGGAGACCCAAATGAGCAGGATGTGGAAAGAATTGTTGTGAAATATAGTTTATATTCACACTATAGATGGTTTTAGGATCAGAACCTTCCAGGAATCTAACAAGCTCAAACCTTTCAACAATGTTTATGAATATATAACCAAGGTTGATATTCAATACCAATCATCATCGATCCAAATTACTTGTCAACCAACAAGAAAGGGGTATGAATATCTATACATACATTATGCATTACATATTACCGTCTCGGTTCTAAAATTAAAAATATATTTTGATTTTTGAGATCAAACGACAATATATTTAATATGTTGTCATTTAAATTTAAAAGTCAAATTGTATTTTTAATTTTAGAACAAAAAAAAATATATTAGGGTGTCATTCGCTCATCATTCATAAAATAAAAATAAATAAATAAACAAATAAAATTATGGGCACCCGATGGAAGTCACAAAAAGGAGCATATATACGGGTGCAACTTCTTTTTTATACATGTCCTATAGAAAAAAATTGCATATGAAGTATTGTATAATAAAGTTTGCATTTATACTTTTTTTCTTATTTTTATCCGATGCCTCTAAATTTATTGTCAAAAAAAGTTTTTTTTTTAGTATTTTTCATCTGATGTCCCTAACTTTATTGTTGAAAAATATAATAATATTTTTCATTTGATTTCCCTAAATTTATTGTAGAAAGAAAATCACGTGATAAGAGAGATAGACAAGTATCAATTAACGATGTTTATATTGAAAAAAATTAAATACGAGACAGTTTATAAGAAGATTGCAACCGTGCTTTTTTTCTCGTATTTTTCGTCTAATGAGCATCATACAAAAATGTTACATCCGTTTTTGTTTTTTCATTTAGTGCTCCTAAATTTATTATAGAAAAAAAAAATCACGTGGTGAAAAAGATAGACATAATAATTAACAGATGTTTGTTTTAACTTTTTTGATAGGGTTCAAATGTGAAAATCAGTAATGTTTGCGTTGGTTATGGCGTTTTAACACGAAGTTTGCTGCAAAATACCACGGGAGTGAAAGAATTATTACCATGGTCCATGTGTAAATTCTTTACCATTGTCTATGTGAACCCTTTAAAATTATTGTGAAACTAATTGTGTTAATTTAATCCGTTTGTCAAAAATGATCTAATAAGCATACGCCTATTTTTGTATTTCAAGTTAATCATCAAAACTCTCAAGAAATATTGTGCACTATTGGTAATGGATGTTTTACAATTTACATGCATGGATTTGGTTTATATGTATGAAGCTCTCTATATTTGATTATAACCGAAATAGAAAATGAAAAATGCTGCACAAAGGACAAGTGTGAGACATCACGCCTCTAATATTTTATTTTTTATTTTTTTTAAAACAAAAAAAAAGACATCAAATAAAGAAAAAAATAAGCTCACAAAAAGAGTATTTCCATTAATTGTAAAAGCTTTTGTGGAACATTATAAACTGAAATTAACAAACTAGGAAGTGGGTTATGGATGGTTCATTAGATACATTGGTTGCGGCACAACCACAAAATGGAATGAATAATATTATATGCACAAATTATACATAAAAAATTATGCACCAAGAGATTTTAAAACAATGAAAATATGTAAAAGGTCACTCCTTATTTTCTCTATTTTCTTATACCATTTGTGCATAAATTTTTGTGCACAGTTTCTTACTCAAAAAAGATTTCCATCACATATGGTACTTGAAAGCGCAGGAAACAGCAAAAATATGAAATCCATGACATTCTCAAGGAAAGTAAATCTCATTGAAGAACTTCAGAATTCCTTTCGAATAATTTCACTACTGAACACACATCAGAAAATGAACAGCAATTGGAGTAAAGTGCATCATATAATACAAATACTAATTCCAAACAACTCAAATTTACATTATTTATAAAAATGAGTTAGGTTAATATAACACAGTTATATTTCAAATGACATTTATTACCAAGTATATTTGCATTTCAAATGACATTTATTACCAAGTATTCCTCCACTTATCGGATGCAACTTGTTTCTATAAAATTATACTTACCCAATTTGACCTCCTAAAATCCAAATCCAAAGAACGAGCTTAGAAATTTTACACCAAAAATTGTTGAGAAAAGGAACTTGAAGAAACCCAAAGACCAACCCCCCAAAGAAAACAAAGTGAACTTCGTGATCAACAAAAGTAAAAGGATTGAAGAGGTATTATAAACTCTGAAAATTCAAATCGCTGCTTGTTGAATTAAACATAAATAATAAGTTCAAAATTTTCATATTGCATTTCATACGATTAAAAGATCCAGAATATTGTTACCATCTAAAGAAATCGCTTCAAGGTACAAAATTGATAAAAACATAACAAAACTAAATGTTTAACTGAACTGCAGAAAAAGCAAGTTTACAGATGAAAAAGACGATATTCTAGTCATCGTCCTCCTCTTCCTCGTCATCTCCAGCTGCATTATTAAGGGCATTCAAGCGCTCAATCAACTTGTTTTTCCTTTCTTCATATGTAAGCTTCTTCAAGTTGAACCTGCAAACACAGATTTGGCTTAGTAACCAAAGATTGAAAACAAACGTTCTAGTATGCTCATGGTTGAAAGATTTTGCACTCATAGTAGAAGTAGACCAAAACCTATCAAATGTTTCCTTTATTTCAATACAAGCCAACCCACTCCTACTTTGATAGTAATATTAATTGATACTGTAGTAGTCAAACTACCCAATTATTAAAACACAACAGGCCTGGAGGATTGCCTAGGCGCAGTTGCTCACACAGGAAGTCACCCAGAACTGCAGGCTCAAAACTATAATTAACTAACTAATTGTGCAATAATGTGCAATACACAGACAAGCTTAATCTTACTAGAAGCCAAAAGTAATAATTGGTCCCTTTCAATGTCCGCGCATGCACCTTTTAATTTTATAATTAGATACCAAATGAACATTTTAAACCAGACATTCACCACCACAACAAAAAATGCCAGAACTTGCTCAAAAGATGTATTATTGGAAAAATTATATGTATGAAATTGGTGGAATCTCAAATATTACCACATGCAATCCAATTTAACAGCACATAAACTGATCAACATGCTAACTTAGCATACCTCTTGTGTTCCTTGGGTGGCTGTTTCTCAGTCTTCTTAGGAGTTGGGTCTGCACGTATAGCAGCATGAACTTTCTTATAAAGCTCTTCAATGCCATCAGCGTCAATTCCTTTCTTAGCATACCCAGAGAAGTGAGTCTGATATTTCTCTGGCTCATCTTCAATCAATGTCTACAAAACAATCAACAAGATAGATCTGAAAACGAGATTGTAATTACTAATGGTACTTAATATATTTATTTCTGGTGTATAGGTTTGACCCCATGAAAGAGCCTTACCTTCATATATGAAGAAACATGACCTCCATAGATATACTTGCGGTGAAGCTCAGGATCAAGCTGCTTAGAATCCTTTGAGAAGCCAGCAAACCTCTTCTCACTGTGAGGAATATCCAGACCACCATCCAATGCCCCCTGGAATTATTGATACATGAATTAGAGCTAAATGCAAGTACAGATAAAAGCACAGGTTTTGTACTGCGTACATCTAAACAATATAAACAAAATAAAAAACTGCAACATTTTTGAAACACCTCTACTATCATATATAAACAACTAAACAACCCTTTCTAAAAATAAAAGTTACACAAGCGAATGTTTTATTTTAGTGGTGGGTCCAAGTGAAGACTCAAAGCTATGTAAGAATGAAAATGATAGACAAAAAGAAAGGAGCTAGTAGTGGAGATATTATAGCTAGTTGAGCACATAACAAATTTAGCTTCCCTTAACAACTGCAAATACATAATCCTAGTTAACATGTTTCTCCTCCACTGATCTACATCTCCATTGAGTTCTAGAAGCATAGAACAGTTAGGAGAGACATTTGATATAAGTCCATTAGCATTCAAAGCTGCTCATTGACATTTTAAGGCTACTCAGCTTTGCCAAGATGGACTGAATCACTAAAACAAAGTCATTTTGTGGGATCAAATGTCTTCTAAAACTTGTCCATTTTAGACTTTAGTACCCATATACCATTTTCTAGGGAGTACAAAAAAGAGATTACTTTAAAAAGAGTAAATTTAATTTTGAGACTATAACTGCACACGAAAAAAAAAATAACACTAAACATTACAAGGAAAATATGAAGATGATTTACAACAGTTTCCACTGTGTATTCAAGTGCTGCAAGTAGCAAAATATACCTTAAGAGCACCAAAAACACGATTCCCAGTAGTTGTCCTAATAAGACCAACATCAAGTAGAGCACGGAACGGCCTTCTACTTTCTGCTGGTTCAACTGAATAATCCTCTCCGGTTGCCTTGAAATGAGAAAATTATGTTTTAAAATTGTGTGCAGCAACATTGCAACTAGCTATGAATTACTACTAAAGAATGTAACTGTTTTACCTCAACGTTGCCTTCATATTCATCATCCATCTCAAGCTTTTTCAAGACACGACGGGCCAAGAGAAGCCCAACACAGTAAGCTGACACATAATTAAGTTGACATCAATTAACAGTGTACAAGAGATAATAAGCAATGGAATGGAGGCACATACACAGAGATTATGGTTAGGTTTTAAATACCCGCAGAATAATTTGTAAGGCCTACATCAAGGCCATACTGAGGCAGCTCATGCGAATATGCTGCTGCAAGTATCATATCTCCAGCAATGCTAGCAGATACAATTTGAGCAGTAATATCCTTGTTTGTCTATAACAAATTTAAGGTTGAACTTGTGCAATAAAGAGTTAATTGTGCTCAACCCCAAAAGAATAAAACTTCGATGTGCAAAGCAATTTACATATACAAATTTCAAATTATAATATCTAAGAATGGAACTTCTCATGCCTAGAAATCAACAGATTCTCAAGAAAGACGAAAGCAAACAAAAAAAAATATACTGTGATGCATTGTTTAATTGGCAGCTGTACAAGTCACAAATATTCTCAATAAACTATTCAGAGTGGGAGGCACTTAATAGTAAGAGAACGAGAAAGAGACTTCGACTCAAAACATATAATTTCATATAAACAGACAAGCGGATACAAATCGCACAACAAACCGATACTTGGGAGTGTTATACTTGTTCTTATCCTGATTGATCAGACGAATCCTGGCCCGATAATCGGTCTTACCCTCTGTAGAGATTTTAACCAAAAATACAATCAGTAATAGCCTAATAAAGTCTACAAGTAATACTACACTAATAAACTATAAACAATGACAATTTAACTACAATATCAAAACTTACCTCTCCTTCTCTTAAACTTAACCTGGTACCGCTTAAAGTATGCCCTTGGTTTTACAGCTTTGGCAAAGACCTGAATTAACAAAAACATCAGATTAGCTCCTAAAAGGTAGGAGCAAATTGAAAAACTGCACTACAAAAATTCAAATTATAAAGGGACCATGGAAAAGTGACAAGTAAAAAATGATCAAGATGTCCTAAAACATAAATGACTTCCCAACCAAAATCTCCATCATATGGTAAAACAAGTAAATATCAATTTCATTTATTAGCTGTATTTTGCAGATTAAATTATGCTCAAATAGAGCACATAAAAAATCACTTATCAATGAGTTCCCCCAGTTGATAAATTCAATAAAATCAATGTTAAACAAACTCCTACACAGAGTTAGGACACATAAGAGACTCCATCTGCATTTTACCATACTGAATCAGCTAAATACACAAAATCCCTTTCCAGATAAATTACACAGCAAGTGAAACACATTATTATAAACCATAGAGTAGAACGATTTCCAAAAATATCCCAGGATGAATCAGTTATAACTCTAGTAAAAACTCAAAAACAAAATAAAATTCTTTTTCAAAATTTCTCAGGTCATAGAATAGTTAAAACACCTAAAATAAACTAGTCTGTAAGGTCACAGAAACAATCCAGGATGAATCAGTTAGAATTAGTAAAAAAAAACCAAAAAATCAAATTCTAATTTCTTTTTTCGATTTTTTTTAGGTCATAGAAAAGAAAAGCACACCTCAAATAATCTAAAAATTGTGAGATCACAAGAACATAACATAATATTTAAAAAAAAATGAACTTTCTATACCTTCAACTACATTGTTCTTACCAACCAAACAGTTGAAAAGACTAAATCCGACCAAAACTAACATATATGAGATGAAAACTGAAAGAGAAAGCAAAATGGAAAATGGGGTTCTCACCATTGTTGCTGCTGAGGAGAGAAAAACTTTCTGACGACGTTCGCTCTAAAAGAAGGGAGGTTTAGGCGATTGTGATGAAGTTATATAGCCAAACCCTAGTACTGCTCTCACTCATTAAATGACGAAATTGCCCGTATGGATTTCAAATGGACCTAGGGCCCAATGGGCTAATTCTATTTTCGTTAACGCCTGATCTATAAACATAGAAATCAAACAAGTTTGTTTGAGTGGAAAGTTTTGAAATATCTTGTAATAAAAAGGTTTAAAACTACGGGAGGTGGCGGCTACTTCACGCTTATGCATGAGATATTTTTAAAAATAATAATATTTTATAAAATTATAAATTAAAAAAAAACTTTTTGTATATAACATAAGAGTGAGTGTATTCAATTATACAAAACGACGTCATTTTGAGGGATACTTCACGCACGCAAAAACGTGAGGTAGCTCTCGGCCCGAACCAAGGAATCCCTTAAATATGATGCAAAATAGATTTTATTCTATCCTTGATCAGATATTTCTCTATAAAAAATAAACGAATCAGAGTTTGAAGAAGGGGAAGAAGAATGAGCCCTCAATCTGCAAGAGGAGAATTTATTTAATCACATAGTTTGGACTCCTAGAATATGGCACCCTTGGGGCTTTTCGGAAGGTCACCTCTCTTTTTGTCTTAAAACAATTGATTGTAAAATATCAATTTATAAATTTAACTGACTGAATTTTTTTAAATCAAAGTAATTAGTTTTAGTAATTTATTTTTCTATAAAATACAAGGTAATATAGGAGAAATTTTAATTTTTTTTAAAACTCACTATTTTTTTAAAATTTCTTATCGCATGTGTTACCCTAATAGAAAATGGGTGAAAACTTTTTTTTTTTTGGAACCTATACTATTACTACTAGACTACTAGTATGAGTAAACCAATAATTACTGATTTTATTAGGTTAAATGGTCGCATTGTAGCAGGTGCCATCCATCACATAGAGTATGTCGGGAATTGTTTATAAAAATGAATAATATTTTTTTATTATTGTTTCTACTTACAAACAATTTTAAAAAATATTTTGTATTTAGTAAAAAAAAGTAAACTGAGTGAAAAGAAGAAATTGTTTAAAGTTCAAGACATACTAAAGAAAAGGTGACATGGGTATTTTTATAGAGAATAAATTATATACGGATGGTCCGTAAAAGTAGAGTTTTACATTTTCAATAACACCGTTAGAAAATCAAGGAATTTGAATTGTATTGATAAATTTTGTGTTTATTATTTACTATGGTAAAAGTGTTTAATTAATCATATTGAATTTCAAATCTCTTGATTTTCTCTAAAATTTCCTACATTTCATGGTATTATTAAAAAGTATAAAACTCTAATTTTACAAGTCATCCGTGTCTATTTATTCGGCCAAACTCCTTATCTTAGTGCTGTTTACCATGGGAGCCCAAACTTCTTGTTCATCTAAATTTAATTTATTCTGAATTTATATGTTCTTTTTAACACGCCAACGCAACTACGTATTCCATAAATTTTGGTGTGCTATACGTTTAGAGCTTAAAATTCGCTCAAAACACTTTTTCTACCCACCAAAATGAACCAGCCATTTTCGCAATCTATGACTAGAGTTCCATAATTACTTTTAACACCGCAATTTCGGATTTAATATGAAACTTTACAACCGCTCTATTCTAGCAAGCTCAACAGAGAATCTAAACTACTTCACTAGGCTGGTCCAAACTCTTTAGACACGGCTATTTCAGCTTCAGCGGTTGGATTTCTTCATAGCTACTTGACATAAAAAGTACTTTTCACTCTTGATAAAACTTATAATAACAAATTAAAAAAAATGAATAAACAAACCATCTCGTCAGGTCGGGTTCAGGGTGAATTTCAAATTTCGCAAATTAACTAAAATAAAGTGATGCAAGAGTAGAATCTAAAATGCCTTGAATCGAATTATACAACAGATGTTACAACAATGCCGCTGTGGAGATGACAATGAGAGAAGTCTATGAACAATAAGCCATCTTCAAAACTCGGTCTATATCCAAGTCTAACAGCTCTAACAAAAAGTGAGCATTAACATAACCAAAAGAAGGAACTGAAGGTGATATAGAAAAGCTAAGAGAACAATTAGATCCATTCCTTGGGGTTGATACAAGCATCCAACAACTTCCATTCTTCACTCCCCTCTTCAGGTTTCTGTATACCAAAGGAATTTATTCTCTAATGAATTTTCATTTATCATTTTCTTTCAGTTGATATCACGGGAGAAAAAAAATGCAAAAAGGTTTGAAGAGTTAAATTTATAAAAAAAAAATCAAATAACAATAAGAAAGATCTACGGGATTGAGCAAAAGCTTACATGGTCATACTCCCAACGAGCAGTAAGTGGAAGAGAAACAAGAATACTCTCGATTCGACCTCCTGTCTTGAGACCAAATGTTGTTCCCCGATCATAGACCTGTGAGTTTAAGGAGTTAAATCCCCCAACATTGCAAAACAAAAGGGTCTTTTTTTTTGTTTTTCTTTTTTTAATGGGGGACGGGGAGGTAGTCCAAGACTCAAAGTTAATAGAACTCTTTTAAGTATATATCTCTGAATTTTCAGATTTTTTTAATACCAAGTTGAATTCTACATAGCGCCCTCTTCGCAATTGCTGCCATGACTTGTGTTGATCTGTAAAAGGTGTATCCTTCCTCTTCTCTATTATAGGTAAATATGCAGAAACCACAGAATTTGCACACTCTACAATTCAATGTTAATATATAAGTAAAAAGCATATGGAGTGAATAATATGGTGAAACCAAATAAAACAATATATATTATTTTCTCTAGGAATTACCAGTAGCAAAGGAAAGAAGCATCTCCTGATCGTAGTCATTAAGATCATCAAAGAATATACCGCCAAGCCCTCGCCTTTCACCCCGATGCTGCATATAGCATAAATAGCCAATATAAAGTGATACATAATCCAACTATTTTGATAATTGGACACTTAGCATCTAGGAGGCATGGTAATCTATCCTTCAAAACTAATTGTAAAGCTTATCATATATTTATTTACTTCAAATATTGTAAACCAGTACCTTAATATAGAAATAATCATCACACCATTTCTTGAACCGAGGGTAGAAGCTAGGATCAAACTTGTCACAAGCACTCTTTTGAACCTACGGAAGAAGACCAATATCAACATAACAAAGCTCACAAGTTGTCACATAACAAAGCAATTATACAAGTATGCATAATAGAATTATGCAGGTACAAATAGATACTCAGCGAACTCATTTTCCGCATCAACAGTCTAAATTAACCTTTTTTTTGCCCGGTTGTCCATTATATGGACTTGCACAGTTAACCAGAACACCACCCCCTAATTCTCAGCAGACTGAAAGCAAATAATAAATATTAAATTTTCAACAAATAAGTGCAATAGGTATACATATTTCGTCCGCATGGGCATGCATAAACCTTTGATGGTTTTGGAATTTGAGTTGCTGAAATTCAGACGACAAGGAATATAATTTAGTGTCAGGAAGTGTTCTTATACCGAATGGAAGTGCTTGACATCCTCCTCAAAAATATATGCAGGGGTCAAATCAGTACCACCGCCAAACCACCATTGTCTTGGCGCTCCAGGAGCATCTGTGCATGTTGACAAAAAGTTTATAGTTTACTGAGCCCATACAGTTTAGCCACTCTTATCTAGTAGAAAAAGATATGTGCGACACGCTTGGAAACAAATACCAACAATTCAGCCAATATAATAAAAAAAAACAAGTCGTCGAAGAAAAGTTTTGTTTCCTCCATCAAAAAATACAAGAAAAGTATTATACAAGAGTTCAGGATGTGAATCGAGTAAATAATTAGCTCTTTTTTAATAATTACATAGGACTTCTAAAAGGAATCAGTAGTCATTTATAAAGTTCAGTATTTTCTAAATTCATACAGGCCAGAGAATGATTTGAACTAATTCATTAGCTGTCCAGGAAACCTAATGTTAAGAGCCGAGCCGATTATTGCTTTTCAGTGGTGGCAGCATTCTAATCAACGTTAGATGCCAAAACCTGATGTAGGGCAGCAGGAAAAGAAGCCTTAGGTTCTGACTTCTGATTCAGTCAAGATATTGGATCTAATGACAAAGAGTAGAAGAGGATTAAAAAATCTTTAATACAATTCTATTGAATCACACTTCTAAGGATCATCTCAAAAGCCTACATAACTATAAGTCGCAAAAAAAAATCCATACATGCAACTATAGGTTACTGTTCTATTATGCTACAAAACATTTAGGAAAAACGCCATAAAAGCAAGACAATATTTGAGAAAGTAATAAATTAACATGCTCGTAAGAGAAAACTATTTAAAATATACAGATATGTACAAGTGTAAAAGTCATAATTTGGAGGCA
Organism: Aralia elata; assembly: GCA_034770075.1. Classification (NCBI taxonomy): domain Eukaryota; kingdom Viridiplantae; phylum Streptophyta; class Magnoliopsida; order Apiales; family Araliaceae; genus Aralia; species Aralia elata. The sequence goes on along the minus strand of CM068387.1, from coordinate 67,289,634 downwards.
TAAATACCTTTCGGGGCATCAGTCTCAAAATACCGATAATTAAAATGTAGAGTTGGCGCAAAAGGATTCTTCGGATGTAAAACCTGTGTAAGAAGGACAAACTAAATAAACAAAATGTCTGCCCATCACAAATTCATCAATATAGATCAAATATGATAATTCGCAAGACGCAATGGATTCTGTCAGCAAATAGTACTGCGGCAACTATACAAACTGAGATCCAACAATTTGAATCATGGCAGTGTTTGGCTACTGAGCATGTTCCAAAAACTAATGCGTGATATTAGACCAGAAAAAGTGCAACAAGATATTAAGCAACTATATCAACCAGCAGAATGAGGAAGAGGCTCAAAAACTGGAAGGGAAAAAGAGAAAGGGAGAGAGAGAAAAAAAATGGCAACGGTACATAGAATGTGTGAATAAAACCAACTGAATAGAAAGAGAAAAATTACAAAATGTTTGTAGGTGTAGTTAGGTACGACTTTTTTATAGGTTTAGCTAGGTTTTTTTTGACCTTTCAGTTGAGGTTAACAGAGCTGTTTGCCTGTTTGCATTGGTCTAAAGTTTCACTTGTCAAACCTAAGTAACCAAACCGGCCATATTGAAATCGAACCAATTTCTACAAACAGTAGTCAAGCTATATAAATATAATTAATTAAACTTAATAAAATATTATATATCATTCATATTACATAAGCAACAACGCACAATGACAACCCACTTGCCAGTTGCCACTTGTAGGAGGTCATGTTTTTCTAGTCTAAGAGATACCTATTCTTTAGTAGCCAACTCACAATGCCTGGCGCACCCCTCCTTTATCTTGGCTTGATACAGGCTATGCAAACCTCCTCCTTTTATCTATGCGATTTATTTTTCCAAACTTTTAACAAATAAAAGAAATATAAATGTCCTCACTGGGATTCTAAGGAGTTAAAGGAAGTAACGAGATGATGTTAACTGTTATGTAGAATCCCATGATTACCCTTCACTGGACCCACCATAGCTTTCTCTTATTCAAACAACAACAAAATAATAATGTTAGAATAAGTTGAAAAACCAAGCACCAACCAAAAAAAGAAATTTGAAGTGATAACACTTTAAGAAATCTGAAAAAAAAAAAGGAAAGAAGGACAAACAAATTGGGACAGAAGGAGAAATTTTTGACTTAATGTTCTTTTGTGCCTTCTCAATTGTAGATGTGTTCATATATGGGTTATGATATGCTTTTATCTGAGCTTACCTATTTAACTTTACATATATGTATATATAAACAACTGTGCTCATTCAAAACTCATATACATTGAACAAATATTATTCCAAACACCTTGGTTTCCTGAAAAAATAATAAGCTTTTTGTGCGACATTTCCAAATCAAAATGGATTTTTGATAGTAATTGCAGCCATAACATCCTAATTTGCATGACATTGAAAAGCAATTTTCAGCAATGCTAGTATTAAGGTATTATACAAAATCTCAAACCAATATTTATTAAGTGTAGAAGACCAGGAGATGAGGACACTCGCTTACACTTAAAAGAAGCAAAAAGGAAGCAGGCAAGGATTAATCAAATAAACAAAAGACCAAAATCATATCTAGTACCAAAACCTTCTACTGCAACTACTCTTTCTATAATGATAAAAAGAGTGGACAAGGATAATGGAGGGACTTATTCCAGCTATCCCAACTGCATAAGAAAAAAAAACTTGCAACTTCATTGTGATCATGCTAAAAGAGGAACATCATGATGATGATAGATAAGATATATTAGCATTTGCTTGTGATATAGCCTTCTGTGATTGTCTAAGGAGTTTGAAAAGGAAACAATAATTCTCAGATGCCACAGCAAAACAGATTCATATTTTTGATCAGCCAGCCCAAAAAAGCAAATATATAAGAGCCTGTTCGGGAACTACTTATAAGTTGGGTTGACCAACTTATAAGTAGTTTAGGCAAATATATAAGAGCCCTCTTTTATTTTTAATGTTCTTCTTATTGAAGGACATTTTAGTAATCTTCTTATTTTATTTTAACTTATAAGTCATTATTAGCCGAACACATCCACAATTATTACTTATAATTCCTGACTTATAAGTTATAAGTAAAAATAATGCCGAACACTATTACTTATAAATCTACTAAAATTTTAACTTATAAATCTACTAAAATTTTAACTTTAAGTCAAAAAAAATAAGTAATTCCCGAATAGGGCCTAAGTCCTATTATTCAATTTTTGCATTTAGTAAATACTGGAAAATGTTGGAGCAAAATGATAAGACATAACCTAATTATTCACGACTCAATCGAAAGTAAATTTTAAAAGAAACTGTCAATAAGGCTCCATAATCATGAGTGATAATACTAGTCAAACTGAAGTTTCTACTGATCATCCTATTCCTACTGCTTCCACGCCGCATCACTACATCAGGTTCAACTAATTATTGCGGCAAGATCAGTTAGCCTAAGTCCTAAAGTCAAAAATCTTGGGATTCACAACCAGTGCACCTAATTTGAAGAAAATTATTCTGAAAATCTGATTCCACAACTCTCTTCCCCCAAACCTGATTCCACAACTTTAAATAAGCATTCATCCGTCTTTCAAGAACCCTTTATTCCAAACAAAATAACTATAAGGATAAAATGTCAATTTTAAACTGAATTCTCCACAAAAATTTACTACACCCCTAAGGAAAGAAAAATTGAAGTATATCAGCATATTCAGTCATTTCAACTTAGGAGGAAATGGTAATATACCGAGCTAATTCCAGCAGCAAAAAATGGAACCGGACCGGGCTTGGCATTGCCATTTGCAGCCGAGGTAGCAGCTCGATAAGCTTCAGGAGGCATAACGCCATACACAACAGACACATTGACTCCAGCTTTTTCCCAAATGGCGCCGTCTTGCAAAACCCTGCTTATACCGCCACCGCCACCAGGCCTTGACCACACATCCTCCTTAAACTTCCCGCCTCCGTCAGCCGCCTCAATGGCGGCGCAAACACTGTCCTGGGCATCCCTTATCATCGTCTCAAACCGCCCTCTCACCGAGGACGACAAATCGGACAAATTGGAATCGTATTCCCGGAGAAACGTGTCGGGTCGGTGGGTTTCCGGGGCCTCTTTCTCGATCATTGCTCGAACCTGGAGCAGATTTTTGTTGGGTATTTTGGGGGTGAGGTTAATTGGGGAGAATTGGGTTGGGATTTTAGGGGGAAAGAAGTGAAGAACTGGAGCAGAATTTGGAAATGGGGCGAAGGAGGAAGAAGAAGAAGTGGAAGAGAAAGGGGAGGAGAGCTTGGGAGTGGTCAACATTTTGAAGGTATTGGAATACTACTGTGATTTTTTGATGATAAGGTGGAGGGGAGAGGAGATGGGTTGGAAATCTGAAACTGGGAGTGGGACTCTCTCCTGGTTTCAAACATTGGAGCACATTGGATAGTGTTATTTAACTCCTTTGTTTTTTTTTTGCTTTATATTTTTTTTTTTGTTTTGTGATAATTGAATATTATATATATTCATATACTTTTGGGTGTTGTTTGTTTATATCTGATTGTCTCTTAATGAACTGACTCTTATTCGTTAAGAGGCATGATGATGTTTATTTTTTTTGTTACTTCTGAATGCCTCTTAATCGGTGAAACAGAAAATGAAATCTTAATAATTAAGAGATACCTCTTAGTGAAATTTTTTTGATAAATTTTTTTTTATATAAATATATTCAACAATATTATTCACTCAATTTTATTAAATTGAATATTTAAAATTATTAAATAAAATTTTATCCTTTAAAATGGTAAAATAGTGTCATTAAGAGACAACTTACTTTTTAGTTATCAAATAGTTTTTTAGATTCACGCCTCATAACCATTCAGATAATCTAATTTATTAAGACATCATAATCATTCATATCTTAATTATCATTTTTATCAAACATAACCTTAAGAGGGTACAAAATTACGAATTCGCAATAGTCGTATATGCATGAGTTAATATTTGTACATGTAAGGATAGCAGGATACTCTCTCCGCTAAAAATAATAAGATTAATATTGAATTTTACGATTTCAAAATATTTTTAAATTTAAGATCATAAACTATCTAAAAATTAATACTAGTTATAAAATTTATTGTCTTAAAATTTTAAATGAATATGTCAAATTTAAATTTAAAAAAATCTCAAAAAGTATCTTTTACAAAGTCAATATTAATCTCATAATTCTGAACCGAAGGAAGATTTATTTTTGAAAAAATAGAAAAATTATACATTTAAGCACCAAACTTAAATATTGGATAAATATGGTTATTATATATATTTGGTCAAATTAGGGATTATTTATTTATTTTTGAATGAGTCTAAATCTAACCTAATAAGTCATTCAAACAGTTTATTTTGTAATTTTTAAACTCTGAATAAGTTATTCAGACCATTTATTTTTACTTGCATACCCTTATTGACAATTAAAAATTACATTCAATATCCATCTTGTTTTATTATTGTAGACAAATTTTGGTATGTACAAATTATTTTATTTATTTATTTTAACAAATTGGCCAATAACCAATTTAATGAATGTTGTTGTAGTCTTTTGTTTTGAGTTTATGGACCGATAGAATGCTATTAATATTTTTAGTGTTTTATTCATAAAATTATATTACTAATAGTGTAAGACCCCGACGTTTAATAAATAGAATTTAGATTTTCTTATAATTATTATGCTAAACAATAAAGTGTTAAATTGATAAAATGATAAAGTTGAAGGTAATATGTGCAAATTATAAAATAAAAAATATGTCGGAGAATATTCATTTTGGAAAATATTCGGTAAAGTACATCGCCGCCGAAATAACCAATCATTGGTAGGCCCTACAACGACATAATTGTCGAATATCGAAAATGACAGAAATAACTTTTTAAATAAAAATTATCAACGGTACCATCATTTTGACGTGTTTAAATATATTAGTTCTCAGGGACACAATAATGATCTAGAAAGGGGGTTGAATAGATCTTTAAAATCTTTTCCATTTATTGATGAAAGCATAACAATTAACAAAATCAATCCATGCACAGCGGAATATACTTTAAAAGTCCCTTCAAAAATACAAGCATAATCTCAGTTCAATGAGTAAATCTTCGATATGATTGACAACAAATATAACAGTTAATGTACATAAGGCAAGTGACATAAAGTAAATAACACAGGAGGTTTTAAGTGGTTCGGAGGCTAAATAACTCATAATCCACTCTTTTACTTCAACAAGTAGGAATCCACTAAATATTTTAGTCACAAAGACAAGGACTCTACGCCCTCCTCAAGTCCAGCAGACAAGAGTTGTTTTTAGCCACAAAGGCAAAGATCTTATGACCCTACTCAAGTCCCGCAGACACGGATCCTCTAACCCCTCTTGAGTCTCCAAACATTGAGTTGTTTTTAGTCCCTCGGACAAGGATCCTATGACCCTCTTCAAGTCCAGCAGACTTGGAAACCCAGTTCACAAAGAACCCTTCAAGGCCAGCAGCCTTGGAACCTGTAGACTAAGCCCAGTAGACTTAGAATCTCTTGTACCCTCCGGTACTCAGCAAGTCCAGCGGACTTGACTTTATTTAGTCACTTAAGACAAGGACGCCCCGCCCTCTTTGGTGTGTTGATAGTTTGTTGGGTTGTGCTGCCAAGATGAACTTTGATCTCCTTCATCTTTTGGTACTTGGCAGCTATTAGTGATCTTCTTCTTGATATTGTTGATGATGGTCGTTGAAGCCCTTCCTTCTTCTAGTACATAGCAGATGCAGATAATCACTTCCATTTGAACACTTGTTGACTTGTCCAAGTCACTCCTTTGTTTATTCAGCACATAGTGTTCCTTGCTTGATCATAGAGTTTTCCATTCTGGATTTGTTTACTTTAGATCTTGGCTGCTTGGTCATTCGACTCTTAGCTCGTATGTCAGCCCTTTGGCATACCTCTCATGTTGCAGTGAAGTTTCTAGCTGTTTGTACAATTAGTGTTCTTGCTCTCTTGCTTACTATCTATCAACCACACTCATATTCGAGTGTTGTTTTCTCTTTTGTAGTCCTCCATTTTCTTCCCGTTGAAAGCTTGTCATTGATATCTTCCCGTTGCACTTCTTTCCGTTAGAGACTAACTTTCTGCAGACTTGTTTATTGTATTACTGAGTATTTTACTTCCCTAAGTCTGCTAATGATGGTTGAGTCAGCATCCATTAGTTGGTACCAAGATAGTGGAGCCACATGCGCTGTTTGTTGACTGCTGCAGGTATGACTGTTTGACCTTCACTCAATTTTGGTTACATTTTATACTCCTTTATTTATTCAACCGCTCATCTTGGAATAGCAACCCTGAGTGCTCTAACATTATTCATCCAGCTGGCACTTCCTTACTTACTCTACGATCATCTTAGGTGTAGCCTGAATCTTTGATAGTAGAGTGAATTTCTTGCTCCTAATAAAAGACTGTTGCCTTTGATCGTAGAGTTTACTGCTAATTTCAGTTGTGGCCTTGTGTTCTCTTGCAGTTCGTAGAGTGGCTACTGTACTTGCATTACTCTTTGATGTGCTTCTCACTGCAGTTTGTGTTCCCTTATGCTTTGTGATCCAATTTGGCTTTTCATTCCCAGAGCATAGCATTATGATTTTCGTTGAGCCATTACTGCAGTGTGCTTATTATAGAGGACTGCTCTATGTTCTATAGGTGTTGGCTCTGCTGTTGTGTCATAGAGGACTGCTCTATGATCTTCTGTTTGATGTGACACTTTTGATGTAGAGGACTGCTCTACTTAATCTTCAGACATTCTTCCTTATCTCATAGAGTGTTGCACTATGATCTTTTTGCTTTGTTTTGCTGAGACTGTTAGAGTGCTTCTGTTTTCTTAGACTCAACTCTACGATAACTTGTTCTTGCTGAACTTTCCTACTCTACGACCTTTGTCTTTGATGCAGGTCTAGAGTCTTGATGGATCATAGAGTGATTACTTGAGCTTGTCCTGTGATCTCTGTTATGACTTGATGCTTTGGTTGTGCTCAGAGATCCTTACATGTCTGATGGCTCATGCTCAGCTTGCTTGGTAGTCTTGAAGATTGCCACTTTAACTTTGGGTACTTCAGCAGCGACCGTTCTACGTTGTCGCTTATTTGCAGACTTTTCATGGGAGTCGTAGAGTGGCTGACCTTAGACTGACTCAACGAACTCATATTAGCACATTAATCTCCTCTTTGCATTTCATACCCTACGATTCTAAGTGAGCTTCTTGTTCTGTCGAGGCACTCTCTACGATTGCTTTGCAAGCTTTGCGTTTGACATGTGCGGCTCTACGATGCCTAGTAAATGCAGCCGAATGAGCTCTACGATCTGTCGAGCCTGTGTACTGTGCTTGCCTGACAGACTCTACGATCTTAGATTTTAGTACTGCAATGCCGAGGCAACTCTACGTCGTGCCGAGAGTACTTTACTTTCTGTCGAGAACACTCTACGTCCTGTCGAAAGTGCTCTATGTTCAGCCGGGGCAGCTCTACGTCCTGCCGAGTGGGCTCTATGTTTGGCCGGAGCAACTCTACGTCCTACCGAGAGTGCTTTACGTTCTGCCGAAAGAGCTCTACGTCCTGCCGAGTTTTTCTCTATATTTTGCTAGCAACCCCTGTGATGGCATACTTGGCTCTGCGATGTTGACTGACTGCTCTACGATCTTTCACTTAGTCAGTGCAATGTTATGCGATCAGTCTGGCCTTTGTTTGTACATATGACATTTCAGTGCATAAGATCAACCTAATAAGTTTGATCTTCTTGTATTCTATTCTAAGTCTTTGTACATCATTTTCAATTAAGGATTTTACAAAGCCTAATATTATAATCATTGATGGAGATTGTTGCTTCTTTTAGGCGGCATCTTATTGTTAAGATTTATATTATTAGCTCATTATCCATTTACTGAACACATTCAAGAGTTATCTAAGCACTTATAAATAACATATGACATATTTAATAAACATTGATATATATTCATACGTCGCGTTCAGTACATAGCACAAGCAACATATAACCATAATAATATTACGGAATTACATCATCATCATATCCCCTTACTTTTATCAAAAGTTGGGATTTACATCTCATTAATAAGCTCACAAACATACATATATATCTATATATATATATATATATATATATATATATTATAACATTCCTTTTCTCACAACCTATAGAAGCATTCCACGTCGTACCGCATCATCGCATTCTTGGTCCATAATATGAATCATCGTTCTGTGATCCATGACGTACCAGGGGTACTCCTCAAACTGTATAGGATAATGGTAGACTCGATCCTGAGCTCTTCTAATTGCAGTGCGAAACGCGTAATCCATCTCATCCATCCTTGCTTTCTTGGATCGAACTTCTCTTTCGACACGATCCACGCGTCGATCAGCCTTCATCCATACATCTTCTGCTCTCGCTCGTTTTGCTGACTCCTCACTCAAGTCATCTTGCATGTTCTCATTCTCAACCACTAACTGTCCTCTCTGATATTCAGACTGTGCTAGTTTTTGTTCGAGCTCTGTAATTCGTGCAATGAGATCCTGGATTACTGTTTCTTTTTGCTCTAGGGCATTTTGACGCTCTACGACTTGTTCTTCTAACTCTTCGACTCTATCTCGCAACTCAATGTTTTGGTCATACACTATATCAAACATCTCAACTCCGAATGAGGTAGGTGGTACCCCATCCGAATCTCCCTCGACTTCATCTTCTACCTCAATTTCCTCAGTTTTCTCTTTAGGATCTGATTCAAGCTCATACTCTGGGCCTACTACAGTAATCAATGGAGATGACTCCCTCGATGCTAACTGCTCCCAAACGGTGTAAATGTCTCGGGGCTCCTCTTCCCTGGTCTGATTGGGCTCTTCTATCTCAGCCATCCTGTCACCAAAATTTTAAGTTCTAATTACTACTCGGGAAAACATAAGTCTATTAACAACAAGTAAGCACATAAGCCATTTTATTAAACATCTTTAATGAATTTCCTCAATTCATTCCTTAGAACTCGATAAAAGTTTCATCATCTACTATATTTTCGTTTTCTTGAAAGGCTATATCCTAAGGTTTTCCCCCACCTAAGGTTTATAACCTACAGCTCTGATACCAACCTGTGACACCCCCAAATCCGGGAACCTTAACCCTCGGATTTGGTGCTCACAATCCAACACATACATCATATAAACTACCCATTAAATAAACATCATATAAGATAATCATTAATAAAAGGTTACATACATAAACGTATCTCAGGTCAACTAACCCTTAATAACATAATAACAACGGAATAATATAAATAAATTCATTACATACTTCATCACAAGTAGAAGATAGACTACGAGTCGCCTATTCATGCATCTTGCCTTTGCCCTTGCTTGAAGATGGTTCCTCAGGCTTCTCATTCTTAGCTGAAATGTTTTGTGCAAGGGTGAGCAACCAAATTGCCCACAGGTAGAAAAATATACAATAAATAATATATGATTGAGCAAATGCTTATTCATTGGAATCAATCAACTGATAATCAAAAGCTTGTGAATTCAGTGGAATAATCGTCTATTAAATGAAATCATCGATATTGAGTTCTGCTGTAAATACTGAGAGTCTCAAGACCACAAACTATGTCCTAGGTTTACAAACATATATATTGTAACCTTTATCAGCCTGATGGCTGTGGACTATCCATCTCGTACTCCAGGTGATCAGCCTTTTGTACTATGTATTGTGCACAAACATATTATCGTTATTGCGTAGTTCAGAATTATAGTTTCCGATAACATCTGCCCTTTATATAGGGTTGTTCATCTCAGCTTTATCATATGAATCCGCACCAAAGACAATTCAATTTGGAATAACATTAGAAAGATTTCTAATCTTTTAGAACGTTCATCGACTATGTACTAGCCGAATCAAATGGGTTTGATAAACAATCAATAATTTAATAACAACATCATCTCGAATAATTGCAATTAATATGCCATGATTCAATAATTTATATTTGAATGAGTATTATTCATCAAAGTAATGCTTTCAGAAAAGAATTTGAAAGCTTGCATGTCCACAGGAAACTCGCACAAATATGAAAGAACTGTACGGTTTAGGAAACTTTGCTTAATATTAAAGTATAAGCAAAAGTTAGGGAACTTGCCTTGCGTGTTCGCTACAAAGTTATGATATATGTTCTTCAAATATTCTACACAATATTATTAATAATAACATAACAATTAGTCACGTATAGACTTCACATAAAAGTTTACAACTTCTATTATAAGTCACATTTCATGTTGTTCACGTTGTATAACAACGCGACCAATCTTCAAAAATGTCTCTCGGCATTCGAAAATGACACGACCCGCTTATCGCCCCCTTATGATATTTTACTTCAAAATATATCATTGCTCAAATTTCATTTCAATCCAAGTTATAAAACTCATTTTCGCAGTTTTTCTTTAACAAAATATTGTTCTTGTTTTTATCATATCTCCTTCGTTACTCATTCATTTTCGTTCATTCTTACGTCAAATTAAAGCTTATCCAGTGTACTTCAATACTAGCTAGGCCCTGGTTCCAGCCCCTTCTTCAATAAAAACAGATATTCATTTTTTTTCAAGCAACGTCAGATTGCTACAAAAACCTGGCCAGCTTTACTCTAGCTCGCTAAAATAGTCATAACTAATTCGTTTCAAAAGCTTTTTGAGCGATTCTTGAGCCCACATGAAGCTAACTTCCGGGGTACAACTTTCATTTTTACACCACTTTCAAATTCTGAACACACAAGACCAGAAAATTCGTACAAGAAGCATGTCAGAATCTGTCCATTTCTACGTTTTAGCTTTATCCCATCTCGCTACAAAATCATAACTAATTCGTTTTAAGCTCGTTTCAGTTCATTCCAACTGGGTTGTCTTCGTATCTTAAAGAAGTACAACATATAACCTTAAACTAAAATTTTAAACGTAACAACATAACCATAACAACCTCTAAAGAGTCCAAAACGTCCAAAATCAGTCCATAGGTCCATTTTTTTCTCCTTTATGCATATGATTGGATTTGTTTGTTTTTGATTCCACTTGTAAGTTGTTACCAATTTGTTTAATACTTGAAATAACTTATATGAATTTTTTAACAACTCATGCAACCAAAATAACAACTAACCATGAAAATCTAAGAAATGAAGGTTTAAAGCTTTAGAGTTAATTCATTACCTCTTGGCTCCTCTTTTGCTTGGCTAGAGAGTGTAAAATGCTTGCTTAAACTCCTCATTGCTTCTCCTTGATCTTTTGGACAATTTGCATTAAGTTCTTCGAAGACCCATTTCACTTTCTCTCTAGAAAACTTAAGCTTTAATGAAAGTTTTGGAGATTAATGGAGGTTAAGGATGAAATGGAGGATGAATTATGGTTTATATTTGCTAGATAGCTCCACTCTTCTTCCCTTCTGGCTATGTTGGCTTCCTCCGATGGTTTTTTTTTTGATAGCTTTCTCTCTCTCTCTCTCTACTGTCAATGTGCTAACTGAGCTATCTCAAGGAAATGAAATGCATAATGAGAGTAAGAGAGTTAGCTAGTTTAACCGAGCATTATTTGGAAAATGAAAAGTCGGAGAAGTTGAGCAGTTTGGAGAACGTGGGAACGTTTCATTGCTCCAAGCAATTTTACTCCCTCCAAGTTTCATTCTCTCTCTTTTCTAATTGGTTAAGAAATGCCAAGCTTGGTTTTAATTGGTGATGTTTGGTTGCCTGCAAGACTCTTCCTCTCTCCTTCCTTATTGGTCCAAATATGACAAGCTAAATTCTAATTGGTTAACAATTGCATGAGCAATATTACTCCCTGCAAGTTCCATTCTCTCTCTTCTCTAATTGGTTAATCAAATGCCATGCATGGTTTTAATGAATAGAAAAAACATACACACCCACTTGCATTTCCTTGCATTTTCGTAGCTCTTATTTGTTCCCAAATATTAAAAATTCATAACCCATTTAATAACCATTTAACCAATTTTTTTTAACATTCTAAATGGAATTTTAAACTAAGTTTATTAAAGAATTAAATAAACATTTAATTCCTACATATATTTGGTTAACACATAAACACTAAATAAATTATTCTAAAATTAATAGTACTCATTAAAATATTTATTCAATAAATATTTATAATTATATTACGAAATTTAACTCGGGTAACAATCGTTACATGCAGTTCACAAGTTATATCAATTTAACAAGGAGATCATAAATACTTGCATAAGACGGTTAATTCCCCCTTGCTTGTTAGAGATGTACCTCCTCTCTAGTGACTGAGAAAATGTTCCCAAGCAATTCTTCTGAGTTTTTCAATAACTCTTGGTCAATTGAGAGATCTTCAAAGATTGGGGTTGTTGACTTGGACTTCTCATTCTTGTAGATGTTCTTAAGAGCAGTGACGATATCAAATGGCTCTTTATTGGATGGGGAAGGGATATCAGAAGGTATGTCAGTGGGGATATCAGGGAGTTTGACAATGGGCTTAGTCTGGGAAGCTGTAGTCGTAGAGTTGACTCTTATTGACTCTACGAACTGGTTTGCTGTTTTGCCTTTATCCCTGTTTTCCAACATGCAGTATGGAATGTAAATACCTTCAGCATGGAGATAGGCTTTGAAGTGTTGAGTGTCTTTGATCAGCATCTTTGGATAAGATTGGACTCTTGGAAAGTTCTGAGAGATAAGCTTCAGATTTGAAAATCTTAAGTAACATCAGCTGATAAAGCTTGTATCTCCAAATTCAATGGTCTTCAACCAGGGCATCCATGGGTAAAACCATGTTAGTTGTTCACTATAACAAGTATATGGACTTAAGAATGTCACAATAATTGTCATCGTAGCAAGAGTAGTAATGATTAAAACTCATGGGTATTAAGTAGTTAGACAGACTCATTATTTGATGAACACTAATATCTATTATATTAATATATTAAGTCAATAATGTAGAAGCTATATAATATAATAATAATTGTGAATAAGTATTGAAAAAGTGTTGATTAAAGATAAAGTGTGATAATTGATGTGTAATAGATGTTGGTTAAATTTGGTATAAATAGAGGAGCTTAGCATAAATAGTTTATTACAAATTTAGCTTATTTTCCTCCATGAACCCACAACTTCATTTATTTCTTCCACGGGACCCACAACTTTATTTATTTATTTTGTAGGACCCACAACTCCATTTATTTCTTCAATGGGGCTCACAATTACAATTATCCAGCAAAATTTTCAAACTTGGCATGCCCATTGTTTCGCATGTTCTACTATAAATTAAATAGGTTGCTCAATTGAGCAACGAGAGGCACACAAAATTCTTCTGCTACAATATTGAGTATTTCCTTTGAGTATAAGGATACTCTGAGTGTTGCTAACGTTAGTAAAAGTGCAAGAATTGTTCAGGTTAATCTCCTACATAGAAGGCAAAATCTAGTCTCATATTAAGGTAAATGATATCATTTTCTTTCATACTCTTAAATTTATGGTAAGAAATTATTATTTGTTTCTACAACCTTATCATTAAACGATGAAAATTTCTGTAATAATAAGAATATCTTTAATAATTTGTGTTTCATCTAATATCTTTTCACCTGAATTTTCCTATTAAAATTTAAACTTTGTATTTGAACTATGAACCTTATATATTATTCTTAAACTTGAATTAATATTTTGGACACCATGTTGATAATTGGACATTATTGGAGTCTGGACAAATTAAATTTATAATCTCTAATGTTTATTCTTTATCTTATTTTTTTTTATTATTTATGTCCATCATTCATATTATCGTTAATTGTACTAATCATCAAAACTAAATTGTTATAAAAGTCGTTGACCTGAGTGCAAAGAGAGTATGATGATTAAGTGTCTTTAGCCTGCGTGGCAAAGACACATGGTGAAATTTCTCTTTTGACTTGAGTGCAAAGAGGAACTATTGATTGACATGATTATAATCAGAAACTGTTGATTAACATGATCATGACCATTGGTGTTATAGTTGATGAAATCTTAATGGTGATTTTTTCAATTGGATAAAACATTAGACATTATGATCTATTTGACTCTTCTAATAGATTGCTCATTTCGTTGCTGTTAATTGTTGAAAATTCATATTATTTACCATATATTTTTAAATATATGATTTATCACTGTTGAAGGCTAATGATAACTTATTTTTCGTTATCTTAATCATGATATTTTTTGCTGAGCTATTTATGCTCACTTTTTTGTTTCATAATTTATTTCAGGAAATAAGAGTGTAGCTAGGTTTAGCGAGGAGTGCATGTGAATGAAATGATGGTCCTAGTTAGCAGTTGTAGTAGTTCTTAATACATTGTAAAAAAATGTGACAATAATTGTACTGAGAACTTAAAGTATATGTGTTGCTGTATTTTCAAGGCGTTGTAATAATTGATTTTGGCGACTCAAATTGGGTGGTGTAGACCAGAATTTAGAGGCATCACAAATAGTGTACTCCATCAAAGATTGTTCAATAGTCTATATTTACTTTTTCTTAGATAATATTGTTTATTTATAATTATATAATAAATTTATTCATAACAGTACAGAAGGTTAAAATATGAAATTATATGTATTCAAATGTTTTAAACAGACAATTATCAAATACATCATTTCATTTCGTATTTAGAGTTTTTACTCCATTTAGCTCATTTAAATTCTCTTATACATTCAGAACTTTTCATTTAATGTTATCAAATAACCCTTAAATCGTAACGAATGTAGGACCCAATTCATTATTTTTAGGTAATTTGTGTTTATCCTAAAAAGTCACAATTAAAAGTATAAAGTAAAAGACATGCTATGATGCGGTGAGTATAAATAATAACTTAGTGATAAATGACTATCTCTTTATTGTACACCATCACATGTTTGAGTCTACCACTTAGTGTAAGTCATAATTCAACAAGACGCTATAAATTAAAGGTAAGTTTTTCCTAACTTCCCTGTAATTTTCTTCTTGTCCTTTTCCCTAAATTCCCCCTAACTAAACCATGGTGTGAAATGTATCACATGATTTGAATTGTAATAGTATAGTTCTGAAAAAAAAGGAAGAAGTTTTGACGTGGTGGTTGGGATGAATACCGGTGGCATTTGTGTCTCCGCCCATGGTCCTTTGTCCATTGTAGGATAATATTAGTATCATTTTTATTCTCGTTTATAGTAAATTGATAGGATAACCCTGTTCGAGATTTCGAGAGTCGGTTATGTTATTATATGTAATAATTGGGGTTAAATTTGAATCTAAATAAAATTCTAGGTCTAAATCACTATCTTAATAAATATCTTTTTGAGTTATTTTATTTTACCCGTGAGTTTACCTAAAATATCATGATTGAAAATACTAATAATAGTTATTTGACTCAAAGGGAATGTTACAATTAAAGTCCCTGAAGTGGTCGGATATTCGCTAGCTAGGGCTTTTTACTACTTTATGTTTTTTTACAAAGAAGTAGATTAATTATATTTGTTTCTCCCTTACAATGTAACATTTCACTTTCAACACTTTTTTTCTTCCTTTTATCTCTAGTCAATAACCCTCTCCATCTTAGATCTGGGAGAGGGATCTCCTTTTGGAGATAACCTCACCTAGATCTCTTTTATGTTGATATAATAAATTATTCTCCCTTATTGTGGAGTTTATTTTTTTATTTTGTGGGATTTATTTTCTCCATGAGATGATTGATTTCTTTATGTTTTGTGAGGATTATCATCTTTTGGGAGATTTTATTTTCTTCGTTTGGGAGATGTTTTTTGTTCGTGGATTTTTTTCGGTGCATGAATCGTTGAAAATAGATTATTCAGATTTGAATGTGACGCTTTTATTGTGGCTTGTTCTTTCGTTGCCCGTGTTGAAAAACGGTCCGAAATTGTATATTATATTATTATTTTGAGAATATGACTGTATTTCAAAAGTTTATTTGGTGTCTACTAGTAATGTTGTTACTATTAACCAATTTTCTTGATTATTTGTTATTTTATTTGAAAGAATTACTATTTGAGTTTGTTTTTGTAATTCTTTTATCTTTTGCAACAGATTATAATTTTAATATATTTTAGTCTTTTGGACTGTTTGATGAAAAAAAATATATATTTGCTTTTCCTTTAGTTATTCAAAGAACTAATTTCCTCTATTTGAATCTTATTTAGGGTTGTATCTAATAAAATTATGTAAAATGACAAACCGATTACAAACCTATAAAATAAAATTACGTGAACAATTTAAATGAAGATTACTTATTAACTAACAATTATTCTTACCAAATAAAATTTTTGATGCATCATGATGATTAAAGGTGTAAATGAATTAAGTCGAGTTGAGTATTGAGTTGTTCAGATTTGGATTACAAAATTTATCGAATATGAAATACGATTTGATTATGGCTCGTTTAGCTACCAAGTCGAGCACGATTTCGAGCTTGAGCAGTCTGAACTTTTCGAGCGAATATGATCCGAGTACCAGTAGAAAATTATAATTTGAAAAGATTCGAGTAATTTATTAAATTTAAAAATTTACTCATATTTGAATCATTTATTTATATTTCTAGTTGAGCTTAAATCGAACTTTTAGTCAAGCGAGTATAAATCAAGTATAAACTGTTTGGTTCATTTTAAAGCCTTATTCTTGATACACAAATACCGAAATCTAAAATTTAAAATATACTAAGGTAAGTTGGTAATTAAATCTCCAGAATAATTTTATTAATACAAAAAGAAAAGTTTTAACAACAAAAAAAATGAGAGATGAGAGAGAAAATTTGAAAGAAAATTATTTTACAGAAAAGAAATTTACAAATAAGTAAAATTGCCCCGTAACCATCTGGACCATCTCTAAGCAGTTATTCCCTCCGTCCCAAATTAATTGCATTTCTAGGACTTTTTAAAGTCAAATTGACTATTTTTAAAACTAATCTTTTTATTATTTTTGCTAACATATAGGTGAAGATATTATAACCAAAAGAAAATATATACAATTTATTATTAATTTTAATTTTTATAATTTTAGAAATATATTTATATATGCTTAATTATTAATTTTAAAAATAGTCAATTTGACTTAAAAGAGTCCTAAAAAAACAATTAATTTGGGACAGAGGGAGTACTATATAACTTCGTCCCTATAAATATCACCCCACAAATTACAGTCCACAACCCATGTCGGCTGCGAAGTTGTCGTTCATCTCTCTTCCTCTCCGGCGACGTTGACAGGTACATCTTCTCTTTCTCTCATTTTCTCCGTCCTTCTTTCTCTCTATTTTTCACTCAGCGCTTTGTTATTTTCCCTCTTGAAATTTAAGTCTTAAAAATTAGGGCTTTTTTTGATTATGGTATTCTTTTGTGTACGTATTGGTTGAAACTTATTAGTTATTCGTTTTATTTTCTTCCTGCTATGTCATATATGTCTACCCCTTCGCATTCCCAGCTCCCAAATCCTGCAAAAATATATATTTATATATATTATATATATATGTATTCATAACATTTCCACTGCCATCACTCCTCCGCTTCAATAAAAAATCACTTGCCTCAGCTGGTCACACCAGTTATATTCTTCAGGTATCTTAATTTCCTTTTATTTGGTCATATAAATCCATTACTGTGTTTTGCAGTTTCTTTTGCTATTTGTTGAGTACGTTAAAGTCATACCCCTTAATATTTTTTTTGTTTGTAATTCAAACTTACTGTTAACTTCGCCGCCCATCTTATTTCTCCTAATGTTTCTTGTGAATGGCCTATGGGGTATAGTGTACTTACGTCAAGCATTTTATTTTTTATTTTTTTTTTCTATAGATTATATAAATGGTAGATCTAATTTCGTTTTGCCATCTCTTTTCTTCCCTTTCAGTTTTTAATTTCACAAAATTTCAATCATACTATCTGATAGGCCGTAACCTGCTTGGTTGGAAATATTTACTTGCACTTGTATCTTTGCTTTAAAAGCTATATTTTCTCAACTTAGTAGGCTGATTTGACAACCTGAAAAGAAAATAAAGTAGGCATATTTTAGCTTCATGATAAATTGGTAGTTGTTGCATTTTGATAAGTAACAGGTGACTTTGATACTCCATTGTGACTTTGAGAATTTTAATTGATGAATCTTGATCATGGAAATAAAGGAGAGGATTATGTAATGGATAATTCGGTTACCATTAAATAGTTTTTCAAAGGGGATCTTCTTGTATTTTGAATTATAGTGATTGCTTATAGTGGTATTACACTTTGTATTTCTATGTCAGTGTGATGTAATTGTTTATTTTACCCACAGTTCTTTGAAATGCTATATATGCAGTTGCATCTAAATGCTGGTCATGGCGATTAAAGAGGATATATATATATATATATATATATAATGGTCTAAATTATAAATTAGAATCAGATAGACTGCATTAGGTTTAGCATTTTAATTTATTATTTTTTTAATGGTTCATCAATCATCATTAAACTTACATGAAAAAGAAAAATATCTATTATTTACAATATTTACAATTTGGGCTTTGCCATAGAAAATGAAGTAGTTTTTTTCCCCCTTCCCCTTCTTGAAAAAGGAGTCTCAATATGAATTGGATTAGTAAGTTTTTACAGTAATGATAAAAAAAATGTTTACTAGTGTGTTTTTGAAGTTATGATGGGTGGTATGCTGCTATAAAGTCCTTTGCATATACAGCTACGAACTCTCATTGATGAATTGTATTTCTATTCTGAAACATGGTTTTTTTAATACTACTCGTTCTATCAAATTTGGTAAAACAATGATCACGTTTTTTGCCCCCTTAATTTTTTCTCTGCCTCTCTCTTTATATCTGTCAATCTACATAGGTGGTTACAAATTTTTAAGTACATGTTTGGTGCTAACCCTATCATTGTCTATATTTTGTGCTTTATTCTCAAATATATAAATCA
Source organism: Aralia elata (assembly GCA_034770075.1). Classification (NCBI taxonomy): domain Eukaryota; kingdom Viridiplantae; phylum Streptophyta; class Magnoliopsida; order Apiales; family Araliaceae; genus Aralia; species Aralia elata. The sequence continues at coordinate 67,270,659 of CM068387.1, read as the reverse complement.
AAGAGCACAAGTTATACGATTCAATAATTTAGTTATTCTCCTCAGTTTTGTTTCATTTTGTTTATTTACTATTCTGGTAGTGACAGGTTTATATTTGTAATTGATATGTTAGCTTACTATCCTATTCTCTTAATTTTTCGAATCTGTGCAAGGATTTTTTGGTAGAAATATATATTAAAAAAAAGCATAGTGATTTGACGAAGTGTTTGTTATTAGTTTTGGAATTAGCTCTTGATCGGTTGTTATCATGGAAGTTACAGTATTTAGTTGGTAGGGTGTTCTCAAGCCTCTTGATGGTTAATCTCTCTTATGTGAAATGAATTTACGTAGTTTCTTATTAAAGGAGAACATATTTTTATGTACATGAATGCCCTTAATTATGCTTTGTGTAGTCATATGTTCATAGTATAGTTTCTACTCCGCTCTAAATAGTTAGATTGCATTTCTTTGTGATGTGAAATTTGGAAAAATAATGATCTCTTACATTTCATAAATTTTAAATGTTTTTCCTCTGTATTGTTTCTAATATTTGATACTTGAACAAATGTACTTTTTTCTTGGTTTAAGTGTGGAATTTGAGTCATTTTTGTTAGTATATCATTTAGTCTCCAGGAACAATTGTAATCTTGGCTTTTTACGTGTCAATTTCACAAGTCATGTATAATCTCGTACATGAAATTTATGCTCAAGTATAGGCCTACAAGATTATAAGGCTTCTAGACAATCTGATTGGAGTCTTGATTGTAAGATTTGGCCTGTTAGGTTCTGCAAATACTACTTTTATAGCTATCGTCTTGATTCATAATAGAGTTCTGTTTCAGTAATATAATAATTTTGAGATCCCTTTTGCACTATTGGTATACATTTACTAGTATTATGGTAATGGGATGGTACCTTTTCAGTTTTAGGTAGAAGTAGAGTTGAAAAATAATATACATGTTAGTATACTTCTTTATTGGGGTTGTACCTTATATTGATATACACGTGCAGCTGCTCATGTATCCAGATTATGAATTATAACTAAGGTTTAAGTCTGTGCATACTAATGATTTGGTATGAGAATGTTCTTTTCAGAATATAGGCTTTTACTCACTGTCACCAATTTCTGCCAATTTGTTTCCTTTGTCCTCAATTTGTAAGTTCCTTGGCACCAATTGATACTCCCTCTGTTCCAAATTGTGTATATGCTATCCATTTTGGCCCTTTGGTAATTCCTATATATTTGCCACGTTTAAAAGACCAGGACAATTTTATTAGGCGCAGACTAGATTACCCTTTTAGAAACCAGAGAACAAAACTTGTCAACCCATTCATGCTACAGTTCTAGCCTTCTAGGAAGGGCATCGATGAAACAAGGTGGTCACATTTTTTTTTTTAATGAATTATGTGTTCCTTTGACCACTTGAAATTAAAAGGCGGTGTTGAGTTGAGTTGAGCATGTGTCAGTTTGACAGTGATGCATAAAATGGGATGGATGGAAGGATGGGCCCATGGAATATGGTTTTTTAATTTGCACGGTCAACTTGATGACTAGAACATATATGAGACATAGCATGATGTGTAATTTTTACTTAGATTCATGAATGATTGAAATGCACACTTGTATAAGGAATATATATTAGTATATCCAGATATTATCCTTCCTTGAGTTTATTGTTTGATCTTTTACAAACACATGATGCAGGATAAGGTTTGTGGACAAACTTTGGTATGTATGACAAGGTCAAAAAGGGTTTAAGGATGTGGTAAATGAGGAGAAAGTAAGGAAAAAAAAGATTACAATAAGGCCCAAAGGCCACAAGGCACAAACCCAATATCAAATCAGTCAATATGTTATTAAACTTGTGGGATGCAATGTTTATATTCAAAAACTAACACTTAGAGACCAAATAAATTCTAACACTAATAAGATACTTCTCCTATTAAGAAATAAATCTGGTAACCTGAACTCATTAAAGTATGCACCTAAAATACTTCAACAAGCTAATTAATCTAATCTGAATTCGTAATTATACCTCCTATAATTAATAGTAGTTTATCTATAAATAATAATACAAAATTATTAACAAATAATTATTCAATGTTCATATACCTTTCATCATGTTGCATGAGTCAAATTGGTGGTATGATATGATGAAACTTTTATTTGCAAACTTGCCTTTCCTGTAGGTTTTGGTACTTGAAACTTTCTATTTTGTGGTGTGATTCATATATGTATTTCCATTGTTTCTATTTTACATTATATTTTCCCTTTCTTGATACCCATATTATGGATCCTGGGAAACGTTAACTTCTCTACTAAAAGTTAGAAGAACATTAGTTTCAGTAACTCCACCAAGACGGTTAATATTGACCTATTTGATTGACCTGATGATCGAGTTACTTGGTGGTTTTCAGGACTAAACTGATTGACCTTAGTTTCTCTCTGCATTCTTTTGCATCACACAAAAGCCATGATGCAAGCATTTCCCAGAGAGGGTGAAAGTGCCCTATCTGTGATGGCCTCAAGACCTATGGATTTATCTACTGTTCCACAAGCACCTGGGTCAAATGGAAAGCAGCGAACATCAAGTTTGGAGTCGCCAATTATGTTGCTGACAGGTCATCAGAGTGCCATATACACCATGAAGTTCAATCCAGCAGGAACAATGGTTGCATCTGGGTCTCACGACAAAGAAGTTTTTCTTTGGTATGTCCATGGTGAATGCAAGAACTTCATGGTTTTGAAAGGGCACAAGAATGCAGTTCTTGATCTCCAGTGGACTACTGATGGGTCACAAATAATCTCAGCCAGTGCAGACAAGACATTGAGGGCATGGGATGTTGAAACAGGGAAACAGATAAAAAAGATGGCAGAACACTCCTTTTGTGTAAATTCATGCTGCCCTTCCCGGAGGGGTCCTCCCCTTGTTGTCAGTGGATCTGATGATGGCACTGCCAAACTTTGGGATCTGCGTCAACGCGGTGCCATCCAGACTTTCCCAGATAAATACCAAACAACAGCAGTCGGTTTTGCTGATGCGTCAGATAAGATATACACGGGTGGAATCGACAATGATGTTAAGGTGTGGGATTTGCGTAGAAATGAAGTTACCATGACACTTCAGGGCCATCAGGATATGATAACTGGTATGCAGTTGAGTCCGGATGGGTCTTATCTTCTTACCAATGGCATGGACAGCACACTTCGCATATGGGATATGCGCCCATACGCTCCACAAAATCGTTGTGTGAAAATACTGGAAGGTCACCAACACAACTTTGAAAAGAATTTGTTGAAATGTGGCTGGTCACCAGATGGAAGCAAGGTTACTGCCGGTAGTTCTGATCGCATGGTTTACATATGGGACACGACTTCTCGACGCATATTATATAAGCTCCCTGGCCATACTGGATCTGTGAACGAATGCGCCTTCCACCCTACTGAACCTATTATTGGATCCTGTAGTAGTGATAAACAGATTTATCTTGGGGAGATCTAATCTACACTAGCAATTACCCTTCCCGTAAATCATTATGCAGGTGGCATTAGAAGCTACTACTTGGGCAGTTAGTGTTTGTGAAGGTGACATTTGAAACTTCTGTTGTTTTAAAGCTGAATTTAGACATTTCACTCTTGTTTTTAAGCTGAATTTAGACATTTCTAGAGGTGATATACATTTACGCACAATTGAAGCATGAAAATTTGGTGCAACTTCTGTCTACAAATTTTAGTGAGAGCTTTGCATGTTGGTTCTCTTGTCTCTACCTGAATTTCGCTGAACTTTTAGTACTATCCTCCTAAAGTCTGGCTATCTTGCTGATTATTATATGTTTTAAAGTAGTAGTTGCTGCTGTTATTTTTGTTTCTGCTTTGAGAATTATAATGTGGTTTTATATTGTTGTTTTTGGTTCTCCATTGATCATTAGCAACTTCTTCATGGGAAGAACCCTCTTTGAAAAGAGTGATATTGACTTGTATTTCTCACCAAAAGCTCCAAATCTTTAACATCAGTCATCAGATATCTTCTTCATGCAGAGGTGGTTTAGTTGCTTTACTTGGTATGGTGAGAATAATTTATCAATCACTAGTCACCAATAGTCTTTACATGAACAAAACCCCTCCTTAAAAGAGTGAAACCGACTTCTATCTCTCACCACAACCTCCAATCCATAAACCTTGGATATCAGCTTCATCACTGTATGACAGTCTTTACACACCCTCAAGTTCTTTACAATTCTTATGGCTCTTCCTTCACACAATTTTGCTATGCCAAATGCAACAGCAAGCTTCTCACTGTGCTTAGATACTGCACCTTCCTTATCTTCATCTTCTATATCATGCAAAACACCCCCAACCTCTGGGACATAACCTCCTTCAATCCTAAGCTTCAACATAATCTCCTTAAGCTTTTCATAAGCCTCTTCTGTAATCTTAGTTCGTTTTTCACCAGCCACAAAACTATACATGATCTTATCAACTTCAATCATGCTCCAACCAGGAGTTTTGTTTAACTTCTGATCCGTCATTGACTTTCTGACAATGGCGACATCCTTCCATTTCCCTGCAACAGCATAAATATTTGACAACAAAACATGGTCACCGGAATTGTTAGGATCCAGCTCAGATAGCCTTTTCCTCACTTGCTCAGCCAAGTCAACGTTACCATGAATGCTACAAGCTCCAAGAAGAGTCCGCCAAGTAATGGTGTTCGGTGGAATTGGCATTTGCAGTATAAAATCATAGGCCTTCTGCAACTGGCCAGCACGTCCATATAAATCAACCATACAACCATAATGCTCAATGGCCGGTTCAATGCCATATATATTCTTCATCTTAGAGAAATACCTACATCCTTGTTCAATCAACCCAGCATGACTACAAGCGTAAAGGATAGAAATGAAAGTAATCCCATCAGGCCTTAATCCAGACCCTTCCATCTCACTAAACAGAGCTATTGCCTCTTCACCATACCCTTGCATAGCTAGTCCAGCAATCATCGATGTCCAAGAAATAACACTCTTTACTCCTGGCATTCTTTCGAAGACCAAACGAGCCATGCACACATTCCCACATTTAGAGTAAGTGTCCAGGAGTGCATTATTCACAGAACTGATCCAAACAAACCCAGCTTTCTCCATAAACCCATGTAAGATTTTCCCGAACTCAAATGCCCCAGCTTGTGCACAGGCAGAGAGAACTCCCGTCAAGCTCACCTCATTCGGTCTCATTCCAACTCGCTGCAATTCTCTAAAATAACCAAAAGCCTCATCAAAACAACCGTTTTGAGCAAACCCAACAATCATAGTACTCCAAGAAACACCGTCTTTATTAGGAATTTCTATGAAAAATTTCTTAGCAAGCTCAAGCTCCCCTGCTTTTGTATACCCAGCAAGCATAACATTCCACGAGGTCAAATTCCTCAACGGCATCAGATTAAACATTTCCTCCGCACCCTTCACCTCACAACACCTAAAAGAAGCCGTAATTACCGCATTCCATGCCACAACATTCGGCTCGGGCATTTCATCAAACACCTTCCTCGCAAAGTTAACACAGCCACATTCTGCATACATACTCACAAGCGTTGTCCCAACAAAGATATGAGAATCAAGCCCATGTTTAACAGCTTGGGAATGGAGTTGAATCCCACCCTTTAAACACCGTGAAATTGCTGCAGCTTTGAGGATGAAAGCAAAAGAGTAACTGTCAGGAAAAGTGTTTGATTTTCGGAGCATGTTAACGAATGTATTAAAGGAGTTTTGTGGGGAATTTGATTCGGAGAATCCTCGGATGAGGGTATTGTACATGAAGACATCTGGGTTAGGGAAATCAAGAAAGAGGCGGTGAGCATAGTGGAGAGCATCGGAGATCAATACTGCACAGTGGAGAATGAATTTTCCGGCAATTAAAAGGTCGGTGTCGATGCCGGTTTTAGACGCAAATGCGTGGACTTGTTTGACAGCTTTGAGGGTCTTGCAGGAACTCAGAAGTGAAATACAGAGATGTTCTGTATTGTTCATTTCAGTTTATGCAATTTATGCTTTCCCCTGTTTTATATCATAGCTCCCTTCCTCTCTATTCGAATAGGATAATATGTGGATTTTTTAGTCGTGAGTTAAGTTGAATAATTATGATTAATAATATTTTAATGAGGTATTTAATATGGTGGATTAATTTTATAATCATGTATTAATATAGGTTACAATCCTAATTCGACAAAAAAAAAAAAACTCCTGCCATACATAGAAAGACTCATTTGAATTTGGAGGCAAATTTAACCATGACCAATCAACCCGGTCCACTAACCCATCAACCTAGTCATCAAGTGGCGACTTGGTTTTGATTATATGTAAGGCTGTAAAATGAATCAAACAGTTCGGGCTCGATTCGTACTCACTCGACTAAAAGTTCGATTCGAGTTCGACTCGAAATATAAATGATTCAAATATGAACAAATTTTAAAGTTCGATAAATTACTCGAACTCTTCAAATTGTAATTTTCTATTGATACTTGGATCATATTCGTTCAAAAAGTTCAAACTGCCCGGGCTCGATTCGAGATCGTGTTCGACTCGATAGCTAAACGAGCCTCAAAAATCAACTCCGAAATTTCGCCTTGTGATGACCTGATTGTTGCCCACAACCAGTCAGCCAATCCCTCACTGTACGCTATCAACGCATGCCGTTGTCTGTCGGCAACATCATAACCTGTACCTGTCCATTGGCACTCTGTGCACGCTAGTGCCATGCGTCTGCCTCTCGACGCATCTATCAGTCTAGCAATGTTGAGCGTTTGTCCCAACACATCCGACTGCTACGCCCATCAGTGGACAACGTGCACCTGCCCAGCAACGCACACCCATGACCAATGCCTTTGCGTTGCGCAACCGCCCAGTGCTGCACACCCGCTGCACCCCGTCATGTTTGTCGTCGGCGTCACAGCCCGTGCCTGCCCGTTGACAAGCTGTACACGCCAAATCCATACGTCTATCCCTCAACGCATCTGTTAGTCAACCACGTTGTGCGTTTGCCCCACACGTCCGACTGCTGCGCCCATCAGTGGACAACGTGCACCTGCCCAATAGCGCACACCCAAGACCAATGCCTACGAGTTGTGCAACCACCTGCATTGCACATTCACTGCATCCCATCATGTTACGCATTAATCAACCCCTTGACACCTCAAGTACAAACTCATGCCACTAATAACCCTTGTGCAATGTCATATACCCGCTGCCTAGCAATTTGACATGTCGTCTGCCTACTTGGTTGTCACCCGGTGCTTGGCTAAGTGCTACACCAGTTCACTGCCACAAATGTCCATAGTCGGTCCATGAATCTGCCTATATTACAATGTATAAACTAAGCACACAACATGTTTAACATACTCACACAAATATAGACAAACACACAGAATTATAAGGAAAACCCCCAACCTTTTATTGCACTCATCAATAAACTAGGAATTACACCGATTAGGCATGCAATGTGCAGGAACACTTCACACTTGTGTTCTACCTGCAGTGCCCCAACACACACACACACACACACACACACACACACACACACACATATATATATATATATATATATATATATATATATATATATATATAGTGGTCAACACCCCTAACCACAAAGAGGTTAACACCAAAATGGTGCTGCCAACAAAGGGGTGGCAGTTCCCCAACTTCCCATGACTAATTCCAATGTCAGTAGGTGTCTCCAAGTCTTCAGGCCACACACACATAGATCCCAACAACACAAACTGCTGTCTGACCACTTCCCCACTATTAGTAATTGCCCACAACTGCTGCCCCCACTTCCTGACACACTACCCCTTTGTCTTGTGCAATCTGACTCACCAAACTGCATTTCAAGTGCTCCTTAGCCCAGCCCAAGTCGCAACCCAAATCAATTATGCACGCCCAACCCACTCTAACTATCTTCACATGCATTAGCCTTACATGCTATGCACTGGCATGCCAGGCCCATGCCTATGCCATGCCCTACATTCAACCCACCTCTTGTGACACTAAGTTACTGTCCTCTTAGTCCTTGGTCTAGCCAAACATATTCCAAGCCCAATATTACGTGTTGACACTCTTTTGCCTAGCATTATGCCTAGGTCTTTCATTCACCATGTCCCATCTTGACACAACCATGACATGTCCCATGCCATGTATTGGTTCACCAAACACCCGAGGGTCACGTGCTACCTTGCCAATCCAAATGCCACAACTCGCTGCCATGTACCTCTGCCCAGTAAGTGCGCCCATGCAATGCCCCTGTGCCAGGGGCGGATCCATGTCTGGGGCAGGGGGCATCTGCCCCCACTGAATTTTCAGGGGCCTGGGGGTATGTTGGAAGCCTCTGTGCGTCTACCACCTAATTGTCAAATTGGGCATGTGTTGTATACTTCTACTATGTCACATTAAAGTATTAAATATCAACTATACATTTTCGTAAAATTATTTAGTCTTATTTTTTCTCTTGCGTATAACTAATAAACAATTGTACTCTTTTGTTTTTTCTTTAAAAAAATTGTACTCTTTTTAACAGTTACAATTTATTTGATTTCTCTATTTTTCCCCAACATTTAACAACAATAAATATTGAATTCAACTTAGCATCCCCTAAATTAATTTCCTCTCTAAAATTTTGTTATATTTAATTTTAAAATTTTTATTCAGTTTCTCTCTTTTGATTTTTATACACATTTTATCTCTAACATTTATTTCCCATCGTGTCACTTTCTCTCTTTTACTATTTACTTATTATTTCTATTTAAAAAAATTTCATTCACTGTCTCACTCTAAATTTTCTTTTTCTTTATACAAATTTTAGAGAGAGATAGTATATAAATAAATTTAGATTTTTTTCCTTCTTTAATGCTTGATGGAGTAATTTAGTATCTCCGTTCTAAATAGAGAATCAATTTTGATATTAAGTTGAGGTATTTTCAGGTTTAAAATTGATAAGAATACATTTTAATTTTGATATGAATACATTTTAATTAATATGAATAAATTAAGAAAAGAAAGGATGATGTGTATCCTCAAGTCTATTTGTTGTTAAAGTTGGCTCTACTTTTGCCCGTTGCTACTGTAACTGTTGAAAGAATATTTTCAGCCATGAATATCGTGAAGAATGAACTCCGTAACCAAATGGGAGATGAATGTATGAATGACTGTTTAGTAACTTACATTGAGCGTGATATTTTTACAACTATTAAAAACGAGGTTATCATGCAACAATTTCAAGCAATGAAATCTCGAAAAATGTTATTGTAAACAATATTTGAGGATTATTTAGTTTTGTGTTTCATTTTATTAAAATTTTATGCTTAAGGTTATTTTTTCAAATTTGACCCAACTAAACTACAAGGCTGGATCCGCCCCTGCCCTGTGCACGCTGCCCTGCTATCCCATGCACCAATGCATGTTGTCCAACATTACTCATTGCCAAATAATACCGCATAACTCCCTAATCTGCCGCACACCACCGCACAACGCCCTAAGCTGCGGCATAGTGTCACATAACGCCTGTAATATCCCGAATATTTATAAGGCTTATAAATACGATCATATATGATTAGAGGTTAACTTTATAACCTAAACTATGTGTTATAGAGTTTTATGTGTGTATTGTATAGGTATATAAATTATACGTGGTACAAAACTAGGAAATCACTATTCGTCTATACGGTAGGACGTATTAGACCTAAGTATTTATACGACGTATAAATACAAAAATACTATTCATTTATACAAAAAGTCAAACTTGGAGAAAAAGTCAACGATTTCGGCTAACTAAATTAGTTAGGAAAGCAAACTAGAAAGCAAACTAAGTTTCGAGCAAACCAAATTGGAGAAACCAAGAGAGGGGACCGGTTAGGAGACGAGAGGAGGGCCATTTAGGTCATTTAGTAAGATTGTGATACTTACAAACATGTAAGTATTGTTGCTTGTCTTGCATAGTTAGTTGTCAAATTAATCATGGCTTCCTTTGGTGTGTTGGCAAGCAATATATGGTGAGATGTGACCTCTTTCTAAACAAGTCATTTATGTTGGAGACTTGTTGCAAGAGATAAGACCAAACCTTTGTGGCTAAGGCTTGGCATGGTAGGCAATGAGGGCCCATGGTCTTGTTGGCCACTTTTGTATGAGATAGCTTGTTAGGCACAATACTTGGTGGCTAAGTTTAGATTACGTATAAATATAACCCCCATCCTTCATAAATCTTCACCAATTCACAATAAGCTTAAGAAAGAAAGCTATAGTAAGAGCAATTATTATTAAGAGAAGGAAAACAAAAGACTTGCATAATCAAAGAGTAGTAAAGCTAGCACTCCAAGAGGTAAACTTAGAATCGTTTATTTCGTTCTAATATTCTTATGTTACAACTTATGAACTTATACATGTTTAGGTTTATGATTATGTATGCTAGTGTTATTGAGTCATAAAACTTGATTAAACTAGCTAAATAATGCATTAGACAACTAATTCTAGCAATTGAAGCATGAACTATGAAACCTAATTTTTACTAGTTTTTGTGGGAGGTGTTCTGCCTCGTATGCTCGGAATTTGGGGCTAATATATAAACCAAAGTTGTAGAGCTAGAAGTTACGAAAGCATAGGAAAAAAAATCACTCAAAAATACCATGTAGATTGTCCATAATGCACGTTTGAAGCAAGTAGGGTAAAACTGCCAAAAGCATGAAAAGCTAAATTTTTAGGGCTAGGAAAGCAGCGTCGCGACGTTGGTTTTGGGCGCCGAGGATCTGGCTTGGCAGTAGGCTAAGAGGCTACCGAGCGTTGGGGCACTAGTTTGCAGCATTGGGGCGCTGGGCAGGCAGGCGGTGCGCGCGCTTGGACGCATTGTGCGACATTTGGGCACGGTAGGCAGCGCCGAGGCACTGCTCATGGGCACCTAGGCGCTGCACTTGCATAATGTTTTGTCCAATTTTGCAGACTAGTTTTTATTAAGTTTTTGGTAATCGGACATTGTAAAAGTTAAAGAATTGAAATAAGGTTCATATTTAAGGCTTGTTAAAATGAACTAAAGTAACGAGTCATATTGTGACTAAATTATATGTTGACCTCGTTAATTATGTAAGCTGTACGAAAGACGCAAAATTAGCGTAAATGGTAGAGACAGAATTAGACAAGTTATTTTCGCACTTTGTGCAACAACATGCCTTTAACTGTTGGATTTCATTTGATTTGTGAAGTTCACTGTTTTATGTGAAATGTTTTATTAAAAGGAGTTATCTTTTATTTAATTCGACTTAACTCGAGTATTGAGCTATTCCTTTCGGAATAATTATTCGTTAAAATATTGAATTATTATAATTCTTTATTTGAAAAAGTCATCAAGTTCCCATTGAAATAGGATCCACACAAGGAACAACACTTGCCATTCGTTGGTTATTAGCGGCATCTTGAAAACGTTGTGCTAAACCAAACTGTTTTGGGACGGAATCTGTATGTTAGTAATTGAGTTAAACAACCCTTATTCATGGGAGAATTTATGATGTGTCGGCTATCCGACTTCTATACTGTTAATACAAATTGTAGTAGTATAGCAGATGTTGTGCATAACATAGGATATTATTAGGCTAATTCCCTATAAATATCTACAAAAAATTCTCAATCTGTGTGACTGTTGGACAAAACTAGAGAGTTTTAGGTCTTGGTTTAACAACCACTCAGTGTACTATAAATGACAATTGTTGAAATCTTTTGTTGAGCTATTATCTTATATGTATAACTTGAGAATGTGCGAACTTCTTTGATACGTGATTTGAAATCAGAAAAGTATGAATTCTTTTATATTCACATCTTTAGACTTGCTGAGCTATCTTATGCTAATTCTTGTAAATATTCTTTCATTTGCAGCTAATGAAGTATTACCATAAGAGTCTAATAGTAAAAAGCGAAAGTTAAAGAAAAGTAGTCAGGTCAAGAGGCTTGCAAATATTGTCTTCTTTATTTGTAATAGGACGTAAGTTGTAATAACTTTGGAAATATGAATAAAAGAATTGAGAATTATTGTGGAAATGTATTGTTGGTGTACTTGTAATGCCCGTGAATTTTGAACGTCCTTATTAATTAAATCGAATTTAATTCAATGAGTTAACGTTGTGTTCTATTTAAACCAACTTGGGTTAATTGGTGAGAGATGTATAAGATGTGTCTATACTCATGTTGGCAGGTATGATATAACTATGGTTAAGAGATAACCATAGGTGAGTCAAGTGTAGGAATTGGTGGGTAATGACTAAAATGGCCAAGAGTGGTTAATAACCAAGGTAATTATGTAAGGGCAATAACCATTGTATATCCAAGTGGTTAATAACCAATGAAATGATGGCGGGATAATAACCATTGTGTTTAACCAATGTAATGATGGCAAGATAATAACCAATGTCTAATAACCAATGAAGAATGGGTAATAACTAATGGATAATTAAGATTTTGCGAAAAGACTATTTTAACCTTGAAAGAGGTTGGGAAAGGACTAAAATACCCTTGAGGAAGTTGCTAGGAAACTTCCTACTATTGATGAATTGACCAAATTGCCCTTGCCTAGTCATGATTAATGACTATTTTGCCCATGGTCTCTACTTTCCTATAAATAGGACCCCTCACCAAAGTTAACAAGGGTTGGCTCACTTATTATTCACCAAGTAGAGAGTTTGTGAGCTTGAGAGAGTTTTGAAAGAGAGAAGCAAGAGCAAGTCTTCTGAGAGGAAGAAGAAGATCTTGAAGTGTTTACGCCATCTCCATTCGCATAGCCATTAAAGCTAGGTATAAACTCCATTCCTTCAAACCCTAGTTTCTTGTTGCTAGTATTATATTATGATTTCTACACACTATTTTGTTGGAAACTTTTATGTGTGTTGATTGGGGTTGGTGGTATAAAGGGAGTATTCATGGATCTAAGTTTTTATTTTTGTTAGATCTACATTTTTCTAAAAGATTGTTTAACTCATGATTTTAAAACCAAGGTATGGATCTTCATTTCTTTTAAAACCCTAGTTGTGTGTGGGATTAATTTTTGATTGTTATTTGATGATTAGGAAAGGGATGAGGTGTGTATAGATCTATGTTTTATTTTGCTAGATCTATGTTTTATTTTGTTAGATCTATATATATTTTTTTAAAGAATGCTTAACTCATGATTTTAAAACCTAGGTGATGACAAATAATGGTTTAGTATGTTTTATTAATAATATGTTGAAGTTTAAAAATATTTGTAGCAAGTTTTAGTGGTTTGATGGGCTAAAACATGTGTACAATGATTTATTGGAGTACAAAATTTATTGATAAAAAAATATTGAGTTAAGTCATAAATATTTTGTTTTAATGTTAGAAATATTTTTCTTAGTCATGGGTAATTTTTGAGAATTTATTTGGAGTATAAAACTTGTTTAATGGTGATTAGAATCCATTTGGTGTGAAAAGAAAAAAAAAAGAAAAAAGAAAAGGAGCAACCAACTGCCTGGAAGCCAAAACCGGAACCAGCCTGGCCGCGCATGGCGCGGCAGGCTTAAGTTGGTTAACAGGCGCACACCAAACGACGCCGTTTTAGGCCGGGCAAGGAAGGCACGCGCGCAATGCGGGGGAGGCACCGACGGGAAAATTACAGAATTGCCCCTCCGTCCGGATTTTTGCCTTATTTACTGATTTGCCATCCAGATTTATATTAATTAATTTAAATACTTTAAATAATATTATTAAATTTTGTAAAATTAGTAAATGCACAAAAAAATTAAGTTTGCGCTTTTAATCTTGTGTTTTCTGAATATATTATATTAATTAACTATTGTTTAATTGTTATTAAATAATGATTAAGGATAATTAAGAATTATAAATTAATTATTTATTATTTAATTAACCTTAAGAAATAAATAAATCTAATTAGTTATTATTTATTATTAAATAATACATAAAGATAATTCATATTTACCACTTAAATATTTAATATTTGATTAACTTTAAATAATAAATAAACCTAATTAGTTATTATTTATTATTAAATAATAACTAAATATAATTATTACTCACTAATTAATTATTTATTATTTGATTAACTTTAAATAATAAATAAACCTAATTAGTTATTATTAAATAATAACTAAAGATAATTATTAATCACTAATTAATTATTATTTGATTAACCTTAAATAATAAATAAACCTAATTAGTTATTATTTATTATTAAATAATAACTAAAGATAATTAGTACTCACTTATTAATTATTTATTATCTGATTAACATTAAATAATAAATAAACTTAATTAATTATTATTTAATCTTAAATAATAATTAAAGACAATTAAAAATTTATAATTCGATTATTATTTAATTAATAATTAAATAATAAATGAATATAATTAGTTATTAATTACTATTAATAATAACTAAAGATAATTAATTAATTACTATTTAATAGTAATTAAATGAAGATAGAGTTAATAAAATAGAGAGAGTTTAATAACCCATTAATTAAACAATCATAACAAATTGTTTAAGGGTTTAATAAATGAATATTACTTAAGAAAGAGTAATGTTAATTAATTTAACAATTATAATAAATTGCTTAAAGGTTAATAAGTGATTATCACTTAAGGGAAACATGGTTAATTAATTAAACCATCAACCTAAGGATCAATTAAGTGTCTTATAGGATTTACGATAGTTTATGTGTGCTATGTGATTTGCTTAATTGTTAAATAAATAGCATAAGTAAGCGTATCGATATACAACTACGCAGTACTAATTGATAGCTCAACATTATCAATGTTAGGTTCTTCAAGGCCAATTAGTTAAAGCTAGAATTATTTGTAGCTGAGCAAACAGGCAAGTTCCTAACCCTAAACTTCTTACATTATTGCAAGTTCCCTAACTCAAACTCGAGTTATTATTTTCGAAGCATGTTAGTGAATAATTATTGTCGATTATTCACATCTATATTATTTATTGAGATTCGCACATTGTGCAATTGAATTCCTATCCTATTATGATTGAACTGTAAATTTAATTAAAGTTCTTTCAAGTATGAATTGTTTATGAGATCGATCTATGCTATTTGTATCAGCTAGATCCAACATGTCTAAATTGGTTAAGACAATGGTATTTTAAAAGCTGTTCTTATTAAATTGTTGTGGTAAGAACTCTTGGCTGAGAAAAGGATAAACTTGTTTAAGGCATGATATCAATGCTGGTTATTAAGTGTTTATGCATAAATCACGGGGTATGAGAGGCTGATCCCCTCGATTACCAAAACTTTTTAAGAGGTCCAGCTTACATGCTGAGAACCTTGGAAAACGTCCTTGGTTATTTCAAACCACTCAGTAATTGTCATTCAATTATTCGAATATTCAACTGTTGTTTATTAATTCAATGCTCCTCCACACTCTTATACTGTGAAATTTCCTTCTATCATGATATATCTCTTTGTGTATATACTTGCTAAGCAAATTAGTTGCTTATCCTTGCTATATCATGATCTTTATTTCAGCTAAGGCAGAAACGTCTAGGGGAGACAAAGGAAAAGGGAAGGTGCAAGAGTAGATGCCCGTTAGTGCCTATGTACTAGCTATTTCTGAATGTTGTTTGATTAAGTGAACCTTTATTTGTATTAGAGTACGTTTTATGTTAAGGTTAAAGAACCTTGGGACCAGAATTGTAAGACTTTATTTCCATTCGATAAACAATGTATGTTTATTATTCCGCATTTAGTTAGATAGTATGTTTGTCGTCGATTATCGTGAGCACCGAATTCGAGGTTTGGAAACCTGGATTTGGGGGTGTCACAGTACTTTACAATTAAGTTAGTGGATTTTAAGGTTGTATGCGAGTTTTTAAACTCATACTATTATGGTAAGTTCGTGAGTCACAGTAGTATGATAAGTTTTTGAACCCATAGTTGTATGGTAAATTCCTGATTTGTTTTTGAACTTATATTACTATGGCAAGTTCCTAAACTCATATTATTTTGGCAAGTTCTTGAACTCATAACGTATGGTAAGTTCTATGAACAATGATTATAGTATATTATCAGACAATTAGCGTTATTGGTAGCATCTAGAAAGTTCTGTCTAGAAAATGAGTTATTTGATTGCTCGCCGTTTTAACGGAAGACCCCCACTTTTCTGGGAACGATCTGGTTGTCAGTATTGTGAATCTATAATATTTATACTCAGAAGGATTTAGTGTTAGACGAGTGAGCGCTAGATCCGCTGTAGTAAGTACACGGATTTGGGGCGTCACAGATTGATATCAAAGAAAGAGGTAGAGACCATGTTTCGATCCAGAGATGAAGGTAAAAAATTTGATGTAATGTCTGTAATAGACTAGTTAAATCAATAGAATTATTGGTAGATTTTATGGATGATGTGTACAAGTGAGTTCCAGATCTGCTGTGGAGAGCATACGGATTTAGGGGCGTTTCAGCACCCCAAGCTGCCGCACATGACACACACCGTCGGTCATGCCACCTAAAAGGCCCTGTAACACATATCCACATAGAAAAAGAACATAAAAGTATCTAATAAGAATTTTTTTTCTTCTAAATAAATATCAACATTTAGTGAATTACCCTTTGTAGTAAAATATTTTTTCCCATAGCTTCAAGTGTTCTTTTTTTCTCATGGTAAACTCTTGTTTTTTTCTCATGTTAATAGCTTCTCTATTCTCTGCTATTTTCTTCTTATTTATGGTACTATCTCTGTTTTGCAGCCTTAATCCGCTCGGATGAAGCTCCAGGCTCCATGAATTGAATAAGCTAATATGTGATTGGAAAATTTAGTATTACTTAGTGGCTTGCTTAAAGTGTAAGGGTTGGTGTGAAGTTCATGAAGATATCTATTTATGTTATTTGTTTTTTTTAATAAAACTTTAAATTTTTTAAGTTTCTTTCCCTTTTGTTTCTTGTGATTTATACATATAATTTAGCTTCCCCAATAAAGCACACCATAGTAGGTAGACAATCATTTCATATCTTTATTTTTCTATTCTTTGTTTCTTGTCTTTTGTACATATAATTTGGATTGGATCAATTGGATTTCTAACAAACAGATTCAATACTTTTCTTCTTTATGATATTCTTTTTTCTTTTACCCTTTTTTGATATTTATGTTGAGATATATCATCAAGTACTTATTTGACAGATACCTACACTCTCCAATCCATTATTATACACAATTAGCTATTTGTGTTATCCAAAATTGGTGCCAAAATCCGCACAGTGAAGATGTTTGTTTGTTTTTCCAAACAAAAATTCATAATTTGAATTATATATGAACTTCTATGTTCTTGTTTAGCCATTATTTCTATCAAATAGCATATAGTTCATCCTCATAGCATGTGCTCATGTATAGTTAAATTAAATTGAAGTCATCAAATGAATCACAACATATCCAAGACAAAAACCAACAATCACCGCCGACTAAAACAAAACAAGTGACACTTTACTGTGTTTGTAAGTTTTTTAAGGGAAGGGAAAATAATTAAAATCCTTCTAAATTTCATATTTGTGAGTATTTTTAGGGAGGGATAATTAAACTTTTAGTACCTGTACTGGGACCCGAATTACAAGTTGGTACCTAAACTGAAAAAACTTACAAACTGGTGCTTGTACTAGAAAAAACTTACAAACTGGTGCTTGTACTTGAATATTTATGTTTAATCGTTAAATTTGACTAACGGGCACGACGGAAAAGTCTGATTGACTAACAGAATCTACGTGATTAAACTTTTGGTACCTATACTAGAACTCGACTTACAAGTTGGTACTCAAACTGGTGGTTGATATGTATTTTTATTTTCAATTGGTTTTATAATTGTAATTAATACATTTTTATTATAGGACTATAAAGTGACATGATATTTTGAATTTATTTTTATCATTTTTTTACCACCACTATAATTTTTTAGCTAATATTAAATATATATTTAAAAATTAAAATTATTCTTAAAAAATTTCGTATTATAAAAATATTTTAATTAAAATTATTCTTAAAAAATTATTCTTAAAATTATTCATATTATTCTTAAAATTATTCATACTAATTTTGTAGCTAATATTAAATATATATGATGGAAGAATGTATATAAACTATTTTTTGAAAGTTTTCAATAGCATCATATATATCTATCTAACTCATGGTATCTTACTTTATTTATTTTTGTGTGAAGAATTTTCTCATTTTAGGCAAAAGTAAAAATTGCTTGAAGTAAAGAAATATTGCACATGCATGTGCATATAATACTATAAATAAACAAACATTAAAACACAAGTCGAATGGAATCCTAATAATTAAACGGAAAATAATTGCAACAAGCACTAAAACACACATTTATGAGCAAATTAAAAGAAACTTGCAAATATGGAATCCTAATAATTAAACGGAACCCTAAAATTTAACGGATTGTAAGTTTTTACGAGTACAAGCACTATATTGTAACTTTTTTTCAGTTTGGGTACCAACTTATAAGTTAGGAACCCTAATAATTAAACGGAACCCTAAAATTTAACGGATTGTAAGTTTTTTTAAGTACAAACACCAATTTGTAAGTTTTTTCAGTTTGGGTACCAACTTGTAAGTCGGGCCCTAGTATAGGTACTAAAAGTTTAATTATCCCTTTTTAGGGAGGAAGGGAAGGAATTTGGAAGTAAAATTAATTTTATTTTTGGCTCAAAACTTTTTCCCCAGAAGTGGGAGGATTTGAAGGGATGAGAAATGATGAGAAAGTTAGATATTTTATATTACCTAGTAACCTTTCAAAATAAATCATGTCATTTATTACATTAATATGTAAGGGTAATATAGTAATAGTGTAGTTTAAAAATAAAAATATTTTTCCTTCTCTTCCCTCCTTCTAAACTGACAAATAAGAAAAAATATAATTAAAATCTCATCACTTCCGTTCCTTTTTAAAACTTACAAACATGACAAGGGAAAATTATAATCCATTTCCATCCCTTCTCCTCTTATACTTTCTCTTCACATCCTATATTTTCCCTTTCCATCGCATCTCTTTACAAAGCCACCATTCCAATCACCACCGTTAAAACATCACATATTAAGTAATAAGAGTATTTTGGATTAAAAGTAAAAGTAAATGAAGATACCTTAGCAGGATCTTTTGTACCAAATACCAACAAAGCCACCACTCCAATCACCACCAGCAAATGAAGATATCCATGATTATGTACGATGGAGGTCTGCAATATCGTTTCTTTTCTCTGTTTTTTACACATTAAAAATATTTTAGTTGTATTTAAATTCTAAGCCTACTTAAAATAATAAATAAAATAAAATTAGGGAGACTTTAAAAAGTATTTTTAGTAGTAGCTAAATTCTATGCCTGTATCAAAGCCCAAAGACGAAAACCAAAAAATCATATTTTGTCTTATTATATATTTACTAGCTAAGTGACTTGTCCGAAGTACGTGTTGTTTTTTTAATAATTTTTTTTTTAAAATTTTTAATTTATTTTATATAGCGGTTATAAAATATGTTTTGAATTTTAAATTGACTACTGCTATTATTAGAATAACTACATATTTTGCTTGAAAAACGAATGACTACAGATCACATACAATTATCGAATACTCACAATTGAATGTTATTTATATGATTCTTTTGTTATTTTTAATTTAATATTAAGTTTTTATATAGTTTCAAATTTTAATATTTAGTTTTTATAATCAATTAATCCTTCGTATTTTTATATGCATTTTTAATTAGAGTCGAGGGAAAACCTAAAAACCTAAATGTAGTGTTTAAGTCATACTCTATTATACAATTAATTAACTAAATAAATTCTATAAAAAAATAAAATTATTGTAAAATAATAAGTTACGATCATGATTTTAGTTTTAAAAGGTAATTAAATTTTAATTAATAATATATAAATCATGAATTTTAAAAAAAAAATTAATTAACTCAAGGTCTCCTATATGAAATTAAGTGGTTTGCAGAATACTAAGTTAATATTAAAGTTTGTAGGACTATAAAGAGAGTTTTAGTTCTAGTTAAATTAATCCTAGTATTATATAGGAGTATAAAATGTGTTTTACTTCTAGTTAAATTATAGGCTTATACTAAATGCTAAAGACGAAGACCAAAAAACTAAATTTTGCCTTATTATTTATGTATATAGATATAGAAAGAAACTTGTTTGGAAAGCTTGAATTCTTGGATTAAGTTCAGCTGTGATCAATGGCGGGACTTTGCAGGAGGGAGTTTTCTAATGTTTTCAATGCTATTTGTTGTGGAAAATTGCTCAATGTGATTTATGATGTTACAAATTAGTTGCAGGGTTGTTAAGAGTCGAGTTATTTTTATATTTCATATTGTATTTGTCAATCAGTTGGATGTATTCAGATTTTCTTGTATTTTTCAAGTATAATCTAACTCTTTTGGATTATTGATGTTTTCAGAAATAAAATTATTTTATCGTTTTGATGCAGAACATGATTTGGAAGTTGATTTGGAATTGGAAGTTGATTCGCAAGTTGAGTTAGAATATGAGTTTTTCGTCGGGTAAACTTTAAATGGACGTAACTTTTGATCCGTTTAGAGTTATGGGGCCCATAATATAAAATCGAAACTTTCGATGAGCTCTACAAGACTTGTAGCGTACACCGTTTTAAGCCTGGAAAAGCTATTTAAAGGGGCCTTATCGTTAGTCAAAATTTGGTCAAACTTGGAGTGTTATTTTTATTTTTAAGTATTTCGTTGTTATTGTTTTAGACCATAAATATGTTATTTTAGGGTTTTGAAAGTATTATTTTGACAATTATTATCAATACTATTTTCTGTTCTCTTGAAAATTCTTTATCTTCCATTGTACGCAAAAATATATCTACATGTGTGTTAGTAGGTTAAATTAACTATTATAATAATTCGATGTGTCACGTTTGCTAAAAATATATAGATTTATATTGTTAAAAACATGACAAAGAGTCTTTGTGGTCCTTTGGTTACATACCATGAGTATCCTCGATCTATAATGTGAAAACATGTCTAAAAAGGCTTTTTGTGGTACATACCATTAGTATTATTATCCTCCATAAGGTGAAGTAGGCGAGTGTCTTAAAAAAGAGATACAAAAGTATTTTATTGAAAGGTAAAATTGTCCCACACTATATTTTCACGCAATAATTTTGTTTGAATAGTGGATTGTCCCGCACTAAAAACTAGTTAAAAGTGGATTGTCTCACACTGACAATTCCGCGCAATAATTTTATTAAAAAGGTTCGTTCCTATTACACGAATAGTTTGGAAATTAAAAGTTGTGATTAATTATAATTATTGGATCTATGAAGTCTTATTTTTGTAGTGTACCAATTCGTTAACACATTGCTGAGTCATTTTGAATCATCTACGAATTAAACTTTAACACATTATTTTTTTTCCTTCTTATAATCTCAACTCACTTTCACAAAATTATGACCCATACACTGCGCCACACCACACACATTAACAAATACTAGTTACTACCCTCTCTCTTCTGGACGGCCTTTCTTTCATCTTCAAACTCCAACACCACAATGAAGATCAACGTAAGAGAGTCGACGATGGTGGCGCCGGCGCAGGAGACGCCGCAACGGAGTCTGTGGATTGCTAACGTGGACCTTGTGGCACCGGATGTCCATACCCCGAGCGTATTCTTTTACCGGCCGAACGGGTCGTCCAATTTCTTTGAGGCGAAAGTACTTAAGGAGGCGCTAAGCCGTGCCTTGGTTCCGTTTTACCCGATGGCTGGGCGGTTAGAGAGGGACGAAGACAGGCGCGTTGAGATCAACTGTAACGGAGAAGGTGTGCTCTTCGTGGAGGCAGACTCGGATGGAGTGGTTGATGAGTTCGGCGACTTCGCCCCGACGTTGGAGCTCCGGAAACTCATTCCGGTGGTTGATTATTCTCTTGGAATTCATGCCTATCCTCTTTTAGTCTTGCAGGTGCGTGCGTTTCAGCTACGCCATATATATAAAAATACTACCATATTTTCTACATGCATGGTTATTTATTGTTGCGTATAAATTAAGTTAACATTATTGGTTGTTTTAAAGTTCATGATCTCGGAGATATTGAATATGTATTGTGCTTACTGCTATTGGTGAGATTAGATATTGGTTATGTTGGAAAATGGTAGTACACAACACCATTATTATGGTGGGACACCCATGTCTTGCTTTTTATATACATGTTATCTCCATTATTCTTCATGATTAATGCTTTTCCTGAAAGGCATGTGAATTCTCCACTTGGTTCTGCAAATAAAGTGCATCGGATAATAATTCTGATGAAATATTAAGAGAGAGAGATTATTGCATGAAGCAATAATATGCAATAATAAGCACACTGCAAAAATATTGAGCTCCTAATATTTGGTAAAATCTTGTTGAACGGATCGTGAAATTAATCTCCGTTTTCATCTCACAAAAGATTGTAATTCGGAGACGCCGTTGAGTCGTTGGATTTGTTCGAGATTTTCCGCACCAAAGTTTAAATACGCTTCAAGAGGTATGTTTTGGTTCTCGAATTTGTGTAAATTATGCTATAGTACATGGTATTAAATCCATTCATTGGTATCAGAGCATGCGTATTTTGATCATATGTATGCCATGTATGCAGTTTACACGAAACTCCATTGATGAATGTTTAAAAAGCTTGAAAACATTATCAACCCGAACACTTTGAGTAGCCATAACTTTCTGTATATTTGTTCGTTTATATTTTTGTTGATATGTATGCGTAGTACGTGTTGTAAGCTTTCCAACGACATTTTATACACATTAAACGGATAAATATTGAAAGAGATATGATTTTTCAAAGTTTGGATCGTGAAATGGCATTTTTGTAATTATTTGATGGCTGGAGGTTGAAAATGAAGTGGAATCCCACTCTCGGTGAGATTCCTGTTCATCCCACGCGCTATATGGAAGCTCACAAAATGTTGTTTAAGCATACCAATAGACTCAGCACATCAAACCGAGCACAACAAAAAAACCGCGTCGCAAAAAAAGTCCGGGAAGGCGGCGCGTGGCCCACATGGGCGCCGGAGCGCCGCGGTAAGCCGCGCGTGCGCACGCCATGCGCGGCTGCCTTTAGCAGCTGGCGCGTGTGCCGCACGCGCAGGCGGCTGACCCGCGCGCCTGACCCGCCCGCGCCCGACCCGACCCGACCTTATCTCGACCCGCGGTCACCCCAGACCGGTCCAACCCACACGGTTTGACCCGCCCGGTCCGCGACCCGCGCGCCTGACCCGATTCCGGAAAATTTTTTATTTTTGTTTTTATTTTCAGAAATTAATTTCTTTAATTGTTTTATTAATGAAAATTCATTATAAAATAGTTTTTAATTATCAGAAAATTTTGAAAAAAATACAGAAATATTTAATTGGGTTATTATTAATATTTCCACTAAAAGTTTTGGAATATTATTATAATTGGATGTTTTTGTTAATTTCCAATTGTATTATGCTATGGTTTATTAATTGTAATAATTAGCATAATTATCAGAAAATTCCAGAAAAATTCCAGTAATGTTTTATTGTGATAATCTATTGTTAGAAATTTTTTGGAAGCTTTCTCATGTGTTTATAGCATACTTGGTATATTAATTGAGTAATATTGCCTATAATTTGATTCCTTTTGTTAATATTTTTGGAATATTAATTGTTGGTGTTTGGAATTAAATTGTCTTGCTATATATACACATGTACATTTGTTCCTAGTGGGAGTAAATTTAGGTGGTAATAATTTAATTAAGTTATTCCTTAAATTACACGTCTAATGCGCTGAAAAATTAAATTTAAATAATTGGGCATTTATGTGGATTGTGATTCCAAAGCATGGCAAAGTCTCTCTTCTATATTTATGTCACATTATTTTTATGTTAATTTAATTCATGCGGCAAAGATGATTAATATACTGTGGTGAACTAATCGAATATCTCTAATAAGATTCTCCTCTTTTCTTTTCCCAAAAGAAAATGGACATGGCTAGGTTGCATTTCTTAACTACCAAATTCTACAGTTATAAAAAGATAGCTGAACATACCTTTAGAGAACATCTTCAGGTCATGTCAAATATGATTGAAACGTTAAGAGCTGTTGGCAACCCTTTATTAGATGAATAGCAAATTCGGGCAGTGATACGCTTATTTCCCGACAATTGGAATTATCTCAAGGTTAACATAGCTCAAAATGAAAATATTAAGTCTTTGGAAGATATTTTTCATCACCTTGAGCGCTTAGAAGCTGAGCAGTTGGGAGTTGAGCGTTTGAGGACTAAACGACTAGAAGTTGAATGGCTAAAGGCTCAACAAATAAAGATTGGTAATCCCACTGCGCCTAAAGGGGCTGCGAGTGGAGGTGTCAACAAACGGAAAAGGGGCAAACGAGGTTTTGGTAAGAAGGACAAGGCCAAGATGACATGCTACAACTGTGGCAAGGCGGGATACTTCGCTCGTGAATGCACTGAGCCGAAGAAGGTAATTCCTAGTCCTAATCTATCTATGTGCTTAGTATCAAGTACTGTTTTTGTTGCTCATTCTCTCCATATGTGGATTGTAGACGCCGGAGCAATGTACCACATAACTAGAGATCGAAGTGGATTTGTGGAATATCGCCGCATTCCGGCTGGCAGAAAAGTATACATGGGGAACGATTCCAGTGTGGACGTGCTAGACACTGGCATTTATAAACTGGAAATGCGAGGATGCTCAGCATTGACCCTATATAATATACTTTATGCGTCGGATGTCCGACAGAATTTATTTTCTGTTTTATTAGTACTACGTTTGGGATATTCTGTTATGTTTGAGAATAATTCTGTAATAATTTCATTTGGGATGAATATTGTTGGATATGGTTTTGAATACTATTGATTCTAGTATTAATAGTGATGATTCTTATTCATTACTTGTTGAAAATGATCATGATAGTTCAATTCAATGGCATGCTAGATTAGGCCATATTGGATAGGATAGAATGGATAGGTTAGCTCGAGCAGGTCTTTTAGGCCCACTCGCTAAGGTCAATCTACCCACATGTGAACATTGTTTAACAGGTAAATCAACTAGAAAACTATTTGGTAAAACTACTAGGGCAGAAACACCTTTGCAACTCATTCACTCAGATATCTGTAGCCCTATGAATGTGAAAGAAAGGCATGGACGTTCCTACTTTCTCACAATGATAGATGACTATACGCGCTTCGGGTATACTTTCTTGATCTCTCATAAGTCTGAGGCATTAGAATGCTTTAAACGTTATTTGATTGAGGTTAAAAAACAGTTAGACAAAAGTGTTAAGGTACTAAAAACTGACCGAGGCCGCGAGTATCTGTCCGATCAGTTTAAAGCACTATGTGAAGAAAGAGGGATAATCAGGCAACTGACAATCCCTAGAACTCCGCAACAAAATGGTGTGGCGGAGCGGAGAAACCGGACATTATTAGACATGGTTATATCTATGATGGCGCAAGCAAATTTGCTTATCTCTTATTGGGGTGATGCATTATTAACTGCGACATATATACTTAATCGTGTGCCTTCAAAATCAGTACAGTCCACCCCATATGAAATGTGGACCGACAAAAAGCCCGAATTGGGCCATATGCGGCCATAAGGATCAACAACTTTCGTACATAACACTTCTCATCAACATAGGAAGTTGGGCCCGAGGGGTAAGAAGTGTATCTTTGTGAGATATTCTGAACACTTCAAATGCTATGTGTTTGTTGGAGAGCAGCCTGATGGGACTATATCCGAGATAGAGTCATGAGATGCAGATTTCCTTGAGATGGATTTCCCTAACAGAGGTGATGTGAGCAAGGAGATGAATCTTTATGAGATGGAGGAAGATTTAGGCACCCCAAATCGTATAGTAGAGACCAAAGAGGATATTCCTCAGGCTCCTGTAGATAGTGGGAGTGACATACCTTCGAGTAGTTCTTTTCCATTGAATGAGGAGTCTCTTGTTCCTCAAATACGTAGAAGTCAAAGAGGTAACATTCCACGTCGTCTATTTGAGATTGAGGGGAATACTTTTATGGCTGATACGCGGGAAGAGGAGGAACCTCGATCTTATCAAGATGCTCTATCATCTGTTGTCAGCGATAAATGGATGATTGCAGTGGAAGATGGAATGGAGTCCATAAGGACTAATCAAGTCTGGGATTTGGTTGACCTTCCACCAGGGCGAAAGGCTATTGGGAACAAATGGGTTCTTAAAGTCAAACGCAAGGCGGATGGTTTCATTGAAAGGTACAAAGCTCGTCTTATAGCCAAGGGCTACACCCAACAATAGGGAATTGATTATGAGGAAACCTTCTCACCAGTTGTAAGGTTTGCTTCAATTCGCCTTATTTTAGCAATTGTCGCGCATTTGGATTTAGAGTTGTATCAAATGGACGTGAAGATAACTTTTCTCAATGGAGATTTAGCTGAGGAAATATACATGGATCAGCCAGAGGGTTTTATCGTAGAAGGACAAAAGCCCAAAGTATGCAAGCTCAAACGTTCTATCTATGGTTTGAAATAGGCTTCCAGATAATGGTATCTCAGATTCCATCGAGCCGTCATTAGTGATAGGTTTACGATGATCGAGGAAGACCATTGTGTGTATATCAAACGGTCCAAAGATAAATTCCTTATCCTATCGATGTATGTCAACGACATTCTACTAATTGGGAACGATAAGGAGATAATTGTCGCTACCAAAGGGTGGTTGTCCTCTAATTTTGAAATGAAGGACATGAGAGAAGCAACTTATGTTCTTGGAGTTGAAATCTATAAAGATCGTTCAAGAAAGCTTCTTGGTTTGTCTCAAAAGACTTACCTTAAGAAGGTTTTGGAGCAATTCTAGATGAGCAACTGCAAACCCATAGACACTCCTATCGCTAAAAGCGACGCCATTGGACCCGAACAATATCCTACTTCTCCCGAAGAAATTAAGAAAATGTCCCATTACCCATTACCCATATGCCAATGCTATAGGAAAGCTAATGTATGCAGTTGTGTGTACTCGACATGATATAACATATGCGGTTGGTTATCTCGGTCGTTATCAGTCAAATCCTGGAATTGCTCATTGGAAAGCAAGTAAAAGAATATTGCGATATTTGAAGGGTACTTTGGACTACATGTTATGCTATGGAGGACCGGACCTGCGATTGATAGGTTACTCCGATGCCAGTTGGGGAGGTAACCAGGGAATACACAAGTCGACCTCATGATATGCATTCTTGCTACATGGTGGCGCCATCACTTGGTGTAGCAAGAAACAGACTTGCGTTACTCTTTCAACAATGGAGTCAGAGTTTATAGCATGTACGTCAGCTGTTCAGGAAGCTATGTGGCTGAGGAGATTCTTCGAGGATCTTGGAGTCATCACTAATGCTTCAGACCCCGTTACTATTTTCTGTGATAGCACAACAGCCCTAGATTACACTAAGGACCCTAAGTATCATGGTAGGACGAAGCACATTGACCTGATGATGAACTTTATTAGAGAGAATATAGCAAATAATGAGGTGATATTGAAATACATGCCCACTGACCTTATGGTAGCAGATCCCTTGACGAAGCCTATTCCGAAAGATGCCTTTTACAGGCATGTTAGTTCGTTAGGCCTTCGTAGGGTTTGATGTAATTTCTTTGTTACTGGTATATCACTCATTGTATAGCTTGTATTTGAGATATTCACTATTATTTTGAGACATTTATCATATATGCTAGATTTATTTGTTCCCACTTATGATTGTGATAGCACACATGATAAATATTATTAGTTCACACAGTTATTATGCATATTATATATGCACACACTAAATATATGTCAACAGGTTGATTGGCTCACTCACACGAGTAATCACCCTTGGCGCTTTGAAAAACGAGCAAGGTTGAGACAATTCATTTTATTGGCGCTTTGAGTAGCGAGCTATTGATGCTTTGGATAAGCAATCAATTGGCACTTAGTAGCGAGCAAAATGAACATAATGTTGCCTTGGCATGTGCCAAGATGAGGTTAATTTAGTTAACCAAATATAAGATGTCCCACCATCTATATAAACCTGTATTGATAGCCGGATGCGAAGTTCAGAGTTGGCACTTGGGAAAGCGAGCAATCTGGAAATTCGAGTTAGGCGCTTGTAGAGCGACTGAACTAAGATCCGTACGGCATGACTAGAAGATATATGTTCATGTAAATGAGATTGTCTGTCGTAACATGATAACCGGACACGAAATTTCAAATGTGGCGCTTTGATAAGCGAGCAATTTGAAATGTTCGGGTTAGCCACTCTAGGAGTGACTAGACTAAGGTCCGCACAACAAGACTATAGAATAACATGTTGTGAGAGAGTTACATGAGCTAAGCGATCATACTATGGAGGTGAGAGAATGAATCCATGTTTCCTCACCATGTGAGTCCAGTAGGACAGGATTGTTAGTCCTACATCTAGTGCTCTTTGTGATCTTTGACTATACTATAAAGATATGGATTGATGTTGCTACTTTCGTTTCGATTCCTACGGTCAGGATTGATACAACAATAAGGACCGATTTAGGAAAAGCAGTTGATTCATATCTAAGTAGTATTAGGGCAAATGGAAGACACTTTGATTTCACCTCGTTCTGCACTTATTGTCGACAACTATAGTAATAAGTGAGATACGAAATGGACATGGGCCCAAAGGTGGTTAAGTATGGCTCTCTGAGGGATTAGAGATGCTTGACCTTGTGAAAATCAAATGTGTTTGGAGTACTCTAAGTTTATGGGTTGTAGCATCTACGTGAACTAATTGAGTTTGGCGTGTGAGCTCCCACACTGTTTTCTTTAAAATGGTAGATGTCTTTATGTTGGCCTTAACGGGTTTGATATAAAGCTCCCGCATTGCAGGAGAACTCAGCGGTCGCACGGTCCGGCAACTGAATATTTACGATTTTTGGTTTGAGCTATATTTTTGCAGATGTGAGGATTACATCGTCCCCGCCATGGGTGAGTGGGAGATGTTGGAAAATGGTAGTGTATAACACCATTATTATGGTGGGACACCCATGTCTTGCTTTTTGTATACATGTCATCTCCATTATTTTTCATGATTAATGCTTTTCCTGTAAGGCATGTGAAGCCTCCACTTGCTACGCTCTTTCTCTCCTTCATTATATGCTGAACTTGGTTCTGCAAATAAAGTGCATCGGATAATAATTCTGATGAAATATTAAGAGAGAGAGATTATTGCATGAAGCAATAATAAGCACACTGCAAAAATATTGAGCTCTTAATATTTGGTAAAACCTTGTTGAACGGATCGTGGAATTAATCTCCGTTTTCATCTCGCAAAAGATTGTAATTCGGAGACGCCGTTGGGTCGTTGGATTTGTTCGAGATTTTCCACACCAAAGTTTAAATACGCTTCAAGAGGTATGTTTTGGTTCTCGAATTTGTGTAAATTATGCTAGAGTACATGGTATTAAATCCCTTCAGGTTATTAGAGGATGAATGAGTTGCTTCATTTTGTTTGCTAAAAGATATATGGGTAGGATGTAGTGTAGTCTATATAGTGCTTAGTCTACAGTAATTATATTGGCTAGGTAACGTAACTCCTGCAAATCATTTTCTATAGCTAAGAATTTTGATACTTGTGAATTATATTATGTTACTTTGTGTTTCGGAATAGACCCTTTTTTTTCTTTTTTTTCTTGCTAATTTTGGGGTGGGGGATTTGAACTTTAGACCTCTTTCTTAGCAAGAGGCTAGACATACCAACTAAGCCAAAGGCCGTCGATAGACCTTGAATTGGACGTCCGGAGGAGTGAGAGCTAGATTCGTGGGCTAAACTATTTGTCTTGCATATTATTAATAAAATTACGTAAATGACTATATATATACAGGTTTAATTTTGGAACATACATACATACATACACACACACACACACACACACACACACACACACACACACACACATATATATATATATATATATGGGCAATGCTCCATAGCTCGTTAGTTATGGGCACTGTTCCAACTAACCCTTATCCAACCGTCTAATACAAGATCCAATGGTTGTACGTGGGCACGACCGCTACTCCCTCTAGCGGCTAGATATTAAATTAATTTAATATTATACTGACCGCTAGAGGGAGCAACGACCAGTCAAATATTAAAATTGTATGATACTTGTGAGAGCTTAGACTTAGAGAAGGGCTTGGGCTGGTGGATTTGTGGGTGTGGGTTCAACCCCTTTGGCACTAGTCACTACTTGCATGTGAGCCTTGGTGGGACCTTGTCACATTTTCATGTTGATAAATTGCGAGTATAAGTTGATTTATCTATCAAGTTAATAATTGAGAGTCACTTCCAATTAGAATGATGTCAATTTTATATTATAATAATTAGTAGTTATATATCAGTACTTAATGTTTAATCATTCAATTTTGAAATTTTCAACTATAAATACTAATTAAATAATATTTAAGAAATTTAAAACCTTGAATTAAACCCCAACTTTAATTGTAACCTTAATTCTAATCCTAACCACCTTATGTCATCCGTAATTCACCTCAATATGAAAATATGACATGGTCCCACCAAGGCTCACATGCAAGTAGAGTGACTAGTGCCAAATGGGTTGGACCCACCACGCAAAAATTCACCAGCCCGAGCCCTTCTCTAAGTTTAAGCTCTCACAAGTATCGTACAATTTTAATACTTTACTGACCGCTACTCTCACTAGCGGCCAGTATAATATTAAATTAATTAAATATTATACTGGCCGCTACTCCCTTTAGCGGTCAGTATAATATTTAATTAATTTAATATTTGGTCGCTAGAGGGTGTAGCGGTCGTACCCACATATAGCCCTTGGATCTTATATTGGACGATTGGATAAGGGTTAGCTGGAACAGTGCCCATAGTTAACGCGAGCTATGGAGCATTGCCGTATATATATATAATATTGATGCGGGTGGGGTGGATATATTCCATTGTCGAGTTTAAAAATTGGGGCCCACTAGGGTTGGGGTCGGGCAAAATTGTAATTATTACTATATGCAACAATAAGTCTTTAAAATAAGAATAATGTTAGGGGTCTTAAATTTTAGGTCTCAACAAATGTCTCAACTGATGTGACATCAATATATTAGTTAGGTAAGTCTCTTGTGATTGGTTATGTCATAAAATATATTTTGTCTTATTCAATGCCACACTATTTGAGATACGTTTTGAGGCAAAATTTGAGACCCCTAGAATTATCCTTAAAATAAATTTTAATAAATTTGATATTGAAACAAAATTACATTTATAATATTATTCATTTGTTCCATAATATAAATTCTTTATTGACTTTTGAAAGTTAATTAGACTTTCGAACTCAAAATTAATATAAAATTAATTAATTTGTGTGATATAATGTTGAATATTATTTGTAAGCTATCTAAAAATACTAGTAATTAGAAGTTTATTATCTTATATTTTTAAGTAAATCATATTAGTATTAAATTTTTTTTTTTTTTAAAAATGGAGTTTAAAAAAAATCTAGAATGATCTTATATTTTGAAATTAATTGTGTGGGAAAAAAAATCAAATATTAGTTTAACAATAATGTGGAAAAAATATTTTACGGAATAAACAATTTTGGGATCAATCAACTGTACGTTTGATGCCTTAGACTTAAGTCCTTCTTACAATTTCAATAGCATGCGAGTCAAAATTGTTATAGGATTACAACTACTCATAATGAATTACTAAATCCTACCCGCGCGACCTAGACTAACCTGGCAAACACTTGGCGAGTGGCTAAGTCTAATACTACGATAATGACTCTGAAGAGTGTTGATTTGTCTTATTGTTGTTGTGTGATTGATTGTTGATGATTTTTTGATCAACCATGACAACTTTATAATTCTACATCACTTTGGTAACTAATGTAACTCTCGTCCCATGATCTCCTAACTTCCTGAAACCGCTGGTAGGGGGAGTTAAGAGATTAACTGTTTCAATTTTAATCAATCGCTTTTATTCTGATTTGACACATGGCATTACTAGATTGGTCCTGTCTTTCCTAGATGTCAGACCCACATTGATGAATAACCTATCTTACTTTTAAAATAAACCCTTGACAAGGGAAACGAAGATTAAAAGGTCCCAACAATGGGCCTCGATCATATATATATATCTAATTTCCATTGGAGGTTAATTATTGGCTACATCTTATTAGATGTTATGTAGTTATGAGCCATATAATCTTAGTAGTTAGCTCGAAAGCTTGGTTTTGTTCAAGGCATTCCTTCTCTTCACGTGCTAAACAAGTTTTTGAAAGTGCAAGACAGGTTTGGTTTGATTTTTAAGGCTCTTAAACCAGTTGCAAATTTGCTAGATGATTATGAAGTTAAGAGGAGGTAGTTCTTCTTGTCCAAATGGACACATAAGATTGATGAAGACACAATTGGCTTCAAAATGTGGCGGGATGATTACTTTCAATTTTACCTTTTTACTATACCACTTTGCTATTTTACTCTTATCTACTTGTAAATTGTTTAGGGCATCATATATTTTATCATTTAGGTCTAATAAATTAGCTTTTTAGGATTCAAGATAATCATTTGTTGGCATATTGCACATAATCGATCATAAGTCACTGTAACAGATTGTAACAACTACTTCGTTTATCTATTTTTGAATTCAGTCAAAATAGTTGTTCTTTAGAATTAGGAAACAGTTTTAAACTGCTCTATATGTTAGGATTTCAAACAAGTGTTTGTTATCATGTATGTGTATTTAACTATTGCATAATGTAATATGAAAAGTAGAATTGATTTATCAATTTATGATGGTATCAGAGCTACCACAAGTGGTATAAACCGATCCAATTTCTTTCCTTTTTTCCACTCTTCCCCTGTTCTTCAGCACTCATGGCTGTAACGATCGAGAATTTTAGATTTCCTTGTAACCCGAGTTATGTATGAATAAAATGAATTTTTATTTTTATGTATATTTATCTGTGTTACGTGCTTAGAGTTGTGTTGTAGTCTAGAATATGTGTATGTGTTAAATTTTATGTGTTGTTGTGTCATTGGAGTGATTAAATCGATTTTTGCGAAAATTCATAAAATCACTATTCACGGGGCACGTTTCCTGATGCACTATTCACGAGCGCTATTCACACCCAAATATTTTTGCATCTCTTTCGATTTCTATTAATTTTGTTAAGACGTGTATGCGATGGAATAATTTTTCCAAGTGTCGAAAATTTTATTGGAGTTGATACGTGATTTAATCCGTATCCGAAATGTATTATATGAGTGTTCTGAATAATTGGACAAATCCCATAATAATTATTTTTACGCGTCCCAATAATTTATGGGAGTACCCATTTTAATTTTGGGTAGAATTATTTACCAAATTTGGTACAAAAATGGGAGTATTCGGGTATACTTATCTGTGTATTCGAATTAACTGGAGAGGCAATTAAGCCTCAACCAATTAGGAGAGAGCATTAATTGAATTAGCCAATCAGATGAGGGGGTTAGACCGTCACAATACACCAAACATGGGATTGTTAACTTCACAAAACATCCTCCTCAAATTCATTTTCAAGAGCTCGGGCGAAGCATTTTCAGCATATCAATACATTCCTTCCGAAGCCACCTTATCCTCCCATCAGGTCATTTTCCTTCTCATTCAAACCATCAACATACTTCCCATTTGCAAGCAAGGATAGAGAATACAGAGAGAGAGAACTATATAGAGAGAAAGAAGAAAATTTGAGGAAGAAGAAAAAGGAAGCTTACCGGAAGAAGAAGGGAAGAAGAAGAAGACGCACGGGAGCTAAAGGAAGGAGAAGAAGAATCCTAATAGCTTCCATAGCACCCTTAGAAGTAAGAGTAAGAGGTAAAATCATCTTTCCTCCATTATTCAAGTTTTTGAGTTTTTGAAGCTTTCTTGATGGGTTTTGAGTTTCTGGAGATTTTTAGTTGTTATTGTTGGTTGTGGTTGCTTAATATTGTTACCAAGACACCTTTTAAGCTATTAATACCATTAAAGTGGAACAAAAACAAAAAGAAATCCGAACCTTGGCTTAAAGGATGAACTATGGACATTTTTGGACTTTTGGGCCTTCAGACTGTTTAGAGGACTGTAAAGCCTTGATGGTGTAATTATTTTGATTATTTGTTGTTTTAATATTGTACTTCCATGAGTTGTGAAGATAACCTAGTTAGAATGAACCAAAAAGATGCTAAAATGAAGTTACAGTGAAGGTTTTAGTGAAATGTATCATGACTGCGAAAAACAGAGTATCAATGTTGTGCTTTGGCTTAGGATTTGGTTGTGTTATTATTTATGGGTCATCCTGCATTTTTGATATGTTGTAGCCTCGTGTCTTAGGAATCCATAGAGTCAGTAACGGACCAAATTGATTGAGTATAGAGGGAGATATGGAGGCTGGAGCGGGCGGAGGTCTGACAGTTCCCAGTTCTGCAGAAACTGCAGAACTGCTACTACATGGCGCTGTCCGCGCTTGGATCGGGTCGGTCAGGCCGGACCGGGTCGGATCGCGCCTAGACCGGGTTGAGTCATACCCAGTGGATTTTTTGCACGAGGCCAAAATTTATATTTTTGTACAATAATGATTCAAAACGCTTATTAATTGTACCATATTAAACGTTAAAGACTTAGTTAATTTATAAAGCGGAAATCATTAACCGAATTACAATTCTCGTTTGGTTTCCAGGGGGCGCTGCTCCCTTACACCCCCGCCAGCTCACCGACGAGCTGGGCAGCCGCTCGCTTATTGGGGAGCGAGACCCCCGACTGGGTAGTCGTAGTGGCAATTAATGTATTTTGATGATGTGATGACTGTATTAAACCTAGTCCTTACGTGACTAATATTTATGACGATTTTAATAAACTGTAGGGTATTATTTTTGAAGGACGATTAACATCAAGATTTTAACGCACGCGCAAGACAAGTTCCTTACTCAACCCTTATTTAATTGTGCGAGTTTTTCTTAACTCATTTATCTATCGAGCAAGTATCCTATCTTATTCAAATATTATTTATTGATCAAGCTTATTGAGTTTCTTGACTCCGTTCAAGTTACTTATCAATTTAGCAATTAGTGTGCTAGTATTCATACTTTTATTCAAGTATTGCAATAAAAGCCCATTTCATGCAATGTTATATATTGTGTGATTCCAAAGATTATGAATTGTTATTCATTCAAGATATTATTGATGCTATTATGCATGTTGTTGAACCTTAAAGTTCTTTATTTAATAAACTGTTTGAAAGCTATGTTAAAGCTAATTGTTCCAGCTAGACGCTTATTGATTTTTTTTTATTGAAGTGAGGTTAAGTCCTCCAACTATTATTGTTGTTAAGTAAAACTGTCCGATCAAATTGTTTTGGTCCGGACTCCCATGTAAAGCTGAGAAGAACAACCCTCATAGCAGGAAAAATTGTATAAACGTCGGGGAACCGATACACGCGTAAATGAAAAATGTAAGGCTTATGCATAACGCCAGGTGCCTTAGGCTGATCACCTATTGTACCAGTTTTGTGGATTATCGGATGAATTTCCAGTAATTCTAGATAGAGTTCGGTGCCTTGGTGCTCACTCAGTATTGATTAGTCCCTTTCTTTGGGAAAACTTTGAAATCCTTGGATACTTCAGAAATCCTTCGGTTCTTAGCAACCACTATAACAGTGGTAAAAAAAGTTGTTTATTTCCTTGAGTTAGCTAAATTTTTACTCATGTGAGCTATAAAGTTATTCTTGTGATTATTTACTGCTATTATACTTGTGGGGCAAATTTGTTGCTCACCCTTGCTTTCCCTCAAAACATTTCAGTTAGTGCAGCACGTGGTGAGAGCTCGGGAAAGGACAAAGGGAAGGGCAAAGCTACTGACTAGTTTTGCTTTATCATTTAGAATCATCGTTGTATTAAGACTTATTATTGATGTTATGTATTAAGACCTATTTCCCTTATGTATTATGTTATGTTTTGTAGTAGTCTTGGTTTCGAGACTTAGGACAGGATTATTTATGTTATATTAATGTAAATATTTCCTTTATTCCGCTATAAGTTATCGATAGTTTGATGTTTATGTTAGAAAGTGATGAACCAGGTCCGTGGCTCAGGTGACACGGATCTGGGGGCGTCACAATGGCTACCGAATCTAACCCTACAACCATCATCGACACCAATGAACCACACCAAACTCTCATCAGCATCAATGTTGTTGCTCAAGCTCCTCTCAAACTCACCTCTACCAATTACCTATTCTGGAAACTGCAGTTCCAAACACTCTTTATTGGCTATGATCTTCTTGGCTATACTAATGGCTCCAAACCATGTCCGCCAGCCACCTTGACCCAATCCGATACGACTAGACCCAACCCCAGTTACATTTTATGGACCAGACAAGACCAGCTGATCCTCAACGCTGTCATTGGCTCCATCTCACCCACCATTATTCCCTTCATAGCTCAAGCCACAACCTCTAGACAAGCCTGGACAATCCTAGCCAACACCTATGATAAGCCCTCTCGTGGCCGCATAAAATAACTCAAAAACCATTTAAAAAACACCATCAAAGGCTCCCTTGGCATCACTGAGTTTATGCAAACCATCAAAACTTGAGTAGATGATCTTGTTCTCCTTGGAGCCTCAATTGATCAAGAAGAAATCACAGACAGAATCCTAGATGGTCTCGGTGATGATCACAAAGAATTAGTCCGTGCAGTCCAAGCCAGGGATACCTCTATCACCTTTGAAGAACTTCACAAAAAACTCCTCAATTTTGAAGCCTCTCTTCAAACAATCCCACCCGAGCACCATTTTCCAGCTACTACAAATCCCACATACCAAACCAACAACAAAAACTGGCGTCCTTCTCAACCACAAGGCAATACCACCACCAATTGGCGCCCATCCTTCAACTCAACCAACCGTCCACCTACTTCAACTACTGCAGGACCCCATTCATCATAAGGCCCTCATCCTTCTCCCAGATCATACCTTGGTCACTGTCAAATTTGCACGATTCAGGGTCACACTGCCAAACGGTGTCCTTCATTTCGCTTCGTACCAGTTCACACTTCACTAAATATATCTGGTTTTACCCACTCAAACACAAATCTAATGTCAAAGAAGTATTTACAAGATTCAAAGCCATTATAGAAAAACACTTCAATTCAACCATCAAAACCCTCTACTCTGACAATAGGGATGAGTACAACTCCCTAGCTAATTTTCTTTCAACCACTGGTATCTCTTATCTCACCACTCCACCTCACACACCTGAACACAATGGTTACTCCGAAAGAAGGCACCTTCATATAGTCGAAACAAGCCTTGCCCTCCTCACTCATGCCTCTTTACCCTCTCCTGTTGGACTTGTGCCTTTGCCACAACCGTCTATCTCATCAATAGAATGCCCATTCCCACTTTAAATCTCTCCTCACCCTATCAAAAAATATTTCTGACAGCACCAAATTACTCGAAATTAAGAGTCTTTGGTTGCTTATGCTACCCTTGGCTCAGACCTTACACATCACACAAACTTGAATCACGGTCCAAGCCGTGTGTTTTCCTTGGATACTCTCTCACTCAAAGTGCATACTACTGCCTTGATCCTTCAACTTCAAGAATCTATGTCTCCAGACATGTCAAATTTATTGAATCTCAGTTTCCCTACTCCTCCTTATCTAATCCGTCCTCTACTCCTTATCCCAACACCATTGCCACTTGGATTCCTGCACCAATTAGAGTTATCTCACCTTCTTCCCAACCGCCACTCACTATGCCATTTGAAGTCATCGTCCCTCAACAACAGAACCCTCCTATGCAAGTTCCATCCATCAACATAACCCAACCCACCCACACAAACTCAACTTCCTTGACATCTTTAACCAATCCAACCCCACCACTACATCTCCCAACGTCACCTCCTCTTGACCCACTGGAAACTCATCCTCTTCCAACTCACGCAATGACCACCCGAGCCAGGAACCATATTCATAAACCAATAACTAAGATGAATCTTCATACCCAAATCTCAAAATCCAACGACCTTAAACCAACAACCGTGACTAAAGCCCTTATAGATCCAAAGTGGCGACAAGCCATGTCTGATGAGTGTGATGTTCTAGTTAGAAATGGAACATGGGAACTTGTTTCACCTGATTCTACACAGAATATAGTTGCGTGTAAATGGATTTTTAGAATTAAACGTAACTCTGATGGCTCTATTGATAGGTTCAAATCACGTTTGGTCGCAAAAGGATTTCATCAAAGACCAGGAGTCGATTACTTAGACACTTTCAGCCCTGTTGTAAAACCAACCACAGTTCGTGTTGTCCTCAGCCTTGCTGTCTCTCGGGGTTGGTCATTGCGCCAACTTGATGTCAACAACGCTTTTCTCCAAGGACATCTCTCTGAGACTATTTACATGTAACAACCACCAGGTTTTGTTGATCAAGATCATCCATCCTATGTTTGCAAAATTCGAAAGGCTATTTATGGCCTAAAACAAGCACCTCGAGCATGGTATCATGAACTTCGCACTTTCCTTCTTCAATCTGGTTTCAAGAATTCTCATGCTGATACCTCACTATTTGTTCTCAATACTGCTGGACATATTATGTATATACTTGTATATGTGGATGACTTAATAATCACTGCTGACAACACTAAGATGATCGACTCCTTTGTTGATGTTCTTTCTCATCGGCTTTCAATTAAGGATCTTGGATAACTATATTATTTCTTAGGTGTGGAGGTAGTCCCAAATCAGCAAGGTATTTTACTGTCTCAAAGGCGTTACATTCTGGATATTCTGGCTCGAACTCATATGACTGCTACCAAACCCGTGCTAACTCCCATTCCACCTAGCCTACCTCTAATGATTTAAATACTATGTCATTTTTGTGGATCATTTCACCAGATATATTTGGTTCTATCCTCTTAAACAAAAGTCAGAAGTCAAAGATATTTTTATTAGATTTAAAGCCATTGTTGAAAAACATTTTGAAAAAACCATTAAAATACTGTACTCTGACAATGGTACTGAATATATTGCACTTGCCCATTTTCTTTCAACAAATGGTATTTCTCATCTCACTACGCCACCTCACACACCTGAACACAATGGCTTTTCTGAACGTAGACATCTTCATATTGTAGAAACTGGATTAGAATTACTCTCTCAAGCCTCTCTTCCTTTAAGTTATTGGACTTATGCTTTAGCCGCAACAGTTTATTTAATAAATTGCATGCCACCACTCACACTAAACCTTTCCTCTCCTTATGAACAAATTTTTACAACAGCTCCTAATTACTCAAAACTCAAAAATTTTGGTTGTTTATGCTATCCCTGGCTTAGACCATATACAACCAACAAAGTAGACACTCGCTTCAAACCATGTGTATTCCTTGGATATTCTTTAACTCAGAGTGCTTACTACTGCCTTGATCCATCCACTTCCAAAATATATATCCCGGATAAAATGAAAATCTATTACAACATGCTTCATTTTGGAATGAAAAATTGGATTGGAACAGAGCTGAGTTGCCCCTATATTATCACAGTAAATGATAGGGCAGTAGGGAAGTGAAATACCAAGATCAGTCAAGAGATAACAAATGAAATTAAGTTCAGCAACTGTATTTGCAACTGAGCGATACTCTGCCTCAGTGGAGGATCTAGCAACAATCCGTTGCTTTTTAGAACTCCAGGAGATCGGATTTTTACTAAGATAAACAACATAAGCGCTGGTTGAGCAAAAAGTGTCCTTGTCCCCTGCCCAATCAGCGTCAGAAAAAGCTTGTAAACTAAGAGAAGTGTCTGAGAAAGCATGCAAACTGAAAGTAGGGTCTTTGTAGAGTTGTAAACCATCATCAATGGTGCCAACAAGATAATGTAGTAACTGTTTGACAAAGGGCCAATGTTCAGTTGTTGGGCAGTGTATATATTGGGACAGTTTGTTGACAGCAAAGGCGATGTCTGGTCATGTTATTAGCAAATATTGGAGGCTCCCAACTACCTGTGATACTCAGTTGGGTCAGACAGAGAAGAACCTGAGGTTAACATGAGAGTCAGACTGGTTGACATGGGAGTGAGAACAGTCTTGGCGTTGTACATCTTGGTTTGAGTGAGGAGATCCATAATATATCGCCTTTGTGAGAGTAACAAGCCATGTTTGTTTGGAACAACTTCTACGCCCAGAAAGTAAGTTAGTCAGCCAAGGTCTTTGATTGAAAATCGCTGAGCAAGAATGGCAATGAAGTGATTAACTTTGGTATCATTGTCTCATGTGAGAATTAAATCATCAACATAAACAAGGAGATACATAGTGTGGCCATCATCTATCTTGGTCGCAATCCAGTCTCCTGGAGTTCTAAGAAGCAGAAAACAGTTTCAAGATCTTCCACTGAAGCTGAATACAGGTCAGTCACTAATGCAGTTGCTGAGCTCAACTGGATTTATTATCTCCTTATTGATCTTGGTGTTCAACTACCTTGTTGTCCTGTCTTATACTGTGACAATGTTGGTGCTACCCAACTCTGCTCCAATCCCGCGTTTCACTCTAGAATGAAACATGTTGTCATCGATTTTCACTTCAGGGACCAAGTACAAAACGGTGTCCTTCGTGTTGCTCATGTATCCTCAGCAGATCAACTTGCTGATGTACTCACCAAGCCTCTTCACCATGCCCGCTTTCTTACTCTCAGATCCAAGATTGGACTTCTGTCTCGA
The DNA here is from genome assembly GCA_034770075.1 of Aralia elata. NCBI lineage: Eukaryota > Viridiplantae > Streptophyta > Magnoliopsida > Apiales > Araliaceae > Aralia > Aralia elata. The sequence continues at coordinate 67,229,887 of CM068387.1, read as the reverse complement.
GCTCCATCTTGAGGGGGCATATCATAAGTCATTGTAACAGAAAGTAACAACTACTTAGTTTATCTATTTTTGAATTCAATCAAAATAGTTGTTCCTTAGAATTAAGAAACAGTTTTAAACTGCTCTATATTTTAGGATTTCAAATAAGTGTTTGTTATCCTGTATGTGTATTTAACTGCTGCACAATGTAATATGAAAAGTAGAATTGATTTCTCAATTTATCACAATCATTGTCAATCTTTGGCGAGTAATAGCTCATTTTGTAGAGCAACCATCTCATTTTTATACCTGACTGGTAAACGCCACAAATTCCTTCATGGACTTCAGCCATAACTTGCATGGTTTCTAATTTGTTAAGGCATTTAAGTAAAATGCCTTCTACTATTCTTTTATACAATTCGTCATATACTAATATGTATTTCGTGGCGTTTTCCTCATCTCTGGTTGGTATGTTCATTGAAGGGTTATTCAAGTACTGAATAATTGGATCCCTCCAATCTTCTAAGATGTCGGCCTCATTGAGTTACATGATTTATAACTCGACTTAATAGCCTTTCATGTAATGATGATTAAAAAATAAAAAATAAAAATAAAATCAATCTTTATGCAACTATAGTTCAATTCTTTTGGGACTCCAAAGCTTGAGGCAGCCTAGGTTAACCTATCCGCATTATAATTTTATAGCCTTGGTATATATGTCAAACTCACATCATGAAATTTCCTTAATAGTGGCATATCTATATATATAAAATCGCCAGCTCTAGTTTTAAGAACCTATAAATCATGCCTATTAATTGTTTAATGACCAACTGTGAATGTCCAGAAATATGAACTGTTTTTACCTCTTTCTCCGATAGCAATTCTAAGCCTATGATCAAGGCCTCGTGTTCAGCTTTATTTCCAGAGACTACATTATCTAACTCAAATGCAAATTGAGACATTAAACCTTTGGGTGAAATTAAGACTATCTCAACCCCAGCTCTTTTGCCAATTTTTGAGGTAGTAAACATCAGCTTCCAAGGCTTTAAGTCTATTACTTCACATTGTTCCTTGTCATGAGGAATTAAATTTGGGTGGTGAGCCAGAAAATTGGCTATTGCTTGTCCTTTTACAACCCTTTGACTGCAGGGGCTGATCCATTTGAAGGGCAGCATAGGCAGCTGTCTATGCTGGGTTTTTTATTCCATGGGTAATTTTTTTTTTTAAGGTATAGGAGTAGGGTAGAATTTATAAATTAATAAACTCAAGGGGGCAGATTAATAAAAAAATTAAACTCGATGTATTAAAAGAAAACAAGTTCATGCTAATCTAATTCTACAAAGTATAAAGTAAAACAGTAACATATGTATTAAAAGTTAAACTCGATGTATTAAAAGAAAACAAGTCCATGCGTTGATTATGTTTTCAGTAAAATTTAGTTTAATGGGTCTTAATATCTTTTATCCATGCGTTGATTATTTATTTTGAAATTTCTTTTTATTTTAGGTAACAATTTATGAATATTTATTTATTGTATATTATAAAATTTTATTTACATTGCATAAAATAATTGATCTCAAATGAGTTGTTGACTTGTTATATATATATATATATATATATATATATAATATTATTACTTGTTATATTAATAATATTATAACTAAATACATATTTTACATATGCAAATGTCCGTAAAACACAAAATTATCTAAAAAAAATGGTTCGGGGGCGCAACCCTCGAACTCCCGCCAGATTCTTTCTAAAATCAAAATCTATCTCTGCTGGATTTGATTCCTGAATCCGCCCCTGCCTTTGAGGTACATAGTTTTAACTGAAACTCACTTATGGCTAATGCCCATTTACCGAGTCTTCCTTTTAATATTGGTCTTGTAAGCAAATATTTGATTAAATCAGAAGCAGTCACATCAACTTCAAAAGGTAGCATATAATGTCTTAACTTAAGAGCATAATAATACAATGCAAAACACAAATTTTCAATATGATCAGAAGAATTCATTTTAGTATAAGTTATTGTATTTGATAAATAATAAATTGCTTGTTTATAACCACATGTATTATCCCGAGCTAATAGACATCCTACAGACCTGGAGGATACAACTATATACAACTTCCGATGCTTTCCATGAATTGGTGGCATCAAGACTAGTGGATTTCCTAGGCGGTGACTCACACATGCGTCAGACACATGATCACTTATTAGGAGGCCCTATAAATACATCTTTCATTTCAATGAAAAGGATTTTGGATTCTCGAATATTCCAAGACACACAAGAAGACTCTTTCTCTCTAGAGTTCTGTCACGTGTTGTCCTGGTGATTGTCGACTTGTTATTCTCCCCTTTACAAACCCTCGATCATTTCTTGTACTCTTCGTGGATTTCTCTCAACCTCAACCAATACGAAACCCTAATCAAGCGAGGTATGATTTCTTTGCCTACAAGAGTTATGGTGCAAAGTGAAACAGTACTTCTATTCACTTACTACAATACAATTTTAATAACACGGGACTGAAAATTGTTACAAGATTAGAACTACTCCTAAAAATTACTGAATTACTGAATCCTATCTCCTAAACTGGCCTAGCAAACACCTGACAAGTGGCTAAGTCTAATACTACGATAATGACTTAGAAGAGAGTTGATTTGTCTTGTTGTTGTTTGATTGATTGCTGATGATTTTTTGATCATGCATGACAACTTTATAATTTTGCAGCTCCTTGGTAACTGGCGTAACTCCCATCCCATGATCTCCCAACTTCCTAAAATCGCTGGTAATGGGAGTTAAGAGATTAACTGCTTCAGTTTTAATCAATCACTTTAATTCATATTTGACATATGGTGTTACTATATTGGTCCTGCAATAAAGTTCATTATACCCTTAATAAATACCTTGTAGGTTTTAATAATCAAAATGACACTTTGGTTTTTTCCTTTTTATTTTATGTTTTATCAGCAGATCAATAAAATATAGGAACTTAACAGATGGAATATTCTAAACTTAAATTTATTTTCTTAAAATTTTTCAAAACAAAAATAAATAAATATTTGTAATGTATCTAATAATCACAATTATAGCCGAGTATTAATTTAAAATTTCTTAACTAAAAACCATGTAATGTTAATCAATATCGTAAGATTAAAAACTTACTTACGCTTAGTCCCAAAATAAAAAATATTTGTAGTACCGAATTAGGACAAGAGCTATATATATGATAGTAGTTTTTTTTTCATGTTAGGCTTGTCACTCTTGTTGGAACATCTCTCTCCAACTAAACCAGAGGCAAACTATACCCATTTACAATTATAATAATATTTATTTGGTGGACCAGCTCTTGATCGTATAATCCTATTAGTATATACATTTATACCAGTATTGAATTTTATAGTGTTCCACTTAAAAAACAAAAATCGCATATCAAGGAAGTAAATTCTGTTTGGGGACCCCACATTTGCGTAAAGTTAAAAGTTAAAAATTTGTGTAATTTTGTTGTTCAAGGATTTGAGAATTTCCAGTGAGGTTTAGTGTAGTTTTAGCGTAAAAAATGCGAGTCACACCACTAGTTCCAACCAGTCCCAAAATACTTGTACTACTTAAAAATTTATTTTTTTAAAAAAAAATTTACAGAAGAATTTTTTTTAAAAATAGTAGTTTTATAATGCATGAATTTTGGACAATGATTAGGAAATTATAAGGTACCGAGCTATCCATGTGGGACTGGTTGGAACTGGTGAAGAGCTGAACATAAGGGACACCGGTTATGGCCAGTAGTACCTGCTATTTGAATTCAAATTACTTGGTAGATATAATGTTTGGCTCTTGCTTTCTTTACTTTCATTCATTACCCTATATGTAAATAATTAACTTCCCTCCAATTGAGCAGATCACATACTTCAAATGTGGTGGAGTCTCACTAGGTGTTGGTATGAAACATCATGTTGCAGATGGAGAATCTGGCCTCCACTTTATAAACACATGGTCCGATATGGCTCGTGGCCTTGACCTCAAAATTCCGCCTTTCATTGACCGCACCCTACTCCGAGCCCGTGACCCGCCCCAACCTGTCTTCCACCACATTGAATACCAGCCTCCTCCTTCCATGAAATCCACTCCTGAAACCACAGTACTTCCCGAAACAGCCAGATCCATTTTCAAATTAACAAGGGAGCAGCTCAACTCCCTTAAAGCCAAGTCCAAGGAAGACGGAAACACCATTGCTTATAGCACCTATGAAGTTCTGGCAGGACATGTATGGCGGTCCACGTGCAAAGCCCGTGGGCTTCCGGATGATCAAGAAAGCAAGCTGTACATTGCAACCGACGGACGAGGCAGACTCCGGCCCGACCTTCCGCCTGGTTACTTTGGCAATGTGATATTCACTGCAACTCCAATTGCAGTAGCAGGTGATCTCCAATCAAAGCCCGTATGGTATGGTGCCAGTAGGATTCATGATGCAATAGTGCGAATGGACAATGATTATCTGAGGTCAGCTCTTGATTACTTGGAATTGCAGCCTGATATTAAGGCCCTTGTTCGTGGGGAGCATACTCTTAGGTGCCCAAATCTTGCGATCACCAGCTGGGCAAGGCTGCCAATCCACGACGCTGATTTTGGTTGGGGCAGGCCAATTTTTGTGGGACCTGGTGGACTTAGATATGAGGGCCTAAGTTATGTGTTACCAAGTCCTTCTAATGATGGGAGCTTATCGGTGGCGATTACTTTGCAAGCAGAACACATGAAACTCTTTAGCAAGTTCTTTTATGACATTTGAAGAGAAATAAACCTCCCAACAAACTCGTGCGGAGTCTTTTTATTCTGTTGGTAATTTTGTTTCTTTCCTAAGTTTTCTCCCCATCAATTATGTTTGATACTCCCTCGGTTCCTAAATAACTGACGTTATACGTCAATGCACACCAATTAAAAAACTTAATTGCTCCAATTCATTTGTCTATTCATTCAATAGGAAGGGGAGAGAGGATTGCACGGATATATATAAAAAGATAAAGGAGTCCAATAGAAAGGAGAGAGAATTCTTAAGTCTTTAATTTTTCATAGGACTTCAATAGGAAGAAGAGGGAATTTTCAAGTCTTTAATTTTCTTTAGGACTCCAATAGGAAGGAGAGAGAGAATTACATGGATATATATAAATTCTCCTAGAAATCTTATAACGTCAAATATTTAGGAACAAAAAAATTGACCTATAACGTCAATTATTTAAGAACCGAGGGAGTATATCCGAACAGCAGCAGCTAAAAGCTACGTGCATGTAATTAAGGAACTTGGATATATACATTGTATTTGTTTTTAAAATCGATGGTAGTTTTGATTCAGTTTATTGGTTTTGTGGAAGTAATCTTTTAGATGCATTTTTTTAGTTGGTTAGACAAATTAGGGTTCTTTTGTGTTTCCAAGCGTTGAGTGCTGAATGTTGAGTACAACAAAATCTGACAACTTTTTAAAAAGTTGGTATAAAATTAATTTTAATTTTTTACCAACACGGAAAGTAGCCATTCAAGCAAAATAATAAATACAACAAAACTGAAAGTAGTTGTAGTTTCATTGCATTTTTCATTTTTTTGTTGGTGAATTCACTTTGCTGAAACTTAATTGCACTTCCCAACTATGACCAAATACTATTTTATAGAAACCACACTCACTCTATTTCTTAACTTTGAAATTACATTTTAACTTGAAACAAAATGAACATACTACCACTATTTATAGGCTTACATGAACTATGAATCTGACCCCATAGAATACATAAGGTCTCTCTTAATTCTTAAGAAATAATAACTCATCTATTAAGTACATGACTTACATAATGTATATGTAACTTGCATTATTGATGCAGTGGAAAATTAAAATGAAAATTATAATTTCCATGTATTTTATTATTTATGAAAATTTAATATATTTTATATTATTTTATTTATTAGTTTGAAAAATTCAGTAGTTTATTTTACATTTGGCACGTTTATGTTTTGGGATATAGTTTTTCTAATTTTATTTAGTTTATGATTTAATTATTTTCCTTTTCAACTAGTCGTAAGAAAGTTAATTAGTAGTTTTATTATCTTTTTCAAAATAGATTAAGAGAATTATTTATTATCATTTTCATAGTAAGGCTTATAAGACTTCTTATGTAATCAATCAATTCAATTCAATTCATAATAATATTGCGTTTTCTCTTGGAGAATTCATTCTTTTTCTTTGTGCACAAGGATTTATTTGTTTTTGTGTTAATAGGTTAAACTAACCATCGTAATTTTGTTGCGTCAATTATGAATCTGGATTAATTTCCAACATTACCTCCCTTAATATAGATTTATGTCTTCAAACTTTATCGTTCCCAACATCCTCGTGATTCTTAAAAACAACTCAAACTTCAATGGCTTCATGAAAATATCAGCAACTTGATCTTCTGTTGGACAATACTCTACTTCAATTTCTTTGTTTCTCACCAAGTCACGAATGAAATGAAACTTGATGTCAATACGTTTACTTCGACCGTGAAACACTGGATTCTTTGTCAATGCAATAGCTGAGTTATTATCACAAAAAAAATCTTAGTAGGATCGTCTTGTTTGTGTATATAGTAAAACATGAAGCATCCTCAACCAAATCGCTTGAGTAGCACTACCTGCTACTGCAATATATTCAGCCTTAGCTATGGAAAGAGCCACTACTTGTTGCTTTTTTGATGACCATGAGAAAGCACCGGAACAAAGATGAAAGGCATAACCAGATGTACTTTTTATACTATCAATGTCACCAGCCCAATCAATATTTGTGTATCCAATGTAGACACCCAAATATTGCACGTAGTATTAAATTGTGTGACCGGAGGGTAATTGTAATACCCGGAAAAGATTTTAATAATAATAATAATAATATTTATATTTTTTTTAATAAATATATTATTTGGACTTTGTCATTTATTTGGGTCAAAGAAGTCATTTAATTTATGTGGGCTAATAGTAATTGGTAAATATCAAATTGGTAAAATTGGGCCTTAATATTAATTGAGTCTAAATTATATTTGTGTAATTTTTTTTTAAAATCCTATTAATATTAGGAGGGTTAATAACATATATCAATAAATAAACCTAAAACCTAATTTACTAAAGCATTACGCCTGATACGAGTTAAGGAGAAGAAGAGAGAAGCGGCGGCAACTTGAGTGCACAAGGAAGAAAACAGTGTCGACTATAATTCTTAAGGTACGTGAGTATGACTTTAAGTGAATTAGTTAAAGTTTCTCTCAATTGATGTATGCATTAGATGTTAGAAAAAGAAACAAACGAGGATATGACATATTTTTATGCATGAATAGTTAACTCATTGGTCTACAATGCATGTTACTGAACTTATTATATATATATATATCTCTGTGTGTGTATGTATACATCCTGTTAAATAAGATTTTAGATATGAATTGATTAAGCAACATTTTTTTATTTGTTTATTTATTTATTTATTTATTTTATTATTTTTTTTTGAACGGAAGGTACTGAATTATTTTATATATATAAATGGATTATACATAAATAAACCTACAATGCCGATTTTGAATAAGATTGTATTCAATTATTAATTGTTAATTGTTTTAATATTTGTTATGGTATTATGTAGGACTATTCGGAAATCTAGAATTTGGAATTTACAGGCATATAATAATAATAATAATAAAATGAGTTTATTAATGGGTTAAAGATGGAAGAGTATTTTTACAAGTGTACTTATATTTATTATTATTTTGTTTAATTAGTTCGAACGGAGGGAGTCTAAACAAGTTATATTTGGAATATAATTTTTGGGTATTACATTGCTTTATCCAGGTACGGATTCCGTACTCCTTCAACGATAATCCTTTTAATTTGATTTGTTCGTTTCGCTATTCGTTTAGGAAGTTAGTATTGCCTCATGATTATTCTTTATCAAATTTATTATGATGATTTCAGTTTGGCGTTAATATTTGGAACTCATATTTGTACTCTTTGATCTAGTGTATCATGTTAGTATTTATTTCAATCTTTGTAGAAATGTACATGTAATATATTTTGGAAACTTTGTGTTGATAATTCGTTTCAGTTTAACATGTACATATTAGAACCCCTTTGTGTTGATATAGTGTTGCATGTGTTGTGACATAGTATCCTTATTAGAATATACCGTAGGGTATACCTGAGCTATAACCACCCGTGGGGGTACCACAGGCATGTCCTCTTGGCACCGAGGCATGACACCTTCCGTGGCGGTGTGATCATCAGTCCACGGCGTCTCCCGTTTTTGTGCTCCGTTGGGGAGTTGGCCATTGGTGATTTGTTGTGGGAGGCGTATGGGTCGACCCTAGATTTCTGTTCTGTTCTGTTCTGCGGATTGGTGATGTTTGTGCCGAACACGCCTTCCGATTTTACATGCATTTGGATTCACGATCTAATGTGTGTAACTTGCCTGTGTGGCATTATTTGACTTGTCTGTGTGGCAAGGTATATTTCTGTTTTGTTTTGAGCTCGGTATGAAATAACACCCAGCCATTTGATTCAGCCTATTATTTCATTGTGTTACTTTTGTTCGTTTCAATTCAGTTCATTTGATTGAGTTAGTTAGTCAATTCATTATTCTTGTATTCTATATCCGTACTGGGCGTTTGGCTCATGCTGTGTTTTTCTTCCGGCAGGTAATCAGGGGGACCAAGGGCAAGTGTGATGAGAGCTCCATTCTTTCCAAATGATTTAGATAATTTGTTTAGATTATGATACATTGGTTTTGTTAGAGTTGTAATAATTATTTCGAATTATGGTTTGAGCCAGTTTGACAGTTTATTATGGCTTAACTTATGGTATTTATCAGTTATTAGAGATATTCTTTTGTGGCACAGAGCTTTCTTTTCATTTTGTAGTTTTGATGTGTTTTGTGCGTAACCTCTCTTTCTATTTTGGAAAGGGGGTGTTACAGAGTTTATGTAACAACCCGGGTCAAATCCCGAGTCCGGAACAAATCTTGGGTCAAATCAAATCCATCCAAACAAGGCCTTAAATTACTGGCCCAATAGTATCTTTTTGGGTCAACTTAGCCCACCACAGGCTCACCCAAAAGGTCATGACTTAAAGGTACTATTGATAGTAACTCAATTCCTTATATACAGACAAACTTTTCCCTTATCTTTCGATGTGGGACAGGGGTGTTACAGTAATAACGCAATCCACAAACAATGGAGCATATCAAAAGAAGACTCATAAAACCTAGGAAGATTACTTGGAGAGCACACATGCACATGCCTTGGGGTACCAAAGTGCAAAAAGGAAGAATAAGGGAAGGACAAATGCATGCAAGGAAATAGTTTTTTCATTTTTTTCCCACATGGCAGATTCAAACGTGAGCAAATTAGGTACCATTGTGAAGATCTCAAAAAGAGATTTCAGGATTGGGATAACACGTTTTCTAACTCCTCCCGATTTGAAAGTTATGGCCGCTACATGTTGGCGTCTGACGCCTAGGTGCCAGCCCTGAACCAGGCTTCTTAAGGCTTTTCCCAGCCATTTTGGGCAAGAAAGGAAAAAAGAGGAAAAAATAGAGAGAAAAAACCCAAAAATAAAGAGAAATTCTTCTTAGAATAGATTCAAAAGCCTTGAATATACTGATTTCTTTTCTCAAATTTATTTCATATATCTCTAGAGATTCATTTGGATGCTTGAAGAGAAAAAGAGCTATCAAATTTGATGTTATTTCATTCTAAAGATCCATTTTTTTACTATTTCTTCTTCCTCTTCCTTTAGTATATCTTGTTGGTGCTTGGACTTGATTATTTGATTTTGGTTTCTTCATTTTGAGGCTCTCTAAGCATCTTAATTTATTACTAGTGATGTTTGGATCCTACTTTTGGATTATAACTTGTTTGGGAGAATTTCTCACAAATAGAAATTTCTCCTAACTTTCTAGTAAATTTTTTTGGGTGTTTGTTGATTTATATTTAGATTATTGTTATTATGGGTTAGTTGATATTATTTTTATAGATCTATGGTGTTTAGGGCTTATTACTCTCAATCCCTAGATCTCAAATTCCTTTATTAGATCTTACTTGGTGTAATTAGATTTCCTTGATGTAGTTATAAGTATTTTTGTGATGTAATTAGATTCTTATGATGTAATTGTTAGTTTGCAGAATTAAGAACATACATACAATCAGATTGACGTAAAAGCGGAAGCATGACATAAATCATATTTAAAATTTTCTGCAATCTCAAGATTCACCTTTATGTGAGATTATTAATCGAGAAAGGATAAAAGATATACCTTATGAAGATGAATTAACTCCTTAATCTGATCTTCAAGTTCCAATACTTTGATCCTTCGCATTTCTTAAATTCACGAATCAAACATCAGCTACTCAATGTGTGTAGTGCTCTAAAGATGATCCGCCAAGAGATTATTGATTGAAGAAGTAAATTTAGGTTTTCTCCAAAACCTTGAGTGGCTAGCCCTAATATTCTCTCTCTCTCTCTCTCCTAACTCCTTAGGTTGTAGGGAATTATTACGTAGTATCCAAATATTAACAGTGGCCTCCAATCTATAATAAGGTCTCTCTTTATATAGACTAATCCTCTTCCTAAACTCTTTAGGACTTAGGGTTTTAATTTAATTCCTAAACCATTTAGGAACTAAATTATTTATAATAATAATAAGAAGAATACTTCTTATTATTCTTATTAATTTATAATTAGTATTTCTCCAAATACTTAATTATAAATATTAAGCTATTTAATTTATTCCACCATGATACAAATTAAATATACTTAATTTATTATTATTAATCTAATTACTTCTAAATTAATATTTCTCTTTTATGGTGCGAACCTTTAGGTTCAATATTATACTGATAGTAGAATAAATAAATTAGAACCATTATAATATTATTTATAATGAATTAAACTCCTTTAATTCAAATATAAATAAATATATTTATTCTACAACATGAGTGACACCTCTCAGCATATCATGACTATCCAGATAATTTGAAATCAACGTTTAATCACAAAGAAGCTATTCAATAAATAATTACCGTACAATTCTATCCTTCTACCATACAATATCCCAATCAAATATAAAACATGAAATTTATGTCAAGTTTTATTTATTTGATCATATGCATTTCAATTCTAAAATGCACAACTTTAGTTATTATAAATTAGAAACTCCTTTCTAATTTCCATTCAACCCTGGCTAGGTATTTCTGAGTTGTCACTTATCGAATCGCATATGACATTCTCTCCCTTTACTGGAAGTAGTAGATCCTTTGTTGATCATTCACCTACCTCCATGTATACTTTATTATACCCAAACATACCATTTTATATATCCTAAGAGTCTTAAGAAATATGACAAAGTATAACTCATAATACACAAGGTACTATGATGATCTCAAATCCAAGGATCACTTGTACTACTATCACTATAGGAAATCCTATTGACAGACAAGTAAAACTCCATTAGGTGTTCTTTTAAGTGAGTCACGTTCAGTAAACTTATTCTCCAATAAGTACCTATATACTTGTTTTAGTGTCTTCACACAAATGATTATGAGACCAATCATCCTCTTCAAAAGAGTAATCATAGTATGTACTAATCTATCTAGATTCACTAACCCCACATTAGTGATCCTATGAACATTCTAGTTTTGAGCTATCTAGATTTTATATCTCATTAGCATGAACTCATCATGATTCTAAAAATATTGCTTCATAAAAAACTATGGGTTTATCCCAATTAATTCTATCAATTAAACATGGATAAATAAATGTCTTTAAATAAATAATTTTTTTTATTAATAAATGAGTAAGATTACAAAGTAAATGTTTATCACATCCTATGTGATTGACTTGATGGCATACTACTTTCAGTAATTAGAGTTATAATTGTGATTTTGTTAGTATGTTTGTTGGATCTATAGATTTAGGGTTTATGGATCCTTTTTCCTAAACTCTAAATTCCCTTTATAGATCTTAATATTTTGTTGTGCTTGATTATGTATATGTGAGTCTAGGAATGAATTCAATGCCCTTATACTTTATGTTTAATGGGAATTGAAGGATATTCCCATGATGGACTTAGAAAATAGTTGTAATTTTTGGATTTGGTGACTTGTAATTGTGTTTGGGGCCTTAAAACAATTTAGATGGCTTTCATGCCCAAAAATTGGGTTGAATGCCCATTTATAGTGGATTTTGTTTATTTTGAGGTGCTTGGACTTATTTTGATGGCTTATATGCCCGTGAGTAATTCTAACTATTTTTAATGTTTGGTTTTCATACACTACAAAAAAACAGGTCATTGCCGACGGACATACCCGTCGCCAATGACACCTGTGTCGTCGGCAATGAGGTCAATGGCACGCCCGTCGCCACTGTCGTCACCTCAAATGTCGTCGCCCTGTGCTTGAGGTCATGGGCGACGGACTCATTGGCGACAGTATTGGTGATGAGCAGTCCGTCGCCAATGACTCCTTTAATAATAAAAATAAAAACTCATTGGCGACGGATACACCATCGCCAATGACTCTTGCCGTCGGCAATGAATTTTTATTTTTATTATTGAAGAAGTCTGTTGTTTTTCAGAGGCACATAAATATCTAGAAGGGGGGTTGAATAGATCCTTTTTAAAAAACTACTGGATTAATGTGTTACCCAATAGTTTGTTAATCAGATTAATTTAGCACAACGGAAAATATAGTCTTAAAATATTTCCCCTTAAAAATGACATAGAGATTTCAGTTATTAGTTTAGTTAAGAATATCAATCACAAATAATAATGCAGATAATGTAAGACAGAAAAATAAATGACACAAGAAGATTTTTAAGTGGTTCGGAGACTGAACAACTCCTACTCCACTCTTCTACTTCAACAAGTAGGAATTCTACTATAAATTAATTCGATCACTCTGATCAGGACATTCTTGCCCTCTTCAAGCCCAGTAAACTTAGATATTTTAGTCACTACAACAAGGACACAAAGACCTCTTCAAGACCAGCATACTTGGAAATTTAGTCGCAAAGACAAGGACATTTTTGCCCTCTTCAAGCCCCGCAGACTTGGAACAACTCAGTACGCCAAGTACTCTTCAAGCCCAGCAGACTTGGAATCTTTGTGGTCACTGAGACTAAAACGAACAGTTGTATGAATATTGTTGAGAGCTGATGCTAAGTTGACATTAAGCTTCTCTTCTCAGAAACTTAGTAGCTTGAACCAGATGTTCAAATCGTAGAGTATGTCCTTCTCTTTGGCACAGTGTATTTAGCTTTTAGCAAATGTTGTTCGTTAATCCTATTTTGGATTTCTTTGCCATCTTAGAATTTGCTTGAGTTTCTTCCCGTTGCTAAGTTTCTGTTGCTGCATTTAATGCTCCAGATATTCTGAGATACTTGATGTGGACATTTTTTGAGTTTAGGTGTCAGTTTTCTGTTGTCTCGTCTGTCACATCAGTCTGCAACTTCACCTACCACTTTGACCTGTCACTTTCAGTAAACTAGTTGTTAGACACATTCTCTGATCTTTGATTTCACAAGGATGTTTGGTGTGTGTCTCGAGACTTTCACCTAGTAGTACTTCCTTGTTAGTTTGTCAGGATTGATTGTTCTACGATCATAGGAGTTCGTAGTGTGAGTTTTACGAATTGATGATGACTTTACGATAAGTCTGGAACTCTACGAATCTTCCTTCAGCTGAATGATTTAGGAGGTGCTTTACTATTTGACTTTAGCCTTGCGATTCTCTGAAGCACTCTACATTCAGTCCTTGTTGAATGAGCATTGCTTGGCTTTACGATTCAGTTCACTTTACGATAGAAGCCACAACTCTGCGATGAGTCCAAAGCTTTTACGATAGATAAATCAGCTCTTCATTTTGTCTGAAGCTTTACGATAGGAGAGTTTAGTTTACGATCTAATATATTTTCTTTACAGCTTGTCAGACTAAACTTTACTTTCATATTAAGCCTATGCCTCAACTCAAAGAGATCAACCTAACAAGTTTGATCCTTTAACTCTAAGTCCTTGTACATTGAATCATTAAGAAAGACTTTACAAAAACTTGTTGATACAAATATACATTAATATCTATCATCATCAAATCAAATAAATGAATCATGCAGACTCCAACAAAGTCATTGGCGACGGACTGCCCGTCGCCACTGACATTTAAAAAAAAATTTAAAAATTTGCAAAAACCCCCCATGTTATTTTACATATGCATAATTGTAACTTTTATAAACCAAAAGCAACAAATAATTATTTACTAACACATACCAATAACCATCAAATATATATAATCAACCATAAAATGCACAACGTAATCACATAAACTATAAGATATAACTAGATACAAAATATAATCACTGTACAACTCAACAACTAGTTAGATACATAAACCATCAAGCTAACTAGATACAAGACCCTAGTTTGTACAATCCAAAAACTAGGTAGTTACATACATGAAAGTAAAAATATAAACATAAACTAACTATATCCCCTGGTCAGCATCATCATCATCATCAGTAGATAAACGAACATCATCCACCACCCTATCGGTCCGACCCTCCGTAGCATCATCAACATTGGCTCGGCGGTCCTCACCATCTCCTCTGGGGTCCTCGTCAGCTCCTCTGCGGTCATCGCCTTTGCAGCTGGCTCCACCCGTGCCACGAAACTCATCAACAAGACCCTACAAAATTAAAATATTAATTATGAAGTTACAAAAGAAAGCATATTTACATAATTCTCTAAGTGTTCTTTATACAAGTTAATTAGGAAAATAGATAACTCGGTTACCGGAACTCTGAATCGAGTCCCGTAAGTTGTAACGTGTTCGAAATATCTAAGAGGTGATTCACCTATGGTTTCGCGTCGTTTCGACACCTGGGGTGAGTTTTGGCCTACTTTTCTTAAATTTTTCTAAGTGTTCTTTATACAAGTTAGGCAAACGAGCGCATAACTCAGCCACCGGAGCTCAAAATCGAGTCTCGTAAGTTCTAACATGTTCAAAATATCTAAGAGGTACTTCGCCTATGGTTTGGTGTCGTTTCGATGCCCGGGACGAGTTTTGGTCTACTTTTTCTAAATTTTTCTAAGTGTTCTTTATACAAGTTAGGCAAACGAGTGGATAACTCGGTCACCGGAACTCTGAATCAAGTCCCGTAAGTTTTAATATGTTCCAAATATCTAAGAGGTGTTTCGCCTATGGTTTTGCATCGTTTCGACTCTCGAGACGAGTTTTGGTCTACTTGTCCTAAATTTTTCTAAGTGTTTCTTTATACAAGTTAATTAGGCAAACGAGAGGATAACTCGGTCACCGGAGCTCGGAATCGAGGCCCGTAAGTTCTAACGTGTTCTAAATATCTAAGAGGTATTTTTCTTAAGGTTTCGGTCGTTTCGACACTCGGAGCGAGTTTTGTTCTACTTGTCCTAAATTTTTCTAAGTGTTCTTTATACAAGTTAGGCAAACGAGCGGATAATTCGGCCATCGGAGCTCGAAATCGAGTCTCGTAAGTTCTAACGTGTTCCAAATATCTAAGAGGTGTTTCACTTATGGTTTCGCGTTGTTTCGTCTCCCAAGGCAAGTTTTGGTCTACTTTTCCTAAATTTTTCTAAGTGTTCTTTATACAAGTTAGGCAAACGAGCAAATAACTCGGCCAGCTGAACTCCAAATCGAGTCCTGTAAGTTCTAACGTGTTCCAAATAGCTATGACATTTTTTTCTAAGTATTTGACAGTTTATATAAGCAATATAATTACAAATTAAAAGATATACTTAAAGACATACATCAATATTTCTATTTACCTATCAAATATGTGGGGGAAAGAGGTTGGCAAAGACAACAGCACATACTCGAACGGCTTCCTCCCGGACAAGACCCAAGAGCTCGTCGGCAGATAATGAAGGATCTATGGAACCGTGGATGACCTTCTGAGCTAGTTGGTAGATCCGCTGGCATGATGGTGCGCCTGATTGGATTGCGCTGCTCTCCATGCACGCCTCTATGATCTGCCAAAAGAATTCGTCAGATAATGAAGGGTCGGCACCCGATCCACTCGCACCATCTGCTCCGATGGGTGGTGACGTATGGCTCTCACAGCAGGCACTATAGTGTAGGCTGGGACCCGTAGGATGCCCAGAATCCTACTCTTCTTCGGTCCTCCTGTAGCCTGCAGTTAGTCCTCCATCTCCTCATCCTCGCTCGTCGAGGGATCTACGTCACTGTCCTGCTGGCCGCTAGCAGCTCTCTGGCTGCTCCGCTCCTCAGTAAGTTTATCAAATCTATGCTGAAAAAAACACATAAAGATATGAAAAACACAGTTGTTTAAAGAATATGAATATGAATTACATGAATTAAAATACAAACAAAACAAAAGGATAAAATTACTTATAGTTATGCCCTCTGCCTCAGGTGAGATATAACCACCCTCACCTTTCTTCTGATGGGCGTGCCACCAAAACTCTAAGTGGAAAGGTGGGTCCTTAAGGGTATCCTGAAGTTTCTCCTTGAAACGGTCGTAGGACTGAGACCCCGTGCAATGTATAATACAACGCTTACTAGTTATGAGCATGTCATACAAATCGACATACTAGTTAATCATAATTACAAGAATAGTGAAGTAGTGATAAATTTGTTACCTGATTGTCGTGAAATCTATGATTCCACTTATGATTCCTACCTCGTGGGATCTTGTAGTGAACTGTTCACCATTATTGTATCTTCAAAAGAAATCTCGTCCAAGAAAATTCAATCAATACAATTGTTCAAACTAGATTTCTCCACTATAATAGAGGACCGATGTACAAATTTTCGATGAGACAAATTTTAGAAGAATTAGCCAAAATATTGACTATTACGTTGAGGATGGAACATATGAGTAATATATTTAGTATATTCCAATATTGACTATTGCACTGTATTCTGACCGCAGGTCCTACCTGCGGCCAGACCCATCTCTTTTTAATTTCCCTGTATTCTGGTCGCAGGTCCTACTAGCGGCCAGTTTGAAAAGCCAAAATGAGGGCATAATAGTCACTAGTGTGGTCGCTAGTGGGAGTTGTACTGACCGCAGGTCCTACTAGCGGTCAGGCCCAAGCTTTATTCAATCTCACCCCTTAGATCATACAATGGACGGTCACAAATCAGCTTGTTGGAATAGTGCCCATAGTTAACGCTTCCTATGGAATAGGTCCCTATATATATAGGGGAATAATCCATAGCAACTATTTGTTATGAACACTATTCCAGTAACCAGATCTCTAACCATCCAATAGCAGATCTAATGACTTGGGTATGGGGCCGACCGCTAGTCCTTCTAGAGACCAACGCAACTCCTACTAGGGGTCAGGGAAATGACTAAATTGCCCTCAACTTTATTTAGATTTTCAAATTGGTCGCAGGTCCTACGAGTGACCAGGAAAAACGACGACGTTAAGTAGCTAGAGTAGCTCTACAATAGTAGAGTAGCTCTAAGTAATAACTCTACGATTGTTAAGTCATGACTCTACGATCGTTAAGTCATTACTCTACGATCGTAGAGTAATGACTTAACGATCGTAGAGTTTAGTGAATGCTCTGTTTTTTGCTCTAAAAATTCACTAGTAACATGTAAGTAACTTGTAACAAGACATTTGTACAATCATAAACTTGCAACAACTAGAAGTGCCGAAAATAATAACCATAAGTTCTAAAAATCAAATCATATTGCATATTAATAACCACAAGTGGAAGTGTTGGAGGCTTGAAGTCTTCATTTAGTAGTGTTGCCCTTGGTGGTCTTAACCTTATTTTTGGATGCTTCTACAGCTTTTCCTAAGTTGTTCATAGTCACATATTGTTTTCCCTTCCTGAAGATGAGTGGAGTCTCTTTGTATGAAGAGTTTGTCTGGGGAGCACCGGTAGTTAACCAACCCCTAGGATCTAAACTGCATATTGATGAATTTGGCTTCAATGTTCCTTTAATGGCAGATGATTCCTCTAAATCGCAGATGAACCCTACCAATTTGGTCTTCTGTTTTTTTATTTTTACCTACAACTGCTATAGCTCTATGGTCGGATTTCTCATGGCATCTCCTTTCGTACTATAGTGTTTTGGAGTGCCCCTCTTTCGACTAGTATTCCTGGAACCGTAGTAGAGGTATTTTAGATTTGCTAAAAACTGACCTGTTCTTTTCTCCCCGACAATTCATTCTTATTATGTTTGGTAAACAACATCAAGCTGAATGTCCAATTTCATATAATGAACTTTTAGTGCAATTTTGTCGTAGTGCCGAAACCTCTAGAGCAAGGTACATATTCAACTCTGGGAAATATCATTTCTTAGAGTTGAACATGTACCCAGTTGTGGCAGACTCTGGGAAATATCATTTCTTAGAGTTGAAACCTCTAGAGCAAGGTACATATTCAACTCTGGGAAATATCATTTCTTAGAGTTGAACATGTACCCAATTGTGGCAGAAGTAACACCGTGGCACCTGCATGCCGTACCTTATACTCGAAGGCTAGAATTTTTTTTTGGTACTATTAATTTTCATTACAACGCAAGGAACCAGGACCTTTGCTATGCAAAGGCTTGGTGATACCATTCAAGCTAATGGTTATTGGTAAAGGCTAGAATGATGAAAATGAAAAGATACAAACTCCGGCAAATAAACTACGCTTTCAGTTCATTGAAGTTCCAAGAACAGATTATCAATGGATATGCAAAACCGGTCATGCAGAATGTGTAGAAAATAAATGAATAATGTTAAAAGATCTCAAATGAGACTGCACAACTCCTGATTGGTTATATGAGGTAATACTCCATTTGTTCCAAAATACAACGTCATTATCAACTTTTTGAAGTGAATTAAGACATTTTCAAACTCAAAATTAATCATTTAATTTTAGTCAATACAAAAATGACTATTGAAAATTATCTAAAAAATATTATTCATAGTAAAATTTAACGTTTTATATTTTTTTTATTGAATGATCTCAATTTTAAACTTTCAAAAGCCAACAATGATCTTAAAATGTAAAACGTAGGAAGTATATACTTATTATTCGTTGTGCAAAAACATTGCGAACAATGTGTGGCGGAAAGGGTATCAAAATATTCATAAAAGACACCATTTGAGAACTCAAATTGGAAATCCCTAACATTACTCTAATAAAATCTACCCGAAATATGCTATTATTATGCACAGTCTGTGAGAATTGAGATGCCATAGAAAAAAGGAAAATTAATGAAAGCAGTAAACACTCACAGTTTGATACTAATTCAAGCAGAGCATAAACTATTGACAGTTTAGTAGTTTCCACATCTTCTGGAATTATATAGTATAAAATAACAGCAAGGCCAAGAAATGCTTCAAATAAACTCCAACTGCAATGTGGCAGAAGGTAATAATGAAAAATCTGAATCAAAAATGAACAAAGTACGATATAAAAAGAAACTAGTGTCCTTATGCAGCTACTTCGCAAGTAATGGGAGAGACCAAAAAATAGGCCACATGGTGCTCATCTCTTCTGCTTCATTATCCAGCATCTCAAAACCAAACTCTTCTTCAAGTGCTATCACAATGTCCACGGTATCTAAACTATCTATTATCTAAACCGATATCATTCCGATAATGGGACCCATTGTAACCTGAAAAACCCAAATATCAAGATCAAGTGAGAACTATATGATATACCTGTATTAAAACCAGCACAAGCACTATAGCAAATACAAGAAAGAAGAATAGAAAAAGTCACTTTTAAGTGCTTAAGTATTCGTCTAATTGTTCATTCTGAAGATTATATCACTCGGAAGGATGCAAAAAACATCCCAAAAGGCAGACCCGTGGCTAAGTTAGGTATGAACTCAACACTATACATGATGAAGCTATATCATCTTCAAACTTAAAAGTTGGAATGGTACGAGATGAAACATCAAACGACAAGTTTCCAATTTTGGCAGTGATATATGTGTGACATCCCATGTCTCTGATTTTAATTGGCTTTCGGAGTCTTAAACTATTTAAAATGGTAAAATTTCATTGCAATAATTTAATCCGATATATCTTTGGTGGTCTCTGTTTCCTCTTCATATGACTAATGTTGAGAGTGTGTTCGTATGCAACACTGATTACCATAAAATTTAAGAGATGTGTTCAACCACGATTACCTAAGTAGACTAAATTTTAGTAAAAAAACATAAATGAAAATTTCTGTTAATAAAAGTTGGTCAAAGTTGATAAAATCTGTCATAGATATTGTCCAAACATTAATAGGTACTTTATCTCTCTCTCTCTACATATAATATATATATATATATATATAACTGAGAACTTAAAAACATGAAAAGATGCAATGTACAATGTGTTTAGGCACATATAAAATCCTTGTCAAACACAACAAAAACAATGATCACATAAAATTGGACAAGGGGAATTCAGAACAATATTACATTCTTGCACTGCCTTAAAAACAATATGTTGATGTTGGAGTGTTGGACAGATGGATAGGATATGTCAATTGTGAAAAAGAAATAGCAGGATTTGCACTAAATGGAAGACTGATAACTATGGAGATTTGGTTCAAGGAATATTATTTTGCAAGGACAATGCGTATCATACAGAAATCAATGGATTACTTGCTGTTTGTATGCAGGTTCAGAATTTGGAGTGCAATGGGAGAGTAACAAGTGCAATTCTCTATGCACTTGGTCCAATTATAATTTGACCTACAAATTATCAATATTGGAATTTTGGAAGTGAAGTTTAGAAAATACAACTATTACTGACATATGAGAACTTACAAACTGTGAGAACTTTTGTGTGTGCATGCATGTCTTCGTGTATTACGGCTAATGTGGAGATGATAAGAAAAAAATAATAATAACGGTATATATGGGACGGCAAATAAGCATGACAGTGTAAGCTTCACATGCTCCACAATAATGATATGCCCAAATGATAGATATCAAGATTAAGGATGTGGCAACAAACATACCTAGAATTAAATATGTTCATGCATAAACATGGTATAAGTTCAATTCATGAAAGCTACCATGCCATCTTCAAAGCTAATAGTAATTAAACACAAAATGTTTCTGAGAACAATGATTTTTCCCCAATAACCGAATACTTTGTCTGTAAATACTGCATATTTGATTCCATCCATAAATCGATTTTCTAAGTAACATCAATGCCTAGTGTTTATCCTATTTAAAAGAATAATCCAACTTCACCAGCTCAAAAGCATTGCTGTCTATTCTTCATTCACAACAGGATTTTAATTACCATCTATTTGGGATATCAATTCTTAAAACATGAAAAATATACAAAAAGCCACAGATCAAGCGTTAGGGAGATGTTCTGTCCTATAAAGCAAGAAACATAAATGGCGCGATAGAAGTTTGCAACTAACAAATAGTAGACAGATTACCTTTGTTACCGGGAGAGTTTACTTTTCCCCTTCTTTTTTACCGGTGCAATATTTCCTCTCGAAGGTCTGCGTTTCTGTGTAAAAGCAAACTCTCCAAATTTGTGACCAACCTTTACTTCAGTAATCTTACAATGTACATGAGTTTTGCCATTGTAAATCCATACAAAGGAATCAACAAATTCTGGCAAAATAGTAGATCTTCGTGACCAAATTTTCTTGTTCGCAAGGCCCTCTTTCTTCTTCATTTTCATCAGGAATGCATCAACAAAGCAGTCCTTCCATACAGATCGTTGCGGAATGAACTCAGAATTTCTTTGCCTTGATTCTGCCTCAACCTGGGTAGAAATAGTTTTAATAAGTAAAATTAAATATAGAAACAGCGTGCATATAAATATATCATAGTTGGAATCTTATAAAAATTACGTTGTGTTTGTGAGTTTGAATGGAAAGTGAGGTGAGGGAAAGTTTTGAACGTTAGGGAAGAGAAATGGAGGGGGAGTGATAATAACTTTCCATCCAAATCTTCCCAATTTTGGGTGGAAAGTCTTGGGAGAGAAAGTGGGGTTTATTTTCCACCCTTTTCTTTCACTTTTCTTCCATGAAGAAAACTCACAACTGGATGCAAGACTTACTTAATCATAGAGGAGGAACATAAGAGATGATGTTCTTTCCTGAATAATTGAGAGGATAAAGCTTTTAGCTTTATAAAAGTAATTTTATAAAAGTAACTTTATAAAAAAAGTTTTAACTTTTAGTCATTTGCTTTAGTGGAAGGCGGCAGGTACTTTGCTTTTGCCTTTAGTTCTGCTTTTTAGCTTCATCCTTTTTCTTTAAGACAGATGTTGATACGTGTCCTCATGTCTGGCTGAGTATCCAGCTCAAGATCATCCGAATCTTCTTCATTGATTATCATTTGAATTAATATTAACTATTGAAAAAACTGACCTTAAATGGTTAAAAGACCTTGATTATTTGGCATCAAGATATCTTGATCCACTAGTATTTTACCCTTTAAAAAGGTGTAACAATTATAGAGGTTATTATGAACAGATTTTAGTAGAAAACGGATATGTTGATTTTGAACATTTTCATCGGGGAGAAAAAGATAGACACTCTCCATTCTCATTCTCTAAAGCATATTTAAAAAAGATGCTTAACCCTACTGATTGGGGATTGGATCCTAATAGGTCCAGAAAAATGACAAGATATCCTGAAATGGATTTTAATTAATAGGATTATAAAGATGCTTGGTATTTTTACTTCTACTATGAGAATCCTCAAAAGAAGCATACCTGGTTCTTTAGAATTGCCCCTGAATTCACTAAAAGCGAAATTCCCAAAAGGTCTATCCATTGGTGGCTTAGATTTGGCCCCTGAGGCAGTAATACTGCCCACAGAAATTCATGATGTTTATTTGGAATATAAAAGTATTCATCCTCATCTTAAAGATGTCAAGGTCTCAAAAGGTCTTCCTCTGTTCAAGTTCTTTTTTGAAGTCTACCTTGGATTTGGACATGGAAATTTGGATCCATTATGCACCCTTTCTCACAAGGAAATTCCTTTGCAAATGGTGGGTAAAATAGTCCACAGAAGAAATCTTTAAAGCCGTAAAGAAAGACTTATTAATCTTTACCGAGATCCTTAAAAAGGCTCAGCAAGAACAAGAAAAGCTTAAAAACCCACTCCAGCATTTAAAAAACCAGCTGGAGGAAAATTATCCAACAGCCAGTAAAGCAAAAATAAAGAAATTAATGCTAAAAACACTAGATAATCAATGGGCTTCTGATAATGACGAAGAAAATGAAGGAGATGATATTTCCATGATATCTGCTAAAAGCAGCAAAAGCAGTAAGCATTACTTAGTCTCTTCAGACACAGAAGATGAAGGAGAAACTGCAGATGGATTCGCCGAAAGAATTCAAAAGATAATCAATGGAGAAGATTCAAATGATCTTAAGCTAGATACTCAGCCAAACACGAGGACACGTATCAACACCTGACTTAAAGAAAAGGATGAAGCTAAAAAGCAAAAGAAAAAAGCTAACGACAAAGACAAAAGCAAAGTTCCCGGCACGCCTTCCACTGAAACAAATGATTAAAAGTTAAAACTTCTTTTATAAAGCTACTTTTATAAAGTTACTTTTATAAAGCTAAAAGCTTTATCCTTTCAATAATTCAGGAAAAAACGTCATCTCTTACGTTCCTCCTCTATGATTAAGTTGGTTGATAGCCTTGTATAAAGAGAAGTCTTGCATCCAGTTGTAAGCAGACTTTCTTAGGCTCCCTTAAGTTTTGTTTAATCTTTCCTTTCTTGAAGTCCCTTAAGTTTTGTTCAATCTTTCCTTTCTTCTTTTCTTACTGTAAATCTTGTAACTGCTCTCCATCCCTTGTACATACTGTGTGGGAATAAAAGAAAAGCTTCCATGAAATCTCCATGTAAGTTTTCTTAATTTTATCTTTGTTATATTTTCGGTTTCTTTTAATTTTTAGTTTGATTAGTTTAATTTATATCGTTTAATCAATAATTGTATTGTCTTCGTTCGATCTTGTACTCTCTTAGGACCGAGCAAAAAACGGATAAAACCGAATAACCGAACCGAAATTTTTTAACCGAATTATTTCGGTTATTCATTAAAATTCGGTTATATCCAATTTAATATTCAGTCTTCGAGTTCAGGTTTGGTTTTTAAAATTTCGTTATTCGGTTAATCGAATAAGAAATAAAAAAATTTAAGCCCGAGTTAAACAGACAAACACTAATCTCTCATCTCACTCTCTGTCTTGATCTCAGATCTCTCATCTCTCACTAATCGATACCCTCAGATCTCTCATCTCACATCTCAAATCTCACTCTCTGATCTCTCACTCTCAGATCTCTTATCTCTCAGATCTCTCACTCTGTCTCTCATTTCTGTTCAAATAATTCAGTGTTGCTTGAATTTTATGTTTCTGTGGGTGCGGAAGCTTTGGTTATCTGCAAGGTGGGTCGGGTTGACATTTTACCCTCTTTAATCATGGTGCGATCCTGAGTGGAAGTCTTTGATGGAAAGTTATTGGGCCTCTGATCCAGCACAGAGGCCATCATTTGCATAAATCGCTCAAAGGTTGAGAAATATGGCTGCAACAATTAATGTGAAGTGATGCTAATCTTGAAAGCAACTCTGATAATTTTATAAATCTGGGTATTTCATATGCATCTTTTTCAGTTAATTGTTGAGCTTCTTCCACTCTATCTGTTTCTTTCAGTAATTTACAATGTCTTCTTTTATTAGTGTTTTAATCTAATATGGGATTTTGTTTTCTAATCTTTCTATTGTATCATTAATGTATTATTGTGAAGTATAAAATTCCCACACATCTGGACTCTTGAAGTAATCCAAATAATATACAGAAAGCCATCAAAAGGAGAGCTAGACCAATATGGCTTGATTTCGGTTATTAACCGAATAACCGAATAGTAAATTCGGTTATTCGGTTAGCTACTAATTCGGTTAACAGTTCGGATAGCAGAATTGTGTTCATTTCGGATTTCGGTTATAACCGAATTGCTCACCCCTACTCTCTCTGATACCAAGGACAAGCACGAGATCGATATAAATTAAACAATATATCAATTAAAATAATAATCTAAACACCTAATCAAAATAAAATTATGTACATGCATGAATATAAAATATTTTTGTGGGGAGATTAAATCATACCTTAAGCTAAGCTACAGGAAAGGCTTTCCCTCTCGGGAAATCCTTAAAAACTTGAAGAAAAAGGAAAGTGGAATCAAGTTATGAGAATATTGTTGATATTATTATTATTGGAACTTTACAAGGCTGTAATAGATTTAGAAAACAAGGGAGATGTACAAAGCTAAAAGAATAGAGAGAGAAAACCCAGCCTATCCGAACTTATCCTTTCTAGTTATTACAAAGGCTATTTATACTACTCCTAAGACTTCGGACTTCAAAATGGAATTAAATTAGAAACGAATAAAAGATAAAGTCCGGGCACACATTAGGCCTCATAGACAACTTTAATCATTTTACGCATTTTCTAAAGTTATTCCGAAAAAGACGCGCACCTAAAAGATGCTCCTTTACAGGACAAAATGTATTAATAATGGAGCAAGTACTCAATTATTAATATGGACCTATCTGACTACATTGGACCTTATATTAATAATTACAGTCACGTGT
The DNA here is from genome assembly GCA_034770075.1 of Aralia elata. Lineage (NCBI taxonomy): Eukaryota > Viridiplantae > Streptophyta > Magnoliopsida > Apiales > Araliaceae > Aralia > Aralia elata. The sequence goes on along the minus strand of CM068387.1, from coordinate 67,204,265 downwards.
CCAAATTATGTCTGGCTATTGTGTCCATGCTCATTCCACTATCTGGCGTGCTATTTTCTGGCGAATCTTGAAGTGATAATGGAACATCACTACTTCTGTATCTTGGCGATAAAGTAGGAGTTGGTGAAGATGCTTCTATCCTAGCTGGTGACACATGTGGTTTATACTTTAGATTTTCAAAAAACTGGTTATTAAATCTGTTTGCTTCGGCTTTGAGAATATCTTCACTGGCGTTACTGGTATTTCTTCCAAAAATAAGTTTTCTTTTCCCTTTGGAACGAATCTTTTTAGTTGTTACTTCTAAAAAGCTTTTGCCAACTGGCTGAGATGTCTTAAGGTGAAAATCTTCTGTCTTACGAGGACTGGAATCAGGAACTTTAAGAGAATTAATTTGATTAATTAAAGTCTTTGTGGGACTAAAATTAACCTGACTTAATTCTGATTGACTTTTGGGGAAAGCCACACCCAATAATGGACTTGATAATTCTTTATCACCGGCCATTTGAGGTGGAATAGTTAATGGAATCGAGGGTCCACTACTTCCCTTCACAGATGTTTGGGCTTTTGTGATAACCTATGTTCTCTTCAGAAAGAAAGATGTTGAATTCATTTGTACTCCGAGCGGAGTTCTAGCTAATTCTGTTGTTTGTACGCTGGGCGGAGATCTACTGCAACGAGCTAGTTCTGCTGAAAGAGAATAGACTTGTTTTTGTAATTCTGAATTTTTAACTGTAAGCTATTGTTTTCCCCTTTCTAGCCTCTCACAATTCTAGTTTAGACGCTTGAAATTTGTATTCATGTTTTCACAATGAGTACAAAAAATAGGTTGGTAAGGAGAGATGTCTCAGAAATCTAAAGCTAGTTCTAAATAATGAAAAAGGGAAGGACTAACAGAATAATTTTCTCCAATAATTTTTCTGGCAAAAGAATAAGCAAGGGAAAGATCATTAAATCCCTTGTATTTAGGCTGGATAAAATTCTTTGTCTGTTCAATGACATCAGTCCAAGAATGAAAGATGCCGCAGACATGACCATTGGTGACTACATAAAATTTAAAGTTTTGTTCTGGAAAAATTCTGTTAATGCATTTAAAGATGCAAGAAAATGTTGCTGGTTTTTTCCATGGGAAATCCAAAGATTATCCACAATGCATTTATGTTCTTTACTGAGACTGATATGATTTAATGGTTTAAAAGTAAAAGATAAATTTGCTGGATATGAATAAAGATCTTGGTTACCAAACCTAAGGGTTTCATAACTACTTTTATTATGCTGAGATGAAACTGATGTATGGAATGCAAGGCTGTTATTAATATTTTGGCTTCTTAATGATGCTTGTGCTGGTGATGCAGAGTTGTATAAATTCTGGCTTTGTGGAGATTGATTTTTGCCTTTTGGCGGTAACCCTGGTGAATCTGTCATCTACCAATCATTTATAAGGTTACTAACAGACTGATTTATTTATCAAATTCCATATATATTTTTGTTAGCCTACTAATTTTGAATGGCTGTAAGATTAATTAAAATCAATTGTAACACCTGTTATTAATTATCTTAATCTTTGATTAAGTTTTCAAAAACTTAATTATCCATATTAATTATGGATTATGTAAGACCTGTTGAATCTGTATTAGAATCTGTAGTGTGGTCTGTTTCTTGTACAGATAAATCTCTTCTGGATAGTAAGCAAAAGATTAAAAGATGAAGCTATTCATATTGCTTTTATAAGGTTAAAGGCGGTGTTTCCAAACTTCTACTAGTTTTATGGCCTTATAATTTTACTAAGATTTTGATCAAAAGGTTTGTCCTAAGCATAATACATCTGAGGGTCTATATTTTCTGGGGATTTTATTTCTATAACTTGGCTGGAAAACTCTTATACTACTTCTAAAAGGAAACTATGGTTTGGGTAAGACAACCGTTCTGAATTTTAATGCTAAGTGCTATCTTAATGAATACCATGCTAAGTGCTATCTTAATGAATACCATATGTGCTATCTTTAAGTAATTTTAGCTGTATTGAAATTTAATAGTCTGTTAATATTTAATACTGGAATAGTATTATTTATTTCTGGCTTCCTTATTTTAAAAATAATGTTGAATCAACTACTTTTAATCCTAAGACTGGACATATCCTGAAGTGTATTAGGTTTTAGAGGTGGTTTTGGTCCAGGAATGTCTTCTAAGGCTGGTATGACAGGATTGGTATTGTAGTTATCTGTTAAAGCTGTATTACTGGGTTGTATTTCTGGAATAAAAGCTTCTTTCTCTTCTAGAATATTAATGACTTTCTGTATGAGTAGAATTTTGTTTAAAGATTCTGGCTTTATTATTGATTAGTTTGTTATGGCAATTTTTACTTAAATGTTTTGTATTACCACAAGTAAAATAACTAATCTTATTATTGTATGATCTAAACTGTTTATCCTGTTTTTGAAGTTTTCTGGATTCTGATTGTTGAAGACGGTATCTTTTCCTAGGTTTATGTTTCTTTTTGGGATATTCTATAAAAGACTTCTTTTTATAATATGTTATTTGAGGCTGTTGTGTAATTTGTATATTTACATAATCTAAACATTTTATATTATGTAAAATTCTGTGTTTTATAGTGAATTCATAATTTTTACTATTTGTGGTGTTTGGTAAGGCATTTACCTGTGATCTGTTTTCCTAAGGCTTCTACTAATTTTCTAAAGAGACTGTTCTTTTCTTCTACTAACTTTCTAAGGAGACTGTTCTTTATGTCTTTATTAAGAATATTGATTGAAATATAATATTGATATATATAATCTCTTTTGTAAAATTTAATGTAAGCCCATCTGGATATATTGATTTGTTCTAAACTTAATAAGGCTTGCTGATTTTCTTCTTTTGTCTGCAAATTATGGACTAGGTTTGGTTCTTCTGCTAAAAGTGATTCATAATCTGTTGCTAATATTCTTTTAAAGGCGCTCCACAAAATTCTGGTAATCTGTTCTAATTACCTGACTATTCTATCTAATGATATATTATTTGCAGAATAGAGGTTATAAAATTCTCCTTCTGTGTTACTTAACATATTCTGCCAATTATGGTCAGAAATATTTAAAGTTAAACCTTGGCTGGTAGATGTTTGAAACTGGATTGGCTGTATTTTCCTAAGACTCATGTGGATTACTATCTTTGAGGTAAACATTATCTGCCTTGCCAACTGGTAGATTAAACCTGCTACTCCATTGTCCTACTGGTTTTCTTATTTTAATGGTTTGGCATGGAGTGTTGGTTGAGGTTTCTATTAGGGTATTGTTTGTTATGTTTGGTAAATGAACAGTAGTTGTTATGTTACTCTTGGGGTCTGTATTTTCACTCTTGTGATCTGTATTTTCTATTTCATCTCTTTCTGTCTATACTACTTCATCTATGAAATATTTATCTATAAATTCTATGAAATCTGATTCTGATAATTCTTTTGTTGAGACTTCTGATATATATAGAGGTCTGTAATTTTTTGACTGTTTAAACTCTTGATCAGAAATCATGAGTTCTTCTTCTGAGAATTTTATTAATTCTTTTAATTCTTGTAATTCTTCTGGGTCTTCATGTTGGAAGAATTTAGGTAGTAGATTTTTATCTATTTTTAGAACTAATATGTCTTTTTGTATGGTTTCATCTGGTACTACTTCTATATACTGGTAAGGTGCTAATAAATTTTCTTGGACTAACTGTAAACAATCTTGTTTTAAAGTATCTGAATGATATAATAAAGATCTTTTAATAATAACCATTTCTTCTGTGTAACTAAAGGCTTCTAGATATATTTTAATTATGTTATATCTTTCGATTTTTATTTCGACTGGATTACCTATTTTCTGTTTTAGACATTTGACAATTTTTTGCTCAATTGCTGTTAATTCTTCTTCGGTAGGTAAATCTTTCTTATATGCTATACTATGTTCTGTTTTTACAGTGCTACTTGTTAAATTTTTCTGAAACTGGTTATTAGTTAATTGGACTGCAGTTGTCATTCTAGGACTGTTAGTTGTTAACTAATTCTATTGTTTCTAAAACCTTATCTTGATTTGCTTAATTTTGGCAGAGGTAAATGGAAGATTTTAAGATACTGTCTAACATACACTACTATCCAAAAATAATCTATCAACTCTGACTTCTGGTAATATTTCTTCTGTTGAGTATTCTTCTAGTGTTCTGATTGATTCTACTGTATTTTTATATCTGGTGTATACTACCATTTTTCCTATGCTCATTTCCTGTATTATTTGTTTTAATTCTTCTTGAAGATTTATCAACTGTTTTTTAGTTTCTATGTATTCTCTACTGTTGTTCTAAAAATCTATTTGATATCTTTTAGTAAGGGTTCTAGTGTATCAGAATGTGCGTTCAAATGATAAGATCTGTTCCCTGTTTTGTTCTATATAACTTTTATATTTTCTACGAGCTTCTATTAGAACCATATCTGTCTTTGTATTATTCGTTCTAGTTTTCTTAACTCGATCTAAAAACCTATTTAGTTATGTAATATGATATGAAAGAAGTAAAGCAGTAAGGCTTAGTAATATTTTTAGCAAATGTATTCTCCTAATCGTATTTTATACCGTTCTATTTCTATATTTATCAATCTTATCTGGTTTTCATAACTGAAAATTATACTAGTAATTCTGTTAAACCTCTTCCAAACAAAATTCTTATAGACACTATTTAATTCATCATCATATCTGTCTATTATTTCTGTATAACGTTTTTCATAATTTCTTAATATTTTAATCTGTTTTATTAATCTTTTGGTTTCTGTTTGTACTGGCATCTTAACATATGCAATTATTTAAGCATGCGCTAATATTATTATTATCTTGTATCTCTTTTTCTAACAGCTCTTCAAACTGTTGAACAACCTCCATTGCTTCAAAATATCTGTACAAATTAAATTGTTCTGTTTTATCTTCTGGTAAAGTTTTTACATACGCCAATAGATTATTCTATAATAATGCTGTAATTTCTTTAAGTGACTGTGAGTTCTTTTACCTTCTTATTGCTATTATATAATTCTATAGCTAAAGATCTGTAAAGAGTTTTAGTAAATCTAAATTTCATTTAAATACTTAATAATCTTTCTAACTGTTTAATCTTTGCTTTTTCTTCTGATATCCTGCTGCTGTAATATTCTTCTATGTTTATGTGCTGTTTAAACCTTGAGATTCTGCGGTAAGCTATTCTTTCTATTTTGGTCTGTTCTAGCTGTTGTATTAGATATTTTTTTTGATCTATTAAGGCTTTTATATTCTCAAAGCCGAAGCAGACAGATTTATTAACCAGCTTTTTGAAAATCTAAAGTATAATTAACCGGCTTTTTGAAAATCTAAAGTATAAACCACAGGTGTCACTAGCTAGGATAGAAGCATATTCACCAACTCCTATTTTATAGCCAGGATAAAGAAGTAGTGATGTCCCATCATCACCTCAAGATTCGCTAGGAAATAGCACCCTAGTGTAATTATTAATATAAGGTCCAATGTAGTCAGACAGATCCATATCAATAATTGAGTACTTGCTCCATTATTGATACATTTTGTCCTATAAAGGAGCATCTTTTAGGTGCGCGTCTTTTTCGGAATAACTTTAGAAAACGCATAAAATGATTAAAGTTGTCTATGGGACCCAATGGGTACCCGAACTTTATCTTTTAATCGTTTCTAATTTAATTCCATTTTGAAGTCCGAAGTCTTAGGAGTAGTATAAATAGCCTTCGTAATAACCAGAAAGGATAAGCTCGGATAGGCTGACTCTCTCTACTCTCTTAGCTTTGTACATCTCCCTTGTTTTCTAAATCTATCACAGCCTTATAAATTTCCAACAATAATAATATCAGCAATATTCTGATAACAGCTTGATTCCACTCTCCTTTTTTCTTCAAGTTTTTAAGGATTTCCCGAAAGGGAAAAGCCTGTAGCTTAAGGTATGACTTAATCTCCCCACAAAAATATTTTATATTCATGCATGTACAGAATTTTATTTTGATTGTGTTTAGATTATTATTTTAATTGATATATCGATCTTGTCCTTGTCCTTGGTATCAGAGCCAATGACTGATAATCTAAGCTAAGATAATCATATAAATTTGTTGTGATTAATTATAATCTAGTGGGTCGACAACCCAGTCGCGTGTTCCGTAGGGAACGTTGTTGCTGTGAGAAGGTGGTGTTCCGTTTTTCCGAACGTAAAACGTTAAAACGTTGACAGTCGAGCTAGAAAGTAATTAATCTGATAAATTTTATATGAGAATCTAATGCTATGAGTATTATGCATTGGCCCTAGTACCTTTGTAAAAAAAAAATATGAGAAATTAATTTGTTTTCATACTCTAATAGGATTGTTGCATCCATCTATGCCTACCCTTTCACACAATCGAGCATTTGCACACCATTATAATATTCTGCTTCCATGATCAAGATAGAGGCGAGTCATTATAATATTCTGCTTCCATGATCAAGATAGAGGCGAGGGAATCGTAAGTCCTGAAGTTGGGAAATCATAGGCTAAAACCTGTGTAAAGTACCCGTCAAGTAGGGGAGATAGAAGTCTTAATTCTTGACCAGCGTGATGTGAGACTTGTGTAGGTTATAGATTTGCATATGCACTCCTTTGTATCAATCTTTATCTCAAAAATATTAAAATCCATAAAATCTTGGGGAATTTTTAAGTCGTAACTTTTCTACTCATAAGATTGGTAAGTACTGAGTAAGGATTAAACTTATAAGAATTCAAACCCTTCTAGATCGCAACAGCAGCATAATGAGCAGCTGTAAAACTTTCCAAGACCCTAACCAGATGATTAAAAATAATAACGAATCTATCCAGCATAATAATAATTATATTCTACAGCTAGAAACAGAGATGAATAACAGAAAAATAGAATTAGAAAAGATAGGTCTTTATCATAACTATAATAAGCACAATTTAACTATAGTATGGAATAACAGAATAAAAGAAGTCATTTTAACAAACAGAGAAATAGAGTATACAAATAATACATTAAAGGAACAGATCAAACATATTGCAAATTAATAAAACAAACAGAAATTCTAAAAAATTAAAGAAAAATTTTATGAGTTGTAAAACAGTACTGGATCAAACAAAGACAATAAAATTATTGATTAAACGATATGAATTAAACTAATAAACTAAAAATTAAAAAAACGAAAATAAAACAAAGATAAAATTAAGAAAACTTACATGGAGATTCCATGGAAGCTTTTCTTTTATTCCCACACAGTATGTACAAGGGATGGAGAGCAGTTACAAGATTTACAATAAGAAAAGAAGAAAGAAAAGATTAAATAAAACTTAAGGAAGCCTAAAGAAGTCTGCTTACAACTGGATGCAAGACTGCTCTTTATACAAGGCTATCAACCAACTTAATTATAGAGGAGGAACGTAAGAGATGACGTTCTTTCCAGAATTATTGAGAGGATAAAACTTTTAGTTTTATAAAAGTAGCTTTATAAAAGAAGTTTTAACTTTTAGTCATTTGCTTCAATGGAAGGCGTGTCGGGTACTTTGCTTTTGCCTTTAGCTTTAGCTTTTTTCTTTTGCTTTTTAGCTTCATCCTTTCCTTTAAGATAAATGTTGATACGTGTCCTCATGTCTAGCTGAGTATCCAGCTCAAGATCATCCGAATCTTCTTCATTGATTATCTTTTGAATTCTTTCGGCGAATCCATCTACAGTTTCTCCTTCATCTGCAGTTTCTCCTTGTGTCTGAAGAGACTGAGTAATGCTTACTGCTTTTGCTGCTTTTAGCAAATATCATGGAAATATCATCTCCTTCATTATCAGAAGCACATTGATTATCCAGTGCTTTTAGCATTAATTTCTTTATTTTTGTTTTACTGGCTGTTGGATAATTTTCCACCAGCTGGTTTTTTAAATGTTGGAGTGGGTTTTTAAGCTTTTCTTGCTTTTCTTGTTCTTGCTGAGCCTTTTTAAAGATCTCGGTAAAGATTAATAAGTCTTTCTTTACGGCTTTAACGGTTTCTTCTATGGACCATTTTACCCACCATTTGCAAAGGAATTTACTTGTGAGAGAGAGAATACCATAATTATAGTCTTCATGCATAATGGACAAAAAGAACTATAATTCAAAAAGAACTTGAACAAAGGAAGGCCTTTTGAGATGAGGATGAATACTTTTATATTCCAAATAAACATCATGAATTTTTGTGGGCAGTATTACTGCCTCGGGGGCCAAATCTAAGCCACCAATGGATAGACCAATTGGGAATTTCGCTTTTAGCGAATTCAGGGGCAATTCTAAAGAACCAGGTATGCTTCTTTTGAGGATTCTCATAGTAGAAGCAAAAATACCAGGCAGCTTTATCATCCCAATACCAAACAGCTTTATAATCCCAATAATTAAAATCCATTTTAGGATATCTTGTCATTTTTCTAGACCTATTAGGATCCAATTCCCAATCAGTAGGGTTAAGCATCTTTTTAAATATGTTTTAGAGAATGAGAATGGAGAGTGTCCTATCTTTTTCTCCTCGAAGAAAATGTTCAAAATCAACATATCCGGTTTCTACTAGAATCTGTTCATAATAACCTCTATAATTGTTACACCCTTTTAAAGGGTAAAATACTAGTGGATCAAGATATCTTGATGCCAAATAATCAGGGTATTTTCAATAGTTGATAAAAGTTGGTCAAAGTTGATAAAATCTATCATAGATATTGTCCAAACATTAATAGGTACTTTATCTCTCTCTCTCTACATATATATATATATATATATATATAAAATTGAGAACCTAAAAACATGAAAAAATACAATGTACAAAGTGTTTTGGCACATATAAAATCCATGTCAAACACAACAAAAAGAATGATCACATAAAATTGGACAAGGGGAATTCAGAACAATATTACATTCTTGCACTACCTTAAAAATAATATGTTGATGTTGGAGTGTTGGACAGATGGATAGGATATGTCAATTGTGAAAAAGAAATAGCAGGATTTGCACTAAATGGGAGGCTGATAACTATGGAGATTTAGTTCAAGGAATATTATTTTGCAAGGACAATATGTATCATACAGAAATCAATGGATTACTTGCTGTTTGTATGCAGTTTAAGAATTTGGAGTGCAATGGGAGTGTAACAAGTGCAATTCTCTATGCACTTGGTCCAATTATAATTTGACCTACAAATTATCAATATTGGAATTTTGGAAGTGAAGTTGGGAAGTTTAGCAAATACAACAATTACTGACAAATGAGAACTTACAAACTGTGAGAACTTTTGTGTGTGTGTGCATGCATGTCTTCGTGTATTTACGGCTAATGTGGAGATGATAAGAAAAAAATAATAATAATGGTATATATGGGACAGCAAATAAGCATGACAGTGTAAGCTTCACATGCTCCACAATAATGATATGCCCAAATGATAGATATCAAGATTAAGGTTGTGGCAACAAACATACCTAGAATTAAATATGTTCATGCATAAACATGGTATAAGTTCAATTCATGAAAGCTACCATGCCATCTTCAAAGCTAATAGTAATTAAACACAAAATGTTTCTGAGAACAATAAGTAACATCAATGCCCAGTGTTTATCCTATTTAAAAGAATAATCCAACTTCACCAGCTCAATAGCATTGCTGTCTATTCTTCATTCACAACAGGATTTTAATTACCATCTATTCGGGATATCAATTCTTAAAAGATGAAAAATATACAAAAAACCACAGATCAAGGGTTAGGGAGATGTCCTGTCCTATAAAGCAAGAAACATAAATGGCGTGATAGAAGTTTGCAACTAACAAATAGTAGACAGATTACCTTTGTTACCAGGAGACTTTACTTTTTCCCCTTCTTTTTTACCGGTGCAATATTTCCTCTCGAAGGTCTGCGTTTCCGTGTAAAAGCAAACTCTCCAAATTTGTGACCAACCTTTCCTTCAGTAATCTTACAACGTACATGAGTTTTGCCATTGTAAATCCGTACAAAGGAATCAACAAATTCTGGCAAAATAGTAGATCTTCGTGACCAAATTTTCTTGTTTGCAAGGCCCTCTTTCTTCTTCTTCATTTTCATCAGGAATGCATCAACAAAGCAGTCCTTCCATACAGATCGTTGGGGAATGAACTCAGAATTTCTTTGCCTAGATTCTGCCTCAACCTGGGTAGAAATAGTTTTAATAAGTAAAATTAAACATAGACACAGCGTGCATAGAAATATATCATAGTTGGAATCTTATAAAAATTACGTTGTGTTTGTGAGTTTGTATGGAAAGTGAGGTGAGGGAAAGTTTCAAGCGTTAGGGAAGAGAAATGGAGGGGGAGTGATAATAACTTTCCATCCAAATCTTCCCAATTTTGGGTGGAAAGTCTTGGGAGAGAAAGTGGGGTTTATTTTCCACCCTTTTCTCTCACTTTTCTTCCATGAAGAAAACTCACAAACATGAGTTTTGAAAAGAAAACAATTAAAATCCCCCCAAATCCTTTCGGTTCCATATTCTTTAAAACTCAGACAGTGTTAATCAAACAAACCCCACCCCCCCCCCCAAAAAAAAAATAGAAAAAGAAAAAGAAAAGACATGTATAGCTATATGCATACATATTAATAAATAACATTGTTTATTGCTAGGAATCTCAATTAATCAGCAGGTAATACCCCCCACCCTAAACAGAAACACATACATAATCTTTTTTATAAAGGTATATAAATATACATTCTTACAAGAAAATCACTGTGCTCAACGTTTGCAATCTCACATAGGCAAACACATCCCAATCCATCCCCTCCGACATAATCACTACAAAATAAATATTTTCCATCCCTCCTCAAATACATATATCTATAGAAATGACATAAAATCTCACTTAAAGCATAGATCATAAAATCACATTATTATTCCCCATTTCCCCCTAGTATGCCTTCAGCTTTGATTCATTTAACAATCGGAATACATAAAAATAATAGAACAAGCCCATTACAACTGTAACTAAAAAGGGCAACCCCAAATAAAATCCTAAGTGGGAACAGAAGTTATGGCTTTGATCATTCTATTACATTTTATATGTTCACCACGGAGGATAAATTAATCACTTCAGTAACACAAGTCTTAAATCCTCGCAATTGAAGGGCATAGACAATTCCATGCCCAAATAAGATTAAATAGGCAGCATTGTCCTTGTTATACGAAACTGGATATCAACCAAATTCTTTACTACATATCAAAACTTTCAATTACAACCTCAGTTTCAATTTGCAGCATAAACAGAGCCCTAACGAAACAAATAGACACAACTTAGATTTTATTTCCACCCATTCCCAAATTAATCATCAGAAATCCTAACTACATTTTCGAAGGAACAATCAATCTATTTGTATATTAAAACAAAATGGAGTTAACAAGATGCATAAAATACCTTGGAAGGATCAGAAGCATGTCGATTAGAACCTCCAGATTCCTGCGAGAAGTTGCGCAGCAGAAGATTATTCAGTGAGAGACTAAATGGGCCTCCAGGGTTTTGGGTTTGCAAGGAACGAACGTTCACTCGTAGGTTATTGAGGATTGCATTTCTCGCCGCCATTTCTCAGTAGATAAGTAGGGAAGTTGGAAGGGTTCTGTTCTAGCCTGACTGGCTGGAGGTGTTTCGTTGAGGCGCTCGAAGAAATAAGGGTAAATTAAGGGCAAAATACAGTGTATGGATCATTCCTCCGTGTCTCCGGCACTACGTGCGAAAGGAGAGGGAAGTAAAGATTATCAACGCTAGAAAATGAAGGAGGCAGAGTGCGAGCTCGGGAGGAGGAAGAACGGAGGAGGATCTGAAGGTGAGAGAGAGCATTTTTTTTCCTTTAAAGTTAAAGAGAATATAATAGACGGTGAGATTTATCCCAAATTTTAGACGGTCTTAATAGTTTATTAGGGTGAGCGGAGAATTCAAAATCAGTTGTGTTTTATTAAATATATATATATATTAGTGTTAACTCGTGCCTCCGGCACTGTGGTGTCGGAAAGAGATGTGCGAAGAGATCCGTGGTGATGTCGGAGAAATAAGTGTCGGGTTTTCTAGTCTCTGACAGGAGAAATGGAAACTGCGGTGGGAGAGTTTGGGAATTGGGGAAGTTAAAAAGATATAAATGAGTAAATAATGAACGATCAGATTTATGTCAAACTTTTGATGGCTCAGATGATTTATTAGATGAGTGGGAAATTCAAAATCATTTATATTTTGTTAGATAGATATAAAAAAGGAGTAAATAATGAACGGTCAGATTTATGTCAAACTTTGGATAGCTCAGATGATTTATTAGATGAACAGGAAATTCAAAATCATTTGTGTTTTGTTAGATATATATATAGAGAGAAAGAGAGAGTCATGATCACATCCGGGAGCCCGGATATGGCTTAACTTCCGAACTTTTCATATCATCCATTGGATGATATCCAACGGTTCAGGACAGAGATGGGTTGGGAAAATACACACGCGGACTCAAAGCGGGTCAAAATCCGTTTGGGCGGGTTAAGAAGAAGAAAAAAAACGCCATTTCATTCAAATCACTCTCTCTCTAACAACAGAACGAGCTGCTCTCTGTCTCTCCTCTCTCTGTCTCCCAAGATCGACGCTGATTTTGGGAAAATCTGCTAAAGCTCCGGCCGAAAACTCCGGCAACGCAAACGGAAAGACCCCGACCGACGCATTCGCAAGGTATTTTCTAATTTTCTGTTTGAACCAAATGAATGAAATCTAGGGTTCATTTCAGGGGTTTTGATTTCGTCAACCCATTAATCTTCTTGAGAGGAAATTAGTCACTCTGTTGGTTTGATGAAGTTTTTATTACTATAAAGTTTATATATATGGCTTCCAGTTGGGGGTGATGTACATAAGAACTGGTTTCATTTCAAAGAGGCGTAAGTTTGTAATTGTAGGAATATTTGGGTGAAACTTTTGATCTACTACTATATAAGATACTTGCATTGTGATTTTCCTCGCAATGTTTTGCTGATGACTTGAGTTATTTTACTTTTAATTCTTAAAACAGAGGTGGGGTAATATTTGCCTTGTGTTATTATGTGGTGTGCAAAACTATATCAAGATGCTGTTGGTTAAGCCTATAATGCATTATGTGTGTATGTGATGCCATAATATGAGGTCTTTGAGATAAGTAAGCAGTCTAAAGCCTGTGAAATACAACAGAAAGAAATCAAGAATATAATCATTTAATGTTAGAACTGAAACCAATCAACTTTTTTTTTGCTAAATGAAATGAACCAACTTTTGAAGAATACTTGTTTTGTTCCCAAAAAAAAGTCGTGTTTGGAAAAGTTGAATATGAATCTTTTTGTTCATGTGTAACTCTAATGCTATGTGGATTATCAACTATGGAATGTCTCTAAAAGAAATCAATCTTACGGTGGTTTTGGCAGATAAGGTTCAACACAGGCATGTCTACTTCAAGCAACATGAGCATTCAAACTCATGATATCCGATTTTGAAACAAAATGTGTTACTGTCGCCTGAGAGCTGCTGTGAGAATATCCGAATCAGAGAAGAATCTTGGAAAGCTGTACTATGAGTGTCCAAAGGAAAAAGACAAAGGAAAATGTAAGTTTTGGGACTAGTGCAATCTAATTAGGTATGGCGAACCCAACTCCGCTGTTGAAGCACACGTGCAGCTGCGCAGCAATGATGATACTCGACTTGGAGTCATTAAAATCTATGTGGCAAATCTTAAACACATCGTCAATATCATCGTATTATTTTGTGGGCTAGCCTTGGTAGTGTCGGTAATGACACTTGTTAAGTGATTTTAATGATTGTGTACTGCGACTAATTATCTGTCATATGGGTTGCATAATACTGCCCTCATTATCTTATTAAATTTTTTAATATATGTTATGACTTGATAACTAGTGCCATGGTCTGAGAGAACTGTTGTGGTTGATTCTGCAGTCTTCTTATAAATCACTCCCTTCTCTGTTGTTTCATGGACATAATCAGTGGAAACACCAACAGATACTTATTTAATGTTACTAGAACTATAACTCATTCACCTTATAGGCTTGAAATATTAGTTATGGTTATATTAATTGCTGGGTGAGTAGTAACTTCTTAGTCTTAGGCTCATAGGTGATAAACCTGTAACAGAGATATTCATTGTTGAAACTTAATACAACCGTTCAATTTACCATACTATGGGAATTCTTTTTGAGATAATTAAGGAACCAAAACATACCACAGGGAATTCATAATAAATTTTTATGCCTCAAATCCAATTAGTGTATAAAAGCCTAAAATGAGTTTAAATAGGGAAAATTGAGCTGAGAAATGATTTGAATTGCAAGACTTCAAATTCCATGTCATATACCCAGATAAACAAGAAATTTAAAATAGTTGTGCAAGCCCCGCAGAGTTTATAGATGCCCAGATAAACAAGAAATTTAAAATAGTTGTGCAAGCCCCGCAGAGTGCCTGCGTCCATGACTAAATATGCCAATGTTATTACATCAATGTAATGTCAACAAATACAAATTCCTAAACAAGCACCAAAAATACTAATTAAAATACAGAAAAACATAAAAAAAAAATTAAAAATTAAAAAAGATCGGACAATATGCCAGTGAAAACAATGAAAGCAGCCCCTGCCGCAAAGACTCCCATCCTGAAATACGAAAATGTCATCAATGCCAACTACAAGATGCAGACAAAATTGCAATCAGGAAAACAAAATAACAAAGACTTACAATCATTGTTAATGTCAATGTCCTCCTCATCGTACATTCCAACAAGTTTTGGACAATTTCTTTTGTCATGAGACGCTCCAACAATCACACAACCACTGCATTTCCTAGCCTTCTCGATAGCCTTCTCTTTTCCTCCCTTAAATCGTTTACCACAACCCTTTGTCCTTACTGAAAATGGTTCTTTGAGACTTAGTTGTTGGCTATCATGAGAAATTGGCATGTTGATACTCCCTTCCACATCTATGCTACCATGACTCATGGCGACAAACCTCTTTTGAGTTGATAACAACAATTCTTTCAACTCTGTTGTATCATCTTCACTTAATGCAGCTTCATCAATAACATTAGACGCAATTTGGAAGAGACTACTACGCCTCAGTAACATAGAAATATCACATATTTCACTCACTCTCCCACCTAAGTCATCCATAACTCTGCCAGATTTAGCAGATTTTGTCCACCTCCGCAAGATGTACTGATTAGGTAATTCCATAACCTATTTTTTTTGTGAAATACGTCAACATATGCCTACATGGAATTCCATCACTCTCAAACATCTGACAACTACATTTAACAAAGTTTGATGACTTGTCAAACGAAAGCTTACGGTCATTAGAATAACCCTCATTTACCCTCTGAATACACACAGTTGTTATCATCTTTAATTGTACTTGTTACCACATACTTGTCACTTTCAAGCAGTTGCTCTTGAAACTTGTAAAAAATAGTATGTGTGTACAACTCACTCATCTGGTATTCCATGACCCACCCAGTTAATGTTTGTGGCTTTTCATTGACATCCTTATGATCGAAATCTAGTTCATTATGTCACATTTTTGCAAGTCCCCTATTAAACCGCGTCACAAAATCCAACAGTGAGTTTTGAGGAGACACGTACTTCTTGAAAAAGGCATGAGCCCCTTCAACTCTTTGGCTACTAGTCATGTGCGCAGAAAAAATGTGTCTCAAAAATGCCAGAACCTATCTCTCTCGGATTTCGTACATCTCATGTAACCAATCATTCGTGTCAAATTTAGCTTTCCCTATAACCTCTGCCCATCTTCTTTCAAACTCGTCTGGGCTCTCAGATTGCCATATACAACAACTCAACTCGTCATAATGTTCTTTGTAGGGAATTGGACCTATTTTTTCGAAATTTTTTTTCAATATGTGCCAAATGAAATACATATGAAAAGTATTTGGAAGCATAACATGAATTGAATTTCGCATGGCCGGATCTTGATCAGTTATGTTTTGGGCGGGCTACCCGGCATCACTTTCAACCATTCCTTGTAAAACCAATCAAAAGCATCAATCTTTTCACCACTTAATAATGCACACCTGAAAAGAGTTATCTGTCCATGGTGATTAATCCCTACTATAAGTGCGGAAATCAAATTGTAGCAGTTTGTATTGTAAGTTGTATCAAACACAACAACATCCCCAAAATATTTGTATGACTTTCTACATGTTGCATCCGCCTAAAAATAATGAATCATGACACCCTCCTCTTGCTCGAATGTAAAAGTAAAACCAGAATTCTTTTTTTTCTCATCCTTAAAATACTCAAACAACAGATTAACATCATGTCCCTTTAAAGCACTTCTCCTATCTCTTTCAGCATTATAGAGATCTCGTGTTGTACATCCAACATTTTCAAGACCTCCAACTTCCATCTCTAAAATACTCATTTGTTGTCATGTTGGCACATTAGCTTTTGATAGTTGTTCTATGAAATTTCTTTTGGCAAGTGTTACTACACGATGAGCGTGCAACAAATGTACTTTTCTTGGGGTCGTAAGAGGATGGTTATGACCCTCAACAAATTGTCTAATAACAAATCCCCCCGCATCAGTTCGGTCTTTCACAACTACCACTCTCGCACAACAACCACCTCTAGTTAGGCCCCATTTTCGTACAATCTGTTGAGTTTTGTTGGGCACAATTCTCCTCAACCCTTCTTTATAACAAACAAATTCCTTTCTAATGATTTCACCGTTAGGACTCTTCTTACTAGAATTCAACCGCGTACCAAATCCACTTTCTCTACCATAATTGTTATAAAAGTCGTGAACATCACCTAAGTTGTGAAAATGTTGCCCAATTTTCGGTATCAACTCTTTTTTAACTTGCGGAGTGTAAAGTTGTTGAGAAGAATTACTAGATGATACCATTTCTATCTCTTCTACACACCGCTACATTCTGCAAACCCAACAATAAATAAAATTAAAATACTATACACTAAAAAATTCATGTTATAACATGAAACATCCGAAAATATATCATGTATGCCAAGTTATGAAACTAAATTAGTATGTTGAGATTTTAAAGGAATGGCGCATGATATTGAGTCAATAGGCCAAACAAGAGGTGGCAATTAATTAGACTGCTAGCAAGACACTAATTCATTGTTTGTTAATCAAAAGAGAGGCAAGAGAAGATTAACACTCAAATCTCAGCATTCCTACTTTCAATTTTCCTCTCCCATACGCGTTCCATGTTTCTCCCTCTCTAATTGCTCAAGCCGCCATATATATAAACTTTATAGTAATAAAAACTTCATCAAACCAACAGAGTGACTAATTTCCTCTCAAGAAGCTTAATGGGTTTGACGAAATCAAAACCCCTGAAATGAACCCTAGATTTCATTCATTTGGTTCAAACAGAAAATTAGAAAATACCTTGCGAATGCGTCGGTTGGGGTCTTTCTGTTTGCATCGCCAGAGTTTTCGGCAGGAGCTTTAGCAGATTTTCCCAAAATCGGCGTCGATCTTGGGAGACAAAGAGATGAGAGACAGAAAGCAACTGGTTCTGTTGTTAGAGAGAGAGTGATTTGAATGAAATGACATTTTTTTACTTCTTAACCTGCCCAAACGGATTTTGACCCGCTTTGAGTCCGCGTGTGTATTTTCCCAACCCATCTTTGTCCTGGACCGTTGGATATCATCCAATGGATGATATGAAAAGTTCGGAAGTTAAGCCATATCCGGGCTCTCGAATGTGATCAGGACTATATGCATATATATACACATACACACTAGCCGTACTACCCGTGTCTCCGGCACTACGTACGAAGGGGAATGTGAGGAGAGATTGTCGGTGCTAGAGAATGGAGGAGACAAAGGGCGAGCACGGGAGGAGGAAGAACGGAGAGAATCTGAGAGTGAGAGATAGAGCAATTTTTTTCTTTTGAAGTTAAAGAGAATATAATGGACGGTGAGATTTATCCCAAACTTTAGACGGTCCTAATGATTTATTAGGGTGAGTGAAAAATTCAAAATGAGTTATGTTTTGTTATATCTATATCTATATATATATATATATACACACACGCAACAAATAAATATTTTAATAGATGATTGTGATAAAAAAAATTGTAGAGCTATGGTCCTATGGAGGAAATCGTAGGTAGCTGGATCTGGATGGAATGTGGGAGCTCTTTCCCTTTTCCTATTTCCTTTCTTTCTTTTTCTTTCGGCAAACAGTTTCGTAAATGGAAGATCTCTTTTCTTATTCAATCCCTCTTTTATGCGATTATATTTCCAGATTGCTTTTAGCCTTTCAGATCTACGGGTGAGGGGAGAGAAAGAGAGAAGTCCGCAGGAAGGAGAGAGCTGGTTAAAATCGGAATCGGTCGACACTCCAATTTGGTTTGAATCAATAAATTATTTTTGATCAAAAATCGGTTAACCCGATTGACCATTCAACCAGTAAAATCGGTTAATTAATCCAATAAACCAATTTTTATTTTTATTTTTTTTGTACCAAAATTTTTTTAATATTAAAATTAACCATTTTTAGTAATATTGTAACTCAACTTTATTATGTTTTAATTCATAAAAGATGAGATTTTTTAAAATTTTATTAAGTACTAATAATATATATTTTTATATATTAATGATGTCACTGGGTTAATAGCGGTTCGACAACTGGTTGGACTAGTAACCCATCTACCTGGTATATTTTTCGGTTCGATGACCAGTTTGAGTCTGAAAACCTTGACTTTAACATGTTTTTTATGTTATGTTTGGATAGAGGGAATGAAATAGAGGAATAAATGAAATAAAAATAGTGTATTTAATGATCATTTTGGAGGATAAATCATTCCAATAGAATGAAAATTCATTTCATCCATTTAGTTTTTATTTTATATGGAGAATGTGAAATAAAATTCATTCCAATAGAATAGATATATGCGATAATTTTATCATTATATGACAACATCCATCACCAAAAATAATCAAACATTCACTTAAAATACCTTAAAATCATTTAATTACGTCCTCTATTTCATTCTTTCAATCTAAACGTAATATTAAAGTAATTGTACGAAAATTACCAAAGTTACTTGATTGAAATATTTTTTTTTAGTTCAGTAATCAAATCGTAAATAGACGAAAACATTGATTAATTCATTATATTTCTTTCCGGTAAAGAAATCATTTCCGGTCCAGCACCACCAGTAACCATAATTCCCAATCTTTTCCACCCAATTCCCATCGGAATCCTTCCGGTTAAAGTAGTTGTTTTCATCCGGCTTCGTCCATAACTATTTCGAAAAGGGGTGGATACAGATTCGTGATTTGAGACAGGAAATGATCTCGAGGATGATTATGGATCAGAGGGGCAAATTGGGAAAGGTTGGGCCGGATGATAAAGAAAGTGGAATCAATAAGAATACCCACAAGAATAAAGAGAAGTCTTTGCTCTTTGAAGATGTAATTGATGGATCCGGAGAGAGATCCATTATATTTTAACTTTGTTTGTTTAGTTTTTTATATTGTAATATTAATAACATAATTATTAGAATCGGTTCGGACATTAACTCGATCAAGACATTGATTTAACGATTTAGTAGTTCAACAGGTTGTATCATTGTTTAAACTGATTGAGCCAGATATTTATTATTAAATAGTTAAATTTTATTTATATTATTAAAAATAGATGTATTGTAAATAAATAATTTTTCTTCTAAATATATTAATTTTTACTTAAAAAACTACCAAACACCAACTTGAAACTAACAGATTAAACTAACATGCATTATTGCATTATTGTTATAACAAAACCTCCCAAAAATTGACCAAGCATCCCAAAGGACATATATTATTATTATTATGATGATGATGTTAAACATAGGAGGTCATAGACTTATCAAGAAGACAACAAGTACAAAATACATCTCTCAAAGTAAGAAAGTAGAAAACGTACATGACTTTAAATCTTAAAACCAGGATAAATTAATTAAAAATTGAAAATAAGATAAATCACAAGAGAGAGAAACTTGTGCCAACAATCAAGGCCCATGTATATTCTCTTTCTCATCTCATTATCTGTAGATGTATACCACCACTCATAGTTTCTCTCTCTTCTAACCATCTACCCATCCGCCACTGGTTCACCGGTTTTGGAATAAATCGTCCGGTTCAGACGAGACTCCCTGGTCCTTCTGCTTATTTTGACGAATCAGACCGGTTAAGGGTCCGGTTCCGGTTGAACCGGCCGGTCCGATTTTAATAATGATAATTAATAATATTTAATTTAATTGTTTAATGAAGTTAAACTATATTTTAATATAAATAAATCGTATAAAATTATTTGTCTTGCCAAAAAATTTCAGTCAGAATTTAAATTTGGGGGACATTGTATAAAATTAAGCAGTTTATGTATGTGAAGAGAGTGGAAATTGGTGTAACAAAAATGCATTTTGAACTTAAAATATTAAAAAAGTTTCAAAGTCAAATATGGGATATTTACTAAGTTTATTTATTGGAGTAAATCTATAGAAACCTCAACTCTCTGCATATTGCATCCCGATACGCAGCTCCATGTGTAATCTTGTAGCAAGACTTTTTTTTGGGAGCAAACCTCTCTCCCCTTTCAATGGTCGCTGCATCAAAGAAGACCTTTGAGGAGCAGACTTTTCACTGATTTGAATCCTTTTCCATTACAGCACAAGATTTTCAACAAATGAGCGACTTTGGTTCTCTGCGATTGCCCTCTCGAGAGGACTCTTTCATTTCTTATATTAATCAAGTATTATTCTTCTTTGCCGCTTAATTCATTTCAATCTGATTACAGTAGATTCGGCAATGATTGCCGATACCCATCTCCCTAATTCCAAGGGCCTCCTTTGTAATGCTGGTGTCGGTGTTGCAGCTTGTTCGTAATTCAATATTAGATATTGATTGTTTTGGCTGGTTTTGTTTTTTGTTTTTGTTTTAATTGGGGTTCTTATGATTGGTTAATTAGATTATTGGGAATTTGATGTAGGAGTTCTTGCAGCTACATTTGCATGCCCCTTATATGTTATCAAGACCATGTTACATTTGTATGCCCCTTAATCGCAAAAAAAGAATTAAATGCGGAAGGTCTAAATTGTAAATCCAAAATGTTCTTTCTCCAAAATTTAGAAACTAATCTGGGGCTGTTTTGGCAGTGTATCTCGTGTGGGTTGTGTCTATAGAATGCATATTGTAATATTGTAATATGTATACGTAGAATGAATGGTTGTAAGGTGATTTACCAAATGACGCTATCTAATGAAAAGAAGGTTTTGCTCCCCAAAGGAATTCTTCGATACGGCGACCATTTGAAAGGGGAGAGAGGTTTGCTCCAAAAAAAGTTTTGCTGCTCCTTTGTTTCGGCAAAGATTAAAAAAAAAAAAACAAGCAGTTTTAGTTTCATCAAAACGACACATGGAGCTGCGTATCGGGATGCAATATGTACTGTTTCGAAGATAGCGCATGTACATATCTAAATTGTTTATTGGTACATGCCTAAACTGTTTTGAAGATAGCGCAATACAGGTACATACTTAAATTATTTATTGGTACATGTCTAAACTGTTTCAAAAACAAAAATAGCGCAGTTCCAAGATAGTGTAAGCCGAGACATATCACCAGTTTAATTGAGAGAATGTTTTATATTTTTCACCCTTATTTTAAATATAAAAAATTATATTTAGTTTCTTCCAATATTTCAAAGAATATATCTAAAACTCAACATAAACTACCACTTTCAACCTTTAGGAGTTAACTCTTATTTTTAATTTGATGAAGTAATATCATGAGATCAAATCAAACAACTTTGAATATCTCTAGCAACAAAGTCTTATTTATTGCTTACACCCAATTATATATTGTGATGGGAACATGATAATCATATTAGTGTGATAGTAACTTTCATGCAAATTGAGCAATTTTTTCTTCTTCTAATTTTTCATAGGGTGACTCAGCCAATAAGCATTTCTAACATGAATTGGATTAAAAACAACCTAGTTTTAAAACTGTCCCCAAAAAATTGTAGCAATTATTTATTAATTAAGGTGAAAATTGTATCTAATAAGGTCTTAGCACTTATCGTTTATACAGTCTCTAAGATATCTTTAGGTCTTAGGTGGAGTTTGCTTTGCGGAATAGGGTTGTAATAATGCGATACAGTTGTAATGTAATGATAATAATAGATTATTATGACATATTTATTTGGTTGATTTTTGATACTTGTGTAATAATTGTGGTGTTACTACATTATGTTCAAAACAATTATGATTACAATTGATTTGATATTTTGACTTACAATTTAACAATCATACTATAATTGTATGTAATGAATAAAATAAATTGTAAGTCAATGTCAAATCAGTTATAATCTTAATTATTTTATCTTTCTTGACTTATTACATTCCGAACATAATGGGACAATTAACTGGAGCGAAGCTAGGCTTTGTTGGAGGGGGTCATGGCCCATCCTAAGGTTTTGAAATTTTGTAAGGTTCACCCTAAGGTTTAAAATTTTTGTAAGGTTCATCCCAAGGTTCAGCCTAAGAACTCTATCAAATAAAAGTTCTTCAAGTATGTGTTATATTCTATTTTTACTTTCTTTAAATTTTGTAATTTATTTTGTAATGTTACTTGTTACTTGTTAGTGGTTTAATTGAGGAAAAAAACATAATACATTAAAAGGGGAAATATAAATTTTAAAATTTTTTTGCCCCCCTCCAAACTTTGATCCTGGTTTTGTTCTTGGGATAATATATCAATTGAATGATGTAATGAAAAGTTTAAAAATTAATGTAATAACATTACGCTTGTAATGAGATAATACATTTAAAAGGTGAATTAACATAACAAATATCACATCAACGTATAATCTATTATATTATGGAGCTATCACATCAATGTAAAATTGTAGAGCTACGGTCCTATGGAGGAAATCGCAAGTAGCTAGATCTGGATGGGATTAGGGAGCTCTTTCCCTTTTCCCTTTTCCCTTTTCCCTTTTCCTTTCTTTCTTTTTCTTCCGGCGAACAGTTTCGTAAATGGAAGATCTCTTTTCTTATTCAATCCCTCTTTTATGGGATTATATTTCCAGATTGCTTTTAGCCTTTCAGATCTATGGGTGAGGGGGAGAGAAAGAGAGAAGTCCGCAGGAAAGAGAGAAGGATAAGTTTGAGTTTTTTGGTTTTTTTTTTAAAACTTTTATGTAGAGATATTTAATTAATTAATTATATAATTTTTTGTGAAATGCGGGCCCAACTATTTTTAACTCGGCTTCCATGTGTACAAATGTTAGTCACTTTAACCATGGTTTTAAAATTTGGACCGGACCGCCGGTTCAACTGGTTAAAATCGGAATCGGTCGGCACTCCGATTCGGTTTGAACCAATAAATTATTTTTGGTCAAAAATCGATTGACTATTCAACCTGTAAAATCGGTTAATTGATTCAATGAACTGATTTTTTTTTTATTTTTTTTGTACCAAAAAAATTTTAATATTAAAATTAACCATTTTTAGTAATATTATAACTCATCTTTATTATGTTTTAATTCATAAAAGACGATATTTTTAAAAAAATTATTAAGTACTAATAATATATATTTTTATATATTAATGATGTTACTGGGTCAATAACGGTTTGACAACTGGTTTGACTAGTAACCCATCCACCCGATACCTTTTTCGGTTGGTTCGATGACCAGTCCGAGTCTGAAAACCTTGACTTTAACCTGTCTGTTATGTTATGTTTGGATAGAGAGAATGAAATAGAGGAATAAATGAAATAAAAATAATGTATTTAATGATTATTTTGGAGGATAAATCATTTTAATAGAATGCAAATTCATTCTATTCATTTATTTTTTATTTTATACGGAGAAGGTAAAATAAAATATATTCCAATAAAATGAATATATGCGATAATTTTATTATTATATGCCAACATCCATCACCAACAACAACCAAACATACACTTAAAATACCTTAAAATTATTCAATTACGTCATTTGTTTTATTATTTCAATCCAAACGTAATATTAAAATAATTGGACGGAAATTACTAAAGTTACTTGATTGAAATATTTTTTTTAGTTTTGTAACTTAATTGTAAGTTTTTTTCGGTTAATCAAATTTTGTAAATGGACTTTTAGTACAATGACCGAAATATTGATTAATTCATTATGTTTCTTTCCGGTAAAGAAATTATCAATCACAATCACATCATCACCTCTACCAATTAACTTATCAATCAAATGACTACCCACAAATCCAGCACCACCAGTAACCATAATTCCCAATCTTTTCCACCCAATTCCATCGGAATCCTTCCGGTTAAAGTAGTCGTTTTCATCCGGCTTCGTCCATAACTATTTCGAAAAGGGGTGGATACAGATTCGTGATTTGAGACAGAAAATGATCTTTGGGCTGGATGATAAAGAGAGTGGAATCAATAAGAATACCCGCAAGAATAAAGAGAAGCCTTTGCTCTTTAAAGATGTAATTGATGGATCTGGAGAGATATCCATTATATTTTAACTTTGTTTGTTTAGTTTTTTATATTGTAATATTAATAACATAGTTATTAAAATCGGACCGGACACTAAATCGATCAAGACACTGATTTAACGATTTAATAGTTCAACCGGTTGTACCATTGTTTAAACTGATTGAACCAGATATTTATTATTAAATAGTTAAATTTTATTTATATTATTAAAAATAGTAGTATGTATTGTAAATAAATAATTTTTCTTCTAAATATATTAATTTTTACTTAAAAAACTACCAAACACCAACTTGAAACTAACAGATTAAACTAACATGCATTATTGCATTGTTGTTATAACAAAACCTCCCAAAAATTGACCAAGCATCCCAAAGGACATATATCATTATTATTATTATTATTATTATTATTATTATTATTATGTTAAACATAGGAGGTCATATTCTTATCAAGAAGTCAATAAGTACAAAATACATCTCTCAAAGTAAGAAAATAGAAAACGTATATGACTTTAAATCTTAAAACCAGGATAAATTAATTAAAAATTAAAAATAAGATAAATCAACAACTCAAGACCCATCACAAGAGAGAGAAACTTGTGCCAACAATCAAGGCTTGTATATATTCCCTCTCTTCTCATCTCATTCTCTGTAGATGTATACCACCACTCTCAATGTTTCTCTCTCTTCTAACCATCTACCCATCCCCACGGATTTCCGGTTGAACCGGCGGATTCGATTTTAATAACCATAATTAATAATACTGGACCTGGATATTTTGGGATCGAATCCCATTTGCAATCATTGTCAAAGACAATAAAAATGTTAATGGGACTACAGGAACACGGGTGCAAGCTTGTATGAAAAGTCTGACCCGGGGTTGGGAAACTCCACGTTAACAAAAAAAAAATTGTTTAATAAAGTTAAACTGTATTTTAATATGAATAAATCGTATAAAATTATTTGTCTTGTCAAAAAATTTCCGTCAAAATTTAAATTTGGGGACATTACATAAAATTAGGTAGTTGATGTATGTGAAGAGTGTGGAACTTGGTGTAACAAAAATGTATTTTAAACTTAAAATATTGAAAAAGTTTCAAAGTCAAATATGAGAATATTTACTAAGTTTATTTATTGCACCGTTTCGAAGGTAGCGCACGTACATACCTAAATTGTTTATTGGTACATGTCTGCATTTCCAAGATAGTGTAAGCGCAGACATATCATCCGTTTAACTGAGGGAATGTTTTATATTTTTCACTCTTATTTTAAATATAAAAAATTATATTTAGTTTCTTCCAATATTTCAAAGAATATATCTAAAACTCTACATAAACTCCCACTTTCAACCTTTAGGAGTTAATTCTTATTTTTAATTTGATAAAGTAATATCATGAGATCAAATCAAACAACTTTGAATATCTCTAGCAACAAAGTCTTATTTATTGCTTACACCCAATTATATATTGTGATGGGAACATGATAATCATATCAGTGTGATAGTAACTTTCATGCAAATTGAGCAATTTTTTTTTCTTCTAATTTTTTATGGGGCGACTCAGCCAATAAGCATTTCTAACATGAATTGGATTAAAAACAACCTAGTTTTAAAACTGTCCCCAAAAAATTGTAGCAATTATTTATTGATTAAGGTGAAAATTGTATCTAATAAGGTCCTAGCACTTATCGTTTATACTGAGTCTCTAAGATATCTTTAGGTCTTAGGTGGAGTTTGCTTTGCGGAATAGGGTTGTAATAATGCGATAGAGTTGTAATGTAATGATAATACTCCCTCCGTCCCAAATTAATTGTTTTTCTAGGACTTTTTTAAGTTAAATTGACTATTTTTAAAATTAATAATTAAGCATATATAAATATATTTCTAAAATTATAAAAATTAAAATTAGTAATAAATTGTATATACTTTCTTTTGGTTATAATATCTTCACCTATATGTTAGCAAAAATAGTAAAAACATTAGTTTTAAAAATAGTCAATTTGACTTTAAAAAATCCTAGAAATGCAATTAATTTGGGACGGAGTGATAATAGATTATTATGACATATTTATTTGGTTGATTTTTGATACTTGTGTAATAATTGTGGTGTTACTACATTATGATCAAAACAATTATGATTACAATTGATTTGATATTTTGACTTACAATTTAACAATCATACTATGATTGTATGTAATGAATAAAATAAATTGTAAGTCAAAATATCAAATCAGTTATAATCTTAATTGTTTGATCTTTTATGTCTTATTACATTACGGACATAATGGGACAATACATCAATTGAATGATGTAATGAAAAGTTTAAAAATTAATGTAATAACATTACGCTCACAATGAGATAATACATTTAAAAGGTGAACTAAACATAACAAATATCACATCAACGTATAATTTATATATTATGGAGCTATTACATTAATTTGACGTGAATTAAACGGCACCTTAGATTTAATTCGTTCAGATATTGTGAGAGTTATTTTCTTACCTTTGGTAAGTTTGTTATTTCCTCCGGCTAGTGATTGTGAGATTTAGTAATATTATAATTTGAATGTGATACTTGATGTTAATTATGTTATTCATTATATTTGTAATACTCTCTCTAAAAAGTAATAATGCTTTGGTGTTTAAAAAATGATACAAATATGAGATACAAAATGTATTATTGCAAGTGATTATTGAGGGTTCGTTGTCAAGTTACTCTAACTTAACCAAGTTATTCTACCTCTAGTTTATCAAAGGAGAATTCAGACAAAAAAATATTTCCATCTCTCCCTCACTAAAACACAATGATCAATAATTTCCTTCGATAAGATGGAATGATCAATAATATAATAAAACTAAAATTTCATCTTATATGCAGATTTTGAAATATTGAATATTTTTCAAAGTTAGCTTTAAAACATCCAATTGGGAAATTTAAAAACCTTTTAAAATTTGAAAAACTCCATCCGTCTGTTACCCTAATACTATGTTTGGTTCCAATTCCTTGGCATGTATGGAATGGAATGATTTAAGGAATGAAATGGCTTAAGGAATGGAATGGGAATGAGAATGGAATGGTCATTCTCATTTTTATGTTTGGTTTGTTCATTCATTCCGTCAGGAATAGAATCACCATTTACTTTAGGTGTTTGGTTTACATGAATTACATTATGAATAGAATGTGAAATGATTTTTTTTTCATTTTTTATATACTACTAACTTATAAAAATGAATGAAAAAAATAAATTAAATAGAACTAAAAAAACATCTTAGCTAGAAAAATAATTTTTTTATATTTTTATGCATTTAAAATTCAAATAAACACTTTCATGCATGAATTTTTTTTTTTTAAAAAAAGCCTTGATGAACAATAATAAGGACTAATAATAAAAAATAAGTTGTTTACCAATAAGTTATATCAATAAGCCATTTACCAATAATAAACAATAAGTTATTTACCAATAAGCTGTTTAAATAAGCCGTTTACCAATAAGTTGTTCAAATAATAAGTTGTTTAAATAATAAGTTGTTTACCAATAATAAGGACTAATAAGCTATTTAAATAAGTTGTTTACTAATAAGTTGTTTACCAATAATAAGCTATTTACCAATAAGTTGTTTAAATAATAAGTTGTTTACTATTAATAAACTATTTATCAATAATAAGTTATTTAAATAATAAGTTGTTTACCAATAAGTTGTTTAAATAATAAGTTGGTTACCAATAAGTTGTTTGCCAACAATAAGTTGTTTACCAATAATAATTTGTTTACTAATAAGCTGTTTAAATAATAAGTTGTTTACCAATAAGCTGTTTAAATAATCAGTTGTTAATTATTAATAAGTTGTTTACCAACAATAAGCTATTTAAATAATAAGTTATTTACCAATAAGTTGTTTAAATAATAAGTTGTTTACCAATAAACTGTTTAAATAAGTTATTTACCAATAATAAGTTGTTTGAATAATAAGTTGTTTATCAATAATAAGCTGTTTGAATAATAAGTTGTTTATCAATAATAAGCTGTTTAAATAAGTTGTTTACCAATAATAAGCTGTTTGAATAATAAGTTGTTTGAATAATAAGTTGTTTACCAATAATAAGTTGTTTAAATAATAAGTTGTTTATCAATAATAAGTTGGTTACTAATAAGCTTATTATATTTCAGATAAGCTGTTTACCAATAATAAAATGAACGAAGCAGAAGGGAATAAAATAAACCCACCTATTTAGAAAGGAATGAAAAATAATATTTCAGATAGGAATGGAATAACTAAAGGAATGGAATGATCATTCCAACTGACTAACCAAAC
Organism: Aralia elata; assembly: GCA_034770075.1. Classification (NCBI taxonomy): domain Eukaryota; kingdom Viridiplantae; phylum Streptophyta; class Magnoliopsida; order Apiales; family Araliaceae; genus Aralia; species Aralia elata. The sequence continues at coordinate 67,175,416 of CM068387.1, read as the reverse complement.
ATGTTTTTAGTCATTCCATTCCCAACTCATTCCATTCCATTCCCACTAACCAAACACAACATAACATGCTGGTAGTGATCACACATAAAATTTATAGTCCAACTAATTTTACATAATTGAACCTTTTGACCATTATATTAAATTTTGTTATAAGATAATCAATCATACATCAAGATAGAAATTTTGGTTGATTTAGCAAATAAGATTTCAACGCTTTGATTTTCAAAATCTTTCAGGGTAGAAATTAAGATAACATTAAGGTGAGTATATGTCTGTATAGCCATTTCAATGTAGAGTTCTAGACTTATATCCAGGGAGATTCCATGATCCCAATATTGCAATATTATTAGTGGCTCAAATTGATCAAAAATCTCTACTGAAATTCTATTGTAGTGTGTAATTATCCCCCTCTACAAAGGTCTGGCCAATTTTTGTGATTTATTCCCAATCATTGTAAACATTTTCAAGTTATAGGGTCTAGGAAGATAACATTGTAATCTATATACATTATTATATATGATTAGTTAATATTTAAATCTTTTGTAATTTTTTGATTTATCATATTTGAGTTTTATTTACTTAACAAAAAAATAGTTAAAATTCGCCCATGCTAAAAGCAAATCTTAGTTCAACCCCTGGCCGGAATGAAATGACCTATACATTGGTTTTAAATTTTATTTATCTTTTATTCTAGATTTCATTCATAAATATGACCAAAAATTGCACTTAGAATGTTAAAAAAATAAACTATTTTATTCGTTCCTCCGTATATTCCTGTATTTATCTAGTTAGTACCTTATTTTATACCTTCAATTCAAACATGTACAACATTAATATATCAAAGGAGAATTCAAAATTAAATTATTTTTTATCTCTCCCTCTAAAACAAAACTCAATTCTCTATCGAAAATATTATATCGGTTTTAGTAATTTATCCCGTCATTAAATTCAAGTCGACATTGCTCACAAGAAAATTATTGTTCGTTTTACTCCCAATTTTTACAATGTATTATAAGATCACACAATGATAAATACAATGAAACTTCTAAAATTTCCAATTCTTATATGCATATTTTGAAATATTGAATTTTTAAAGGAACTTTAAAACATTAATCACGAAAATTTACAAACTTTTTATTTGAAAGTTTATCTTAAACGTAAAATTTTACGTTGAAACTAATTTTGCATATATAGTTCTTGAACTATTTGACCATCACATTAAATTTTCACTCTATATTATGCTTGAAAAGCATATCATTCATTACCTTCATTTAGAAGAAAAATACCCATTCTCTAATCCAATAACTTATGGGAACTGATATTTCCACAACACTTTTTGATATTTTCATAACAAAAGTGTCGCTATAGATGTATAACGACGGTAAAAACCGTCGCAATAAGATCTATAGCGACACTTTTATTGTGAAAATATCAAAAAATATTGTGGAAATATCCATAGCCTAACTTATCTGTCAAAACATACATGTTATGGGCTCATTGCTATAAATTTTGAACCTTTTCGACTCTTTGATACAAACACAAAAACTTTTTATATTTTTCACTTTTTTTTAAATTATAAAACTTTATATTTAGTTTCTTCCAATATTTCAAAGAAGAGAAGAACTATAACTCTAAATAAACTTAAACTTTTAATCTTTAGGAGTTAATTCTTATTTTTAATTTAATAAAGAAGTAATATCATGAGATCAAATCAAACAACTTTGAATATCTCTTACAACAAAGAGCTATTTTTTACTTATAAGTTATAAGAGTCATTTATTGTGATGGGGACAAAATAATCATATTAGGGTGATAACAACTTTCATGTAAATTGAGCATTTTTTTTTATTTTCTCATTTGTCATAAGATGACTCAGCCAATAAGCATTTTAAACATGAATTGGATTAAAAACCACCTGTTTTCTAAAATTGTCCCCAAAAATTGTAGCAATTATTTACAGTTTAAGGTGCAAATTGGGATTTGGCTCCCCCTTCTCTCCAATTTTATTCAATACATTAAATATTTGATCTCAATAGTTTTGTTAGTAATGATCGAAATATGTTAATAGATGTTGATGATATTAAGATCAATCCTACCAAAAATTAGAATCATTAAAAATATTTGGACCGTTAAAAGTATAAAAGAATTTTCAACATCGAAATTTTACTGAAAAATCTACATGTTCATCAAATGGTGAAAAAATGTTGGGTCACTTTCATTTTTGAACCAATTATACTACTTACTATTATAAATTAATTGACTGGTATTGATTTCAAGTATACTATCTAAACCTATAAAAATATAATGTATTGAATAAAATTGAAAAGAAGATGTAATGGAAGAGAGCCGAGTGCTGTAAATTATATCTAATAAGGTCTTAGCCTTATTGTTTAAATCGAGACTAAGATTTTTAGATCTTAGATTTTATTCATATCGATTTCGAAAGTTATTTTCTCACCTTTGGTAAGGTTGTAGTTTCCTCGAGCTAGTGATTGGTGTCATTGTGAGATTTAGAAATATTATAATTTTAATTTGATACTTTATGTTAATTATATGTATTCAATAATCTTGTAATACTGTGTCTAAAAAAAATAATGATTTGGTATCTAAAAAATGGATACAAATATGAGATACAAAATGTATTGCAAATAATTTTAGATGGTTAGTTATCAAGTTGCTGTAATTAAACTATGTTATTCGACCCGTAATTTATCAAATGAGAATTCAGATAAAAAAAATATTTTCTTCTCTATGTCTATAAAACACTACTCAATTCTATATTGAAAGATTTTATCGATGGTTTAGTCATCTCACAATCAACAAATTCAACTCAACATTGCTCAAAAAGTCTGCAATTACTCTTAATTTTCGAGGTATGTATAATGATATTATACAATAATCAAAAATTTTGCAAATCCTATATATATGTAGATTTTGAAATATTGATATTTTATCAGAATTAGCTTCAAAACAACAAATCGGAAAATTTAGAAAACTTTTATTTTAATAAATGATAATCTTAATTCTTCAATTACCCGAACATGTTGGTAGTGACTGATTAAGATGAGATAAAATTTATATTGAAACTAATTTTGACCATTACACTAAATTTTCACTATAAGATAATTATCCATTATAACAGAGATATTTACACTAAATTTTCACTATAAGATAATATATTAAATATACTAAAACGCAGTTAAAATCACCGTATCATGACATCTGTCAAGCTCACAATTCAACACCTGTTCTGCCTCATTAATGCTCTCCAATTCTTTAAAAAAATACTCAAGAAACATAACAACAGAAGTTGACACCAAACCCTAATTCATTCCCCTAAATCTCGATTCAACAATTCAAATATGGCATTCTAACTACCAACAGATCTGATCCAAAGAAATCTCGAATCAACAATTCAAATATGACATTCTCACCCTATCTCCTTCACTTCCATCTTCGGTTTTCAGTGGTTGAATTTGTAAGCATTACTTTTAATTTTAATGTTTTATTTTAATGCTTATGGAATTAGCTTTTCTAAGTTTGGGTATTTTTTTGTGCCTCCACCTGACTTGTGCCATATTCATCGTTTATTTAAGTTTTTTACATCAGTTGTGTCTTCCGTATATAAATGTATACCTACAAAGGCTACGTTTTTATATCATCAACTCATACAGTTTGAAGTTTAATTTTACATAATTTGGTGAATTTATGTCTCTCACAAATTTTGAATAATGTTTTGCAGGAAACTGTTGAACTTTCCACTCACAAATCTGAATCAAACAGAGGGCAGACTACACCAAAGTAAAAAATAACTTCAGTTCTTCTCTTTGATTTACAACTCACATTACTATGGAATTCATACTCTTCCTGACCCTATCTTCTTCACTTCCACCTTCGGTTATCAGTGGTTGCTCCAATTTTTGGAACTAGATGAATCTGCAAGCCTTATTTTTATTTATGTGTAATATCTACATTTTTTAATTTTTTTTTGGGAAAACAAATTAGTTACTTATATGAGCAAAATAAGTAACTAATTTATCTCGGTTCTTATAGTAACATTACTTAATTATTATCATCCCCTAAATCACTAAAAATCTAAAATGTTCTGATACTTTTAACTGTTTTAATATTATCATTACTAATTTAATTATTATCTCCTACAATCACTACTTTATTATCCTTTTTAATTTGAAATCCCTTAAATCACTACTTTATTATCCTTTTTAATTTGAAATCCCTTAAATCACTACAAATCTAAACTGTTCTGATAATGTCTACTCTTCTGTTATTATCCCTTTTAATTTAATTATTATCTCCTAAAATTAATACTTGGATATTTATTTGCGAACAAAACTTTTACCCAACTATATGTAACGTATGCTACCAAATTTTGATCATCGCATAACAATCTACCATCTTCTTATTATACTTTAATTTATTAATTGCACATACACATTTATTATTAACAAAATAAATAATCCCGCCGCAACGCGTGGGTTTGACTCTAGTTATCCATTATAACTGAGATAATTATCCACTATAATTGAGATATATATAGGATAATGACTATATCCAAAGTTGGATAGCAGTTTCTATTATCCAACTCATTTCTGACTGTTTATATAAAAAAAGATCGAATAACTTAAGATTTACCTCTTCCGCACAATAGTTATGCGGCACAGCTATTATGCGGATTTGTATTTCTATATGTCATTTGATATAAGCAAGGTAAGGAAAAATGTCGTGGCTGATGCTCTTTTGCGAAGGTATGTGTTGTTAAATACTCTTGACACAAAATTACTTGGTTTTGAACAAATCAAAGAATTATATGATAATGACCATGATTTCTGTGAAGAGTTTAAAAATTGTGAAAAGAATGCTGTAGGTAAATACTTCAAGATGGATGGATTCTTGTTTCGTGAGAATAGATTTTGTATACCTGCATGTTCTTTGCGTGAGTTATTGGTTCGAGAATCACATGGAGGTGGTTTGATGAGACATTTTGGTGTTGATAAGACCTTATCTGTTATTAAAAGAACATTTCTATTGGCCCCATATGAAACGAGATGTGGAAAGAATTTGTGATAGATGCATTACATATCGTCAAACTAAATCTCGTGTTCAACCCCATGGGTTATACACACCATTGCCTATTTCAAGTGAACCTTAGATTGACTTGTCTATGAACTTTGTATTGGGTTTACCTAGATCTAAGCATGGTTATGATTCTATATTTGTGGTCATGGATAGATTTTCAAAAATGCCACACTTTATCCCATGCCACAAAACTAATGATGCATCCCATGTTGCTGATTTATTCTTTAGAGTTATTGTGCGTTTGCATGACATGCCCCGAACAATTGTTTCGGATAGAGATGCTAAGTTCTTGAGCTATTTTTAGAAGACATTGTGGTGTAAATTAGAAACTAAACCGTTGTTTTCAACTACTTGTCATCCACAAACTGACGGTCAAACGGAAGTAGTAAATAGAACTCTATCTGTATTATTAAGGGCTATCATTAAAAAAGAATATTAAGCTTTGAGAAGAATGTCTATCACATGTTGAGTTTGCTTATAATAGGTCTGTTCACTCTGCTTGTGACGCCCCCAAAATAGGTCCATACAACCCATTTTGAGTCGCCAATAACATTCCACAAAATACAAATACAAATACGAATTTTTCCATTTACAATTAATAAGGGTTGTGCAAAATACGACAACACAATACAAATACATCTTAAATTCTCAATACACTTATTGCCACACTAATAATATTGTATTGAGATATTTCTATTGTCTCAGACCATCACTCCATTCCCCGGCTAGTCCCTGCTACACTTTCTTTTCCTGAGGAGAACAATGGAACAAAAAGGAAAAGGGTGAGCACAAATAGCCTAGTAGGAAATATCATGACTAAGATAATGAAGAATAAAATTATCTCTAGCCTTCAACCAAAATAAATAAGAGATTTTAAAGATATTATAATTGTTCAATAACAACTGCAGCGGAACGAACAATCCATTAGAAAAGTCAAGTAGATTATAATATCTACCATCTTCTATAAGTTAAAGGATCACCACCAATATTTTATCCCTGTAACACCAATCAACAGTTCCTGTTTATGAACATCCAAATCAACAATTTATATTCAACAGCCTCTCTTTGCACTATGTGACAAAGATATTTATTTATAACATCACCGGTCATGATCATGCCAAACGCCAGTTCATCTTTGCACTACGGGCCAAAGAGAACTTTCACCATACGCCTTTGTTTGTAACACCAAAAGTCATGATAATACCAATACACAGTTTGGTCAAAATTATGTCACGCCAGTTCATCTTTGCACTACAGGCCAAAGAGAACTATCACCACAATTTAAGGATGAGGATGATGACAATGATATAGAATGAATACAGTGAGATCAAGAATAAGAATGAATGTTTAATTTATCCAGTGTCGAAGGCTGACCAAATTGCCAACATGATGATCAAATTGTGGAGTCAAATTCAAGAATGATATTCAAAAAAAAATTCACGATTCAACTATATCGTATCAAACGAAATAGAAAGATTCAGGTGAAGAGATATTAGATGAAGCACAAACTATTAAGGATATTCAACAAATTTTCAAGGATTTTCACCATTTAAAATAAGGTTTTGGAAACAAACAGAGATTTCTTATCATAAATGGAGAAATGTGAAAGAAAAGATATTCCTTAAAGAGTACAAAAGAAATGATACGTTATACGAGTATAACAGAATATATGAAACTGCAAATGGGTTTTTACCCGTCATGCGGTAATCCGCGTAGACAGATTATTTCTACAAAAGATTAATAAGTAATGAATACGAACGGTTTTCACCTGTCATGCGGTAATCCGCGTAGACAGGTTATACCCACAGATTAATAAGGAACAAATGCAAAGGGATATTCACCAGGTACGAGACTCCGTACATACAGGTTATTCCCACAGAGTAATAAGGAATGAATACAGAAGGGTATTCACCAAACATGCGTCAATCCGCACGGACAGGTTATCCCCACAAATTAATACGGAATGAATAACAACCTTTATGAGTATAATATCACTTACGAATAAGGAAGCAAATGATATTACATAAGAGTATGAAAGAAATGATATCCCCTACCTTAGTTAACAAGTGACTGGATGTTGCTTTCTATGAAACTAACTTGGATAATACTAGTATTCTCACAAATACTCACAATAGCCTAGCACACTTAGAGAACTCAAGAAATTTAGAGAGAGAGAGAGAGTATATACAAGGAAGGTGTGAAGATTTCTTAAGATAATCCCTCCTATTTATAGGAAAACCAAGTTTCATTAATTGCACAAAAAGGGCTCGACTTATTACACTTTAATACCTCCATCTTTGCCTCTATTTTTAATATAATCCCTCAAGTATTATCAATCTTGCATAACATCCCCTAATAGTTCCCACATGTGAACCAATAGTTCCCACATGTGAACCAATAGTTCACATCATGTGAATTTCAAAATTTTAATTAGGTACCCCTAAGTTAGACTCCACTTTTAATCCATCAATAATGCTAAAATATCATAACAAATAATATGAGTTACAGTGCCATGTTAAATAATAAAAAGTACCATGCAGATGCTATTGTAATTATTGAATCAAAATACTGTGTAATTGCTACTTTATCAATTATTGAATCAATAATTTAAAATACTGTGCAATATCGTGTGCCTGTGAAATACCGCGTACTACTGTGGAATAACGCGTTTTAATGTTCTTTTTATTACCGAGTATTTCAACAGTTGCCGGTGATAATACTGTTGACAAAATACTGTCGCTTTCAGTATCCGACAATGGGGCCCACTATCGTTGACAATATTGCTATTGTGGGGCCCACTAATATTTTGTTATTTCGGCGCCGTACGTTACCGAATATAAAAGTGGTTATTTCGACGGCGCCGTCGTACTTTACCGAATATAATATTCTCCGACAGAACGAATATTCCCCGACATACATGTTTGACTTTTTTTTGTATAAATGAATAGTATATTCGTATGAATAGTACTTTCGTATTTATACCGTATAATTTTTGTATCCAGCTCATATAAACGTTATGACGTAATTCAAAGATCGAAGAAAGTGTAAAAGCGTTTTTAGCGTGAATAGTCCCCCATGAATAGTGATCGCGTGAATAGTGATTTAGCGTTATTACTAAACTTCTCAATTTTCACATTTCACTGGTAACTTTATCATTATCGATTTAACACCTTTCTATTTAAAATAATAATAAGAAGAAAATTAAATTCTATTTATTAAAATTTTCGGGGTCTTACAATCTTCCCTCCTTATGAAATTTCGTCCTCGAAATTTACGTACGTACCTGGCATTCCGAAGAGATATATAAGGATACCTGGCTTTCATTTCAGATTCTAGTTCCCATGTCATTTCCTCTTTATCATAATTTCTCCATTGCTCATCTCCTGGTTTTCAAATACCATTCTTAAATGCGACCACAAAACAAAAGGTTAGTTAAAAAAAATTGACATCTCACATCGTGTCTCTACGACAAGACCAACTAATTAAATAGAAAAGTTTAGTTTAGGTAGGACACACTAGCGAAGGATTTTACTCGTCTCTCTCCTCCTAGTTCTAATCCCAGATCTCTACCAGAGATCATATCCCTAAGCTCTGATACCAACTGTGACGCCCCCAAATAGGTCCATACAACCCATTTTGAGTCGCCAATAACATTCCACAAAATACAAATACAAATACGAATTTTTCCATTTACAATTAATAAGGGTTGTGCAAAATACGACAACACAATACAAATACATCTTAAATTCTCAATACACTTATTGCCACTCAACACTGAGATGAGGACGGACCAATATGCCAAACAGGCTAACAAGTGTGTCAAGTAATTTTCTAACCCGGGGATTGGGTGTAGCTACACTTGCGTAAGGAAAGATTTCCTGCTCAAAGGCGTTCGAAACTACTTTCAAGAGGAGATGGACCATTTCAAGTACTTGAACGCATTAACAATAATACTTACAAATGGGATTTACCCGGTGAGTATACTGTTAGTGCAACTTTCAATGTTTCTGATCTAAGCCCGTTTGATGCAGGTGAAGATTTGAGGACAAATCCTTTTCAAGAGGAGAGATATGATGAGGACATCCTTAGCTCGGAACCCCATGACAAAACCGAAGAGGACCCATTGCATTTGCCACTTGGACCCATTACGAGAGCTCGAGCTAAACGCTTCAAAGATAAACTTAATGGGATGATTCATGAACTATGGGACTAGGTTGGATCAAGTTTAGAGGTTATGGAGTTGGAGTCCAGGTGTATGAAGACCATGAACATGTTGCAAATGGAAGTGGTAAATCAGGCAGCGAAAGAAATCAGTTTGCTTGGAAACAGAGAGCTCGCCCCGGTGCCAATTTCTATTACAATTTTCGCGCCCCGGCGCTGAGCTCGCCCCGATGAGAAACTTCTAGCCAAAATTGGCGCCCCGACGCTGAGCTCGCCCCGACGCGAAATTACAGTTCAATTTTCCCGCCCCAACGGGAACCTCCTGGATCAAGTTGACAGATCTTTACTTTTTCTTGGATTTCGAGATTCCTTCCCCCAAAAACAAGGAATTAGCATTTATTTTCAATTACATGATTTCTGTAATGTTGCATTTCAACAATTGTGTGCTTGGTGTTTCAACAATTGTGTGCTTATTTGAATTCTAGATTGTTTCCAAGCTTAGTATAAATAGGCTTGATGTTGTAATGGTTAGAGATAACCAATTTTTAGATTATCAATGTTATTATGAGTTTATTTCTTTACTTATGGTTCTTTGAAGAATTCCTAAGTGTTCCTTAGTTTTTTTGAGAGATTCATAATTGACTTATCATACAACCATTCATAGTTGCGTGTGGTATCTTCTACCACATAAATTGTCAATTATATCTTATCAGCACAACTATTGTGCAGATGGGATATCACATTCGCTGTTGTGCGGATAAGGTCTACCATCTACATAACAGTTATGCGGATGAAAATAATTATAGCTTTTGCATCACAAAAATGAATAATGAAATTTGCGTTGAATGGATGGAGTTCCTATTCAACTTTAACTATGAATCATTCCATATATATACACACACACACTAGTAATTGTCCGTGCCTGAAAGCACGAAGTAACGAAAAATTAAATTAAAATTCAAAAAATACTACATTACCTAAAGACTATTTGCAACCTAAAATAACTTACAATCGGACATAACAATTATCATAATTCACCATACAACCACAATAATTAATACATACTCAATCATCCACACATATCCAACCACCAAAACATCAAGCTAGTTGCTACTAATTTCAAGAAATTTCGGCAGTTTCCTTTAAAAATAGTTATCCAGAAAAATTTAAACCTGTATACCAAACTTACAATCATCAATACATATCCAAACCACCAAAACAACCATCATTCCATACCCAAAATCATCATAACCATGTATAATTAGTTAACTTTACAAAAGACGGAACACAAAAATACACACATGCAGAAAATTAATACATACTCAGTTATCAATACATATCCAACCACCAAAATATCAAGCTAGTCGCTACTAATTTCAAGAAATTTAGGCAGAGTTTCCTTTAAAAATAGATATCCAGAAAAATATAAACTTGTATACAAAACTTACAATCATCAATACGTATCCAAACCACCAAAACAACCATCATTCCATACCCAAAATCATCGTAACCATGTATAATTAGTTAACTTTATAAAAGACGGAACATAAAAAGTATATACATGCAGAAAATTAATACATACTCAATCATCAACACATATCCAACCACCAAAACATCAAGTTAGTCGCTACTATTTTCAAGAAATTTCAGCAGAGTTTCCTTTAAAAATAGATATCCAGAAAAATATAAACCTATATACAAAACTTACAATCATCAATACATATCCAAACTATCAAAACAACCATCATTCCATACCCAAAATTATCATAACCATGTATAATTAGTTAACTTTACAAAAGACGGAACACAAAAAATGCACACATACAGAAAATTAATACATACTCAGTCATCAACACATATCTAACCACCAAAACATCAAGCTAGTCGCTACTAATTTCAAGAAATTTCGGCAGAGTTTCCTTTAAAAATAAATATCCAGAAAAATATAAACCTGTATACAAGACTTACAATATCAATACATATCCAAACTACCAAAATAACCATCATTCCATACCCAAAATCATCATAACCGTGTATAATTAGTTAACTTTACAAAAGACGGAACACAAAAAGTATACACATGCAGAAAATAGAGAAACAACTTCGTATTCTTTATAGTTATAGCAAGTATCCTTCAATGTATACCTGAAAATATTTGAAATATAAAAATTATCGAAATATGTGAGTCAAAATAAAACAATTGTAAATCCGAAATAAGACCCCTTACTTTACCCTGAATTATTTAAAAAATAAATGAGCACACACATTTGTATGTAGTGGGGGAGGGGAGGGGAGGGGAATGGTTTAGATTGATATAAGTAAGAATTTAGAAAGATTGTAACAAATTATCAATTTATATAGGAAAAGATATGGATGAATGTAGACTTACAATCAAATAAAGTTATCTTAATACCCTTTCAACAAACGGTTCAATTGCTTAATAATTTAAATCATAAATCTGTATTGGTGGCAGTATAATGGTGTGTGAGTTTGATTTGCGAGTGTTTGATTGGTTACAATTATGTGTGTGTGTTTGTGCATGTATTATGTGTGTTGTGCGTCTGCATGAGAAGTAGAGAAATATAGAGTCTTAGTAAGAGAAACTTTCACACCTAGACAATTGTTTGGTTAGTGGTGGGTTAGTCATCGTCAAAGGTGGACATATCGGTACTGGATTGCATATCAATTAACTCTCTTAAATGTCTTCTTCATCCCTTTAAACCTTCTCTTCATCACTATCCTTAATGTCCTCGTATCAATACAAATGCACTTTGCCCAATGAGGAGAATGCACAACCACCTAAATTATTCACATAAACAATAAAATTAATACTATTTATATTGTAAGAATAGTAAAGTTATTGTGATGCAGTGATATAAAAGCAGATTTACCTGATTACGTCGGCCCCATCCACAAAGGTCCATTGTATATACTCTATCGTTCTCGTTGAAAAATTCACTTCAATCCTACAAAGAATGAACCTCGTTGTAAAATTAAAAGTTGAAATGTTGAAAAGATTACATAATTCAGTAGAAATAAACTTGTTTAAACTATACCATTTACTTGTCGTAAGAATATTATTACAAAATTTCTAGGTAACCGGTATTTGTGATGCAATTCAAACCATCTTCCGGAAGGAGGATAGTAATACAATCCGAAGATGTGCAACTAGAAAGTGCCACATAAAGTTATCCATGACTAAAAACAGGTGTCCACAAATCAATCCCAACGAACTTGATAGATTGTCCTTGGGCTTTATTGATTGTCATAACATAAGTTAATCGGACAGGAAACTGACGTCTTGTCATTCAAAAAGGCAAGTCCAAAGATGTCGGTGTCAAATATATTCTCGGAATGAAGACTAAATTGCCAGTTTTATCTCCATTTAATATCCGAGCTTCGATTACCCTTGAGGCATATCTAACAACCATCAATCGCGTGCCATTACAAAGTCCATCTTTCGGTGCAATATTTCGTAACAACATTATTGGGCATCCAACTTTTAACTCCAATTTAAACGGTGGCAACCCTGAAGGATTCAGCGAGTTTAAGTACTCATTAGGATATCAATTCCTAATGGTATGATCAAGCTCATCACCTTCAGACATTTTATCTGCAGCTAAAAAAGTAATTATTTCTCCTGGAGTAATATTCAATGCTACAACATTTATATCACTGATGTCGTCATTGCGAGCAGATAGAATTGTGCATTCAGTGAGAAAGATTGGAGTCACTATACCAACCACATCCAATTGTGGATAGATTCTAAATATCAATTCATTTAGATTATGACACCGACTTATTGTAGATGGAAGTTTCACATTTCCTGTGGATTGGTCCCAATCTAAAAAATGAAAGTATAATTAGTCACAAAGTGAGATTTAATTCAAAGCATCATGTTAAAAAATTCAATTCAATGTTGAATGAAATATTCCCTCCATCAAGAATTGAGCAAAATTAGTATTTCGAACGTTTGTGCGAGTTAATCGCATGTTTAAACCAAGAGTCAAAACACATATATCTTTCCATAGCAAAGACCGTCTCAATGATGCACCCACAATTTGCTCGCGAATGCCTTTAGGAATAACGTGCAATATTTGTCGAAAGTCTCCACCTAGGACAACAGTGATGCCCCCAAAAGGTCTTTTATCGTCTCTGATATCTTGAAGAGTGCGATCAACTACCTCAACATAGTATCGATGTTGCATAGGAACTTCATCCCATATTATCAGCTTTGTTTTTCTAAACAATTCAGCATGCATTGATTGTTTAGTGAAGCCACATACTGAATTATCTAGGGTTTTCAAAGGAATGCAAAATGTAGAATGTGTAGTGCCCCCCTACCAATACCAACGATGCAATACCAGATGAAGCCACAGTAACAATAATATGTCCATAGTTATGCAATTTGGTTGCAATGGTATTGTACAAAAACGTTTTTCCCGTACCAGCAGCTCCACTCAAAAAGAAAGTAGTTGTTATGTTTTGACATACTGACGTTGTGACAACAGTATAAGCAACAAGTTGGGCATCATTAAGGTCGTCAACATTAATTTGTGCATCGGACTGTCGTGCTTCATTCTCAAGTTGTTGGTGCTCAAAGAGTAATCTATTTCCAACCATTGCATTCCAATTTCCAGTTGGTTGTGGCATGGGTGGAAAGTCAACTAAACTCTTCCCCGACTCATGGAGCAATTGATTCATCAAATATAAGCCATAATCTTCAATATGAGCATTAGTTGGATTCAAAATACCAAACATAGTAAGAATCCTGTGTGCTAAATCATCACATATATATGATGTGAATTGCTTCCACAATTCAAATGGATGCAATGGAAAGCATTCAGTTAGAATTATAGTAAATAGTCTCCTTAATTGGTATCCCGTTCTCATAATTGCAGCCTCGTAAAGACATTGTATCCATTATTCATCATCTTCAAGAAGTCCTCTTGCAACACATGCTGACTTGAATGTATCATGCATAACATTATTTACCGTGCGTATCCAGTCAAATGAAGTAGGTCCTCTGACAACAATTAGAAGCAAACGCAAATAAAACCGCTCACCTGAATTAGGGCTAGCAAAGTACATTCTACCAATTGCATAACCCCTTTATCTTGGAGTCCATTTATTGATAGACTTATTCCAGACAAATTTGTTTGGAAATTCCTGATAAGTTAATACACGGGTAGATTCATTTGTAGTGCAACAATCAAAAAAGCCAGTTAGAGTTGTTTGTTGATGTGCACCTTTAGAAAGGATCGTATCAAAAGATTCAGTAGGGTTAAAGACCACACGATGCATCCCAGGCATATAAAATGTCAATCTTATAATTGACGGAATCTCTTCATGTAAAGGATTACCAAACAATCGCCATAAAACTTCTGGAGGTCCAATATACCTAGCATCAAGATATTGTTAGATCTCATTAATTCCTCCAAGTGCCATTGTTGCGCGATCATGTCCTTTATAAATATACTTGTGAATGTATTTTACAAATCTGATTCCTGCACAAACTTCAACATTGATATGACAGTTAAACATTCTTGATAAATACGGATTATGTGGCACAACGTCTCTATTATCAATTTCTTGCCCCCTCACGATGTACTTCTGACCAGTATTACGACGACGATAGACATGATATCCATCGGAGCCCATACTTGTTGATTCAACAAATGATCGAGGGTAGCGCTTGGTACACACCCCATTTTCCATACATGGTGCTTATGGATGTCGAGCACGACATGGTCCGTGTACCATGCAACCTATGATTGTTTCAAATAGCATTGGATCAGTTTGACAATCCGGAAATTCAGCACACACTGCTCTGCCCAGTTGAGCACATGTTTGAATTTTATCTGAACCATGAAGGAACAAAAGTGTATGCATGTGGGGTAACCCCCTTTTTTGGAATTCAATTGTAAAAGCATACGCCACTTTTCTACCAAAGATGTTGTTTGTTTCTATCTCCTTCATCAAAAATTTTTGTTTCAACTCAAAAACACGGGCCACTAAATCAGGACGGTTAGTAGGGATCTGATTTGGCAATAGTGAGTTAGTAATTTCAGGCCATTTGGGATTTACAGTCATAGTTAGAAAAATATTTGGGTGTTGATTATACTGCGTGATAGCCATTGTGATGAGGATATCCTTAGCTCGAAAACCCATAACAAAACCCAAGAGGACCCATTGCATTTGCCACTTGGACCCATTACGAGAGCTCGAGCTAAACGCTTCAAAGATGAACTTAATGGGATGATTCATGAACTATGGGACGAGGTTGGATCAAGTTCAGAGGTTATGGAGTTGGAGTCCAGGTGAATGAAGACTATGAACATGTTGCAAATGGAAGTGGCAAATCAGGCCGCGAAAGATATCAGTTTGCTTGGAAACAGGGAGCTCACCCCGGTGCCAATTTCTATTACAATTTTTGTGCCCCGGCGAGAAACTTCCAGCCAAAATTGGCGCCCCGACGCTGAGCTCGCCCCGACGCGAAATTACAGTTCAATTTTCCCGCCCCGACGGGAACCTCCTGGATCAAGTTGACAGATCTTTACTTTTTCTTGGATTTCGAGATTCCTTCCCCCAAAAACAAGGAATTGGCATTTATTTTCAATTACATGATTTCTGTAATGTTGCATTTCAACAATTGTGTGCTTGGTGTTTCAACAATTGTGTGCTTATTTGAATTCTAGATTGTTTCCAAGCTTAGTATAAATAGGCTTGATGTTGTAATGGTTAGAGATAACCAATTTTTAGATTATCAATGTTATTATGAGTTTATTTCTTTACTTATGGTTCTTTGAAGAATTCCTAAGTGTTCCTTAGTTTTTTTGAGAGATTCATAATTGACTTATCATACAACCATTCATAGTTGTGTGTGACATCTTCTACCACATCAATCGTCGATTGTACCGAGATTACAGCTTCAATATATGCTTTGGTTCGATCATTGGAGACTTGGAAACATTATCTATGGCCTAAGGAGTTTGTGATTCACACGGATCATGAATCATTGAAATATTTGAAAGGCCATCACAAGTTGAACAAGAGACATGCATAATGGATGGAGTTCATCGAGACATTTCTATATGTCATTCGATATAAGCAAGGTAAGGAAAATGTCGTGGCTGATGCTCTTTCGCGAATGTATGTGTTGTTAAATACTCTTGACACAAAATTACTTGGTTTTGAACAAATTAAAGAATTATATGATAATGACCATGATTTCTGTGAAGAGTTTAAAAATTGTGAAAAGAATGCTGTAGGTAAATACTTCAAGATGGATGGATTCTTGTTTCGTGAGAATAGATTTTGTATACCTGCATGTTCTTTGCGTGAGTTATTGGTTCGAGAATCACATGGAGGTGGTTTGATGGGATATTTTTGTGTTGATAAGACCTTATCTGTTATAAAAAGAACATTTCTATTGGCCCCATATGAAACAAGATGCGAAAAGAATTTGTGATAGATGCATTACATGTCGTCAAACTAAATATCGTGTTCAACCCCATGGGTTATACACACCATTGCCTATTTCGAGTGAACCTTAGATTGACTTGTCTATGAACTTTGTATTGGGTTTACCTAGATCTAAGCATGGTCATGATTCTATATTTGTGGTCGTGGATAGGTTTTCAAAAATGCCACACTTTATCCCGTGCCACAAAACTGATGGTGCATCCCATGTTGCTGATATATTCTTTAGAGTTATTGTGCGTTTGCATGGCATGTCCCGAACAATTGTTTCGGATAGAGATGCTAAGTTCTTGAGCTATTTTTGGAAGATATTGTGGTGTAAATTAGGAACTAAACTGTTGTTTTCAACTACTTGTCATCCACAAACTGACGGTCAAACGGAAGTAGTAAATGGAACTCTATCTGTATTATTGAGGGATATCATTAAAAAAGAATATTAAGCTTTGGGAAGAATGTCTATCATATGTTGAGTTTGCTTATAATAGGTCTGTTCACTCTGCTACTAAATTCTCACCTTTTGAAATTGTGTATGGTTTTAATCCTTTAATACCATTGGACTTATCACCATTACTTGTTTCCGAGTATACTAACATGGATGGGAAGAACAAAGCTGATTTTGTTAAGCAGATACATGAGAAGACAAGACTCAACATTGAGATGAGGATGGACCAATATGCCAAATAGGCCAACAAGGGTCGGTGTCAAGTAATTTTTAGACCTGGGGATTAGGTGTAGCTACACTTGTATAAGGAAAGATTTCCTGCTCAAAGGCATTCGAAACTACTTCCAAGAGGAGATGGACCATTTCAAGTGCTTGAACGCATTAACAACAATGCTTACAAATGGGATTTACCCGGTGAGTATACTGTTAGTGCAACTTTCAATGTTTCTAATTTAAGCTTGTTTGATGTAGGTGAAGATTTGAGGACAAATCCTTTTCAAGAGGAGAGGTATGATGAGGACATCCTTAGCTCGGAAACCCATGACAAAACCTAAGAGGACCCATTGCATTTGCCACTTGGACCCATTACGAGAGCTCGAACTAAACGCTTCAAAGAAGAACTTAATGGGATGATTCATGAACTATGGGACTAGGTTGGATCAAGTTCAGAGGTTATGGAGTTGGAGTCCAGGTGTATGAAGACCATGAACATGTTGCAAATGGAAGTGGTAAATCATGTGGTGAAAGAAATCAGTTTGCTTGGAAACAGGGAGCTCGCCCTGGAGCGAAATTACAGTCCAATTTTCCCGCCCCTACGGGAACCTCCTGGTTCAAGTTGACAGATCTTGACTTTTTCTTGGATTTCGAGATTCTTTCCCCCAAAAATAGGGAATTGACATTTATTTTCAATTACATGATTTCTGTAATATTGTATTTCAACAATTGTGTGCTTGGTGTTTCAACAATTGTGTGCTTATTTACATTTTAGATTGTTTCCAAGCTTAGTATAAATAGGCTTGATGTTGTAATGGTTGGAGATAACCAATTTTCAGATTATCAATGTTATTGTGAGTTTATTTCTCTACTTGTGGTTCTTTGAATAATTCCTAAGTGTTCCTTAGTTTTCTTGAGAGATTCATAATTGACTTATCATACAACCATTCATAGTTGCGTGTTGTAACCTATCTATCCTATCAACTTGTTAGAAACGATCCGGGCGACAACCACCTCACGCAAGCGTGCCGTGGAGTCCATCACATTGAATCTTGGAAAAATTTTAAACATATGTCTTGCACTACTAGTGAATGAAGATGGCAAAACTATTCGTTGACCAACTTGTTCAGGACCAAGCTCATCTACACAAACACCTGTAAGACCTTGGTAAAGTTCTGCACGAAGGTTCGATTGATTCAACTTGTAGTATGTCAACCGATTTTGTTCAGTAGCGGCCCAAACATCTACTACAAATTCCTGAAATAGTTTTCCAGCTCTCAAAATTGTTGAATACTCAGTGTCACGTTGGAACATACGATAATTGTAATATTGCAATTGTGTCAGTCGAGTAGATGAAGGTCCACCTTGGGAAGCGTTCCACTGTTTCAAATCTGGATTCCATCCTAGCTCACCATAAGGGAACAATACCACATAATGCAATGGCAAATAGGCCGGATGACACTCATTAATTTGCATAAGACCATTATCTCCTCTCAAATTTAACACAATATCTCTCATTCCACTTGATTCAGTTCCATCTCCTGGTAATATTACCGCAATTTCATCGGTTGTTGGGAGATTATATTGACGTCAGTCTGTTACAGAACTGTAGTGTAGATAGGTCGGCAAATTCACCCACTGTCAATTCAAATTCACTTAAAATTGTGTGAGCCTGCCGAAATTTCATAGGAAATGGATTTACTCGCAATAAACAATCTTGTATGGTTTTCAAAACATCTCTTCTCAAGTTAGGATTTTTGTTGCTGCGAACATCTAAAGCAGAATTAGGATCAGAAATGTACAATTGAGAGTAAATTGGTTCACACACTGGCTGTGACATAAGCGATCTTTTTCGATGGCGTAATTCTCTATAGATGGTGAATCTTCTAGGCCCCATCCCGACAATTAATCTGTCATCCAAAGTAGCACCAAGACTCGTAACCGCATTAACTGCATTATACTCTCGTGTGTGCTGACGAAACAATTTTGATTGTTCATCATTGTCGTCATACAATGCTTTAAGCATTAAAGGAGGTGCAATAAGTGGAGGTAGTCTAAGTTTTCCTTGTCAACAACATTTACCAAAGAGAGGATTTGATACAGATGATTTTGTTAATTTTTCAGCAAGCTAGTGTAAGGCAGAATAATGAGGACATGTTCGATTCATCAAGTCGAGGAAATGACGATATGGAATTTCATAGTTTTGAGGATTAAATGCAACATCCATAGCTACACCTTCTACTGTGTAGGCAATGCAGATAAAATTATAGATGTCATACAATTTTATTATATAAATTGAATACAAATTTAAAAGGAGAACATGAATAAGAATGTGATGAGTGAGTTTTATACCTACGAATTGAGTACGTTTGACTTGATAATTTGTGAGTTCTTAAGTATTTTAAGTTATTATTTGATATTTATAGTGTTTTTATGTTATTTTGTAGGAAGAAGCAAGGAAATGCAATTCATACATCTTTTTGAGTAAAATATGCAAGTAATGCGAGAATGGAAGATTAAAGGATTTTCAATACAAAGTTGGATGCATGTCCTAGCTTGGGATTTGAAGTTTATTATAGAGCTCGCCAAGAGCTTCGATTTGATAGGTGGTACGTCCCGTAACTCCTCCCGGATCAAAAGTTATGGCATTTTTATCAACCGAGATCACAGTTTGGAGTTGCCATTTACATAACAACCACTTTAAGCTTAGTTTGAAACTAGCTCCATCCAATATTTCTCAAAACTCAAAGAATGAAAGTTGTAGAGATACTTCTTAGCTTTCCGGAGCCTCTTGAATCGTCCCAATCGAAATTCAGATGAGAGAGTTATGGATATTTTATCAATAAACGTTGAAGCATAAAATTTCAGAAAATGTTCCAGTGCTGAGGCGCTAGGATACAGATTTCTAGCACCGTGAGCAGCGCTAGGGAACTCAGGGTGGGGCCAGATCAAGGGGGGACACGTTTTTGGATGTTTTTGACTCCAAATTGGATTGTTTTTTCCTCATAATCTTAGGAATTGGACTTCTAACCTATAAATACAATGTGAGGCATATAACTAGGGAAGGAACATAATTAGTAGTAGATTAGAGTAGAATAGAAATATAAGAAGGTTTATTTTCAGATCTGAAGAAGAATTCAAAGGAAGGATTGCAAAGATTGAAGACCAAAGTGAAGATCGCGCATAAACACAGATTCTTATCTCTTCCTTTCTCCTTTAATTTTTGTATTATTGAACATGATGGATTATTTTAATAATTTAATTTCCTTTTCAGTTATGAGCTAAATTTATAATTAAGACCGCAATTGAACATTTTATGTTTATGGATTAATTATTTATTTGATTCCAATTATTCATTCATATTGAGTTATCTATCGTATTTTGTGTTTATTGATTAATTATCTGGCCAACAATTAACGGGATACTCTAGGTGAATTCAGGAGATGAAATATAGGGTTAGATCTAAATATGGTAGCATGTATTCTTAGTTATTTGCATGGGATGAATAACTAAGGTTGTAAATTGAATAGGGATATCTTTTTTCGCTGCATGTAACTTTTGGGAATTGGTACTTAATGTATTTGATTCTTTTATTTTGCATAGGAATATTGCAGAATTAATTGAATTAGATACTTTTATTTGATCACTTGGGAAAAGGGCTTATAAATAATTCTGAATTCCTGTTACAACTCTATTGGACTCAATAATTAGATGATGTGGATAAATTAATTCATAATTAGAGATATTGTAGTCTTAAGCCTTTAAATATCTGAATTTCAACCTTTGTGTTAGTTTTTAATCTTAGTTTTAGTTTAGTTATTTCTAATCATTAATCACAATTTACGATTGTTTAAATAAGATTGAATTGGTAAAGATTAGTAGTTGAAAAATATTATTAAATAACTCTCTGTGGGTTCGACACTTTTTTATCACTTTATTACTTGTTGACCGTGTACACTTGCACATAATTATTATTATCTAAATTGGACAACAGACAACAAGAGTGAGAATATAAAATTAAAACTTATAGCAAACACCTGGTGCCTTCATTCGGATTACGCATTTGTTGGAACATGTTTGTCATACACGATGCCCTTGGGGAACATGGGGAGAATGGTTCCAAGATTGTTGTTGTGCTTTTGTATAGGTTTTGAGGAGGCAAGTCTTGGAGCATGGTAGTCACAAGCGACACCATTGTGATATTTGTTCGTGTGCCTTCTTCAAGATTTTGAGGAGTTTCTTGATTCATGATGGCCACAGACAACCACCGTGAAACAATTGTTGTAGTGTCTTCATTAAGATTTTGAAGAAAGGTGGTTGGCGATGACTCTAAAACATTTGTTGTCATTATACTGTCTATTACAGGATGTGAAATTTTGGTAGACAAAGTCATTGGTTGAAGGCGAGACCTTTTATTTGATTCTCGTTCTAGGCATGCTCGACGACGACGACTCGGTGGTAAAGAAGGAAAAAATCTAGGCTGAACAGGGGCACAATGTTTTGATCGCTCTCTTTCGTGATGTGAAAGTTGTCCCAATTGACGTTTGGAGCACTCATTTTCTTTCCCAGCATAACGCATTTCTGGAGCAAGCCTTGCACATTGAGGCAATGTTGATTTTGATATAACATTATAGTTTGGTGCCTAAACCACAAACTCATAAAAAATTAATTATTATTTTGTTAAGTTAACGTATATCGTATCATTTTCCACTTTGTATATATTGCGACGTGAGGTAACATGACAATAAAGTGTTGCATTAACAGAACTATCTACCCAACCATTTATCAACATTATAATTATAATAAAGTTTTTGTTTGATGCAAAAATAAAACATCATAGCCACAGTTGCATCCAACATATTGTTCTATAGTAATATGCTCGATCAATAGCATATTGAATTTAACAACTTGAAAGGTATGCTATTAAAAAAAAATCAAAATATGCTTCAAACTACTGGGAAAGGTTGATGTTTCACTATTGATTGATGCATCAAATTATGGAATGCTCAAACAAATTTAGAGTTTTCAAAAATGGGACCTAACAAAAGATTCAAATTATATGTCATAACAAAAGCTTAAAGGCTACAAAGCAACATTAAGATTAAGAAACTAAAACTCTTAACTACAAAACTGGTAAAAAAACAAAAAATCATAGTTCCTCAGCAATTCAATTGTATACACAGAATACCATTATAAAAAAAAGTAATATTAAATGAGACAAACCAAAAACATGTTGACAAATCAAACGTTTCACATAAAACGAAACTTAAAAATATTTTAAATCAATAACATCCAAATCCGAAGATAAAAAAAGAGAGAAAAGAATAGGATTAAAAGTGATACCAGTTGGCAATCTTTACTTTTTGTTCCTTGTTTAGAAGAGGTTGATTTTTGTTTCCCCTTAAATTTGGCATTTGTCAAAGCATCAAACCTTTTTTCCTCCTTCTGTGTAAGAACACGATAAAAAAAATGTAATATTAAATGAGACAAACCAAAAACATGTTGACAAATCAAACGTTCTACATAAAACGAAACTTAAAATATTTTAAATTCAATAACATCCAAATCCATTGTAAAAACACAGAGAAAAAGAATAGGATTAAAAGTAATAGCAGTTGGTAATCTTTACTTTTTGTTCCTTGGCTAGAAGAGGTTGATTTTTCGTTCCCTTTAAATTTGGCATTCGTCAAAGCATCAGACATTTTTTTCTCCTTATGTGTAAGAAAACGCTACTTAAAAGCAAAAAAGAAAAAGAAAAAGAAAAAATGAATGAGAAATAGGTATGAGGATACACTACTTCACGTATACGGAGACAATTTATTATGACGAAGTCTTCGAACCTGTAGACAAAAAAACATTGAATAGTAAATACGCGGTTAAAAAGATTAGAAAAAAGTAAGAAAATGATGAGTAAGAAATACAGTATTTTCTAGATCGTCATTAATGAAAATAAATTAAAATAAATAAGTTATTAAAAAAACCAATAAGATCTACTAAAATTAAGAGGAAACAGCTAAATAAGTTACTTAATAAGCTACTCAGAGCTGGAATACTAAATGATAATATACTCAAATCGGAGTACTATACAAGTCATATTATATATTTACTTGCAAGTGAAATTTGACTAACACGAATCACTTTATGCATAACATGGGTGATTAATTTATAAATTTCTCAGAGAACCACTAAAAATCTTTCCCTCCCCAACCACACCCCCCATCCCCCAAAAACAAAAACAAAGAATTCCACTTTCTCCTTCTCTTTTCCTCTACTGGGTTAATCCAAAGCTTCATAGAAGACAAAATTTCCATTACCTCAGTCAAAATTTCCATAATATTTGTCAAAATCATTCTTGCTGTTATCTAAATTCAATCCAAATACTTCCCCTAAAGCTAAATCCATATCATTCCTGGCCAAATCCAACAACATCTCGAATACAATAACCTTAAACCTCATAGAAATGAAAGGTTGGATAAAATTCCTTATGGAAAAAAGAATCTTGAGAAATCATTTTAGTTCAGAGCAAACAAATACAACCCATTCCAGTTTTTGGTCTACAGAGTACATTCCATAAACCCCAATTATATACAAAAAAAAATCATAACTTGAAAATAATTACACTAAAATTCTCTAGTAAAGTCCTAAATTACCACCCAGTAGCAAAAAGATGGCTAAGCCAATAAAAACTAAGAGAATCACAACAATTCAATATAGGGAAGCTACAGTTGCACACAAAATAGTACCAAAAGCAAAAACAAACTCAAAATTCAATCCATCAAAACTAAAAATCTGACCTTTTTAATAAATTAAGAGTCCCAAGTAATACTGATAAAAATATTACACAGACCCAACTGTTCTTTCCCTTTTGTGACATTAAAGTATAAAGCTTTCTACGGAACATGAAAATGACTTTTGTTCCAAAACAGAATTCTACCCTATTTAAACTTATAAAAATCACTTCATTTAATTAATATAACATGTGTCAAGAGTTTTTGTTTACTATCTCAACTTAATTGCTTGATTTGAGCTTAAGAATCTATAATAAACAATTTATCGAACGTGATTCTAAAACATAATTTCCCTCCTTATTATTCTGCACAACAACAACTGAGCTCCTTCATTCTAAAATCCTACAAATTCAATTAACAAAAAATTTAAAATTACATAATTACTATAAATTTTGAAAACAACGAATTTTATAATTAACACCTTTTACATAACTCAAATACATATGAATCAACATTAAATGAATCAACGATTTTTTTATGAATCAACATTAAAAAAATGGAGATCAGACTCGTTTTGTGAAGTAGAAGACACTTTAAAAATCAATAATATCATTTACTTTTCCATTGTCATACATCCGTTTTATTCAGTGCGGTTCCCTGAGCAAATATCCTCAATGATTCGCAAAAATATTCGAGATGCCAAAACAAGTACATAACAAACTATATATATAGATATATCATCTTCAGGGACTTTGTATCCCTAAGCTAATTTTTTTTATTCCAAAAGCATGGTTAGGCAAAACTCATAAGAAATATCCTTGTTTATGTTGTGGAAAACAATTGAGATATAACTATGCATAAAACAAATAAAATTGATTCCAGTACCAACTAAAAGGCAGGTAGTGATCACTTGAGATAATCTTCTGCAACATGCAAACCAAATTATTAGGAAATGTATCAAACTTCGAAGAAATGAAAAAAAGTAAGAAATTCAATTGGGCAAAAAGAAAATGATGAGGTCTTTAAAGCTAAAATTGGGCAATCCCCATTTGAGAAAACACAAAAACAAATAGCACGAAAAAACCATGGAACCGAATTCAACCATTAGTCCATGTAATGAACAATAACTAAAAATGTCGACTAGCAAAAGACCAAAAAAATAAAAAATCAAGGAAAATTAATTTCTCTAAACCAACTCACTCGCCGGAAATTTAGGCAGATGAAAATCAATCGGAAGTGAAGTAGCGAACCTTGAAACTAAAATGAAGCTCATGCATCCCTAAAACTAAAATGAAGCTCCTGCTGATGGTCTGCGCTGCTCGCCGGCGGGAGCAGCAAAACGGATTGCCAAGATTGTTTGTGAACATTGGGAAAAAAAGAGATGGGAGAGAGAATATGGAGAAAATTACTGTGTAGGTAGAAATATAATATGGGCGGAATTTTTTGTGTGTGAGATGAAATGTGAGCCTTTAGATTAAGTTGAAAGAATTGAGATAAAATCTGAACCATCCTTGTGCTTTTCCAAATTGTAAAATGAGTAAAGATTCAAAATGGGTCATGTTTTATTATATAGATAAAGACAGAGAAATTGGAAGTGAAAGATAAAGACAAAGAGAAGGTGAAAATCTGAAGTGGAGAGGAAGACCAAGAGAGGAATCGTTGAAATCAAAAGAGGATTTAGCGAGGATTGCAAGTTATGCATAAGATCCGGGTTGTAAACTCGTGTGAGTTTTCTAATTGACCGAGTTAACTCTTAATTAATTAAGGGTCGACTCGGTTCAATTGAGGATCCCTTACGTCATCGTAGGTCATCTATTTACGTGTCTTTATATATAAGAATTGATGTCTATTTTTTATCATAAAAAACAACAAAAATTCTTAATTTTAGATCAAGTAAAGCAAAAGAAAATTACCAGAAGTTTTATATATTACTATTGAACTTAACTGAATCAAAGTAAAATCAATCAACCAAAGAAAACCCCAGAGATATTAAAAGAAAAAATAATGATTAAAGAGTGAATTGCTTACTGGAAATCAAATTTCTCTGATCTTGATCATCATAAATAATGGCAGCATGAAAACCACCCTCATGAGTATTTTCGAATTTTGTCCTGAAAAGTACAATTTCCTCTAACTATCAAAGCGAACTTTAGGGCAGTTGGGTCATCAAGTTGAAAGCCATTGTTAAGCAGAGCTGATCCGCCACCTTACACAATTCTCATAGTAATCATTCTTCAAAAATGTCCCTTTAAACTCCTCTCCTGCCATTTGATCACAACCAAATGACTCTACTCCCTGTAAAAATCCTATCCCACCTGTCCAAATAATTGAAATAAAGTCAATATCATACCCATAAAACATTCATATATAAAATTTATGGTTTACAGTTGGATAGTTGAACCCAAAACTTCATGTATCATGTATCATCCGGAAAGAAATATAAGAGCTTGTTCTTATTTATTTTACACCACTATATATATTATATTGCATGCATAAAACTGTGCCAAATGTAGTAACCAAATTGCTTTCATCATATTGATATTAATATTGGCTTAGGAAATGTGTCTCCATTTCTTGATAATAATTATATGAAACTAAAGTTGTGCCATAAAATATTAAAATTACACAGATTAAACTCTTTAATATAACAAAGTAGTAATAAACAGCTGATCCAAAATAAAAACATAAATATGAACCTTTTCTATGCTTCAGGATTAATATTATAGTCCAATCAAGGTTCCTTCCTCTTTCTAAAAAATTCATTCTCCCGTTCACATTTACTTCATTCAACTATAATTTCCTAGATTATAAAAGGCAAAGATAATATGAAAGTTACCATTTTACATCAAATGCTATACGTTGTTAAGTCTGACAACCATAGCTAAGAACATCTTAAATCGGTAAATATAAGCCATCAACATATGATCACTTTCAAAAAAAATTTCTATGAATTATTAAATTATAGTACAACCATTAGCCAACAAATTGTCATAATTTCAAGCTAAAATAACCACTTTCAGAAAATTCTTATGGAGATGACAAATAAAATTGAGGTCAACAATGGCACCGATTTGTCTTAGAAAATTATTTCAAAGGCAGCTAACAATTTAGGTGTACTACTTCTTCTTTCTGGTATTTCACCAAACATTTGGCATGCAATATTGTGAGTTGCATAAGGTTTAAAAATCAAAATGTACCTGCTAATATGTGGCTATCCAATCTAGATTTAATTTCTAACACATGAAAAATATTTATTTACTAAAATAAACAACATCTGCTCAACATTGAAAAAAAAGGAAAACCAAATCTTTGAATGTATAATAAAGTGTTACCTTGAGAAAAACTTTAGTTGGACAAAATCATAGATTGATCAACATCCTTGCGTATATATAATCAGTAAAAAGGAATGGAAGTGCCATCCTCTTTACAAAAAAACAGAGAATCAACATAGCACAATCTCTCTCGATTTGTGTGTATTTTCTCGCGCACACAAAAATATACAGAGATGGAAGGGGGAGGGTTTCCATGTGGAAGGGTAGAAGTAATGATATTAGGGAGCAATTGGGAAGAAGAATCCCATCAACATGAAACCATAATAATATAGTGAACGATTTCGTTTTTGAACAAATTGATGAAAATAAAATCCCATATCACAGACCAAATTTGTTATTTAGAACAAATTCATGAAAAAAGAACCCAAATCACATGCCCAATTTTCATGAAGAAAAAACCCCAAACACATACCCATTCATTTTTGAACAAATTCATGTACAAAAAATCCCAAATGACGTACCCAATTCATTTTTGAATAAATTCATGAACAAAAAAGTAAATCTCGAAGAAGATTTGTGTATATATATATATATGTGTGTGTGTGTATATATACAGAGAGAGAAGCATGAAAAAAAGGACTCACCTCCATTCTATTGTTGATTTCGTCGCCTGAAGACCTTCATCTTCCTAGGGTAGTAGACGTATTGAAGAAAATGATGGCTAAAATTGGGATACAAATGAAAAAAGAGACAGGGGAGAGAATAGGGAGAAAATTACTGTGTAGGTAGAAATAAAAATATAATTTGGGCGGGATTTTTTGTGCGTGAGATAAAATGTGAGCCTTTAGATTAAGTTTGAAGAATTGAGATGAAATCTGAACAGTCATTGTGCTTTCCTAAATTTTAAAGTGGGTAAAGATTCAAAATGGGTCATGTTTTATTATATAGATATTACTGCATATAAATGCTTAAATTTTTAATAATATAAAATACTAGTAATTGCCCATGCCTGAAGGCATGGAGTAACGAAAAAATAGATTAAAATTCAAAAAATACATTACCTAAAAACTCTTTGCAACCTTAAATAACTTACAATCAGGCATAACAATTATCATAATTCATCATACAACCACAATAATTAATACATACTCAATCATCAACACATATCCAACCACCAAAACATCAAGCTAGTCGCTACTAAATTCAAAAAAATTCGGCAGTTTCTTTCAAAAATAGTTATCCAGAAAAATCTAAACCTATATACAAAACTTACAATCATCAATACATATCCAAACTACCAAAATAACCATCATTTCATACCCAAAATCATCATAACCATGTATAATTAGTTAACTTTACAAAAGACGGAACACAAAAAATACACACATGCAGAAAATTAATACATACTCAGTCATCAACACATATCCAACCACCAAAACATCAAGCTAGTCGCTACTAATTTCAAAAAATTTTGGCAGAGTTTTCTTTAAAAATAGATATCCAGAAAAATATAAACCTGTATACAAAACTTACAATCATCAATACATATCCAAACCACCAAAACAACCATCATTCCATACCCAAAATAATCATAACCATGTATAATTAGTTAACTTTACAAAAGACGGAATACAAAAAATACACACATGCAGAAAATTAATACATACTCAGTCATCAACACATATCCAACTATCAAAACATGAAGCTAGTCGCTACTAATTTCAAGAAATTTCGGCAGAGTTTCCTTTAAAAATAGATATGCAGAAAAATATAAACCTGTATAAAAAACTTACAATCATCAATACATATCCAAACTACCAAAACAACTATCATTCCATACCCAAAATCATCATAACCATGTATAATTAGTTAACTTTACAAAAGACGGAACACAAAAAATATACACATATGGAAAATAGAGAAACAACTTCGTATTCTTTACAGTTTACACCAAGTATCCTTCAATGTATACCTGAAAATATTTGAAATATAAAAATTATCGAAATATGTGAGTCAAAATAAAACAATTGTAAATCCGAAATATAAGACCCCTTACTTTACCCTAAATTATCTAAAAAACAAATGAGTACACACATTTGTATGTAGTTGGGGGGGGGATGATTTAGATTGATATAAGTAAGAATTTAGAGAGATTGTAACAAATTATCAATTTATTTAGAAAAAGATATGGATGAATGTAGACTTATAATCAAATAAAGTTATCTTAGTACCATTTCAACAAACGGTTCATTTGCTTAATAATTTATTTCATAAATCTGTATTGGTGGCAGTATAATTGTGTGTGAGTTTGATTTGCGAGTGTTTGATTGGTTACAGTTATGTGTGTGTGTTTGTGCATGTATTGTGTGTGTTGTGTGTCTGCATGAGAAGTAGAGAAATATAGAGTCTTAGTAAGAAAGACTTTCACACCTAGACAATTGTTTGGTCAGTAGTGGGTTAGTCATAGTCAAAGGTGGACAGGTCGGTACTGGATTGCATATCAATTAACTCTCTTAAATGTCTTCTTCATCCCTTTAAACCTTCTCTTCATCACTATCATTAATGTCCTCGTATCAATACGAACGCACTTTGCCCAATGAGGAGAATGCACAACCACCTAAATTATTCACATAAACAATAAAATTAACACTATTTATATTGTAGGAATAGTAAAGTTATTGTGATGCAGCGACATAAAAGTAGATTTACCTGATTACGTCGGCCCCATCCACAAAGTTCCATTGTATATACTTTATCGTTCTCGTTGAAAAAGTCACTCCAATCCTACAAAGAATGAACCTCATTGTAAAATTAAAAGTTGAAATGTTGAAAAGATTACATAATTCAGTAGAAATAAACTTGTTTAAACTATACCGTTTACTTGTCGTAAGAATATTATAACAAAACTTCTGGGTAAACGATATTTGTGGTGTAATTCGAACCATCTTCTGGAAGGAGGACAGTAATACGATCCGAAGATGTGCATCTAGAAAGTGCCACATAAAGGTGTCCATGGCTAAAAATAGGTGTCCGCAAATCAATCCCAACAAACTTGACAGACTATCATTGGGCTTTATTGATTGTCATAGCATAAGTTAATCGGACTGAAAACTGACGTCTTGTCATTGAAAAAGGCAAGTCTAAAGATGTTGGTGTCAAAGATATTCTCGGAATGAAGACTAAATTGCCAATTTTATCTCCATTTAATATCTGAGCTTCGATTACCCTTGAGGCACATCTAACAACCATCAATCGCGTGCCATTACAAAGTCCATCTTTCGGTGAAATATTTCGTAACAACATTATTGGGCATCCAACTTTCAACTCCAATTTAAACGGTTGCAACCTTGAAGGATTCAGCGAGTTTAAGTACTCATTAGGATATCGATTCCTAATGGTATGATCAAGCTCATCACCTTCAGACATTTTATCTGCAGCTAAAAAAGTAATTGTTTCTCCCGGAGTAATATTCAATACAACATTTATATCACTGACGTCGTCATTGCGAGCAGATAGAATTGTGCGTTCAGTGAGAAATATTGGAGTCACTATACCAACCACATCCAATTGTGGATAGATTCTAAATATCAATTTATTTAGATTATGACACCGGTTTATTATAGATGGAAGTTTCATAATTTCTTGTGGATTGGTCCTAATCTAAAAAATGAAAGTATAATTAGTCACAAAGTGAGATTTAATTCAAAGCATCATGTTAAAAAATTCAATTCAATGTTGAATGAAATATTATCTCCATCAAGAATTGAGCAAAATTAGTATTTTGAACGTCTGTACGAGTTAATCTCATGTTTAAGCCTAGAGTCAAAACACATATATCTTTCCATAGCGAAGACCGTCTCAATGATGCACCCACAATTTGCTCGCGAACGCCTTTAGGAATAACAAACAATATTTGTCGAAAGTCTCCACCTAGGACAACAGTGATACCCCCAAAAGGTCTTTTATCTTCTGAAGGGTGCGATCAACTGTCTCAACACAGTATCGATGTTGCATAAGAACTTCATCAAATATTATCAGCTTTGTTTTTCTAAACAATTCGGCATGCATTGATTGTTTAGTGAAGCAAAATATTGAATTAACTAGGGTTTTCAAAGGAATACAAAATGTAGAATGTGCAGTGCGCCCCCTACCGATAACAACAATGCAATACCAGATGAGGCCACATTAATAACAACATGTCCATAGCTACGCAATTTGGTTGCAATGGTATTGTACAAAAAACGTTTTCCCCGTACAAGCACCTCCACTCAAAAAGAAAGCAGTTGCTATGTTTTCACATACTGACGTTGTGACAGCAGTATAAGCAGCAAGTTAGGCATCATTAAGGTCGTTAATATTAATTTGTGCATCGGACTGTCGTGCTTCATTCTCAAGTTGTTGGTGCTCAAACAGTAATCTATTTCTAACTATTGCATTCCAATTTTCAGTTGGTTGTGGCATGGGTGGAAAGTCAACTAAACTCTTCCCCGACTCATGGAGTAATTGATTCATCAAATATAAGCCATAATCTTCAATATGAGCATCAATTGGATTCAAAATACCAAACATAGTACGAATCTTGTGTGCTAAATCATCACATATATGTGCTGAGAATTGCTTCCACAATTCAAATGGATGCAATGGAAAACATTCAATTAGAATTATAGCAAATAGTCTCCTTAATTGGTATCCCGTTCTCATAATTGTAGTCTCTTGAAGACATTGTATCCATTCTTCATATTCCCCTGATGTACTCGTATCCTCGCACCGTATCGGTGCTTTTTAGGGACAAAGTGAGCTGACCCATATTCCCGACTAGATATGTTCCTTGTTAAGCAGTTATGGGCTTTTTCCCTTTTCCATGCTCTAGTATTTCCTGGAATTAGGGGGAATCTAATGAAGAGCCAGCTATGACAATTGCCATAGTTGGATTCCTGAGGAAGAAATTCTGAAATATAAGTTTATTATTGATTTTTTAAATTTAATACGGGACACTTTGAAAATCAAAATTTATAAATACTCATTTAATTTTGGTCAATTGTATATTACTTAAAAAAATATTATTAATTATAAAATTTATTTTTGAGTAAAGTCTTAAATTTTTAGTCTCAAATGGGTCTCAAATTAATGATATGAGTATGACATTGAATATTTTAATAATAATTTATGACATAACCAATCACATGAAATATACTCAACCAATATTATGGTGACTCATCATTTGAGATACATTTTAAGATCAAAAATTTAAGACCCCTAACATTACCATTTATTTTTTTAGTAGTTATTAGTTAATCTCAATAATTTTAAATTTTAAAATGTCTCAAATTAATTTTGAACATCTTATAGTTTGGAATAAAAAGAGTATTTATTATAATTTTAAAAATATAAGTGCTTGTAACATAAAAATAATATCCATTGCCATTTATTGTATTCTGCTTCTCTAATCTTCATAATTAACCTCTTAATATTTGGGTCTCTGATAATCTTTTCTCTCTTAAAATCTATTTTATAAATCTCTTCTTTCTCATATTCTCAAGTTTAACCCAATTAGCTCTTCTTTGATTTCACAAAATGGTAATTAAATTTCTTTACTTTATTTTTTTTTCAAATTTCACAAATGCATGTAAATTTAATAGAAGAAAATTCATTTAATTTGCTTTAATTGTTTTTGGGTATTCAAATTTCATTTTAGAGACTCAAACTTAAGTTAAAAAACAATAATTTAATTTTACATCCCATGTCTACTATTTGCGAATTTGATATTGTGAAGAGCATATTGGAATAAAGTACCTAGGTGTTTGAATTTTTGATTTCCAATCTTAAAAGAAATTGTCCTTTTTTAAACGTGAACTTGTAAAAAATATCAAATATGCATATAAAATAATGTTTCATTTCCAATATTAAGTTGCTAATATTCTTGAGAGACGTGTGTTTTTATATCCCAACAGCACTATCTGTAGGTATTGAGTGTTGGGTAAAAAATACTGTCATATTTTTATTTTATTTTTCAAGAGAATTTTTTTTAATATATGTTGTCATAGTTGGGTAAGATTTTTGGATCCGCCCTTAGAATAAAAGATAGGGAAGTATCCCACGAATAAACCTATCCAAAATAAATAAATAAATCCTGGAAAATATTAAGTTTATGAAGAACTCGGCTGCTTGAATCAGCAAAAGTAACCTATTCCAAAAGTTGTTACAACCATTGTAGACAGTTTCTGTTTTCGTCAAGTTGACACTAGCAAAGTGGTTGAGATAAACCATCAAGTTAAAAGCAAAAAATTGTAGATATCTCTTTATTTTAAACTTACTTAATATCAATCATAAACACTCGCAGGTTGTGTTTCCAAGCTTTGGTAAAGGCTATCTATCCTCTGCTCTATTCCACTCAATCCGAGAAAAGTGAGAGAAAATGCAACCCGAGCCTTGAAAAATCTTGCCCTTTTGAAGCCACTGGTTAATAGCAAAACATTGTTTAGTTGCTTGCTTTATCTACTAATAACAAAACTCAGATTTGTACCAAAATTCCGAGTTTTGGTTCTAAACTTCTGTTTTATCATACAGTTTAGTACCACATAATTTCCACTGCACTGCACTTGTGCCAAAATTCTGAGTTTTGGTTCTAAATTTCTGTTTTACCATACAGTTTATATAAGTACCACATAATGCCACTGTACTTGTGCCAAAATTCCAAGTTTTGGTTCTAAACTCATAGTTTAGTGCCACAGAATGTTCCACTGCATTTGTTCATTGCAAGCTCAACATAAAAAGTCGTGCTAATTTCAACACAGGAAGATGTAGGAATTGGTAAAGTTGAACATGTGTTTTGCTGCTTTTGGCGCCTTTACCTTTTCGGGAAGTTTTGAGGATCAAACATTTCTTTAGTGAACTTTCAAGTAAGAGAGTGGTTGTTTAGAGTTGAATGAAGCTGAATGGCTGAATGACTGAATCGGTCAGTCATTCAGTGCGTTTGTTTTGAATAAAAATCGTCTGAATGGTTGAATCGGTCATATTTTTGGGCTGAACAACTAAGTGTAATTTTTTGACTGAATGGACTGAATGACTGCTGAATGAAGTATTTTATATTTTTTTTTTACAACATTAACTATTATATTAAGTATTATATTAAGTAATATTAAATAAATTTACAACAATTTTGAATTTTTTCAGAGGGGTAAAATAATAAAAATCTGTTATTCAGATGTTTCAGACATGTCAATTATCAAATAATTTTTTTCATTCAGTATTCAGAATTCTGCTTCATTCAGTTTATTCAAATTACTTAATGTAATATCCCAAAATTTTAAACATTTAAAAAAAATAAAATAAAAAGGTTTTGTAAGGTTGGGTCCATGGGGTTGCGGATGGTAAGGAAGAAGTTGAGAGGTTTGCTGTTGATTAGTAGAAAGAAAAAGAAAAGTTTACAAAGGAAGATGAAAGGTTGGGGAGAAGAGGAAAAACGTGGGAGGAAGATGAAAAGGTGGAGGAAAAAAAAGAAAAAGAAAAGAAAGGAAGACGAAAAGACAAAGAAATAGAACAAGGAAAAAAAAAGAATATAAATAAAACCCACCCCATTTTCCATTCTCCCACTTACCCATTTTAGAAAAGAGAAAGAGAAAAGAGAAAGAGAGAAAAAGAAAAGAAAAAGAAGATGAAGGAGAAAGAAGAAAAACTTATTTGAGGTTTTGTTTAGCATTAATTTATAAATTGTAATATCGAGGTAAGTGACTATTTGAGCTGTTCAGTATTTTGAAAATTATATGTAGTAAGTAATTATCTGAACTATTTAGTATTTTGAAACTATATATAGTAAGTGGTTTTTCAAACTATTTAGTATTTTAAAAATTATATATAGTAAGTGATTTTTGAACTATTTAGTATTTCGAAATTATGTATGTTTTAGTAATTACTCGGATGCCTAAATGTACTGTTTTAAAATTTATTATGTTTTATTTAAGGCTTCCATTTAAAATGTTATGTTCTTTTATTCAAACTTCGGATCAAGTATTTATTTTTGAACTGTGAAATGAGATTATATGATTTTGAACTGTGAAATAAGTATAGTTTTGGATATCGATAATATTGAGAAAAGATTTTAAAATCCTCAGTCTGACTATGTTTAGAACCCGTTATTGATTACGTTTAGTTCCGGAGCTAATATTGGACCTACTAAGGAGCATACCTTTTAGATGCCCTTCGGGGAGCGTGCTATAGATACCTTAGTAGGAGCGTGATCATTGACGTTATCGAACTTTTGGGCCGTGTTACAGGGCTACTGTAACCTGTGATCTGTGATCATTGACATTATCGAACTTTAGGCCGTGTTACAGGGTTACTGTAACCTTAGTCGCTAAGGCTGTGGATTTAAAAGATATATTGTATATATTAGATACTTTGAACTCATTTTCGAAAATGAATTTGCTTTGTTATAAATTGTTATAGTTTTGAAAGTATATCTACTATTGTTATCGAGCGAAAAAGTTATTTCAAAAATGTGTTTTTGTAAATTATATTTGATCCACCTAAATGGTAAAGATTGTTACTTGCTGGGCTTCACCGCTCACCCTTACATAAAATTTTACAGGTTACATCGTTGATAGCTGGCCACTTTTTGATACACTTTGGATAGCTGGAGTTTAGATTGAGATGATTATTTCTTTTGTCATTGTATTTTTGATAAAGCTCTTTTAGTTTCGGGGAGCTGCGTCTCCATTTTACGAATTTGGAAGTCAATTGATATTCATCGAATTGGATTTGAAAGATTTTTATTGTTTTGTTTGGGCTATGCTATCGATATTGTTACCTTGCGGGCCTTTGAGCTTGCGACATGTAGCACTTTAGGCCTGTAACGGGTTTGGGGTGTTACAGAGATGGTATCAGAGCAGTGGCCCTTCGCAATATGTTGGGTCGAAAAACCTACATATTTCTTGGGGGAGTGATTTTAGGAGTTAAATGTGGGTAATAGTTTTGACTAAATTTAAGAATTTTGGAGTAAATAGATAATAAGGTAATCAATCTTTTTATTCTTCCAGGCTACTTGAGAATTTTTTTTAAATTGTAATTTTGAAATTTGGAGGTTTAGAGTACATAGAGATTAAGGTAATCGATATTTTTATTGTTCGAGGCTACTTGGGTATTTTCTTTAGAATTGTAATTTTGAAATTTGGAGGACCAAATTCTTTTAAGGTGGGGAGAATGTAATATCCCAAATTTTTAAACATTTTAAAAAATAAAATAAAAAGGGTTTTGTAAGGTTGGGTCCATGGGTCTGGGGATGGTAAGGAAGAAGTTGAGAGGTTTGCTGCTGATTAGTAGAAAGAAGAAGAAAAGTTTACAAAGGAAGATGAAAGGTTGGGGAGGAGAGGAAAAACGTGGGAGGAAGATGAAAAGGTGGAGGAAAAAAAAAGAAAAAGAAAAGAAAGAAAGAGGAAAAGACAAAGAAATAGAACAAGAAAAAAAAGAATATAAATAAAACCCACCCCATTTTGCATTCTCCCACTCGCCCATTTTAGAAAAGAGAGAGAGAAAGAGAGGAGTGAGAGAGAAAAGAAAAAGAAGATGAAGGAGAAAGAAGAAAAACTTATTTGAGGATTTGTTCAACATTAATTTTGTAAATTGTAATATCGAGGTAAGTGACTATTTGAGCTGTTTAGTATTTTGAAAATTATATGTAGTAAGTGATTATCTGAACTATTTAGTATTTTGAAACTATATATAGTAAGTGGTTTTCCAAACTATTTAGTATTTCAAAAATTATATATAGTAAGTGATTTTTGAACTATTTAGTATTTCAAAATTATGTATGTTTTAGTAATTAATCGGATGCCTAAATGTACAGTTTTAAAATTTAATATGTTTTATTTAAGGCTTCCATTTAAAATGTTATGTTCTTTTATTCAAACTTCGGATCAAGTATTTATTTTTGAGCTGTGAAATGAGATTATATGATTTTGAACTGTGAAATAAGTATAGTTTTGGATATCGATAATATTGAGAAAAGATTTTGAAATCCTCAGTCTGACTATGTTTAGAACCCGTTATTGATTACGTTTAGTTCCGGAGCTAATATTGGACCTACTAAGGCGCATACCTTTTAGATGCCCTTCGGGGAGCGTGCTATGGATACCTTAGTAGGAGCGTGATCATTGACGTTATTGAACTTTTTGGCCGTGTTACAGGGCTATTGTAACCTGTGATCTGTGATCATTGACATTATCGAACTTTAGGCCGTGTTACAGGGTTACTGTAAGACCCCAAATCCGGGTCACCTTGACCACGGGTTCGGTTCGTCACGATACTACATAAACAATACAATTCTTACAACATAAATGTAATCTCTATAATATTACAATACATCGTAATCTACTCCCAAGTTTTCTAACCTTTAATCGTACACATCATTCTAAATCAGAGTATACAATACATCAGCTTGTAAATAATAGTACGATATTAAAATAATATAATATCGCAACATAGACATCACTTTCTTGTTTAAATGCCTTTCCTGCAGTCATCTTCTTCTGACCATCCAGGTCCTTTTTCGCTAGCTGCAAAAATCTGTTTGTGGCGTGGGTGAGCAACAATGTTGCCCGCAAGTTTAACAGTTACACATAATACATAAATCATGTATCATGCATGTTTCACAATATTTCCATGTATGATAATTATACATGTAAGCATATTAACACGTAAATCACATATCATCGTGTTTTTCATTGCAAAGTATAAAGTTCAAATTGAATGTTTTATAGCACATTATGTTATAATATAACATCGCAATAACATATACTAACATTTTACACATAAGAGCAAGTTCTGAAAAACTTGCCTCAGTCCGTAGATCATCGCGTATATTATTCGCATCAAATATTTCATTTTCTTCCTTCGATTGACAACCTAATTTAATGAAATAATATTCACCAATTAAGCACGTTAAATATTATGCTTATATATTATTAATATAACCATAATACTCCTTATTTGTATATTAATATTATAATTATATAATATTAATACAGTTAAAATAATCATCACTAACATATTAATATTATAATTAAATAATATTAATATACTTAAAAATAATCTTCACTTATATATTACTATTATAAAATAATATTAATATACTTAAAATAATCCTCACTTATATATTAATATTATAATTAAATAATATTAATATACTTAAAATATTCTTCAATTATATATTACTCCAAGCACTTAATACCATTACTTGAATATTTTTAAGTCTCAATGTTTAGATATACAATTTCTCTTAGGCATTTTATCGAGCATGTTGTATGCATTCATTAACAATTTACATGTTATGAACTACATATAAGCACATAACATCAATATTTATCCATCCTTATACACCGGATTCACTATGATCCCCAACATGTCAATGTATGTCATCACATAACAACATATATCATTTTTCAAAATTTTACTTCAAATAAAATTATAAAATCCATTTTCACAATTTCTTTAACAAAACGTTGTTTTCGTTTTTAACGTAACTCTTTCGTTACATGACTCTTTTTGGTTCCTTCTTATATCAAATTAAACCTTACTCAGTGTACTACAACCTCATCTAGGCCTTAAAGTCAGACCCTTAACCATTTAAAACAGATTCTGAAATTTCATCTAGTCTAGAAAATTTTATTTTCTGGACAGCTTTAATAAATAATTTATTTCGAACATGATCCGTTCCATAAAATGGCTCAATCTCACGCGTCCAGCTAGAAAACTTCAATATCTACAACTTTACAGTTTTAACTTTCTTCAAATTCTAAACACACGAGGTTGCACATCTCAAGGAATGACTAAATTAAAACTGTTTCGCGAGAAAACTGGCTGACAGACCCTAGCTCGCTTAAACAGTCATAACTTCTTCGTTATTTATAATTTTTGGGTGATTATAGTGGCCACGCAAAGCTAACTTCTGTATCTACAACTTTGTCCTACTGAATGTTTTCCACTTCCTAACCCATCAATACAGGAATCGCACGAAAGGGGGCTGACCAAAATTCGCTGGACAGTTTTGCACGACAAACTAGATTGGTCATAACTCTTTGCTCCGAAGTCGGAATTAGTCCGTTCTGGAGTCTATGGAAAGATTATTCAGTGTATAATAACATACCAAAAGCTCAAAATTTTTAGGGTAACCTAGCTAGCCCCGAATGTTTCATTTTTGGACAACAGCTCACTAGATCATTTAATTTGAGGAAAATAACCTTCGCTTCTCTCCTTTCGATTTTCATATTTTGAGTTTTACACAACCAAATCAAATGATTTCAAGTTCTATGAATTCCTAACTCATAATATTACATCATATTAAATCTATACAATTTTTCATCAATACCCACTATGCGGATCTAAGGATCAAAGAGGAAAGTGACGGTTTTAGAGTTTTAAGAAAATATTTCTCAAATCTAAGTTTAATAACCTATCAAACCTCTAGATCCAACCATAAATCATGTAGATATATCATTATCTAGTTCAATCACAACAACCCAACACTAGATCTAAGTTAAATCACAATAAAGTGGGTAAAGTTTTGAGTTATACCTTGTGTTCTTTATTTTTTTCTTTCTTTCCTTCTATGGATCTTTTTCCATGGCTTCTTCCTAAGCTTTCTTCTTCCTCCTTTTTCTCCATTATTGGTAGCCTTCTCCCTTTTCTTCTCTCTCTATTTAGTTGGGTGAGAGTGTGAAGAATGGAGGATGAAGTGTTAAAATTTGTCTAATTAAGCTTAATCATTTAGCAACATCAAGGGCAAAAGGGTCATCAACCATTGCTAGGAAAGGACATAATGGTCTTTAAAATATCTCAAGGAAATTTCCTAGA
Source organism: Aralia elata (assembly GCA_034770075.1). NCBI lineage: Eukaryota > Viridiplantae > Streptophyta > Magnoliopsida > Apiales > Araliaceae > Aralia > Aralia elata. The sequence goes on along the minus strand of CM068387.1, from coordinate 67,135,175 downwards.
AATTTTCTCCTAGGACACAATGGTCATAAGCAATTTTTCTTTAAGGATAAAATTGTCATTCTCCCATTACTAGGAAACTTCCTAACAATTTCCTCTTAGGACACAATGGTCTTTAATAATTTTTTCTAAGGACAAAATAGTCTTTCCCTCACTATTAGGAAATTTCCTAGAAATTTCCTTCAAGGATACCATGGTCATTAATACTTTTTTTTGGGACAAACTAGTCATTCCCCAATTATAAGGAAACTTCCTAGCAATTTCCTTCTTAGGACACATGAGTCATTAATCACTTTTCCTTGGATAATATAATCATTTCTCACAATTTTCTACATTTAACTCAAACATGATTAGTTCCTAACCATAGTTATTCTACTAACACATGTCCCATTATTTTGGGCTACTAAATTAAATTCTCATTGGGCTTCTTCATTGGACTTATCACAAGTTTTTAATTAAATAACTTGGGTCATCTTAATTCTTTAAAATTGGGCTTGACAATATAATTTTTTGGACTTTCTCATATAAAGTTAGACCAAAATTTGGGTGAACTTAATTCTCTACAACTATTTTATACATTGGGCTTGCAACCTAGATTAATCTCTTACTAGCAAATACATAACACACATACTAACAAATAAATATATATCACATATATTTATTTACTCATCACACTTATACAAAATATTATCCATATAAACTTCATTTTATTAGATCAAAGTACATACATTAATTCACTAATTTTAACTAAGCGAATTAATTAACTCATATATGAAAATTTAGTTCATAATAATTTTATCGTCGTCTAAGGCTCAATATTCAAATTATATTATTTAATAATATAATTTCAATTTAATCTCAATCGATTAATATTAATTAATTAATTTCATCCATTTTTTTAATGATTTAATTAAATATTAAATCTATTTTTCTCAATATATGTATATATTTCACATCTATATATACACATTTAGTCCATTACGCAAAATCACATACTTCATATTATATGAAATACATATATACATATGTATCCAAAACTACTTTATCTCTTAATAAGAATTTTATTTATTAAATTCTTATTTCAAAATTTTAAAATATCTAGGATATTACATTCGCCCATTCTTCTAAGAATTTCGTCCTCGAAATTAAGGCATAGTCATCTCTATTCCTTCTACTTCTCTATTTATTTATTCAAGATCTTATTTACAAGTCTCATAAATTTTCAGGTTATCACATTACTGTAACCTTAGTCGCTAAGGCTGTGGATTTAAAAGATATATTGTATATATTAGATACTTTGAACTCATTTTTGAAAATGAATTTGCTTTGTTATAAATTGTTATAGTTTTGAAAGTATATCTACTATTGTTGTCGAGCGAAAAAGTTATTTCGAAAATGTATTTTTGCAAATTATATTTGATCCACCTAAGTGGTAAAGATTGTTACTTGTTGGGCTTCACCGCTCACCCTTACATAAAATTTTAAAGGTTACATCGTTGATAGCTGAGCACTTTTTGATACACCTTGGATAGCTGGAGTTTAGATTGAGATGATTATTTATTTTGTCATTGTATTTTTGATAAAACTCTTTTAGTTTAGGGGAGCTGCGTCTCCATTTTACGAATTTGGAAGTCAATTGATATTCATCGAATTGGATTTGAAAGATTTTTATTGTTTTGTTTGGGCTATGCTATCGATATTGTTACCTTGCGGGCCTTTGAGCTTGCGACATGTAGCACTTTGGGCCTGTAGCGGGTTTGGGGTATTACAGAGATGGTATCAGAGCAGTGGCCCTTCGCAATATGTTGGGTCGAAAAACCTACATATTTCTTGGGGGAGTGATTTTAGGAGTTAAATGTGGGTAATAGTTTTGACTAAATTTAAGAATTTTGGAGTAAATAGATAATAAGGTAATCAATCTTTTTATTCTTCCAGGCTACTTGAGAATTTTTTTTAAATTGTAATTTTGAAATTTGGAGGTTTAGAGTACATAGAGATTAAGGTAATCGATATTTTTATTGTTCGAGGCTACTTGGGTATTTTCTTTAGAATTGTAATTTTGAAATTTGGAGGACCAAATTCTTTTAAGGTGGGGAGAATGTAATATCCCAAATTTTTAAACATTTTAAAAAATAAAATAAAAAGGGTTTTGTAAGGTTGGGTCCATGGGTCTGGGGATGGTAAGGAAGAAGTTGAGAGGTTTGCTGCTGATTAGTAGAAAGAAGAAGAAAAGTTTACAAAGGAAGATGAAAGGTTGGGGAGAAGAGGAAAAACGTGGGAGGAAGATGAAGAGGTGGAGGAAAAAAAAAGAAAAAGAAAAGAAAGAAAGAGGAAAAGACAAAGAAATAGAACAAGAAAAAAAAAGAATATAAATAAAACCCACCCCATTTTGCATTCTCCCACTCGCCCATTTTACAAAAGAGAGAGAGAGAAAGAGAGGAGTGAGAGAGAAAAGAAAAAGAAGATGAAGGAGAAAGAAGAAAAACTTATTTGAGGATTTGTTCAACATTGATTTTGTAAATTGTAATATCGAGGTAAGTGACTATTTGAGCTGTTTAGTATTTTGAAAATTATATGTAGTAAGTGATTATCTGAACTATTTAGTATTTTGAAACTATATATAGTAAGTGGTTTTCCAAACTATTTAGTATTTCAAAAATTATATATAGTTAGTGATTTTTGAACTATTTAGTATTTCAAAATTATGTATGTTTTAGTAATTAATCGGATGCCTAAATGTACAGTTTTAAAATTTAATATGTTTTATTTAAGGCTTCCATTTAAAATGTTATGTTCTTTTATTCAAACTTCGGATCAAGTATTTATTTTTGAGCTGTGAAGTGAGATTATATGATTTTGAACTGTGAAATAAGTATAGTTTTGGATATCGATAATATTGAGAAAAGATTTTGAAATCCTCAGTCTGACTATGTTTAGAACCCGTTATTGATTACGTTTAGTTCTGGTGCTAATATTGGACCTACTAAGGCGCATACATTTTAGATGCCCTTCGGGGAGCGTGCTATAGATACCTTAGTAGGAGCGTGATCATTGACGTTATTGAACTTTTTGGCCGTGTTACAGGGCTACTGTAACCTGTGATCTGTGATCATTGACATTATCGAACTTTAGGCCGTGTTACAGGGTTACTGTAACCTTAGTCGCTAAGGCTGTGGATTTAAAAGATATATTGTATATATTAGATACTTTGAACTCATTTTCGAAAATGAATTTGCTTTGTTATAAATTGTTATAGTTTTGAAAGTATATCTACTATTGTTATCGAGCGAAAAAGTTATTTCAAAAATGTATTTTTGCAAATTATATTTGATCCACCTAAGTGGTAAAGATTATTACTTGTTGGGCTTCACCGCTCATCCTTACATAAAATTTTAAATGTTACATCATTGATAGCTGAGCACTTTTTGATACACCTTGGATAGCTGGAGTTTAGATTGAGATGATTATTTATTTTGTCATTGTATTTTTGATAAAACTCTTTTAGTTTCGGGGAGCTGCGTCTCCATTTTACGAATTTGGAAGTCAATTGATATTCATCGAATTGGATTTGAAATATTTTTATTGTTTTGTTTGGGCTGCGCTATCGATATTATTGCCTTGCGGGCCTTTGAGCTTACGACATGTAGCACTTTCGGCCTGTAGCGGGTTCGGAGTGTTACACTTAAACAATCAGAACTATTTCATTCAGTTTTATAAAACACCCCTAAACTCAACTTGGCATCCTTTTAATAGTAGTAGCTATCGATTTTGCATCAAATAACAGTAGTTTTAGTAAGCAAATTTATAATTAATATAAAAGAAAATATTCTCAAAACTCCAAAAAGGCTTTAATATATTTTAGGTATTGCAGGAGATTTTAAATGGTTAGTTTATAAGTTACTCTAATTAATCTATGTTATTAGACAACCATGAAACTTTTTAAAATTCCCAAATACTATATTCAATATTTGAAATGTTGAATTTTTTTTTTGTTTAAATTCAACTTTAAAACATCAATTTAGAAAATTTAGAAACTTCACGTATTGAATTTTGTCAAACTTCGTTCATTTATTACTAGAACATGTTGTCATAGTTAAATAAAATGAGTTAAAAATATTGAAACTAATTTTGCATACATAACTGTTTGATTATTACATAAAATTTTAATCACCTGCTAGCGAAAATGAAGTTAGTTTCATGGATGCAGAATACATTAACAATATATAGGTCTGAATGAGCCAATAATATATAGACTCGAGCCTTCAATTCGGGCATGTGGCACCAAGTGACCCAATGCACCCAATCCACTTACGGTGTGTTGGAAATCTAGCATAATTAACAAGATCAACTGAAGAATAAAATTGGAACAACTTATCTGGAAACACGAATAAAAATCGAGGTGTAGCAGAGCTACTGTCCTAAAAAGTGATTCTGCCCTCACTGGTAATAATCTCTGGTATAGATGGGCTCCCGACGTTCACCCTCCATGATTCAACGGTGAAACCTCCTATTGTGTGTACTCACAGGAAGAGGTTTTGCACTTGTCTTTATGGATTGCCCGACTCAAAGAAATAACATAGTAACGTTTACTAAAGAAGAGAGCGTTTAATAGTGTATCACAAGTTGTTACAAGCATCAAGAAGTGATATGTATAAATGAGATCAGAGATCTAAAACAGGAAACATATTTTCTTTGACTTAATCAACATAAAACATGTAGCAACACAAAACGTGGGAGAAACGAGGAAGAAGCTTAAGTAGCAGAAAACGTGCATGGAGCTTAAGTAACTTAACATATGTTTGTTTTGGCTTAATCACAAAAAACTGAATCAGGAATTTTAGCTACCTGGGTGCACCCGCAAAGCCAAATCGACCGGATTTGCACCCCCCCCTGCGCGGGCGTAATGCGCGGGTTTTCTGGCCGGAAGTCCAAGATCCAAGTTTGGCCCAACCCAATTCCTTAGTTGGCCTCATGTGCACAAGCCCATCTATTTTTTCTCAATCATGTTATTAAGCCCAACACTAGGATATACTAATATACTCAAGAATGGTTTCCAAAGTGAGCAATGTGGGACTTTGGTAAACACTAGAATTTGAAGCATAACTAACAATCCCCCACATGATTCAAATTTATTAAAGAAAAATTACAAAGAAGTAAGAAGAACAATGAATTTTAGATACATCACGTCGATACCTTGTGGGTTTGAATCGACACTTAGTGGAACAAGCTCATAAATGTAGATTATAGGTGAATTAAAATCTTGAACCCATTATCTATGATACAAACAGTAGAACTTGCACACATACCCAAAAACCAGAATCCACACAAGTCCGCGGTTGGGCACATTCTAGGCCATGCGCCATATCCCAGATTTTCATAAAGGCTCTAGAGAGTTTGCCATAGACTCTCATAGGAAGCGACCTACACTTCCACCTTTATATAGGTGAACCCATCAAGTGTAAACTGACATACACCACCCTTTAGGGCATTGAGTTTCATTAAGAATCCAAACGATTCATCCTTTCACAATTTGTCAATAAGCACCACATGCACACATGAAGGAATATAAATAATTGCAGTGCTATAATTAAGTAATTCTGTGACTTGTTGTTACCCATTGAACCCAATTCATGGGATCTCCAATCACATGGGTTGGGTTTCCATCACGTATTACTTACTCAAGATGTTGACAATAGTCTCATCCCTCTGGATGCTTCTTGGACAACTCTTTTAATCAATCCCTTTGTAAGCGGATCCATTAGGTTCTTTTCAGACCTTACAAATTCCATGGAAATAACACCGTTACTGATCAGTCCTCGTACAATATTATGTCTTAAGCGAATGTGTCTCTGTTTCCCATTATACACCTGGTTCATTGGTTGACCAATAGCTGCTTGAGAATCATAATGCAGAGAAATAGAAGGAATTGGTTTAGACCACAACGGTATGTCTGCCAATAAATTCCTTGGCCACTCTGCTTCAGTATCTGCCAATTCTAATGCAATAAATTCAGATTCCATGGTAGATCTAGCAGTACAAGTTTGTTTAGCAGATCTCCAAGAGACAGCTCCTCCACCTAAAGTAAACACATATCTACTAGTGGAATTTATTTCATCATTATCAGATACCAAATTAGCATCACAATATCCTTCTAAAACATTAGGATGACCAGTAAAATGTATACCTACATTAACTGTTCCTTTTAAATAACTCATTAGTCGTGACAATGCATTCTAATGATCTTGTGAAGGATTATGAGTAAATCCGCTAAGTCTACTAATGGCATATGCAATATTAGGTCGAGTACAATTCATTAAGTACATTACACTACCAATGATTCTAGCATATTCAATTTGTGCAATACCAATCCCTTTATTTTTTTTAAATGCACACTAGAGTCAGAAGGTGTTCCTAATGGCTCTTCATTAAAGAAATTAAATTTTTTAAGAATATTTTCCACATAATGAGATTGAGATAAAACCAAACCATTTGCATGTTTATCAATTTTCATGTCAAGAATCAAATTCGCTTCTCCTAAATCTTTCATGTCAAATTTAGAAGATAAAAAAGTTTTGGTACTTTTCACAATATTCTCATAAGTACAAAATATTAGCAAATCATCCACATATAGACAAATAATCATACCACAATTTCCATTGAATCTACTGTAGACACAGCTATCAGATTCATTTGTCACAAAATCATTAGACACTAAAGGTTTATTAAATTTGTCATTCCATTGTTTTGGTGCTTGTTTCAAACCATACAATGATTTTATAAGTCTACACATTTTTTGTTCTTCTCCTAGAACAACAAATCCTCCTTTGACACATATATATTTCTTCATTTAACTCTCCATTCAAGAAAGCAGTTTTAACATCCATTTGATGGATTACTAATTTATGAATAGATGCTAAAGCAATTAAAATTCTTATGGTAGCAATTTTAGTCATTGGTGAATATGTGTCAAAATAGTCAAACCCTTCCTTTTGAGTAAATCCTTTAGCCACAAGTCTTGCCTTAAATTTATTAATAGACCCATCGGCCTTTAACTTCTTTTTAAACACACATTTACATCCAATAGATTTACACCCTCTAGGAAAATTAACTAGTTCCCAAGTACGATTAAACATAATAGATTTAGTTCACTATTAATGGCATCTTTCCAAAAAATTGCATCAATTGATTTCATTGCTTCTTCATAAGTTTTAGGGTCATCTTCAGCTATAAGAGCAGTTATAAAATCTGGGCCAAAAGCTTTCTCAAAACATTGTCTTTTACTTCTAGTAGATGCAGGTACAGGTTCTTTATCTTTCCTTTTAAGAAATTCATTTGAAGATGGACTACCCACATCCCTTATTTTCATCGGAAGTATATTTTCAAAGAATTCTACATCTTTAGTTTCCAAAATAGAATTATTTTGATAATTATTAATATCATCTTTAATTACCAAAAATCTGTATGCAACATTATTAGAAGCATATCCAATAAAAATACAATCCATTGTTTTAGGTCCAATTTTATTTCTTTTAAATTCTGGTATAGCTACTTTAGCTAGACACCCCCACACTTTAAGATACCCCAAATTAAGTGCATGATTCTTCCATAATTGATATGGTGTAGAATCTATCCTTTTATGTGGAACTCTATTTAAAATATGATTTTGTAGAAAGGCAAGCTTCACCCCACATATTATATGATAAACCAGAGCTAATTAACATGACATTTATCATATCTTGAAGAGTTCTATTTTTCCTTTCAGCAACTCCATTGGACTGTGGAGAATAGGGAGGAAAAGTTTCATGAATAATTCCACTTAGTTCATAAATTTTTTTAAGACTTCCTAAATCATATTTACCACCACAATCAGATCTAAGTCTTCTAATCTTTCTTTCTAACTGATTTTTAACCTCTCATTTATATTTAATAAACATTTCTTCTGTTTCATCTTTAGAGGCAAGGAGATAAATTTGAGTGTATCTAGAATAATCATCCACAAAAGAAATATAGTATTTCTTACCACCTCTACTTGCAGTATTTTTAAAATCAGCTAAATCACTGTGAATTAACTCAAGAAGTTCAGTTTGTCTTTCAACACTTTTAAAAGGTTTCTTAGCATGTTTTGCTTCCATGCAAATTTCACATTTATTAAACTCGGTATTTTCAAAATTAGGAATAAGCTCAAGTTGTTTCAACCTTTTAATAGACGCCACATTCAAATGTCCTAATCTAGCATGCCACATATCCAAAGATTCAACAATATAAGCAAAAGAAGTATTCTTATTATTCAATTTAGCAGAGGCATCAAGAACAAATAAACCCCTATTACAAAAACTTTTTTCAACAAAATCCCATTATGGGTAAGTACAAGTTTATCAGACTCAAACACAAGTTTAATCCTAGCTTTGTTCAACAATGAACCAAACACAAGGTTTCTACGAATATCAGGCACATGAAGCACATTTTGCAAAGCGATAGTTTTTTTCGAAGTTAATTTGAGTAAAACTTTCCCTTTTCCTGCAACTTTGGTTGTTCGAGAATCCCCCATAAAGACATTTTTCCCATTAGTCACAATTTCGTAATTAAGGATTACATCTCTGTTTGCGCAAATGTGTCTAGTGGTACCGGTATCAACTACCCATTCCAAGAAATTGTCAACTAGCAGGTTTACTTCCGAGACAATAATAACAATAATGTCATCGGATTCAGCTAGGTTCACTTAGGGCTTAGGCTAAAAGTTATTACTATTATTATTATCTTGCCCTTTACAGAAATAACATTTCATAGCAATATAGCCAAGTTTGCCACACACGAAGTAAGGACCTTTAGTGAAAGGTTTTTGAATCTGATTGAGATTCTTGAACCTATTAGCTTTACTTCCAGTTGATTTCTGATTTTTTTCCTTTCAAGTTTTTGGATTGTTGTTGATTTGAAAATTTTTGGGTCTTCCATTGTGGCCTTTCTTCTACGAGATTGACTTTGGCAGAATGATTAGCAACTATGTCTCCTCTATCTTTTGCCCTGTTTTGTTCTTCAATGTGTATGTGTGACACTAGTTCCTGCATAGTAAAATCTTTAGTATTATGTCTAAGGTTCATCTTATAATCTTTCCATGAGGGTGGTAATTTTGCAATAAGTGCAGCAGCTTGAAAGGTCTCACACATTTTCATTCCTTCCCCAATAACCTCTCCCACAATAGTTTGATATGTATGAACTTGCTCTATTACAGATTTTCTATCTTGCATCTTAAAATCTAGAAATTTTCCAGCAACATATTTCTTAAGCCCAGAGTTTTCTACAACATACTTAGATTTTAAGGCATCCCAAATCTTCTTAGCACTTTCATACGGACAATAAATTTCAAACTGCGAATTAGACAAGTAGTGCAACATATATCTACGACATGTATGATTATCCTTAACCCATAAGTTTTTTCAAGAGTTTCAAGAACATTATCAAGAACAGCATTAATAGGAGTAGTAGAGACCATCTCTTAAAATTCGTACCATTAGCAAAAATGCGTAGCAGAGCTACTCCAAGATCCAAGCTTGGCCCAACTCAATTCCTTAGTCAACCTCATCAATCATATTACTAAGCCCAACACTAGGATATACTAATATACTCAAGAATGGTTTCCAAAGTGAGTGGAACTCTGGTAAACACTAGAATTTGAAGCATAACTAACATGGCGGTGGAAATCCTGCTTTAATTGGCATAAATGTTTTTATATTTTCTGCTTTTGTTTTAAATGTAGAAATTTATATTTAGTTTCTTCCGATATTTCAAAAAATAGACATACATAAAATTCCAAAATAAACTTGCATTTCTAATCCTAATTTTTAGTAGTTCATTCTTATTTTCAAGAGGTTGAAGTACTGTCATGAGATCAAATCTAACAATTTTGTGTATCTCCAACACTGGAGTCCTATTTATTACTTATAACTAGCCAAATATTGTGATAGGGACAAAAAAATAAATTATATTAGTGTGATAGCACCTTTCATGCAAATTGAGCATTTATTTATTTATTTATTAGTTTTCCATAAAGTGACTCAACCAAGAAGCATTTCGAACATGAATTCGATTAAAAATTACTTAGTTTTTTTAGCCCTCCCAACTAAAAAATCGTAACAAATATTTATATATTGAGGTGTTAAATGTAGTTAATAAAGTCTTAGCCTTATTGTTTAACCGAATCTTTAATACCTTTAGATTTCAGATTTAATTCTTGTCGATATCGTCAAAGTTATTTTCTCACTTTTGATAAGTTTGTTATTTATCAAGTTAGTGATTATTGTGGTTGTAACGTTTAATAATATTGTAATTTAAATGGGATACTTGATGTTAATTATATACATTTATTATATTTGTCGTATTCCTAAGAAAATGTAGGCTCTAAAAAAAATTGTAAACTATACGTTGATTATGTTCATCCTTTTTTTTTCATCTTTATTTCTTTTTCCCCTTCAATGTGAATTTTTTTATTTATATTTAATCTAATAACGGTAACAAATCATTTCACAGCAAAAGAAAACCACCACCACATGCAATCATCAACTAGCTGTCTAGCACCGATCACGGCAGTCTCTGCAAGGGTCAGCCACCGAACATACGGGCGACTATTCTACTGAGCAGGTGAGATAATATAAAAACTAAATTATTAAAACTTCCTTGAAATGTACAAACACAAACAAAAGAAAAAAAAAATCTCTAAAAAGATATATAAAATCAATAAGTCTAGGGGGACATCTTTTATTGGACATCTCCCATTTAGGTGTAATTTAGATACATATTAAAAAATGAGTTGTATGGACCCCATAGTAAAATCTATTTGATAATTTTAACATTATCAACACTCCTTACTTTTCTCTCAAATTGTAGAGTTGACAGATTCTTATCGAATGCGGTAAAAATACCAATTTACAAACAATCCTTATATAATTTATTCTCCAAGTATGTAATGATAGCATGTTAATTTAAAACATATTTGATACACCAAATTTAAGAGTCCTGACATTATCCGATTACTTATTAAATAAATTATAACATTATAATGGTCAATACAAAAGATTTAACGATATAAAAGAATACTATAAAAAATTCATAATATTTTAGCTATTCAAATTTTGTTGAAAAGCATACATATTAATAAAATAAAATTTAAAAAAAAGCGTCGAACTTTTTGCATTTTTTAGTGATGCAACTAAATTACATTAATCAAGTTGTTGAGTTTATTTATTAATTTTAAAAATCTCATAGCGCATGTGATTATTATACTTTAACCATGAATAGGTCTACATCACCAATGCTTAATCCCCACCTTTTGAACCTATACGTAGAAAGATTAATCACAAAAGTAAAGTAAATTGATGAGATATTAGCTTAATTGTTAAGATTTAGGTATTATGATATTTAAGTTTTATTTCTTTTTGAAAAGTTTGGGTTCTCTTTATATGAGATTTGTTTGGTCGTGAGTTTATTTCTTTCTGTTTTAGTTGATATTGTAATAGTGATAATGTACTTAATTATAAAATTATATTGTATTTCTCAAAAAGTAAAACTTTAAAAAAAATCACAAAAATAAAAGAAAACAAATTTTAAAAATAGAAAAGTAAAGCAGAGGTCCCAACCATAGAGTATGTGACGTTGTTAAAGGAAGTAAACCATGCAAGTTAAAAAGTTTTTATTTTTGCATTTTGTTTTGTTTGACGGGAAAGTTAAAAAGATCTTTTTAAAGGTTTTTAAATAAAACTTCATAGATATTAAAGCATGCAAAATATAATTGGTTAGAATTATAGTGCGTTGCCAACCTCCAATTGTTAATATTGTAGTTTTATTTATTAATATATATATATATATATATATATATATATATATATTTATTACAAAAGAGTTTATTTTTAAGAATAAGTCTAGGGGACATGTTTTTTTAGATATGAAAATTAGACATTTTCATGTTAGCTTTTTTTTTCTTTTTTTTTTTGGGTATTGACTCTAAACATATTTAATTTATGGATTTTAAAATCAATTTATAAAAAATCAAAAAAAGGTGTAATTTGGATATATATAAAAAAAAAGGGTGTATGGGCCCATACACCTTTTTTTTTGATATATATCCAAATTACACCTTTTGTTGGATTTTTTATAAAAAAAATTTAAATCCATAGTATAAATATGTTTGCAATAAATACAAAAATAAAAAAAATAAAAATTTGACCATTGCAACATGGAAATGTCTAATTTTCATGTCCCAAAATATGTCCGCGTAGGAGAACTTTATTTTTAATATATTAGCACTAGTATAAAATGACTTAATGTCATTAAATTTGCATTATTATTTCATTGTCGACGCCGGGTTTTCTCGTCTCTTTCCCTTTTCCTATTTTTAGCCTTTTAGGTGATTTTGGGAAAAAGGTCGGCATTGATGTCGACGGGGTTTTGAAAGATCGTTTTTTATGATGAGCCAATTAACCAGAGTCGCCAGTTGGTATATTTGAAGTGGATGTACCAACTCATCCGAATTTCGTTTTCGTAAATCGCTGGCTCATATGTGACTCCGAATTAATTGGTCTGCGAATCGAGATTCATAGAGTTCGGGGGTTTACTTAAGTGAGGGGAAGGTGTTAGGCACCCCTCGACTTCCGCGAAACACGGTTACCGCAATCTTGATGCTTTCCTATCCTTTAATTCATGAAACGTGTGCGTGTGCGCGTGTGTGTGTGTGTGTGTGTGTGTCTACATTAATGTTGTGGTGAGTTTGTATGACAGAATCATTTGGATTTTTTAGGGAAAATCGTGCTTTGATTTGAGAATGCTTCGGAATGTCTTTCGATTTATACGAGAAAGCTTGATGCTTTATAAGAAAGGTTTGATTTTAATCTGTCAAAACAATGAGACTTTCATTAGGTGTCGTTTTGGTAAAACAAGAGTTTTAAACCTTCGTCAAAATAGGAATCGAGATCTATACGTTGCTTTCGTAACTCAAACGATGGGCAACTTCTAGAATCTCTTTAGCCCTATGCACAAAGAATTTAATAAAACGTTACATATTTATAAAATCATTTTATGTGATATTTTGGGAAAACGATTTTTTCTTTAGCTTTCTCGTTAAATGGGAATCGACATTCGTTGGCACTTTCAAATTTCTTATCTTCGTGAAGCTATTAAACCTAACTTGATTGATTTTATGAAAATCTTCATGGTTTAATCTTTGAAATCATTTTTTGTGTCACAAGATTTAATCAAGCATGAACATGCGTCGGGGCTATTCATGGGCATGTAAACCATCAAAATATCCCCCGAACGCCAACGATCGCATATTCCACTAGTACGGGGCCTTAAACCGATCCTCGCCTTAGCGTCGTTTTTAAGGCCCAATGGTTACATGTTACAAAACGAGCATCTTGAATCTATCACATACATCAAAACGTCCATCATCGGATTTGGACCACGGGGTCGCATTCCTAGGCTCACACGAGATTAATACATGCCTACAAAATGAATCCTACATAACTAACCAACCCGGATTTATCAAATATCCCATGAAATCAGGAAATGACAATCTAAATAAATTACACCCAATAAATCACCCTAAACAAGCTAGAAATTTCATCACTTGGATATCCTCGGGTTATTAGGAAGAATTTTATTCCGATGGAACCTTCACTAATAATCCCTAATCCATGATTGTTCAACAATATACATGAAAACTACATCCCATCTAAGCAAATAAGATGATATGAATTGTTATAACCAAAGGGAATTTTTACCTTACAAAATGATCTCAAAAGGATGAAGTCTTGGTATTTGAATAGTATGAGAAATATATTTGATACAATCAAAATTAAAGGAGTAAAATTTCTCTCTTTTTCCTCTCTTTTCTTCCTATTTTTGTTGCAAAAACCTACTATTTTTCTCTCAAATTCCGTGCTGCTGTTGTGCTGAATCCTTCTTCTTCCAAATTTCTTCCAACCTCCTGTATGCTGCCCGAAGCTGGGCTTAAATAGGCTGGCCAAAGCCAGCCGCAGATCTATCTGCGGCTGGCCGCAGATGGATCTGCGGCTGGCCAGCTGGCGCGCCTCCCATCGCACTCAGCTGGTAGTGCTGATTTCCTGGTTTCCGTGCTGGCGCACCCACTTGGCCGCAGATCTATCCGCGGCTGGCGGGCTTGACTTTTCGATTTTCGTGCCACGCCTCGATTTTCGTGCCGCAACGTCGGTTTTCGCTGACAGGTTCGTATTCTGCAGTCCGGGAATTTTCGGGAGACGTGCCACCTCATTCGGAAATGCCTGTCTCGGACGGCTTTATTGTCACGTAAACTTGGGTTGCCCAAAACACTGCGGCGGTGCCGGGCGCTTGCCCTTGTGCCCGCTCCTTTGCTCCCGCAAGCCGGTTCAATTGACGATTTCGCCCTCCTGTCATGGTTAGTAGAAGGAAACGCAAAATTTGGGTGTCTACATTCATCACTTATATATTAACAATTTATGGGTAAACATAAAATAAAATACATTCTTAATATATTATTATTATTATTTTTATTATTATTATTATTTTATTTTTTTGTAAACTGGAACTATTCTTGTGAAATAGAGAGAGCAATTAGAAGGCTAATCTTTTGATTTTCGTTATCAGTGATTATGGGTGCTTGTTGTGATAGCTGAAAATAATATAATAACTGAAATAAATAGGGAGGTGAAACTAAAAATGAAAATAAGATAGGTTGCATCTTCTCAATTATAAAAATTGAAGAATAATCTCATCACAACCTAACTAAATAAAAGATTAATTTTACATTTAACTTTAAAACATCAATTCGGAAAAAATTAAGAAGTTTTTTATTTTAAAGTTTGTCTAAGCCATTCTTTTAAGAATTAAGTCTACGCGGACAGGAATTATTAGACATGAAAATGGACATTTTCATGTCCCAATAGTGTTTTTTTTTTGTTGCATTTTTTCCAAATATATTTATACTGTGGATTTTTTAAAAAAACAAAAGAATCCAAAAAAATTAGGTATAATTTAAATATAGATCCTCTTAACATGTGTTCTAATTCTCTTGAACCGTGTGTTTAATATGTACCCTTAGAGCATATATTAAGAAATTCTTTTAGATATATATCAAAAAAATGATCGTACGAAACATGAAAATGTCCAATTTTATGTCACAACAACCTGTCTGTGTAGAATAACTCTTCTTTTAAGGAAGAAGACTGTTACATTAAATTTTGCCCAAGTCTAATTACCAAATTTGCAGTCTCTGCTTCATTGACTTGGGATTACACCCTCCCCTAGTCTTTGATCCAAAAACAAGAAACTTTTTATTTAGGATGAAGTTATGAACCAGTTAACTCAACCTTAATAAATCATTCATTCAATGCAAGAAAGATATCATATCAAAATAGACAAAAACATAAAGTTGAAAAAGAAACAGGCTTGATTTCCCAAGTACTATACAATACATTAATACAAATTAATAAAAGCCCATTAAGACAATAAATTTGACGGATCAGATCTAAAAGAAGCTAGGATCATAGCCGTTGCTTGAGGTAGCAAGAATATAATAGGCCACAATATGCCCAATAGATCCCCAAGCAAGCACATCCACAATATTGAACCCAACCGGGTCATTGGATTTGAGTAGGCTCACGTACTCCTTGGCGCGTGAATCCCCAGCCTCGAAATGGGTTATCCCATTCTGCTCCGGCAAGCCCTGTTTGGCCACATTCTCTCTCTGGAAATTGAAGAAAACGAACCGGCCCAAAAACAGGGACAGCCCAGTGCTCAGGCTTATTACCAGTGGTGCGCTAAGCTCGGCCTTTACTCCGCCGGCCCGTTTGGTGGTGGTGATGGGCTTGTAGCAGTTGGGTTTGGTGAGGGCGAGAGCGGTGGATGAGTCGGTGGGCTTGTTGAGGGGCCTCAGGCCTTGGAAGGTTGGGGTTGAGAACACGGCGGAGGCCATTGGTGGCGGCGGCGGCGGTGGTTGATTTGGCTGAGAATTTTTGGTGGGGGAAATGAGAAGAGATTTTTGGGGTGGATGAGAATATTATTGGGGTTTAAGATGAAGGGGATGAGGTTTGGATAATGGGTGTGAAGGTTAGGAGAGGAGGAATCATATTGTGAGGAGGAGAGAGAATATGGGAGATTTTGTGGGGTTGAGTTGGCGAGATTTCATTGGTTGTTTCTGGATCAGAATATTGAATGATTTTTCACCTTTTGTTGATACTCGTTTTTCTTACTCATTTTCAGCTATACTTTTTATACTTTTCACTATTATTTTAAATATAGAAAGGGAATTGATACATTTTCAGCTGTACTTTTTTATACTTTTACAGTTTTCACTATTATTTTAAATATAGAAAGATAATTCCTATTTTTATAAATAAAAATGATAATTTTATAAATTTCTATCCACATAAATAATAAATGAGTTCTACACTAATATAAGAGACTTTATAAAAATATTAAATTTTAGTTGTAAAAATATCAATTCTCTATGAAAATTTATATTTAGTGTAGACACCCAAATTTTGTACTTCGTATACTAACCCTGACAGGAGGGCAAATTCGGCAAATGAACCGGCCTGTGAGAGCGAGGGATGGAAAGGTACGAACACTCGACGCCACCACAACGATTTGCAAATCAAAACCAACGTGACAGCAGGGCCGTCCGAAGCGGGCATTCCCGAATGAGGTGGCACGTCTCCCGGAAATTTCCGGACTGCAAAATACGAGATGTTCAGCGAAAACCGACGTTACGGCACGGAAATCGAGGCGTGGCACGAAAATCGAGAAAGTCAAACCGTCCAGCCGCGGATTGATCTGCGGCCAAATAGTGCGCCTTTTGAAAACACGGAACTCGAAATCAGGTGAGTGGAAGGCAGGCGGCCAGCCAGCCTATTTCAGCTCAGTTTCGTTGCAGCATACAGGAGGTTGAAGGTTGAGCAGATTTGGAGGAAGAAGAATTCAGCACAGCAGCAGCTCGAAAATAGGGAGAAAAAATAGCAGAAATTGTAAGAAAAAAAAGAAGAGAAAAGAAGTGAGGAATTATATCTTTTGTGTAAGATTATATATCATATATCTTCTATTCTACTCAATACAAATTCATACCTATTGTGAGGATTATTTGCAAGGTGAAAAGACTATTTCCATAGCAATTTTTGTATATCATTTTGTTAATCTTCTTGTCAATTGGGTTATGTGAAATGTAGTTTTCTTGTATATTGTTGTGGATCCATGGATTGAGGACTATTAGTGAGGGTTCCAAATGGAACGAGATTTTTCCTAATGGCCCGATGATATCCATTTAATGATTTTTAGCTCGTTATAGTAATGTAGCAATTTTGGATGTGAGCCTAGGAACGCGACCCCGTGGTCCAAATCCGATGATGGATATTTTTGGGTGTATGTAATAGGGTCGATATACCCTTTATTGTAAATATGTAATTGTCGGGCCTTAAAACGATATCAAGTCGAAAATCGGGTTTAAGGCCCCGTAATAGTGAAATATGTGATTGTGGGCGTTTGGGTTATTTTGATGGCTTACATACCCATGGATAACCCCAATGCATTTTAATGCTTGATTTGATTTACGACACCCAAAATTGATTTCAAAGCTAAATGATGAAGATTTCCATAAAATCAATCAAATTAGGTTATTAGAATCACGAGGCTTAAAATTGAAAGTGCAAATGAATGTTGATTCCTCTTAAACGAGAAGGCTAAAGAAAATCATTTTCAAACATCATCCAAATGGTTTTATAATAAATAATGTTTTATTAAACCTTGGTGCATAGGGTGAAAAAGATCCTAGAAATTGCCCATCATTTTATGAAAGCAATGTATAGATCTCGATTCCTATTTTGACGAAGGTTTAAAAAACTCTTGATTTGCCAAAACGACACCTAAAGAAAAATCCCATGACTTTTGACAATTAAAATCAAGCCTTTCACATAAAGCTTTCTCGTATAAGACGAAGGACATTCTAAAGCATTCCCAAAGCACGATTTTCCCTAAAAATCCAAATGATTCTTCATGCAAACTCATCACGACATTCACATAGGCACACACACACGCGCGCGCATACACACACATTTCATGAATTAAAGGATAGGAAAGCAACGAGATTGCGGTAACCGTGTTTCACGGAAGTCGGGGGGTGCCTAACACCTTCCCCTCGCTTAAGCAAGCCCCCGAACTCTATGAATCTCGATTCGCAGACCAATTAATTCGGAGTCACACATGAGCCAGCGATTTAAAAAATGAAACTCGGATGAGTTGGTACATCCATTTCAAATATACCAACTGGCGACTCTGGTTAATTGGCTCATCATAAAAAACGATATTTCAAAACCCCGTCGACTCAATGCCGACCTTTTCCAAAAAATCATTTAATCAAAAGGCTAAAATCGGAAAGGGCGAGTGAACCCGGCGTCGACAGCTGGCGACTCTGCTGGGGACATTAGAGGGCTTAAGCCGCGTTCAAATCTTGATGCTATCCTACCCTTTAAAAATTCATAAATGTATATGTATGTGCGATATTTTGACTTGTTTTACTTATTGTGTGTGAATGTGTGCTTGTTTCCAATAAATGATTGATTGAATGGAATGGCTTTACTTTAAAGAAATCATTTGCATGCGGTGAGGACGATGAATGTGAATGTATGTTGAGAGAGTACCTCCTCCTGAGACGAACCTGTCGGTTGCTTATTGCTGGACTCGAAGGGGCTGCTCCCCGGAGATGGCTCAGGAAACGCACTACCCAAATCCGCTCCAATCAAAAAGATTCAGACGAGTAGATTGCGAAGATTTGGGGACCTTCATACCAAAAAGCCCGCGAGAGTAACCCTAGGGTAGGTCAGCCTCTGATAAACCTAACGAAAGGGAAGCTTCTTCATGCCCTTTTATCATTCAGTCAAATAAATAAATGTCATGTGAATGGCATACAACTGTCATACCATCATCATCGTAATAAATATGTCCTGTATCATGTGATTACATCACCTGCACATATAAAGAGAATACTGACATGGTTTTGCAGGAGGACAATCCGTGCCACGTACCAGGGTTTTCTAAAACTTCTAAATACTATCCTGTCATCAAACACTGACCTTGTTTTGCAGGATAAGATTAAGAGAACCGTGAAAGCGTGGCATAACGATCACAAAGAACCCGGAGTAGGGGCGTATTCGACCACAAAAAAAAAGGGAAAAAGAAAAAGAAAAAGAAAAAGAAAAAGAAAAAGAAAAAGAAGAAAAAGAAAACGAAAAAATGATAATCATACATCAGTATTGACATGCATCTGCCAACTTGTAACTGGCACAGTACTAAACTACGGCCCTGGTTTATTTTACGAGACTGCCCCTAAGACCCAACTAAGAGGCCGTAAAGTCCATACTCCATCCATCCAAATGGCAGAAGCTGGTAGCCATGAAATACACTGGCTTCCCTGATTCACACATCACGGTACGAGATGAGCTTTAAGGGGGAAACTGCAGTATAGACTTGTCCGCCCTATGAGGATCAGATTCGGAGAAATCTCCTATAGTGACGCCCCTCCTAAATAGGCTTGGTCAAAACATTAAGGAGTCCCTTCGAGACAACTCCCCTCCCGAAAAGGCAGAACTGACCGAGGAAAGAGAATCCAAATATGGGCATTGAAATTCTTCCTAAGCGGAGACGATTTGCATAAATGGGGCCTAGCTGCGAGACTGCTGAGATATCTAGAAGCCGAAGAAGCCCACATATTAATGAACGAAGTACATGGCGATGTGTGCGGAGCCCATATGAGCAGAACATTCTGACAAAGAAAATCATGTGAACGGGTCACTACTGGCTGACCACAAAAACTGGCTGCAATACTCATGTCAAGAAATGCCATCAATACCAGATCCATGTCAATGCGATCCATGCACCTCCTAATGAGCTCCATTGCTTGACCTCACCGTGGCCAGTTGGACCGTGCAGCAGGTGATATCCAGGAATGGGTAAATCCAGGAGTATGACAGTGAATCTCGACCAGTAGAAGATCAATGGGTTTTAAAATTCTGAGTTTTATTTCAAATCCCTGCACGCTCAAGCCATTTTGTCATGTTATCCAAAAGAAGATCATGTGCTGAAATGTTTTATATATATGACAAGCATTTTTGTTTTATGTCAGGTACCCTGATTTGAGGCATTCTAGCCTGACAAGCAATAGGCCAAATTTGAAGGAGGATCACGATTTTGGTATAAAGCTAGAGTTCGATCTGATGGGGATTGAGCAGCACGAGACAAATGTCGACAATACGCCTGTCGAGGTCAAATGAGGGGTCAAAGATAAACCCAAACCCGACTTAGACCAAACCATCGCCATCAAACATCAGAACCCCTGACGATCACAAAGAACCCGGAGTAGGGGCAAATTCGACCGCAAAAAAAAAAAAAATATATAGCCGAGTTGTTGAGCCTGTATGGAGATATGTTCGCTTGGTCCTGTGGCGACGTGATTGGATTGTCCACAGACGTTATAGGACATCGACTGCCCATCAAGGAGGGTTCCGACCAATTAAGCAAAAGTTGAGAACGTTGAAGCCTGAATGGAGGTTGAAAATAAAGGACGAGATTGTCAAGCGGTTTAAAGCAGGAATCATCACGGTGTCTATTTACCCTGAATGGTTTTCCGACAGAATCCCAGTACCACAGTCTGGAGGAGAAGTAAGGGGCCGCATCGACTATAGAAATCTGAACAATGCCCTCAAGGAGGAGATATACAACAAATTCAAGATCAAACATTTTGATTCAGTCATTTATCGGCCCAAAATGAATGGGGCAGTGGGGGCTGCGAATAAAACACAAAAACGATCATGGGAAGAATGTCCGCCAATCATCGGGGATGGTCGGATTTATTGTCGCTCACCCTGTTTGCCTATCGAACCTCAGTTCGCACATTTGCAGGGGCAGCCCCTTACGCATCTCCCGGGCATACGACAAGAGGGTACGATCCCAGAAATTCAAAATAAACGATTTAGTCCTCAAAAGGATCGCACCCTGCCAATACGAAGCTATGGGGAATTTCGCTCTAAATTAAAAGGAGTCGTCACGATAAAAATCCTCTCTGGGAGAGCCCTCATCTTACAAGGAATAGACGGGAAGGCGTTCCCCAGCCCGTTAATTCTGACTCTGTAAAACAACTCTGTGATAAAAAAAAAATCAAAAATCCCCCAAACCTTTCAACAAGTCAAAGGACCGGATCTTTTGTCAGCCCAGCGAGATACCGATGCAACCAGTACGAGGGAGATCACAAGAAAAGCAACTTAACACTGGGGCATTTGTCAACTACCCAGGAAATGATAACGTGCAAATTGGCACCCATGCAACAATCCCATCAACATGCACCATCATCATCAAGTGCTACCTCATGTCAATTCAATCTTCAACGGTACGATCATCTGGCATTTGTCAAGCATAGTTTTCCCGGGATACGATGATCCGCGTGAAAGGGAATTTTATTTGGCTTGATGTGGAATCGGATTAATTCTGACAAGCAACCGTGGAGCACGATCGTGAGTATGATTAGACGAAGAAGGCTATTCAACCTTTTGATCGGGTACAAAGCCTTAATTCAAAGCAACGTTTGCGACAGAATCGACCTCATGTGACAGCCTTCACTTTGCATTTGCACAAACTTTCAGTTATGTGGTATAAAACTATGACGATGTTGATGGCAATTAACACGTAGTCAGACAGTCCATAATTATCGACCTAATATCAAGAAGTCAGACGATAAATGATTATCAAGCTAATGTCTCGAATTGTGGCCTGGGTTATTCGAGTAATTAAGCCCGAGGGGTGTCTCTACACCTGGTGCCCTAAAACCATCTGGTTTGGGAGTCGCTGGCCCAACACTCGTTACATGGGTAACTTAGAGCCTAAGAAAACGAGCATTACAGTAGAGGAGGCCCGAGCAGATTCGAATCGTGGCATGGGCTACTCGAGTAATTAAGCCTAAGGGGTGTCTCTGCATCTGGTGCCCTAAAGCCGTCTGGTTTGGGAGTCACCGGCCTAACGCTCGCTACATGGGTAACTCAAGCCTAAGAAAATGAATCTTGCGCAAGGTCAAACAAAGAATGAATGGGGCAGACCACCAGCTTGTCTCGAACCGTGGCCTTTGTTACTCGAGTAAATAAACCCGAAGGGGTGTCTGTACACTTAATGCCCTAAAACCGTCTGGTTTGGGAGTCATTGGTCCAAAACTCGTTAAATGGATAACTTTGAATAGCCTAAGAAAACGAGACAAGTGAAGTGGGCTAATAAAGAGAAAAGATAATACGAAAAACTCTCAGCCTCAAACAAGAAGTCATAGAAGAGAAACCCCTACTGAATGCTGCATCGCATAGTGCCTTTGTCATATGACGTCAATCCTGCTAAGGACGTTGTCGAGAATGAGGACATGATACCATTTGACGAGGGAAGGTAGTTCTTTTGAATTCGATCTTACTCACGTACAATGCCATGAATGCTTGAAGGTCTTTTTACGATTTCATAACTCGTTAAATAGAAAATCATCAACTCACGAGGGATCGAAAATAACTTCCCATCTAGTACATTCACGGTTCACAACTTGCTAGATTGTGCGATCAACAGATATTCAATTTCATGTGCTTTAACTGCATTTACCCTTTTGTCGAGATTATAATATCTTTGTGTTGAACTAACCTTAACGACCCGAGCCTTCAAGTTTTGGCATTTGTTAGTCATCTGATATGCAGGATCTTGCAGAGCTGTGGATAACTCAGCACGGTCAACATCGCGAGTTTTCGATAGAAATTCTTGGTAGCGACACGCACCAAGGCAGGGGCAGTTAAGAATCGTGAAATGGAAGGAAGCTGAGGCTGCACAGAACTTCTCGTCATTGGGCTTCTCCCCAATCTTGACTATCATTGCCTTGACATCCAAATGATCCCCGTGCATGAGCATATACAAGGATGATATAATGCGAGACAACAACGTATCGGCCATCCGAAATGACCAAAAGGCCAAAGAGCCCAACATAGATGTCGGTCATCACAGAGAGCGAAACAGACTGCCTCAACTCGATGAAATGAAGACAACCAAGAACAGACAGAGTACTAGACCAGGGTTGAAGTCTAGAAACTACACTTCACGACGAGGCGTGATCCAATCAAATTTTGGCAAACAGCGACGACTGTCGAATCGTATCATTTGACTGAACAGGGGTCATTTCTATCTAAACATATGTTGTGCACATGCATCTGTCCATAACATATCTGCCAGATCATGCTTAACATCTTTTGCATGCCTACAGGTACGATCAAAATGAAAATCTTTAGAAAAGTACAAGCACGTCGCTTTCAACCTCACGAATGATCAGACTGTGATGGCTTTTGCGGCATGGTACGTGGACGATGTTGGTGGGAGATCCAGGGGATGAAGCCGATCATACATCCCATTTCAAAAAAATCACTCAAATCCAATCAATAACCCCTGGGAAGGGCTGGTATCTAACCAACAGATGACCCTAGGAAGGGCTGGTATCCAACCAATCAATGACCCCTGGGAAGGGCTGGTATCCAACCAACAGATGACCCCTGGGAAGGGCTGGTATCCAACCAATCAAAGACCCCTGGGAAGGGCTGGTATCCAAACAATCAGTGACCCCTGGGAAGGGCTGGTATCCAAACAAGAAGTAAACCTGGGAAGGCATCCAAGCAAACCACAACAAGGTGGTGAGCAAATCTGGGAAGGCATCCAAGCAAACCCCAACAAGGTGGTGAGCAAACCTGGGAAGGCATCCAAGCAAACCCCAACAAGGTGGTGAACAACCCTTGGGAAGGGACAATATCCAAAAGTGAGCGATCCCTGGGAGGGGCTGAGATCCAAGCAAACCCCGACAAAATGATGACATCTGTAGAACAGTATCAAAAGACTATACAGGGGTCATTTTTTCATCAAATTTACATATTGTGCCACATGCATTGAATAGATGATAACTCTGTACGTGATCCATGCAGGTTAGGTGACAAGGTCCTAGCCTATCAGAGTCAAAAGCGATGGCTGCCCAAGAGCGATGTACGAGGATGAACTCCAAGGATGCCTTTCAAGCTATTCAGGAGAATAACTTCTTTTGATGACAATGCGATGAAATAAGATGATTACGAGATGGGTGACCGGCGACGATACCCGACCCCGACAAGACAATCGACCGGCGACGATACCCGGCGGTTACGAGATGGGTGACCGGCGACGATACCCGGCCCCGACAGGACAATCGACCGGCGACGATACCCGGCGGTTACGAGATGGGTGACCAGCGACGATACCCGACCCCGACAAGATAACCAACCGGCGACGATAACCGGGGGTTACGAGATGGGTGACCGGCGACGATACCCGGCCCCGACAAGACAATCGACCGGCGACGATAACCGGCGATTACGAGATGGATGTCCGGCGACGAAAAACCGGCTCCGACAAGATAAACAACCGGCGACGATAATCGGGGGTTACAAGATGGGTGACCGGCGACGATACTCGGCCCCGACGAGACAATCGACCGGCGACGATAACCGGCGATTACGAGATGGATGTCCGGCGACGAAAACCGACTCCGACAAGATAACCAACCGGCGACGATAACTGGGGGTTACGAGATGGGTGACCGGCGACGATACCCTGCCCCGACGAGACAATCGACCGGCGACGATAACCGGCGATTACGAGATGGATGTCCGGCGACGAAAACCTGCTCCGACAAGACAACCAACCGGCGACGATAACCGGGGGTTACGAGATGGGTGACCGGCGACGATACCCGGCCCCGACGAGACAATCGACCGGCGACGATAACCGGCGATTACGAGATGGATGTCCGGCGACGAAAACCGGCTCCGACAAGATAACCAACCGGCGACGATAACCGGGGGTTACGAGATGGGTGACCGGTGACGATACCCGGCCCCGACAAGACAATCGACCGGAGACGATAACCGGCGATTACGAGATGGATGTCCGGTGACAAAAACCGGCTCCGACAAGACAACCAACCGGCGACGATACCCGGGGGTTACGAGATGGGTGACCGGCGACGAAACCCGGCCCCGACGAGACGATCGACCGGCGACGATAACCGGCGATTACGAGATGGGTGACCGGCGACGATACCCGGCCCCGACGAGACAATCGACCGGCGACGATAACCGGCGATTACGAGATGGATGTACGGCGACGAAAACCGGCTCCGACAAGACAACCAACCGGCGACGATACCCGGGGGTTACGAGATGGGTGACCGGCGACGAAACCCGGCCCCGACGAGACGATCGACCGGCGACGATAACCGGCGATTACGAGATGGGTGACCGGCGACGAAACCCGCCCCGACGAGACGATCGACCGACGACGAGACCCAGCGATCACGAGACGAGCGACCGGATACGAGACCCGGCACTCACGAGACGATCATCCGCATTGACACTCTTTTACGAATATTTTGCATGCCCTACATCTTGCGTTACATCATAAGTTGTGTGTGTTGCATCATGTATGTATTGTCATTCTTTCATGCATCGGGTGTCTATTTCTTTATCCTGTTCATTTCATTTAACATTTCATAAACATGATAAAGAGGGGCAGCTGTAGACACCCAAATTTTGCACTTCCTATACTAACCCTGACAAGAGGGCAAATTCGACAAATGAACCGGCCTGTGAGAGCGAGGGATGGAAAGGTACGAACACTCGACGCCACCGCAACGATTTTCAAATCAAAACCAACGTAACAGCAGGGCCGTCCGAAGCGGGCATTCCCGAATGAGGTGACACGTCTCCCGGAAATTCCCGGACTGCAAAATACGAGACTGTCAGCGAAAACCGACGTTACGGCACGGAAATCGAGGCGTGGCACGAAAATCGAGAAAGTCAAACCGTCCAGCCGCGGATTGATCTGCGGCCAAATAGTGCGCCTTTTGAAAACACGGAACTCGAAATCAGGTGAGTGGAAGGCAGGCGGCCAGCCAGCCTATTTCAGCTCAGTTTCGTTGCAGCATACAGGAGGTTGAAGGTTGAGCAGATTTGGAGGAAGAAGAATTCAGCACAGCAGCAGCTCGAAAATAGGGAGAAAAAATAGCATAAATTGTAAGAAAAAATAAAAAAAAAAAGAGAAAAGAAGTGAGGAATTATATCTTTTGTGTAAGATTATATAGCATATATCTTCTATTCTACTCAATACAAATTCATACCTATTGTGAGGATTATTTGCAAGGTAAAAAGACTATTTCCATAGCAATTTTTGTATATCATTTTGTTAATCTTCTTGTTAATTGGGTTATGTGAAATGTAGTTTTCTTGTATATTGTTGTGGATCCATGGATTGAGGACTATTAGTGAGGGTTCCAAATGGAACGAGATTTTTCCTAATCGCCCGATGATATCCATTTAATGATTTTTAGCTCGTTATAGTAATGTAGCAATTTTGGATGTGAGCCTAGGAACGCGACCCCATGGTCCAAATCCGATGATGGACATTTTTGGGTGTATGTAATAGGGTCGATGTACCCTTTATTGTAAATATGTAATTGTCGGGCCTTAAAACGATATCAAGTCGAAAATCGGGTTTAAGGCCCCGTAATAGTGAAATATGTGATTGTGGGCGTTTGGGTTATTTTGATGGCTTACATGCCCATGGATAACCCCAATGCATTTTAATGCTTGATTTGATTTACGACACCCAAAATTGATTTCAAAGCTAAATGATGAAGATTTCCATAAAATCAATCAAATTAGGTTATTAGAATCACGAGGCTTAAAATTGGAAGTGCAAATGAATGTTGATTCCTCTTAAACGAGAAGGCTAAAGAAAATCATTTTCAAACATCATCCAAATGGTTTTATAATAAATAATGTTTTATTAAACCTTGGTGCATAGGGTGAAAAAGATCCTAGAAATTGCCCATCATTTTATGAAAGCAATGTATAGATCTCGATTCCTATTTTGACGAAGGTTTAAAAAACTCTTGATTTGCCAAAACGACACCTAAAGAAAAATCCCATGACTTTTGACAATTAAAATCAAGCCTTTCACATAAAGCTTTCTCGTATAAGACGAAGGACATTCTAAAGCATTCCCAAAGCACGATTTTCCCTAAAAATCCAAATGATTCTTCATGCAAACTCACCACGACATTCACATAGGCACACACACACACACGCGCGCATACACACACATTTCATGAATTAAAGGATAGGAAAGCATCGAGATTGCGGTAACCGTGTTTCACGGAAGTCGGGGGGTGCCTAACACCTTCCCCTCGCTTAAGCAAGCCCCCGAACTCTATGAATCTCGATTCGCAGACCAATTAATTCGGAGTTACACATGAGCCAGCGATTTAAAAAATGAAACTCGGATGAGTTGGTACATCCATTTCAAATATACCAACTGGCGACTCTGGTTAATTGGCTCATCATAAAAAACGATATTTCAAAACCCCGTCGACTCAATGCCGACCTTTTCCAAAAAATCATTTAATCAAAAGGCTAAAATCGGAAAGGGCGAGTGAACCCGGCGTCGACATTTAGTGTCTTTCAATATTTCAAATAATAGACCTAAAACTCTAACATAAACTCCTACTTTTAACCTTTATAGTTAATTCTTATTTTTAAGTTAATAATGTAAATATCATGATATTAAATCAAACAACTTTGAAGGATTATTTTCCTTACTAAAATCTTTTCTAGTTAATTAGTTAGTCATCAATGAAGAAAATTTTGTCACTAATTTGAAGAAAGATTCTCAATTTATAATTAGTGAAGAAAAATCTGGGCAGAGGCTGGTCACTGTTCAGGAGGAGGAGGAAGAGGAGGAGGATCCCGAGGAACTGATGTACGAGCAGTTATACGATGAAAATGTCGAACTTCGGGAACAACTTCGAGTTTTGGAGGAAGTGTCGGAGACACGCCGAGTTACTATCGAGGAGAAGGACGGAGAGATCTATGATTTAGAAGTACGGTTGGGTGATGTAGAATGGAAATTAGTTCACGCGGAGGGTCATCAGGAGTAACTGTTAGATGAAAATGAAAAGGTGAAGTCAGAGAATGAGGTGGTGAAGGCTGAAAATGGTGAACTGAAAACTGAGAATGATGAATTAAAGTCTGAGATCGACCAATTGAAGATTGCGATGGAGGAGTTAAAAGAAGCCTTGAAGGAGGAAACTGCTATGCGTAACAGGGTTGAGGACGCTCACATTAGGGTTTCTCAACGATTGGATCGTGCTGAAGGAGAGATTCGTGCGAAGAAGTTCAAGATTGATGACATGGAGTCTATTTACCACACGACGATAGATAGGGCTCAAGACCGGGTTCGCCATTACCCAACACAGTTAGAGGATCATCCGTGGTTTGTGGATCGCCGAACTATGGTTCGCATCAAGAACGTGAGGAGGCTGTGCGCCGAGTGTTGCCTTCCTAAGTTATTAGAGAAATAATATTATAACAAGTGTTTTAAATGTAAATCCCAGCTTATATAAATAATGGGATAAGGTGTTAATGATGAAGTTCCAAAGTTGTTTTCTTACATGATGATGTAAATAGTAAAATGCTATCTTTTGAGTTTGAGAATGAATGAATAAAGAAGTTTTTGAAAAATGTTATGTGTTAAGTTTCTACTTTTGAATATTTAAGTTAAGTTTTAATTAAGCTATAAGCACTCAAGAAATTTAGCAAATGTCTAAAAAGCGTTATCTTCAACAAAATTATACCGCCAAGAAGAGTTGGACGACCACGACAGCAACCACCCCCAGAGGGGTCTACTAACAAGAATAACGATAATCCACCCAATGCTAACCCAGTTCAGCAGCTAGTGAACCTTTTGACTGGAGCTTTTGCGAATCAACCGCAAGCTCAAGCTATGACCTTTAAGGACTTCAAGGCCATTGGTCCCCCTGAGTTTAAAGGAATGATGAATCTGATAGAAGCCCAAACCTGGGTAATGGAAATGGAAAAAGTTTTTGAAGTCGCTAGGGTTGGAAATGATCAGAAGACTGCCTTTGCGGCTTTCATGTTAAAGTCGGAAGCCAGTTATTGGTGGCAGGCCAATAAGACGAGAGTAGGAGAAGGTGTTATACCGTGGGATCGGTTTAAAGAGATGTTCTTAGAAATGTATTTCCCGGCTAGTGCTCAGAACCAGATGGAGGTTCAGTTTCTCGAACTTAAGCAAGGAACAATGACAGTGCCAGAATATGCGGTAAGGTTCAATGAACTAGCGAGGTTTGCACCATACCAAGTTAACACGGATGAGAGAAAGACTAGACGATTGGAGCAGGGATTGAAACCTTGGCTTTACAGTAGGGTTTCTATGTTTCAACTCAACACATTTGCGACGGTGTTAGAGAAAGCAATAATAGCAGAGGAGGGAAGTGATGCATTAACCAAATACAACCAGGAGCAGAAAAAGAAAAGGAATGAGACCGAGAATAGGCCGAGTGGTAGCAATGGAGGGGGAAACCAGAAGCGAAAATGGAATGATGGTGGTTCTGCTAGAAGTCAGCAAAGTAACCAAAGGAAGAAAACTGAAGCTTGTGTAACATGTGGTAAGAATCATGCAGGTGTGTGCCTGAAAGGAAAGAAAGTCTGTTACAATTGTGGACAAGAGGGCCACATTGCTCCAAACTGCACTGCCCCAAAGAAGGGAGCATATTTCACGTGCGGGTCAAAAGACCATCTTGCTCGTGATTGTCCAAGGAAAGTAGCTAGTGGGGGAAATGGAGGCAAAGGAAGCAATAATGGAGGTACACTAACTATTTCTGGACCAGCTACAACAAATCGCCCGACTACCCGCACTTTTAATATGACGGTCTAGGATGCGGTTCAATCCAAGGAGGTGGTGGCAGGTATCTTACCAGTAAATAACTTGAATGCATATGTACTTTTTGATTCGGGTGCAACTTGTTCTTTCATTTCTGATGATTTTGCTGAGAAACTGGAGATACCCCGAGAAGAGTTAGATTTTCCCTTAAACATAGAGATTGCCAATAGGGAAGTGATACCAATTAGGTATGTGTACAAAAATTGTGAGGTAGATATTCATGGTCATAGGATGACAGTAGATCTTATTCCAATTAAACTTGGTGAATTTGACGTCATTCTAGGGATGGATTGGTTGTATAATTGTGGGGCAATTATTGATTGCCAAAAGAAGTGTGTAAATCTTAAGACTCCGTCTAAGGTGGTGTTTTATGGCAGCAAATCGCCAAGGCAAACAACTTGTCTAACGATTATGCAGGCCAAGAAGTTACTGAAGCAAGGATGTGTAGGGTATTTAGCTCATGTGGTAGATACTCGGAAGACCGGTACAAAATTGGAAGAAATACCGGTGGTGAGAGATTTTGTGGATGTTTTTCCGGATGATTTGCCGGGATTACCTCCAGATAGAGAGATTGAATTCGTTATTGATTTAGTGCCCGGGACTGCGCCTATATCAAAAGCTCCGTATCGAATGACTCTGGTGGAGATGAAGGAATTGATGGTGCAATTACAGGAGCTACTAGACAAGAAGTACATATAACCGAGTGTTTTGCCGTGGGGAGCGCCGGTATTGTTTGTTAAGAAAAAAGATGGTTCGATGCGTCTTTGCATAGATTATCGTGAATTGAACAAGGTTACAATCAAGAATAAATACCCATTACCGAGAATTAACGATCTATTCGATCAGTTGAAGGGGTGCTACTCATTTTTCAAAGATAGACTTAAGAAGTGGGTACCATCAGCTGAAAGTAAGAAAGGAGGATGTTCCGAAGACGGCATTCAGAACTCGTTACGGTCACTACGAGTTCCTAGTCATGTCATTTGGTCTAACGAATGCACCTGCGGTGTTCATGGACTTAATGAATAGGGTGTTTAAACAGTTTCTAGACAAGTTTGTGGTGGTGTTTATCGACGACATTTTGGTGTATTCTAAATCACGTGAAGACCATGTGGAGCATCTGAGACTAAATTTAGAGACATTACGGAAAGAGAAACTTTATGCAAAATTTTCAAAATGTGAGTTTTGGTTGGATCGTGTTCAATTTCTTGGACATGTAATTGATAAAGATGGGGATTTCGGTTGATCCGGTTAAAGTCGAAGCGGTAATAGATTGGGAGCAACCGAAGACACCGTCTGAAGTAAGGAGTTTCTTAGGTTTGGCCGGATATTATCGACGGTTTATACAGGATTTTTCTAGAATCGCCACTCCGTTGACAAATTTGACTAGAAAAGCGGTTAAGTTTGTCTGGATGGAGAAGTGCGATGAAAGTTTTCAGGAACTGAAGAAGAGGTTAAGTATGGCGCCTGTATTATCATTGCCAGATAGTACCGAAAATTTTGTGGTTTACAGTGACGCGTCGCATAAGGGCCTTGGTTGTGTGCTTATGCAAAACGACAAGGTTATTGTGTACGCATCACGACAACTGAAAGATTACAAGAAGGGATACCCAACACATGATTTAGAATTGACAGCAGTGATGTTTGCTCTGAAGATCTGGAGGCACTACCTTTATGGTGAGAAGTGTGAGATCTACGCGGATCATAAGAGCCTCAAGTACATTTTTACACAAAAGGACCTCAACATGCGACAGAGGAGATGGTTAGAACTGATTAAGGATTACGACTGCGAAATTCTCTATCATCCAGGAAAGGCGAATGTCGTTGCTGATGCATTAAGCAGGAAGGGTCGGGAGAAACTTATGTTATTGACTGCTCAGGAGGAACTTGTTAAGCAGATGGCGAAGCTAGAATTGGAGGTGACGTGCCAGCATGAAGCAAATGAGAAAATATTTCAGATCGAGGTTCGTCCGGTGTTGCTGGACCAAATCAAAGAAGCTCAACTTCAAGATGCGGAGTGTGAGAAGATTAGGAAGGAAGTCTCTGAGGGACAAGGTGGAAAGTTCAGTATTGATGCCAAGGAATTAATCAGATTTGAACATCGAATTTGGGTTCCATTGGTAACAGATGTTAGAAGGAAGATCTTGGATGAAGCTCACAATACACGCTACTCAGTCCACCCAGGGAGTACAAAAATGTATCAGGATCTTCGACAACATTATTGGTGGTCCGGAATGAAGCGTGATGTGGCAGAATGTGTTGCTAGATGTTTGACGTGCCAGAAAGAGAAAGCTGAACATCAGTGACCCAGTGGTTTGTTGCAGCCATTAGAAATACCAGAGTGGAAGTGGGAACACATAACAATGGATTTCGTCGTAGGTTTCCCGACTACACAAAAAGGTTTTGACGCGATTTGGGTAATCGTGGACATACTAACAAAATCAGCGCATTTCTTACCAATCAAAATTAGATTCAACCTGGACCAGTTAGCGAAATTATACATCAAAGAAATTATTTCGCGACATGGTGTTCCTGTGTCTATTGTGTCTGATCGAGATCCGAGGTTTACGTCAAATTTTTGGAAGCGTTTACAAGAATGTTTGGGAACTCAGTTGAGAATGAGCACTGCTTATCATCCTCAAACTGATGGTCAGAGCGAAAGAACGATCCAAACTTTGGAGGATATGTTACGCGCCTGTGTCATGGATTTTAAAGGAAGCTGGGATGACCACCTACCATTGGTCGAGTTTGCTTACAACAACAGTTACCACGCCAGTATTGGCATGCCGCCATACGAAGCGTTGTACGGACGAAAATGTCGGACTCTACTATGCTGGGACGAGGTCGGTGAACGACAACTTCTAGGACCGAAATTGGTACACCAAACAACGGAGATCGTGAAAGTTATAAGAGTGCGATTATTAGCTGCTCAAGACAGGCAGAAGAAGTATGCAGATCAACATCGTCAGAAACGAGAATTTGAGGTGGGAAGCTTCGTGTTTCTGAAAGTTTCACCCTGGAAAGGGAAAATTCATTTTGGGAAGAAAGGTAAATTTAGCCCAAGATTTATTGGTCCTTTTGAGGTTCTGCGGCGAGTTGGTGAGGTGGCTTATGAAGTAGCTCTACCTCCAGAGCTGGTACATATCCACAATGTTTTCCATGTCTCTGTTTTAAGGCCTTATAAGCCAGATTATAAACATGTGATTAAATATGAACCTATACAGTTCGAAAAAGACCTAACTTACAAAGAAGTTCCACTTCGGATAGTAGACAGAAAGGAACAGGTTCTCAGGAATAAAGTGATACGTTCTGTTAAGGTTCTATGGAGGAATCACAATGCTGATGAAGCTACGTGGGAACTAGAAGCTGAAATGAAGAAGAATTATCCTGAGTTGTTTGTTTCGCCCTAGTTCTATGATTCTGAGGACAGAATCCCTATAAGGAGGGAAGAATGTAGCGATAACGTTGTGATTCTGAGGACAGAATCCTTGTAAGGAGGGAAGGATGTAACGATTGTGAATTCTGTAAATAATCTAAAATATTTATTTGTTGAGTTAATAAATATTTTATTGTTAATTTATTTATTAAGTAAAATAAATAAATAATAAAAGTTATTGTGGAATAATTCATGTTAAGAGTAATTGTGTTAAATGTTATTTGAATGTGAGTTGATGTGTTTATTCTAATTTAATTTAATAATTAAATTAGATGATTAATGGATTTATTTGAGTGAATGATTTATTTGAATAAAATAATTTATTTGGCATAATGGTATTGATCAAATAAAAGTTATAATTAAATTAGTAAGATTTAATTTATTAAATTGTTGGTGTGACAATTATTTAATTATATAATATGTAGTCTATTAGAATAATTTGGTTTGGGAGGGTTTGCTTTGCCAAACGTGGCCTTATGGCCTTTGAGATTTTTAACTGAAAACCCTTTGCTCTCTCTTAACTGACAATCACATAAGGGTCAGTTTTATGTTTCACGTATATTTGTTCTTGACTTGGTTGTTCTGCAAAAAGCCAGAGAAGTAAAAAAGGGAGAGAAGTAGAGAGAAAAGTTGAGAGTTTGTGAGAATTGAGAGTGGAATTTTGGAATTGAAGCTTGATAATCATCAACTAGTGTTCTTAATCATCTACCAAGGTATAATTTAATTTAAAGTTTTATTCAAGTTATTCAAAAATTAGTTCTCTGTGATTGATTTTGGTGGCTAATTTGTTATAAGAGTTGTTAAATTTGTTTGTATATATACAAATAATCTGTTATACAATGTTTTGGAGTGATTTAATTTGTGAAAACAAGTTTGAGAATGAGGAAATTGGGTTTTTGATAATATGTGTGTTTTGGTCTACGTTGGGTTTAAATTAATGCTCAATTCATGTATTAACTTGCAAATTGACGGTGATATATGATTCAATGTTCAATTATGAAGAGATTGCATGCTTAGCCATATGATTTTATCAAATAATGGGTTTGTAGTAGTTGATTTTATAAGAGATGTCGAAAAAATGAGTTTCTAGCAAAAGCATGGTTTAATCCTTTGGGTTTTGTTGGTTTGATTATTTTGGGTTGTTAGAATCATTATATGGATGCTTAATATTGTTCATAAGAGGTTTATGTTAATTTAGAATGCTTAATTTGGTGTCTTAATGCTGGAAAATTTGTGTTTTGGGTTGGAAGATTCTGCAGTTCGCGAACTACAGAACCTGTAATCTGGGAAGCTCGCCCCGGCAAGCTCATCAAGTTCATTTTTCTCGCCCCGACGAGACCATAGAGCTTAATTTTTCTCGCCCCGGCGAGAATTGCAGAACATGGGATTTTTGTTATTTTTGATTTTCTCTTTTATGATATACTATCTTTTGCAGGATTAAAACCTAAACCAACGTATAAAACAAATACCAAGATAATGAGATAGATGTTAAGCTTATGTTTGGTATCTATGAAATACAAAGTTGTTATACCTTAACTTAAAGGCAAGTTCTAGAAGCTCTTAAAGTGTAACATTTTTATATCTAAGCTTGTAGCTTCCGAAATAGATTTAATAATCAGAAATCAATTGGGAATTGGGACGAGGTTGACTGAGAGAGATTCTTGAAGTGTTAGTGTACGTGAATATTGTAACTAATCATTTTGTTGTTATACAAATGGAATGTGTAGGTTGTTTATGGTACGTGGTTTGTAGTTAGGAAAACTACGCACGAGGCAAGCTTCTTATTCTCAACTCTTTCACATTAAGCATGTTCTCAAGTTTAAATTTACTTAACGCAAGTTTCCTTATCTTACCTCGATTTCACTTAATGCAAGCTTTCTAATCATAACTTGTATACAGGCATGCAAGTTTCTAGATTCCATTTTCTCATTTAGCAAGTAATCATTGCATGTCTTGAACTTCTGACTTTTGGGTTCTTGTTATTCAAAGCTCAAGTTAATTAAAGTTATTATTCTAGTATCTTGGATATACAAATTCTATATCATTGTATATCACTATTGTTGATCTTTGATCATAATCTAAGTTGTTTAAATTCTATTTTGTTGAACTGAATTCTTGGAAAAAAAAACTGAGAAGAACAACCCTAGTATAGGGGAAAACTTATGCAAAAGCGTTGAATGGTTGTGCACAATACATTGTACAACGGCCTGATCACCCCGAGTACGAGAAAGATAGTCCAGTTATAGTTTATTAAACTGTTAAAGGTTATAGCAAACTTATCTGTTAACCTAGGACATGGTTCGTGGTCTCGTGACCCTCAGTATATCACTCTCGAAATATCTTGATGTACTATTTATTTTCTATCAAGCTTTCAGATGTTTCCATTCTTAATTAATATACAGCAGAAGAGTTGTACCGTACAATTTAAATTATTGAAAAGTGTTCATTGTTATTTTGGCGGGCTTTTGTTTTGCTCACCCTTGCATACTAAACCCTTGCAGCTAAAACTGAGATAACCAATGAACCGTCTACTAGCAAAGGAAAAGGAAAATTGAGCAAGTGAAGATGATTTGCTGTTACGTGAAGACTTAGTTATTTTTATTTATGGTTGTGTAATCAAGACTTATTAGCTATTTATTTATTTTTCCGCATTTTATGAGATGTAATAAAGGTTAGAGAACCTGGGACTTATTTTGAGAAACTATGTAACCCTCTTATGGGAGTTATTTCTTTATTATTCAGTTTACTTTTCTTAAAACCTTTTGTTTATGGTTAGACAGTGGTTGTGTATGGATAGTGAGCACCAAATCTGTGTGGTTTGAGGTAACCCAGATTTGGGAGTGTCACATTAATATCCTAACTAATTTAATTCATTTAAACTTGAAATTTTATCAAATCACATGATTAATTGTATTAATAATATATGTAAATTTGAAACATAATAACTATAACATTAGTTAAAAATTATAGTGGATTCATTCCTAACAAATTGTAATAATTAAATTAAAACTTATTAAAAATTGAGTTTCATAATTCTATTCGGATTAAAATTTCAAGCAAATTTTGTCAATATAAATGCTAATATAAAATTATATTACAAACTTAAATAAAATTAAATTATTATTTTCTCATAATCATAACTAAATAAATCTACAATAATTCATTCAAAGATTTAGCTTA
This sequence comes from Aralia elata, assembly GCA_034770075.1. Lineage (NCBI taxonomy): Eukaryota > Viridiplantae > Streptophyta > Magnoliopsida > Apiales > Araliaceae > Aralia > Aralia elata. The sequence goes on along the minus strand of CM068387.1, from coordinate 67,098,712 downwards.
AAAATTGATTGAAAGACCTGCAATATATAATTCAATCATTAGTTATTTGAATAAATATTTAACTAGTTAATAACTACAACTATGTTCTCAAAATCACAATTATTTTTTTAATTATTAATATAATAAATAATTATTTATACCACTCGTGCTTCGCACGGGGTTGGTAAGCTTGTATAATTAAAAGCACAAAATTGATTTGGTTTTATCAATTTTTAGTTTCATAATTTTTTTTGTTCAGCTTTTCTATTCATATTAGCATAAATATATCCAAATTTGTATCAATTAAATATTATCCAAATTTAAAAATATTTCCATTGCTAATCTATATATCTATATATACATATATAATAAGACAAAACTTAGTTTTTTAGTCCTTAATCTTTGTTATGAGACTAAAATTTAACTATTACTAAAATACCTTATAAAGTTTCCCTAATTTTATTTTATTTATTTTAAATAAGCTTAATTTAATGACAATTAAAACACTTTTTCTGCACATGATTATTGAGTAGCAAATGACGATTCAGTAAATTAATTTTTAACTACTAAATCATTCAATATTCTTGGCAGAAAATGAGTAACTTATTACTCCATCCGTCTCAGGATAAAAGTCTTTATTACTATTTTAGGTAGTCCCAAGTTAAATGTCTACTTACCTTAAATAATCTATTTTTTACAATAATTTGCCCATAATACCCTTAGTATTAATTGTCATATTTCTATTCCCTATGCATATTTATGGAGCATCACTAGTCATGTGCAAAAAACTATGCAATTAAATGATAATTTAAATATGAACAATTTTGTCATTTTATCTTCTTTCTTAATATGCGCAAAGAGTCAACCAGGACTTTTATCCTTGGACGGAGGGAGTATATTACAATAATTTTATTTCTAAATAATTATATATCAAAAATATATTAAAAATTATGAGAAAATAATAATAAATATTAAAGACATGCAATATGCTTGTAAAATGTATTAATGATGAAACTTTAGTTACCAATTTTATTTTAGATAGGAGATCTTTAATTAATTAATACTAAAAAAAATTCTCACTCAAATATTAGTTATTAAAATTTAGTTACATTTTTTAAAACTAATAAGGCAAAACTTAGTTTTTTGGTGGTCTTTGGTATGAGCCTGGAATTTAACTACTACTAAAACACTTTATAAAGCCTCCCTAATTTTATTTTTATTTATTTTAAATAGGCTTAATTTAAGTAATTAAAACACTTTTCCCACACATGATTATTTAGTAGCAAATGACAATTCAGTAAATTACTTTTTAACTACTATTACATTCAATATTCTTCAAATAAGGATTAACTTATTATATTAAAATAATTTTATTTATAAATAATTATATACCAAAAATATATTAAAAAAATTATGAGAAAATAATAATAAATATTAAAAAAATTAATATATATTGCAAAATATATTAATGATTAAACTTTAGTTACCAATTTTATTTTAGATAAGAGATCTTTAGTTGATTAATGCTAAAAAAATTCTCACTCAAATATCAATTATTTAAATTTAGTTACATTTTAAAACTAAAAAGTATGATGGTAACTTATTATTCTACAATAATTTTATTTCATTTAGAATTTCTTAAACACCAACTTTAGGCTTTTGAGTTCTATTCATTTATGAATTCTAAAAAACTATATATAAATTTGAAAAATTGAAAATAAAAACTAAATATTAAATTTAAAAATTATAGAAAAATTAAATATTAAATTAAAAATAAAAAAATTAAATTACTAACACTCAATTGCGAGTCTTTAATAATTGTTTATTTGAACAACATTTATAGTCATTTTAATAATAATAGGAAATTAATTTGAAATTCAAATAAATATTTTATAATCATCAAAACAAATAAAAATTTTTATTTAATTTTATTTTATAGTACTTATATTAATTTGAATAGGATTAGAATAAAGGAAGATCTTTTTCTTTCCTATTCAAATTAATATAAAGTACTATAAAAAAATTATAATAATTAAATATATAGTATCCAAATTTGTAAAATATTCTAAAGAAATACAATCAATATCTAATACAAAAAGTAACTTCTAAAAGAATTTTTATTTTTGGTTTTACCAATTTTTAATTACAATTGATTTATCATTATGTTTTGTAATAATTAAGACAATATAACACAATATACTATATATTACCTAAATTTATTAAATCCTTAAATTATACCGAATCACACGATTAATTGTATTAATAATACATGTGATTTTTTTAAAACATAATAACTGTAAAATCAAGTGAAAATTTACAATGAATTTATTACTAACTAATTGTCATAACTAAATTAAAACTTATTAGAGTTTAAGTTTCATACTTCTATTCGGATTAGAATTTCAGGTAAATTTTGTCAATATAAACTCTTACATAGAATTCCATTACAAACTTAAATGAAATTAAAATAATTATTTTCTCATAATCATAACTAAATAAATATGCACTCGATTCAAATGTTTAGCTTAATAGTTGATCAAAGTAACCTATAATATATAAGTCAAAATTTATTATTTAAATAAATATTTAATAATTTAACAACTACAATTATTTTCTCAAATTCCTAATTAATATTTATTTATTTAATAATATACTAAACTATTATCATATCACTCGTGATTCACCCGGGGTTGATGACCTTGTCTTTGGATTAAAATTAATTGAAATTAGGTCTGACAACGGTACATATAAAGTCTTGGGAATCCTCCCATATACCCAAGTTGACTGTAACGATCGGGAATTCTGAAATTGCCTTGTAATTCGAATTTTTAAATATTAATGAATATATTATATTTTATTAATATTATTTTTGTGTTGCATGTTTAAAGGTTGCGTGACAATCTGGATTATGTGAATGCATAAAATTTCACGTGATATAATTTTGATTAAGTGAATAATTGATTTCGCGTAGCGTCGCTAAATCACTATTCATGGGGCACATTTTCCGAGATGTTATTCACGCCATAATATTTTTTGTGTCTTTTTTTCGATTTTAATAAATATCATAAATACGTGTGTGTGAATAAATAATTTTTCCAAGCGTCAGAAATTTTATTTGAGCTGATACGTGATTTTATCCGTATCCGAAATGTATTATATAGGTGTTCCGAATATTTGGACAAATCTCACAATAATTATTTTTATGCGTCCCAATAATTTATGGGAGTACCAATTTTAATTTTGGGTTGAGTTATTTACCAGTTTTGGTACAAAAGTGGGAGTTTTCGGATATATTTTTGTGTATTTGGGTATTTATTTTGGCTTGTTATACCAAGTGAGAACCAACCAAACCATTTTCAACCAATCAAATTGCTAGGAAAGGAGGAAAGAGAAGGGAGGTTGCCGGCAAGTTTAAATTTTGGCCTCCTTGAGCCACAAACCCATTTTATTCCCTAAATTCCTCCTCCACTTCTCTTCCATTTCATTTCCTCCCACGCCACTTCCCTTGCTTTTCCATTCCAAGTTAGCCCATCAGCTGATAGAGAGAGAGAGGGAGAGAGCTGCAAAGAGGAAGAAAAATGAAGGAGAAGGTCGCCGGAGAAGTCGCCGAAAAAAGAGAAGAAGGTCACCGGAAAAAGGAAGGAGGAAGAAGAAGAAGGCACATGTGGAAGAAGGAGAGAATCCAAGCAAGGAGGACCCTCAAAATCAAGCCTAGCCGAACTCCTTAACATCTAGGAAGGATTTACAGAGGTAAACAATCAATCAAATCCATTTCATTCGATTTCTTGTTAAGTTTTCAAGTTTTTCTTAGTTTTTGAGCTTTTGAGCTTGTGGATTGATTTTCTAGTGATTCTGGATGTTTTTGCTTGTTCTAGATGTTTATATATGTTGTTAAGAGACTATATAAGCCATTAATAACATCACAGTGGAACACAAACGCAAGAAATCCTTATCTTGGCTTAATGGAGCAATAACAATGGACTTTGGACATGAACTTGAACGTTCAAACTTTTTAGAGGACTATAAAGCTATGATTTCGTGTTTGTTAATTTTGTTTGTTGTTATGGTGTTTAGTTCCATGGGTTACGAAGTTAACCCAGTTGGAATGGAGTAAAAAGGAGTTAAAACGAGTTCGTAATAATGATTTTTGTAAAACTTGTCAAGAACTCGAAAAACAGAGTATGAACTTTGCACTTTGGCTTAAGATTTGGCCATGTTAATGTTTATGGGTAATTCTAAATTTTTGATATGTTATAGCCCCATAAGTTAGGAGTCCATAGAGTCCGGAATGGACTAATTTGCTTGTGTATTGAAGGAGTTATGGAGGTTGGAGTGGCCGGAGGTCGGAGTCGCGAACTGGAAACAAACCCAGAATCCGGCTACTGCAGAATGGCGCCGCAACGCCACTCAATAGCCCTGCAGCAAGGGGCAAGATAGGGAGAGACCGGGACTCACGCTGCAGCGTGAGACCCAAGCTTTAAGGCTCACGCCGCAGCGTGAAGCCCTGTCATGGAGAAGACACGGGACTCACGCCACAGCGTGAGGTCCAGTGCTAAGGCCTGGCGCTGCAGCGCCAGTGCCGTGTCCAGCCTGGGTTGGGCTCATACCGGATCGGGTCGGGTCGGACTTAATGAATCCTTTCAGCGGGTCCAACACTTATATATTTCTTTGTACTAAATGATTAGACAAGTTAGTTAAGCATATTTTGTTAAGCCCTAAATGCTTAATTATTTTCCAAATGTCAGTCAAATTGGTATTGTCCCGGTGAGTGAGACCCCCGACTGGGTAGTCGTAGGGCAATCAATGTGTTTTAATGATGCAGCGTCCGTTTTGAACCATTATTTGGAATGTGACTAATTGTTATGTAAATATGTACTTAATTATGTAGGATATTAAGAGGCGTGTGTTGTTTTATTGTAGCAGCACTTCAGGCAAGTTTCCTTTAACCCTACTTAATTTACATTCGAGCAGGATGTGGTGTATTATGCAAGTTCTTTATTAACACTTGTCTAACCCTTGTGCTGGTCAAGTTTCTTAACCCGTACAACTTTTATGATTGTGCGAGTTTATTCTTATGAATTGCAAGTTTCTTAACTTAACTCAATTTATTTATTAAGCCAGTTTCCTCAATCGTACAACGTTCGTTTATTGTGCGAGTTGTTTATTAATTGAGCAACCATTCTATATTATTGCAAGTTCCTTACTCAATTATTTTCATTTGAGCAAGTTTCCTATTTTATACAAATGTTGTATATTGTTGCAAGTTTCATGACTCAAATCGAGTTATTTCATTCAAGTTATGTTAGTGGTTTAATTATGGTTAATTACTCCATATCAAGGATAATTATTGATATTCGCACATTGTGCATTTGAATTCAAAATCTGTTGTTGGACTGTGAAACATAAGTTCTTCATTCATGAACTGTTTAAGGGAATAGTCTACGCCACTTGTTTCGGCTAGACACGTACATGTTATTATTTTAAAAGCTATCCAAACCGATTGTTGGTGCGGATTCTTGGACTGAAAGAGCAACCCTTATGTAGGAGATTTTAATGTGTCGGTTATTCGATGCAGTCAGAGCTAAATGTTATGCATATATATAGGGTACGAGAGGCTAATTCCCTCGAGTACTACTGACGGGCCATGCGTTTAAAAGGGTTAGTTGAATGACTGATCCTTTGGCCAAATAGTTCGTGGTCTATTGGACCATTCAGCAGTAAATAATCAATATTCATTATTTCATTTGAACTTTGATTGTATTGTTAGCTATTTCTTCAATGTCTTAAATTATTGAACTATGCGATTATTGTCCTCATTCATTCATGATATATCCTCTTTATTCATTTTAAACTTGCTGAGCAAAGTAGTTGCTCACCCTTGCTATATCATGAACCTATTGCAGTTAAGCCGGGGAGTTCCAAAGCGGACAAAGGCAAAGGAAAGCTTAAGGAATAGTTATATGTACTATCCCGCTATGTAATCGTGGAATCGTTTTGTATTATTATTGTATTCTGCAATGTATTTATTTATGGTTATAGACATTGGGACCGTAGTAAACCTTTTGTAATGAACAACATATGTTTATTTATTCCGCATTAGTTGATATATGTTGTTTAGAGGTGTATGGATGTACTTTAACGTGAGAACTAAATTTGAGATATTGGTACCTGAATTTGGGGGTGTCACATTGACCCCATACTTAAGGGTGTAAATGAATCGAGTTAAGCCGATTATTGAGTTGCTCAGATTTGATTTTTAAAATTTATTAAGTATAAAATAAGGTTTGATTAAGGTTCGTTTAGCTATTGAGTCGAGCACGAACTCGAATTGAGTTCGAACAATTTAAAATTTTCGAGCGAATATGATCCAAGTATTAATAAAAAATTACAATTTGAAGAGATTCAAGTAATTTATCGAAGTTTAAAATTTGCTCATATTTGAATTATTTATATTTTGAGTCGAGCTCAAATTGAAGTTTTAATCGAGTGAGTAGAAATTGAGCCCGAACTGTTTGATTTACAACCTTACCCATGCTGACCCACCAATATATACATTACCCCTTAACCCAACTCAACCCCAAAAATATGTACCAAATTCCCGCTGCCCTGCGCACCTATTTACCCAAATTCTTCCCTTTTCTCAAATTAAATTTTTTATTTTTTTATATTACTTTTTTATAACTATTTTTAATTTAAAATCAAATAACATATAATATTTTTATTATTAATAACAACTTGTATCACAAATGCTATGAAATTTTAATTAATAACCTAAATAATTACATAATTATATATATAAAAAAAGACTAATATAAAAATAATTATATATATGTATATATATAATCGGGTTGGGGACAAGGGTGGTAGGGTATATCTCATAACCGATTTTAACTCTATATGGTTTATAAATTAGGGTCTCATTAGGGTCGGGATGGAGCGAGTCTCGTTGAATTGGGAAAACTTGTTAGGCCTAGTTAAAATACAGTAAAACTAATCAAATTATTTCTGACATGAACTCGGATGGAGTGTCTCACCAAATACGAGTAATTTGAAAAGTCCGACATGAGGTATCCTTATAGTTTATATTACATTAAAATAAAGTGTTCAACACTTATATCCTTTTTGAGTGAGTGTCAAAAATGGGTATTTCAAAAAAAAAAAATCAAGTCACATAACATAGAGCGTTGTATTGTAACATGCACATTTTCAAGGAGGCTATGTCATGTTCTCAATTACTAGATGCATACAAGGCGCTCATTAATTGTTGCATTAGTTTGTATTCTCTATAATCTTTTTGTACATATTATGATTTTTAATAGTGTTTTAGATTTACACATATAATAACTATGTTTGTAAATATCTTAAATAATTTAGAGGTTGTTCTATATTGTTCATTGTAGACCTTCATTAAATTTAATCACAATCATTAGTTGTATGGCCAAAAACTTATATAAGAAGATACCCCCATTTGTAATATCATATGCAAAGTTATATTTATGTTTGTGCGTGTAATATAAGTTTGAATTAATAGGGAGAAATTTGAAATAGATCATCCACTAAATTTCAAATAGATTATTCAGAAACCAATTACTATATTCGAACATGAATCTATTTAGAAACATATTTAAATATTACTATTTAGGACCAACTGATGGAGGACTAACCGGTAGATCTGGACCAGTCTGTGGAGGACTACATGTGGTCTTTTGATCCTTTTGTGTATGTTAAGCCAGGTTAAATACCTATTTAAGAGGGTCAATTAGCCTAATCTAGGCAGGTACAATGTTCTGGTCATTGATTATCTTCTTTGTTGAGCAGTTATGGGCTTCTTTCAATTTCCGATGTTCTAATGTTCTTCCTGGAATAAAGCATGGGAAGTATTTCAAAATTGTTGGGATTGACTGATACTTCAGCGGATCTCAATAATAATTATATAATAGGATAGTCAGAATGAAATGCCCTATACATGCGTATTAATTTTTAATTTTTATATTTCACTCTAGATTCATTCATAAATGTGACCAAAAATTGCACTTGGAATGTTTAAAAAAAAACTATTTTATTCCTTCCTCCTGTACATTCCTGTATCCATTTGTTAATACTTTATTCCATTATTTCAATCCAAACACAACATTAATTTATCAAAGGAGAATTCAGAAATAAATTATTTTCCATCTCCACCCCCTTCCCCCAAAACAAAACTCAATTCTCTATTGAAAAGAGTTTATCAGTTTAGTAATATTAATTGTAAGACTGTGACTTTATGAAATAAAAGCTCATTATTTTTTTCTTTATGATTATTATTTTAAACAGTAAAATGCTTAAACGATATAATATTATAGTTAAGGGTGATATATGAAAATTATCATATAAACAGTATATCGGGGAATATTCCTTTTGTCGGGGAATATACTTTCTGTCGAGGAATATTATATTCGGTAACGTACGACGATGCCGAAATAACAAAATATTGGTGGGCCCCACAACAACTAATTGTCGGATACTGAAAACGACAGTATTTTGTCAACAGTATTATCACTTGTAACTGTTGCATTACCCAGTAATAAAAGAACAGTAGCACGCGGTATTGCATAGTATTTCATATTATTGATTCAATAATTGATAAAGTAGCAATTGCACAATATTTTAACTCAATAATTAATACAATAATATCTACATAGTATTTTATATTATTAAATCGGTGATTTATCACGACACAATAACTCATATTATTTGATATGATATTATTAGACCAGTTAGGATTATTGACAATGCCTAAATGTTTTGTCAAGGAAATGAGTTATTTAATTGCGTGTATATACGAAAGACCCCCTTTTTCATAGGAATGATCTAGTTGTCAATATTGTAAATCTATATTATTAATGTTGAATAATTGTTACAAGATTAAAAATGTGTTGCTTATAAATAAGTGATATGTGGTAGTTATTTATTCAATTTTTGGAGTTTGCTATGAAGCGTTTGTTGTAAGTCTAACTGATTATTCCATGGGACCCACCACTTACTAATTCGTCACCCGTTGGCAGAAATTTTCAGAAAATAATTTTTGATATAAAACAGAAAACTTTTATATTATATATAAAGTTATTTGTTTTATTAAAATATAATTAGAATATATTATATTATATATAAAGTTGTTTATTTTATTAGAATATATTTTATTGCATAGTGTTGCATAGTAAAAATTAGATTTTCGCCCATGAATTCGTCCGTGAAACTTTCAACTGTTAGTCCGTGATTTCCTTTTAAATAGTGTCCTGCCATTCTCCTATAAATAGGTTGCTTAGTTGAGGAATGAAAATCACACCAGAAACAGAAAATTCTTCTTCTATAATTTTGAGCGTATTTCTTGTGAGTCTTAGGATACTTTGAGCGTAGCTAATAGTACAAGATTTTCTTAAGTTAATATCCTTTATACCGGTCAGATCTAGTCTCATATTAAGGTAAGAGATGTCATTTTCTTCATAACTCGTATGTAATATCATTTGCTTTCACATTCATAAGTAATATAATTTTACTTCATACTTGTTTGTCAAATATCGTACTAGCAGAAGCACACAAGTATACGTGGTAAACAAGTAATAAAATGATAAGTAGAGTATCGTTCCCACGATAAATTAATTCTAACATTTTCCCAAATACTAATTTTATATCAATTCAATCTTATTTAAACATATTAATTAACTAAAATTAATAAATTAAATTAAATATTAAAAATAAATAACTAAATAATAAAACATAACTAAATAAATAAATATAAAAATTCAACTTCACCCCATGTTTCATTCAAATCTCATAACTTTCCATTTAATTATATGGTCACGATGAATTGTTAACCATGAATACGTAATTTCATTTATAAATCTCTTCCGATAGCAAATAAAAATACTCACTCTAACTAACTTGCTATATTCCTATGCAAATTAAATTAGAATAGATTCATTAAGAACAAATTCCCGAATTGGTTACATATGGCCTATAGATATATTCCTATCTTATACGCGAATCATGAATTCCATCTTATGCAGAAAACACAAACACATGTCATTATATTCAGATCTAACCCAATATTTCATCTTCCAAATTCATCTAAAATATCCCGCTATTGTTATCCAGACAATTAATCAATATACACAAAATATAATGAACCAATTCATATGGTGCCAATCACGTATAAAGAAAATCAATTTAAACAACACATGAGGTTCCATTAAATACTTAAATAAAAACCTTGTTCATAGCAGATAAAATTATAATCCACAAAATATTCATCATCAATGAAAGATAAAGATAAATAATAGTTTATAGAAGAAAAACTGCTCCTGCAGGTCTTCTAACTCCAAGCTTCATCAATTCATGGCCTCCATCTTTGATGATATTCTGTTTGCTCTTGAACTGGGAAGAGAGTTAGTCTCACATGGCGTTTCTTAGCCTTTTTCTCTACACCTTTACAATCCCTAAATAAGACTATTTATAGGAGTTATTCCACTTAACCCTAATAGAACTACAATTACATTTTATAACCCTAGGTGAAAATATTTGTATTGAAGTCAGCCTTGTAGTCTTTGTAACTCCCTAGACTTCAATTACAAGTATCCTCAATAAACAGGAAGTAAATAATCCAATTAGCCTTTCAAATCTGCCGCACCAGGCGCTCAACGCGCGTGGAAAAGTGATCGCGCGCCGCGGCCCACAATAACGCGCGCTGCGACCCACAAGTTATGCCGCCCGAGCGCCGCGGCTCACATCTTTTAGCGTCGTGGCCCTTATACCGCGCCGCGGCTCACATGAGTAAGCGCCATGGCCCATAAGTTCTGTCTGTTTCCTTGCTCGCCCAATTACTCCAAATATTCACAATTTTGCGTCCTTTTCTCCTACAAAATAAAATAAAAATAATAAAAATAATAAAATAAATAAAAACTCTATAAGATTACATAAAATACTTAAAAATACATAAAATATTAAGCTAAAAGTACCAAAATAATAGGTATAAAATTCACTCATAAAATACCCCCAACGTTAAAATTTGTTTGTTCTCAAGCAAAACACAAATAAAAACTATGAAAATAAAATTAACAACTTAATATACAACAAGCAATGAACCAATTTGAAATTGAACATGGCCTCAAAGATTTCTTCAAATGAACTTCTAGAAAATTTTAAAAATGTGCAAACCCTAAAATTTCAACATCTATTAGTCATTCTTTATTCAAGACCCTCCGTGCGTGTATGAATCCAAATGTATCAAACTAATCAAAACTCGAATCTGTTCATGAATTTCAATGCTCGTAAAAGATATCTGCATATGAAGAATTACAAAGCCCTACTCTTTATACTTACCTTCACACATTTTATTGCTATTTATTTTCTTTTTATATATTACGAGTGCGTTTTACGCTCCATCTCGTATGTATTTTGATTATTGCATGTGCAATGTTTGTTTTTCTTAGGCTTTTCAAAAATTACCCTTGTGGCGAACTTTCCACCAATGAATCCCAAACCAGATGATTTTAGGTCACTAAGTGTAGAGACAGTCCTAAGGGCATACTTGTTCGACTAACTAATGCCACAAAAACAAATTAGCCAAACTTTGTTTATATCTATCACTTTTATATAGATTTTTCTTTTCATATCTTTTCTTGATGGACATTGAAGATAGTAATATGATCAAGTAAGCAATAGAGGTTTTCTTCTATCCTTCATTAGCATCTAACACATAAATTTTCTTAAAGTTAAACTAGTTCAACCAAATGGATATGTGCATAATAAAGGGTCTCAAACAAAATAAAAACTAACAGGAAGCAAAATTCAGATTAAGCAATATTTATCCCTTTTCTAAAAATTACTGAATAAAAATCATAATTCTATCATTGGCCAAAAATCTTTAATTTAATTAATTCATTGCCCAAAAAACAGTATCCATCAACTGTACAACACCATTTTCGTAGGAAACACGACTGCACTTAGTATGTGCAACAAGCCTTTAAACCCTAAGGTTACCCCAAGTGTTCGAGTTGTGACTCGTGAGGGTTTGCAGTGAATATACCCACAAAATTTAAAATTTTAAAAATAAAATAAAATTATTAGCATAAACCTATGGATCAAAACAAAATATAGGAAGACCCCCAAACTTAAAACTGATATTATTCTTAAAGTTGCAAAAAAAATGAAATTAACGCACGAACTTCCCTGAAAAGAGGTCAGTTGTTGCTATTCACAACCGACTCCTATTATCTGCTTAGATGCTTGATCTAAAAAACACAAAAATTAAAATAAATTAATTACAACAAAAATACAAGTTTAAATTAAGAATAACTTGATTGGAATCAATATTATAAAAACATTAGAAACTAATTCCCCAGCAACGGTGCCAAAAACTTGTTTGCCAAATATCGTACTAGCAAAAGCACGCAAGTATACGTGGTCAACAAGTAATAAAGTGATAAGTAGAGTATCGTTCCCACGAGGAATTAATTCTAACATTTTTCTTAATACCAAGTTTATATCAAGCCAATCTTATTTAAACGTATGAATTAATTAAAATTAATAATTAAACTAAATATTAAAAATAAATAACTAAATAATAAAACGTAACTAAATAAACAAATATAAGAATTCAACTTCACCCCATACTTCATTCAAATCTCATAACTTTTCATTTGATTATATGATCACGATGAACTGTTAACCTGGAATAAGTAATTTCATTTATAAACCTCTTCCGATAGAAAATAAAAATACCCACTCTAACTAACTTGCTATATTCCTATGCAAATTAAATTAAAATAGATTTATTAAGAACAAATTCTCGAATTGGTTACACATGGCTTATAGGTATATTCTTATCATATACGCGAATCATGAATTCCATCTCATGCAGAAAACACAAACACATGTCATTATATTCAGATCTAATCCTAGATTTTATCTTCCAAATTCATCTAAAGTATCCCGCTAATTGTTGGCCAGACAATTAATTAATATGCACAAAATATAATGAACCAATTAATATGGTACCAATCACATAGAAAGAAAATCAATTTAAACTACACATGAGATTCCATTAAAATAAAAACCTTGTTCATAGCAGATAAAATTATAATCCACAAAATATTCATCATCAATGAAAGATAAAGATAAATAATAGTTTAGAGAAGAAAAACTGCTCCTGCATGTCTTCTAACTCCAAGCTTCATCAATCCATGGCCTCCATCTTTGATGATATTCTGTTTGCCCTTGAACTGGGAAGAGAGTTAGCCTCATATGGCGTTTCTTACCCTTTTTCTCCACACCTTTATAATCTCTAAATAAGACTATTTATAGGAGTTATATCACATAACCCTAATATAATTACAATTACATTTATAACCCTAGGTAGAAATATTTGTATTGAAGTCAGCTTTGTAGTCTTTGTAACTCCCTAGGCTTCAATTAGCAAGTATTCTCAATAATCAGGGAGTAAATAATCTAATTAGTCTTTCAAATCTGCCGCACCACACGCTAACGCGCGCGAAAAACTGATCACGCGCAGCGACCCACAATAACGCGCGTTGTGGCCCACAAGCCATGCCGCCCGAGCGCCGCGGCTCACATCTTTTAGTGTCGCGACCCTTATACCGCGTCGCGGCTCACATTAGTAACCGCGCACGGCCCATAAATTCTGTCTGTCTCCTTGTCTTTCTTCCTTGCTTGCTCAATTGCTCCAAATATTTATAATTTTGCCACTTAACTCCTTTTGTCCTACAAAATAAAATAAAAACAATAAAAATAGTAAAATAAATAAAAACTCTATAAGATTACATAAAATACTTAAAAACACACAAAATATTAAGCTTAAAGTACCAAAATAATAGGTATAAAATACACTCATCAATACTCATAAGGGTTGTCATTCTATTCCATGTATTATTAATTTGTGGGAATAACTTAACTACGCGGACTACCGCATGCCTGGTGAATAACCCTTCGTTTTCATTCCTTCTTAGTCTTTTATGAAAATGATCTGTGTATGCGAATTACCGCATAACGGGTGAAAATCCAATTGCAGTTTCGTATATTCTTTTATACTCGTAAAAGATATCATTTCTTTTGTACTCGTCAAGAGATACCGTTTTCGTTCATTTTTCTCCATTTATGGTAAGAAATTATTGTTTATTTTCGTAACCTTATTATTAAATGGTGAAAATTCCTGAAATTTATAGAATATCCTTAATAGTTTGTGTTTCATTTAATATCTTTTCACCTAAATCTTTCTATTTCGTGTTACACGTTATAGTTGAATCTTAAACTTTATTTATTTTATTCTTGAGTTATAATCGAATTTCTGGATATCATGTTGGCAATTTAGACAATCTTCGACACTGGATAAATTAAATTACAAATCTCTAATATTTATTCTTATTATTGATCTCATTGTTTTGTTTCTATTCATCGTTTATATCATTGCTATAATCCTCAGACTGAAATTATGGTGAAAGTTCTATTTGGTCCGTAGTGCAAAGATGAACTGATGATGGACATGATTATGACCTGTGTATTAGTATAATCCTGACCTTTGGTGTTACAGACAAAGAGTTGTGGTAAAAGTTTCTATTCGGTCAAGGGTGCAAAGAGGAACTGTTATTTGGTATGATCATGACCATTGGTGTTACAAATGAATATCTTTGGCTCATAGTACAAAGATAAACTGTTGATTTGGATGAGTATAAACAGAAACTGTTGATTGGTGTTACAGGGATAAAATATTGATGGTGAACTTTTAAATTATAGAAGATAGTAGACATTATAGTCTACTTGACACTTCTAATGGATTGCTTGTACCACTGCAGTTATTGTTAAAAGGTTATATTATCTTTAAATCTCTGATCTATCAATGTTGAAGGCTAAAGATAATTTATTCTTCATTATTTTAGTTATTTGTGCTCACCCTTTTTCTTTTTGTTCCATTGTTCTCCTTAAGAAATAAGAGTATAGCTGAGACTAGCCGGGGAATAGAGTGATGGTCCGAGACTGTAGAAGTATCTCAATACATTATAAAATAGCGTGACAATAATTGTATTGAGAATTTAAGTTAGGTGTGATTAATGTAGTATTAGTTTCAGTACAATATTTGTATTAAAACTCACAGTATGTGTGTTGTCGTATTTTGCATGACAGTTATTAGTTGTAAATGAAAATTTTAATATTTTTATTCGGATTTTGTAGTTTGTATTTGGCGACTCAAAATGGGTTGTATGGACCTATTTTTAGGGCATCACAGTTGGTATCAGAGCTTAGGGATATGATCTCTAGTAGTGATCTGAGATTAGAACTAGGAGGGGAGAGATGAGTAAAATTCTTCGCTAGTGTGTCCTACCTAAGCTATTTTGTTATTTTAGTTGGTTTGGTTGTCGAGACAAAATGTGGCATGTTAATTTTGGTGGACAGTGAGGAACGGATGACGCGAATGTTTTTACGAGGTTTGAAATCAAAAACTCGTCAATATCTTATTTCTCATAAAATTTATCTATATTCGGATATCGTGGATAAGGCTTAATTAGTGGAACAAGAAAAAGAAATACTACAACCAGGAAATAACACCCAACAACGAGAGAGAAATTACGATAACTATTGTAACAGTGGAAACAATCGTCGAAATAATGAGAACTAGCAAGGATGAAATTATCATGCCAGAAATGGTAACCACTTCGGTGGAAATCTTGGCCTAGATAATAAAAGAAGTGAGTCAAGTAGAAATAACTTTAGGAAGAAAAGATTCAACAATGACCATGGAAAGACACCAACACCAGTTTCGAGGGGGGAGAACGACCACGAGTCATATGTTACAAGTGCGGAAAGGAGGGACACATCCGTCCAAACTGTACACAGTTATCCCAGGTGTGTTATAGTTGTGGAAGGAAGGGCACATATCTCGATTTTGTTCTGTAACAAAATCAAGTCCAGCGGTAATGATGACACCAAAGGCTGTCACTGACAAGTCAAAATCTGTGGTTCAGGGGAGAGCTTTTGTCATAGCATCCCAAAAAGTGCGAAATTCGAACGGAGTTATCACGGGTAAACTACTTATTAACTCTTGTGACGTTTATGCCTTATTTTCCATAACAGTTATTAGTTGTAAATGGAAAATTTTATATTTTTATTCGGATTCTGTAGTTTGTATTTGGCGACTCAAAATGGGTTGTATGAACCTATTTTAAGGGTGTCACAATTAGTATCAGAGCTTAGGGATATGATCTCTGGTAGTGATCTGGGATTAGAACTAGGAGGGGAGAGACGAGTAAAATTCTTCGCCAGTGCGTCCTACCTAAGTTATTTTGTTATTTTAGTTGGTTTGGTTGTCGAGACAAAATGTGGCATGTCAACTTTTTTAACTAATCCTTGTGTTGTGATCGTATTTCAGAATGACATCTGAAAATCAAGAGATGAACTATGAGACAATTGTGGCTGATAATCAGGAAGCTACAAATAATACTGCTCAGAACTGATGATGCCAATAGCATAACGAATGATGAGTTTTTTTTCAAAACTTCATGCAATTCTTGCAGAACCAGGCGAGAGAAACTACTGCTAATAATACCAGGAGAAATGCGGGTAACTCACAAATGGTCACTGCCAAGCAGTTCAAGGAGTTTGGACCACCTGAATTTCTCGGAAGGCTAGATTCACTCAAGGCAGAGGCGTGACTCAAACAATTGACAAAGATATTTGATGTACTGCGTAGCACTGGCGAACAAAAGGTTCCTTTCTCTACCTTTATGCTGCGAGGAGAAGCAGATCATTGGTAGGAATCCGTAAAACGTACCCTTCACTCGGCACTCGAGATGTCTTGGGTCGAGTTCGAAGAATTGTTTAACAAAAAGTATTTCCTAGAGAGTATTCGCCATATGAAGGAGATGGAATTTATCAAACTAGAGCAGAACAACATGACGGTATCACAGTACGAAGCCAAGTTTGCTGAACTGTCTCGATTTGCGTCCTATTTGGTGGACACTGAAGAACGGATGACGCGAATGTTTTTACGAGGTTTGAAATCAGAAATTCGTCAATATCTTATTTCTCATAAAATTTGTCTATATTCGGATATCGTGGATAAGGCTTAATTAGTGGAACAAGAAAAAGAAATACTACAACCAGGAAATAACACCCAACAACGAGAGAGAAATTACGATAACTATTATAACAGTGGAAACAATCATCGGAATAATGAGAACCAGCAAGGAGGAAATTATCATGCCAGAAATGGTAACCACTTTGGTGGAAATCTTGGCCTAGATAATAAAAGAAGTAAGTCAAGTAGAAATAACTTTAAGAAGAAAAGATTCAACAATGACCATGGAAAGACACCAACACTAGCACCAACACCAGTTTCGAAGGGGGAGAACGACCACGAGTCATATGTTACAAGTGCGGAAAGGAGGGACACATCCGTCCAAACTGTACACAGTTATCCCAGGTGTGTTATAGTTGTGGAAGGAAGGGCACATATCTCGATTTTTTTCTGTAACAAAATCAAGTCCAGCGGTAATGATGACACCAAAGGCTGTCATTGACAAGTCAAAATATGTGGTTCCGGGGAGAGCTTTTGTCATGACATCCCAAAAAGTACAAAATTCGAATGAAGTTATCACGGGTAAACTACTTATTAACTCTTGTGACATTTATGCCTTATTAGATATTGGCTCTACCTACTTTTTTATTTCACCTACATATACTCAATGTCTGAACTTGACTCTTGAGAAATTAGATGTTGACTTATCTGTTAAAACACCATTAGGACAAACATTCATTACATCTACAGTCTATAAATTTTTTTGTTCAAATCGGCACCCTAACATTACCTGTTGATCTTATCTCCTTGGACATGTATGAATTTGATGTGATTTTAGGAATTGATTGGTTAATTACTCATCATACTAAAATTGATTTCTTTCGTAAGGTCGTTAGTTTTCATATTCCTAATCAACCTGTTATGCGAATTCAAGTAAGTAAACCGTTGAAATCAATAACTATCATTTCTAGTCACAAAGCCATTCGTTTATTGAAAAACGGATGTCAAGTTTTCGTAGCCCATATAACTGATTTAAACAAAAGTACGTCAGATTTGAATAGTATTTCTGCTGTTAATAAATTCGCTGACGTATTTCCCGAAGAACTTCCTGGCCTACCCCCAGACCGTGAAATCGGATTTTGTATCGACCTTGAACCCGGTAAAAACCCCATTTCCAAAACCTCATATCAAATGGCTCCTATTGAACTTCAGGAGTTAAAAGTCCAACTATAGGAATTGCTAGACACCGGTTTCATATGTCTGAGTACATCGCCTTGGGGTGCTCCTATTTTATTCGTAAAGAAGAAAAATGGGAGTATGAGACTTTGCATTAATTATCGGGAGTTGAACCATATCACCATCAAAAATAGGTACCCGTTACCTCGCATTGATGACATGTTCGACCAGTTGAAAGGTGCTCAATTCTTTTCAAAGATCGAGCTTCGTTCTGGATATCATCAGTTAAAGATTAAAGCTGATGACATTTCCAAAACTGCCTTCGGGACTCGATACGGGCATTATGAATTCTTGGCCATATCTTTCGGATTGACTAATGCTCTCGCTGCCTTCATGGATATGATGAACCGAATATTCAAGGAATATTTGGATCATTTTGTTGTTCTCTTTATTGATGATATCCTCATATACTCCAAAATTCGTGAGGATCATGAGCGACACTTGAGGCTGATACTTCAAAAGCTTCGTGAAAACAAACTATATGCCAAGTTAAAGAAATACGAATTCTGGCTTGAGGAGGTAGCATTCCTTGGACACGTGATTTCTAAACAAGGAATATCAATTGACCCGACAAAGATCGAAGTGGTATTAAATTGGGAACAACCTAAGTCAGTAACCGAAGTACGAAGTTTTCTAGGCCTAGCTGGTTATTATCAGAGGTTCGTAGAATGATTCTCTCGAATTGTCATTCCATTAACTCAGCGTACTCGGAAAAGCACAAAATTTGAATGAAGCAAAGAATATGAGAAGAGTTTTCAAGAACTCAAGAGAAGACTCGTTTTAGCACTTGTTTTGGCAATACCATCAGGATCAGAAGGATTTGTTATTTATAACTCAAGGAATGTGAGAGGAATTATCCTACTCATGATCTAGAGTTGGCATCAGTCGTTTTCGCATTGAAGATTTGGAGACACTGCTTGTATGGGGAGAAGGTGGAGATCTATACAGACTATAAAAGCCTCAAATATTTCTTCACCCAGAAGGAACTTAACATGCGACAATGACGTTAGCTCGAGCTGTTGAAGGATTACGACCATACCTTCCAATACCATCCTGAAAAAACAAACGTGGTAGCTGACGCATTGAGAAGAAGATCTTATGCAAATACGAGTGCGATACTGACAACGCAAAGGCCCATTTTGTGTGACTTACAAAGAATGGAGATAGAGTTAAAGACTCCAAGAACCCACGTGAATCGCACATATACGAGTAGAACCGACTTTAATCAACAAAATTAAAGTTGCTCAAGTTATAGACCCAGAATTGGTGAATATGAAGAAGAAAGTACAAGAAGGTGATATTCCAGAAGTAAGAGTCGACGAAGAAGGAATACTTCGAGTCAACTCTAGACTGCGTGTTCCTAATAACTCTGATTTGAAATATAGAATCATGATGGAGGCACACAATACACCGTTTGCAATCTACCCTAGAAGTACCAAAATGTATTGTGATCTTCGACATACATTTTTGTGGAGCAATATAAAGAGAGAGATTACAGAGTTTATCTGAAGATGTTTAACTTGTCAATGTGTCAAGGCAGAGCATCAAGTACCAAGGGGTTCATTGTTGTGACGCCCCCCAAAATAGGTCCACACAACCTATTTTGAGTCGCTAATTACATTCTACAAAATCTAAATACAAATACAAATTTTTTCATTTACAACTATTATACTGTCGTGCAAAATACAACAACACACATGCTATGCCTTTCAATACAGATACAATTTAAGTTCTCAATACAATTATTGCCACACTATTTAATAATGTATTGAGATACTGCTACTGTCTCAGACCATCACTCCATTCCCCGGTTAGTCCCCGCTACACTCTCATTTCCTGAGGAGAACAATGGAACAAAAAAGAAAAGGGTGGGCGCAAATAGCCCAATAAAGAATATCATGACTAAGATAATGAAGAATAAATTATCTTTAGCCTTCAACAGTAATAAATCAGAGATTTAAAGATATTATAAGTGTTTTAACAATAACAACTGCAGCGGAACAAACAATCTATTAGAAGAGTCAAGTAGATTATAATATCTACCATCTTCTATAAGTTAAAGGTTCATCGCCAATATTTTATTCCTGTAACTATGGGTAAAAGATATTTATTTGTAACACCATCGGTCATGATCATACCAAATAACAGTTCCTCTTTGCGCCCTTGGCCGAAGAGAAACTTTTACCACAAGCCTTTGTCTGTAACATCAAAGGTCATGATTATATCAATACACAAGTCATAATCATGCCTATCACCAATTTATCTTTGCATACGGGCCAAAGAGAACTTTCACCACAATTTAAGTCTGAGGATTATAGCAATGATATATAGGATGAATAGGAACAAAACAATGAGATCAAGAATAACAATAAATATTAGAGATTATAATTTAATTTATTCAGAAATCAAAATTGCCCAAATTGCCAATACGATAACCAAATTGTGAAGTCAAATTCAAGAATGATACCCAAGATTCATATTTCAAAGATAAATAAATAAATAAAAACTAAACTCCATCGTGAATAGTACTCCGACATGAATAGTACCCCAACGTGAATAGTACTCTGGCGTGAATAGTGCTTCGGCATAAATAGATAAAAATTCAATAAGAAAGTTCATGTAAACAGAATATTCAAGTGAAATGATATTAGATGAAGCGTAAATTATTAAGGATATTTTACTAATTTCAGGGATTTTCACCATTTAATAATAAGGTTATAGAAACAAACAATAATTTCTTACCATAAATGAGAAATATGAAAGAAAATGATATCCCTTGACGAGTACAAAAGAAATGATATCTCATACGAGTATGAAGTAAAATAATATCACTTACGGATATGAAAACAAATGATATTATAGGAATAAAATATCATAAGGGTTGTCATTAAATTCCATGTATTATTAATCTATGGGAATAACCTAATTACGCGAACTACCGCATGCCCGATGAATAACCCTTCGTATTCATTCTTTCTTAGTCTTTTGTGGAAATGATCTGTCTACGCAGATTACCGCATGACGGGTGAAAGTCCAATTGTAGTTTCGTACATTCTTTCATACTCGTATGAGATATCATTTCTTTTGTACTCGTCAAGGGATATCGTTTTCTTTCGTATTTCTCCATTTATGGTAAGAAATTATTGTTTGTTTTTATAACCTTATTATTAAATGGTGAAAATTCCTGAAATTAGTAGAATATCCTTAATAGTTTGTGTTTCATTTAATATTTTTTCACCTGAATCTTTTCATTTCGTTTTACACGTTATAGTTGAATCGTGAACTTTATTTATTTTAGTCTTGAGTTATAATCGAATTTCTGAATATCATGTTGGCAATTTGGACAATCTTTGACACTGGATAAATTAAACTATAAATCTCTAATATGTATCTTATTCTTGATCTCATTGTTTTGTTTATATTCATCCTTTATATCATTACTATAATCCTTAGACTTAAATTGTGGTGAAAGTTCTCTTTGGCCCGTAGTGCAAAGATGAACTGGTGATGGACATGATTATGACATGTGTATTGGTATAATCCTGACCTTTAGTGTTACAGATAAAGAGTTGTGGTGAAAGTTTCTCTTCGGCCAAGGGTGCAAAGAGGAACTATTATTTGGTATGATCATGACCATTGGTATTAAAAATGAATATATTTGGCCCGTAGTGCAAAGATAAACTGTTGATTTAGATGAGCATAAACAGGAACTGTTGATTGATGTTACAGGGATAAAATATTGATGGTGAACTTTTAATTTGTAAAAGATAGTGGACATTATAGTCTACCTGACTCTTCTAATGGATTGTCTGTTCCGCTGCAGTTATTGTTGAAAAGTTATATTATCTTTAAATCTCTGATCTATCAAGGTTGGCCCGTAGTGCAAAGATAAACTGTTGATTTAGATGAGCATAAACAGGAACTGTTGATTGATGTTACAGGGATAAAATATTGATGGTGAACTTTTAATTTGTAAAAGATAGTGGACATTATAGTCTACCTGACTCTTCTAATGGATTGTCTGTTCCGCTGCAGTTATTGTTGAAAAGTTATATTATCTTTAAATCTCTGATCTATCAAGGTTGAAGGCTAAAGATAATTTATTCTTCATTATCTTAGTCATGATATTCTTTACTGAGTTATTTGTGTTCACCCTTTTCCTTTTTGTTCCATTGTTCTCCTTAGAAAATGAGAGTGTAGTTGGGACTAGCCGGAGAATGGAGTGATGGTCCGAGACTGTAGAAGTATCTCAATACATTATAAAATAGTGTGACAATAATTGTATTGAGAATTTAAGTTGGGTGTGATTAATGTTGTATTAGTTTCGGTACAATAGTTGTATTGAAACTCACAGTATATGTATTGTCGTATTTTGCACGACAATTATTAGTTGAAAATGGGAAAATTTATATTTGTATTCGTATTTTGTAGTTTGTATTTGACGACTCAAAATGAGTTGTATGGACCTATTTTGGGTGTATCACATTAATTCAAATCAACAAATTCAAGTCGACATTGCTCACAAAAAAATTATTGTTCCTTGTACTGATGATTTTTACAAGATATAATATTCTAAAATTTCTAAATCTGATAGGCATATTTTGTAATATTGAATTTTCATGAAAGAACTTTAAATCATCAATTTGGAATACTTACAAACTTCTTATTTGAAAGTTTATCTAAAACATCATAATTTTTTTTATTATTATTGAAACTAATTTTGCATATATAGTACTTGAACTATTTGACCATTATATTAGATTTTTACCATATTAAAATAATCATTCATTATAATTGAAAAAACAATCATTCATTAACCTCAAAACAAAAAACCTTTCAAGTGGGTTGATTGCATAATTAAGACTAGTCCTATTCCCGCAATTTGCGGAGTCTTTAAGATTCTTATCTATCACAACATGTTCTGGGTTCGTTGATTTAGTACTATGATATGGGCATATATTGATGTAGACTTTAACCTTTTTACACAATGTATTGTCTTTGATTCAAATAGAGAAAAACTTTATATTTTTCACTTTTATCTAAATTATAAAAAAGTTATATTTAGTTTCTTCCACTATTTCAAAGAAAAGACCTAAAACTCCTCAATAAACTTAAACCTTTTAATCTTTAGGAGTTGGTTCTTATTTTTAATTTAATAAAGTAGTAAAATCATGATATCAAATCAAACAACTTAATTTGAATATCTCTAACAATAAAATGTTGTCGATAAGTTCTTAACTTAGTGGTTAAGAGGTGATATTACATTTAAGTCTCAGGTTTAATTCTCACTTAGGTGAGTTTGTTTTGTCTTTTATGTGAGTGAAGTGTATTTTCTCTTATATGTGAGACATGTTTGGTTTGTGAGTTTATTTCTTCTTTTTCTAGTGAAAGTGATTTCTTCCTTAGTTTTGATTGGTCCTAGTATGATAGCAACTTTCATGCAAATTGAACATTTTTTTATTTTCTCATTTTTCATAAGGTGACTTACCCAATAAGCATTTTAAATATGAATTGGATTAACAACCACATGTTTTTTTTATTAAAAAAAAATTGCCCCAAAAAATTGTAGGAATTATTTATAGTTTAAGGTGTATATTGTATCTATAAGGTCTTGAGTAAATCTATACATCCATCTGTTTTCCTCCCTCCTTGCCGAAACGTAATTTCTGTTGTCGTTTCACTTATTTTTTTTAATTCTTTTACAAGAGAGAGGTTTATCTGCCCAAATCCTTGAATTAATTTGAGAGAGACCCATTGTAGAAGACAAGCTTAGCCGTCATTGTACAAGAAAACAAGCTCAGCCCTCACTGAGAAAGCACCCACTACGCCTTCTCTCTCCTTCTTTGAGATGATTTATTATCTAGGTCTTGGATTTCTTTTTCAAATTCCATCTCATTTTTTTTGAGAAATTGTTCGTGGATTTTGTTGGGCAATGAATTGAAGAAGAGTTTGATTGATGTGTTTAAGTGGGTTTTTGTTCATCTATATTTTTTTTTGATTCTTCACTTATATGATTAGACTATTTATTGATGATATTGTCTTCTTGTTGAAATGGGTTTGATGATTCTGTTGGGTCTTTTCCTTAATTAGACTATTTATTGATGATATTGTCTTTTTGTTTCACTATCTCATTAGTTATTGTTGCTTCTTTAAAGTACATACATTAACAAATGATTACTCTAAAAATTTCCTTTTCAGTTTTTATAGTAGTTTGAAGTTTTACCAATGGAATCGAAAAGAGATATTAGCTCTACAAATATAGATATTGACATAGATGATCCGTTTAACAATGAAAAGGATGATGAAGCAGAAGAGAATGAAAAACAGAAAAATTAAATAATTGAAGAGCCTAAATTATATATGGCGTTTGACAATGTTGATGATGTTTATGAATACTATAGAAAATATGATGAGCAACAAGGATTTGGAGTGACTAAAAGAAGTATTAAAAAATTGAACGGAGTGGCTAAATATTTTACAGTTGTATGTCACAAATATGGAGAGTCAAAGAAGAACTCAAAAATTACTCTAAAACCGCATGCGGTTATTAAAGCAGGATGTAATGCTAAGATTTGTGCCAAGTTATTGAACGATGGAAAATAGGATATAACCACTTTGGAGCTTGCACATAATCATGGTTTAAGTCCAAGTAAGTCTCGCTTTCATCGGTGTAATCATCATGTGACCCCTTATATAAGAGGAGACTTGAACTAAATAATGATGCTGGGATACTAATGAATAAAAGTTATAATTCAATTAGAATTGAGTATAGAGAAAATGAAATGCCTTGTTTAAAGAAAGACTCTGAAAATTATATGGGAAAATTAAAAAGCTAAGGCTTGCTGAAGGTGATGCTAGTGCACTTCAAAATTATTTTGCTAAAGTTCAAGCAGTGGATTCTAACTTTTTCTATGTGATAGACTCAGATGAGGAAAGTCAGATCAAAAATTTATTTTGGGCAGATTCGAGGTCTAGAGCTGTGTATGAGGAGTTTAGTGATGTCATCACATTTGACATGACCTATTTGACTAATAAATATGATATGCCGTTTGCTCCTTTTGTTGGAGTTAACCACCATGGACAATCCATACTACTTGGTTGTGGCTTGACATCGAATGAAGATACTAACACTTTTGTTTGGTTGTTTGATGTGCAGCTTTCTTCCATGTCTAGAAAAGCTCAACACGCCATTATCACCGATCAAGACAAAGCGATGCAAAATGCAGTTGAGATAGTGTTTCCCGATGCTCGCCACCGATGGTGTTTGTGGCATATAATGAAGAAGGTTCCTGAAAAATTAAAAGGGTATGAACATTATGAATCAATTAAATTCATGTTACATAACGTTGTGTATGATTCTTTGCGTGTAGATGATTTTGAATGTGAATGGAAGGCAATGATAGAAAATTATGATCTTGAGAACAATGACTGGTTGGAAGGATTGTATAATGAAAGGCATCGGTGGGTTTCTTG
This sequence comes from Aralia elata, assembly GCA_034770075.1. Lineage (NCBI taxonomy): Eukaryota > Viridiplantae > Streptophyta > Magnoliopsida > Apiales > Araliaceae > Aralia > Aralia elata. The sequence goes on along the minus strand of CM068387.1, from coordinate 67,072,959 downwards.
TTTCGTGAAAGATTGCTCTTGGGCAGGAATGTCTACGACACAAAGAAGTGAAAGTATGAATGCTTTTTTTGATGGATTTGTCAATGCAAAAACTTCTTTGAAAGAATTTGTGGACCAATATGATAATGCATTAAGGAGTAAAGTGGAAAAGGAAATAGCAGCAGACTCTCATTCTTTGACTTCACATGTACCTTGTGTTACACATCATGCCATTGAAAAACAATTCCAAGAGGTTTATATCAATTCCAAGTTTATAGAGTTGCAAACATAAGTGGCGGATGGATGAATGTATTGCCATACAAAGTTTGTCGAATCTCATGATAAAATATTTCATTACGAAGTGAAACAACTTTGTTACTTTGGGGGGAAAAAATCGCCCAAAATTGTGAACTTCAAAGTTTGTTTCATTGAAGGGAAAAATGAATCTAAATTTGATGTGAAGTGTAACTGTAAATTATTCGAATTTCGAGGAATTTTGTGTAAGCATATAGTTAAGGTACTTCATTTTGAAAGGTTTATATTTACCATTCCAACGAAATACATTTTGAGGAGGTGGAGAAAGGACATAAAGCGACATCATACTAAAGCTAAAGTCACTTATTATGCTTGGAAAGACACAGAACCGAGCAGGACTTTTCTATGTAGCTTCACTGCACCGTGTTAGTCATTTTGTGTAAATATGTTGGTTGTTATAACAGGAACATTTCCTTCTCTTGTTTTCTTCATCTTCATCTTCCTTCTCATTTTGGGTTGATATCTTGTTTATATTTCCCCAGGTAACAGGAATAGAATTATCTTTTCAGAAGTGAAAAAGGCAAAGCTTGTGAACTTGGTACTAGTTTTTACAAAGAATTACTTTCCTGCAAGATGTGTTAAACTTGGTCATTACAAGGAACACTACAGTGTAATATGGTTAAAGGCTGGAATCCATTGCCTATTATATTATCAACATAGCTTCTCCATGACAACACACATAATTAACCTCCCCTGATGTAATAAGGACCTTTGCATCAACATATATAATCATACTATAACCAATCCTGCACACCAAAAAGAAAGCAGAATCACAACAATTTTAAACCCCACCAAAATGTATATGGTCAAAGACACTAATATTAACAAATCAAAAAGGAACATTAGTTAGTACCTGTCTTTAATTCAATTTACTTAAATACAATGCAAACAAGGTGAGGCGTAAAACTTCATTTTCAGATATATGTTAATTTGTCTAATTAAAGGTTAAAAACTATGAACGACTTCTTTGTGTCATTCCATCAAACAGGTAGTGTACAATTTCATATAATGAATACTAATATATAGAAATTAAATACAACAATACTCCATTACTAGACAATAAATCAAGAAAAAAACCCAATAAATAGTCTAATCAAGGAAAAGACCCAAATGAATCATCAAACCCATTTCAACAAGAAGACAATATCATCAATAAATAGACTAATCATATAAGTGAAGAATCAGAAGAAATAAGCATAGATGAATAAAAACCCACTTAAACACATCAATCAAACTCTTCTTCAATTCATAGCCCAACAAAATTCATGAACAATTTCTCAAGAAAATTGACATGGAATTTGGAAAAGAAATCCAAAACCCAGATAAGAAATCACCTCAAAGAATGAGAGAGAAGGCGTAGGCGTACTGGAGCATTTTAGATTGAGAGGACTAGAAAGAAGAAAAGAAAGACGGTGGGGTGGGGTGAGTGGGAGGGCCAAAGAATTAAAAAAAAAAAAAAAAGTAAAACGGCGACACCAATTGCATTTCAGAAAGGAGGGAGGGAAATAGAGGGATGTATAGATTTACTCATAAGGTCTTAGACATTGTTATCTTTAGGTCTTAGATTTAATTGATATCGATTTCATGAGTATTATTTTCTCACCTTTGGTAAGTTTGTTATTTCCTCTAGCTAGTGATTGGTGTTATTGTGAGATTTAGAAATATTATAATTTGAATTTGATACTTGATGTTAATTATATGTATTCAATATTCTTATAAAACTATCTCTAAAAAAATAATAATTTGGCATCTAAAAATTGGATACAAATATGAGATACAAAATGTATTGCAAATGATTTTAGATGGTTAGTTACCAAGTTACTCTAATTATGAGTGATGTTAGAGGTCTTAAATTTTTGATCTCAAAACGTGTCTCAAAATAGTGTGTCATCATAATATTAGTTTAGATCTCATATGATTGACTATGCATAAATTATCATTAAAATATTCAATGTCGTGTCATTTGAGACTCATTTAAAATCAAAAAATTGATATTCCAAACATTACTCCTAATTAAACTGTGTTATTCGACCTGTAGTTTATCAAAGGAGAATTCACGTAAAATAAAATAAAAAATAAAAATTCCATCTCTATATCTATAAAACACTACTCTATTTTATATTGAAAGATTTTATTGGTGGTTTAGTCATCTCAAATCGAATAAATAAATTCAACTCGACATTGCTCAAAAAGTTTATCGTTCCTTTTCATCTCCAATTACTCATAATTTTACAAGGGATGTATAATAAGATTATACAATAATAAAAAAAGTTTACAAATCTTATATGCAGATTTTGGAATATTGAATTTTTGTTCAGAATTAGCTTTAAAACATCAAATCGGATACTTTAGAAACCTTTTATTTTAATAAAAGACAATCTTCATTCTTTGGTTACCCGAACATGTTGGTAGTGATTAATTAAGGTGATATAAAATTTATATTGAAACTAATTTTGCGTATGTTAAACTATCTGACCACTACATTAAATGTTCATTATAAGATAATCACCCATTATAATTGAGATAACTATCTGTTACTCTTAAAACAAGTAGCTGCACATATCTACAAATTCAAAAACTTAATTCTCAAACTTAGAAATTTTGAGGGTTAGCAATAAGATTTCAACAGTTTGATTCTCTCAGCTTGTTTAGGGTAAAAATTTGTGCTAGTTAACACGGAGAACATCTCTATAGCTCTCCTGAGCCACTGATATCATCAGTATAACTGGGCCATTATAATTTTTTTTTCATCTTTTACCTTTACACGTTTAGTTATATTACTATTTTATTCTTTTAATTTAAAGTTTGTATGTTTTTCTATTTAATCTTCTAAATTTATGAAATTTTATTTTATCATGGATTATTTATACACGCATCAGTATTATTGAAGGATGGACGAGTTTGGAGTCAAAAAGAACTATCACTCTTTTCGTATGGGCCCGTATGTAATTTAGGCTTGTTGCTGCATGTAATGTAGGTTAGGCTAGGCTAGGCAGTTGGCACCAATTAGCATACGACTAGGACCATTTTGGAAATATGCATTGTTTGAGAACCTTATGTGGGACACATGTCATAAGTTGATGGCCATTATGTCCTATCTTGATGGACATTATTGTGAACCTATCTAATTCTACTAACTGAGACCTAGACCTGACTAGTAAAGCAGCAGCCTTTGGTCTTTGGCATGCAGACGGATGGATAAAAGTTTTATATTCTTCACCTTATTATAAATATAGAAATTCATATTTATTTTCATCCAACATTTCAATGAATAGACATAAATTCTAAAATAAACTTGTATTTTGGATGAATTTATTCGTGGAACGCTTCCCACGCTTTATTCCAGGAAACAATGGTTGTAACAACTTTTGGAATAGGTTACTTTTGCTGATTCGAGCAGCCAATTAATATTTCACTCTAAATTTCATTCATAAATTCGACGAAAAATTGCACTTGAAATGCTAAAAAAACAAAAAAACTAATATATTCCTTTCTCTGTATCTATTTTGTTAATACTTTATTATATTCCTTCAATCCAAACATAATTTTTTATTATCAGAGGAGAATTTAAAATAAAATTATTTTCTATCTCTCCCTGTAAAACAAAATTCAATTTTCTATCAAATTTTTTGGATTTAGTAATTTATCCATCAACACATTCAAGTCGACATTGCTTACAAAAAAAGTTATACAAAAAAAGTAAGACAGGATTTCTTTCAAAGTCTTATAAAAGAAAGAAGAGCATCTTGAGTTTTGATCTTATTTTTATTCCTTTTAGTACTCATATTTTTTACAAGGTATTATAACATCACAATGATAAATACGATGAAACTTCTAAAATTTCCAAATCTTATATGCATATTTTGAAATATTGAATTTCATGAAATGAACTTTAAAATATCAATCCGAAAAATTTACAAACTTTTTATTTGAAGGTTTATCTAAAATGAGAAGAGATAAAATTTATATTGAAACTAATTTTGCATATATAACTTGAACTATTTGACCATTATATTTTAGATTCACTTTATTAAATTGCTTCTATAGAATTAAATATTTAATTTTATAATGACCAAATTTCAATTAATTGATCCTTAAAATATAAAATTTTGACATTTTCTTCAATCGACCGATATGCTTATCTAATCAGAGACAATAGTACCTATAGTACTGATTTCCAAAAAAAGATTCCTTATATGTCACAACATGTCAGCTCATTGGCATAGACTTTGACCTTTTTCAACAATGTGCTATCTTTGACACAAATAAAAAATAATCTTTTATATTTTTCACTTTTATTTAAATTATAAATATTTATATTTAATTTCTTCCAATACAAATAATAGACCTAAAACTCTAAATAAAATTAAACTTTTAATCCTTAGGAGTTAATTCTTATTTTTAATTTAATAAAGTAGTAAATATCATGAGATCAAATCAAACAACTTTGAATATCTCTAACAACAAAGTCCTATTTATTACTTATAACCACTCATATATTGTGATGAGGAACAAAAATAATCATATTAGTGTGATAGTAAGTTTCATTCAAAGTGAGCATTTTTTTTTGTTTTCTAATTTTTCATAAGGTGACTCAGCCAATAAACATTTTAAACATGAATTGAATTAAAAACCACTTGTTTTTTAAAATTGTCCCAAAAAACTTGATTCATGCCAATATCGTGAGAGTTATTTTTTCACCATTGGTAAGTTTGTTATTTCCTCCTAGTGATTGGTGTCATTGTGAGATTTAGTAATATTACAAGGAATTTCTTAACGTGTGTGCTATAAGAGCATATGCTAAGCACACACCTTAACCTGTGTACATATTCTTTTGAATTTGAATGCAATACTTGAGGTTAATTATGTGTATTCATTATACTTGTAATATTATCTATAAAAAATAATAATGCTTTGGTATCTAAAAAATGGGTAGAAATATGAGATAGTATTGCAAGTGAGTTTAGATGGTTAGTTACCAAGTTACTCTAATTAAACTAAGCTATTCGGCCTCTAGTTTAGCAAAAGAGAATTCAATTCAAAAAAATATTTCCATCTATATTGAAAGATTTTATTGGTGGTTTAGTCATCTCACATCGAATCAACAAATTAATTCAACTCCACATTGCTCAAAAAAGTTTATCATTCCTTTTTCGTCTCCAATTGCTCATAAGTCATAATTTTACAAGGTATGTATAGTAAAAGTTAGCTTTAAAACATAAAATTGGAAAATTTAGAAACCTTTTATTTTAATAAAAGACAAAATTAATTCTTCAATTACGCGAACATGTTAGTAGTGATTAATTAATGTGAGATAAAATTTAGAGTAAATTGCAGTCTATATTTGACAAGTTTATCTCATTTTGCACATTGCATTCTATAATTCATAGCGTTACACTTTACATCTCAAACCTTTAGAAAAGTCAGCACATAGCAGCCCGACCCAAAAATTCGTCTCTAAAAATGTAAAATCCGTCGCTAGCCCTTCACTTTTAGCCACGAATTTTGGATCGAGGGGTGTTATGTGCTGACGTTTCTAAAAGTTGGATGCAAAGTGTAACATTTTGAATTATAAGATTCAATATACCAAATAGGATAAACTTAGGGGATCAAAGTGCAATTAATTCTAAAATTTATATTGAAACTAATTTTGTGTATATTGAACTATTTGATCATTACATCAAATTTTTACTATAAAATAATCATCCATTATAATTGAGATAAGATAATTTTCCGTTACTTACCCTTGAAAGAAGTAGACACGTATCTATAAATTAAAAAACTTAATTTCCATATTTAGATTTTTGACGATTAATAATAAGATTCTAATACTTTGATTCTCTAAGTCTGTTCAAGTTTAAAATTTGTAGTAGTTAATAAAATTGTTAATATTATCGGTATAGTTGGGTCATAATAATTTTCTTCTTCTTTTACCTTTATAAGTTTAATTATATTACTAGTTTATAATTTTGATTTTAAATTTATATATTTTTCTATTTAACCTTCTAAATTTTATGAAAATTTTATTTTATCTCCGTAATATTTGCGCACACAACGACGGAACGCTAATATTAATGAAGGATGAACAAGTTACTATCCCTCTTTTGTATGGCCCATGTGTAAATATGTGTCTTTTGAGACCCTTATGACTAGCATAGAAGTAGTACTATTTTTTAAATATGCATTGTTTGAGACCCTTATGCGGGACACTTTTCATATCTTCATGTGCATTATTGCGGACTTATCTACTAAATGAGCAAATGAGACACTTGTCACATCTTCATGTGCATTATTTTGGACTAATCTACTAAATGAGCAAATGAGCAGTGTTCAATAACTAAGTCCCCCTTATCTACTAAATGAGAAAATGAGTTTTGAACCACCGGTCCACCGCATGCGAGTACCGTCACTAGCTGCACCACCGTCTCTGCAAGGTTCAGCCACCGGACACACCCAGGACTATTATATTGAGCAGGTGAGATCTGACTTCTCTAAATTACTAGTATTAATTGGCCTTGAATTTAATTTGTGTTTAAATGATTTAGGTTTTAATTAGCGTCTCAAATTCACGTGTTATTTTTATATTAGTTATTCAATAAAATGGTAGGTCATAACTGTTGAGTAATTATTGTATATTTATATATTATTCCCTCCGTCTCAAATTAATTGCATTTTTAAGACTTTTTAAAGTTAAATTGACTATTTTTAAAATTAATCTTTTTACTATTTTTGCTAACATATAGGTGAAGATATTATAACCAAACGAAAGTATATACAATTTATTACTAATTTCAATTTTTATAATTTTAGAAATATATTTATATATGCTTAATTATTAATTTTAAAAATAGTCAATTTGACTTAAAAAAGTCCAAGAAAAACAATTAATTTGAGACGGAAGGAGTAATATAATATAACATATAAATTTTGGAGCTGGAATTTGAGATTCTTAATATTATACATTCACTTTTGCCTTTGAGTTAATTTGAATTTTGTGTTCGAAAACATTGTATTGGGATATCATTTATGCTAAAAATTGAAAACGGGTCTCCTTTTCTTTAAGAAAAAAATAATATTAAATATTACTCTTCTGTTCTACAAAAAAGTAGTATTTCTTTTATTAATGTTCGACTAATTATAAAAAGTTGATTTTTTTTTGTGAAATAATTTTTTATTTTTGTGCAAGTAAGACTCTTTTTCATGAAATGGAGGGAGTATTAGTGTAATTCAATAAAATACTAATTTTGTAAAAATTTGTATAGATTTGCAAATGAATCTTGCTATGTAATGCGATAAATTCGCGCGCTGAATTATGATTACGAAACTTATTAATACATAAGAGTGATAAGAATTATAGAAGAATCTCACTTATTACACATATTTCTAAAAAATTTATCACTAATATTTATTTATAATTGGTAATTAAAAAATCGACATAAACATTTATAATATATATTATTTTACTTTGTAAATTTTGATGTTTAGATTATTAATCCATATAGGACATTTGAACCCAAGAAATTCATATTCAAAACTCATTCCAAAATTCTAGATCATTTGACTCCATTCATCACATTTATCACGTTGCAGAAACAATTCGAACAACTTACTAAGTAAATTACAACGTTATGGTCAATACGAAAGATTGAATGATATCATAGAAAATTCATAACATTTCAGCTATTCAAATTTTATTGAAAAGCATACATACTAAATAAAATATAAAAAAAGCGTCGAACTTTTCACATTTTTAGTGATGTAACTAAATTATTACTCTCCCAGTTCTAAAATTAGAGATACAATTTGACTTTTGAGATCGAACGACGACATATTAAATTTCAAATTGATATGAATTTATTTAATTTTAGTTGATACAATTATTATAATTGTATAGTATATAACAAAAACTATTAATTACAAAATCTATTTTATTCTAGATTTTTATGAGTCATATCAATTTTAAACTTTAATATGTCATTGTTTGACCTTAAAAATCAAATTATATCTCTAATTTTGAAAGGAGAAAATATAATTTAAAAAATCTAACCGCGGATGTGATTATTATACTACTTCATAACAATGAATAAGTCTACATCACATGCTTAATCCTTACCTTGTGAACCTATATGCAGAAACATTAATTTAAAAAAATGTAAGAGGGTAGGAGGTGAGAGAGATACCTCACGTTATTGCGTGAATTATCCCTTCAAAATAATGTTGTTTGAAAAATTAAAAAAAAAAGTTATATAATTACACAAAATGATGTCATTTTTGGACAATAGCTTGCCTAATTATATGCGGTGTTTCTCACATTTTTTTTAATCTAAATGTCAAAGAAAAAATTAATTTAAAAAATTGGAAACGTAAAGCAAAGGTCTCAACCATAGACTTGGTTATGTTTATAAAGGATGTAACCCATGCACAATGCCAGGGAAGGTGAGAGACACCTCATATTATTGCATGAATTATTCCTCCAAAATAATATTATTTTGAAAAATAAAAAGAAATATTTCATACAATTACACAAAATAACATCATTTTTGTACGATAACTCGTCTAATTATATGCAGTATTTTTTACCTTTTTTTATCAAAAAGTAAAAGAAAAAAATTTAAAAAATGGAAAAGTAAAGCAAAGGGTCCCAACCATAGACTTGGTTACGTTTATAAGGGATGTAAACCATGCAAATAAAAAAGTTTATCATGTGTTTAGTTATATTTTATACTTTTGATCAAATAATTGAATCCACAATATGAACAGTAAAGTTCTAGAGGTCGCAAACCTTAACTAGGCTAGGCATATAGAGTTGCTGGGAACAAAGAAACAAAAGTATAATGAGCCATAAAGTAAAAATGAAGCCATGTAGATTCCTAAATTATGCGAAATATTGATCCTGGTATTTATAAACCAATAATCTCCTCAATCTCTTTCTTTCCTCGCGGATTTGCATCTTCTTTTCAATTTCAAAGACTTTCTACGGTCTTTCTTTGTTGGGACTGTGTTTTGGATAAATTTGGGGATACAAGAGGGATTTTGTAAGAGTTCTTCTACTGTGTCCGGAGGTTGGGGACCGGCTTGGAGCCCGGTCCAAAAAAAAAATTTTTTTTTTTTTTTTTTTGCTTTTTCACTCCCAAATAATTTATGTGATTTATTGGAACAGAAATTTTTATAAAAAAAAGTGATTTAGGTGTGATTTGGATAAAGATCAAAAACAGAGTTACACAGACTCTGTAACTCTGTTTTTGATCTGTATCCAAATCACACCTAAATCACTTTTTTTATAAAAAATTCTGTTCCAATAAATCACATAAATTATTTGGGAGTGAAAAAGCAACAAAAAAAAAAAAAATTTTGGACCGGGCTCCAAGCCGGTCCCCAACCCCCGGGCACCATAGAAATTTCCATTTTGTAATATTGAAGAGGTTATTTTAGTCCAAAAAAGAGAACTTTCATTTAGATTAGCCTCTGAATAATTTAGATTTGATTTTATATCTTACCGATTAAGAGACATTAAGAGGTAAAAAAAAATTTATCAAACAAGTTTAGCATCTGACCGAATCAAAGACATATCTATTAAGAGGTATTCAGACCTAATCAAACATCATCTTAATTACGTTTATAAAGGATGTAAGCCGTGCACGATGGCAGGGAAGGTGAGAGACCCCTCGTATTATTGCATGAATTGTCCCTCCAAAATAACATTATTTTAAAAAATAAAAAGAAATATTTCATACAATGTAAACCTCTTCTTTTTTTATCAAAAAGTAAAAGAAAAAAATTTAAAAAATGGAAAAGTAAAGCAAAGGGTCCCAACCATAGACTTGGTTATACGTTTATAAAGGATGTAAACCATGCAAATAATTAAAAAAGGTTATCATGTGTTTAGTTATATTTTATACTTTTGATTAAATAATTGAATCCACAATATGAACAGTAAAGTTCTAGAGGTCGCAAACCTTAACTAGGCTAGGCATATGAAGAGTTGTTGGGAACAAAGAAACAAAAGTATAATGAGCCATAAAGTAAAAATGAAGCCATGTAGATTCCTAAATTTTATTGGATTTTTATATGTCTCCTTGTGTTTCAACTTTTGAAGCATGCATGACAAAATTAGGTAACATATATATACTGTGGATTCCACACAAGCAAATTTACATAATTTAAGCATACTTACTCCAACTGAGATAAAGAAGCATTCACATTATATGCCCATGGAATCTAACTATAGTTATATATATCCTTTTGGGAATTATATTTATTTTAAGAGAATGTAGAGTAAAAAAAATATGCTAGTTTTATTAGTGCATAGTTAGGTGGATCGAGAAGTATTGATGCACTAATCCCACATTGAATAAAAGTGTGACTTTTAAAAGTAGTTCATATTTTTGTCCAAAAAAATAGAAAAGAAAAGAAAAAAAATATTTCATTTAATGTTAGGTCATTCCACTTAATAGCTTAATTTTAAAAAAAAATTATATCAAAAATTTAATATGATATCAAAGCTTTTTGTGATGTATGTTTCTTTCTCTTATTGATTAGCTTATCATGAGTATTATAGTTTTAAATTATAGAATTTGTAAATGCTTTTTATTTATCAGTTTTCATGCATTCAGTAGATAATTTGTAATCTTATATTTCATTTATATATTGTTTATAAATTATGAAATATATTTTCAGCTATATACTCCCTCCGTGGATAAAAATTCTTTTTACTATTTTAAGTAGTCCCAAGTTAAATGTCTACTTAACTTAAATAATCTATTTTTTACAATAATTTACCCATAATATCTTTAGTATTAATTCTCATATTTATATTTCCTATGCATATTTATGGAGCATCACTAATCATGCGTAAAAAATTATGCAATTAAATGAGAATTTAAATATGGATGATTTTGTTATTTTATCCTTTTTCTTAATATAAACAAAAAATTAATCAGGATTTTTAAGACAGAGAGAATATTATATTCTAGACTTTTGCAAAAAGCCTACTCTGTGACTTTTGACTTTTGACTTTAGAGTTTGGACTTTGGAGAATGTGCTAGTAATTCTTAATACCCACACTCTAATCTGACATCTTTCTAATTCAGTTGATTGACTCCAATAAGCACCCGCAAGTGAGCGGAGTATTTAATGGTGTCTAATCTCGCATTGAATGGGTGTAACTAAGTAACTCTTATTGTTTGGATCGAAGTAACAGAATGGAGGAAGAAGTAATTGAATAAAAAAAAATTACTTTATTTGATGATCATTTCCACGAGATAAACATTTATTATATTTTTTATTTTTATTCCACAGATATGTTCAAAATGAGATTAATTCTAATAGAATGGATGAATATGACATTTATGTCATCTTATCATATCATTTATCATCACTAATTAGCAAGCAAACATTCATTTAAGATGTTAAAAAATCATTTCATTATTTCTTTCGTTTTACTATTCTTTTAATCCAACCGTAACATTAAGAGTGTTTTACATACACGCAGTTACTCGACACACACATTATATACTCCATCCGTTTCAAAATTAGAGATACAATTTGACTTTTGAAATTAAACAACGGCATATTAAACTTCAAAATTAATATGACTCATAAAAGTTTAGAATGAAATAAATTTTATAATTAATAGTTTTTGTTATATACTATACAATTATAATAATTGTATCAACTAAAACTAAATAAATTCACATCAATTTGAAATCGTTTGATCTCAAAAGTCAAATTGTATTTCTAATTTTGAAACGGAATGAGTATATTATAGGTACTTTTTATGTACAATAATAATGTGTGCTAACAGAGAGAACAATACATAAATTCGTGAACAATTTATAGATAAGACCCATGTACTCTTTTATTTCTGTCAATGCATAATTAATGCTGCACATAAAATTATTCTTACATTACGTGTATATGAGTGTGATTATATGTGTTTAATTGTGACAGCAAAATATTTCCATATTTTGGGTACCTATTACAACAAACATTATAAATTGGGTAAAAAGAATTGAAAAGGGCTTATTTCACATAAAGTCTTTCAAAAACAAGCTAGATAGATCCAGCTATTGACAAATGCTTCTTATCTTTTATGCTATGAATCCTTTTCACCAAGAGACCGACAATGACACATACATGTATATATCTTGTTTTATGTCACCTCCTCTTCACCTTTCCTAGTTTAAATTGTGTAAATTCACTTTAAAGATTGAACTCCTTCATATTTACTATTTACTAACACCTAATAAGTTACAATAAAAAATAAACCAATGGTAATATATATATATATATATATATATATATATAGTGGTCCTCTATATTTGTTAAGAATTACTTCTGTCAAATGTGAACTCTGGCATCCATGGCACGTCAATGGGAAATCAAAAGAAGAAGTCAGATGCACATGGATGTATAATTTTAATGCCACATTTTGATCCTCAATTATTTTCTATACATAATTAATAAGAAAAAAAATTGCACGTTTTCCTAATTTCATTTATATATACTAACCACCAAATTGTACTCTACACTTACATAGTAGTTTATTTCCTTATATATATATAGACTGGACCTCTTCTCCCTTCCAATTATATCACTAATTCTCTCACAAATGGGATCAAAGAGACTTGAACCAACCTTCTCCCCTCCTTCCTTCCCTCCCACAAGGTACTTTTCTCTCTTTTTCTCCATATATTTCTTACATACATATATATATATATATATATATATATATATATATATATATAAGCTTTCGAATAGCAACTGCTATTCAAAAATCAGATATATTTTGAAATACGTTGTAACTTGATCTATTTAATTACTCAGGTTAATTACATATATAAAAATTGCGCTACATATATAAAACTCTGCGTTTTTGCATTGAAATTCGTGCAGATGGTGGTCCAAGGAGACGGTGGCGATCGTGACCGGAGCGAACAAGGGTATAGGATATGCGATGGTGAGGCGGCTGGCGGAGTCGGGGCTGACGGTGATTTTAACGGCTAGGGATAATGCAAGGGGACTAAAGGCAGTTGAGACACTAAAAGGATTAGGGCTACATGTACACTTCTTTTGCTTGGATGTATCGGATCCGGGTTCAATCAAATTATTTGCTTCTTGGTTTGCACAGAGATTTGGAAAGCTGGATATACTGGTGAGTGGGGTTCATATTTCTCATTTATGGATTGGGGATTAAATTTTAGTGGTTTATATGCATGGCACGCCAGCTAGGTAGCCTGGTCAAATTTGCCCTACCACAAAGCACATGCACCATTTTGGTTAAATTTTGACACTCAGAATGGGTGCAAATTAAAATGGGGCATTAGTAATGTTTTTATTTTTTATTTTTATTTTTATCAATAAAAAAAATTAGGCAAGTTGTTTGAAAATTATATTTAAATGTTAATTCTATTTTATTTTATTAGGAGGAGAGTTTGATATTTTATTATTGACAAGATTAGATACTCTATTTTAAAAAAAATTATTGTTGACAAATTTTACATAAAAGAGGAAACATGTACATTTTTCATAAATGAAGAAATGGATACCTCGACCTTATTAGAGTAGAAATGGATTCTTGCATGTGTTGTCAAATTAAATTGAATAAGTAATTTTTTTTGTGTTTTTACGTTTTTGCTATCAAAGTTAATTTTACTTCTACTTTTTCAAAGCAGAAAAGTTACTAAACACTATATTTTTTTCTTCTTATTTCAAAAAAGTTAAAATAGAAACAAAAATTTAAAAGTAGAAACAATTATTGAATGGGCCCAAAAAAAAATTAATTACGATTGAACAATTCTAATCTCAACATATTTACACGCCTAGTTAGAGGTTCTATTCGCTATTAGTAGATTAGGATATCTTACATTGTATCTATTTTTTAATTTTTATCGATACACATAAAATTATATAAATATTATAATTAATAACTAATTAAAATTTATCACAAACAATTAATAATACAATAAAATTCGTTACAAATAATTATATCGCTGAAAGTGTCACTAAATATAATATTTATGTCATTAAATATATATAATTTGTTATAAATAATTATATCGCTAAATGTATTGTCAATAAATATAATATTTATGTCATTAAATATATATTAAAAAAATTGAAATTACGTGTAACGGAAGGTAACATAATACGCTACTAGTTTTCTTACTCCTCCAAGGAATCTTGACTACTGGGAAACATATAGTTTATAAATATTTAATTGACTACATCCACCACGATAAGAGTATTATAGTATATGTCATTATCATTGAATTATCTAGAAGCCCGAACCCATTAATTAAAGCCGACATAATTTGAAGTTTTCAAACCGTTCAATTTGCGTTCAAAATACTATCTCTATTTCATAATAAGTGACTTTTTTAAAAAAAAAATTTGTTTTAGTTTATTTGTCGTTTACAACTTTTTAGGAGAATAAATTATTTACTTTCTCATATCACCTCTAACTTCTCTCATTATCCCAAGAAATTTTCTCCCTTGTATTAATAGTTTTCAACTTCCCATAAAGGGGTAGTGATGAAATTTCATACAAATTTTAATTATTAAATGATAGTATTAAATGATTTTCTTAATTCATGTGCATGAAGTTAAAACGACACTTAATATAGAACCGAGGGAGTACTATAATTAGATCACATATTAGAATTAAGTTTAAGAGTAATGCTAGATACACAAATTATTTTATAAATATTTTATAAATTAGTTGACGTGACAATGTTGTATTGGTGATAGTTAAAAAAAATACATCTCCACTACAACACTATTAAGACAAGCTAACATAAGAATTAAAAACATACTGGACTTAATTATATTTGTTTAGGGGTGTTAATCATCATATTAAGACATTATTTATTGAAGATACTAAGTACTGATTTAGTCTAACTTTTATAATTATAACACACACACACACACACACATATATATATATATACACGTTATTATAAGAGCAAAAATTTTACTATCAAGAGTAATAAGTGTCGAAATAACCAACTGGATGTGCATTACAAAATAATGGAGGGTCCTTTTTAATTGAAATTGCAGATGTGGTCCAAGGAAAATGGTTTTATTTTAAAAATTTTAATCCGTGTTTTCTACAGAGTAATTCTGCATCAAAATTTTTAGTCCTGCGTTCTCGGCAAAGTAATTCTACAGATGTTGTTTGAATATGGTGATTTTTGGTGACAGATTGATGATAACTTTTAATTTGTCTGGTTTTGTGAGTTTATCCAAAGCTTGTGGATAACTCAGGAATTTGTACAATTTAATTTTTATTAATATAATTTCTTTTGTCGGTCCCAAAAAAAAAATGCTAATGCGCTTAGACGGTTATATGATGTTTTTTTAAAACCTGGTTATATGCCGTTAAACATTATAAAAGTATCGATAATTGTATATCGATATATATTGTGAATGTTTAAATTGATTTTTTGGTTGTTAGTTACGTGAATAAGTATTAGTGATATTTTTTTTAAATAATGTGTAATAAGTGAGACTTTTTTATAATTTCTACCAATCGTTCGGGCCCTTTTTCTGTCCAATAACCCTCGATATCTAGTTTCTATTTATTTGTGTTAAGAAATTTAATACGAAAGAAAGAATTACTACTAAAGTAATTACAAGGAGAAAGTGAAGAAAAATAGACAAATGACGAAATATATATATATATTAAAATTTTGGGCTCATAATAAAACAACCGCAAGTAGGCAACTTTATCCAGCCCATCACAGTTGGGAAACAACCGAACAAATAAAAGTGCAATTAGAGTTTAAACCCAAAAAAAAAAGTTTAAAGTTTTAACAACTTCATTTTCATTTTAGGGAAGTATTCGACTGTCATGCATAGATAAGTTTTGTAATTATAATTTGACATAAATTTAGTATAATACATAGCAAAACTCTTATTTTTATTCTGATAATATCAACAACTTATATATAAGGGTGAATAAATTTGCTCTTTCAGGTAAACAATGCTGCTGTTGTGTTCAATGACATCAACCAGAACTCAGTAGAGCATGCAGATGATGTTATGAAAACAAATTTCTACGGGCCAAAGTTGCTTATTGAAGCCCTCTTGCCCATGTTCCGCCGGTCATTAACCACAACTCGGATCCTTAATCTTAGCTCAAGACTAGGCTTGTTAAACGTAAGTTTACTATATTATACTT
This sequence comes from Aralia elata, assembly GCA_034770075.1. NCBI lineage: Eukaryota > Viridiplantae > Streptophyta > Magnoliopsida > Apiales > Araliaceae > Aralia > Aralia elata. Next base: position 67,056,485 of record CM068387.1, on the reverse strand, counting down.
AATCTTAATTAATTAGCTCAAGACTCTTCTTAAACGCATGTCAATGCGTTCATCCTATGATTTTACTTAATCATCTTCGTTTCAATTAATTTAATTATAATTTAGAGAGTTGATATCATTAGAATAGAAATGATGTTCTCAGAGCAGATATAATATATATATATATATATTGAAGCGCTATTTTGAAGAGTACAATATAATCTCATCAAGTATATTATCATACTATTACAATATCAATAATCAATCAAACATCACTAAAGGAAGAAAAAATAAATTCACCTAAGTGATAATCGGGACTTAAAAGTCATGGTATCTCAGTGTTAAGATTTCATCGACATATAAGATATATATTTAAAAATATCTAATTATGTAATTGTTCTAACGACAACTAATATGTTAAATGACAGTTATTATTATGTTAATATCATTTTTGATATGATATTAACATAATAACATTTATTATTATGTTAATATCATTTTTGTGTACGTGTTCATGCGTTGAATATTGGAAATCAATGTATATAAGTTAATATCAAAGTATATATGAATTTTCAAGACTAGGTAGTGTAAAATAAATATTTTTTTGTTTTCTATGGTACATGGATATTATTCAATTAATTAAGGTATGTATAGCAATTTTATATTAACATGTTACATCCTTGCATATAAATTGATTTGATTTAGAAATATTTTCAACTGCACCATTTGCTTTGGAGGGGCAACATGTGAGAGAAATATTATATTCTTATGTGTTTATTCTTTTAGCAAGTTGGCTTAGAGGGAGACCGGAGAGTCAGAGAGATGGAGACATCTCAACGTTGTGGAAACTTTTCCACTATTATTTATTGAGCCTTTTACGCCAACCGGGACTTAGCGATGGCGACCGGTTCAAAATTGTTTTTTTTGTCTGACTCTTAAATAATTTATATAATTTATTGGAACAAAAATTTTTATAAAAAAAAGTGATTTAAGTGTTATTTGGATATATATTCAATACAGTATTGTACAGTCAAACTAAAAAAAAAAAAATTTTTGAACCAGTCGCCAGACCGGTCATTAAGGACCGGTCGGCGTAGAATTATTGTTATTTATTTGTTGCGACAGACCAGTAATGCATGCATGTGGGAGTATAATAATATTATGGAACTTTTGATTGATTGTGTGCTCTTTTTTCCTGCGATGAATATATATATATAATGGATGCGTAAAAATCTTTAAAAAATAAAAATAATATATTTTTATTTCTTTATTATTTGTTTCTTCCACAACGTAATTTGAACATATAATCATTTTGGGAAAAAATAAAACGGAGTGATTTTAGGAAATAAATGACTGCTAAATGCTGAATACTGACAAAAAATTGAAATAGTCAGCTATTTAGGTACATCTAATGCATGAAGTTACAGTTTTTTTTTTCATCCGTAGTTAGTTATCTTCGGATCTTTTCTCATGTCATGTACTATAAATTATTATCAAACATAATATAATTATTAATTTCTAAATAAATAAATATTATCCGACACAAATACATATGATGAGAAAAAGACAACATATATGTTCTTTTTTTCACTAAAACAATTATTAATTTGAGCTAATTTATGTTTTCACTAAAAATTAAAGTCAAACTCTCTTGTAAACAGTGGCTAGTCAAGAAGGGATAGGAGGGGGTCATAAAAATAGTATATAAATGTTTTGTTTATATTAAGTTTTAATATATTTCAAAGTCTAATTTTCAAATGAAGGTAAATAATGTTAATTTTAAAAAATTAACTTAGTTTTAAAGTCAAATAAATAAGATTAATATTATGACTAATGTTAGGTATCTCAAATTATCATATATATTATACATGTTATCATTGTAATGGTATTTAATAAAATTATTTAAGATCCACCATGATATTAAATAAAGGGTTTTCTTAACATGTGCCCTAAGGGCACATGTTAAGCGCTAACATCGAGGCGTTATATTACTTATTTATGTATTGGTATCAGCAATGCACAAATACAAATGCATCGAAAATAACATTGTTGATCCCAATGCATTTGTATTTGTGCATTGCTGATACCAATACATAAACAAATAATATAACGCATCGATGTTAGCGCTTAACATGTGCCCTAAGGGCACATGTTAAGAGGACCCTTAAATAAATATAATGATTATATATGGATTTGAGGCCTCTAACTTTAGTCTAATATTACAATGCTTTGATATAGATGATTTTATAATATGTATATATGTAAAAACTAAAAATATTTAAATTTTTTTTGTTATTTATATTTTTTTTATATTGCATTAATATTTTTAGTGCTGAAATTTTTTCATAAATTTTTCGACCCCGCGTACTCGAATTCTTGATTACGCCCCTACTTGTAAATACATTAATTGAAGGATGGAAGTGTTATTATTATTTTTTTGTACATATCAAATTATAATTTAAATTACTAATCCTCATAATTCCCTAAATTACATACAGAAGCTAAGAAACCCTCACATAAGAGAGACACTTCTAAACGAAGAAAAATTATCCGAGGAGCAAATCGAAGCCATGGTGAAATTATTTCTTGAAGACGTAAAAACCGGGGCATGGAATAGCCGAGGGTGGCCGGAATATTGGACGGATTACGCCGTGTCGAAGCTGGCATTAAATGCATACTCAAAGGTATTGGCTAAGCGGTACGAAGGGCGGGGTATAAGCGTAAATTGCTTCTGTCCCGGCCACACTCAGACGTCTATGACTCAAGGGACGGGAAATTACACGGCGGATGCTGCGGCGGAGATTGGGATTAATTTAACATTGCTTCCGGCTGAGGCGTTGCCAACTGGGAAATTTTTTTTGAGGTCTAGCCGTGGTGTATTTTCTAATGCATATTCTAAGTTGTAGAATTTAGTTATCGCATGGTTGGGGAGGGTCTCTGATCTAGACACTCCCCAAGGTTTTTGTTACTTTTTTTTAGTTAATTGTTCTTATTTTTTTTCTGTTACGGGTTTTTTTTTTCTTATGAGGTTTTATTTCTCTTAATTTGAAAATTTTCAATCTATAGAGTCTTTCTTCTCATAGTTTGAAATTTTCTGATTCTACCGAACTTTTTTTCATAATCTCTTCACGAAGGAAGTTTGATTTACGTTATTCGGTAAAAATAGATTTATTCAAATTTAGGTGTGAGTTTATCACGACAACCTTCTTTTTGTTGCTCGTGTTGAAAGATTACCGAAGTCTATTTATTTTTGTCTATTTTTTTTAAAATATATATGTTTTTGAGCTTCGAGTTTTAATTTAGGACGGAAGGAGATATTGTCTCTAGTGTTTTTGTAATTCGATTTATTTATTAATGAGAATTATCCCCGTTTTTATTCAATAACTTTGTCAAAATAAATAAATAAATAAAAAGAGTTATTGTATGGTTGAGTTGTTTTTTTTTTTTTTGAGTCTAAAGGAATTTAAGAGATTAATTTATTATATATAGTTGACACCTCTCCTTATTAGTGCACTCTTTTCCCCGATTCATCTATAGAGAAGAAAGAGATAAGTAATGATCGGACTAGACCAATGAAAACAGACCAAGGTTTTATTCGTTAGCCAAGTCAAACGCACTTATTACAACACCTCTATTGCAGAAGTAATTGTTGTTTTGTAAGATCATAATAAAAGTGTAATTTTTATTTTTATTTTTAAATTATTAAATTCGACAAAAAAAAATTTGAAATCTCGACTTTACACGAAATCCGGGTTATTTTCAGTCAATTAAATCAGTATAGGAAATGTTTGCATTAAAAAAGGTTGTATTTTGTTTTACTAATCTACCGATGCAATTTTTTGTGCTATACAAATGTAAGTATTTATTTATTTATTTTATCTCGGGATAAAAAATACTTGATTAATCTACAATTTCGTGGTGTTCTGGTCCCTTTCTGTTTATCTTTTTCTTTCCACAATAATATAGAGAAATATTCATGAAGAGTGATAGTGGGGATGAATTTGGAGGCATTAATTACATTTAGAAGTTATGAAAAATTTGAGAATAGAAAGCAAAGGGGGTAAACTAATACAGTGAATTAAATCTTAATATCTTAATTATACATACAAAATTAAAAGTAAAAAAGAAAAATTATACATGGAATCTAGCTTAAGAATGGACACGAGGTCACTTCTTATAACAATTAGGTAGTGTTTGATAACTTTTTATTGTCTCCTTTTGACTTTGTCTTTTATTCGAGACTAAGTTGTTTGATAAAAAAATTGACAACTTCTTTTTGCCTCTTAAAAAACTCTTAAAAAAGAAGACATTGAGTCAACTCTTTTTTTAAAAAGAGACTATTTATTATTATTTTACCCTTACTATCCTAATTTTAGTTTTTAATTCTAAACTTCATTTCTCTCACTACACCATCCACCACCACCGCCGTCGATATCACTGCCACCATCACTCCGTCCCAGGATAAAAGTTATGGTTGACTTTTTGCGCATATTAAGAAAGATGATAAAATGACAGAATTGTTCATACTTAAATTCTCATTTAATTGCATAATTTTTTCAGATGACTATTGATGTTCCATAAATATGTATAGAGAATAGAAATATTGCAATTAATATTAAGAGTATTATAGGCAAATTTTTGTAAAAATAGATTATTTAAGGTAAGTATATATTTAACTTGGCACTGCCTAAAATAGTAATAGGAACTTTTATACTGAGACGGGAGAGTAATAATGTTAATAATGATTATTAGTTTAACAATAATAGATATATACTTTAATAATAATAGTTGTTATTATTAAACTATTAATGATATACCTATAGTTCCATTACGATGACTTTAACCTAATGATTAAGATTGAGGTATTGTATGATATTTAGGTCTAATTTTTAATTCTCACTATTTTTTTTTTATTTTTTTAAGCGTCTCAGTATCGAACCTGAGACCTAGAAGTTAGGTGATATTAAGCTAAAACCTCATTGGCGTGATTATGTATTTCATTATAAAATTCTTAAGCTCCAAATTTGGACTTCTAAAAAAACAAACATATAACTTGTCCAAACAATTGTATCGATTGGGGAAAGACACTGAATTAGATAGAAGCAACACAACTTCTTTAATGAGGTACTTTAGTCTTAATCATTAAGTTAGGATCTCATTAACGTGATTGTATACGTACTTGATTATGAGATTATTAATCTCGGACTTAAAAAAAACACATATAAATTATCCAAACAATTGTGACGGTTGGGGAAAGACGATGAGTTAGATAGAAGATACACAACAATTTCTAATAAACCTAGTGTTGCCACAGCACTAGACTCAGCACTAAGCCCAACTCATTCAGAACCAACAGCATCAGCTGGCTTAGTTACAACAACAGCAGCAGTGCACCCTATTTTACTACAGTTAGTTATACAAATATTAACACAAATAGTCTAATAACACTGATTCAGCTTCCAATTTTGAGAGCACACCAATTAATTCAAATGCTCATCCACTATTTTTACACAATAACGATCATCCAGGCCTAGTGCTTGTAGCTAAGAAACTCACTGGAACAGATAACTTTGGGCCATGAAATTAAGAGGTCTATGCAGATAGCTTTATCTACAAAGAATAAATTAGTAATAGTAAATGGAAGTTTTCCTAAGCCTGTTGATCATTCTCCCATTTGAGCGCACTATGATCGAGTGAATGACATGGTCATTTCTTGGATCCTAAATAGTGCTTCTAATGAAATTAGTGATAGCATGAATTTCATAAATTCAGCAGCAGAAGTAAGGACAATGTTACATGATAGATTTTCTGGTGTCAATGGACATAGAGTCTATCAGATTCTCAGGGACATGGAGCCTTCAGTTAATTGTGTTTGTGGAGCACATAAGGTTCAAGAAGAAAGGGAGCAAAGGAGAAAATTAATAACTCAGAATCATAGTACAAATAATAACCGTGTAACTCAAAGCAACATGTCTGGCAATCATGGAAACAACTTTTCTGGTTCTGGAAATCATCAAGGAAGTATGACTAGTAATGCTAATAAACAGCCTATGAAGTATTCCTATTGTAATGGGGATAATCATCTCAGAGAGACTTGTTTTAAGCTTCATGGTTACCCTCCCAAAAGGAATAAGAAGAAGGGCAAGCCACCTAACACAAATTACAATTTCAGAACCATTCTAAAAAGCTATGCAAACTAGTGTTGATCTGGCTCTCTTGCCTAGCTATTCAACTAATAGCATGCCACAATTGGAACAACTACAGACTCAACTCAATCAAGAGAATCACATGATGAGTATCATGCTTGCTAATAAGGGTATGAGGTCACCTAAGGACCATATTATAGGTATTGTATATTCCATGACTGTTCTAGTTTTAAGGGCTATTATAATACCTAGATAATTGATACAGGTGCAACAGACCACATGTGTAATCAATTATCTATTATGCAAAATGTTCAGGTCCTTGGTTATCCTTTACACATTTATTTGCCTATTAAAGCTACAGTACAAATCACTCATATGGGTTCTGTCACTTTGACTTCATCTCTAACACTACACAAAGTCCTATTTGTTCCTACTTTCAATTGCAATCTCTTATCAGTTAGTAAACTAACACAAGATTCTTCTTGTGTTGTTACCTTTTTTCCTCATCAATAATTATTTCAGGACCAGAACTAGATGAGGCTCTTAGCAGTTGATAGAGAGCAAGGAGGGCTTTATCATTTACAGACTAATCATTCACCACCAGCTAGTGTTTCTCATCATTCAAGTAAAGCTCATACGGTTTTTAGATCTCAACTGAGTGCAATTTGGCATATGAAATTAGGGCATGCTTCTCATAATGTTCTAAATAAAATAGATTATGTTTCATCATATATCTCTCATAATTGTAATAAGACCTGCCCAATCTGTCCCATTGCTAAATAGTGCAAATTATCTTCTAATTCCAGTTCTAGTTATGCTAGTACTATATTTGATCTTGTTCACATTGGTATTTGGGGTCCTTGTAACATTAGTACACAGCATGGTTGCAAATATTTTCTTACCATTGTGGATGATCATTCTAGAGCCACGTGGACTTTTCTCTTACCAACCAAGCAACATGTTAGTAGCACTTAACTCCATTGCTTATGTTGATAATCAAATTTATAAGAAAATTTAGTCTTTTAGAAGTGATAATGGTACTGAATTTTTCAATCAACATGTATCACCTTTTTTATCCATCAAAGTTCTTGTGCGCAAACTCCCCAACAAAATGCTAGAGTAGAGAGTGATTAATAGGTTACCAACATCAGTTTTATATTTTAAATCTTCTCGCGAGCTTCATTTTCACAAGCCACCTGATTATAGTTTATTGAGAGTGTTTGGTTGCCTAGTTTATGCAAGTATACATTCAGCTGATAAATATGCTTCTAGGGCTGTCGAATGAGTTTTTCTGGGATATCCTACTGGCAAGAAAGGTTATAAAATTCTGGATTTACTTACTAAACAAATATTTGTTTCTAGGCATGTCATATTTCATGAAACTAGTTTTCCTTTCCTGACTCAGTCATCTGTGAATTCCTTTTTTGACCAACATCATGCCATGTCATGGATTGATACATTAGATGATAATTCAGTACCAGATTCTTCTAAACACGTTAATTTTTTCTTCTGATACATCTCCTACTAATAGTCCTTTGTTTCCTACTGATTTTGCACCAAACACCACACCTAAAACAACTGTACCACATACTATGAAACTTGATCCTTCCTCTATTCTACAATCTCGTAATACACCATCACATGTGCTTCATTTTTTTGATTCTCAATCAGATTCTTTACCTTAAAATCTTTCACCACATGTTGTTCCTAGATTGTCTACAGGGATCAAAACTAGACCTGTGTGGTGGCAAGATTATGATGTCAATGGTTAGTCTACTAGCTTAGTATCATCTGTTGGGGACTCTCAGGTATCTAATCATGTTTCTTCTCCTACTAAATATAGTTTACATCATTATCTTTCTTATGATTCCCTTGATCCTGCTCATCAAAATTTCATTGCTAACTTGTCTAGTATCAAAGAACCATCCTCTTTTTCTCAGGCTGTGAAAGATCCTAATTGGATCACAGCTATGAATAAGGATCTCATAACTTTAGAAGCTAACAATACTTAGGTCTTGGTTGAGTTACCTAAGGATAAAACTATTGTGGGCTGTAAATGGGTTTACAGAATAAAATATCATGCCAATGGCAAGATTAAAAGGTATAAAGCAAGGTTAGTTGCCAAAGGTTATACCCAAGCAACAGGAGTGGATTATCATGACACGTTTGCCCTTGTAGCCAAAATGGTAACAGTTAAGTGTGTTCTAGCTATAGTTTCAGTTAAAGGATGGCCAATACATCAAATTAATATTAACAATGCGTTTCTCCATGGTGATTTGCTAGAAGAAGTCTACATGGATCAATCTTCTAACTTGGTCTGCAAACTACAAAAGTCCTTTATGCCCAGGCTTCTAGGCATTGTATGCCAAATTGACAAGCAGTTTACTTGCAGCTGGATTCATTCACTCTTTAGCAGATTATTCCCTATTTACTTTCAAGCATGGGAACCTTTTTACTACAGTTGTGGTCTATGTGGATGACATATTGGTCACTGGCAATGAGACTGTTCAGGTTTAGTAGCTTAAAACACTTCTTGATACTAAATTCAGTATTAAAGATTTAAGGGAAATCAAGTATTATCTTGGTTTTGAGATCAAAGTCTGAAATTTTTATAAGTCAAAAGGAAATTTATTCTCGACTTATTAGCTTCAGCTAATTTGCTTGATGCTAAGCCTCTTACTATCCATTTGGATTAACATACACCAAGTTACATGATACTGTTTTGTCTAGAGACTTATTGCATGATCCTTCTCTCTATCGTAGCTGGATTGGTAAGCTTCTTTATCTTACCTTGTCAAGGCCTGATCTTAGTTATTCAGTTCAGCTCTTGAGCCAACTTATGCAGAACCCAAGAGAAAAATATTTGGCAGTTGCCACAAGAGTTCTCAGATACTTGAAATGCACAGCAGGACAAAGATTGTTTTTTCCAGCTCAAAATGTTCTTGTTTTAACAGGGTAATGTGATAGTGATTGGGGTAGTTATCGTACCTCAAGGAGATCTATTACAGGTTTTTGTTTGATGCTTGAGCCCTCTTTAATCTTTTGGCAATCCAAGAAGCAGAAAGTCACTTCTAGGAGTTCTGCCGAAGTCAAGTATAGAGCTTTGGCAACTACAACTTGTGAAGTCATATGGCTTTATAGTCTACTAAGAGATCGTCATTAAGTTTCTATTACTCAACATACAACCATCTTCTGTGACAACAAAGCAACCATTGATATTGCTGCAAACCCTGTGTATCATGCCAAAACTAAGCATATAGAGCTTGACTGTCATTTTGTTAGAGAGAGGTGCAAGCAGGTTTTATTAGCCCAGCCAAAATTGCTTCTCAACATCAGTTGGCAGATATATTAACCAAAGCTTTGGGAAAAGTTCCTCATTGATATTTGGGGCTGCAAAATCCTTGTGCACCTCCAACTTGTGGAGGAGTAATAAACCTAGTGTTGTCACAACACTAGTCTCAGCACTAAGCCCAACTCATTCAGAACCAACAAGCTAACTTAGTTACAACAGCAGCAGCAGTGCACCCTATGGTGATGAGATGCAAGATAGTAAAAGCCTTGCAAATAACAGCTAGCAAATAAGAACACAATGGTGTATGGCATCACAGACCAGTATTACCAATGCAACAGACTTGTAACCAACATTTTACTACAATTACTTATACTTAACTAGGGTTAGTTTAGTTACTGGAGTTAACAGTTAGTAGTAATAGTATAAATAGATGTAATAGATTGAGAGAGAAGTTAATGCGATGAATACAGAATTTTCCTTTCTCAGTTTTCTCTCTATGTTCTTTACATTTTATAGCTATGGAGAATTTTAATAATTTTTTTAATAAGAGACTTCAGTCTTAATATTAGGTTAAAACCTCATTAACATAATTGTGTATTTGATTATAAAGTTATTAATCTTCAAATTGGGGCTTCGAGAAAACACACATATACCATATCCAAACAATTGTGCTGATTGGGGAAAGATGCTAACACTTTAATGAGAGAATAAGGATTAGATATGTCGATGAGGGGACGAGGTGGGGGGAAGGGGGCATAAATCATGTGCATGACATGGATTTATGTTGTATTATCCTAACGTGAAAGAAATCCTTGAGCTGCATTTAGCAGTTTAAACATGCCCAAATCAATACCAAAGTATAACAAGACACTTGCCGAATCGTTTTGGTCGGTCCCGAGTCAACTCGGCAGTCCAACATTGATAACCCGGTATCCCTAAAGGTTTATATATATATATATATATATATATATATATATATATATATATATATATATATATATATACACGGAATCCTTCTCCTGTGAACTCTAAAAGACGGACCATCAGCGAACTAAGGAAAAAAAACACGCGGGTCGCTTTTTAGGCCTAAGCGGGTTGTGAAATACGGGTCATATATATAGACACAAAAATGGTAAATCTCCAGCTCAGACTCTCTCTAACTCGTCTCTCTCTCACTGCCTCTCTAGCGATTTTGCCGCTCCGATTTCGTACCAAATCGACGGGCCTCCGACGAGTTCTCTCTCTACAAAGGTAAAGCTGAACTTTTACCATCTTAGTTGTAGTTTCGAGCTTTCCATTCGAACCCAAGATCTACAAAGAAAATAGGGTTTAATTTCTGGGTAGGATTTGACAAAAATGAGATACAATCGGTAGTTGATTACTCCATTGAATCTCATTAATTTGTCGAAAATCAGTTCAATTTCTTTATTTTTCATTGGTTCTGTCACAATCTGCAACTTTTATTTCAATTAGTAAGTATTGTTATGGGTAATTTGTGAACTTTGTTTATAGTTTTGATTTGGTTGTTTGGAGAAATTTTATAGATTTCTTATTTATTTACCATATATCCGGTTCTGGTTGCTGATAAAATTTAATAGAAAACAATACAATTTTTTTTTTGGGAATTTAGTTAAGTTACTCTGTTTGTAGTAAGTAGCTTTCATCATAATATTTGTTTTATCTTTTTTGAAAAATAAGAATCTGTGTCTTGATTATTTTTTACTTTTATAACTCAGAGCAGCTAAGTGAAACTAATTTGAACCAAACTATCAGTGCTACAATAGTGGATGAAGTTTTTCAATAGTGGATGAACTAATATTATGATGCACTAAATAAACTAAGTTAGTGGATGCAGGGGTTAATTTTAATTCCGCATCAGAAAATTCTGTTGAATTTGCCAAACAGGTTATTGCAACTAACTATTTTGGGACCAAAAATATAATCAAAGTTGTGATCCCATTAATGAGGCCTTCTGCCGCTGGTGCTCGAATTGTTAGTGTGAGCTCAAGATTGGGAAGACTCAATGGCAAGAAAAATGTAAGATTTTTTTTGGGGACAAATGGAAGGTATATTTTCTTGCTTAGATTCCTTTGTGTTAGTGTATTTTAGTGTTATTTTGTGAATGTAAAAAAGAAATAACTATGTTTAGTGTGCTTGTTGATTAAATAATATTTAGATATTTAGTGCGCATAGGAGATGGGAAGTTTACAGAGGGGATAGCTCCGACTCCAAAGATCCTCTTTAGTGTCAAGAAGTCATCTCTTCTCCAATTCAAGACTGAATTAGATGTGTTCTTAGCCTCTAACACTGATGAAAAGAATTGTGACTTCAGAATTAAAGGCAGCTGGTTAGAGAGATCATGCACCATATGATGAAGACCGCCATGATGGTGATTGAAGACGCAAAATATAATTACTTATTTAATTACTACTCTCTTAGTTATCTCGGTTGTGATCAATCAGTTGATGTTTAAGAACATGATTATGTATCTAATGAGTGTGGTCGAACTCTACAAGAAATGTACTCTATGGAAGAAATAAATAAACAAACAGGAGTGTTGTTATGTATATCTGGAACAAGTTTGCTCATATACTTTCATTAATTTTTTAAATAAGTTTGTGCAATAACATAGATACTCTTTCGAAAAAACTTACATACTATTCTTCAGATGATAAGTTGGTCACAATTGACTAATTGAAGTCCTTACATACTATTCTTCAGATGATAAGTTGGTCACAATTGACTAATTGAGGTCCTTAATGGCAATTACATTCCACAAAAACAAGTTGTATAACTTGCAACATTCAAATGTTATAAAAATTGCAGAAAAATAAAATATCAAACTAAATAATCATCAACTGCTCTCAGGATTTCAATTATGAATTCTCACATGGATTAATAATCTTTTGTAATAGAATACAACAATCTCATTTATGTTTCATTATTCTACAAGTGCATTAATTTGTCTATGCTAAGTATGCGAATTTCTGGCTTGCAAGTCAACTCACAAAATTTTGTCGAACATTACAAATTCCCAATAACACTTAAACTATACAGTTATAACTATCAGTGTTAATGGCAGCCTCAATTCTCTTCCCAAAGTTATTCAATTTCAGCATGTATTATGTCTAGTAGCATCCTACACCCCGTTCTTATGCTCATCCAATGCATTCCTCATGTCCTCGATCAAACTCCTTGGCTATTCCTCAAGATATATATAATGACTGCCCAACCAGTCATGACAGTCTTCACCCAACCTGGACAATAGCAGTTGATATATATCTTGTGACCTTCTGGCCTATCCGAAAGTATCTTTGCCATTAACTTGGTGTAAGCATTTACCGCGAGTTTTGATATTGAATAATCTGTTGATGTTTGAGGCCATCCACCACTAATCCAACTGCCATATTTTGCTTGTTCAAGAAAAGTTTTCAGTCTTATCAATCAGTTCCTCTGACAGTGAGTCCACATCTTCTAATTGTTGTCTTAATGTGTCATTTCCAATCCTCTTGACAAAATAGAGCAAATTTTTATCATTATCACAAAATGTGAAATGTATGCCATTTGCATGGAATAACATAAAAAGGGAAAAATTGATGACTCCTACACTACCCATGCATTTTTTACACGATTTTTAAATGCAAAAAGAAGTTCAGAGTAATATGAAGATGATCAGGACAGGTTGGATTTATCTTCAGATTCACCAGAGACTAGTTAGCCATACAATTGTACTAGCAAGTAAAGCAGAATTGCATGCATCTGCACATAAACACATTTTCTAGTCAGAATGGGAATCTCTTATCATTTTCAAGATTTGAAAGTATGTACATAAAATATACTTTCATTGGTAGAAATTCATACTACCAGAATGGTTTCTATTTAAAATGAAATTGCCTAGGAAGAAGTCTTTCCGCACTAAAAACTGCATCAGATGAAACTAAATAGTTTCTGATGTGTCAGCGACATCTACTGGACAAAGAGGCCCAAATTTCATTCCACCCAACCAACTTCCATTAGATTACACAGCAAAAGTAGGCACAACATTTGCCTTCCGTATATTCATTCAATATAGAGGATTCAGTTTCTACTCCAGGATGCAATTGGCAAGTAATGCTATTCTACTCCTGGATGCAATTGGCAACTTAGTTTATTTAGTAAATAAATAAGAAATCCATAAAATTTCTCCAAACAACCAAATCAAAACTATAAACAAAGTTCAGAAATTACCCATAACAATACTTACTAATTGAAATAAAAGTTGCAGATTGTGACAGAACCAATGAAAAATAAAGAAATTGAACCGATTTTCGACAAATTAATGAGATTCAATGGAGTAATCAACTACCGATTGTATCTCATTTTTGTCAAATCCTACCCAGAAATTAAACCCTATTTTCTTTGTAGATCTTGGGTTCGAATGGAAAGCTCGAAACTACAACTAAGATGGTAAAAGTTCAGCTTTACCTTTATAGAGAGAGAACTCGCCGGAGGCCCGTCGATTTGGTACAAAATCGGAGCGGCGAAATCGCTAGAGAGGCAGTGAGAGAGAGACGAGCTAGAGAGAGTCTGAGCTGGGGATTTACCATTTTTGTGTCTATATATATGACCCGTATTTCACAACCCGCTTCGGCCTAAAAAGCGACCCGCGTGTTTTTTTCCTTAGTTCGCTGATGGTCCGTCTTTTAGAGTTCGCAGGAGAAGGATTCCGTATATATATATATATATATATATATATATATATATATATATATATATATTTTGCTGATTGAAAAGGCTAAAATGTTTTTTGAATGTTTCTAGCTTCTTGATCATAAAATTTGAGATTCCCAAAAAGTTTTTTTTAATTCTCCTATTTGGCCGACCCAACAGTCCTTGTAAGAACCCCACAAAATACTTAACTTTTACTCCATATAATATATATATATATATATATATATATATATATATATATATAAAAGCATATATACAACCAAGGAAGGAAAGATCTAGAGTTTTAATCTAAGTAATGTGATATGTCAAATGAATAAAAATTAAATAATACACATACAAAAAGTTTAGAAATTATCTGGAACATGTACATGAATGGGTCTTTAGGTAAAAGAGGAAAATTTTCACAAATTTTAGTACATATTTTCTATTAAATATATAATGTATTCCATTAATGATTAATATAATTATGATGATTCTTTATATTTCATAATTCATGAATCTAATTAGTAGAACCTATCTCATTCAATTCACTCTAATTCACTATAAATAGCATTATACCTACACACCTAATTACACAAAAAAATATCATAAGTTCACTATGATTCAGCAAGTTCATTTGAATCAACTATATTCCGAAAAAGATGATTTTATTATCAAAGTGAGAGACACTTGAATTTGGAATGGAGTAAATACAAAAGCAAACAAGATTGACAACACAAATGCTATCCTATTGGATGAAGAGGTATGTATTTTTTTTTTCAATATATTAACAATTTCTCAAGCTGTAAATATTTTTTTTTCAAATGCCAACACAACACATGTATTAAAAATGTTACTGATTATTTCATTCCCAATCACACAGGATCTACAAATGCTTTTGACTTTAAGACTCAATCAGAAAAATCAATTTTATGAAAAAACTAACAAAAAATAGTGTGTACATAATGTTTTACGGGAAAAAAAATACATAATAAATCGTTTCTAAATTTACCCGTGCAAAAGCACGGGTTATCAAGCTTGTGCGTTTAAGTTGCCAAACAAGTTTCTATGATGAGTTTTGCTTCGAAAATTTGAGTACCAACTAAGGTGGTGTTTGTTTGTGTCTAAATGTCTTTTAATTCACCTGTCTCTCATTCGGTCAGAGACAAATTTTGTTTGGTAATTTTTTTTTTGCCTCTTAATCGTTAAGACAGAAACTCAAATCTTAACTATTAAGAGTTGCCTCTTAATAGTTTATTTAAAATTTATGGACAAAAATAGCCTCAATAAATATTGTACTTCTTCAATTTCAAATTTTAAGATCATTCAAATAAAATTTTTAAATAACTCAGATGTTAAAATGGTAAAATAGTGTCATTCAGATGTTTTACACTTTTTAGTTATCAAACAATTTTTTAGATTCAGATGTTATTTCATTCAGATGATCTAATTTATTAAGATGTATTAACCATTCAGATCTTAATTACTCAGTTTTATCAAACACCACCTAAATATGTTATCCAACATGTGTCCAAAGATCATCCTCAAATTAATTATCAGACTAAGGTCTCATTGGCAAGTGGGTATATATTTGAAGTAAAAAATTTTTGTTTATTTAAAACATTTGGCCTTTATAATCTTATTAAAAGATAAAATTAATCTAGTATTGTTTTAAGATGTGCTTAACACAAACCGTACTCCATTTTTCAAAACATATTCATATTTTAAAAAATTATCAAAAATTTATAACTGAGTTTGTCGGGAAAAGTCCTTTATTATCTGTAAATAAAAATTAAAAAAAAAATCAGTGTAACCTGTTGTCTGATGGAGATATATTTTACTTATTTTATTTAGAAAATTATTATTAACACAGGTAAAGATCGATATTTTTACAAGATCTCTGTGATAAGTGTGGATCCATTTATTATTCATATGAAAATAATTTTATGGAACTACTTAGAAAAATATTAATTCTTTTTTTATTTTATCTTCAAAGTCCAAACAGATACTACTAGTACTTTCTGCTTAGGAATACATAAATAAAAATTAGGATAAATTACATATATTAGCACATTTTTAAAAATAATTAAAAAAATCATACCTCTATAAAATAATTACAAAAATATTACACTTTTTTTATTTTTATTTACAATATTAATATCCCTTTAATTCTTCACTCTCTCTCACCCCTCCCTCCCGCCGCCCCAGCCCCTACTCCCGCCTCATGAAACTTGATTCCAATTGTAGAAAGAGCTTGTGGTTTTAAACTGGTGGTAATGCTTACAACTTTCACTCTGGTGTTTATGCAATACAAGAGAAATAAAAATGGCTTGTGTCTTGATTTCTTTTCACTTTTCTCATAAGCACACCTTTTCTAGGAAATCTTGTTTTGGAGTAAATTAATTGCAACGATTAATGTAGGCCAGTCAACCACTGTTTAGCATGCGTAGGCGTTGTCTTCAATTTGGAGAGGTGCACCAGAATATTGTAGCAAATAGCCCTGGTTCTTGGAATCAATCAAATGCTGCAAGTGATTCAAGATCACCCGTCAGTCCTGTGGATACAGAGGTTCTAGAATCATCTTATGCGAACATACCTTCAGCTCCCAGCAGCACCCGTTAGTCTTGTATTAAAGTTTGGTTACCTTTGTATTAAAGGTTGGTTATCTTTGTATTAAAGGTTGGTTACCTTTGTTTTAAGGTTGGATGCCTTTTGTATTAAGTTTTGGTTACCATTGTATTACGGGTTGGTTACCTTTTGTATTAAAAGTTGGTTACCTCTGTATTAATGTTTGATTACCTTTGTATTAAGGTTTGGTTACCTTTATATTAAGGGTTGGTTACCTTTGTATTAGGATTTGGTTACTTTTGTATTAAAGGTTGGTTACCTTGGTATTAATGTTTGGTTACCTTTGTATTAAAGGTTGGTTACCTTTGTTTTAAGGTTGAATACCTTTTGTATTAAGGTTTGGTTACCTTTGTATTAAGGGTTGGTTACCTCTGTATTAAGGTTTGGTTACTTTTGTATTAAAGGTTGGTTACTTATGTATTAAGGTTGATTACCTTTGTATTAAGGGTTGGTTACCCTCTTCCTCCTTAACTCATTTTCCATCACGACGACACAGCCGCCGCCGCCCACCATTCTGCACGCAGGAATGCATCCAAGCTTTTTATTACTTGTTTCACACCCATGTTTTTCATTTTCTCTTTCTATATATAAACCATGAATCAAATTCTCCTGTCAGAATCGAAGAATTTATATGAATACCGAAAAAAGAAATAACTAGAAAACCCTAATAAGATTACCAAATTATATGATCGAACTCTCAGTGTTTACGAGTTATAGAAATAGACAAGGGCATGTTGTTTAATTGTGTAACAAAACGAAAAGATATAAATAAAAAGAGAGAGATAGAGATTAGAGAGAGCAATGAAGAAGAAGAAAAAGACCATCCGCTCCAGACAAGAACATAACCAAAAAACAGGAGAAAGAGCCCAACTGCTCCTAACGAAAGAACCTACTGTTACTTGGGAGACTTCACTTGGGCCCCTGAACTGACTATTATATTTTGGGTTAATTACATGCTTGATTTAAGGAATTTCTTATTTAATATTGTGCTGTGTGTTATTTTTGTAATTATTTTGTGTGTGTTTTATTTTTATAATTATTTTTTAATTGTTGTATATTAGTGTTAAGGACCCTAAAAATTAAAATCAACCCTTCACTTTTCTTTTGGGCCTGAAGTTGGGCTTATCACAGAAATTAAAACCCGTTGAGGCATTGAGCTACCGAGCCCAAATAATGGAAAAGTGTATCAAAACGTGTTAACCTGTTAGCAACATATTCTTTTCTCATTTCTTTACAAGAATTAAAATCGAGCAAGGAGCAAAAGGAACTGGGGCTTATCTAGGGTTTTCGAAAACTTCAGGTTCATTTTATCACTTTCTCTCGGTTCCTTATTGTTATTTCTGTTTAATTAAACAGTCCAAAACGATCAATTCTAGTAGAATTTGCTTAATTTCAGTAATTGAAATACCTAAATCTTTCAATGGGGATTTTTGATGAGATTCACATATTCTTGTTTGAAATTATTTATTATTGGTTGTTGGGTTACTATGAGCACACTGCACTGGTTGTAGATTGAGCTTATTTGATGCTACCCTCCCTGTAATAGTTTATGATGTTATCTATGATATGGGATTTTTGAGTTAGGATTGGATTGAGGTCTGTAATTGGGGGATATCGTCTAGTTGAGCTGAGTTGAGCATTCTATTTGGAGTCATTATTAATTATTACGATTCAATATTCACATTTGCTGATATGGATTCCGATTTTGAGTAAGATTTATTAGGTTATGTAGTTGGATTCGATCCCATAAATTTTCATGTTCTTGTGTGTAGGTTTGCATGTTGTCACTATTAGAGGTACTGTTAATTAATTCTTGTTTAATGTATTCGAAGTAGAGAGTTTAGAACTACTCATCTAGGTTGTTTAGTGCAAGCATACAGGCAATTAATTTTTGAAAACACATGGATCTAAATATTGAAGGCTCAAATTTGTGGGGAATTTATATGTGTTTGTTAAGTGGTGTTGTATATTTAAGACACAGAAGTATCGGTCAACAATCCTCTGAAGCATTATTTATGTTTGCCCATTATTTGGCCCAACTTAAATTAGTTTTTGTTTAAGCTAGGTGGTGGTTATCTTGGAAGCTATAATCTTGTTTGCAACTTTATATGAGTTATTTAAATTACTTATTCGGTCATAAACACAAATCACTTGCCAGGAAAAAAAATAATAAACATAAAATAAAATTGAGGATATAGTTCCAACTATTGCTCCTTAGTATTCTCATGTAAATTTCTAGATATTGTTAGTAATTAAATTTACCAGTTGCTCCTGAATATCTTATAAATACTTCTTCTCAGATTGAACGTTTAGATTGTAATAGATGTGTCACAGTTCACATCACGAGGGGGAAATATCTTACTTTTATTCGTGCTGAAACCTTAGTTTCTTAGAGGAAGTGAATATGGGCTTCAAGAAAGAAAACCATTGCAGTTCTTAAAAGAACATAAAAAGGCCACAGGAAATAATTTTATTGTCGTCAAATCTTCTGAATAAAATGTGGAACACTTATGAGTAATTTTATTTATAATCAAAACTGCTAAAAAAAAACTGAGCTGGTTAGTAGTAGTTGAATTTCTTGCTGACGTGTTTCATTCATTCCAATCTATACAACCATGCTGTCTATCTCTTGGATGTGAGCTTTGTTTAGGAGGGAAGGGAAGGGATGGAAAAGTTTTTCTTTCGAATTTTTTTTGAAAGAAGGAACTTTCCCTTCCCATCCCGCAAAATAAAACACAAAACAGGGGGTAAGGGAAACTGTTCTGTTGACAACATATTCTTTTTAGCTTAAACCTAGTTTAAACTTGACTATCTGAGAAATTAGAGGTTTGGCTGTTTTTGTGTGAGGATGGAAACAATCTGTAAGCTTCAAGTGTCCCAAGATGAGTGACACATGGATGAATAGTGCTGAATTAAAAGAAAAATACTCTAAATTTAATAGAACTAAGGATTTAGTAGAGGAATAGAGATAGAGAGAATTAGAGTTGTTAGATAGACTTGTAGAAGAAGATAGATAGATATATAGAGAGAATGGCCAAGGCAATTCTTCGATTCATGCTATCATCTTATATCCTTCATCTCCTCATGCATGCCTCTTCTATATATAGAATTTTTATCCTAAGTTACTGTTGCTAATTTGCATCATTTGGTAAAAACTGGCCATGTGCTTGCTATTTCTAGAATATTATGCTTAATTACTACTCCTTGACTTCCCACTTATTTAGTAGGTTGGCCTTTAGCCTTAGATAATAGCTTGGAATGAGGGGCATAATTTAGTATTTTGAACCACATTCAGTCAACATCTACATCGAGTCATTTGATGTATGATTGAATTGGCACTTGCTGACTTGTGGTGCCCGGGTAAATTTAAATTCATTAGAGATAAAATTAAAAAATTAAAAAAAAAATCTTTTGGCCTGGCTTAGCTGAACTAAAAGGAAGAGGCCTACTTGCAAGTTGCCCTCGAAATTAAAAATTGTATGTTGCACGAGCAGTCTTTTGTATATTTCAGGAGGAAAATTAGGTTTCTTGACGAAACACATGAAGTCAGAGAGTGGAGATACTTGTGGACTTAATGCTGATGATCACACACTGTATATAGTTATACTACTTAAACTTGCTGCTGTGTCATGATACTTGCTCAAATAGTTGGTTGACTTTGCAGTTCCGGCACTCCTTCTGTTCAGGTTTATTGGGATATGACCTGGCATTCCCATACAAAACAAATATGGCTTACTCTATGATAGGTAGTTAATAGGATTATCAGTCAAACCTTTGTGGTTAAGGTCTATACATCACGTGTAACAAGATCCATTATGGTGTATTCTTTGATTCAACATGTAGTAGACAGTTGCTATTACGGTGCATTCTATTTCATTAAATAGAATGCAGTTTATACTATTAGATGAGATGATCCGTTAATTTCAATAATTATCAGTAAATAGGAAACCTTTTATTCTCATCATTATTAAATTTAAGACTTAAAATAACAATTTATTCTCGTAATATAAAGGTAAACAGCCAACATATTACAGTGATCTATTTCGCCCTGGGCTTCATTGTGTAAGTTTCACAAGTCGACATAAATTGAACTGAAACGATATGAGCTTCCATAGATGTCAATAGGTTTCCGTTAAGAAAAGATATACTCGCAGATTTCAATACTTTCTTCTGTATATGTACATCTGTGCTGCACCTTTAAGAACAAAACTTGTGATTTACTCCTAGCAGTTACCTTGTTGCCTAAAGATATTACCAAGTATTTTAGTTCTGAACTTCTGATAATTTCTCTCTGTTTATTATGCAGGTTTGAAGGCTTAACAAAAACAGGCTCATGGCAGGGCTTTTGAGATTCAGTAACCTTGCACCCAAGACCAAGAATATAGTTGTTGCTGGAGGACTGACGTCATTCGTATTTGGGGTGTACTTTTACACCATGAGAGCTGTTGGAGGTACAGATGAACTTCAGATAGCTATCGATAAGTTCGAAGTAGAGAAAGGCAAGATCGAGGCAGAAGCAAGCTTGGCATCAAAGGCCTAATCTTCCTACAGACACTGAATAATGTTTTGAGGACGAGGGTATGGTTGTGTTAAGGGAAGATTAGTTCTATCTACTATCTCGAATTTTGCTCTTGCAACATCAACTATTATAAAAATATATTATGTTGTCGATCAATGGGAAAGGAAAAAAAAATAGTTTTTGTAAATTCTTGAATCAGCCTATTTGGTGAATAAAGGAAAATGTTTGACTATGATTTCCAATCTAGTAAATTTTGAGAGTAGGTTGCAAATTCATATGTAGAAATAAAATCAACAGGTACGGTACTTATATTGTGGTTCGATGAGGTACATGCAACGAAATTGAGAATGAAAAACGTTACTTTTTTGTGGTAAGTTTCCTTCGATCATGTAGCTGGTATGGAATATATTTATATAAAGAGAGAGAGCTAAAAAGTTAGTATAGTTATAATTAATTGAGATATAATTAAAATTTATTGAGTTGTTTTTGACTGTTTTTGTGAAAACTTGCATTTTCGAGATTAATTTTAATAAGAATTTAATATAGAATAATTTTTATTGTGATTCGAGTTTGAATATATATGTGTGATTTATTTGGTGAGCTTAGTATGTATATATATAAATGTGAAATATATACATAGATTCAGAATGAATGAGTTAATAGTTAATTATTGTAACGATCGCGAGTCGTGGTAGCTTGGTAATTCGAGCTTATGAATATTATTGAATAAAATAGACTTTTATTAATAATATTATGTGTTAAGAGTTTAAAGGTTATATTATAACCTAGATTATGTGTAGATGATGATTAGTAAATATGAAAGTTTTCGTATAAGCTAATTTGATGGTTTCGAGAAATATCGTTAGAGTAATATTTATTAGATTAAATAAATAGTTGAAGGATAATATTATTGAACGAGTTATTTGTGGTAGATGAGTTAACTCAAAATATGGGTGGGATATATGTACGTTGATGTATATGATTATGAGGAGTTAATCGGGAAGAGTAGTGATCGCGAATCGTGAATACCTTTGTAATTTGAGTTTATTAATATTATTAAATATATTAAAATATTTTTTTTTTTAATGTGACGTGTTTTAAGGTTATTTTATAACCTAGATGATGTCAATGTATGAATTTTTATGTGTTGTTGAACTGTATGAGTGAATAATTGATTTCGCGAAAAATCACAAAATCACTATTCGCAGGGCAAGTTTCCCGAGGCACTATTTACGCCAGATATTTTTACGTCTTTTTCGATTTTTATTAATTTCGTTAAGACGTGTACGCGAAGAAATAATTTTTCCAAGCGTCAGAAATTTTATTTGAGCCCGAATGAGATTTATTTCGTATCTGAAATGTATTATATGGGTGTTCTGAATAAATGGATAAATTTCATAATAATTATTTTTACGCGTCCCAATATATTCTATGGGGGTACCCATATTAATTTTGAGTAAAGTTATTGAGCAAATTTGGTACAAAAGTGAAAATATTCGGATATATTTTGTGTATATGGGTATTTATTTTTGCTTGTTACCTCAAGTGGGAACCAACTCAACTCTTTGGACCAATGAGGAGTGAGTTAGGGAAAGATTGTCGGCAAGAGGAGGGGTTGGCAAGCTCAATGTATTGGACCTCCCATTTTGCAAACATCCCTCTTGGTTTACTCTCTCCATTCTCCCGAAGCTCTCTCCATCCCATACCATTCCATTTCATTTTCTTTCATTCCTTCCAAAGTTAGTTCTACAGAAAATAGAAGGGAGAAGAGAGAGAGAGAGTGAGAGAAAGAAAGAAGAAGAAGATAAGGTTCGGGTGAAGAAGGAGAAGAGAAGAGGAGAAGAAGAAGAGCGGGAAAGAGCAAGAGGAGGAAGATGAAGCCCTAGCAAACCTCCATAACATTCAAGAAGTAAGAATCAAGAGGTAACCACCCTCTCCAAGCTCACTTCCTCCATTTTTCGAGTTTCTTGAGTTTTCAAGCTCATCCGTTGGGTTTTGATTTTTCTAACATTTTTGGTGGTTGTTGTTTGTGATTGTTTATATATGTTGTTAAGAGGTTATATAAATCATTAATAACATGAAAGTGAAACAAGAACGAAGAAAAAAAATCCGTACCTTTGTTCAATGGATGAAGAACATGAACATTTTGGACATTTTTGGACAATATGAACATTCGGATGAATTTTAGAGGATTTGGAACTTAGATTCCGTGTTTTAATTTGTTTGATATTATGGAAGTGTAGTTTCATGGGTTACGAAGCTAATCCAACTGGAATGGAGTAAAAAGAAGTTAAAACAAAGATTTGATGATGATTTTGGTGAAGAACACCAAGAACACGAAAATATAGCATGAGTTGATACTTTGACCTAAGATTTGGTCATGTTAATGTTAATGGGTAACTCTAAATTTTTGATATGTTGTAGCTCTATGTCTTAAGAGTCCATAGCGTCTGGAATGGACCAATTTGAACGTGTATAGAAGAAGTTATGAAGGTTGGAGTGAAGAAAGGTCGGATTGCACGAAGGAAGCAATCTGCAACACCTGGGCACCGGCGCAGCCTCCGTGCCTCTCACGGAGGCTTCGCTGAGCTACCTGGATGCTGGCGCAGCTTCCGTGATTCTCACGGAGGCCTTGCTGCCCTTGTTGGCGCAGCCTCCGTGATTCTGACGGAGGCCTCGCCGACTGCCTGATTCTGAAATTTTTAGCATAAACACCTCTTAGTAAAATGACTATAACTTTCTCATACGAACTCCAATTTGGATAATTCAAGATGATCCGGAAAGCTTAGAGATAGACCTACAACTTCCACTAATTAGAATGGAAAGTTATTACCTGGATAAATTCTGAAATTGACTGTTTTTAGGACTGTTGTGGGAACGGAGGGCGTCGGTAATGCGCGTGTGCAACGTGTAATGCTTCCGACAATAAAAGACAATGTTCTCAGTCCTAAAACATGAATGTTATGTATTATAATGATACTAAGCATTAACCAATTGAGTATTAGATAAGTCGAATGAGCATACTAAGCATACGCAAATCCATATCGCTTAGGCGTTCGAGTAGACAAGTTTGGCGTATGGACGTGCAAACGTCGTAACGCCGTAACAAGTGTGTATAACCTTTTTTAATATTTTATTTCTAATAATAATGAAACATGATAGAGTGTTATAACCCAATGTATGAGCATGCTAAGCACATGCAAAAGAGGCGAATTAGGCGTGACATGTAAACGTCGAAACGCCACGTAAAGTGTTAATGAACTTAAATAGTGTTTCGATTTAAACAAAACGAACATTTCAAGATATAGAGTGGGAGTATATTAATGTGAACCGTTATATGAACCATTTTTAATGCCTAATTGGTGTTTTATTGTTAAATAAATTGTGTAGGATATTTGAAGGACGAGCCATCATAATTTTGGCAAGAAACGCTTAAGGCAAGTTCTTTCAATAACTTGTTGACTTGTTTAAATGTATTAATGTACATGAGTTGGTTGCTAAATCTTTTACTATTATGTGAATTATATGCGAGCATGATTAAAGTGTGCACGTTGTGCAACTACGTGATTATGTTGTTCTATGTGGAACTTGAAATATTATAAATGTGTAGTATGAGATATATAATGCAAATGAAACTTGCATATTAAGAGATGTATGATGTATAAGTAGATGCATTGCATATTATTTATGATGCATGAGTAAGATGCATAGTATGAGAATCATGGTGCATGAATAAAATGCAAACTTATGTGTTACGTGAAGGATGAAATGTGAAAACTCTTAGTTCTTGCTGAGCCGTCGTGCTCATTCTTGCAAAAATAAAACTTTTGCAGATTTTACAATGCAATGCAATTATCTTGATATCGTGGTGATAAGGATTAGAGATGCATGGAAACAGGAAGGTTGCTAAATATTTCTTTATTGTAATTATTTAGCCGTGATAACGGTATACAATGTATGTGAAATAGATTATGTAAACCTTGAGTTAAAAATGAAAGTTATTCATTATAGTAGTTAAGATGAGGTTATATTAGCTACTTGTTATAGTAAACTAGAAGGATGACGATGATGTATAAAGGACATTTTTATAACGATTGTTTGGTTATTGAATAACCTTGCAAATATTCAGGGATCGAATAAGTCAAAATCTGAACCTTGCGTTCACATATGAGATATTATAAAGGATCATGGTATTTATTCAACCTTGATCATAAGTGTAGTATTTAAAGGTTACGAAATCTGGAATTGTAATAAAGAGTGTAATGGTAAGCTTTAATACTTATTGTTGTAAAGTATTGTTATGTACAGCATGAATAGAATTAAATTGGTAATGATTATTAAATGATGTTTTAGTTATGGTTTCGAGGCTTGGGACGATAATATTTATATTATATCAATGTAAATATTTTTATTATTTCGCAATTAGTTATGGTTAGAATGATGTATGAGTTGCACAATGATGCACCGAATTCGTGGATAAGGTAACTCGGATTTGGGGGCGTCACAGTTTTCATACTCGAACGGGAAAAAGTTTATGGCCTTACGGGCCATTGAATTAGAAAAGTTATTCTGTGAACATGTGGCTTGACCACTATTGCTTGACCATTATTGTGGTTTAATCATCAGTGAATGTATTAAATAATTAAATATATTAAAATTATTTTTATTGTATTTACACACAACCTGCCTTAAAATTTAAATGGCCCCAAGTATATAGGACCAAGGTTTTCAAACCCGGACCGGACCGCCGGTCGAACCGGAAAAAACCGGACCCGGTTCACTCAACGGTCCGGTTTGGACCACTAAACCATTTCTACTCAAAAATCGTTCAGAACCGGTGAACCGGCGGTTGAACCGGTTGACCCAGTGAACCGGTGACCGGTTCACGGGTTTGGCCGGTTCTCTCCTTAAAGATTAAAAAAAAAAATTACACTATTATGCCTTTAGGGGCTAGGGCTTCTGAAGCTACTTTTCTAATTTGATTTCTCCTTCTTCGTTTCTTTCTTCTCTCTGTCTCTCAGCTCGCCGCTCCGCCCAAATCCCAGTGCTCTCAACCCTTCCCCTGTTCCCATCCGTGCCCAAAGCCCCTAAGTCCTAACCTTTGTTGCGCGCATGTGCTCGTCGAGGCCTCAACCAATACACACAATTGAGTATTGACAATACACGGTAATCAATTAATCATAGACTTTTCACTTTTCAATTATGATTTGAATTTGTGATGATCTGCACTTGCAAATTTGCGATGCAGTTTTGTTGAAGTGTGTGCCTGTGTGGGTTATGCTTCAAATTTGTTGGGCTTATAATCATATAATGTATTCTTAATTAGTTAATTTCTTATCCTTTCTGAGTAAAGTATTGTGGTCTGTCAGGATAGGAAAAAAGGCAGCAAAGGGAAAGAGTTTTAATAAACGATGATTCTTAATTATCAAGCCTCCACATTTGAAATTTGTCAATATTCATTCTTGTTATGAATTTCTTCAATATTCATTCTTTGACTTCTGCAATAATGCCCCACAGGATTCTTTCACTGTAATAATTAATAAATTCAATAATTCATAACATGAATATTGTTTGTGTTAATTCAGTGTTCCCTTCCTTATGAAGTCTAATTGGGTCATGTTCATTATTCATTTGTGACTCAATTTATGCATTGTTGTTTTGTACTCTGTAGTTTTTACTTTTTAGTTTTATTTTTCTAAGTTAATGTATAAGTGGAAATTGGCATTTTTAATTCTAACAGTACATGAAAAATACAATTTCTAACAGTACATGTTTTTTGTGAATCAAGTGTCATGGATTTTATTTTAGTAATTTAGTTGAGACTTTGTTTGGTATTTTACATATCTTTGCATTCATTTAATCAAACACTTGAACTTGCGGTTGAATTTCGGAATTTGAATGTATCTTAGAGATGTTTAGTTTTTTTGTAGATAAATTGATTGATTTTACATATTTACTAAATATTATATACAATATATAATAATAATTAATATAATTATTTATTTATTATTTATTATATATTAATGACGTCATTGGGTCAATAACGGTCCGACCACTGGTTGGACCAGTGACCCATCCACCCAGTAACTTTTCCGGTTCGATGACCGGTCCGGGTTTAAAAACCTTGGATAACAGTCCCAAATGTGTTTATATTGTGTACGATATTTGTAATATAGGTTTTGATCTCCACTAATTTACTACCGAATATGTTAAAAGTGATAACTTGAAGATGGCTCGCGGTTAGTTCAATTTGCTTCGAGTTTTTGACTGTAGGCTTTTTTGATCTACTTCTGATGATTTTGTTGTATTATATTTGTCTTTAGACTTGTTGGTAGAGATTATTATTGTATTTTATGTTTTAACTTTTCACTATAACTTTTATCGTGTCTTTGTAAGTTTGGTTTATAATAATAATAATAATAATAATAATAATAATAATTGTTAAAGTTTGCATATTTAAATTTGATAATGAATACAATTAATGTATATTTGTACTAGTAAGTTTTGTAAAATCGTTAATGATGATTTAATGTACAATGACTTAGTTTAGAAAGATCAAATATGTTAGGATGATCTTGTTGAGTTGATCTGATGTATAGTCAATAGGTTCATAATGATCGTAAAGTTACTCTGTCAACTCGCAATGTCAAGGCAGATCACAGAGTCAACTTGTCTTTGTAAAGCATCAAATAGTTGATAGCAATGATAGCAAAGTTCACTTCAAATGTCAAAGTAAAGATCAGTCTGTAAAGTGAACAAATGATTGCAAAGCCAAGCAAAGATCGTTATGTGAAGATTGAACGAAAAGTACTCTCTGAAGTCGTAAAATATCTTAAGAATCGTTCAGTAAAGATAAGATCGTAAAGTCAGCTAAAGCGTTGTAAAGCAAATCCTTATTAAGCTAATCGTAGAGTTCATTCGTAGAGTTCTACACTCTTCGTGAAGTAATCCTCGTAGAAGAGCAGGACATAAAGTAAACTCTATGATTCATCATCTACGTAGAATAAGTCAGTCTGACAACATGACTGACATTGGAGCGTTGCTGATTGAAGGTCCCGATGTATTCACCGAACATCCTTGGTTTAAATCGAAGATTAGAAGATATGTTTACCAGCTAGGTTGCTGAAAGCGACAACTCACAAGTGGTAGGTGAGGCTGCAGGCTGATGTGACAGGCATGTCAAAAAGGAAGCTGACACAGTAGTTTAAAATATCAACATCAAAGATCCCTGGATATGGGCATTAAATGCACCAACGGGAACCTAGCAACAAGAAAATTTTCAGCATATTATAAAAGGCAACAAAGATTCAAATTCAAAGAGGCGAACTCTAATAAAAAAAAAACTAAGCTCTGTCAAAGTAAAAAGAACCAACTCTACGATTTTTGAACATCTAGTTCAAGCTGCTAAGTACCTGAGAAGAGAAGTATATTGCAAACTTAGCAACATCTCTCAACAACAACAATCAATCAATCAATAGAGGACTGAGTGTCCTGGTCTTAGTTACCAAACTTTCAAGTCTGAGTAACTTGAAGGAATACTAAGGATTCAGAGGTCTGAGTAACCTGGTTTGAGTGATCGAATATTTCGAGACTAAGTGACTCTAAAGAACCTTAGTGGTTCAGAGGTCTGAGTGACCTGGTCTTAGTGACCGAATTGTTGAGACTGAGTGACTC
This sequence comes from Aralia elata, assembly GCA_034770075.1. Taxonomy (NCBI): domain Eukaryota; kingdom Viridiplantae; phylum Streptophyta; class Magnoliopsida; order Apiales; family Araliaceae; genus Aralia; species Aralia elata. The sequence continues at coordinate 67,027,558 of CM068387.1, read as the reverse complement.
GAAGGAACATAAGTGGTTCACCACTTAAAAATCTCGCCTGTGTTATTTACTTTTCTGCTATTACTTACTGTTATATTATTAATATTGTTGGTGTGACTTTAAAACCATAACTAAATTCAGAACTAAGATTTCTCATTAATCTTTAAGGGGATTTTCAAAAATATATTCCGTTATACTTAATTATTATGATTAACAAATTATTCGGCAATATCCTTTATTAATAAGTCAAGTTTTAAAAGGATCTATTCAGCCCCCCTCCTCCTTTTAGATCTCTAAGTGTCTTTAGAAATATGCAATGTATATAGGTCCAAATGAAAAAGCTCTCGATTTTCTCCTTGATTTCAAATTATAGTTGGGTTAACGGAGAGAAATGGAAGAAGTGAAAAACAAGCAAATAACACTGAAAGAATATGTAGTATATGTTTCGTACGAAGGCAGTGAAGACGATGCGACGTAGCAGAAATATATTTAGCATTACTAAAAATTCTTGGAAAGTAATAATTTCATTCATATCTTGCGCCTCATGGTGATAAATTTTAGAAATTAAAGATTTAGCACAAGATAAGTGAATTTTGAACCCATTAAAATCGTCAACTCGTCACTGTTCATCGGTTCAGATGATCCAACTAGTGGTTACTAGTTTTTATCCTTTTTTTGGTATTTCTGATTTTATGGTCCTAACCAGCTCGTTGATCCAATTCAGTTATTTAAACATGGTTTTCAAGCACATTTAATGAGTTTACACCATGTCATTGCTTACTTGACACGCCCAATACGCTCATTTTTAGCTGCATTCGGTGAAATCAATTATTTTCTTTTGTTTACATATCGAGTTTTTAATAGAATATTCTAGATTTATTTGATATAAATACTTTACCTTGTAAATATTCAAAATATTTTAGAATATGATTCTAGATAGTGGATCTTAGCCTATCATTAGATTTGATTTTAGCTATTGGTTGTATCGCTCAAGCGCTATATAAAAGAATGTTACTCATTTGTAAATTATAAAACAAACTTGTAATCTAGCAACAAAAATTTAAGTAAATAGGAGAAAAAAGTTTTAAATTACCCTTAGAACGAAAATTTATCATATTTTAAAACGTTCGTACCAAATCATAATTCAAATCATGTTACTTGTTACAGTGTATCTAGATTTAGATATGTTGAACGGGTTACATATATTTAAGGTAGATATATTTATAGTAATGTCAAGTTATTGTACTATTTTGAATTTGTGGTTTTGAGTGTAAGAATTTAAATTTAGTATTTTTCCTGAAACATTTATATTTAATTTAGTTTTTAAATTTTGTCAAAGCTCCTTTTGTCTAAATTAGATGTATTGTTGTTAAATTGAAACTTAATTCGTCTGCTTATTTGACATAGCGTCTGGTTGGTTAAAAACACTTCTAATCTTGAATGTGTGTTTGAGAATGTTTGGTAACACTTAAAAGAACGAAAGTGCTTTAATAGTAGAACTTTTATGTGTAAAAGCACATTTGAAATAAGATAAAATTTAGTACTTCTAAAAATATGATACATACGTGAAAAATGAATATATCTAGAATGTATCTAACTAGTATAGCCACAACGTTAATAAGTCAATCTTTAGCATTTTAAATAAATTCAACCGTATAGATATAAATAATATACACAGATATTTGAATATATGAATTTTTATATAATTTGATAATTTTATCAACGATTTTTTATTAATGAAAGTTTAATAAATTTAAATCATCAAAAAACATACTTATTTTACAAGATTATAATAATGGTGATACATAACCACAAATTAAATAAAATTTTACATATAAACTTATATTTTTGCATGATTTTTTTCTACGTATGGTTAAGTTTTGTTAAAAGATCGAGAGAAAATCATTTATGAAATTAAGGTATATAGCTACTTAGTGGATATTTCTTGCAAGTCTATATTTTACTTTATTTAATATTCTCATTAAGGCACTATCTTTATTAACTATACTAGTGAATGCTATCACACCGCATTACTCCACTAAAAGGATCCCATATACCACGATCAAGAAGGGTGTGTTGATGATTGATTATCAACGAAATGTATCTTCCAGTTCCGGAAAGAATTCACAAAACTCTGTTTCCATCGAGAGTTGGCAAGTACTCTTTTGAAAGCCTAGCGAATGAAATGTCAATCGGCAAACATGAGCAGGCAAAAGCAGCACTCTCACCTTCCGGTGAGATTGTTGTTTTGCCTTGGCACGAAAGGAGGTAGACTTCCCGATAGCTAACCTCATCTAGTTGTCCTTTTTACAAAAAATAAATAAATAAATAAGTCATTTATTAATAACTTATTTTGTTTGAAGTTGGGTAGTTTATCAAATGCTATTATACTATGATCTTCCTTTTAACATGACGAAGTTCTTTAATTTTATTTGTTATTCTGTACTACACTTATTTTCTCCATCTTTTTACAAATGTGATTCATGTTAGTAATCAACAGAAAATTACACGATCACTTTGTTAGGCATTGAACTACTAAAGAAGTAGACCTTAACTTTTCTTGTAATAACAGAGCCAGAGCCAGAGCCATACTAAAATGTATTGAAAATAAATCATCATTATATGTCATTTCACCAGAATAATTTCCGGCCATTAAACTGTAAAACCAAATTATTAATGGTTATTTAGCCTACAACATTTAAAGGTTATTCATTGCAGCACATGCTGCCTTGAAAGTGTTCCCTCATTGTAAAAACCTGAACGAAAGTTTACAAGAATAAGAAAAGTCTGCATATAGCTCTTGTATCTCTCTTTGCCTCCAAAGTCGCTGCAAATCATACAATGTATTCCATCAGTTTTCTGAGCATGATTATGTAAATGAGAACCGACACAGTGTGAAGAGACTTTTCAAATTACCCGATGATTTTACTCATTGATGGAGAGAGAAGTTTTCAATCTTTGAACCAGATATGGCAATGAATTGATGCTGTCTTGGACTGTCTGGTCGACACACGACTCCAAATCAATGGTGGCATCTGTTCTGATCTTTTGGAGCTTGGCTGACTCAAATTTGTCTTGGCAGACCATCAGCGACCTATTTAGCCGTTCCTATATCCATCATAAAAAGGTGTTCAAATCATGCTACATTTACATATATAAATTGCCAGTACTTTTAAACAAACTCTAGAAAGCAACCACAGAAATTAATAGATGTGTTCTACCAGTTTGTCAGTTCAGGTCTGAGTAAGCATATGGGTGTTACAACTTCTTATATTAACACAAATAAAGAGCACATGGGTGATAATAAATTAAGCTCACTTTGCTACTAGGGTAAGTTTCTTAGGCGATTATAGCTTACGAGTAAGATCACACTTATTCAGGACTAATCACCAACAAAATAATGTTACACACACATTAATAAACCCTAGAAAGAGCTGAATGGTAAAACAAAGCAGTGATCTGGTAGATCAGCAAAGGAAATCCCTCAATCCTTCATCCCTATATTTTATGAAAAACTTTGCAACCACATATTTATCAAGGGAAAAATCCCTCTAGAACAACAGCAGGCACAATTGCTATATTCTTATATATCATAGGAGGCTGCGACTTAAATTAAACCCCCATCCAAATTAAGTGACGCTTTTCACTTTTCACATGTCACAAAGTGTACCTTGTTAAAGTAATTCATTGACATATCCACCAAGTTTCAAATTAATATTTTTTAAAAAAAAAAAAATTTCAAACAAAGATATAGCCAAAATGGACAATTAATGCTTTGATATATGGTTCGTGGAATAAGGTCTCTTAAGTTAATGATTTTAGACATCACAAACTAGAAAGAGGGTCACAAATTGGGACAGAGGTAGAATCATCATATCGTTTCTTCACGTTATATATGTTTGTAAAATATTAACATCTTTTTAAGTAATTTCTAAATAGAGTAATAGACACTTAAGTAGCATGTATTCAAATTTCAGGTTGCAGGTATGATGCATGACAGTGGATAATTTTCAGAGTCATAGTATAGAACATGTATACGGTCTATATCAAAAGATTTTGCTTTTGATTGAACTAAAATTCGTAGAATTGTATGTTTTTATCATTCTGTTCGATATAAGGAGATCAACAACTTCAGATTTCGGGACTACTTGAAACACATTGATTATTTTGACAACTACCAACCATAGAAGTACCCTGTACATAAGTTGTGTTGCAGAGAGAGAGAGAGCAGAGAGCAGCATCAATTTGGCAACTTTACAGCAAGTGTTAGACAACTTTTGCTGGAATAGTCACTTTATCATCTGTGTAAGATAATTATTCAATGTGGCTAGCTCTTCCACTAGATTACCCCTCCCATACCTTCAAAATATTTAATATAGAGCGTTGTTATGATGTCCGAAACAACTTTGTGCACGACTTCCATCAATATTTTGTCATTTAAGCTGAAAGGAAGAGATCTCTCAACAACATAATTCATCACTCCCACAATCTTCACTTGTTAATTCGAATTACAAGGTTATATAAAATTGTTCTATTTCTGGCATCATAACCATAGTTAGAGCATTCATCATAGTTAGCAGTTTCAACTCTAAATGAAGGTCACAATCAATATCGTATCTGGCATCAATATTGTCACTATCATAAATAAGAAAACATTTTTTTTGGACAACTAATGAATAAGAAAACCTTTACACTTATTACCTAGGAACTTGTTTAGAAATACCTACTTATTTGACCAAAATGGTTCGCCAACCTATCACCGAAATGCCCCTAGATAGGAAAATGTTGGAACATAGGAGTTTGTCAATACGTATTTGACCAAAATGGTTCGCCAACATATCACCAAAATGCCCCCGGGTAGGAAAACATTTTTTTCGGACAACTCATCAATTAGAAAACCTTTATTACCCAGGAACTTGTTCAGAAATACCGTAATGGAAGGAACATAAGAGCTTGTCGCTACATATTTGACCAAAATGGATCATCAACCTATCACTGGAATGTCCCTAAAGTTTTTCTAAGTTTATTACTACTGTCAATTAGGATATAGTTTAAAGAGGAGGGAGAGAAGGTACCAAAACTTGAACACCAAAGTGATCACAACCACATGGAGAGAGTGCAACCACTGAGGCATTCAAGGTTTCTGGTATTTTTTACCAATAGAATAAAATAGGGGAACAATGAGACGTAGCACCAGAACAATATGTTGTAGGTGCACGGAGAGAAAACTAAATTTAATATGCCAAACAATGACAAGGAAACCAAGAAGGATTGTGACTGAGGTAGCAAGGGGTATATCACCGTATGGATGGTTAAACTACGGCGTTAGAAGACTAAGAAGGACGTAGGCTCAGGTAGAAAATAGGCACACTTCCTCAAATAGAAGAAAGAAAGGCCTAAAAAGACCAGAAGGTAGAAACCACAAAAAAATTGAGAGATATAAGAAAGTGAATGCTTCAGTAATATGAAGAAATGGAAAAAACAAAGGGCTGACGAAATGAATACACGATATAAACAGAGTTTTCAAAACTAACATAAGTACCAGCATCTGAATATGTTTGTAAGACTTTATAAGCTCCGACATCATTTATAAACCTTTGATTCTCTCCTGACTCCTTCCATGTGCAACATGGAACAAGCCAAAATAGCTCTACTTCTACAAAAGTTTCTTCATTGGTATTCACTTGACTGAGGTTTGTTCCTTCCTTTTTAGTTTCTTAAGGTGGGGTTATCAACTAGTACCAACAAGTCACGAGAAACGCCAAACACAATCCCCATGTCACCCAATAATAGGAAAGAGGTTATCAAGAACTCTATCCTCCATAACATAACAGATCAAAATTGCAAGTTTATACTCACTCCATTCTACATTATGTGACCTCCCAATTTTTGGCGGTCAAAAGAAGCACACAACTTTAATCTTAAACAATTATACTCTATTCAACTTGTGGGATGATGATACTCTAGTCAATTCAACTCAACTTAACTTGGGACCAAGTTGAATTTAAAGAGTTGGCCTTCTCTTTGGACTAACAAATATTTTTTCAATAGAAAAGAACATTTTAAAGCCCATGCGCAAAAGTTATTCCTGGAAACCTACACCTACAGCCTAAAAGACTATTAGTAACAAATTGTTCACACCTAATCTCCAATAATTTTAAATGACAACAACAGAAATTAACCCTAAATCTAACTACAAAATTTATCAGCCATAATTTATGAAGAATTTTAAGTCCCTTTGCATGAACTCCACATCAAAAGGTGTATACTTGTACATATTATATACAAAAACAAACATACCAATATGGCCATATACTCCCACACAAATAACGTGTCCATCTTTACATCTCTGGACATTCAAAAAAGAGTTCCTATTTGAAAATCAAGATAACTAATTTAATGTTATTCAAGTAACTAAAGGGTAACTTTTAATTTCAAATTAACACTTTATATTATTTTAAATTCTATTATTATATTTTGTTGTGTTTGTAAATATGGGTAATATGGGGATTAAAAGAGATTACTTTTGTTATTTACTATTTAGTTTATAGTCCAAATCCATCCCTTTTGTTGATATAAAACTTTGGACTGAAGAGTGATTATGTTGTCCCTTAAAAAACTCGCAAACAAAAGAAATGGAAAGAAAACTTACGTTTTCCATCCATTTCTTTTCTTTTGTCTGTTAAAACTCACAAACCCAGTGTTTAAACTTAACAATTGATTATATCAAAGTCAATTTTGTCCTACAAAATTTTAAATGTAGACTATCAGTTTGGAACAAAGTGATTATTCAAGACAAACACATTACACACCGAGACGTATGAAATAATTTAAATAGTGGAAAAAACAACCCTGAATTGTATAATATTCAAAAAAATAAAAATAAAGTAGCAATCAACATTTAACCAAAAAAAAAAAAAAACTTTTTCCAAGGAAAATGAAAAAAATAAGAAAACCTGAAACTTGGCCATTTCATCCTCGACGAGATGCTGCGCAGTAAGAACAGGAACGCTGCAATTTTCAGTACACCTTCCAATGTCTTCATATTTTCTCGTCCTATCAAAGCACTCATACGCACATTTGAAGTACGCTTTCTGCAATAATACATATATAAAAAAACCCATTATTAACATAGAATATATATATATACACACACACGCACACACACTACAAAGAGAGGAAAAAGTGAAAGAGATAGACAGACCTGGAGAGTGAAATTGACATGGTCTTGAATGGGTAAGAGTTGGGTTTCAGCTGCTGAGTTCACTTCGTTGAGTTTTTGCCTTAATCTCTATGTTACTATTCGTTCTTGAGCTGCTGCTATGTGATCCATTTCTGCTTCTGTGACCAACGCTCTTAAGAAATTGGGGTTTTAGGGATTTTGGGGTTTTGCCTTGCTTGGGAGAGGGTTTAAGGTCTGTTTGTTGTTGCAGTTTATTTATACCAACTTATACCTGATTTTCAATATTTTGTTTTTACATGTACTCCCCACACTCTCTTTTTATTTGTTTTTTAGGGAGATATTTTTATTTGTTTTTATTTGTGGTTGCAAAAAATATTAAATACTTAATTTTTTTTATATTATCACTTGTAATTAAAGGTTAATTTGTTTCCCTCTCATCTTTTCGATAAATTTTTAAAGTTTAATATTGAAATTTTATACTCAAATTAGTCAATCAGACAAAATATTATTTGTATTTCTTAATCTATAAGCATAACCTTAAAACGTCAATTAAAAAAAACGCAAGGAGTAATTATTAATTTTTTAAATAGAATTGATCATTATAAAAAGATTTGGGAATTGATATTTTCACATAAAAAATTAATATTTTCATATGATCCCTCTCACATGAATAGTGAATTAGTCTCAGGGGGTGTTTGTTTAGAGTTGAATGGCTGAATCGGTAAGTGCGTTTGTTTTGGTCTGAATGGCTGAATCGGTCAGATGGTTGAACTGAATGGCTAAGTCAGATTTTTTTTGGTTGAATGGTTGAATGAGCAGCTGAATGAGTAAAAAAAAATTAAATAAAATTTTTTAAAAAATTATTAACTATTATATTAAGTAATATTAAATAATTTTACAACAATTTTAAATTTTTTTTAGAGAGGTAAAATAATAAAATTCTGTCATTCAGATGTTTCAGACAAGTCAATTATCAAACAACTTTTTTCATTCAGATTCAGCTCATTCAGATTCAGATTCATTTAGTTTTTATCAAACACCCCCTCACCTCTATGTGAGAAAAATTCATGTGAAAATAGCATTTTAACATGTGAAAATATCAATTTTCAAAAAGTAATGTCATGAACACAAATTATGCAATGAAAAAATTTGAAAAAAATGACATTTCATATGATATATAAATATTTGTGCTCACTGTAACAACTAACCCTCTTCATAAATGAATCCACCAAATACTTACACGTGATATATCATACTTCCTCCGTCTCAAATTAATTGCTCAGTTTTGACTTTTTAAAGTCAAATTGACCATTTTTAAAACTAATCTTTTTACTATTTTTACTAAAATATAGGTGAAGAGATTATAACCAAAAGAAAGTATATATAATTTATTATTAACCCCAATTTTTATAATTTTAGAAATATATTTATATATGCTTAATTATTACTTCTAAAAATAGTCGATTTGACTTAAAAAAGTCAAAAATGAGCAATTAATTTGGGACAGAGGGGTTATCATTTTATACACAATTTTTATAAATGACTAATATTCATAACATTACTCTTAAACTTTAATTTCAAATTTTACACCGAGTTCAATTTTTTTTATCTAAACTCAACTCACTCCTGAATTAAGTTCAAACAAATTTTATACAGATTGAAGTATCAGTCATCAAACATGATCAATCAAACTAACAATTCTAACAACTAAAAAGAGGTATAATATGCAAACTAAAATGTTAAGCAGCTCTTTTTGCAAAACTACTAAAGTTCAACTTTTAAAATATTAGGGATGTAAACAAGTCAAGATTTAGTTTGTTGAGTTCAAACTCAATTAAAAGTTAAACGAATCTACGTATATGTTTAGTTACTCGGCCTTTACAATATTTGAAATTTTAACATATTCGAAAATTTTATTTATCTAACAAGAGCTTATTTCAAACACAATTTTTTTAACTCATAAACATAACATTTGAGACACATACGTAACGCACCAAAATTGATGTAATGCGTTTGAAAGTTCAAACGCTGCAAACACTACCACTGTATGCATACAAATGTTGATAACCGAAAAAATAAAAATATGTTGCTTAAATTCGACTCGTTAATAAATGAGTCGTGCTCAAACTTGAGTTTAAGCGAACTAGTTGAGCACGAGTTGAATATAATTAAATTAATAAATTTTAATAATTATTAAATACATTAGTATCTTGTGTGTATATATATATATAATAAATAAATAAAATTAATTATTTTAGTTAATTTAATACTAAGCGTGTTGAACTTAAATGAGTTCGAACCGAGCTTTACACAAGTAGAACTTAGACGACTGACACTAGTCAAACTCGAATCAAACAAAATATTGAACACAATTACTTGTTCTAGCACGACTTATTTATTACTCTCTCTATTTTTAAAAAAATAATTAAAGTTATAAATTTTTTATTCTTAAAATAATGAGATAAAATACATAAAGTGAATAATAAATATATTATTTAGTGAGATCCATTAGTATAAAAAATAAAAATACTTATTCTTTTATATTATCTTAAAGATTATTAAGAATAAATTTAATTTTTTTACTCTCTTTTATTTATTTTTAATTTTTTTAATACGTGTATAAATTATATTTTCTCATTTTTGTAGGAACGTACGAGTATAAAGATATAAAGGTAGAAAATTAATAGTAAGTCATCTCTTTGGACTTTGGAGGAATCTTCTTCTTCTACAATAAAATAAATCAAGTATTCATATTTTTCCCTTCACCCTTTTTTCTTCCAAACAAGTTGCTGAACCCCTTTTCTCTCTCATCATTCTTCCTCCCTGAGAAAAAAAATTCAATTCAACAGAGAGACATGGAATCCACAGAAGGCTTAATATGCAAAAACATCCCTCACCTTCTTTCATCATTCGTCGACACCTTTATTGACTTCTCCGTCAGCGGCCTTTTCTTACCCTCAAACCCTATTTCACCTCCATTACAGACCACTTACCCCTCTCCCGACCGCCTCATCGCCGTCGGAGACCTCCATGGCGACCTCAACAAGTCCAAACAAGCCCTACGCCTCGCCGGCCTAATCGATTCCTCCGATCACTGGACCGGCGGCTCCACCACCGTGGTCCAGGTGGGTGACGTACTCGACCGTGGCGGCGATGAGATTAAAATTCTGTACTTTCTTGAAAAATTGAAGCGAGAGGCGGAAAAGAGTGGTGGGTCTATTATAACTATGAATGGGAATCATGAGATTATGAATGTGGATGGGGATTTTAGGTATGTGACTAAGTCGGGTCTTGATGAATTTAGGGTTTGGGCGCATTGGTATTGTATTGGTAATGCGATGAAGAGTTTGTGTGGTGGGTTGGTGAAACCAAGTGATCCCTTTGATGGGGTGCCTTTGGTTTTTCCTGGGGTAAAGCCGGAAATTGTGGATGGTATTAGAGCTAGGATTGCTGCATTGCGGCCTAATGGACCTATTTCGAATAGGTTCTTAACTAAGAATGTGACTGTCCTTGTAATTGGCGACTCTGTGTTTGTTCATGGAGGGTTGTTGCCTAAACATGTTTCTTATGGGTTGGAACGGATTAATGAAGAGGTGAGGGATTGGATTAGTGGGCTGAGGGAGAGGGTTTCGTCGGAATTAGTTAGGGGGAGGAATTCACTTGTTTGGTTGAGGAAGTTTTCTGATGAAGTGGCTAAGAATTGTGATTGTTCTACTCTTGAGCATGTTCTTGCTACAATTCCCGGTGCTAAGAGGATGATTATGGGACATACAATTCAGGAGAAGGGAATTAATGGGGCTTGTGATAACAGGGCAATACGGATTGATGTTGGTATGTCTAGAGGGTGTATTAATGGGCTGCCTGAGGTTTTAGAGGTCAATGGGAAGTCGGAAGTTCGGGTCTTGACATCAAACCCTTTGTACCGTAATGGGTATGAATCTTCTTATGTAGCAGATGTGAACAAAGGTATTGGTTCATTGATCCCTGAACAAGGACCAAAACAAGTGGAAGTGAAGGCTTAGTTGTTAACTGAACTCAAGAAGATCTGTTTTTGTGGAATCTCTTGAGAAATATTTTATAGTCTATGTGATTTGAGTTTTAGAACATCATTGTGCAGTAACATTACTGTTCAAACATGCAATGATGTTTAAACATTGTGAACTAAAGAATGTTTCATCCAAATAAATATTTGTGACTAGTTCGATCTAAAGTTGGTTAGTGTTTGGAGCATGTCTCTGTAGTCTCTCTTAGTTTTTTTCTTTTCATTTTTTATTTATTTTAAATTTGTAAGTTTATAAACACAGAAGTGTTTTAACCTTTTGAAGCAATATGCTTTACTTTCCGTGGATAACAATTTCCTGAGGTTTCAAGAATTTTGTTTATTTATTTATTTATTTATTTTTATCAATGTAAGGAATAAGGGCAGCCAGACATGCTGAGTCACAGTTGATGTAGTGCGCTATCAAGACTCTGTTCTGTAATATTATGTCTTGTTAAATGATGTAAAAAGCTGCGTATTCTGTGAAGGTATGGATAAGCTGGTAAACAAGAAGTTTTTGGGGTCATGCTCTGATGCTAAGGTTGCCTATGAAATTTCAATATGGGTGCAAGATTCCCAATAATAATGAAGTTTCTTATAGCATATAGAGTAGTATAAATGACCACACTGCTTCCATTTGGTAATAACTGAGATTTTTGAGAAATACTGAAATAAGCTGTTCTCTAACTGGACATCTTAAATCTTTTACTCCCTTTGATTGGAAATTAGAGTACCATTTTTTTTAAGTAAATTACAAAGAATGTAGTTCTTGGCTTTTTTTTTTCTTTTTTCTTTTTTTGGGCGGAGGGTGTTTCAATTTCCTAATCTCTTATTTAATCTCCATTTTATCATAACTTAACATATATTAGTAAGTTTTATGCTGTCATGCTTCTAGGTTTCCATGCTGTCATGCCAACTTAGGTTACTGATCAAATGTCTGTTCTAAAGCTATCCTTTTATTCCCACAAATTTATTTTTTTTGTTTTTACTCTTTATTCTGTATCTCCTTGCCAAGTTTGCATGCACAAGTGCTGAAATTTGTTTCCTTTAACCCAAAAAAGAATTCTTGAATGATGAGTTTGAGGACATACCTGGTTGCAGGAGGGCAGAAGTTTTTCTTGAATAGTACAATTTTAATTAAGACAGTTTGGGTTCTTATGATTCTTTGATACAGTGAAATTCATGAATTTACCTTGAATTGGGATCTTTTGGCTCAACTGTATCTGGTGTAGGGGCATAAAGGGAATGAGTTGCCAAAATTTGGAGGATGAAGGGCGGCTCAACTAGTAAAGGTTTATAATGAATAACTTTGAGGTCGCTAGTTTGAGTCCACTTTTGGCCAGGGCGTGAGTAACTCTTGTGAATTTATAGTACCAGCGTGGAAAGGCTGCCTTTGACCAGACTGAATGAAAGATTTTCTGCCAATCAGTTGCTCTGAATTTCTTAGGATGCTCAAGTGTAATACACGTGTAAGAATAGGGCAAAGGCATTAATTTGACATGTTTGCCAGTGATCTGTTTTCATGCTATTTCTTACTTTCTATAACTCTCATATTCATGCATTGTCCTGCAGTAATGTTAAGTTTGGACCGAAGGAATGGAATGGAATGAAATTGGTGAAGGAATAGAGAGCGAAATGATTCATTCTATTCCAGTTGGAACTAATCATTTCATACTTTCTTAAATAATAAAATTCACAAATTTAGTAGAAATGGAAATGATTTATTTCATTTTAATGGAACAACCAAACCTATTTTTTTTCATTTCATATGAATGAATCATTCCATTCTCACCATCATTCATGCAATCCAAACGTAACATAAGAGTATCCATGATAAAGAGCTGGATCAGGGATAACTTTGAAAGTTGATGTGCTGATGAAGCGCAGCAAAAGGTATAAATCAACTGCACTTGATTATTGATGGTGAGTTTCTTTTTATATGCCCCTTCCCTATTATGTCTCATGCTACAAAACAAAGCTCACATCTGTTTCATGTGAGACATTTGATGTATAGGTACAAAATTTTTTAAGGTGTTATTGATGTATTACTTTCAGTTAGCGTCTTAACCAATGCCTTAGCTTGTATTGCGATCTTCTTTTCCGCTTTTTTATCTTTTTGGTTTGGTTCATACAGGTAGTTTTATTTTATTTGTTCATATACAGTTTTGCACCATTGCTTGCATATTTGATAGTTTCGGGACATTTTTCATGGCAATATGCTTTATTTGGGTAGAGTTTTGACTTTGGTCTTTAACCATACTGCAGTTTACTTTGTGCTTTAGGTTGGCTATTTCTTATCAGCTGCAGGATTTATTACTTTTTACTGAGATAACTCTTGGTTTCTGAGCTGATGGCTTACAGGAATTCAACGGAAGTCCTCATATAGTTCTTTCAGTAAACATAATACAAGTGTAAAGATCTTTGTTCATAAAAAGAGTACCATTTTCTTGGTGCATAGGAAATAGTAACGAGACAGACGGAGTATGTAAAAATGTATCTAAATGAAATTTTATCATAGATATAACAATGACGTATCAAATTGTTTGATAAGATCCGTTTGTTTGGTTAAAGAGCGTTTGGTATATTTAAATGTATTTTTTTAAATCTTATTTGTCTATAAACAATTTTATTTAACTCACCAGTATAATATTTAATATAAAAAAACACAATAATTCTAGAAAATAATACAGTGACCATAGTTGTCCACTAGCTGCTGATTGTAACTAGCTCTTCGCTAGCTGTTGTCCCTCAAGTAGCTGTTGTCCACATAGCTGTCCACTAACTGCAGCTAGTAGAGGGACATCAGCTAGTGGATAACTACTTACAATCAGCTAGTGGATAGCTAAATCAGCATCCGGTGGATAGCTATGTCCATTGTATTATTTCTTAAAATTATTGTGTTCTTCTATATTTAGGACTCCAACGCACAACACTAAAAATAGTGTGGTTTGGACTTCCATCACCACTTGGATGGAAATGTAATGAGTGAAATTGAGTCTGTTTTCATATTGACAAACGATAAAAAATTGAGATATGTAGTCTATTTTTCATATCACTTTTGTGTGAATATATTTAATCATTTATATGAGGATTTATTGTAGTAATTGTGATTGTATAATTAATTATAAAAGTTTGTGAAAATTCATTATCTTTCCCAAATTGGGGCTTAGAAAAATATTTGATTAAATAAAAGTTAGGCCTTCAAAATTCTTCAAGATTAAGCTCTATGTTATTATAAAGCTAAAATTTTAAGATTAAATTTAGATATATAAAAGTCAAAGCAGCTTTTTTAATGGAGGACTCATCTTTCTACTAATTATTATCCATGAGAAAACAATCATCAAATTATTTAAGTATTGAGCTTTTAGCCTTGTAGTACTTAATCAATTCATCTTAATGAACGTGTTTTTATTTTTATAATTTGGTTTTACTGGGTCACTCCTACCCGAGCCCAGCCCAGCCCAGCCCACATTGGCGGTCAGGTGAGGGGATAGATTAGTGATATTACATAAACTACAAGGGTAATCTAGACAATTAAATCAAATAGGGTTTAGGGTTTCTCATATTTTGTTCGCTATAAATACCTCCTTCATCGCCTCCTCTTCCAAAAATACAGAACGCACTCCCTCCTCCTCGTCACCATTTTTTCCTCTCTAGTTTATTGGTTTTTTTTTAAAAAAAAAATATGTATTGTTTTCCCTTAGTAGTGTAATTAATTATTTATTAGTTGTTTGAGGTTTATGGTATGATAGTGAGAAAAAAAGAAAAAGAAAAGCCAATTTGCAGAGCAAGGACATCAAATAGAAATGATGGAATACTTGCATTGAAGGTTGGCAATATCAAAAAGCGATTCTCCGTGCCTTTCTTATTTTTCTTCATTTTGTTTACGGCCTCGAACAAGTCGCTACATCCCCCTCCCTCCCTCTCACATATCTATTTTTTTTAATTGTTTATTTGAGTTTTTTTTTTTGCATTAATTTTAGAATTTATCCTCTCTTTTTTCCCTGTTCAAAAACTCAGAAACACAGACTAAATCATGAAATATTAATGATTTGTTTGGTTATTATTTTGAGTCAGTTTAACGAATATAATTAACCATAAACAATCAAATGTATAATTATGTATTCATTTTTAGTAATTTTATTTAGTCATCAAAGCTCTAAGTATAATATTGGAACCTAATGAACCAACAAATTCTAAATTTACGAAAAAAATTCAATTTAAATAGTGTAGTGGACTTCACTTTTTCTTTCAGAAATAATTTTTAGCTTTAATATAATTGATCAAAAAACCTCAGAGCCAGAGGTAAACCGTTGAGCAGGCATAACACATAAAAAGGAAGTTTGAGAAAATACTCTTAGGTGCCCCCAAAAATTCTTTTGGCCAACAAGTAAGTGAAAATTCTATATATCATCTTACTTATATGAATATTTATTAAAAATTAAAAGTTTTACTTTTATAGCTGAAAAATAATTGCATTTTCTCAATATAAAAAATTTCAAATGTAATTTACAAATATTTACTTTATTTTGCATCAATATTTTTTGTTTTTAATAGCTTAAAGTTTCAAATGTGATTGACAATCTACATTATTTTGTATAAATATTTTTTGTTTTTAATAGCTAAATGAAATATATGTTTTATTATACGTAATTTATCACTCTAATTGTCACTATAATTGTAATTATTTAATAAGAAAATGCATATTAATTATGAGGCAATAGAAATTTAAATATTCTAACACAACATTATATAAAATTTTATAAACATCATAACACAAAAAAGAAAAGAAAATTTCTTGAATTACTTGATTTACTCGTATTTAGAACAGAATTGGCCAATTTACGGAACAAGTAAGTGTTGCCCAAATTAATGGATCAGTCCAATCCTACCTAAAAAAAATAAACTTTGGGCTTTGGGCTTATTTTTCCTCGGGTTTTTTGGGCCCAGCCCAATTTCCCATGGGTGTCCAGTCCAACCCATTCCTTCATAGAATTCAAAATTAATTTAATTACTAACCCTATCCATTACAATACTATTCAAAATTTAAGTGTCAGATCCAACCCTTTTAGTAATTTATATGTAAATAAAGGCGAAAAAACATTACTTCTAATTTTGTTATTCTGACTTTCAATCTTACTTTCCCCATCTCCAATACATTCTACTCAAATTAATTACTTCTGTTCTTTCATTTAGTATAGGCTGCTTTCATACCATTTTATATGATTAAATTGGAATTTACATGGTATAATTACCTTTAACTATTTGTTACATGGTATAACTTTCATTGTGGAGTATTTTATTATTGATATATAGTATTTTAAGCTTTATAATTTGACTATTTATAAACGATGATAGTTGGATCATTCTGCATTATTTGTGTAATTCTATGTAAGTGCGCACCTAGAAGGGGGTGAATAGATGTCTAAACTAAAAGTGATTGATAATGACATTTTTATTTTCCAGTTACAATTTTAAAATAGACAGGTTATGCCTATGATTTTTGGTGTCTGCTTCAGACTAAATTTTACTTTAGTTATAATGCAGACAAGAAAAATCAGTAAGAGATGGTGTCTGGATTAGTTCATTTCGTATATCAGCAGAATAATATTTTATGCAGAATAGTTTAAAGGCAGAATGCAAACTTAAATGATCAAACCACACCAATTAACAAACCACATACACTAATATTTTTACGTGGTTCGACCCTTAACTTCTAAATGGTGGTCTAATCCACGATCAATACCAATTACTATTGGAGACTCTTTTATTCAAATAAATATTCAATCAATTATAACTACTTCCTGTTACAAAGAAGCTCTGAATATTGTTGGACACCATCTCCCCTTTTACACAACTGTAACCTCTTGCACCTCTGCAACCTTAGAGTTTCTTTTGAACCGTCTTATCCACCATTGGATTCAAGAATGAATATAATTACAATATATCTATGAATTTCTAGCACAAGAAATTAAGAACAAGACAAGAGTAATTTGTTAGAAACTGTTGTTTTTTGGCTCACATTTTGGTTGGTTAGTGGGAATGCAAACCACATTGTCAAAAGGTTAGGCATGTTAGAATTAGGCAAGTTAGGCAAACCTACCATTTTATTGTTCACACCCACCTACCATCTCATTGTTCACACCCACCTACTATCTCATTGGGTAGCCTATAAAAGGAGACAACTCCTTCATTTTGAAACACACCAAAGCTTAGAGAAGCAAATAGAGTTAGAGAGCGAAAGCTCAAGTTTGAGCATTTGAGAGCTATAGAGGTAGAGAGAAAATAAACAGTTAGTTTATTTCTCAGTTGAGAGTTTGTAATCTCCATATTATTTTCATAGTGAATTTTTGAGATCTCTCCCCGTGGTTTTTTTCCCAGTTGGGTTTTCACGTAAAATTCTTGTGTTATTGTTTTCTATTTCATATAGTATTGTGTTTGTATTTATCTTAGTGTATTTGTGAAGGCTTGATTTCTCAACAATTGGTATCAAAGCTTTTGGTTCACACCGTTGGTGTCTAGGAAAGTGGTTCCAAAGGCAGTGCCTTTAAGAAATGTGGTTACTTAATTAGTCACCGTTGCAAAAGCACGGAGAGACTCCCGTCGGACTTACACTTACCTGGCTAACTGGTACGATCCGTTTAGAGAAATCTCGCATGTCACAAATACGAAGATGACAAGCATGAGTATGAGGTACGAAGTTGAACCATTTGACGGAAAGTCAAATTTCAGTATTTGGCAGTGTACAGTCAGAGATGTATTGGCTCAACAGGGATTGACAATTGCATTAGAAGGGAAAGAGAAGAAACCAGCGGATATGACAGATGAAAAATGGATGGAACTTGAAGCAAAGGCTGTGGCAACAATCAGATTGAGTTTGGCGCCACAGATCAAATATCAGGTTTTGACAGACACCTCTCCGAAGGACTTGTGGGAGAAACTTGAGAAAGTTTACAAGTCGAAGTCTCTGTCAAATCGATTATATTTGAAGAAGGAATTGTACCGGCTTCGGATGGACGAAGGGTCAGATTTGACCAATCATATTAATGAGTTTAACAGATTGGTGACCCAACTTACCACTATCGATGTAAAGCTGGACGAAGAAGATAAAGCCTTATTGCTTCTTGTCTCTCTACCAGACTCATACTCAACTCTCCAAACTACTCTCCTTGTAGGGAAGGAAAAGCTTGCAGTTGACGATGTGATGTCAGCAGTCTTGGACCAAGATAAGTTCAGGGGCACTACTTCCAGAGATCAAGGAGATAGTCTTCTTGTATTTTCAAATGGGTGTGGCAGGGGTCCTAATCGGAAGAATTCCGGCAAGGAACAAGGAAGGTCTCAGTCGAGACCAGGCAAGAAGGATAAATCTCAAGTTGAGTGTTATCAATGCCACGAGAAAGGCCACTATAAAAATCAGTGTCCATTGTCGAAGAAAGAAAACAAGAAGAAAGGTAAGCAGATTGAAAATTCTGCTAATGTTGTTGAGCAAGCGGATGTGTGCAGCGACGGAGAGTTGTACACAGTGATAGAAAATGAAGCTTCACAAGGTGATCTCTTATCTGTTAGAGACAGTAGCAACCTTATAGATTGGTACATGGATTCCGGTTGTTCTTTTCATATGTCCCCTCACAGGGATTGGTTTGATACTTTTACATCCTGTAATGGTGGTACAGTTTTATTGGGTAACAATGCAGTCTGCAAAATTACTGGAATAGGCACCATCAAAGTTAAAATGTTTGACGGGGTTGTCAGAACATTGGGCGATGTAAGGTATATTCCAGAATTGAAGAAGAATTTACTATCAGTTGGAGTACTTGACTCTATGGGTTGTAGTATCTCAGTCAGAGATGGTGTCATCAAAATTACCAAGGGTTCGATGGTAATTATGAAGGGCCAAAAGAAGGGCACCCTCTACAGGTTGATAGGGGACACATTTACTGGTGGAGCAGCAATTTCTGTGCAGGATAATTCTAGCAGTGATAGCACAGAATTATGGCACATGCGACTTGGTCATTTGAGTGAAGGTGGAATGAAAGAACTTCACAAAAGGCAGTTGCTGAAAGGTGTCAAAACGTGCAGTTTGGAATTTTGCAAGTTTTGCGTGTACGGTAAACAACGGAGGGTAAGCTTGAAGGCAGGAGCGCACACCAGTAAGAATGTACTTGATTATGTGTGGGGGCCGATCAAGCATACTTCAATGGGTGGAGCTCATTATTTTGTCAGCTTTATGGATGACTACTCCAGAAAGGTGTGGGTTTATTTTATGAAGCAGAAATATGAGGTTTTCAAAATATTTAAGCAATGGAAAGCTAAAGTAGAAAACCAGACCGGAAAGAAGTTGAAATATTTCAGATCAGATAATGGCACGGAATACAGGGACAGGTCATTTCTATAGTTCTGCCAAGATGAAGGTATCACCAGGCACTTCTTAGTTAAAAGAACTCCAGAGCAAAATGAGGTTGCAGAGAGGATGAACAGAACTCTGTTGGAACGCGCCAGATGTATGAGGTTGAATGCGGGTTTGCCCAAGAGTTTCTGGGCTGAGGCACTCAACACAGCCTGTTATCTGATAAATCGATCTCCTTCAGCTGGAATTGATCATAAAATCCCCGAGGAGGTATGGAGAGGGAAACCAGTTGATTTTTCTGTGATGAAAATTTTTGGTTGTCCAGCTTATGTTCATCTACCGGTTGAAGAACGACAGTCCAAACTTGATCCAAGGTCAAAGGAGTGTATTTTCCTTGGATATGAAGATGGAGTCAAAGGATACAGGTTATGGGATCCAATATCCAAGAAAAAGGTTGTCAGCAGAGATATGGTGTTCAATGAGAAACACATGTTGAACAAATCCGAGAATGATGAATCTGCAGCAAGTGAGTTACAGACACACCTAGTTGAGGTGGAGCTTCCCGAAAAGATAAAAGAATCTGAAGAGATTGAAGATAATCATCCCTTAGATCCCCAAGAGAGGTCATACAATCTTTTTAAAGATCGGGAAAGGCGAGTCAGCAAACCAGTGCAGAGATATGGGTTTGAAGACATGGTTGCCTTTGCCTTGATTGTTGGTAGTGGAGATCCAACTAGCTATCAGGATGCTATTCAGTCCTAGGAAAATGATAAATGGGCGATAGCGATGGCAGAAGAGATGGAGTCTTTACAGAAGAACCAGACTTGGGAGTTAGTTCAACTTCCAAAAGGATCAAAGGCTATAGGATGCAAGTGGGTGTTCAGGAAAAAGGAAGCTCAGTCTGATAAAGAAGGTGAAAGATTCAAGGCCAGGTTAGTGGCAAAGGGATTCTCTCAGAGAGAGGGAATCGACTACAATGAGATCTTCTCACCAGTTGTGAAACACACATCGATTCGGTTGATCTTATCTATTGTAGCATCACAGGATATGGAGTTAGAGCAGCTTGATGTGAAAACAACTTTCCTTCATGGTGATTTAGAAGAAAAGATCTACATGAAGCAACCAGAGGGGTTTATTGAACCAGGAAAAGAGAGCTTAGTCTGTAGCTTGAAAAAGTCTCTCTATGGTTTGAAGCAGTCCCCGAGACAGTGGTACATGCGGTTTGACAACTTCATGGTAGCTCATGGTTACTCTCGTTTGGAGTATGATCCATGTGTGTATTTCAGATCGCTTGATGATGGCTCTCTAGTATTGCTGACGCTATATGTTGATGACATGTTGATAGCAGCAAAGAGGATGTCAGATGTTCTTCAGTTGAAGAAATTGTTAAGTAGTGAATTTGACATGAAGGATCTTGGATCAGCAAAGAAGATCCTAGGTATGGAAATTCACAGGGATCGTTAGGCAGGAAAACTGTGGTTAACTCAGAAAGGATATGTGCAGAAGGTCTTGGAGAGGTTTAACATGCATAATGCTAAACCAGTTAGCACTCCGTTGGCAGCACATTTCAGGTTATCTTCACAGTTAAGCCCACAGACAGAGGATGAGGTGGAGTATATGTCCAAAGTACCGTATGCAAATGTGGTGGGTTGTCTCATGTACGCCATGGTATGTACAAGGCCAGATATCTCACAAGCAGTCAGTGTGGTTAGCAGGTATATGGCAAGTCCAGGAAAAGAGCATTGGAATGCTGTCAAATGGATTTTTCGTTATCTTGCAAGTACAACCAATTACGGTCTTATGTTTGATCGTGATACCGCAAAGAGTGAGGTTACAGGGTTTGTTGATTCGGATTATGCTGGAGACCTAGATTCAAGAAGATCTACGACAGGGTTAGTATACACCTTTTGTGGAGGATGTATATGTTGGAGGTCAGTGTTACAGTCTACGACAGCATTATCAACAACAGAGGCTGAGTATATGGCGTTGACAGAGGCAAGTAAAGAGGCTTTGTGGCTAAAGGGACTAGTTCAAGAACTAGGTTTCAAGCAGGGCAGTATCCAGATACAGTGTGATAGTCAAAGTGCTATTCATTTAGCGAAGAACCAGGTGTTCCATGCTAGGACCAAACATATAGATGTTCGGTATCACAAGATTCGTGAATGGCTGAACAGTCGTGACATTGCAGTTCGTAAAGTTCACACAAAGGAGAATACTGCAGATATGCTTACAAAGTCGGTGACATCAGAAAAATTCAAGCATTGCTTGGATTTAATTCACTTCGTTGAATGCTAAGTTCGTGGTGGAGTATCCAGGGAGAGGGATGCATTCACAGACACAAAGAAGTTCACAATATGTAGTATTTGGAGAATATGAGCCAAGGTGGAGATTGTTGTTTTTTGGCTCACATTTTGGTTGGTTAGTGGGAATGCAAACCACATTGTCAAAAGGTTAGACATGTTAGAATTAGGCAAGTTAGGCAAGCCTACCATTTTATTGTTCACACCCACCTACCATCTCATTGTTCACACCCACCTACCATCTCATTGGGTAGCCTATAAAAGGAGACAACTCCTTCATTTTGAAACACACCAAAGCTTAGAGAAGCAAATAGAGTTAGAGAGAGAAAGCTCAAGTTTGAGCATTTGAGAGCTATAGAGGTAGAGAGAAAATAAACAGTTAGTTTATTTCTCAGTTGAGAGTTTGTAATCTCCATATTATTTTCATAGTGAATTTTTGAGATCTCTCCCCGTGGTTTTTTCCCAGTTGGGTTTCCACGTAAAATTGTTGTGTTATTGTTTTCTATTTCATACAGTAGTGTGTTTGTATTTATCTTAGTGTATTTGTGAAGGCCTGATTTCTCAACAGAAACTTTTTCTTTAAAGCTATGTGTTCTTCTATTCGTTAGCTTTTTCTTTTAGTCAAGAAGGATATATATACAGAAAAAAGACCAAAGCCAAAGAAAGCTAATAACCCCTTTTTTTAGCCAACCCAACGGGAGTAAGTAACTTGCTGTTAAGGAATGATATTTGAATTTGAATAATCAGCTTGAATTAAGGCAACTTGAATAAACGGATAATATCTTAACAAACTCAGCAGCTAGAAATTTTTTACCTTTGATATGACTTTGGAAAACACGACTGAATAGATGCCCAATTGATATGATTTTCAAATAAATATTTTCAACTTTTGAATTTGAATTTTCAACACATTAAATAAGGGATATGATCTTTAATATGACTGAATTTTTTCTCAATTAATTTGGTTTCCAAAAATGACTTCTTAAAGGATTTGAATTTTAAACTCATGAAATCTTTTTAAAATAATTTCTAACAAAATAAAATTGCCTTGAAATTAATAACTCAAGCTATAAATCATTACATTAATTTCGTAGGTGAAGTCTTAGGGGCCTAATCAAGTGGTGGCTCTAAAAAAACCTTTTTCTTCACATTGAGCCACTTGAAATCTTGATACATGCATAATCAGTTCATAACCTGAAAATCACAAATCAACTTCATACAAAATATATGTTATCATCATTAAAACAAAATATATAAACTAATATTTTGGTCAAGAAAACAAAAGTAAAGTATAAATAATGTTTTAACTGTGTGCAGGTAAATATATGCAATACCAAAAAAAATCAAGATAATTAATGAGTTGATCAAAATTGGTTATTTATTACAAATACTCCCTGTTACAAAGAAGCTCTGAACACTGTTGGACACCACTACCCCCTTTGCACAACTGCAACCTCTTGCACCTCTGCAATCGCTTGCACCACTGCAACCTTAGAGTTTCTTAGAGCTAGCAAAATAAAATTGCCTTGAAATTAATAACTCAAGCTATAAATCCTTACATTGATTTCTTAGGTGAAGTCGTAGGTACTTAACCAAGTGGTGGCTCTAAAAAAACCTTTTTCTTCGCATTGAACCACTTGAGATCTTAATACATGCATAATCAGTTCATAACCTAAAAATCACAAATCAACTTAATACAAAATATATGTTATCATCATTAAAACAAAATATATAAACCAACATTTTGGTCAAGCAAACAAAAGTAAAGTATAAATAATGTTTTAATTGTGTGCAGGTAAATATATGCAATACCAAAAAAAATCAAGATAATTAATGAGTTGATCAAAATTGGTTATTTATTATTTGATGCAATGTCAATCAATTGAAACTGTTGGTTTATTTTGATGATTATTACTTTCTATTTTACAATTAAAAAAATTTAATAAAAACCGTAAATCAATAAAAAAAAATATACAGGCACAACCTGAGTTATATTGAGTTAATTTGAATTGAAAATCAAACAAATTTCTTAAAATAGTCCCCTCCAGAATATAGGATTGGGGAACAGTTCGGAATAGAACTCCACCAAAAGTATAATCTTAAAATATAGAATTGGGAGAACAACTCGGAATAAAACTCCACCAAAAATACAACTTAATATACGTCATTTATTTCTAAATTGACCGGTTTATATTGGGTTAGTTTAGTAGCTTCGCCACCAAACTACAATCATATTTAGTTTCTTCCAATATTTTAACAATAACTTAAAATTGTAAAAAGATAAACATGCATATTGAGTCTAGTCTGATAAAAATGCATGCTTAATTGTGACAATGAAAATTTGGTGTGTAATGGGGCTGGGTGAAATAATTTTAGTAATTTAAATAATAAAAATCCAAACCTATTAGAAATCAAATATGAAATATGCTTACATAGCAGTAGGGGTGAGCATGGTGCGGTTTGGTACGGTTTGAAGCTCAAACCACACCCGAAACCGCTTAGGTGCGGTTTCACAAATCCAAAATCGCACATGGAACCGCGTGGTGCGGTTTGGTGCGGTTTTGAAATGTGCGGTGCGGTTTCATTTGGTGCGGTTTCGGTTACAAAACCAATTGAGGCAACAAATTTTTATACAATTTAAATTAACAATGAAAAACAAATTCTTCAATCTTTTAAAGTCTTTCTAGTATTCCTTATTTGAAATTAAATCAACCATTTTCTTGGTATGGGCTTGGACAAATGGACAAACCAATTCTAAATGTATAGCCCACCACCCAATTCAGTCAGAAGAAGAAATGAAATAAAACAATGTTCACATGGATAAATGCTTAGTCAATAGAACATTTCAGGTTTACTGCATAACATATTATAAGTTTACTGCATAAAACTGAAAATAAGACTTACCTATTTGCATTTCATTAGTCACACAGGGAAAAGAGCAATAAATTTAATAACACATATCACAATTAGAACTTTTTAATTCAAAAAAGAATATCAATTAGGCATTCTGCATTCATTACATTACATACAATGATATAAAGTGTACTACATAACAATATGCATTATATATATAGTGAAATTAGACATTTTGTATTCATTACATTACATACAATGATATAAAGTGTACTACATACAATATACATTATATATATATATACACACACATACACACACATGGTGCGGTTTCGGTTTTATGCGTGCGGTTTTGACTAGTAACCAAAACCGAACCGTAAATTTGGTTTTTAACCCACCTAAAACCGCAACATACGCCGGAACCGTTGGTGCGGTTTTAATTGGTGCGGTTTGTGCGGTTTTTGGTGCGGTTTCGGAGGCGATTTGGTTACTTGCTCAGCCCTACATAGCAGGAGAGAATTATATATACGTTGTTCATTTGAATATTGTGATGAATCCAAAATTTTGGTCATATTCATCTGAATATTGTGAGTAAACCACCTAATCTTTTGTGTGATAGTAAATTCAGTTTGGTCCTTATTTATTTCATTTATTTATTTTTGTAGTATTTTATTTTATTTATTTTTTATTTCTATCAAGCACTACAAAACTCTCATTTTTAACTAAAAATAGACAAATAAAGTTTTGGTGAATTCTTTGTTGGAATGAAGTAAATATAATTTATTTATTTTTTAAATTAAGTACATAAAAATATAAGAAATTCAATAACGATAAATATAAATTACAAAAAATATAGTATAAAAATCAAACCATAGTGACTTTCACCCAACAAAAGAAAATTTTAAAGATGAAAAAGGTGGCGTTTCTAGAAAAGATCACGAAGGAGAAAAAAAGAAAAAAAAAGAGAGGTTGAGATTGTTGAGCAAATTGAAGATCCAAAACGACGGCATAAACTGAAATACCATATTCGATTTTAATTTTTTTGGACAGTGTTTCAGTCTCAAACGTCTTTGAAGTTCTTCATATTGTCACTATAGGGAATAATTTTTTATTTTGAAATCCCCACTTTTAGGGATTACAATAATTTTAAAGGAAGAAATAAAGTTACAAGTAAATTTTTTTTGAAAGTCCCACTTTTAGGGAATACAATAATTTCAGAGAAAGAAATAAACTCACAAACAAGTTTCACATAAAGAGAAAACAAAATTTCACATAAAGGGAAGTGAGAATCGAACTTGTCGAACTTGAGACCTAAATGTCACAGTACATCAGTCTTAACCACTAAGTTAAAATCTCATCGTAAATTGTAAGGAATATAAGTATTTTAGTTAGGTAATAATAACATTTTTTTCAATTCCAAAATATACGATGTCAGTTTGAGGTAATTTTAAATTTCAAATTACAAATTAATCTGAATTAATTTAATTTATACACCTTGATTATGAAATTTTAAAATTATCTAAAAAGTATTACTCTATTTGTTTTAAAATATAATATCAATATTAAATTTTGAAAAATTAATTTAAAATACTTTTAAATTCAAAATTAATATCTATCAATTTTTATTTAACATTATAAATTATAGAAAAGATATTACTAATTATGACATTTATTATTTTCAAAACTTACATAGACATGGACTTCTGTATTTAGTACATAGTAATTATTAATGGTAAATCATTTAAAAGAAAAACAAACAAGTAGACCTTATTGTAAAAATCATATTTTTTTGCAAAAAAAAAATGCTTTTATGCCGGGGAAAAAAGTATGCAGCCGTTTTAAGCCAATTAAAGAAAGAGATAAAGGGAGGTGAGAGACGGACTAAAATTTTAAAACTATTCTAATGAGACAATGAAATGACATGAATACCTTTATGATACGAAGGAATGAAATTAATTAATGACTTAACAAAATAGAGAAATGAATGGAATGAAAAATTAGAATGATTTATTTTATTCATGATTAGAATGAGCCATTTTATACTCTCACTCAAAAAATTCTAAAAATATTTGATCTACTTAAAAATGTAAATATAGTCACTGAACTTTAGGTATTTTTGAGTATTAAGCTCATTTCTTTAGGTCAATACAAATCGAGCCCCATGTAATTAATTAGCACCGTTAACTTTGAAATCTCGATTATGAGACAACCAGAACACTACGAACCTAGCTGTTAAATTATCTCAATGATTAAACCTTATACCAAATCAATTCATTTCCTTATCCCACCAAATTATTAAAAGACAAAGATACCCATTAATTTAAAATACCAATCATCTCAAAAGTCTCATCTAAAGCTCGGTAATTTCAAAACTCCCAAAAGTTAGGATTCGCGACCAAAAGTTACAGTTGTATGATTTTTGGCCCAACTGTAACCTTGCCATGAAGTGAAGAGTTCGATTCTTCATGACTGTGTGTGGAACTTAGCAAAAAAGAAGGGGAAGCTACCTATTGAACCGTCAAAAAAATTTCCTAAAAATCGATCCAGAATCTAATTTCTCGAAGTAAATTGATGGTCGGAACTTATTATAAAGTGGCGCAACGAATCTGCTAGTTAGGGTCCAAATCCACCCAACATTAATCACACCCAACCATCCCTCCACAAACAAATCAAATCAACCATCACCCAGCATGACTAAAGCAACCTGTTCTAAATATGAGTAAATCAAGGGATAAAATGCAAATGTTATCACTGAACTTTAGGTGTTTTTGGGTATTGAGCTTCTTTTTTTGGCCAACGTCAATCCAACCCTTTTCTGTTCAAAAATTTGGATATTGAGCTCCTATGTGGCACATGTGGCACCGCTGACGTGAACGTTTTCCAATTAATATTATTTAGTATTGTTATTCTTATTATTAGTATTATTATTCAATAATAATAAATAAAAATAATTCTTATTATTTTAAAATTTAAAAATTAATTCTCATTTTTAATTTTGAAAACTAATTATTATGTTTAAACTACACATTTATTAAGTACACCCCAGGTAGCTAATTAACCCACTACCTAATCAAACCAAATTTCTTTCTCTCTCTCCCAACCGACTATTGTTATTTGAGGGATGAATTAACGCGGGGGAGAAAACAAAGCTCTTTGCGCCGCAGCAAAACGGTCAGAGCAATAACTTTAGAGGATCATGGTCGTTGGGTTCTTCATCCGATGGCACCCTTAAATTCGAATCTCAGATTTAAATCTGAATCCTAAATCTCTGTTGAATACAACCATGATCGAGACTAGCGGCGCGGTGGTTGGTCGACACGAGATCTTCCTCCAATTCATCAAAGCATGTCGCTGCCTTCTCTCTTCTCTCAGTCTACTTTTTTATTTCAAAATTTTTTCCCTTTTCTCCAAATCTTTATTTATATTGTTGTTTAAAGTTTGGGCTTTGAGCTTTGAGCTTATTTTTCCTTGGGTCTTTTGGGCCCAGCCCAAATTCCCATGGGTGGCCACTCCAACCCATTCCTTTATATAATCCAAAATTAATTTAATTACTAACCCTATCCGTTACAACAATATTCAAAATTTAAGAATCAGATCCAACTCTTTTAGAAATTTATAAGTAAATAAAGGCGAAAACAACATTGCTTCTAATTTTGTTATTCTTGACTTTCAATCTTATTCTCCCCGTCTCCACTACATTTTACTCAAATTAACTACTTATGTTCTTTCATTTAATCTAGGCTTCTTCCATCTCATTTTATATGGTTAAGTTGGAATTTATATGGTATAATATATATATATATATATATATATATAAATAGTTTCAGCCCTTTTTGTGACAATCATAACCACAAATCAGAATTTGTTTTTTGCAGAATTTCCATAGATGTGTATTCGCATTTTAAAATGGATTCAGAACACTTGAAGATGGAGAAATTAATCAAAAATAAATGCGTACTCGCTAAAATTTGAAAGGAGTAAAAACAAACTAATCATCAATGAAAATTGATGATGGATTTACCTAATGCAGAGGAGTTGTGTTGCTTGGAGTTGTGTTGCTCTTGCAGCAGAAGAATATTGGGTTAGTTTAGTAGCTTCCCCACCAAAGTTTAGTGCAAACCATATTTAATTTCCTCCAATATTTTAACAATAAATTAAAATTTTAAAAAATTAAACATGCATATTGAGTCTAGTCTGATAAAAAATGCATGCTTAATTGTGACAACGAAAATTTGGTGTGTCATTAATGGGGTTTGGTGAAATAATTTTAGTAATTTAAATAATAAAAATCCAAACCTATTAGAAATCAAATATGAAATATGCTTATGTATGTTGGAGAGAATTATATATACGTTGTTCATTTGAATATTGTGATGAATCCAAAATGTTGGTCATATTCATCTGAATATTGTGAGTAAACCACCTAATCTTTTGTGTGATAGCAAATTAAGTTTGGTCCTTATTTATTTCATTTATTATTTTATTATTTATTTTTGTAGTATTTTATTTTATTTTATTTATTTTTTATTTCTATCAAGCACTACAAAACTCTCCTTTTTAACTAAAAATAGACAAATAAAGTTTTGGTGAATTCTTTGTTGGAATGAAGTGAATATAATTTATTTATTTTTTAAATAAGTACATAAAAATATAAGAAATTCAAAAGCGATAAATATAAAATTACAAAAAATATAGTATAAAAATCAAACGATAGTGATTTCCACCCAACAAAAGAAAATTTTAAAGATGAAAAAGGTTACGTTTGTAGAAAAAAAAAAGAAAAAAGGTTGAGATTGTTGAGCAAATTGAAGATCCAAAACGACTCACTTGGCATAAACTGAAATATGGGTATATTCGATTTTAATTTTTTTGGACAGTGTTTCAGTCTCAAACGTCTTTGAAGTTCTCCGTATTGTCACTACTAGTTCATAACCCGTGCAATGCACGAGCTAGTTTAAATAATGAATTGTATAATTTATTAGTATGATCGTCTTCGAAATTGAAGATGTATTATCTGTGGTAACAATTAAAAATGACTTTAGAGACCATTCATCATATTTACTTAGCATGATTTTGTTTTTGATTCAATAGATTATATTATAAATATAAAATTGCAAATATGTAAATAATTGTGAAATTATTATTTACACACCCGAAGATGAATACGGATGGTTAAATCCTAGATTGACAAAATAACTATCTTCTAAATGCTTATAAACAACTATCTTCTGAAGCATATAAGCATGACCTATGATCCATACGAACCTAGAAAAATAAACTCAGTCTCATTTCATCAAACGTACTATGCCACTTAAAAAAATAAACTCCTGAAAACTGCTACATCAACATATGCTCATATTGAGTTGTTAACAATTCCTCGTAAATCATAGCTCTGCTCCATGATAATAATAATAAAAACTGGCTGCTGCTAATTCCATACTCATAATATTGAAATGCTTACATCTTTCTTTTAAATTAAATTCGTCATACTTTAATTCGCCCGATAACCTAGCAGAGAAATCTTCTTGAAAGGTCATATATTCACCGTTAAACATTACTTATAGAATATATGAGTAATGTCCACCCTTTATCCTCAACTCCATGCATCAAAATAACATTCAACCAAAAGGAAAATAATATATAGCTCACAAATCTGAAGTTATTTATAAAAATCATGTGTACATAATCTTTTAAAAAGAACCGGTAAAAATAAGTAGGTAATGAAGAACATGAAAACCAATTTATATCATAAGCAAATATATAATTTGTGTTACAAATTCAAAAAAATCTATGTATATTTAAGCTTTTTTCGTTAATAAGACCTGGAGAGTGCTCATACTATCAGGTTGCTACTTCGATTATCAAAAAGTATCATCTTTAGCTTTGGCAATCCAGCTTCCAGCCTGTGTATGCATATGTTGCTACCGGAACCTTAATCAATGTAAGTGTTGATTCTGCTCACAAATGTTGCCTTTGCTCATTAATATTTGTTGGAAAATAATAATGGGCAACACCATTATTTTGGTGGGACACCCATGTCTTGGTTCTTTGTAAGCCATCTGCATTATTTCACCTGATCTTTGCTTTCTTGTAATGCATGTGAGTCCTCCACTCACACTCTCTCTCTCCTTCATTATATGTATTGAACTGGGTTCTCTAAAAGAAAGTGATCGGATATAGTTCTGATAAGGCATTGAGAGAGAATATTGCATGAAACAAGAATAAGCACACTGCAAATATTGAGCTCCCAATATTCGGTAAAATCTAGTTGAACGGATCGTGGAATCAAGCTCCGTTTTCATCTCACAAGATTGTAATTCGGAGACGCCGCTGATTCGTAGATTGGTTCGTGGACTGGTTCGAGATCTTCC
This sequence comes from Aralia elata, assembly GCA_034770075.1. Classification (NCBI taxonomy): domain Eukaryota; kingdom Viridiplantae; phylum Streptophyta; class Magnoliopsida; order Apiales; family Araliaceae; genus Aralia; species Aralia elata. The sequence goes on along the minus strand of CM068387.1, from coordinate 66,996,486 downwards.
GCACCAAAAGATTTAATACGCTTCAAGAGGTATTTTAATTTTGGTTCTCGAATATGTAAACTTATGATAGCATACATGTATTAAATCCCTTCATTGGTATCAGAGCATGCGTATTTCGATCTCATGTATGCCATGTATGTAGTTTACATAAAGCTCCATTGATGAATGTTTAAAAAGCTTGAAAACATTATCAAACCGAACACTTTGAGTAGCCATAACTTTCTGTATATTTGTTCGTTTATATTTTTTGTTAATATGTATGCGTAGTACGTGTTGTAAGCTTTCCAACGACATATTATACGCATTAAACGGATAAATATTGAAAGAGATATGATTTTTCAAAGTTTATTTCGCACAATGGCATTTCTGTAATTATTCTGATGGCTTGAGGTTGAAGACGAAGCGCAATCCCACTCTCAGTAGGATTTGTGTACGTCACAACTCTTCTATGGTAGCTCCCAAAATGGGTTTTGAGCACACCACTAGAATCCACATGGGAAGTCGATCCAGACAGAAAAAACCACGTCGCGAAATATGGCCGGGAAGGCGGCGCGTGGAAGCCACGCGCGCAAGACCGCCGCCTTGTGACACGCGCGAGCGCATGGCGCGAACTGCTGCTGAAACGCAGCGCGTGAAACGCACGCGCCCGCGCGGATCTCACCCATCTGCCCGACCCGCGCCCATCGACCCGATCCACTTGCCCGGTTTTGACCCGCGAGCTTATTTTAATCCGGACCTAGCCCACGGTTTGACCGACCCGGTCCAGTGACCCGCGGTCCAACCCATTTCCAATTTTCTATTTTTATTTTCAGAAATTGATTTCTTTAATTGTTTTATCAATGAAAATTCATTATTAAATAGTTTTAATTATCAGAAAATTCTGGAAAAATTCTAGAAATTTATTTATGGGTTATTGTTAATATTTCCATTAAAAGTTTTGGAATATTAATTTAATTGGATGTTTTTGTTAATTTCCAATTGTATTATGCTATGGTTTATTAATTGTAATAATTAGCATATTTATCAGAAAATTCCAGAAAAATTACAGTAATGTTTTATTGTTATAATATACTGTTAGAAATTTTTTGGAAGTTATCTCATGTGTTTATAGCATACTTGGTATATTAATTGAGTAATATTGCCTATAATTTAATTCCTTTTGTTAATATTTTTGGAATATTAATTGTTGGAACTTGGGATTAAATTATCATGATATTATATACACATGTACACTTATTCCTAGTGGGAGTAATTTAGATGGTAGTAATTTAATTAAATTATTCTCTAAATTACACGTCTAATGCGCTGAAAAATTAAATTTAAATAATTGGGCGTTTATGTGGATTGTGATTCCAAAGCCTGGCGAAGTCTCCCTTCTATATTTATGTCACATTATTTTATGTTAATTTGATTCATGCGGCAAAGATGATTTGTATACTGTGATGAACTAATCGAATATCTCTAATAAGATTCTCCTCTTTTTCTTTTCCCAAAAGAAAATGGAAATGGCTAGGTTGCATCTCTTAACTACAATATTCAACAGTTATAACAAGATAGCTGAACATACCTTTAGAGAACATCTTCAGGTCATGTCGAATATGATTGAAACGTTAAGAGCTGCTGGCAACCCTTTGTCAGATGAACAGCAAATTCGAGCAGTGATACGCTCATTTCCCGACAATTGGAATAATCTCAAGATTAACATAGCTCAAAATGAAAACATTAAATCTTTGGAAGATATTTTTCATTACCTTGAGCGCTTAGAAGCTGAGCAGCTGGAGGTTGAGCGTTTGAAGACTAAACGACTAGAAGTTGAACGCCTAAAAGCTCAACAAATAAGGATTGGTAATCCCACTGCGCCTAAAGGGGCTGCGAGTGGAGGTACCGGCAAACGTAAAAGGGACGAACAAGGTTCTGGTAAGAAGGACAAGGCCAAAATGGCATGCTACAACTGTGGCAAGGCGGGACACTTCGCTCGTGAATGCACTGAGCCGAAGAAGGTAATTCCTAGTCCTAATCTATCTATGTGCTTAGTATCAAGTACTGTTTTTGTTGCTCATTCTCTCCATATGTGGATTGTAGACTCCGGAGCAACGGACCACATAGCTAGAGATCGAAGTGGATTTGTGGAATATCGCCGCATTCCGGCTGGCAGAAAAGTATACATGGGGAACGATACCAGTGTGGACGTGCTAGGCACTGGCACTTACAAACTGGAAATGCGAGGATGCTCAGCATTGACCCTGTGTGATGTACTTTATGCGCCGGATGTCCGGCAGAATTTATTTTCTGTATTATCAGTACTACGTTTGGGATATTCTGTTATGTTTGAGAATAATTCTGTAATAATTTCATTTGGGACGAATATTGTTGGATATGGTTTTGTATCAAATGGTTTTATGGTGTTGAATACTATTGATTCTAGTATTAATAGTGATGATTCTTATTCATTACTTGTTGAAAATGATCATGATAGTTCAATTCAATGGCATGCTAGATTAGGCCATATTGGACAGGATAGAATGGCTAGGTTAGCTCGAGCAGGTCTGTTAGGCCCACTCGCTAAGGTCAATCTACCCACATGTGAACATTGTTTAGCAGGTAAATCAACTAGAAAACCATTTGGTAAAGCTACTAGGGCAGAAACACCTTTGCAACTCATTCATTCAGACATCTGTGGCCCTATGAATGTGAAAGAAAGGCATGGACGTTCCTATTTTCTCACAATGATAGATGACTATACGCGCTTCGGGTACACTTTCTTGATCTCTCATAAGTCTGAGGCATTAGAATGTTTTAGACGTTATTTGATTGAGGTTGAGAAACAGTTAGACAAAAGTGTTAAGGCACTAAGAACTGACCGAGGCCGCGAGTATCTATCTGATCAGTTTAAAGGACTATGTGAAGAAAGAGGGATAATCAGGCAACTGACAATCCCTAGAACTCCGCAACAAAATGGTGTGGCGGAAAGGAGGAACCGGACATTATTAGACATGGTTAGATCTATGATGGCGCAAGCAAATTTGCCTATCTCTTATTGGGGTGATGCATTGTTGACTGCGACGTATATACTTAATCGTGTGCCTTCAAAATCAGTACAGTCCACCCCATATGAAATGTGGACCGGCAGAAAGCCCGAATTGGGCCATATGCGGCCATGGGGATCAGCAGCTTTTGTACACAACACTTCTCATCAACATGGGAAGTTGGGCCCGAGGGGTAAGAAGTGTATCTTTGTGAGATATCCTGAACACTCCAAAGGCTATGTGTTTGTTGGAGAGCAGCCTGATGGGACTATATCCGAGATAGAGTCACGAGATGCAGATTTCCTTGAGATGGATTTCCCTAACAGAGGTGATGTGAGCAAGGAGATGAACCTTTATGAGATGGAGGAAGATTTAGGCACCCCAAATCGTACAGTAGAGACCGAAGAGGATATTCCTCAAGCTCCTGTAGATAGTGGGAGTGACATACCTTCGAGTAGTTCTTTTCCATCGAATGAGGAGTCTCTTGTTCCTCAAATACGTAGAAGTCAAAGAGGTAACATTCCACGTCGTCTCTTTGAGATTGAGGGGAATGCTTTTGTGGCTGATACACGGGAAGAGGAGGAACCTCGATCTTATCGAGATGCTCTATCATCTGTTGTCAGCGATAAATGGATGATTGCAATGGAAGATGAAATGGAGTCCATGAGGACTAATCAAGTCTGGGATTTGGTTGACCTTCCACCAGGGCGAAAGGCTATTGGGAACAAATGGGTTCTTAAAGTCAAACGCAAGGCGGATGGTTCCATTGAAAGGTACAAAGCTCGTCTTGTAGCCAAGGGCTACACCCAACAAGAGGGAATTGATTATGAGGAAACCTTCTCACCAGTTGTAAGGTTTGCTTCAATTCGCCTTATTTTAGCAATTGTCGCACATTTGGATTTTAGAGTTGTATCAAATGGACGTGAAGACAGCTTTTCTCAATGGAGATTTAGCTGAGGAAATATACATGGATCAACCAGAGGGTTTCATTGTGGAAGGACAAGAGCGCAAAGTATGCAAGCTCAAACGTTCTATCTATGGTTTGAAACAGGCTTCCAGACAATGGTATCTAAGATTCCATCGAGCCGTCATTAGTGATGGGTTTACGATGATCGAGGAAGACCATTGTGTGTATATCAAACGGTCCAAAGATAAATTCCTTATCCTATCGATGTATGTTGACGACATTCTATTAGTTGGGAACGATAAGGAGATAATTGTCGCTACCAAAGGGTGGTTGTCCTCTAATTTTGAGATGAAGGACATGGGAGAAGCAGCTTATGTTCTTGGAGTTAAGATCTATAGAGATCGCTCAAGAAAGCTTCTTGGTTTGTCTCAAGAGACTTACCTTAAGAAGGTTCTGGAGCAATTCCAGATGAGCAACTGCAAACCCATAGACACTCCTATCGCTAAAAGCGACGCCATTGGACCCGAACAATGCCCTACTTCTTCCGAAGAAATTAAGAAGATGTCCCATTACCCGTATGCCAATGCTATAGGAAAGCTAATGTATGCAGTTGTGTGTACTCGGCCTGATATAGCATATGCGGTTGGTTATCTCGGTCGTTATCAGTCAAACCCTGGAATTGCTCATTGGAAGGCAATCAAAAGAATCTTGCGATATTTGAAGGGTACTTTGGACTACATGTTATGCTATGGAGGACCGGACCTGCGATTGATTGGTTACTCCGATGCCAGTTGGGGAGGTAACCAGGGAATACGCAAGTCGACCTCAGGATATGCATTCTTGCTACATGGTGGCGCCATCACTTGGTGTAGTAAGAAACAGACTTGCGTTGCTCTTTCGACAATGGAGTCAGAGTTTGTAGCATGTACGTCAGCTGTTCAGGAAGCTATGTGGCTGAGGAGATTCTTCGAGGATCTTGGAGTCATCCCTAATGCTTCGGACCCCGTTACTGTTTTCTGTGATAGCACAGCGGCCCTAGATTACACTAAGGACCCTAAGTATCACGGTAGAACGAAGCACATTGACCTGAGGATGAACTTTATTAGAGAGAATATAGCAAATAATGAGGTGATATTGAAGTACATGCCCACTGACCTTATGGTAGCGGATCCCTTGACGAAGCCTATTCCGAAAGATGCCTTCTGCAGGCATGTTAGTTCGTTAGGACTTCGTAGGGTTTGATGTACTTTCTTTGTTACTGGGATATCACTCATTGTATGGCTTGTATTTGAGATATTCACTATTGTTTTGAGACATTTATCATATATGCTAGATTCATTTGTTCCCACTTATGATTGTGATAGCACACATGATAAATATTATTAGTTCACACAGTTATTATGCATATTGGATATGCACACACTAAATATATGTCAACAGGTTGATTGGCTCACTCACACGAGCAATCACCCTTGGCGCTTTGAGTAGCGAGCAAGGTTGAGACAGTTCATTTCATTGGCGCTTTGAGTAGCGAGCTATTGATGCTTTGGATAAGCAATCAATTGGCGCTTAGTAGCGAGCAATATGAACATAATGTCGCCTTGGCATGTGCCAAGATGAGGTTAATTTAGTTAACCAAATATAAGATGTCCCACCATCTATATAAACCTGTACTGATAGCCGGATGCGAAGTTCAGAGTTGGCGCTTGGGAAAGCGAGCAATCTGGAATTTCGAGTTAGGCGCTTGTGGAGCGACTGAACTAAGATCCGTACGGCATGACTAGAAGACATATGCTCATGTAGATGAGATTGTCTGCCGTAACATGATAACCGGACACGAAATTTCAAATGTGGCGCTTTGATAAGCGAGCAATTTGAAATATTCGGGTTAGCCACTCTGGGAGTGACTAGACTAAGGTCCGCACAACAAGGCTATAGAATAGTATGTTGTGAGAGGGTTACATGAGCTAAGCGATCAAGAAATGGAGGTGAGAGAATGAATCCCTGTTTCCTCACCATGTGAGTCCAGTAGGACAGAATTGTTAGTCCTACATCTAGTGCTCTTTGTGATCTTTGACTATACTACAAAGATATGGATTGATGTTGCTACTTTGGTTTCGATTCCTACGGTCAGGATTGATGAGACAATAAGGACCGATTCTGGGAAAGCAGTTGATTCATATCTGAGTAGTATTAGGGCAAAGGGAAGACAATTTGATTTCACCTCGTTCTGCACTTATTGTCGACAACTATGGCGCTTTGATAGCGATATAGTAATAAGTGAGATACGAAATGGACATGGGCCCAAAGGTGGTTAAGTATGGCTCTCTGAGGGATTAGAGATGCTTAACCTTGTGAAAATCAAATGTGTCTGGAGTACTCTGAGTTTATGGGTTGTAGCATCTACGTGAACTAATTGAGTTTGGCGTGAGAGCTCCCACACTGTTTTCTTTAAAAGGGTAGATGTCTCTATTTTGGCCTTAACGGGTTTGATATAGAGCTCCCGCATTGCAGGTGAACTCAGCGGTCGCACGGTCCGGCAACTGAAGATTTACAATTTTGGTTTGAGCTATATTTTTGCAGATGTGAGGATTACATCATCCCCGCCATGGGTGAGTGGGAGATGTTGGAAAATAATAATGGGCAACACCATTATTTTGGTGGGACACCCATGTCTTGGTTCTTTGTAAGCCATCTGCATTATTTCACCTGATCTTTGCTTTCTTGTAATGCATGTGAGTCCTCCACTCACACTCTCTCTCTCCTTCATTATATGTATTGAACTGGGTTCTCTAAAAGAAAGTGATCGGATATAGTTCTAATAAGGCATTGAGAGAGAATATTGCATGAAACAAGAATAAGCACACTGCAAATATTGAGCTCCCAATATTCGGTAAAATCTAGTTGAACGGATCGTGGAATCAAGCTCCGTTTTCATCTCACAAGATTGTAATTCGGAGACGCCGCTGATTCGTAGATTGGTTCGTGGACTGGTTCGAGATCTTCCGCACCAAAAGATTTAATACGCTTCAAGAGGTATTTTAATTTTGGTTCTCGAATATGTAAACTTATGATAGCATACATGTATTAAATCCCTTCAATATTCGACTGTTTGATTGATCGAATCTTCAACTGAAAGCAAAAAATGAAAAAAGGAGGAGAAGATTCGGGAACAAAACGAATATATAATGGCAGAGAAATTAAAAGTGGAAGAAGAAGAGGTACGAACCGAAGATGCCATCGAAGAAGAGTAGAACCGAAGAAAAGGAGTCGCAACTTCAAGCGATCGAGAGGAGTTGATTGATTTCTCTGAATACCACTGAGTTGACTCTGTCGATATCCAACCGAGTTCACCCAATTGAGGATCGCCCGACGCCTTTTTATTGATACTTATTGATATCAGGAACAAAACTCAACGCACAGCCAAATCAATATACAGTACAAATATGTGTATATTGACTATGTATATGACTATATGTATTTTCACACTACTTGCAATAGATTTTTGTTTCAGTGAAATGGAAGGATATCCTTCTCCTCGATCCAATTGCTAGGTATGAGTAGTTCTAATTTAGATTTAGTGAATTGAAGTTTAATTTGATGATTTTTGTAGTTAATTATTAATCCTCTGAAAGAGACAAACCATTACAACTTAATCGAGATATTGCACAGAGTGTATATGAAAAGGTACATGATAGAAGATATAGTTATTTAACTATTTTATATTTTTTTTAAAAGAAAAAAAAAAGAACTAAAGAAAGAAAAAAAAACAGATAATCAATTAAGAAAGTGAATTATACTAAAATCAACACAACCTTGTAGTGTTCGATGGGAAGTTCACCCAATATAATCATTTAATACTTCTGTGGAAACAGTAAATGTTCTGTGGTCATTTTTAAGTCTACAGATTTATTTATTTTTGTTAAAATTTTAAACTCTACAGTATTTCATACATTCCTTAAAAGATTCAACTTCAAAAAGGTCCAAAAAAGAAACTTGACACTACGTACCATGAAAAATATCATGAAGAGATCCATTTGAAGCGTACTCATAAGCAAGGATACGAAGACCACCATTCACACAATAACCAAGTAGCTTGACAACATTGTCGTGTTTAGGCCTTGATACCATAGAAACCTAGAATGACATGAACCAAACAACAGAAAATAAGAATAGCAGTTGCATTTGATGTAGCATTGTTAACATAATGCTTTGTGATTGGGCAAACCTGTGCTAAAAACTCTTGGTCTGGTTGCTTACTAGAGTGTAACTTTTTAATTGCCAAAGCCTGTCCACTTTTCAAGACACCGTGATATACTCTTACATATCCCTCACCAATCAAAGCCTTCGTACCAAAGTTATCTGTTATATCTTTCAACTCATCTACTTGGAGTGCAGAGACATTAATGGACTGGACGTTTATAGTTTGAGTGTCCTTTGGTACTGCCTTTGTGGCACGATAACCTCCATTATTACCTACACATTAAATTTGAATAAGTCCTAATTTGATAAAGTAAATAAAGTCTTAATGAAATAGCAAGGTCAAGATGCTAAAAATATGAATCACAAGATTGCTCCAACAAAGATTCTCAGCAATTTCAAGTAAGGTTCATCGTTAGTAATCATTATCTGCAGCTCAACATAAATAATCAATCACCTGTTGAGCGATTCGCCATAAAAGGTCCATTATCAGAAGCCTTGTGCATATCATCTTCTGAGCAACAATCAAAACAACTCATGATTTCTTTTCCTTGAAGACTGGTTAGTGAATTAAGAAATGAAATTAGCTAGCAATTGCAGTTAAATATTTTATCCCTAAAAAGCTACAATTGCAACATAAGACTGTAAGCAGTAAATGCTAGACAAATAAGATGAGTAAACGGGCCTCATCACCCAGCAGCGCCATAATGCATCACAAATATATGATGAACATTTTGTTTCCTATTTACCATCATTCTTATTTTTCTCGAAACCAAAATTAATGTAGAATTCTAAGATAGCTATGCATCAAGCATTTGGCGTCATCACCAGAAGATATAAAAAGTAAATAATTTAATATATGTAGATGTATGTATTCTAATGCTTCTAGACTAATTTAAGTCGCTTGCATGTTAGCTGAAACTTCGAGCAGTAATAATAGCCTTGATATGCTGCCCAACCCAGAAACAACAAACAATACCAAAAGCAGTAACAAACCCAAAACCCAATCAAACATGACAGATATTTGCACAACAAAAATTTAAAAGAAAATTATTTATTTCAGATCCAGTACCTCTAAATTGATAACAATGGCCTTTTCACGGCTCGTAGAAGGGTAAGATAAAATGGGATCGAGAATGTAAAGATCAAAGAGTGTTAACTTTATCCCCTCATATTGACTTTGAAAAATAACAAACAGACGGATCAGATGATCGAACCTCCTGCTCTCTTGATTCCCCACTAGAATCCTTCGTCAGACAAACATTATCAAACATGTATTATGAACTTGATTCTGAAAATTACGATCCAAATAATGTAATCTAAAGAATTAGGCATAACTAAATATGAACAACTCACACACAAAAACACAGTAGTGCGTGAGACACAGAGAACTTTATTTTGAACATTACGATTCAAGAAATGTAATTAAAAGCAGAATTAAGCATACTTACAAATGAACAGCTCACACACACACAACAGTGTGTGAGATAGATACCTCATAATTTAGATAATCCTACCCGCACTTACTTACCATCTGCCGATTTTATACCAGTTCAGAACAGAGATATATAAAGAGAAACATAAATATAGCATTGAGTAGTGATTATTAATTTCAGAATGGAGATTCGATGAATTAGAAAAGAGAGTGAGAGAAAGTGACTACAATGAAGTGAAATCATCAGATGAAACAGCTGCCCAACCTTCATTATGACCGGGAAGCTTCGTCTGCAACTCGACGATCGGAATAACTGTAGAAAGAATGGGTAATACAGAGGGCAATAGAAACCCTAGAGTGAGAAGATGAAGGGGAAACGAAAGAGCCATACATACCTTTAAGTAGTGTAGATTAATCGTTGGCTACAATATCCATCGATCTGCTGATGAGATTGAGATGAGATCGCTGAAATCGATCGATTCATTAGTGATCAAGGGATGAAGAGATGCAATTTATAGAGGAGAAGATGAAGAGATGGGTAAACCAACAGAGATGGGATTTTAGGATTTACAGGGATCGAGGATCGGTCGCTAGACAGGGTCGCCAACCCCGGGCTCCCTAGAATGATTGTCTTTTTAAAGATATTTAATACAATCAAACAACTACTTTTCATTATCTCTCATTTTTTCCATAAAAGGATAATAATGTCATTTTCCTCTTATAATTAAGTTATTAGTTGTTATATTTAATAAGTGTGTAAATTCTTTTAATGACAGATAATAATATAATCAATCTTGACTAACTAATTGATTTTTATTTCATTTTTTATGTTACATATGTTTACTTATATTATATATAACACAAACACTATTTATAATGTACTAATATTTTCTTCACAAAATAATACTAAATGACCTGATATCGTCACTAACAAATAATTCAACTACAAAGTTTAAAACATTATATATGAACGATAACATATAATAATTTATTTCCATTCAAATATCATAAGTAACGATCTAAAGTAGATGGGTTATTGTTCAAATTCCAAATCAATCATATATAAAGTGATAAAAGAAGTCTTACGGTAAAGATCTTAAATTGAAATAACATAAGCAATTGATTTGAGATGGAGCGGGTGAGGTTAGAGTTATGGAACAACACAATTAGTTGCTAAAAAAAATTGGATTTGAATCTTACTAGTTGTGTAATTTATAGTGGATAGGGTGGGTAAAATAAATGGTTCTTTACAGTAATATACAACAATTAGAAAGAAATTATAAGATTAGTGCACTAACAAAATAATTACAAAAAAGTATAAAATAGTAACCACTTCATATCATTCAAACGCTGAAATCATGGGGGAGTATCTGCCATTATCGACAGTTACCAATTCTTTTCAAACATATCCTTTCGCCTCTTTCAAATCCAAACCAAACCATATAATTACTGAACCCCTTCTCTCCATTCCTCTTCCACATCCCCGCCGCATAATTCTGGTGAGCGTAATATGTCTAAAAAAGATTTGTACATATGAGCATCATCATCTTGAAATCGTTTCTGCAAGAAGGGAAGGAGTTAATATGTTAATCCTATGTCTATAACAACATCAGCAATAACTCAGCAAGGAAGAACATAATAGAAAATCAGTTTTACCTTTATCTTGTTCCTTCAAATATGATAAGCCATCACTGATTGTGAGTTTTTGTGCAGCAACACCAGTACTAACAACTACTATCACCACTTCCTTTCTCTCTCTTCAAAGTCTTCACCACTTCGTGTGGGGTTCTCATCAATGGCCGAAACCCCGTCGCAGCAACCACATCACCGCCACCGGAGGTCCAATCGACTCCCGTATCCGATTTCGATCTGGATTTTGTGGGTAGAATTTTCCGAGGGAGTGAGGACCCCTGGAGAAGAAAACAGACTAGTTAGAAACTGTTCTTAAATTTTTTATAATTAATTGGTAACCCAATAAAATTGAATTGATTACTTTTGCATGAAGGTTTAAAGTTAGATTCTTTACTCTATTGTTGTACTGTTTTCTTGATTCGGGTTAATTTATTTTTAAGAAATACATCATATGTTCTATAGATTTTTTTATAATTAATTGGTAACAATAAATTTGAAGTGGTTGCCTTTGTATGAAATTTTGGCTACCAACTGCACTATGAAAAAAAATTATAATAAATTTTTTATAATTAATTGGTAACCCAATAAAACTGAATTGGTTACCTTTGTATGAAGGTTTGACTACCAACTGCACTATGAAAAAAATTATATAATAGATTTTTTATAATTAATTGGTAACCTAATAAAATTGAATTAGTTACCTTTGTGTGAAGGTTTGGCTACCAACTGCAGTATGAAAAAAAAAAATTCTATAATAGATTTTTTATAATTAATTGGTAACCCAATAAAATTGAATTGGTTACCTTTGTATGAAGGTTTGGCTACCAACGAAAAAAAATTCTATAATAGATTTTTTATAATTAATTGGTAACCCAATAAAACTAAAATGTTTACCTTTATATGATAGCTACCAACTGGACTATGAATTTTTTTTCTATAATAGATTTTTTATAATTAATTGGTAACCCAATAAAATTGAATTGGTTACCTTTGTATGAAGGTTTGACTACCAACTGCACTATAAAAAAAATTATATAATAGATTTTTTATAATTAATTGATAACCCAATAAAACTAAATTGGTTACATTTGTATGAAGGTATGACTACTACTGTGCACTATGAAAAAAAATTATATAAAAATAGTTTTAGCTTAAGGAAAATTAATTAATGGTACATAACAATTAGCATTAAAGAAAATAGTAGATAATTGCTAGCTTTAGCATATAAAAGTTACAGGCCAGTTAATTTATTTCATAACAAATTTAGCAAAATAGACTCCATGCATACATTAACATTACCAACTAAAAATTGATCAACCCTTGTATTGTAGTAGGAGAAATGAATGCAAAAGATCTATAGTATACACATTAAATATATTGTAATATATATTGTATTAGTTCTGAAGGCATGCTAACCCTCGGTCACATGTATCTACTCCCCAAAATTTGAATAAATCACTCCCACGAAATCTCCAGTCACATGTCTTGACTCCCCAAAATCCGCATAAATCACCCCCACGATGCGGAGGAATAACTATTAATTATGTAAATAAAATATTAAAAATGCATGTAAATATTTTGTAGATGCACTTTTATTGATATTTTTTTTAAAAAATGTACTAGAAAATGTAATTGTTCCTAAAATAATAAATTAGTTTTGATTTACTATTAAACGATAATTGGGTTGAGTCATCGTGGGTTGGACTGATTTAGGATTGCGCCAAAATTGAGTTGGGCTAAAAAAAACTTAAATAGGCTTGAAAATATAAGCCCATCTTTGGGATGGATTCGGCATTTGAGATAATTTCACCTTTCCCTAGTTTCAAACCATATTTAGTTTCCTTCAATATTTCATTAAAAACTTACAAACAAATAAATTGTACAAAAGATTAAACTTGCATATTAAGTCGAGTTTGAAATTGAATATTTAATTGCGACAATGAAAATTTCACGCGTATAATTTCGCAAAAAACTTTACATGAGACTGCATGAAATAATTTTAGTACCTTAAATAATAAAAATCTTAACCTATCAAATATGCTTATGTATATGTTGGTGAGAATTCTATGTGAGTTGTTCATACAATTATATATATGTTCATATCATTTGAATATCGTGATTAAACTGAATGTTGTATATACGACTATATCCATCTAAATGTTGTGAGTAAACCATCTAATCTTTTGCGTGGTATAAAGTGTCATATTAATTGGGCTTGTTCCTTATACTTATATTTTATTTTAGTTTTTAATTTTTTTTCAATAAGTAATGCAAAACTCTTTTTTTCCTATATATATATATATATATATTTTTTTTTTATATAACTAAAATCATACAGACAAAGAAAGTTTAAATTTTATAACTACCTGCCTGCTTATAATGTGGTGGTATTACGGAGAACATTCAAATTTTTAGCCAGAGAATTTAGAAGTTTTGAATTTATTAACATATTCACAAATAATGGTAAAAATTAAAATTTAATCAATAAACTGACTATATAAACTATTTGATTTTCTCTTAGGCCATGTTTGTTTGCAAGGATTATAATCCCAAGACTAGGAGATTAAATAGTCTTAGTCACATGTTTGTTTTTTATGGAATTATTCATGGGATAACTTAAAATAATCCTATGTTATGTTTGTTTTTTCCAAGATTAATTAAAGGATTGGATAAAAAAAATATTGTTTGAACTATTATACTCTTACCAATAATAACATATTTGTTCAATAGCATTACATATAATAAAAAAAATTTAAAAAAAAAGTTACTAACACAATACGAACTAAAAAAAAAGTTAGGTAACTAAAAAATAAAAATAGTTAATAAAAAAGTTACTAATACAATACATGCAAAACGTACATGCAATACATACGTGCAATACATACAATAAAAAAAAGTAAAAAAAACAAAGTTACTAATATAATACGTACTAAATAGCTCAAAAAAAAAGTTAATAATAAAAAAAAAGTAAAAAAAAAACACAAAACGTATTGTATTGTATAATAAATTTAATAAAAAAAAAAGTAACAAGTTATTTTAGATGTATTGTATAATAAAAGTAGTTACACAAATTACAAGAAAAAGTCACAAATTCCTGATGCTTTTACTGAAGGTACTGATGATGATAGCAGGTTAAATAAATATTAATCTAAATTACTGAAGGTACTAATGATGAAGATGAGCCACAAATTACAGGAAAGATTGTGTAAAAAAAAAAGTTATTTTCTAAAAAAAAAAGTTACTAATACAATACGTACTAAAAAAAGAAGTTACGTAACTAAAAAAAAAAAGTTAATAAAAAAAAAAGTTACGTATATGCATAAAAAAAAAGTTACGTAAATGCAATACGTTAAAAAAAGTAAAAAAAAAGAGTTACGTATTACATGTATGTATCATTTAATAAGTTTATTTGATTTATTTAATTAGCACTAAGAAAAATTACGTACATGCAGTACATACTGCATGTATGTATTAATTAATAAGTTTATTTAATTAGCACTAAAAATAAATATTAAAAAAAGTTACGATACGTAGTGTATGATTAATATTTTATCATGTATTACAAGCTTTATGTGATGTAAACAAAATTAAAGGTTAATTTAGTCCACAAATATTTGGTCCCAAATAGTAGGGATTATAATACCTAGTTAAACATGGTATTAAATAATCCCACTTTCTGAGTCATTTTATTATCCCGGCACTAATAGTCCCAAGTCTATTTTAAAAAACAAACAAGAGACTTGAGATTAATAGTCCAATCTCAAGTATAATCCTTGCAAACAAACATAGCCTTAAAATATAAAGTTGGCAAGTTCTAATAAATTCCTCTCATATGTTTTAAAACCACTACTAGCAGCACTCGCAAAAGTTTTGAATAGCTGTTTTCAGGCTAGCACCCACTTTTTTGAAAAAGATTTTTTCCCAGATGCAATGAAAATTGCTTCAACAAAAAAAAAACAGAAAAAAAAAGAAAAAGGGAAAAACTTTCCAAACTGCAAATCAAGCTGTCATGAATATACTGATTAGTCGCCTTTTTCCATACAAATTGCAAACCATAACCTTTAGCAATTTGTAAAGTCTCTATTTCTTAGAAAATCAAAGCCTTTAGTGGTTCTGTGAACATTCAATTCTTCAGGTAAGACTTGCAAATTTCATTTAGATATAAGTTTGTCATTAAATAAATGGCAAAAATTGCAGTTGATTAAGCAATGTCCTAAAAAATTGTTAGTTGAACCTAGGAATCGTTAGTTGGATTTAGGTGGCGGAAGGAACGCCTAATGTCTAGACTGTCTAGGCGATACTTAAGCATTTTCTTAGTCGGGTCAAGCGGTTGTTTAGATGGTCTCATTTATTTATTTATCTATTTTACATACTTGTTATACAATACAAAACATATAGTAGATGTATTTTCTTAAATTTTACATGGAATATTACCAAGAAAACAATCTTTTAAGCTTAACAACTTCATTTTAAGTACCGTAAGATTTTAAAGTAGATATTTGATTATGTCTAGATAAAATTAGGCACCCCGCCAAATCGAAGAGGTAGATCGCCTAAGGCCTAGGGTAATCATACTTAAAACTTAAATGATAATGCAATCCAAAAATTTCAACTCTCCTCAGACTATTTCCCTTCGTATCATAACAAAACACATAAAAGGGTCTAGCTATGCTTTGTGGCACAAATAATAACTCATTAATTAGTAGAAATTGTAGTTCTGGCAGGGCGGATTTTAATTAGTTTTTTTTTGTAAAGTAAATAAAAATTACATATGATAAATTCAAAAATTACATGAGGTTTAAATATTAACTAATCATGTTTAGATTACAACGTTATCTTCCTAGACTTCATAACTTGAAAATATTCTAGGATATTTTCATTATTAATAGTCCTAAATACATCATTTGCGATGTAAGGAACTAACTCAACCATTCATTTTTCATATTTTAAGGTAGAGTAGATTTAACAACATTCATCGCTAAAAATATGTTTTTTTACTGTGGTAGTAGCGACGGACAAAATTAAAATCAATTTTAACAATAAATAAATCTGAGAATACATGATAATTCAATACCTTTTAATCACGGCACACCTATAACTACTTTCTTTAGAGTGTCCATTACATGTATCACTAGATGCACACAATACATTACCAACACTTGCAAATCATTATCATTATGCAGTATTAATTAACTATAAGACCTATAACATATGCATATCATGCAATCCATAGTACACCATGTGTGCGCCAAAAACGATAAGCGGAATGAGGTCAAATTGTAATACCCCTTCCTCCATTCATTTTAATTTGTCTTTTTAAAGAGTAAACTTTATTTATTTTTATCAATTATTTGTAAATTTTTAGAACATATTAATTGTTAACGCCAAGAATTCGTCCACGCGCCTCAATCACCAAGGGCGCGTCAATCCTGCACAATAACGATACTACACTGAGAGTTCCGGGTGGTTTTGCCACCGGGGGATAGCTCAGACGTGAGAATTAGTACAAGCCGAACAAGGTTTTAACAATGGAGGTCGTGTGCTCTTGTGCTCGTAAAATAATGATTACCTGTAAAATGGGTTCTAAGCCTTGTACTTATAGTGGTTACCCGGCTGACGTCAAGCCTTTGGGAACAACAATTTAATGATGTCGAATTATGTACTGACATATACTCCAGTTGCTTAATCTACCTTCACGTGGAGATGTCCCCTCTCTGCAAACCACCGCCTCCCACATCATCTGGGCCCAATAATTCTTCCTCCGGCCCAATCATCTTATGTGACCCAATAAATAATACCCCAGCCCTTTATAGTATTTGGGCCTAATAAAACACACCCTAACATTGCCCCCCAGTCTTTCGTTACAATGGAACATTTAATGGAAGAGTACATCATTTAAAAGTCCAAGAACCAATGGTTGAGAACGGCTCGAAGGCCTGTTCCTGATCGGCACCACCGCCTGATCAATCAATTGGGAACGACTCGAAGGCCTGTTCCTGATCGGCACCACCGCCTGACCAATTTATTGGGAACGGCTCGAAGGCCTGTTCCTGATCGGCACTACCGCCTGACCAATTTATTGGGAACGGCTCGAAGGCCTGTTCCTGATCGGCACCACCGCCTGATCAATTATTGGGAACGACTCCAAGGCCTATTCCTGATCGGCACTACCGCCTGACCAATTTATTGGGAACGGCTCGATGGCCTGCTCCTGATCGGCACCACCGCCTGACCAATTATTGGGAACGGCTCGATGGCCTGTTCCTGATCGGCACCACCGCCTGACCAATTTATTGGGAACGGCTCGATGGCCTGCTCCTGATCGGCACCACCGCCTGACCAATTATTGGGAACGACTCCAAGGCCTGTTCCTGATCGACACCTCCGCCTGATCAATCAATTGGGAACGGCTCGAAGGCCTGTTCCTGAGGATATTTGACCTCTCCAAATGATGCCTTGACCGAAGCCATTTGATTTTGGTGAAGCCCCGATTGATTTATATTTTTGCAACTCGTAATTTGTAGGTGCAAATTAATGGTAGGCGTCGAAGCCGAAGTAGTGAATAAGTGTCGAAGCTGGGGGGAAACCACATTACTGTATACTTCATACATGTGCGAGGCTTAGGTAGCTCGTAAGTAGTTGGACCATTGCTATCATTGACATTTTTAACCATGTCATCACTTTTGGCAATTTCATAAGCTCTCTCCTTTTTCGCTTGCCGAAGTCCGATGGTGGTCCGCCAAAAATTATTGGAAGGCATAGGAAGACTGCCGAAGCTATTTAGCTGAAGAAGACTATTTTGCAGGAATTTGTATTTCATGTTCCTAGCAAGCTAAACATGAATAACAAATATAACAAGTGGGCCCGAACATTGTATTTAGCAATCCTTATTGATTTCCTTATTACTAACGTGGGCATCATGGATCACTCCTTTTTCCAAACTTGAAACCCTTTAATTTCGAATTACCAAGAATATGGTGAAGTTATATTCAAAGGACCATATTCTAGTAGAACCCCGAAGCCACTTCTGCCGAGGCCATCTCTACCGAACCCGAAATCATGCTTTCCGAACATATGGACTTGCCAATGCGCCGGGCCCGAAGTCATGCTATGTTGAAGCTTAGCTCCCCGAAGCAGAATTGCTGAAGTATCCTCCCTTTCCTCTTAACTTCTGGACTTACCTCCATTCTCTCTCTTTTGACCACACTCTCTTCTCCAAATTCTACCCCCTTTATTCCTCCCTCCAAATTCAACATTGATTCATACATTCGCTACGCCGTCGATCACAATCTCAACTGCCTCCACCTCACCTTCTCCTCCAAATGTATTCGTCAGTTCAACAACCACCAAAACAAGACGGTTTACGACTTCCTTTTCGTGTCCTTGAGAAACATCTCCGTCAAGACTCTACTTCTCAACCGCTGCAATCTCACTTTACCCGCGACGACGATGAGCACACAATTCAAGGCAATGAAGTCGTTGTTTCTTGAGCAGGTCTATTTGACCGATGAGATGATTTCGAATTCGATAGCCGGGTGTGCTAATCTTGAGCATTTGGTGATAATGTGCCTGCCGAAGTGGTGTTTTCGTATATGTACATATATATGTACTCTTTTTTGAGATTCCAAATGAGATGATTATATATATATATATATATCTCACTTTATGGAGGGAGGAGATAGTATTGCATGCAAGAATATTTGTATATTGCTACATCAAAAAACCAAGCCCGAAGGTAAACATATTTGTCCGAAGGGTTGACGTAAAAACTGTTGAGTTTATGCCGAACCCGAAGTGGAGTCCCCGTCGAAATCAAAAAGAGTCTGATGCCGAACTTGAGTACATGCCGAGCCCGAAATCATGCATGATTTGGTGAAGTTGGGGCTTGTAATGACGGTACTCATCATTATTTTGATCGAAGAAAACAACATGCTTTTGAAGGATGTTCTGCTCATTATCATTATAGGCCATTCCTTCATACTGATTTTCATTTGCATCAGAAACTTTAGAATTAACAACATGTGACGAACCCGAAATCTGCCCATGCCGAAGCGATGTTCACTTTGACAAAGTGGATTTACAGAAGCCGAAGCTCATTTCGCCGAAGTCATGCTTATGTTGAGACTGAATTGGGTATATGCCGAAGGAGTTCGAGGGATACGCTAAAATTACCTTGCCGAGCTAAGGTAGTCCGAAGTGATGCCTATACAGCCCGAAGCTCAAGAACGTTGCTGAAGGCCGGTATATGCCGAAGAGAATGCCGAAGTCCTAATTTCGTCCGACGGCACTATTGTAAATCAGAGAGCTACCGAAGCCATTTGATTTTGGTGAAGCCACGTTCGATTTTCTTGAAGCCTGTGTACTTCATGCATGCGCAAAACCATTATATAGCAAATGTATTCCTTCCTTATCCCAAACCATGTGCATATATGTGTATCATTTGGGTTTAACGTGGAGGAAAGTGTCCAGGACCATGGGAGGAGTTGCCGAAGTGGCAAAGATAAGTGAAGCAATGAGATTTCTAGCTGAAGAAGACTTCGGGTCTATGAGCGTATCTGACCAAAGTCATTAAAAGGTGTTCGGAGCTAAGAGGATAACAGCCGAAGTGGAGTTCTCCTTGCCGAAATGGAGTCTCCAATGAACCCGAAGGTGATAAAAAGTTATTCCCCCCTTCTTAATTTATGATTTTCCCCGGCCGAAGTCATAATGGATGGTTGAGGTGACTAGAGCCACTTTGATGGCATTTTGTTGATAATGGATCAAGCTTCGAAAGGAGCTTGATATATTTTCTGATTATGGAAACGTGGATGGATGAGGTTTGCTTGAATCTCTCAAATTTGCCTGTGTTGTAAACATGGCTTCGAAATTACATAGTCCAACCAAGAACAAAAGTTGAAATCCCCAAGAACTCAATACGTGACGTACACCTGCTTTCCACCTTTTCGAAATTTTAACATGCTCATGTTAAGACTACATGTGCATGATGTAAACTGACCCACTTGGAAATTATACATGACATGGAAATTGTACTGACGTGAATATGATGATATTGAATAATATATTATTCCATGCTGTGTACAATAATTTAATAATGTTTTCATATAAACAAGTTGGGTTGTGTATATAGTCATGTGAATGACTTGGTTTTGTATGAAATTTATAATATTGATAAAGTGGCAGTGGTAATCGTGACAACTTATTTAATAAAAGGGAACACTTAGCTTTTATGGGCATGCCGAAGATGATATTTTGCCGACTGACTACGCATGACGAAGGCATTTTTTATTGGAGCGAAACCGTGCCTGCCGAAGTGGTGTTCCCCTTGTCCGAAGTGGTCTGAAGGGAAAATTGATAATTATTATCGTTGCGAACAAAACCCACTAGTTAGCTTTTATGCGTGAGGCTTCCTGCTCGTCATGGTTGATCTGAATATTTAAGTGATTGAAGAGTTACTGAGCACTAGGCCCTCCTTCTAGCGCCAATGTTAACGCCAAGAATTCGTCCACGCGCCTCAATCACCAAGGGCGCGTCAATCCTGCACAATAACGATACTACACTGAGAGTTCCGGGTGGTTTTGCCACCGGGGGATAGCTCAGACGTGAGAATTAGTACAAGCCGAACAAGGTTTTAACAATGGAGGTCGTGTGCTCTTGTGCTCGTAAAATAATGATTACCTGTAAAATGGGTTCTAAGCCTTGTACTTATAGTGGTTACCCGGCTGACGTCAAGCCTTTGGGAACAACAATTTAATGATGTCGAATTATGTACTGACATATACTCCAGTTGCTTAATCTACCTTCACGTGGAGATGTCCCCTCTCTGCAAACCACCGCCTCCCACATCATCTGGGCCCAATAATTCTTCCTCCGGCCCAATCATCTTATGTGACCCAATAAATAATACCCCAGCCCTTTATAGTATTTGGGCCTAATAAAACACACCCTAACATTAATGATTTGGATTTCCATATTATCTCTACATTAAGTACTAATTTTTATTCCTCTTTTTATCTTTTCAATAAATTTTAAATGGGATAATATTAAGATTTTATGTCTAACTTAATCAATAAGACAAGCTATTAATTATATTTTTTAATATATATGTTTTTATCTAAAACTTTAATTAAAAAAGAATGTAGGGAGTATTTATTAAGGAAGTTATACATTTTTTGTTCTTTAGTGAATAAGAATAGGCAAAAAAAAGAATATTTCTTATTAAAGGTGTAAATATATATTTAACCCAAGTATGTCTTCCTGGTTGATGGGCTTTACGTCTTTGGATTTGTAATTTTGACTATTAGAGTTTTTGTTTCTGCCCTTATATACTTATTTTAACACAGTTCTGCCCCTGTACTTACAAATATTAACCAATATCATTAAAAAAAATTCCAACATAGGACATGTAGGTCCACCCCTGTCACTAACAAGTTGCAACACCCTCTGTACGACCCACAGTAAAAACCCTAACCTCCATAACACTCGAAATGTACCCCCAATACATGATAGGTGTATCAATTTATATTTGATTAATTTAATTGGTTTGCCGGGATAATCAAACAAATTTCTTAAAATACTCGATTTACTCTCATTCCTAAATTGACAGCTTTATATTGATTTGGTTTAATTGGTCCACCACCTGATTTTAGTCAAAACTATATTTAGTTTCCTTCAATATTTCAACCATAAATAGAATTACAAAAGATTGTAAAAGAATTAAACTTGCATATTGAGTATAGTCTGATAAAAAAAGAAAAGAAAAAAAAAAGAAGCATGTCTAATTGTGACTAGGAAAATTTGGGGTGTAATGGGGCTGAATGAAATAATTTTAGTAATTTAAATAATAAAAATCCAAAACTTAATAGAAATCCAATATGTTATGTTAGTGAGAATTATATATACGTTTTATTCATACTACTAAGTATTTTGGTCATATTCATTTGAATATTGTGATTAAACCAGAATGTTGGTCATATTCATCTGAATATTGTGAGTAAACCACCTAATCTTTTGGGCGATAGCAAATTCAGTTTAATCAATAATAATAAATATAGAATTACAGAAATCACAATATAAAAATCAATCAGCAGCGAGTTTCACTTAAAAAAGAATTTAAATATAAAAAAGACGATATTTCTACTAAGTATATATAATAGAATTAATTTTCTTTCTGAGTTTTCGATTTTATAGATTCACTTGTGCATTCTTTTTCTTTGTGAATTTTCATTTCCAGTATGTCAAGACACTACGATGCATTCATTTACAAATGTAAAGCATTTATTGTAACTCAATAAATCGATTACAAATTTACAACGTTTGTATCTCAGTTTAACATTCATGGATTCATTTAAAATCAACCTCATTGGTACATTAACAACTTTTATCCTAAAAAATTTATTTCCCATCAACAACCGTCATCATTTTTGAATTCATGTCGTATCAGGCGAATTCGTGTCGTGTCAAGTTATATTTATTATATTAAATAGATGAACATTAACAAGACCTGTTTAAATCATATCATAATTCTCAATACTAACACTAGTCTGTTTATTTATTATTATTTTTAAGTGAAAAAAATATGCATCACCAATCTTAATGGGAAAAAGGGGCTCTCAGCTCCAGTCTTCCAGATTCCATAGGGAGGATTATTAATCCAATAAACATTCATCAAGTAGTGAGAGGATAACAAGCATTTTGTGACATCCTCATCCAAAACAGTGAGGAAAATTTTCACATGTTTGCACCCAGCAGGTAAAATTTCCAGAAATTCAAGTAAAAACAAGGTTCAACCATCCTCAGAATGCTCTCCAAATGTTCAACGACATTAATTTTGGGAATAGGGTAGTCATACTTTTAAAATTGACGTAATTCATAAAACTTTGAAAGAATTTTTTATGAAAAATAAACTCGTGTCAATTGGAACTTTTGAGGCCAATTTAATTTAATTTTTATTTTTTTATTTTTTTTTTGGGTAGTTCGGCAGAAGGTTTGAATTGTATATAAAATACTTGCTCAGAAAACTAGAGCAGCAGACATTGTGGATTAATAACTAAATCCAAGATTTGCTTAGCCAAGAGGGCAATAATAACATTCTAATTTTAGTAATTGAATTCTAAGTTTATCTAGGATTGGGGGAGGTCCGGTACAATTTGTACCTAACATTAGTACGGTGCAAATTTTGGACCATTAGATCTTTTAAAACAGATCTGATGATCACAATTCCCTTTCCCTCTCTCCTCTCTGTCCCTTTCCCTTTTCTCTCTCCTCTCCTCTTTCCTTTTTCCTTTCCCTTTCCTCTCTCCTCTCCGTCCCTTTCTCTCTCCACTCTCCCTCGTTCACTCTCCTCGGATCCTCACTAATATTCTCCATTTTCATCTTCTTCCTCTAATCTTTTTTTCTACATATTTCCCCTGTTCTACCAAACACCATGTTAATAAAAGACCAAAATATTTGTTCGTGGTGGTCTATTAACTCTGTTTTTCTTTAAACTTTCATTCCTCGTTCAATGAAATTATCTTAGAAACTTCTTTTTTTTTCTTCTTTGAAGAGTATGCAATGGCCTCTTTAAATACTCTGTCTCAGCATATATTTTTTTGTTAACACTATTCCCCTCTATGCTCATTTAAACTTGTTTTTTCGAATTTAGCTACAATAATCAACAACAGACTAGATTGGAGTGAAAAGAGAAAAAGAAAGAGAAAGGGACGGAGAGGAGAGAGAACAGGAGAAGAGGGGAAGGGAAAAGTGAAAGGGAGAGAGGAGAGAATAGAGGAGAGAGAAAAGGGATAGAGAGAAGAGGAGAGGGGGGAGGAATTGTGAAAGGAAGGGGAAAAGGAGAGAGGAGAGGAGAGAGAAAAGGGAAAGGGACAGAGAGGAGAGAGAAGAGAGAAGAGAGAAGAGGAGAGAAGGAAAGGAAATTGTGACCATCAGATTTATTTTAAAAGATCTAATGGTCCAAAATTTGCACCGTATTAATGTCAGGTACAAATTGTACCGGACCTCCCCCAATCCGTTTTTCTATCTTTCTTCCTAAGATAAATGGAGCCCTCAAATAAAGACCCTATCCTGAATAAACCTCAACACCTAGAAACTCAGCAAATTAACTTACTTGAATTAGGAGAATCGTGTTTGTTGAGATGGGAAGCATTTCAAAGTTGAAGATTTGCCCAAATATGGAAGCGTTCAACTAAAGGACATTCTTGCCACTGAGTTAAAAATAGACGGAAAATAAAAGAAATGACAGAAAACACAGTGATTACTGTACAATTCTTTTGATATTGAGTTTTTTAATGAAAAAAAAATATGTGAAATCACATGCACATATATTGATACCTATAATACCTTGAATATAAGTGTTATGTGGATACCTCTATCTAAGGACTAAGGCCACAAGAGGGTTTCGATTAGTGGAGTTGGGGAGTCTTATTCACTTCTTGCAAATTATGCACAAAGTTGAAAGTCTGAAAATAGCAGAGGTACTTTTTAATCTCACACCCAAGGCCTTTTATGGGTTAAAAAAGGGCTTAAATAATGGTAAAAAGTGAAAGCTAAATCAAGCAACACAAGAGACCATCATCAAATCATCATTAAAATTGTCACAAAGATTGATCATTTGTTTACATGGGCACACAGTTCACGAATGGCTTATTTAGGTGCTGTTTATTTATTTCTAATGGGTGTGAATAAGTCTGAATTTGAATGAATAAGTCATTCAAACCGCTTGTTTAACAAATTTTAAATTTTGAATATGTCTGAACGATTTATCCAAAAATTTGTGACTGAATGAGTAAAAAGTAGTGCTGAATTATATTTTTATTTACATTCTCTCATAGACAATTAAAATTTATATTCAATATCCATCCTGTTTACTATTGTAAACAAATTTTGTTATGTACAAATTATTTTTGATTTTTGTTTAACAAAAAATTGGATAACCAATTTTATGAATATTGTTATAGTTTTTTGTTTTGATTTTATGTACTATAGAATGTTATTAATATTTTTTAGTGTTGTATTTCTAAAATTATATTTTTAATAGTATACTTCATCAAAAAGTATTAAAAAATTTATAATTAATTTTTCTTAAATAACATTTTTTATTTATAATTATATAATAAATTCAGACAATTACCAAACACATCGTTTCATTCCGTATTCATATTTTTTACTATTTTACATTTAGCTCATATTTTTTTATACATTCAGAACCTGTCATTCAGTTTTATCAACCAACCCTTAGAGTTTAACTTCTCTATCATATATCCAGCTGAATGGCATTGTGCCTGCTTCCTTGGCTCTTTCTTCAGCTCGCTCATGCAGCCTTCTGATTCTCGGAGGCAACCCGCAAACATAGTCCTGAGCTTTTCGCCCTGCGCCAGATAATCCTGTTAAATCCGCCATTTTCCATCTCCCAACCAAAAACTGCAATATATCTGCATAGTCCTTAGCAGTGTAGACCTGAAGCCGCTGAGCAACAGCAGAGAAGTGCTTGAAAAGGTTATCGTCTCTGCCATCATACATCAAGTGGGCCGGCATCACAATTTTCTTCTGCATCATATCAGCAAAAGCCTGGATGGTACCATCAGCATCGATCTCAAATAACTTCTCAACTATTTTGGTGTAAGCATTTTCGTGGCGCTTCTCATCAGAGGCAATTGTCCCACATATTTGAGCTAGCTTAAGGTCCCCATACTCCTTTGCATGTCTCCCTGTGTTCCCGTGGCAAATAAATGTTGCTCGTTCCTGAAAGGATGTATAGATGAATCCCAGGTAGGGATTATTTTCTGTCTGGGGAACCTGAAAGTGGTGAACTTAATTATTAGTTAAGCACGATAATCATGTGATAGCTTTGAAAATAAAAGGGAAAGACCTCTCAGGATTTTTAGGCATATCTATAAAAATTAACTAAATCTTATACAAGACCTTTGGAGAGACCCATAGTTCTATTTGGAGAATCGCAATTACTCCATATCCGAAAATACACTATTTAGAGAAAGAACTTATGATAAGTTTGAATACTTACGCTCCAAGCATGCATGTTCTTGCATAATCTATCAGAAAAACATCTTCTCTTATTCTTTTTTCTTTCTTGGGACTATTTTGAACTTGTAGAAAACTTTCTGCTCCTTCTTACTATGAAAATGGTAATAAATTATGTGGAAACTAGATTCAAGAAATACTTCAAGCAGTATAAGATCCTAGTTCTACATTGAAACATTTTAGCAATTTTTTTTAATTAAATGATGATAGAAAACTATTAGTATTGTTCTACTACTAAGATGTTCGTAGCTTGCATTCTTGTGGAACCATTTTCATTTATAAAGTTAAATGTGCGCGAGCTAAATGCAACACAATTCCCCCTCCCTACCACAAAAAACAAAAAAAAAGTCAAACAAAATTTTCATTTTTTCCCACTTACAGAAAGGAAAGTAAGGTGGTATTTGTTTGTGTTTGAATGTCTCTGTCCAGCATAGCCTCTTTCTCGGTAAGAGGATAATCTTGTTTGACAAATTTTTTGATACCTTTGTATGAATTTTTCTTCCTCCTTTTCGGTCAAACTTCAACCCAAGTCTAAATTATACAGAGGCAACCAAATTCCTTTGTTGTACCTCACATCTCCTCCCTCGCCGACTCCGACCACCCTGCCCGCTCCCTCCCTCCCTCTCCAACTCTATTAACAAGTCTAACCAAGAAGCACAATGAGATAAATTTGATGAATTTGGAGTTTTGTTTTGCAATAAAGAGAGATTTATAGAGAGAGAAAGAAGATAAATAAAATTTGGTAATGGTAAAATTGGGGCGGAGGGAAGAGAGAAGATGTGTATAGATCTGCATATTTGAACTCCTCTTTCTTCACCTTCCGTTCCAAACAGAGACTCCTCCTTCACCTTCTATGGCAAACCTTGTCCAATTTTACCACCATCCAAAAATTGGGTTTGGATTGATGATAGGGAGGGTGGTGGATCTAATGTATATGGGTCTTGAGTGTATGTAGTTTCTGCATATCTTACGTATCTAAATTGAGAGGTATGGTGATGGGAAAGAAGGGAAAGGAGTGGCTATGAAAGAGGAGGGAGGAGCGAGGAACAATGGCGGTGGATCACGGTTGGGGGTGGTGGGGGTTGGGGGTGGTGGGGAAGAACTAAATTCTTTTAATACTGTTGAGAGGGTTAAAATGGTAAAATACTATTATTTAGATATTTTGGAAAAATTAATTATCAAACAACATTTCTTCATTCAGATACAATTATAGACAGATGCTCTATATTATTTAGATATCTAATTTGTTCAGATTTTAACATTCAGTTTTATCAAACACAACCTAAATTGTAAGAAAAATCCTGGCTCAACCTCTTCATCTTCCTGACAGCTTAGCGGAAAGAAATTGGGAAACGAGAATTTATAAGAGTAAAACTAGGTGGGCAAGTAACTCACCATTCCTGACCCAATCAGATACTGAATTGTCTTCTCAATTTGCCTCATGTCTACTCGTCCAGATAGGTAAAGATACTTATTGAGAAGGTCACCATGCCTGTTTTCTTCAGCGGTCCAAGCCCTTGTCCAAATTCCCCAAGGCGTAGGGCTCGCCCCTGTTTCATCCCGAACACCATCTAAAGTATTAAGAATCGTTTGATACGTTGGAAGGGCTTCTTCTGTGATCATATCTCCAACCAATACAACAAAGTAGTCATCTGGAAGCTCCTTTGCCCTCTCTCGCAGTTCAACGACTTGATCATCAAATCCATCAGACGCGGGATCTGGCAAAAAGTCCTGTGGTTGCCAACAGCTCTCAACGGGCTTTAGGTGAACCAATATGTTCTCCTCAGCCCACTGCTCCATGGATTTGAAGATCTCAATCTTGTCCCGAGACATTGAGTGTGTCACCTGAACATGAATGTCCCGAGGAGGGCTAAAAGGGTTCTTCAGATTTTCAACATCCCTAAGAGGAAAAACTGGAATTATATAACTGGAAATGAGAAAACTTAAACACTTACGCATATATAATTAACAACTGAAACAGGCTCTTCATATAACCATGATATAGAATTACAAATTATGAATAGATGTTGATATGAACTTCAATTCTCGTAGGTTTCTTGCGTTCACAATGAGATTTGAAAGATGCAGCGATTCACAACAGTTCCTAAGCATGTGCATGTCTTTGCAAGTGTGTAATAACATCTGATTAGTTATGATTAGAAATGAGTTTCACATATGCCCCGATGTCTGATCAACAGAGTTCCGATAAAACTGGCTAATAATGTCTGTCTGTCATATTCTGCTAAATTGATTTTCGAAGACGCTAAAGCAAAGGCTTAATACACATTGCCCAAGAGGCCAAGAGAAAATTCGTTGAATGTGAAAACTAGTAGTTAAATGAGTCGACAAAACTATCAAGTTCTCAACAAAATTAAATGCATAATGCCTTGCTAATGTCAAACAATTAAATGAACACTATGGAATATCCTAAACCTTCTCCATCCCCACCAAATAGAAAAAACACAATCATGTACACATGCATAAACATCGTAAAACACAGAGTGCTGAAAGGAATAATGATTTTAAAATCGATTACTCGTCTTGCCCGATGGGGAGGGCTGATGGGGTGAATCAAATCTCATTTCATGCAATATCTGAATAAGGCAATTGAAACAACGAGACAAATAAAAAAAATTATAAAAAAAACCAGACCAAATACAAAAAATAATTTGAAAAAAAAAACAAAAAACAAATAAAGCTCTAGGGTTGTAAATTGACAAAAAGTCAAAAACAATGTTAAATGATTATCAAATACAAATTAGATTTGAAAATACTCCTTTTCCAAAAATTAGAAATATATTTCTAAAACAAGGACCCTTCAAATGTCCCCTAATTTTATCTAACAGTGGTGATGTTAGTGGTGGTGTGATGCTAAAAATGAAGACAAATTAGGAACTTAATGTCTAGTCTTAAAATAGAAATGCATCTTTATGTTGAAATAGGCCGGAAAGGAAAATGTATCTCTATTTTTTTGGAACAGAGGGAGTACAATGTAAATGATTATCAAACAAAAATGGGTATGTGAGGGAGAAGAGACCAATATCAGCAATTAACGTGAAATAGAATCGAAATCACAAGAAATGCCTATAAATTAAACCATTTCTAATCAAAATAAGAACAAAATAACAACCCAGAAACACAAAACATCAAAATGCCCCAAGAAGAATAAACATTATATCAAATCTCAAAAGGGCTCAATGAATTTGAAAAAAATGAAGTAAACAACAGTCAAATGAAAGAGAAAGAGAACTGACTTGGAGTTAGGATGGATAGTGGAAGCCATGAAAAACTTGGGAAATCTGACACTGGCCATTTGTGGCAGAGCAAAAACAGGGTTTTTCTGGCATCGGAAAGTAAGGGGATTGAGCTTCAGAGCCATCTCCTTTCCTTCTTCAACAGAATTGTCAGGAGAGTGAAAAGAGAGGAGGACAAAATCTTATGAGAGAGAAATAGAGAAGAAGTATAAGTGGTGGGACATGGAAGCTACTAGCTAGTGAAGGTGCATAATATATATCTACTCCTGTGACAAATGTTATACCATCGAACTGCCCGCGGTTTTATTAGACAATGCACTGTTTTGAAATTCGGCCAGGACCGGTCGATTTAACTGATTGACCGGAAATTAATTCTATGTCGGGTCCGAATTGACTTGATTGAATTAATTTGATCAAAATTATTGAACTGTTTAACAATCGGTTTAACTGGTGGTTCCACAGGTAAAATCGATTAAATTGACCCAGTGGAGCGGTTTGTTATTATTTTTTAATATTTTTTTGTACCAAATTTTTTTTAATATTAAAATTAATAATTTTTAATAATATTGTAACTCAACTTTATTATGTTTTTAGTTCACAAAAACGAAAATTTTTAAAATTTTATTAATTACTAATAATATATATTTTTATATATTTATAACGTCACCGGTTCAACCCATTCACCCGATAATTTTTTTTGTTCGATGACTAGTTCAGATCTAAAAACATTGATACAATGTACTCCCCCTCCCACCAAAATAAATAAATAAATAAATAAATAAATAAATAAATAAATAATACTCCTGTGAGAAATGTTATACCATCAAACTGCCCATGGAGTACTAATAAATTAATAATAAATTGTTTCGAGTAATGAGATTTTTTAACTTTTTTTCGGATTTTAAAATTTGTACATAATCATTATTATTTTTTTTCAATACTAAACTTTGAAGACTAAAATTTATTATGAGGTAAAAACGAAAGCTCATTTAAAAAATTAATAAATAAATAAAATGAAAGCTCTCTGGGATAAGTTGGTTTAATCGACAAGAAATCAAATAGTTTACATGTTGGAACATGATTTGGTGGGCCCGGATAGGTCGGTGGGCTTAATCCCACGTGGAGGAATTTTCTCCACGTAAAGGTATATTCTGATTGGGATGCATGACAATTAAGGAATCTAGAATCCTAACTGTATCTAAATTCTAATTTCTAAGGAAAGAGTCAGGATTATATTCTACTTCCTTTCTTTAAGGAGGTTGATTTCTATCCTATTATGGTAACTACCATGATAAGGAGTCCTATTACAATTGGAAGACATGGCGATAAAGGTGGTGTGATCAACTATAAATACAAGGCTAAACTTTAGGTCACAGGTAACGTAACTTTGAGCACTAAAGATATAAGCCTCTATTGTTAACCTCTTTTCAGCCTGTACTTATTCTCACACCGGAACTATCCCCCGACGGCCCTGGCCGTCTACTCTCTGAGTGTGGTTTCATTTCTGTGCAGGATTGAACGCAAAATTTGGTGATTGGACGCGTGGACGAATCTTGGCGTTAACATTGGCGCTAGAAAGAGGGCCGCTTAGTGCTTTGTTTTTCAATCACTCACATATTTAGTAGGAGTTATAGCGAGCAAGGCAGACACAACTTCTGCTTAGGATGGGACTTTAGCCACCCCCACGGCACAACCTCGAGGTTCGGTTAAAGATAGGCTTGGGCCTAAAAAACACGTGAAGGATAGGCTTGGTCTCTGAGATCATTCTGTGGGCCAAACTAAGGACCGGTCGGTTTTGGCCAGAAGGCGCCTGTTCTCAGCCAGTCAACACACCCCTTAAACCCGAGACCGTGCTATGGACAGTCGATCTCGGATGCAAACTCATAAGGAGAAAGGTCCGGAGCATGACGGTAAGGACAAACACGAGGTGATTTTGGCCCGTAAGATGTAATAGAATAAGAATGCTATGGAGGTTCTTTATCTCCAACAAAAGGAGTTAGACGCTCGAATGGCCAAATTGATAGCCGAAAAGGAGGTTTCTTCGAGTCGATCTCGCCATCGAGAAACCACGGTATAGAGTCGGTCTAGGACACATCGTTCGGATGACTCTCGGAAGGATAAGAGCAGGTGACGAAGCCGCTCGAGGGAGGGAAACAGTGAAGATCGGGGGAGGTCAGGAAGTAGAAGACGAGTAGCTTTTCTGGAACACATGTGGGATAGGCGTAGGTTATGCCCCCGGAAGGAAGATTCCGACCTCCTCGTAAAGAGAGTGGCAGAACTAGAGCAGAAGTTAACAGTCGTCGATCATGCAAAAAATTCGCCGATCGATCCCACGTCACCCTTCACTCTTGAGATTGATTAGGCTTGGGCCAATCTGAAGAAGAAGATGCCACTGATGGAAAGCTATGATGGTTCTTGAGATCTTTATGACTAAACGCATGCTTACAACTGTCTTATGAACTATTACGACCACTCTGATGTTGTCAAGTGTCATATGTTTACCACCACGTTGAAAAAGGGAGCCCGAGAGTGGATGGCATCACTATCCCCGAACTCTATCGGTTCATAGAAGGAGTTATGTGAAAAATTCCATACTCGATTCGAGATTAATAAGAGAAGGGGAAAGGTGACAGCTTCCCTTATGCAGGTCAGGCAACAGTCTGATGAGAGCCTGAGCTAGTACGTGAAGAGGTTCCGAGAGGCAGTTGGGACAGTAACAGAGTTAAACGCTCCTCAAGCCCTCAGGTTCTTTACCACCGAGCTGGACGTGGTAAAGTCAAAAAAACTAACGAAGGATATAATGTTCAACCCCCCGAAGGACTTGTCAGAGGCGTACGATCGAGCTAAAGAGTTTATTATCATCGAAGAGGCTATGGGGAGCTTGAAGTCGCATTCAGAGTCTTTGGATAGGCCCAGAGATCGGGATAAGAATAACCATCCCCAGACAGATAATAGCCAAAATCGGTCAAATACACAGCCGAAGAGAGGCTTCAATAATGGGGGTTCGGGAGGTGGTCGACTACCTTTCCCGAGCAGGAACGCCAATAAAGTCTACACTCCACTTAATACTGATCGGGCGAAGATATTGGAGGATATGAAATATAAGCCCTACTTTGAGCCATGTCCGAACAATACTCGGCCGTGGAGGGAAAATCAGAACCGGTACTGTAATTACCATCAGAGTGTGGGACATTCGACAAAAGATTTGTGGCATTTAAAGGAATTGATAGAAAGGAACGTTCAAAGCGGAGAGTTAGTTCAATACGTGGCTGGTCGGGAAGGTTCAGGAAAGAAGCAGCAGGCCGTAAGTAAAAACCAACCTAAAGATTAGCAGACCGAACAGAATCCTCTCCCACCTCAAAACGTAGTGGATATTATCACATGAGGATCAGTTGGACGCATAACGGGAAAGAAGCGTCGGGGTATGTTAGACGCAGTGTTGACGGTATCTGAATAACCTGCCAAGAAGGAGCGGGATTTCCCTAACACTGTGATTTCTTTTACCAACGAGGATTACGCAACCAAGTCAGTGAAGCCACAAGAAGGTGATAGACTCCACGGCACGCTTGCGTGAGGTGGTCGTCGCCCGGATCGTTTCTAACAAGTTGATAGGATGGGTAGCTTGCAACACCTTAACCCCTCGCCTATATGTAGACGGTAATCTTGGTACAATTGCTTGCAAATGAAGTTTGCGTAGGATGGACACCAACGACACCTTGACCCCTCGCTTATGTGGAAGCGGTAATCTTGGTACAATCGACGATTGATGTGGTAGAAGACGCCACACACAACTATGATTGGTTGTATGATAAGTCGAATATGAATCTCAAAGAAAACTAAGGAATACTTAGGAATTCTCAAGAGCCATAAGAATAGAACAATCTCACAATAATGATGATAATCTGAATATTAATGAATGATTCAAGTTTTTAATGTCTTACAAATGAAGCCTATTTATACTAGTCTAGGAAACCAACTAGAAGCTTCTAGAAGCACACACTCTTTGAAATACAAGCACACCAATATGGAAATGTTACAATCAGAACTCATGTAATTGATCCTAAATACTGATATCATGTTTTGGATGAAAGAAGGTTCGAAAATCAAGAAAGTCAAAAAATGACAAAATGCATCCAGGGGGTTCTCGCCGGGGCGAGAAAATTGCATTGAAAATTCTCGCCGGGGCGAGCTTCTCGCCGGGGCGAGAGATTTGGCTTGAATATCCTCGCCGGGGCGAGAGCTCGCCGGGGCGAGAAACTTGGCTGGGAAATCCTCGCCGGGGCGAGACATCCTGTTCCAAGCAAACTGCTTCCTTTTGATTTTCTGATCCGCTACATCCATTTGCAAGGTGTTTATGGTGCACACGCACTTGGAATCCATTCCCAAAACTGCTATACTCGAACCATTATGGATCCAAGCTATTTGAATCAATCTCCATGACGAACGCCATGTGGTATAGCTAGAATTCGTTTCCGCCAATGCATGATGGTTTGGTTTGTATCGAGTTGGTTGTGTCGAACAAATGTCATAAAATTCTGACCCCCTCATGCTTATATCATCCCCCTCCTCTTCACAAGGATTTGTCCTCAAATCTAGCATTTCCCTCTCTCGAAAAGGATTGTGCCATACATCGGACTCTACATCAAAACAAACTAAGTTAACAACTGAAATGTAACTTATGAAAACACATGCATATGTTATAAGATAAACGCAAATAAAAATCTGAAAAGTTTTGTCCCCTTTTGAGTCAAATATCATCGTATAGATCTTCCTTTGAAGCATATATTCCCATTTACGAATTCCTGGATGGAAATGTTTCGTTGTGATGGTGATTCGTACTAATACCCATTTCAATTCACCTGGGTCAAATACCCATCTTTGTAAGCTTGTACATCGTATGTGCAAATACACACGAATTCCTGGATTAGACACAAATGATACCAATTGATAGTCTCCTCCTGGATCTAGTATCAGCACATAGTACAATTCACATTCCATCAATTTACATTTATGAATCCCTGGGTCAAAAATCAATTTGAGGATCTCGTGTTTTTGTAAATACATCATTTTCAACGATCCTGGATCAAATATGAATTGTTGAAACTCATCACGTTGTTCAAGTAAGCAATCTTGAATTCCTGGGTTAAACACAAAATAACAACAATCAATATGAATTTTTTGTATAATCAAGGAAAACTCAAGAAATTCAAATTCATATGTATAGTCTACTAATTCAAAATTCAAATTACTTCCCTGTAGACTCTCAATATAATGTTCGAATGGATCTACCCAGCAAACCATGATTTTATCTTCGGAGCGTAAGATCCCATCTCGAATCTTCAAAACACCAACAATCTGTCCCTTTCCATTGACAATAGCAAACTCAAGATCACACAATGATGTCAATGGCATCGAAAGTTCACTTTCAATTTTACAAGATGGAAACTTACTAGCATATACATGATTGTCACATCCAAACTCACTAAATGCTAAGGAATCTCCACAAATGTCGAAACAACTAGGAATATCATCAAATGATAGTTTTTCACACAATGAAATTTGCTTTGGTGAAATAATACCAAATGATAGTAGCTCATGCAATGATGATTGTTCTAATGACAAATCAAACAAAGATTGACTAGCATAAAAATCTAACTCGGCATATGGATAAGAAAGCTTAGAACTAATTTTATGCAAACTAGAGTTTTGAAAACGAGGAGAAATATCATGATCATAAACTAACTCAACAAAGTTCAAATATCCTCCATAATTTATGACAAAATTAATTCTATCTTCAAAATAGCTAATAACAAATTTACCAATGGAAGTATGTAAAACATGTTTTAGATAATTCATGAAAACACTAGATGCATCAGTTAATCTAACAGAAATAACTATCCATCTATACAAGTTACATGTTAACACAATTTTTTCTTTTTCACAACCTATCTTGCTAATTTGATTAGGCATTGTAATCACACGATCTTCATCAAATGTAGATAAAATATAAGCATTATGCAAGTTATCAAACATATTATCCAAGTAAAGAAAATAACAACGATACTTGTTTACCAATGTAAAATCGACAAACATGCTCGACGCCTCATCCCACTTAGGTATTATGATCTCATCAATAGCACTTGTACTCATGACTTCATCCACGATACCTTCCTCTATCAACTCACCAACTTGCCTCGGTGATTCCTTCGTCTCCTCAAGAACACCAATAGCTGACGGATATGGAATGATAGTGCTAGGTATATAATCCTTCACCTGTATAAGAGAAACAACAGAACTAGACAAAACAGAGTTACTTTGGTTAGTATCCAAAAGCGCCGTCTTGTACGAATGTACAGTCATTGGCTTTTCAAAATACAACTCACTTTCAATTCCACTCTCTTTTTCATAGCTACTTATTTTTCTCTCTTTTTCTTTTTGCTCATTCTCTCGTTTGTTTTTCTCTCGAGTATTTTCTTTCTCATTCTTTTCATTCTTTTCTTTTTCTCTCTTTTGATTACAATCCTTTTGTACAATCATTAAATCTTCATGAACATCATCATGTTCATTGGAACCTAACAATTTTCCTTGGACTGCATACTCGATTCCATCGTCTTCCTCCTTCGGCTGATCTTGCTCTTTTTGTGCTTTAAGAGTGACTTGTTGTTTCAAATGATCATTCTTTAACTCATTATATGTTCTCATGATGTCCTCGAATGATATTGGTTTCACATATGCTCTAGGAGTTTCGCGGGGTTGTTTCCGATGCGACTCCTCATGTCGTTGCACCCTCTTTTCATCCTCCCAAGTGGCTCGCCTTGAAGGTTGCTCTTTATGCCTTGGAGATACATATTCATTCCTCTTGCTAGGTCGTACTGGAGCATACCGCCTTCTCATTACGGTTTTCAACTCTTTCCATGTATCGATCGGAGGTTCTCCATATTTTCTCCTATCACGTTCAAATTGAGCCCACCATGTACGTGCATCACCGGACAAATCTAGGACTGCAAGTTTGAACTTCTTTTGCTCGGAGTATTCATGAAAGCTAAACTCTCGCTCCTTTCCTTTCTCCCAACTTAGATAAGCTTCGGGATCCGCTCTACCTTGAAAAGATCCTTTTTGCCAATAATTATTTTCACATTTATATCCATACATGATTGCTGCAAAACAAGGTTAGTACATAAAGAAAATTTCCTCACACACTCCCTCACGTGTTTAGCTCCAACAATATTACGAAACGCTCGTGTATAACTCAAATGGCTTTTACCCTCTAATAATCTCACTACTCTTGCCTTTTTCCGCTCGTAGTTCTCTCTAATAGGTTCTTTTGAATTCTCACAAATATTACCTCAATTCTCTAATTACAATCCAATAATAACTTATCAAGAACACAATATAGAAAGTACGCCTCTCCACAAGACTTCCAATCGTCAAATATGATTCTTGCAAATGAAATCCCAATAATAGCAATCAACAATAATAATTTTCTGCAATATATTTCTTTTTTTTTGCAGTTTTTTTTTTTTTTTTTTTGACTATAATTCAACAATAAAAGTAAAGATAAGTAACTTGATAGGAAACTTAGCTTTGATACCAAATGATAGACTCCACGGCACGCTTGCGTGAGGTGGTCGTCGCCCGGATCGTTTCTAACAAGTTGATAGGATGGGTAGCTTGCAACACCTTAACCCCTCGCCTATATGTAGACGGTAATCTTGGTACAATTGCTTGCAAATGAAGTTTGCGTAGGATGGACACCAACGACACCTTGACCCCTCGCTTATGTGGAAGCGGTAATCTTGGTACAATCGACGATTGATGTGGTAGAAGACGCCACACACAACTATGATTGGTTGTATGATAAGTCGAATATGAATCTCAAAGAAAACTAAGGAATACTTAGGAATTCTCAAGAGCCATAAGAATAGAACAATCTCACAATAATGATGATAATCTGAATATTAATGAATGATTCAAGTTTTTAATGTCTTACAAATGAAGCCTATTTATACTAGTCTAGGAAACCAACTAGAAGCTTCTAGAAGCACACACTCTTTGAAATACAAGCACACCAATATGGAAATGTTACAATCAGAACTCATGTAATTGATCCTAAATACTGATATCATGTTTTGGATGAAAGAAGGTTCGAAAATCAAGAAAGTCAAAAAATGACAAAATGCATCCAGGGGGTTCTCGCCGGGGCGAGAAAATTGCATTGAAAATTCTCGCCGGGGCGAGCTTCTCGCCGGGGCGAGAGATTTGGCTTGAATATCCTCGCCGGGGCGAGAGCTCGCCGGGGCGAGAGCTCGCCGGGGCGAGAAACTTGGCTGGGAAATCCTCGCCGGGGCGAGACATCCTGTTCCAAGCAAACTGCTTCCTTTTGATTTTCTGATCCGCTACATCCGTTTGCAAGGTGTTTATGGTGCACACGCACTTGGAATCCATTCCCAAAACTGCTATACTCGAACCATTATGGATCCAAGCTATTTGAATCAATCTCCATGACGAACGCCATGTGGTATAGCTAGAATTCGTTTCCGCCAATGCATGATGGTTTGGTTTGTATCGAGTTGGTTGTGTCGAACAAATGTCATAAAATTCTGACCCCCTCATGCTTATATCAGAAGGTGCATTAGTAATCACGGCACAGGTTGGGCCAGTTGATATGAAAAGGATGATGATCGATAACGGGTCCTCAATTAACATCTTGTATACTCATACATACCAAAGGATGGACTTAGGGGGTCAGAAGATAGAAGTGGGGTAGGAGGCTCCTTTGTACGGGTTCAGTAATGACCCAGTGCACGTGGCAGGAACCATCGAGATGCCTATTATCTTCGGCATATCTCCCCAGCAGGTTGAGATAATGGTTAAATTCTTCGTGGTTCAAGTGGACTTGGCTTACAACGCCATTTTGGGAAGACCGACGTTAGCAACTCTATAGGCAGTAACATCCATATCCCATTTTAAATTAAATTTTCCTACACCGAACGAGGTCGGTGAAGTCAAAGAAGATCTGGATACAGCCCGAAGGTGTTATCGGAATGCGCTAATCTCGTCAGGAGTCGAGGTCAATAACCAAAGGCAGACGATGGCGATTGAGGTGGATCCATTCACCGAAGGAAGCACGGAGCCCCTCGACTTACCAGCCAAAGAGACGGAGGACATCGAACTGATTCTGGGGAATAATGAGAAGTTGATTAAGATTGGCTCGGGCTTAGAGAAACCCTTTCAGACAAGTTTAATAGATCTGCTTCAGGTGTATGCTGATATCTTTGCCTGGGTACCTAGTGACATGCCTGGGATTAACGAGTCGATGGTTGTTCACAAGTTATGCGTGGATCCTGCCAGGAAACCTGTCCGACAGAAGAGAAGGATCTTTGCCCCAAAGAGGCAGAAGATCATTAATGATGAAGTGGCGAAGTTGTTAGTAGCTGACTTTATTTTTGTGATCGACTACCCAGAGTGGTTAGCAAATGTAGTGCTAGTTCGGAAACAGAATGGGAAGTGGAGGATCTGCATCGACTATATAGATCTAAATAAGGCATGCCTGAAGGATTTTTACCCACTTTCGCACATTGATTAACTGATCGATGCTGCTTTGGGGTTTGCTTTGCTTAGTTTCATGAATGCCTTTTCGGGATACAATCAGATTTCGATGAATAAGAAGGATATCCCAAAAATGGCTTTTATCACTCACTGGGGTATTTATGCCTACAAGAAGATAACATTCAAGTTGTTAAATACAGGGGCTACCTACCAATGGATGATGAACTATATGTTCCGAAGGCAGATAGGCCGAAGCATGGAGGTGTATGTGGATGATATGATTGTCAAGAGCCTATTTATCTGGGACCATTTGAACGATCTGGAGAATTGCTTTCAGACTATCAGAGATCACAAAATTCGTCTGAATCTGACTCAAGGCACTTTCGGTCTTAGTTCAGGAAAACTCCTCGGGTATCTGGTAAGTAAGAGAGGGATCAAAGCGAATCCAAAAAAGATAAAGGTAATCTTGGACATGAGGTCTCCTCAGACCTTCAGAGACGTGCAACGGTTGACGTGTCGGATTGCATTCAATTCTGCAGAAATTAAATCAATTAAGCCAAATAACATTCAACAATTAAATGATATTATCAAGAATGAATCTCATATAAGAAGGAATAAAGAATGAATACTCAATCAAATCATTAATTGTAAATAAGGTTCAACATCCCTTAGAACTGAAATAAATAACTTATCTTGACATGTCTTTAATCTTGCCCCAAAAATAGGGTTTGTAATTGTAGAAGAAGAAATATCCTTAAAACTTGACTAGGAACATCTATTTATACTCTTAGAATAAAGTCCTAAAGCCCTAAGAAATAACAATCCAAATTGGAGTCGAATTGGATAAAAATTATAAAGCCTTTAAAATCCCCGTTCCCGACCTAGCGCTGCCGCGCTCTGTGAAAGTAGCATGCACACAAGCCAATCTTATATGATGTAGCATATACTATGTAATCTTATTCATTTATTAATAAAAGAATTAATATGTTAAATGCATTTTATTTTATTTACATGATGTTGTTATTTTATATGTGATAAACTCATAGTTTTGAACAATGCTTTTAGAATCATGATGATGATCATGCTAATGAGATCTAAATTCTTAGAAAGCTTAAAAATTAAAATCGTTCCTAATCGTTGGATTATTAAAAAGGAGATTAGTGAATTCGGATAGATTAGTATATACTTTGCTTACTCTTAGGAAGAGGATGATTGTTCTCATAATTATTT
Organism: Aralia elata; assembly: GCA_034770075.1. Classification (NCBI taxonomy): domain Eukaryota; kingdom Viridiplantae; phylum Streptophyta; class Magnoliopsida; order Apiales; family Araliaceae; genus Aralia; species Aralia elata. The sequence goes on along the minus strand of CM068387.1, from coordinate 66,956,217 downwards.
ATGTGGAGACACTAAAGCAAGTATGTATGTGCTTATTGGAGAATAAGTTCACTGAATGTGACTCGCTAAATGAATGCCTAATGGAGTTTTACTTGCCTGTCAATAGAAATTCCTCTAGTGATAGTAGTACAAGTGATCCTAGGACTTGAGATCATCATAGTATCTTGTGTATGATGAGTTATACTTTGACATATTCCTTAAGACCCTTAGGGTATATCAAAGGGTATGCTTGGGTATAATAAGTTGTACATGGAGATAAGTGAATGGTCAATAAAGAATCTACCGCTTCTAATAAAAGGAGAGAATATCCTATGTGATTTGAGAAATGACAACTCAGTAGTCTTTGACCAAGGCAGAATGAAATTAGAAAGTAGTTTCTAATTTGCATTATTTAGAGTTGTGCATTTGAGAATCGAAATACATATAATTAAATAAGATAAGAATTGACAGTAATTTCATATCTTATATTTAATTGGGACATTGTATGGTAGAAGGATTGAATTGTACAGCAACTATTCACTGAAAGGTTCTTTTGTGATTAATGTTGAAATCTATATTATCTAGAAAGTCATTGAACGCTAAGTGGGCTTACCCTTATTGTAGAATAAATATTATTTATTTAAATGAATTAAACAGTTTAATTTATTTATTTAAATAAGATTAGAACTGTTCTAATTGATTTATTCACAATCGGTTTAATATGGAGAACCTATAGGGTCACACAACAAAAGAAAAATATTTATTTAAGAAGTAAATGACATAATCGTAATAATAAGTTAAGTATATTTAATTTAATCTATGGTGATAGAATAAATTAAATAACTTTAATATTTATTATTTAATATTTTAGAAATATTAAATATAAATTAATAAGAGGAGTCTTATTATTATTACTATTATTATTATTTAATTCCTAAAAGGATTTGAGAATTAATTAATAAAAGTACTCTCATAAATTCCTAATTGGATTAGGAGTTTAATTAATTAAAAGAGTTTAATTAAAATAAAACTCTATTCGTAAATAGTTTAGGAAGGTTGCCTATATCTATAAATAAGAGGAGTCTTATTATGGATTGGGATTACATACGCTTCCATAAGATTTGGGAGAGTACTGACAAATTTTATAGAGATAAAAACTAGGGTTTTGCCAACACTCATCTTCTTGAATACATATTATTCCTTGATGGATCACCTCTAGAGGCCAAACACTTGAGTGACTAACGTTGATCAAAGGAAGGAATCTAATCGGTGAATTCAAGGAGATCGCGAAGGATTTGGAGTTGAACTCGCACATGAAGAAAGCACGATTCTACGAGGGTATGATTCTGATTCTCCATCTTTCTTTGTTAACTGATAATTGCGCATAAAGGATGATCCTGATTATGGTTTGTAAAATTTTAAATTTTGATTTTGCCATGCTTCCGCTATTTATATGCAATCTGATTGTATCTTCATGGATATTACAAACCTACACTCTATAGCCAGCGTTGCCGCGCCATCCATCCAGAGATTTTGCAATTTCGCTTCGGCGCGACCATGCCACTTTTTGTACTAGGACCGGCGCTGTCGCGTCAGTCATCCAGAGAATTTTTCCCACTTGTGACACACAGCACTGCCGCGCCATTTTCTATAGCATTTCCTACGCTGCTGCGTTGGACCTCCTTCAAGCGACGATTTTGAATCCTTTTCCTCTTTTAGCTTCTATTCCTCCTGAAATCAACAAATACCTTAATAAGCTCATATACACATAAAATATGTAATAAAACTAAACATAAAAGAATCAAAAATTATAGAATATTATGCACTCATCAGTAAAAGATTGATATTGAGAGTTATAACTCCATGAAAAGTGTTGTTGATTCTACAAACCCGGATGATCGTAGTTTGGAGTGTTGTTGGATTGCTGATTGTAGTAGGCATTCTAAATGGACCGACTTATAAGAGCGTCAATTCTTCTCGAAAGCTTTGCAACTAGTGCTACCAATGCATCAAGTATTCCTTCCACATTTGGTTGTTCCATCCACGCAAAAGGCCTTGGACAATTAATTACATTCATAGTAACTGAAAAGGAATTAACAATAAAACATAACAAAAATTCTACACGTTTAAATTAAGACCAAACTACTGAAAATTAATATTAGAAAATTTTGATTATTAAAATACTTACTAGCAACGACGCCAAAAATTTGTTTGCCAAATTCAATACTAGCAAAATACACGCAAGTATACGTGATTAGCGGCAAATAGAGTCGTTCCCACGAGGAGTAGTTAATAATTATATTAATCTAATTACTAATCATGCACCAATTTGATTTTATTTAAACAATTGAAATCTTAGGTGAATTAATTAATAAAATAAATAACTAAATAAATATGAATTCAATAAATAAAAATATTAAGAACTCAATTTCTCCCAATTAATCATTTAATTAATATCATTCTTCTTTCATTAAATTGATTATCTAGAATTGCTAACGGAAAATCACTAATAGTTTATATAATCATTTTTCAAATAATTATATAGCATATCTATTATTATTAATTATACTATATTCCTATGAGAATCAATAATAATAATAAATTCATTAAGAATCATTTTCCAACCGTTGCTCGTGGTATTCAGGTATATTCCTATCCCTTCTACAAATTAGCATTCACTTCTAGGAAGAATTACTAATCACAAGTTATTATATCTAGATCTTAATTTAAAATCCATTGTCAAATTTCATGTAAATCCATTCAATAATTATTGATCAGGCAATTATAGCAATAAACATAAGATACAATAAACAATCCACTCCATAATCAATTTAAATCAAAGGGAGAATAAATATTAACTTAAACTATCATCGGGTTCCACTGAATCCTTAAATAAAGGTTTAGTTCATAATTTCAAATAAAAATATCATCAAACTTTCAGGAAACATCTTAAGAATACAAGGAATAAAGATAAAGATTGAAGAATAAACTCTGCCGATGTCGATCTTCAACTCTCTCCTAAATTCCTTTGCAAGCCTTCAATGTTCTTTTTCCAGTTGATGAAACTCTAGCCTCCTTTTCTCTCTATATCTGATATATCTTCTACTCCTTTTCTCTCTATATCTGATATATCTCCTACTCCTTTTCTCTCTATATATGATATATCTCCCCCTTGTAACCCTAATTTTTATGCATATTTATAGCCTCTATATAGTTTTGTAAATATTTAATCCCCTTAAGAATCAATATGGCAAGTCTCAAGTCAATTGGAAATGGAAAACTCAGCAAAATCATTTTTCGCACGCGAACCAGCGTTGTGGCTCTCCAAAGTAGCGTTGCGGATCTCTATAGCAGTGCCATAATGCTCTAGCTTCTACTCCCACTTGTAGATCTTTTTGCGAGCTTCGTTTTGACAGGTGACACGTCCCGTAACTCTTCCCGGATAAAAAGTTATGACCCTTTTACCAACGGACGTTGAACCAACGAATATTCTAACACCGCGACACCTTTGCAATTCCAAATTGACTATAATGCAACCATTTTGCTCCCATTTCCTTTTCCTACACATAAGCATAAAAACACATAAAAAGTAATGAAAAATACCCAAGAACTCACAATTTTATCAAGCTAAAAGTACTCAATTTATAGGTATAAAATCCACTCATCAATGTGGGTAAATGATTTCTCATATGAATATTCTTGTTGCATTTTTAGTATGGTGATTTCAGCCTCGGTTCGGATTAGAGATGGGGTGACAGAAGAGGAAGTGGTTTGAGAGTGAATGGTGGTGGAGGGGACATTTTCAGTTGGGGGTTGGGTAGTAAGGGAGTCAGGATTGTTAACGGGGTGAACGGTAAAGGAAAATGCTTGATTGGTGGAGTGTGCCATTGTTGATCGGAGATTGAGAGTTTTGGAAGATTTTTGTTGGAAAAGGTTGTTGTGAAAGAGTATGCTGGGAAGAACAATTGCAGAGAGGGAAGTAGAGTTCTTCTGAAAAAGTGGCAGTTTATTTTGGGGGAAGATGTTTATGATGGGACTGTCCTTTTGCCTTCACACGTTTCCCTAATCTCGGTGTAGTAATGACGGTGGTAGGGTCCAGTTGGGCGCGTAAGCGAGTAATGGATTGCTTGATTCCAAGGCTGATGGTCCGAATTCTATTGATTTTTGGGAGCTGTCGTTTAACACTCATAAATTAATCTCACTTTCTATTCACAAATTCAACAATTAGGATAGTAGTAAACAAGAATCTTTACATTTTGGGGGCATTTTCCTTTGTAAGACTGCAAATACATTTTCTCCTACAGTAATCCTTTCATCATCTTTTAACTTTCTTTTGTTAGTGCACAATTCCTTTAAAAATTTCGCGTACCTTGGCACTTGTTTGATTGCATCAATTAAAGGAATGTTTACCTCAACCTTTCTAAAAGTCTTAAGAAACTCCTTTTCTTGTTCATCTTTCCGTGAGGTTCTAGGATTCTTGGGTGGAAAATGTAAAACATTAGTCTTTAAAGGAACAAATGAGTTGGGAGTTACCTAAGGTATTGCAGTTTTTTCCTTGGTTCTTTCTTCATCAAATTCTGTAGTAGCTTGAGGAGTCGCTAACTGCTTTCCACTCTTCAATGTGATGGCACTGGTGTTTTCCCTAGGGTTGACAACTGTTTGAGAGGGCAATTTTCCCGTTCCTTGAGAATCCAACCTCCCTACTATAGTCGCAAGTTGCCCCACTTGGTTTCTTAAATCTTGCACTGAGGTTCTAGTTTCCTGCTGGAACTGCTGAGTTTGGTTCATGAACTGTTGGGTTTAATTCATGAACTGCTGAGTTTGTCCCATGAGTGCCTTGAATATGTCTTCCATGGACGTTCCAGAATTTGCAGGAGCTGCTTGCTTGGGTTGATATTGAGGTTGAGTCTGTTGATAACCTTGCTGCCTAATAGGAGAGACATGTTGTGCAGGTGGTCGATTTCCTCCATAACTTAGATTAGGATGATCCCTCCACCCTGGGTTGTAGGTATTTGAGTAGGGATCATACTTTCTCTGTGGTTGTGGTGGGTAATTCCGCATTGTATTGGCTTGCTGTATAGCCTCGTCATCTTGCAAAGTTGGGCATGCATCTATAATATGACCTGATTATAAATATATCCCACATGTCTTTGCAACTAGCATGCTCCCTGCAGCCAACTGTCTAACCATATCAGTTAATTCTGCAATCTGTTGATCATGAGTGCACGTGCTCACCTCATTTACCCTTGTTGGCGCATAACTTGCTCGTGTACCATATTGTTGTGAATTTGCAGCCATGCTTGCAATTAGGTTCCTCGCAGCTTCTAGGGTCTTGTCAACTAGAGCTCGTCCGCTTACCACATCTATCATACTTCTGTCCATTGGCACCAACCCTTCATAGAAATATTGTGTCAAATGTTGGTCATCTATTTGGTGAGGCGGACAGCTTGAGCAGAGCTTTTTGAATCTTTCCCAGTATTCGTAGAGTGTCTCCCCACTGAATTGCCTTATTCCACATATTTCTTTCCCGATATTAGCCACTCTTGAAACAGAGAAATATTTCTCTAAGAATAACTTCTTCATGTCGTTCCATGATCGTATTGAACCTGACGGCAGGTAATACAACTAATCCTTGGCTAGATCCGCTAATGAGAAAGGGAAGGCTCTTAACTTAATCTGCTCTTCAGTAATCCCGTGTGGTTTCATGATAGAGTACACCACATGGAATTCTTTCAAGTGTTTATACGGGTCCTCACCTGTAAGACCATAAAAAGTAGGCAATAAATGGATTAGTCTAGATTTAAGCTCAAACACAACATCTAAGGTATTATATTCAATACAAAGAGGCTGTTGGTTTAAATTAGGAGTTGCTAACTCCTTTAAAGTCCTGTTATTATTTTAAAGAGTTATCTCCTCTTCTTCTTCAGAATCAGTTGATGAGTGGCTGGATAGCAATTCAAGTGCTATGTTTAATCCTGGTGATGGAGCACAATGTTTCTCTTGATTTGCAGTAGACTGTCGAGCTTTACGATTTTGCTTTCTCAGCCTTCTTGCAGTTCGTTCAATCTCTAGATCAAAATCTGTAACAACTTGGGAGGATCGAATCATAAACTAAAAAAAACAAAAAAAAACTGAATAGATAAAAATAACCGTTTTACTCCCCGACAACGACGCCAAAATTTGGGAGCTGTCGTTTAACATAAATTAACCTCACTTTCTATTAACAAATTCAACAATTAGCACAGTAGTAAGCAAGGATCGATCCCACAGGGAGTACGTGTTTAAAATCTATTCAATGACAAAAGATGGAGGTTTTGAAAATCAATTATCTAACTAAACAAAATCAAGTAATAAGCTTAACCAATAAATAAACAAGTTCAGTTCTTTAGTTCAGATTCACCAAATCACAGTAATTAATCAACCAAGTTATTTATTATTTATCTTTCAATGAAACTATTAGCCCTAGATAACAATAAGCTCTGCTATCTGAAATTCTCCTTAGATATTTGCTGAATAAAACAAGCTCTTTACCAGATTCTAACTATCATATAACCTAAAACAAGCTCTTTAGATTTAATATGACAGCAGCGTTAAGGACTAGAGAATTAGGCTAATTCAAGCAATAAACACACAAGTTTGGTTTATTTAACTTGCTTCCTGATAACCTTAGTAATAATCAAAAGTTCTGACGCAATTAATATTACTAATTACTAATGGTGACAAGGAATACTATCAATTACATGTAATATTACTCCTTAATTTAGCAGATGTTAATGATCAAATTAATCCAATTGGCCATATTAAATTAATGAAATCAATTAGCATGCAAACAATAGAAATAAATTATTAGAATAAGTTTCATGCAAGAAGGAATAAAAAATAAAACTTGATTAATCAATTACTTGTAAATAAGGTTTCACCTCCCTTTAAAACCGCATATGAAAAATTAGCCTGACATGTCTTCAATCTTCTCCAATTAGGGTTACAATTGTAGTTGCCAAGATGATGTAGATATCTAACTAAAAACATTTATTTATATCCCTAAGATAATATCCTAATATTTTAAGAGAAACAATCCAATTACAATTAGAAATCCATCACAAATTCGCGCTAGAAAATAACTTCTTTATTTTTCCCCTGCTATCTTCACCGGGACGAAGATTTTGTTCTTGGGTTTCTCGTCGGGGCGAGAAACAACAGGGAGGTTTGGCCCGATGCGCGTTCAGAGCAGGCCGGGGCGAAGACGGACAAAGCACTTCTCGTCGGGGCGAAGATGTCTGATTGTCCAATTCTTAACTTTTTCTTATTTTTCGCTCCGGTTTTCAATCTTTCTCCACTTTTAGCTCTATATCCTCCTGAAATCAATAAACACCGTAATAAGCGCATATCCATGATAAAACATGCATAAACGAAAGATAAATGAATCAATATATATGAAAATTATGCACTTATCAATTTTTGTGTACTCTCTTGTTACAAGTTAGTTATAACAAGAGAGTGGAGGGTAATGTTGAGACATGATTTGGTGGGCCCGGATAGGTCGGTGGGCTTAATCTCACGTGGAGGTATATTCTGATTGGGATGTATGATACTTAAGGAATCTAGAATCCTAACTGTATCTAATTTCTAATTCATAAGGAAAGAATCATGATTATATTCGACTTCTTTTCTTTAAGGAGGTTAATTTCTATCCTATTATGGTAACTACCATGATAAGGAGTCCTATAACAATTGGGGGATAAGGCGATAAAGGCGATGTGGTCAACTATAAATACAAGGCTTAAACTCTAGTTCACATGTAACATTATTTTGAGCACTAAAGCTATAAACCTCCATTGTTAACCTCTTTTCAGTCCGTACTTATTTTCACACCGGAGCTATATCCCAGCGGCCCTCAACCGTCTGCTTTCTGAGTATAATTTCGTATTTGTGTAGAATTGGACGCGCAGTTTGGTGATTGTTCTTGACTAAGATAGGTATTTTTTTTTCTTTTTTTATATTAATCTTTATTTTTATTTTTTTGTATTGTCAAACTTCCAAAAATACCCTTAGAGTTCAAATATTATTATTGCAAAGGACTTGAGATTTTAGTTCTCTAATAATTTTTATACTTTAATATTTTTGAAAAAAATTGGGTCAATGTTGCTAATTCAAATCAAAAGCCAGTACTCTCTTTTTTCTTTTTTCTTTTTCTTTTTTTGTTTTGTTTTTTGAGGAGAGGAAGTTATTATATGTTACCTCGGTGATTTTCAGAGTTTAATATTAAAACTATGTTAAAGATGAGGAGAGATTGCTCATCAGCCAAAGATAAGAGTAAAAAGAAATTAGGTAAACAGGTTCCTTTTCAAGAAACAAAAACTTGTGGATAAATAGTTTGAAAAAAGTCAACGAACTCATTTTGTATAACAATAGCTATAATGCTATAAAGATGGATAGTATCTGTCATGAAATTAGAGTGACAAATTAACACATCTATATAACAAGTAAAATGAGATTTTATCCAAATTAATTTAATTGGTCATTTTAAAGGTAATTAGGACATCAACTTATAATTCTCAAATACAAACTATATAATTATAATAATACATATTCAAATTCAATGAATATAATTATAATTTGATATATATATATATATATATATATATATATATAATATAAAAAAAGAACTTATAATTGAATTATTTTGATAAACAAAAAATATAGGGAATTGTTAAATCCACAACAAAAAATATTATTTCCACAAAGTGTCACTGTAGATGTATAACGATAGTTAAAACCGTCGTTATACATCTATAGCGACACTTCTGTTGTGGAAATAACAAAAAGTGTTGTGGATTTAACAATTCTCAAAATATATAATAAAGATAACTCGTTCCTCGCACGAGTTCCAAACTTGTATACATCAAAAGAGATAAAAACTAGTTTGATATTTTACTGTGGGGTGTGATTTTAAAATGAAAATAATCTTTTTCTAACATTTTTTTATTTTTCATTCATTGAAGTATTGGAGGGAGGTAAAATTTGGTTATATATTTTAACAATGGTTATATATTTTGGTTGAGTTGCGATAAAACTTTATAGAAACTTATTGAACTATTTTCACCAAATAGATTAAACGTTGTCGCCTGATACTCTTTTAAATACAATGAAATATCATGCAAATTATGTAGAAGTAAATTATACGACTAGAATTATAAAATTGTGGAGAACTAAATGCAGAAGTCGTGGTTAAAACTGTTCGATTATCAAATGGCATGACTAGAATTATCATGCAAATTGAATTTCTCTTTTTCTTTTTCTTGCTAATCAATAATTGCTAACTAGCCTTTATCGGAGATAGAGTACCCGTCTGGGCAAGAGAGCATTGGCCTTTTTGAATTTCAATTTCTGTTTACACCATTTTAATACTTTGTTTATGTTACATAATTAATATTGTTTTTGACAAAGTACAAATAAAATTGGAGTTTAACATTTATTTATTATTATGAAAAAAGGGTAATTCTAAATTTATACTATATTTAAACTTCCTCATTTGTTCTACAACTGGTACGGGCATTGTTTAGGATTTTCTATGCAAAGACCACGATTTTCGATTAGGGCTAACAATTGTCAGACAAATTCATTTCGTATCAAGTTATATGTATTACATTAAATAGATCAACACTAACACGATCCATTTAAATCGTATCATAATTCTCAACACTAACACTAGCGTGTTTATTTATTACTTTTTTTAAGTGAAAAAAATATGCATCACGAATCTTAATGGGAAAAAAGGGGCTATCTGCTCCAGTCTTCCAGACTCCATAGGGAGGATTATTAATCCAATAAACATTGATCAAGTAGTGAGAGGATAACAAGCATTTTGTGACATCCTGATCCAAAAAAGAGAGGAAAATTTTCACATGTTTGCACCAGACAGGTAAAATTTTCGGAAATTCAAGTAAAAACAAGGTTCAACCATCCTCAGAATGCTCTCCAAATGTTCAACGACATTAATTTTGGGAATAGGGTAGTCATACTTTTAACATTGATGTAATTCATAAAACTTTGAAAGCATTTTTTATGAAAAAATAAACTCGTGTCAATTGGAACTTTTGAGGCCAATTTAATTTTTATTTTATTTTATTTTATTTTTTGGGTAGTACCAGAAGGTTTGAATTGTATATAAAATACTTGCTCAGAAAACTAGAGCAGCAGACATTGTGGATTAATAACTAAATCCAAGATTTGCTTAGCCGAAAGGGAAATAATAAAATTCTAATTTTAGTAATTGAATTCTAAGTTTTTCTATCTTTCTTCCTAAGATAAATGGAGCCCTCAAATAAAGACCCTGTCCTGAATAATCCTCAACACCTAGAAACTCGGCAAATTAACTTACTTGAATTAGGAGAATTGTGTTTGTTGAGATGGGAAGCATTTCAAAGTTGAAGATTTGCCCAAACATGGAAGGGTTCAACTAAAGGACATTCATGCCACTGAGATTCTGAGTTAAAAATAGACGGAAAATAAAAGAAATGACGGAAAACATACTGTACGAGTTTTTTAATGAACAGAAAATATGTTAAATAACATGCACATATATTGATACCTATAATACCTTGAATACAAGTATTCTGTGGATGCCTCTATCTAAGGCCACGAGGGTTTCGATGAGTGGAGTTGGGGAGTCTTACTCACTTCTTTCTAATTATGCACAAAGTTGAAAGTATGAAAATAGCATAGGTACTTTAATCTCACACCCAAGGCCTTTTATGGGTTAAAAAAGGGCTTAAATAATGGTAAAAAGTGAAAGCTAAATCAAGCAAAACCATCATCAAATCATCATTAAAATTGTCAGAAAGACTGATCATTTTCTTACAGGCCACAGATCTTTGCGGAAAAGTAAAAAGAAATTGTACCATGGGCACACAGTTCACGAATGGCTTACTTAGAGTTTCACTTCTCTATCATATATCCAGCTGAATGGCATGGTGCCTGCTTCCTTGGCTCTTCCTTGAGCTCGCTCTTGCAGCCTTCTGATTCTCTGAGGCAACCCACAAACATAGTCCTGAGCTTTTCGCCCTGCGCCAGATAATCCTGTTAAATCTGCCACTTCCCATCTCCCAACCAAAAACTGCAATATATCTGCATAGTCCTTAGCAGTGTAGACCTGAAGCCGCTGAGCAACAGCAGATAAGTGTTCGAAAAGGTTATCGTCTTGGCCATCATACATCAAGTGGGCCGGCATCGCAATGCATCATGTCAGCAAAAGCCTGGATGGTTCCATCAGGGTCGATCTCAAATAACTTCTCAACTATTTTGGTGTAAGCAGTTTCGTGGCGCTTCTCATCAGAGGCAATTGTCCCACATATTTGAGCTAGCTTAAGGTCCCCATACTCCTTTGCATGTCTCGCTGTGTTCCCGTGGGAAATAAATGTTGCTCGTTCCTGAGAGGATGTATAGATGAATCCCTGGTAGGGATTATTTTCTGTCTGGGGATCCTGAAAATGGCGGATTTAATTATTAGTGAAGCACGATAATCATGTGATAGCTTTGAAAATAAAAAGGCAAGACCTCTCAGGATTTTAGGCATATCAGAAAAACATCTTCTCTCGTTCTTTTTTCTTTCTTGGGACTATTTTGAACTTGTAGAAAACTTTCTGCTCCTTTTTACCATGAATTTGGTAATAAATTATGTGGAAACTAGATTCAAGAAATACTTGAAGCAGTATAAGATCCTAGTTCTACATTGAAACATTTTAGCAAATTTTTTAATTAAATGATGATAGAAAACTATTAGTATTGTTCTACTACAAAGATGTTCGTAGCTTAATTGCATTCTTGTGGAACCATTTTCATTTATAAACTTAAATGTGCAGGAGCTAAATGTAAAAAAAAATGCCCAAACAAAATTTTCATTTTTTCCCACTTACAGAAAGGAAAGTAAATGTAAGGAAAATCCTGGCTCAACCTCTTCATCTTCCTGAAAGCTTAGCGGAAAGAAATTGGGAAACACGAATTTATAAGAGTAAAACTAGGTGGGCAAGTAACTCACCATTCCTGACCCAATCAGATACTGAATTGTCTTCTCAATTTGCCTCATGTCTACTCGTCCAGATAGATAAAGATACTTATTGAGAAGGTCACCATGCCTATTTTCTTCAGCGGTCCAAGCCCTTATCCAAATTCCCCATGGCGTAGGGCTCGCCCCTGTTTCATCCCGAACACCATCTAAAGTATTAAGCATCGTTTGATACGTTGGAAGGGCTTCTTCTGTGATCATATCTCCAACCAATACAACAAAGTAGTCATCTGGAAGCTCCTTTGCCCTCTCTCGCAGTTCAACGACTTGATCATCAAATCCATCAGACGCAGGATCTGGCAAAAAGTCCTGTGGTTGCCAACAGCTCTCGACGGGCTTTAGGTGAACCAATATGTTCTGCTCAGCCCACTGCTCCATGGATTTGAAGATCTCAATCTTGTCCCGAGCCATTGAGTGTGTCACCTGAACATGAATTTCCCGAGGAGGGCTAAAAGGCTTCTTCAGATTTTCAACATCCCTAAGAGGAAAAACTGGAATTATATAATTGGAAATGGGAGAACTTAAACACTTACATATATAATTGGAATAGATGTTGATATGAACTTCAATTCTCGTAGGTTTCTTGCGTTCACAATGAGATTTGAAAGATATAACAATTAGCGATAGTTCCTAAGCATGTGCATGTCTTTGTAAGTGTGTAATAACATCTGATTAGTTATGATTAGAAATGAGTTTCACAGATGCCCCGGTGTCTGATCAACAGAGTTCTGATAAAACTGGCTAATGTCTGTCTGTCATATGTTGCTAAATTGATTTTCGAAGAAGCTAAAGCAAAGGCTTAATATACATTGCCCAAGAGGCCATGAGAAAATTCGTTGAATGTGACAACTAGTAGTTAAATGAGTCGACAAAACTAAATGCATAATGCCTAGCTAGTGTCAAAAAATTAAATGAACACTATTGAATATCCTAAACCTCCTCCATCCCCACCAAATAGAAAAAACACAATCATGTACACACATGCATAAACTTCGTAAAACACAGAGTGCTGAAAAGGAATAATGATTTTAAAATTGATTACACGACTTGCCGGATGGTGAGGGGTGGGTGAATCAAATCTCATTTCATGCAATATCTGAATAAGGAAATTGAAACAATGAGACAAATAAATTATATATATATATATATATATAATTAAAAAAAAACCAGACCAAATACAAAATTAATTCGAAAAAATAAATGAAATATATTTCTAAAACAAGGACCCTTCAAATGTTCCCCTAATTTTATCCAACAGTGGTGATGTTAGTGGTGGTGTGATGCTAACAATGAAGGCAAATTAGAAACTTATGTCACTTTATCGTTTTAAAATAAAAATGTATCTTTATGTTGAAATAAGCCAGAAAGAAAAATGTATCTCTATTTTATTTTTTTTTGAACAGAGGGAGTACAATGTAAATGACATCAAACAAAAATGGGTATGTGAGGGAGAGACCAATATCAGCAATTAACGTGAAATAGCATCGAAATCACAAGAAATGCCTATAAATTAAACCATTTCTAATCAAAATAAGAACAAAATAACAACCCAGATACACAAAACATCAAAATGCCCCAAGAAGAATAAACATTATATCAAAATCTCAAAAGGGCTCAATGAATTTGAAAAAAAAAATGAAGTAAACAACAATCAAATGAAAGAGAAAGAGAAGTGACTTGGAGTTAGGATGGATAGTGGAAGCCATGAAAAACTTGGGAAATTTGACACTGGCCATTGGTGGCAGAGCAAAAACAGGGTTTTTCTGGCGTTGGAAAGTAAGGGGATTGAGCTTCAGAGCCATCTCCTTTCCTTCTTCAACAGAGTTGTAAGGAGAGAGAAAAGAGGGGAGGACAAACTCTTATGAGAGAAATAGAGAAGAAGTACAAATGGTGGGATTGGGAAGCTAGTGAAGGTAAATAATATATATCTACTTCTCTTACGAACGTTATACCATCGAACTGCCCGTGGTTTTTATTATGCAATGTACTCCTCCTCCCACCAAAATAAATAATACAACTGTGGGAAATGTGACTCAACTCAAGTGTACATGTGGAATCTTGACATAAAGACACCTGGCAGGCAATGAATGGGATAGTGGGCTTTCTTCTAACCAACTCTAGGCCGACCTTCAAGATATCTTAAACAAATACTTGTAACATTAAAATTTAGATGAAGATGTACCATAACTGCCCTATGGAGTACTAATAATATACTGATTCCATAAACAAATACCTGTAACATTAAAATTTAGATTAAGATGTACCATCAACCTGCCCTATGGAGTACTAATAATATACTGATTCGAAAAAATTTATCTGAAATACACATATTAAAATATAAAAATATCATTTTATACATAATACTAAAGAGATTGTATTTAAATATGTAAAACGACGTCGTTTTGAAAGTTAACTCACGCGAACTTAAGGTAATCCTCACCTTTCTTTTTGCCTAAAGTTTATTTTATGTCAAAAGTACTTAAGTTTATTATAACAAAGAAGATACTCTAATGGTAAAGACCTCTATTTTTATGAACAGTCCATCCTTTTATTGTGTAAATTACATGTTCGAGTAATGAGATTTTTTAACTTTCTTTTCAGATTTTAAAATTGGTGCATAATTTTTTATTTATTTTTTCAATATTAAACTTTAAAGACTAAAATTTATTATGAGGTAAAAATGAAAGCTCATTTAAAATTTTTAAAAATAAATAAAATGAAAGCTCTCTGGGATAAGTTAGTTTAATCTACAAGAAATCAAATTGTTTACAAAAAATCAATTATGGTTGTTCTTGACATTAGATTTTTTAGAAGTATAGATAATCAAGGTTATTGTTCTTGACTAATATAGGTATTTTTTTTTTATATTAATCTTTTTTTTTTGTATTTTCAAACTTCCAAAAATACCCTTAGAGTTCAAATATTATTATCGCAAAGGACTTGAGATTTTAGTTCTCTAATAATTTTTATACTTTAATATTTTTGAAAAAATTGGGTCCATGTTACTAATTCAATGACTGTCACGCCTAGAGATGCACAAAAGGCCTGAGGCCCGCGGTCTGGCCTTGGTCCGGCCTGGTCAGAGCCTGGTTCGGCCTGGCCTGGTCTGGAAAGCTTCAAAAAAGCCGTCATTTTAGTACAAAAATCTGGCCTGGCTCGGCCTGTCCCAAAGCCTGGCTTTAACGGTTAAAAAAAAGAAAACAAAAGACACTTAACAGTTAAAACTTAAAATTGTGCAAGAGTTATTCCAAAATCACAAAAGACTGCTTGAGCTCACTGCCCAATTCCGAACTCCCAAGTCACATGCAAAAGCTAAAAAATGTGCACCAAGCATGCTGGCACAAATAACAAAGCCATCAATTTAATTAAAAAATAAATAAATAAAGGAAGGCTCACGCACCTTTACTACTTTACTACTTGAAAACATGTGATACTTTGCTAGTTTACTACCTAACCTAAGTGAGCAACACAAATCAGTAAACAATAAACATATTATGGCTAATAATAATAATATTATCTTTGAGACTTTGACTTTGAGGGTTCATACTTCATATAATTATATTTGTTTAGAGTGTGTTGTCTGTTTGAGATCTCATTATTTCTTCCGCTATCAATCTTTATCTCTCTCAGGCTTTTCCCTCCTCCTTGATTACCTCAATTTCTCCATCGTTCTCTCTTTAAAAATTGAGGCTTTTATTTGAAAGTTCTACGGAGCACTGGGTGTAAATTCATGAAGATGCGTCACGAATTGATGGTGAAATTTTGAAAATTGATCATCAATTAGCCCCAAAGATTAGAGGTATATGATATTCCTTCAATTCGTTATTGGAAAATTAGAATTAGTGTTTTTTTTCTAATATTACATTTTTTTTATAAAAAAGAGTGCTCGGTTGGACCGGATCGGACCGGCATGGTATTCTCCGCAGGCCTCAGCAGACCATCTCTTCCATCGCCAAACCTGGCTTCGCCTGACCTGCAGGCCTCAACAGATCATCTTTTCCATTGCCAAGCCTGGCCTGGTCTAGCCTGCAGGCCCAATCTCAAATCCTGGCCTGGTCAACGGCTAAAGCCTGGTAGGCTCAGGCCGGACCAAGCCGGGCCGGCTTGTTGTGCACCCCTAGTCACGCCCCGAAATCCGTCAGCACTCCAGAGCGGACATAGCGTTGACAATCTAACATCTTCCATAACATTCATCTACAAAATACTTGGTAAAAACTCGTTTACTTATAACTTATAACACAATCTTTATTCCAGAATCGTAAACTTTACAATTTTTATTACAACTACATTCTTCTGAGTATTCCATAGACTCCAATCCAACACTAAACCCTTCTTCTCAACTTCAACACCATTTCTCAAACCTAGACTTTCAATATTAGCAACCAGTCAGTTCCCAAGAAAGAGGGTGATGAGGACATCCATAATCCAGGAACCCATGACACAACCCGAGAAGATCCATTACAATTACCACTTGGACCCGTTACTAGAGCTCGAGCTAAAACCTTCAAAGATGGCCTTAACGGAATGATCCATGAACTATGGAACGAGGTTGAATCAAGCATAGAGGTTATGGAGATGAAGTCCAAGTGTATGAAGCCCGTAAACATGTTGCGAATGGACGTGGTGGACCAAACAGCGAAAGAAAACTGCTTGCTCGTATCAGGTTGACCTCGCCCCGGCGAGAATATCCAGGCCAATTTTCTCGCCCCGGCGAGAGGCTCGCCCCGGCGAGGTTTTTCCAAGCCAAAACTCTCGCCCCGGCGAGAAATCTTCAGTTCAAATCTCTCGCCCCGGCGAGAACCTCCTGGATGCAATTTGTTATTTTTTGACTTTCTTGATTTTCGAACCTTCTTTCATACAAAACATGATATCAGTATTTAGGATCAATTAAATGTGTTCTGATTACAACATTTCCATATTTGTGTGCTTGTATTTCAAAGAGTGTGTGCTTCTAGAAGCTTCTAGTTTGTTTCTAAAACTAGTATAAATAGGTGCTATTGTAAACTTGAATTTCACCAATTAATATTCAGATTATCATCATTATTGTGAGATTGTTCTTTTCTTGTGGTTCTTGAGAATTCCTAAGTATTTCTTAGTTTTCTTTGAGATTCATATTCGACTTATCATACAACCAATCATAGTTGTGTGTGGCGTCTTCTACCGCATCAATCGTCGATTGTACCAAGATTACCGCTTCAACATAAGCGAGGGGTCGAGGTGTCGTTGGTGTCCATCCTACACAAACTTCATTGCAAGCAATTGTACCAAGATTACCGTCTACATATAGGCGAGGGGTTAAGGTGTTGCAAGCTATCCATCCTATCAACTTGTTAGAAACGATCCGGGCGACGACCACCTCACGCAAGCGTGCCGTGGAGTCTATCATTTGGTATCAAAGCTAAGTTTCTTATCAAGTTACTTATCTTTACTTTTATTGTTGAAATATAGTCAAAAAAAAAAAACTGCATAAAATATATAGCAGAAAATTTGTATTGTGAATTGTTACCATTGGGATTTTCATTTGCAAGAATCATATTTGGCGGTTGGAAGTCTTGTGAAGAGTCGTACTTTCTATATTGTGTTCTTGATAAGTTATTATTGGATTGTAATTAGAGAATTGAGGTAATATTTGTGAGAATTCAAAAAGAACCTATTAGTAAGAACTATGAGCGGAAAAAGGCAAGAGTAGTGAGATTACTAGAGGGTAAAAGCCATTTGTGTGATACACGAGCGATTCATATTTGTGTGATATATTGTTTGAGTGAAACACGTAAGGGAGTGGTGAGGAACTTGTTTTCTACTAATCTTTATTTTGCAGGAAACATGTCTAACACAAGAGATAAGACAATTAAAAATGAACCTTCTACATCGAATTTTGACCCTAAACTCATGATGGAGGCTATGATGAAAGAATTTTCTAGACAATCGGGAATGGCTATGGAGCAAGTGCATGATCGCATCGATCAATTGAGTGACACTCGAGGGGAACGAACTCAAATCCCTCCGGGTGGGCGCCCAAAAGGAAAGACCCAACAAAAGGAAGCAAGGCTAGAGGAGACAAATTACTATGATGAAAGGTTTAGTGAGGAAGAGGATCGAGAAACTGACTTTATCCCTAGGAGACATTTTGCAAAGGATAGAGGCGGCCGAAATCGAGAGGACAACAATCTTGATAACATCAAGATGAAAATTCCCACATTCCAAGGCAGAAGTGATCCCGAGGCATATCTAGAATGGGAGAGAAAAATGGAGTGGATCTTTGACTGTCACAACTACTCGGATCTCAAGAAAGTTAGAATTGCAGCTACCGAATTTTCAGACTATGCAGTTACTTGGTGGGATCAAAAGATGATCAGCCGAAGGAGGTGCAGAGAACGTCCAATCGAGACTTGGGCAGAAATGAAAGCTGTAATAAAAAAGAGGTTTGTCCCAAGCCACTATTATCGAGATCTGTTTCGAAACTTACAAAATTTGAGACAGGGAAGCAAGAGTGTGGAGGACTACTTCAAGGAGATGGAGATGCTAATGTTTAGAGCTGACATCGACAAGGATAATGAGGCAACCATGGCCCGATTTTCAGCAGGTTTAAATTGGGACATTGCAGATTTGGTGGAGCGTCAACATTATGTGGTATTGGAAGATATGGTGCACATGGCTATCAAAATAGAAAAGCAACTTAAGAGGAGAGGTGGCCAACGAACAAATCCAACCACAGGTACATCATGGAAAGCCAATAATGTGAAGCGTGAGGAAAAGCCAACTATTTTCAAACCAAAGCCAGAAATCAATCAAGGAGCGGCTACTCAAGTAGTGCAAGGTAAAACTAATACACCTTCTACTAGTCGTAATCGAGATATTGTATGCTTTAAATGTCAAGGCAGGGGACATATTGCAAATCAATGCCCAAATCAAAGAACTATGTTATTGCTTGATAATGGGGATTTGGAGACCGAGGAAGAAGATAGTGACCATGACTGTATGCCACCATTGGAGGAAAATAGAGAGGTTGCTATGCATGGCGAAGTGTTGGTTACACGGAGAATGCTTAGTACACAGGCAAAAGAAGAAAGCAACGAGCAAAGAGAGAATCTATTTCATACTAGATGCATGGTAAATGGTAAGATTTGTTGTGTTGTAATTGATGGTGGGAGCTGTACAAATGTGGCAAGCATCACAATGGTAGAGAAATTGGGACTTACAACATCCAAACATCCTCACCCATACCGATTGCAGTGGCTCAATGACAGCGGCGACATTAAAGTTACCAAGCAAGTATTAGTGTCGTTTACAATTGGAAAGTATGTTGATGAGATCCTTTGTGATGTAGTTCCTATGCAGGCAGGTCATTTACTACTTGGGAGACCTTGGCAGTTCGATCGGCGAGTAAAACACGATGGTTTTACTAATGAGTACTCTTTTGTTCACAATCAAAGAAAAGTTACCTTGTGTCCTATGTCACCAAAACAAGTGCACGAGGATCAAATACACTTACAGAGAGATCATGAAAAGAAAACAAAAGAGAGAGAAAAAAAGAAAGAAGAGAGAAAAACAAACATTTTTGCAAAAAGGAG
Source organism: Aralia elata (assembly GCA_034770075.1). Lineage (NCBI taxonomy): Eukaryota > Viridiplantae > Streptophyta > Magnoliopsida > Apiales > Araliaceae > Aralia > Aralia elata. Next base: position 66,936,603 of record CM068387.1, on the reverse strand, counting down.
TGATGTAAGGCGAGCTTTGGATTCTAAAAAGCCAATGATTATACTTCGGTATAAGGAGGCACTTTTAAATACTAACGCTAATAATCCTTCTTTGCCTAGTGTTGTTTCTGCTCTTTTACAGGATTATCAGGATGTATTTCCCGAGGAACTTCCACAAGGATTACCACCAATTCGGGGAATTGAGCATCAAATTGACTTTGTCCCAGGCTCGCGACCATTCCAAATCGCCCGGCATACCGAAGCAATCCCGAGGAAACAAAGGAATTGCAAAGGCAAGTTGACGAGCTAATGGACAAAGGTTTTGTGAGGGAAAGCATGAGTCCATGTGCGGTTCCTGTTATTTTAGTACCTAAGAAAGATGGGAAGTGGCGTATGTGCATTGATTGTCGAGCGGTAAATAACATACGGTTAAAATATCGGCATCCCATTCCTAGGTTAGATGACATGTTAGATGAATTGCATGGATCTTGTGTGTTTTCTAAAATAGATTTAAAGAGTGGTTATCATCAAATTAGGATGCATGAGGGAGATGAATGGAAAACTGCTTTGAAAACAAAATATGGGTTATATGAGTGGTTAGTCTTACCTTTTGGTTTAACTAATGCTCCTAGCACGTTCATGAGACTAATGAACCATGTTTTGCGTTCCTTCATTGGAAAGTTTGTAGTCGTCTACTTTGATGATATTTTGATCTACAGCAAGGATTTAGATGAGCATGCATTGCATATAAAATCTGTCCTAGATGTGCTTCGAAAAGAAAAATTGTATGCTAATATGGACAAATGCACATTTTGTACAGATCGAGTTGTATTTCTTGGTTTTGTTATTAGTACACAGGGAGTACAGGTTGACGAAGAAAAGGTACGTGCAATCCAAGAATGGCCAACTCCTACGAATGTCAGTCAAGTTCGTAGCTTTCATGGACTCGCGAGTTTCTATAGACGGTTTGTAAGGAATTTCAGCGAAGTCACAGCACCACTCACCGAAGTAATCAAAAAGAGTGTAGGATTCAAGTGGGGTGATGCACAGGAAAAAGCGTTTAATTTGATTAAAGAAAAATTAACTAACGCCCCTTTACTTGTATTGCCTAATTTCACTAAAACCTTTGAAATTGAATGTGATGCTTCAGGTTTAGGCATTGGAGCTGTGTTAATGCAAAAAGGAAAACCAGTTGCATATTTCAGTGAAAAATTGAGTGGAGCAGCTTCGAACTATCCCACTTATGACAAGGAATTATATGTTTTGGTTCGATCATTGGAGACTTGGCAACATTACCTGTGGCCTAAGGAATTTGTGATTCACACGGATCATGAATCATTGAAATATTTGAAAGGCCAACACAAGTTGAACAAGAGACATGCACGATGGATGGAAATCATCGAGACATTCCCGTATGTCATTCGGTATAAGCAAGGTAAGGAGAATGTCGTTGCCGACGCTCTCTCAAGAAGGTATGTATTGTTAAATACTCTCGACACAAAATTACTTGGTTTTGAACAAATCAAAGAATTGTATGTTAATGACCATGATTTCTGTGAAGAGTTTAAAATTTGTGAAAAGAATGTTGTAGGTAAGTACTTCAAGATGGATGGATTCTTGTTTCGTGAGAATCGATTGTGTATACCTGCAAGTTCTTTACGTGAACTATTGGTTCGTGAATCACATGGGGGAGGTTTGATGGGACATTTTGGTGTTGATAAGACTTTATCTGTATTAAAAGAACATTTCTATTGGCCCCATATGAAACGAGATGTGGAACGAATTTGTGATAGGTGCATTACCTGTCGTCAAGCTAAATCTCGTGTTCAACCCCATGGGTTATACACACCATTACCTATTTCGAGTGAACCTTGGATTGATTTGTCTATGGACTTTGTATTGGGTTTACCTAGAACTAAGCATGGTCATGATTCTATATTTGTGGTTGTGGACAGGTTTTCAAAAATGGCACACTCTATCCCATGCCACAAAACTGATGATGCATCCCATATTGCTGATTTATTCTTTAGAGATATTGTGCGTCTGCATGGCATGCCCCGAACAATTGTTTCGGATAGAGATGCTAAATTCTTGTGCTATTTTTGGAAAACTTTGTGGTGTAAGCTAGGAACTAAACTGTTGTTTTCAACTACTTGTCATCCACAAACTGACGGTCAAACGGAGGTAGTAAATAGGACTCTGTCTGCATTATTAAGGGCTATCATTAATAAGAATATTAAGCTTTGGGAAGAATGTTTACCCCATGTTGAGTTTGCTTATAATAGGTCTGTCCACTCGGCTACTAAATTTTCACCTTTTGAAATTGTGTATGGTTTTAATCCTTTAACACCATTGGATTTAGCACCTTTACCTATTTCTGAGTATACTAATATGGATGGCAAAAACAAAGCTGATTTTGTTAAGCAGATACATGAGAAAACAAGACTCAACATTGAGAAGAAGACGGATCAATATGCCAAACAGGCCAACAAGGGTCGACGTCAAGTAATCTTCGAACCCGGGGATTGGGTATGGCTACACATGCGTAAGGAAAGATTTCCTGCTCAAAGGCGTTCGAAGCTACTCCCGAGAGGAGATGGACCATTTCAAGTGCTTGAACGCATTAACAACAATGCTTACAAATTGGACTTACCCGGTGAGTATACTATTAGTGCAACTTTCAATGTTTCTGATCTAAGCCCGTTTGATGTAGGTGAAGATTTGAGGACAAATCCTTCTCAAGAGGAGAGGTATGATGAGGACATCCATAATCCAGGAACCCATGACACAACCCGAGAAGATCCATTACAATTACCACTTGGACCCGTTACTAGAGCTCGAGCTAAAACCTTCAAAGATGGCCTTAACGGAATGATCCATGAACTATGGAACGAGGTTGAATCAAGCATAGAGGTTATGGAGATGAAGTCCAAGTGTATGAAGCCCGTAAACATGTTGCGAATGGACGTGGTGGACCAAACAGCGAAAGAAAACTGCTTGCTCGTATCAGGTTGACCTCGCCTCGACGAGAATATCCAGGCCAATTTTCTCGCCCCGGCGAGAGGCTCGCCCCGGCGAGGTTTTTCCAAGCCAAAACTCTCGCCCCGGCGAGAGTCTCGCCCCGGCGAGAAATCTTCAGTTCAAATCTCTCGCCCCGGTGAGAACCTCCTGGATGCAATTTGTTATTTTTTAACTTTCTTGATTTTCGAACCTTCTTTCATACAAAACATGATATCAGTATTTAGGATCAATTAAATGTGTTCTGATTACAACATTTCCATATTTGTGTGCTTGTATTTCAAAGAGTGTGTGCTTCTAGAAGCTTCTAGTTTGTTTCTAAAACTAGTATAAATAGGTGCTATTGTAAACTTGAATTTCACCAATTAATATTCAGATTATCATCATTATTGTGAGATTGTTCTTTTCTTGTGGTTCTTGAGAATTCCTAAGTATTCCTTAGTTTTCTTTGAGATTCATATTCGACTTATCATACAACCAATCATAGTTGTGTGTGGCGTTTTCTACCGCATCAATCGTCGATTGTACCAAGATTACCGCTTCAACATAAGCGAGGGGTCGAGGTGTCGTTGGTGTCCATCCTACACAAACTTCATTGCAAGCAATTGTACCAAGATTACCGTCTACATATAGGCGAGGGGTTAAGGTGTTGCAAGCTATCCATCCTATCAACTTGTTAGAAACGATCCGGGCGACGACCACCTCACGCAAGCGTGCCGTGGAGTCTATCAGAGGGGTTTTCTGTTAAAGCGGTGTTCAATTAGACAACCTTTTTCCTCTACAAAACTATCTAGACATTGTACATAATGTTAATCTAGCATAGTTAAATGACTTTTACATCTACTAGCTTAAATTTAAAATATGCAAACAATACATTTCTAAATAAATCCTTCAATACTTCTCTTTATTCATCTTCCAAAGTCATTACAATTTTTTTTCTATTACATCAAAAGAAGATAACAATAATAATCTCTCTTGATATAACTATTCTTCTTTCACTTCCTCTTGAGTGCTAAATTCTGTTGGTAATTCTTCCTTAACTGCAAATAAGATTTTATTCGCAACAATGAACATAAAATAGCTCAACAAGTTTAACACATATCACATAAGAGAACTCACACTTTTCAGATTCAAAGGGATGATTAGTTCAACAAAAGATATCAACAATTGTTCGTAATAGTAAACTGAAGGTTGTTAAACCAAGAACTAATAATGTCCGTGCATCATAAAGACTTGGAACTCTTCAGTTTTATCCAACAATCATATAGACTGCGAACTCGTAGATATTATAAGGGGATCAGCCTAACAATATCATATGTTATGCATAACACCTTCTATACTGACAACTTTCGTTTTTAACAATATAGGAGTCGGTTACCCGACACATCATAAATTTCCTCCATGAATAAGGGTTGTTCATTTTAGTTACTAACATACAGATTTCGCCCCAAAATAATTTGGTTTGACACAATAAACTCAACTCAAATAAGGAATTATAACAATTCAATATCTCATCAATAATCATTCCGAAAGGAATAGCTCAATTCTCGAGTTATGCCGAAACAAATAGCAAATAGCTCTTATCAATAAACGATTTCACAATACATAATGAACTTTATAATTCAAAGAAAGAATTTTATGGAATTCAAACAAATTATAACACATTGATGCACTTCGCATAAGTACATAATCGAATGAGTTAGAAAACTTGCTCAAATAACTTGAGTAATGTTAGGATACTTGCCTGATATGTCTCTTACATTTGCGCTAATTTCTCGTCCTTCGTATAGCTTATATTGTTCATTAGGTTGATATATGGTTAGTCATACTCATGACTTTACAATCTTAATATACTCTATTTAATCTTTAGTACGAATTAAATTTAATACATAACAATACAATGTTCGAAAAATAACTTAGAATGCTCAAAATACCTTAGAATGCACAACGCCGCACGGCGTGCCAGTAACGCGCCCCTCCAGCGCGCCCGCACTTGCCCAACTGCTGAGCCCCATCACTCTAAAACCACTACAAAGCAGCTCCTCGACGCTACAAACCCGAGCCACTTGCAAGCCAAAAATTTCAACTTTACCCTGCTTGATTCAAACATGCATAACTTTTGATCTATAAGGTATTTTTGAGCGATTCTTTTTCCTACGTGTTCATAACTTCCCCCTCTACAATATGGCTATTTATTTCATGAATAAATACCAACACATGAGGCTGCACACCTCTCGCAAAAGCTATTAAAACTAGGTTTTTCATAATTCATGCATTAACTTGCTACATCTTGATTCAATTAGTTGTCTATTACTTGGTTAGTTTATCATGCTTTATGACTCACTAGCATTATCATACATAATCATAACCCTAACATGCATATGTTCATAAGTTCTAACATCAAAAATTATGAATGACATAACATATGAAATAAACGAATTCTAGGTTTACCTTTTGAAGTTGCAAGCTTTACGATTTATCTTGATCATACTTAGCTTGGCCTTCCTTCCCTTCTCTCAACTAACAAGTATCCTCACTCATGATTCTTACTATAGATTTTTCTCTTTTACCTTCTTGTGAAAAGAACAAGAATTAATGAAATATGGGGCTTCTATTTATAGAAATCCAAAGACCTAGGGTTAAATGGTCATCAAACACAACCCCACCAATTGGTCAACAAGGACATCAAGCTATGGCTCACAAAAAGCTACCAATGCCTAAGAAATTCAACCACTTACTATTTGCCAACAAGGCTCTAAGCTCCACCACCCACCATTGACCAACAAGGCCATGGCGTATCATGCTTGCCACTTGCATCGAAAGCCACATCATACGTTCCATTGCTTGACAACACACCTCAAATAACCAATTAGGCCACATCTCCACACTAACAACCTCATATTACAACCCAATGCTCACAAGAGGCCACATCCCCCCTAGCTAGTAAAGTCTCACTTGACTACTCCAAGTGTAAGACAAGAATACTTGCATATACAATATGTAAGTATTCCACTCTTTCTAAATGGCCAAAATGCCCTTACTTTCTCTACACCCTAACCGGATCCCACTTGGTTCGGTTACTCTAACTAGTTAGTTAGCCGAAATCGTTGACTTTGACTTTTCGTATTTTTACCATATAATTTTCGTATTATATTCATATTATTCTCATATTCTACTCGTATAATATTTCATATTATAATCGTATTAGTGAATAGTTTTTAACCCTTAGTTTTTAACCCTTAGGTTAGTTTATCCAAACTCAATTTACTTTATAATTAGTCTTCTAGTTTGCTTTTTAGTTAGCGTTTCTAACTAATCCAGTTAGCGTTTCTATGAATAGTGATTTCCTAGTTAAGTTTTGCATGAAATTTCTACAATCATACACATAATGAATTCATATACATTCAATCACCAAAATAACCTTTATTAATCATATAAGGTTTCATTATAAGTCTTATAAAGATTCAGAATATTACATTCACCTCTCCTTATAAGAATTTCGTCCTCAAAATTAACGTCTAATATCTTTGAAATTTATCTCTTCTTTAGAACTCTAATATGATTCCATTTATCTCTGTTTCTACTAATTCTCTCAAGATTATATCCTAAGGTATTGCTCTGATATCTCAAGATTATATCTTAATGTACTCTTACTTTAGAGCTATAACCTACTTAATTTGATTTTTTAATATTATATCCTAAGGTACTCTTACCTTAGAGCTATAATCTATTGCTTTGATAACAAAATGTCACGCCCCGAAATCCATTTGCTCTCCAGAGCAGACCTGGTGCTGACGATCCAACATCTTCCATAACATTCACCAACAAATACTTTGTTAAAACTTGTTTAATTAAAACTTATAACACAATCTTTATTTCAAAATCGTAAACTTTACAATTTATATTACAACTAAATTCTTTTGAGTATTCAATAGACTCCAATACAACACTAAACCATTATTCTCAACTTCAACACCATTTATCTAAGCTAAACTTTTAATATTTACAACTAGTCAGTTCCCAAGAAAGAGGGAGCTTTCCGTTAAAGTGGTGCTCAATTAGACAACCCCTTTCCTCGATAGAACTTTTTAGACAGTGCCAATAATGTTAATCTAGCATAGATAAATGACTTCTACATCTACTAGCTTAAATGTAAAGTATGCAAACAATACATTTCTTAACAAATCCTTTAATACTTCTCTTTATTCATCATCCAAAGTCATTACAATTTTCTTTCTATTACATCAAAAGAAGACAACAATAATAATCTCTTTTGACCTAACTATTCTTCTTTCACTTTCTCTCTACTGCCAGATTCTGCTGGTTATTCTTTCTAAACTGCAAATAAGATTTTATTCGCAAGAATGAGCATAAAATAGCTCAGCAAATTTAACACATATCACATAAGAGAACTCACAGTTCTCAAATTCAAAGGGATGATTAGTTCAACAAAAGATATCAACAATTATTCGTAATAGTAAACTGAAGGTTGTTAAACCAAGAACTAATAATGTTCGTCCGTCATAAAGACTTGGAACTCTCCAAGTTTGTCCAACAATCATATAGACTGAGAACTCTCATAGATATTATAAGGGGATCAAGCTAACAATATTTTATGTTATGCATAACACCTTCTATACTGACAACTTTCGTTTTCAATAATATATTAGTCGGTTACTCGACACATCATAAATTTCTCCCATGAATAAGGGTTGTTCATTTCAGTTACTAACATACAGATTCTGTCACAAAATAATTTGGTTTCACACAATAAACTCAACTCAAATAAGGAATTATAACAAGTCAATATCTCATCAATAATCATTCCGAAAGGAATAGCTCAATTATCGAGTTACGCCGAAATAAATGACAAATAACTCTTATCAATAAACAATTTCACAATACATAATGAGCTTCATAATTGAAAGAAAGAATTTATGGATTTCAAACAAATTATAACACATTGATGCATTTCACATAAGTACATAATCGAATGAGTTAGAAAACTTGCTCAAATATAACTTGAGTAAAGGTTGGAGTCTTACCTGATACGTCTCTTACGTTTACGCTAATTTCTCATCGTTCGTATGGCCTATATTATTCATTAGGTTGGCATATGGTTAGTCATAATTATGACTTTATAATCTTAGTATACTCTAATTAATCTTTAGTACTAATTAAATATTAATACATAACAATACAATGTTCGAAAAATAACTTAGAATGCTCAAAACACCTTAGAACACACAACACCGCACGACGACGCACGGCGTGCCAATAGCGTGCCCCTCCAGTGTGCCCGCACTTGCCCAACTGCTACCATATGCCCCAACACTCTAAACCACTGCAAACCAACGCCCTGGCCCTGCAAACCCGTGCCACTTGCAAGCCAAAAAATTCAACTTACCGTACTTGATTCAAACGTGCATAACTTTTGATCTATAAGGTATTTTTGAGCGATTCTTTTTCCTACGTTCGTAACTTCCCCCTCCACAACATTGCTATTTATTTCATGAATAAATACCAACACATGAGGCTGCACACCTCTTGCAAAAGCTATCAAAACTAGGTTTTTCATAGTTCATGCATTGACTTGCTACAACTTGATTCAATTACTTGTCTATTACCTGGTTAGTTTATCATGCTTTATGACTCACTAACATTATCATACATAATCATAACCCTAACATGCATATGTTCATAAATTCTAACATCAAAAACTATGAACAACATAACATACAAAATAAACGAATTCTAGGTTTATCTCTTGAAGTTGCAAGTTTTACGATTTATCTTGATCATACTTAGCTTGGCCTTCCTTCCCTTCTCTCAACTAACAATATCCTCACTCATGATTCTTACTATATATTTCTCTCTTTTACCTTCTTATGAAAAAAATAAGAATTAATGAAGGATGAGGCTTCTATTTATAGAAATCCCAAGATCTAGGGTTAAATGGTCATCAACCACAACCCCACTAATTGGCGAACAAGATCCAAGTTATGGCTAGCAAATATCCATAACACACCACATACAAGTGGCCAACAAGGCCATCAAGCTATGGCTCACAGAAAGCTACCAATGCCTAACAAATTCAACCACCCACTATTTGCCAACAAGGCTCTAAGCTCCACCACCCATCATTGGCCAACAAGGCCATGGCCTATCATGCTTGCCACTTGCAATGATAGGCCATAACTTTTGATCTATAAGGTATTTTTGAGCGAATCTTTTTCCTACGCGTTCGTAACTTCCCCCTCCACAACATTGCTATTTATTTCATGAATAAATACCAACACATGAGGCTGCACACCTCTTGCAAAAGCTATCAAAACTAGGTTTTTCATAGTTCATGCATTGACTTGCTATAACTTGATTCAATTAGTTGTCTATTACCTGGTTAGTTTATCATGCTTTATGACTCACTAACATTATCATACATAATCATAACCCTAACATGCATATGTTCATAAGTTCTAACATCAAAAACTATGAACGACATAACATACGAAATAAACGAATTCTAGGTTTATCTCTTAAAGTTGCAAGCTTTACGATTTATCTTGATCATACTTAGCTTGGCCTTCCTTCCCTTCTCTCAACTAACAAGTATCCTCACTCATGATTCTTACTATATATTTCTCTCTTTTACCTTCTTATGAAAAAAAACAAGAATTAATGAAGGATGAGGCTTCTATTTATAGAAATCCCAAGATCTAGGGTTAAATGGTCATCAACCACAACCCTACCAATTGGCGAACAAGGCCCAAGTTATGACTAGCAAATATCCACAACACACCACACACAAGTGGCCAACAAGGCCATCAAGCTGTGGCTCACAGAAAGTTACCAATGCCTAACAAATTCAACCACCCACTATTTACCAACAGGGCTCTAAGCTCCACCACCCACCATTGGCCAACAAGGCCATGGCCTATCATGCTTGCCACTTGCAATGAAAACCACATCACACCTTTCATTGCTTGACAACACACCTTAAGTAACCAACTAGGGCACATCTCCACACTATCAACCTCATATTCAACCCAAGGTTCACAAGAGGCCATATCCCCCCCTTAGGTAGCAAAGTCTCACTTAACTACTCCAAGTGCAAGACAAGAATACTTGCATATACAATATGTAAGTATTCCACTCTTTCTAAATGGCCAAAATGCCCTTACTTTCTCTACACCCTAACCGGATCCCACTTGGTTCGGTTACTCTAACTAGTTAGTTAGCCGAAATTGTTGAATTTGACTTTTCGTATTTCTGCCATATAATTTTCATATTATATTCGCATTATTCTCATATTCTACTCGTATAATATTTCGTATTATACTCGTATTAGTGAATAGTAATTTTGTATCTAGGTTATAACCCTTAGGTTTCAACGCTTAGGTTAGTTTCTCCAAACTTAGTTTACTTTTTAGTTAGCCTTCTAGTTTGCTTTTTAGTTAGCTTTCCTAACTAATCCAGTTAGTAAAAAATTATTAACTTTCCCAAAGTTGACTTTACGTTTTATGAATAGTGATTTAATATTTTTATGAATAATGATTTCCTAGTTAAGTTTTGCATGAAATTTCTACAATCACACACGTAATAAATCCACACACATTCAATAACCCAAACATCATTTATTAATCATATAAGGTTTCATTATAAGTCTTATAAAGATTCGGAATATTATAGCGACTGCCTTCTGCGACTGCATGCGGTCGCTGATATGTAAATATGTGGTTGTATTAGCGACTGCTTGTGGTCGTTGTTATGATCCGGTTGTAATAAGGCTTCTCGCCCCACTTTTGCTCTAATTTTTTAGAGAAAAATACTGTCAGCGACCGATCAGTAACCGCTTTACGGTCCCTAAAATTTTATAGCGACTAAATTAACATGTGGTCGCTAATACCGGTCACGGTTACTAGTATTAGCGACTGAAAATTACCGTCGCAGATAGTCTTGGTCATTGTTGAGCCTTTTTCTTGTAGTGATAATTTGATATATATACATGCATACATGAATCTCACAATAAAGTAAAAATAATAGTACTAAAAGTATTAATATCATATATACTAATAATAATAATAATAATAATCTAAAAGAGAAACTTACAACTGAGTTATTTAGATAAAAAAAAATAATATAAGAAAGATACATGTTCAAATTCAATTAATATAATTATAATTTGATATATATCTACGTGCACTACAAAAAAAAAGCCCTTTGGCAACAACGCGTTTTCGTTGCTAAAGGTTCAATATTTCGTTGCTAAAGGTCTTTTGCAACGATTTTTTGGGCGTTGCAGCTTTCGTTGCGGAATGAGCGTTGCTAATTGTTCTGCAACGAAATTATTTTGAACGTTGCAAAAAGTGAAACATTTAGCAACGAAACTTGAATTTCGTACAAAATTATAGATCATTTAGCAACGAAACATTTCGTTGCCAATTTATTTAGAAAATGTGGCTAAAAACCAATTTTCGTTGCAAAAGCCTACTTATTAGCAACGAAAAGCATTTTTTCTTTGCCAACGAAAATGAAAGTTCGTTACGTTTGGTATACTTTTGGCAACGAAATTTGTCGTCGCCGAACAACTTGGGAATTGTTGCCTAAACTTGTTTTCGTTGCTAATTGTATACTTTTTAGCAACGATTTTCGTTGCTAGATGTACATAGTACATTGGTCATTTATTATTTTGCAACGAGATTATGATCAATTAGCAACGATAATATGCGTTACGGATTAATTTTAAAGAGCAACGAAAGTTGTCGATTAGCAACGACACTATACGTTGTTGTTTGCTTTTTATTTGCAACGAAAGTTGATATGATTTGCAACGAATGTTGATTTGATTTGTAACGAAAGTTGATTTGGTTTGCAACAAAAGTTGATTTGATTTGCAACGAATGTTAATATGATTTGCAACGATATAAATGTTTCCTTTGTTTCAACAATATCCTATTCTGTAACGAATGTCGAATTATTTTACAAACAAAATAAATCCGGGCTCAATGACCCCATAACAAATTATTATCCAGTACAAATAAAAATATAGGTTCGTCTCCTATGAAATTGTGTGTTAAAGTGAAAATGTTACATGTTAAAAATATTAGTAATAAACAAAATCTCAAAGTCTTCAATGCCCACAAACCCAAGTCTTAAAGTAATGCAAACTCCAATATTCATACATTTTCAATATCCTGCAAAATAAAAAAACCAAATAAATATAAAATTAAGTGAAAGCACATGATCTAAGAGATGAATTTCTATATTTAAATTACAATAATATTTTTAAAAAATTGTAACCATGTAACATTTTCATCCAGGAACAATTCTAACACCTCCACGCAGGGATAATCAAATAAAGATAAAGACCTTCAACATGCATTTTATTTTGTTTGTTTTACATATTTTGGAAGCTAAAACAGAACCAAGTGAGAAGTTTTTAATCCATGCTACTATTCATTATTCACCAAGGCAAAGAAGTTCAACTAATAAAATATAGAACAATTAGGGAGTAACAGATATATGAAATTAAATGAGCACCGAAATATATTGACGCTAGAAGTACATGATATGCTTAGTAATAGACTAGTTGCCATTTTTTGACAGATTTGAGAAGAATGCATAGTTATGTTTGATAGGCTAATTATCATAAGACTGATGAGGGGATTACCATATCTTTTGGAAGTTTTCCAAGGAGACCATCTTTGGTGTGAACATATCCTTGATACTAGATTCCAAAAAACTTCACCAGAAGTTCTAAGTCATGTTTTTGTTTTGTTCTAATTTTATAGCATTAGGTTTAGTAACAAGCTTTTATCTACATTATGAAATTTTTTATTCTTTCTTAATGTGAATCTTACAACATAACCATCAATAGCTACTCATACAAATATTTACCAGAATAGCAGAGATCACATAGCAGAAATCCATAATCCCTTAAATACCAACTTACCAGAATTTGTGCACTCCCAAAACCACATAGAAAAGAAGAAAAACAAGGAAATACATAGTAACATGCTAACCTCAAATGACAAATATACTTTTTCGGTATATACAATTAGAATGATGCAAAGGAAATTCTCCATTCATAAATAATATAAATCTTTTTTTTCACAGCAAGAGTTGAAGTTAAACTTCAGTAAATTCTAAACTATTCCAAGGGATTATATGAAGAAAACTGAATAAGTAAAAATGTGGCCAACTGGATTACTAATACAGAGTTTGAATTGATGATTCATCATTATCTCAAGCTACCATCAAGTTGATAAGAGTACAGAGGAAGCATACCACAATCACTACCAGAAGTAAGCTACTCCCTCATCATTTGTTTGTTCCGACCAGTAAGTTTGTTGCATCATGTGCAGTGCGTTTGACATATGTTCAACCTAAAGGCATAAAAGATAAATCTTCAATGTGATTAAAACAAGGAAATAGCAATTGTATCAGGCGATTCATACAAAAAAAACATTGCCTAAATATAACACATAATCTAAGCTTAAACTAAACAAAAATTAAATATAGTATGATTGTGGAACAAAATTAACCTCAAAAACAACAATTCCGAGAGAATGAAACTTCTTAGCATAGTACTTTCGCGACCTTGTCGAATTATTGGTGACGAACACAAGTTTCTTCCCCTGTAATCGATCAATTTGTATAGACAAATGAATATCTTTTATATAAATTTGAAGTAACAAATTAATATGAATGAGGATGAGGAATAATATGCATAAATTATATAAATACCTTGGACCGAAGCATCTCTAGTGTGGGTTTAACGCCATCAATCAACGTATATCCATTCCAGATTACACCTTATATAAATATTATTGCATCCAAACTTATAATTTCATATGAATATGAGAGAGAAGAAGAAGACTGGAAGTGTGCTGAAAATTTAAATTGGAGTGGAGAGTTGACCATCGTAGTCGAAGAGAAATAAATCAACTGAATCGAGGAGATTTCTAGCATCGTCGGGAGATAGAAGCTTAGAAGAAGAAGAAGAAGAAGAAACTTTCTAAGCTGTTTTACAGGATTCACCGTCCATTGTTCTAAGAAAAGCTTCGGAGACTGAAAATGATAGCAAAATAACTCTAAATGACTCGATGATATTTTCCATAATAATTGAATTGTTCCCAATACCTTTTATGGTCAAAATTCAATCAATTGGGGTGGGAGAATACAATCATTTAAAGTGAATTTTGCAATCGTTTACCGGAAAAACTCCAACTGTGACATTCATTGCTTGACAAATATTATATACACAAATAGGCTCGTATCATGACCAAGGATTACCTATAGACTCAGCAACATCGAAAATAAGTATGACTAAATTTGAATTTTCGGTGGAAGTAACTTTACACAACTATGAGGATTAGTGAACATCAAAGTTCAAAACCTATGACAGACAGGAGATGATGTTTTTAGTGAACTGAAAGAACATAGTAATTCTTTATTCCCTCCATAAAACAGATAACAAGGAGACCTCTAAAGCTTCTAAAACTACTAAATTTTCATATTTTTTTGTTGCTAAATTCTCTTTTCAAATATTGAAACACACAAACTAATTCAATTTCCAGCTTCTAAATTTAGATAAAGTAGAACTATGTTGACAAGTCACCCGTTAGTAAAGAAACACAAACCTAGCAACCATATATGGTAAAGTTGATGCAATGGGTTCCACCTGTGATGTGAATTGAGCCATCACGCTCTGCCTGGAAGATGCAAAAGATATTTAAATCAATATAATATAATATATAATCTCTAGTTTACGAATAAGAGAGTAGAACACAACCAAATTAAAAAGTTACAAATTCTGCGTAGACCACAGCCAAATTCTCTGTACTAGTATTATTATTATTAGTATAAATGTTTCTTAAGCAAATATAAACTGGGGACATGAAGAAGATGCACATGGCCATGGGGTTCGGATCATAAAATTGATTGAACATGCTAAACGTGGGGACAGATCACGCCCAGGCCCAACCTTAGAATGATGCGGGGCCCAGTGGGGTGGGTTGTGGGTTGTACAATCACATATTCATAATAATTTCATACTACTACGTACTCGGTACTCCTCCTTTCATTTCCACCAAATGTGATATAATATACCAGTGAGAAATCAGATTTACGAATTGGCATTTTCACAGTTCATAACCACATTGAAGGATATATCTGCTTAAAACATTAAATTTTGGGAATTTATTTCCATATGGTAATTACATTTTTCACATGATTCCTGATATATTAATAATTAATGGGTCTCACCTCTATCCGTCTATCCGATAGAGACCCACGTAAAAATATCAGTTTCTTAAATTTCATAAGTTGTACTCAGTCTCGCCCGCGGACCCACACGCAGGCCATGACTAGTCTGATTTTTTTCATCATGTTGTAGTTGTGCCAAGGCTGCAGAAATATCATGTTGAGGATTAATGAGATAAATATAGTGCTAGCCAAGCCTGAAAATCTAACATACCAATATAAAAATGGGCCTCTTCTCTATGTACATAAGACATGCATACTATCATGGAGGAAACTATATATGTAGGTTGTAGTTGGGAACTGATCACAAGCACCACTCTTAAGAATTAAATATCAACTGGTGCATGCCTTCTACAATTTTATATATGCCACTAAAACTTTTATTTAACTACACTAAAAGCCATTCCCGACCCATAAATTATCTACACCACTCTATGCCTAGAATTGACCACTCTACAGCCAAATTCTCTGTTGAAAATGGGGCTAAGTTCCATACTCAGACAAGTATTTTTGTTTTTAAGAGAGAAGAAGAAAAGGGTAAAGGACAAAGGAATATATAATAATTATTAAAAATATATAATATATATGATATTGATGGAGGTTTGTGACAAAGAAATATATAATAATTATTAAAAATATTTAAAGTACATAATAATATAATATCATGTTATAATAAATTGTCAAATAATTAAAATCCAATTAAGTATTTGTACAAATTCCCAGCAGCCAAAGGCCCAAAGAGGTGAAAACTTTCAGAAAGAAAGAGATTATGGGATCTCGAGTGGGAGCAAGCGTGTTAGTATCCAGAGCAAACAGAATCAAAACCAAGCTCCAATCAGCACTGGACGCCACCCTTTTGGAAGTGGAAGACGTTTCTTACCAGCACGCCGGCCATGTCGCCGTTAAAGATAACCCTAATAACGAAACCCATTTTAATTTGAAGATTCTCTCAAACAAAATAACCTTAATTATGCATATACC
The DNA here is from genome assembly GCA_034770075.1 of Aralia elata. NCBI lineage: Eukaryota > Viridiplantae > Streptophyta > Magnoliopsida > Apiales > Araliaceae > Aralia > Aralia elata. Next base: position 66,920,361 of record CM068387.1, on the reverse strand, counting down.
TTTAATTCCAGGCAGCTCTAAAATTCAGAATCAACATAACAAAAAGAGAGGTGCACACGGGTCAAAATTAAAACACACATAACTATAGATTAATCAATTTACTGAATGGGTTACTTGTAAATGAAAATAAATTCACCAAATCAAATCACCAACACCCAATTACAACGAAAGTAAGACATGTATTCAGTATATACACATAAAAATTTCAACATATAGAGAAAGTAGAATACCATTGTGTACACCACCGATTTAACGATTTAGGGGGGATTTTTGCTACTGATCGCTATTTCTCGCTGTTCTTTGTTTTCTCTTTGCTTCTAGGTTTCCATCACTTTCTCAGTTTCTCCACCACTATTCGATTAGTTTCTCGGTTTCCTTTGCTACTAATCTCTTTCAGGGTTTCTCAGTTTTCTGATAAAGCTATGCTACTAATCGTTTCCACCTCAGGATCGATTGATTTGGGGGAGATTTTTGGTAGTTTAGACTTGCGTAGTTTTTCCTCCAGGCTGCTCGCCGCTTGTTTTTCTTTTCTTTTATATTTTAATAGTGTCCCTCTATTTTCAATGACTAATTGATTTTCAAAATATTTTAAGTTTATTTAATTTAATTAATGTAGTTGATATTTCTCTATACGTATAAAAAAAATTAAAAACAAATTTATTATTTAGATAAACATATAAATTTGTATTTATAATTTAGGACGTCATATATTAACGAATAACAAATTTAATAAAATTCTTTTTGTAAAACAGATGAGTAACATTTTAGTATTTATAAAGGAAATATTTTTCACAATTAATTCTAAGAAATTTATTTTCTACAATCTCTCGCAAAAAAACTTAATAATATTATATAGCGAGTAATAATTCTTTCGTAAATAATATTTTTCTTTGGAGGAAGATATATACTTACTGAGATCACCTTCATGATTGGTTAATATATAAATTGTATATATATGTGTGTGTTTGTGTGTGTGTGTATACGGTATTAATCTTTATATTTCCTTTAATGAAGCATTCTTTTGGGTTTTAAAAATAATAGTACATGATTTGACAATAGTATAGTATTTTACCAAAAAAAAAAAAAGAAATACGTAAGACAACAAACAAAATAATACTGAAAAAAAGAGAAGAAACTCTTTCGTGTAGAAAGTATGATAAAGAGTCCCACTATGTATTGTGAAAGTTTTATGCTAAATTATGATTACGACGTATATCAATACATGAGACTGGATATCAAACACCTCGTTAAAAATATTTTGAATTATAGTTATACACGTAACTCGTAATAAAAAAGTTGACATATAAATTAAATTGCAATATATTTTATTTTCATATTGGTGGAAATTGAATAGCTAAAACATTCCTTTTAAATGGACCACATCGACTAAAAAAAAACCTCATTTTGAACAAAATTATAGTTCGACCTCATTTTATGATTTAAATACGCAGGCTAGTAAATTGTATGATCTTATATCTATTTATTGATTCTATCTTTGTTTTTACATATATAATTTATAATTATATAATATAATATGTAACTTTTTTTAATAATAAATAAAACATATTTCTCACTTAAACATCGTATAATTTATTACTAATCCCATTTCAAAGAGTAATTAGTAATATATTTTAAATAGTTGCAATAATTACAATTGTATAATCAAAAATTAGATAAATCAATACAAGTATATAACAAGTCAAGAGGAGATTTTATCCAAATTAATTTGGTTGGTCATTTCAAAGGTAAATTGAATATCAACTTATAATTCTCAAATATAAATTACATAATTATAATAATATATGTTCAAATTCAATGAATATAATTATAATTTGATATATATAAATACATGAATGTCACAATAAAGTAAGAGAAAAGTTGTAAAAACATTAATGTCATATATATGTATACATATATATATATATATATATATATATATAAAATCTAAAAGAGGAACTTACAATTAAATTATTTTGATAAACAAAAAAAAATTCCAAGCTTGTGAATACTAATAAAACAAATATTAAATTTGAGTTTATTCTTTAATTTATGATATACAATAATTCAAATTGTAATTTAATTAATATTTTAAGAAATTTTATTCTTAATAATAATTTTTAAGTAATTGTCTTGAGGCAATTTATAAAAGGAAGGAGATAATTAAATTTAATTATACACAATTAATTGTATATATTAAATAAGTGAATTAAAATAATTAATAAATTAAATATTAATTATTTTAATATAGTTAGTTCATTACATTAAAAGTGTTAAATTTATTATGGATTAATTGTATAATTAATGAAATGATTTTCTGCATAATATACTTGTATAAGTTACCAAAATGGTGTTTTATTAATAATACATATATGGATATATTATATGTATTATTCATATATGTATGTATTGCCTAATGCAAAATTTGGATTAGTGGGTTTTGCTGAGTCAATTACGCAAGTGTGAGGTGGTATCTTACTAGACTATCAGAGGACACAAAGTTATTAATTATGAATAAGAGAGGGAGCTTAGTGAAGTTATCATCATAAGTCATCCCCTGCTTCTCTCTTCCGTTCCAAACATTATTCTCTGCCTTAGCTCTCTTCGACTCCTAAGCTATCAAAACACCAAAAATCCTCCCAATTTCTGCTGGGAATCACCAAGTTCACTAAAGAACTGAAGTTATCAACTGAGATTGGAGAAGAATATAGAGAGCAAAGGAGTATCAAGGGAGGAATTCAATTCAATTGTTAATCAAAGTTGAGGTAAGTGCTCATACAATTTAAATACCAAACAAAGGGTATCATACTCCTTCTTGATAAATCTAGAGAATTGTAATATGAAATAGTTGTAATTGTTGGTTATTGTTGTGAAATTGGTTGTGGAAGGTTGTGTATATGGGGAATCATGAAGGATTCCGAAGATACAAGGATGGATTGATTGGAGACTATGTAGTTAACATGTTAAAATTAACATGAAACTTAAGTTTTATAAACATGCACATCACATGTTTGATAAAATGCCTCAAAGAGATTTCTATGTTAAAATATGAGAATTTATTTTTCTTTATTGATGTTTAGATGTATATAAAATATAATCAACTGTTGGTTAATAAGATAATGTTCGTCCTGAGATATGGAAGTTAGCATGTACTAGATTTCTTTGGATAGCCTCTGGATGAGTTGTCTTATCTGATAGTTTATATGCTCTATAAGCATATGAAGAGCTATATAGTGGATTCAGCTCTAACCAGTTATGTTCCTTATTTGGTGGATTCTGCTCTTACTAGGATTCTCAAAATGATACACAACATAAATTGAAGAAATCCAGTAGAAGATAGACTTGTGCGGTAGTAGCATATTAACACATACCTGTCCCAAATAGCTTAGTTGTTGACATGTCAACCTCACATACCTGTCCCAAATAGCTTAGTTGTTCACATGTCAACCTCCTTTTAACAGATAAAGTGGCATTTTTACTTTCAATAGCTAAACCAAGTTTTACATAGCTAAAGTGGCCTAATAATTCACAGTGGTGAAAATGAGTCTTTGTAAGAGTTTAAATGCAACATTTGTTGAAGTTTTACATTGTATATACATAATCCTGGCATGTTACATGTACTTGTGCTAGATAATCAAGTTCTAATTTCTAAAACCACGAATAAATCACTGTAAATATCTAACAAAACACTACTCAAAATAGATTCATGCTGCAATACTTTTTCAGGCTAAATATTTTTTCTCCACTCCTTCAAGATTATATCTTTTATGTTCTTCTAGATATTTTTTTTCACTGTAATGATCTGTTCTATTATTATCTTCTTGCTGATTTGCTACCCTTCAATTTGCAGAAAGTAACCGTGATTGCCACAAGTGTTACAAGCCCTACTGGCAGAAGAAGGTTGTTTGCGCAGATTAATAGTCTTATTGTTGTTTTTATCCTTGCTGGACAACTTACTTTAACGGTATGCAGTAGTCGTCAAATGTTGTTCTTAAGATAAATCTTTTCTCAGACTAATGACATGCTAATCTTGTAACACGTATCTTGCCCCTAAAGGTGTATCCATTAATGCTAGTTGCACATTTGGCTAATATGTATTAAATATAAAATTTGTCCTTCCATTCTCTATAAAATTGTAATTAAATAGATATCATAGATATCTGGCTAATATGTGAAACTTGACAGAATGACATAGGGATGTCCATTAACTGATACTCAGCTTGTTGGTATGTGTGTGTGTGTGTGTGTCTATATATATATATATATATATATATATATATATATATATATATATATATATATATATATATATTATCTAAAGCAATGCCTTAGCCTAGCTTGGCTAAGGTTACTTAACAAAATGACGTAGTTTTACCCGTTAGGGTTTAATTTTTCATTTTTGGGTTTTATACAAAAATAATTTAATTTTAAATTTGATACAAAACTATGTGAAGAAGTCTCATCTATTGACATTTTCAAATCTATATGCAAATTCCTAAGATTGAAATAATTCGGCTTGTTGATCCTTCCTCTATTTATTTTTCTTACTTCTTGTATACAAAAATAATTTAATCTGTGCTGAAAAGTTCAAAAATAAGTGGCCACATAAAGTTGGACGGAGGGATTAACAAATTCTAGTTTTTTTTTTTTTTGGTAACAACTGACTCACCTTAATAAGGATTTTTCTGTGAGTTGGTGTGGTTATTATCGCTTCTTTAAAGGTCACTTTTCTAACAGTGAGGACGGAGGAGGAAATTTCAGTGAGATATGATGTGCTTGCTACTGTTCTGTTGAGCATTGTACGGCCACAGTGGCGGCCCAGTAGTCCCAGGGAAGTTCAATTCTTTGGATTTTGAAGAAATGAAGTTAGTACTCAAGTGAACTCACCTCACTTTGAGCACACAGTAAGAGTTTCCTTCCTTCGTATGGGCGTATTTGTCTCTGCAGGTAACTTGAGTTGGTGGCAATGTCTGTTCAAAGTTTCAGGCAATTCATTCTTAGATTTCTTTGTTGTTTTACACCACATAGACTCCTGATATTCTCTGCAAATCCCTGACTTGAAAAAGTACTCCTTTGATGAATTATTGGAAATAATTATATTTCGGAAACTGTACCTAGTCATTGGCCAGATTCATAATTTAAATTGGACAACAGAAATGAACTTCATCAATAGTAGGTACCTCAACAAATACGTCTAAACATCTGCCTACATATCTTTTTATCAATTTGTTCCAAAATATAGAACCAGAGAGATACATAGTTGTTACAGTCTATCTTGTTCATGCAACCAGAAATCATATATTTAGTTTTCTTTTTTATTTAGTTTCTAAAGAAAAGTTGACTGCTAAAAGATTCATTTTGACTTGATTGAGGGTATAATAGTCAACTACTATCGGCCCAATCGCAGATAGGGGAAATACGTTGGTGAAAATTGAAAGCAAGGGAGACTAATATCTCGATATAGAGGGAAGCGTATGGAATTTCTCTATATATCATGATAGGCCTGATGTAATATATTTAATCCTTACATGGTGAGCAGGATTAATCTGGTTTGTTCTGGGTGTCCTGTATATGAACTCTGTATATAAGGGATTGTTCCAGATCTGCTGTCAAATTGCCAACTTTGTTTGAGCATAATGGTTAATTACCTAGAGAATGAACTTGACCTATTTGTTGTCTGAAATTCGTATGTTTTGCACAATTTCAAATGTAAAACTTATTAATCAACTCCAAAAATCTCTCCACATTTATTTACTCAACTTTCCCACCATTATTTTATTTTTACGGAATCAAGCCTCACTATATAAAAAGCATATATCAAGTGACAAGCCTACTATTACTATCAACCAATTTATGAATGAATTCAAACGACTGTGAATGTGTGCAACTTCTGTTTAGAATTTCAAGACATCTCTGTTGTTGCGTCCAATAAAAGCAGGTAACCAACTGGAGTATCCAATCTGGAAGTTGCTTGCAAATGGACTACTCAAAGGTGATTTGTCTTATTCGTGTTGTAATTCAAGTTACGTTTTTCAAAGACACAATGTTGTCTTGTCGCGTTGTGCTATTGCAGTTGTGCGGTGCCTGCTGTTCGCCTGGTTGATGCTGCTGCCGTTTTGTTGCCTTTTTGCTGCTGGCGTGCTGTTGCTACCTTTTTGCTGCTGGTTTTCTGTTGTGGCTTGGTTGTTGCTGTGTTGATGGCCCTTGGTCTGTAGTGGGTCCTTTTTGTTGCTGCAACTTGGCTGTTTCGGCTCGCTTTTTGCCTGCTGCTGCTGCTGCTGGTCTGGTGCTGTTTGCTTGCTCCTGCATTCTGGGGGCTTTTTGTTGCTGTGGATCGCTACAGATTGGGGTTGCTGATGCCGCTGTTGTGCTGCCTTCTGCTGGTTATATGCAGTTTGTGCTATACAGCTAGGCTATTTGGTTTGCGTGTGCATGTGTGCTGCGGTTGGGGCGGGGTTGCCCAGCCGCTAGTTGTCTGTTTTAGTCTTGTCTCATTTAGTCTTGTTGTATCCTTGTATGCATTATGGGCTGGGTCCTAGTCTTTTGTTGCCGTTGTTGCTTTGGTATGGTTTATCCAGTTAGGCCCACGTGGCATGCTTATGTTAAAAATGTTCTTCCTTCCTTGTGAAAGTTTAGAATGTAAAATCTTTGTTTAGGCTTCTGGCCTTGTAATCTTATATAGTCATGACATCATAGGGGCTGTCCTATGATGTCGATTGGGGTTTCCTATGACGTTTGTATATTCTTCTCCTTTTAATACAGTTTAAATTTAGCAAAAAAAAATATATTAGTAACTTGACGTAACAGAGTAGAGCAAAGATATTTTAACTTGATGTCACAGATAAAGATCTTTCAACTTGATGTCACGGACGTTAAAATAGATTACTTTCTGGCTGAAGGAATCTGAGTAGTCTATAGCTGTCTTCAGCTAGTAAAAACATGAATCATGATGATCATCAAGGAAGCACAAACTTCAGCTAGTCAAAACATGAATCATGATGATCATCAAGGAAGCACAAACTACATGATGATCAAATAATTACATAGCAAAAAATAATAATAATAAAGTATAAATAAAAAAATAAAAGAAAACAAATATTCACTATAACAAATTTACGTGCTTTGTGGGTCAACAACAAATTAGTCTCATTCAAAGAGAAATAAAATAAATAATAATTTAAAAATATTAAACGATGAGTTTTGGAGGAAAAAAATAGCGAAACGTGCTTCTTGGGGTTATCTAAATTCAGGGCAACATTTTAATAGTCGTTGCAAAACATTGTACAACATACGCAACAAAACAAAAATTGTTGACAATGAATGTGGTCCATATTAGGCTACGAAATAAGGCAACCAAAAATCTTCCGTTGTCCACAAGAGTTAATCATTATAAACTACATTCAATTTACTACAAAACTTTAATTTTTGTAAATTAAAAAATATATCTATATGTGCTCAGTTTTAATTTCAAAAATTATAACTCAAAACCAAAACAATTAAAACTAGGCATTTATTTTGAGACAAAAGGAGTGAAACATTTGACTGTATAAAATTGCGTCTAAATAAATAAAAATTTTAAAATGCAAAATGATGCGTTTTGGGGGTAAAAAAGAGGCTGGAACGTGCGTATTGGGTTTATATTAATTTTGGGCAACAATAAACTAGTCGTTGCAAAAAATTTGTACAATATACACAACGAAAAAAATTTGTTGCCAATGAATGTGACCACATATTAGGCAACAAAATATAGCAACAATTTTTTTTCGTTGCCCACGATGAGAAGAAATCACATTGGTAACGAATAGGTGGGTTTTTTTTCTTTCCCGCCAACGATTTGGCAACGAAATTTGGCAACGACTCATGAATTTCGTTGCGCAAAATGAAAGCCTTTCACAAACTGTAACGAACGACAAATTTCGTTGCTAAACATGCATTTTTGGCAACGACTTTATAAGTCGTTGCCCCAAAAATCGTTGCCAAATGTCCATTTTTTTGTAGTGGTGCATGCATGAATATCACAATAAAGTAAAAAGAAGGTCATAATATATATATATATATATATATATATATAATGTAATGTCCAAGAATTTTAAACAGTGTATCAAATTTATTTTAATAAATAAATTCATCATATTTAATTTTACGAACTTAATTGGATCCATGTAGGTAGTAGTATTTAAATTTATAAATACGTGGTTCAATAATTTTCTTTGACTTAAAGGGACTCACTAATAGTTTGAAATAAATTAATGGGTTGACCTTAACATTTTGTTGGCAAGAAAATTGGAAAGAATTTGAATAAATAATTCATTCTTACGATTATCGGGTTTAAATAATTGCCATGAGGAATTATTGTGGAAATAAATATTATAATTAATTATTTAGATTAAATTAGTGATTTAATATTAGAAGCATAATGTTATTTTAAGTGGGTCATATTTCTTTTTAATTAAGTTAACCTAATATCAAATGGGCTGAAACCATCTTCCTTTTTATTTCCTTTTTGGGCCATTTCTCTACTAAAAATCAACCGGCCCAACCCTATTGGGTTGAGCCCAAAGTTTTCCAGCCAACCCAAACCCATCTCCTCTTTTAGCCAAATCAAACCATTGCAACGGCTTGGGTCCTTTTGAGCAGCCGGTAAATTTGTTTGGGAGGGTTCAGATAGACATATCAATTTGGGGGAAAACCAAACCAGACGCAACGAGAGGGAGAGAAGGTGTCAATCGCCGGCAATAGGTGGGAGGGGGAATAGGGGTGCCGGGTCTACCCACGCCTAACCCCTCACATCAGTCCCAGCCTCTCAATCAAACGGAGCTACGGGAGCGGGAAAAAGGGGGCGATTGACAGCTCGGTGGCGTGAGAGGACCGGCGGCACGGCTGGAAACGGGCAAGGACCAAGCGGCGGTCGAAGGGACCAAAGGACACAAGGTGACCGGCGAAGTGACTTGTGGGAACGCAAGGCTCGAGGGGCGGCTGAACCCAGCTGGGGACTGATAAGGACCATCAGTCGCTACCTCCCTCTACCCGAAGGTTAACGGCTCGTGCAATTGAGGTAATACCCAGCAAATTGGGTAAACCAATTTCTATAAATTGAGCCCCAAACCCTAAGCCGAAGCTGCCGATTCCTCTGCTTGTGAGTGCTAAATTAGAAAATTTAGGGTTTCAAATTAGAGAGAGAGGAATTGCAGAGAAGAAAAGGGAGCAGGGGAAACTAGCCGTGAATGTCCACCGGCTTCGTTAATTATTTTGGGAGAAGAAGGAGACAGGCAATTCAATCTACACCAAGGTATAAATAGCGACTGTGTTGGGTGGTTAAATTTTCCAGTTTGTGTTGGGTAATATGCAATGTGTTGGGTTGATTGTATAATAACTTGTGCTGGCTTGTATAACACCTTTGGGTTGATGTTGTTTGTAATTTTCTTTTCTTTCTGTGCTGGGAATCTGTAATTGAAGAACCAAATTGGTTCGGTAACGTGATGGTGTATAACAGTTATGCTAATGTTGTGGCTTAGAATGCCTGGTATGTGTTCGGTTTTATGCCTAACCTAGGTTTTGGTATCTCTTTTGTATGGTTTGTCTTGCTAGCAACATATATTACGAAATCAAATATTAGTTGCTTGTGTTTTGTTGGTTCGTTGGATTAAGAAACCTGGGATTGTGCTGTTTCCCTGATTTTGGGACTGTACTATGGTGAGGTTTACACAGATAGTAGAATTATATTGTGTTGGCTCCTTCAACTAAGAAACTGTTATTGGATTAGGTTGTTCTCTATATTGGGATGTTTATTCCTGTAAACCATTTAACTGTCTTGACTTTATTTTGGGAAATTGGTTTTGTAATTCATTTGTTTATGGAGTCAAATGGTTGTCACATTGTTAATCAACTGTGCAAGTATTGGCTTACTTAAATGGGTAATTAAGTTAAGTCAATAATGCAAATTAATTGGTATTACGTTAATAAATAAGATTAATAAAGTGTTTAATTATTTTCAATAAAGATAATAAATATTTAATTATTATTTAATAATAATAATAATTAAATATGAATAAAGTTAATAGAATAATTATTTATTATTTATTATTAAATAATAAATAAAGATAATAAATATTTAATTATTATTTAATAATAATAATAATTAAATATGAATAAAGTTAATAGAATAATTATTTATTATTTATTATTAAATAATAAATAAAGATAATAAATATTTAATTATTATTTAATAATAATAATAATTAAATATGAATAAAGTTAATAGAATAATTATTTATTATTTATTATTAAATAATAAATAAAGATAATAAATATTTAATTATTATTTAATAATAATAATAATTAAATATGAATAAAGTTAATAGAATAATTATTTATTATTAAATAATAAATAAAGGTAATAAATGTTTAATAATAATAATAATAATTGAATATGAATAAGTTACTAAATAATAAGGATGGTAAGTACTTAATCATCAATGAAATGATGATTAAGTATGAGGGAAATTAATAAGTTAATTATTTTTGGACCTTAATAAATAAAGATAATAAACACTTAGCAGATATTAATAGTTAATAATAATTAAGTGGGTGTAAAGTTATACCTTAATTAATGAATAAAGAACAAGTATAATAATTACTAAATTACCCCTAAGGTAATGGTAATTAAGAGTAAACTGAATAAATGATCAATGGTTTCTGTCATCTCTAAACCAAAATAAATTTATAGTTAATTAATAAAGTTTGTTAAATCGTACCTAGATACTATTAAAGGTAATAATTGGAGTATTCAAATGATAAGTGACCCTGATTGATTATTATCTGTTTAAATAAGAAATAGAGGTCATTAAATTTTGTTAGCTGATGGCTAGGTAGTAATTGAGTTCGGTGAATTACTTACCTGCTAAATGGATAGCATAAGTGGGTATAATTACGCAATGCTAATGGATAAACCAATTCTACCAACTGATAGGTTATTCACGGTCGAGTAATTAAAGCTAGAATTTATCTGTAGCTGAGCGAACAGGCAAGTCCTCTATCCCGAACTTTGATTTCTGCAAATTCCTAACCCTAAACTTCTTACATTTCTGCAAGTTCTTTTACTCAATCTTTACATTGAGCAAGCTTTTAAACCTTATGCATTGTTCTATTCGTGCAAAAAGGTATATATTATTGCAAATTATTTCTTAAGCTTGAATTTTATTTCCAAACATGCTTTAAGTGGTCTAATTACTTTCAAAGTTATTCCACATCTATATATTGTTGACATTCGTGCATTTTGAATTCGTATATTAAATTCAGAAATCTGCAAACCATTCATGGTTAAGTCTGAACCCTTGTTCGGTCAGACAATTATGTGAAGTTTTATAAAAGCTATCCGAACCAATCAATGGTAAGGATTCTTAGACTGTATGAACACCCCTTTATTTATAGGGGAGTACCCCACGTACCGTATATAAGGTACAAATAGCAGAATTAAATGTTATGCATATACATAGGGTACGCGAGGCTGATCCCCTCAAGTACGTTATTCTGTAGCCAGTAACCAGAGGGTCAACCAGCTATTGACTCCTCTGGAAGTTATCGTTCAAAGTCTATTTGACTATCAATTGTTCTAAAAGCATTTATTGTTCTTGCTTCTAATTTATTCTATCGTTGAAATCCCTTTTTATCATCCCTTCATCATGATATATCTTTATTGTTGTACTTTAAACTTGCTGGGCAAACTCGTCGCTCATTCTTGCTATATCATGACTTTATTGCAGCAAAACCCGAGACTTCAGGGAAGAACAAAGGAAAAGAAAAGATGAAACAATAGATTCCTTGTAGCAGACTTTATAATCATGTGTAATTTAATTACTGTTCATGTAATTTAAACCCTAATAGTTATTTAGGGTATGGGTTGATGTACTTGATTTAGGTTATTTGTATTCTGGGACTAGTAACACCTTAAAAGAACAACGTATGTTTTATATATTCCGCACTTTTAGATATCATATGTTGTTAGAGGTGAATGATTGTATTGGATCGTGATGACCAGATCCGGGTATTCGGAGACCCGAATTTGGGGGCGTCACAGGTTGGTATCAAAGCTGTAGGTTATAAACTTTAGGATCGCGAAACCTAGGTTATAACCTTCATAGTAAACTCGTATCGAGTGTTAGGAGATAAATCGAGGAGATTTATCATATGTGGTTTTGATGAATTGGGGAATTCATCGAGTCGAGTAGTACCCAATGAAATATAACTTCATTTCTTCAATGAATATATTTTATTGTTGTACTAATGCTAGTTTTTGTGTGTTTGTAGGATGGCTGCTGTAGGGGAGACTAGTGGAGCCCGTGAGGAGGAAGTATTTATAGACATACCAGTAGTTGCTGAGCAGCTGGTGGGGTATGCTCCCATTGCCCCGGGATGGCTACAGGAGGAGTCCGAGCCGGAGGAGGACTACCATAGAGAGCTACCAGAGCCAGTGGTAGGTGGGGTGATGAGGTCCGGTAGTCAGGACCCTGATACTGAGGAGGAGGATCCCGAGGCCGAGGGGGAGGAGCCACCTGCTGAGATCGACGGCATGGGGTCCACTGCTGATGATATCATCGAGGGGTTGACTGACAGGAACGAGGAGTTGGAGGCTCGGATTGCTCATCTGGAGGAGCAGAACCAGACCCATCAGTATATGGAGGACCAGTACAGAGACCTGGCCTACCAGCTCGACCATGACTTGGGAGTGGCCAAGGTACAGCTGCAGGGCTACGAGTCCTCGGCACAGCAGGTCGGACCACTGCTACATCAGCTAGTGGCCCGAAACGTTGAGTTGAGGGAGAGACTGGAGCAGAGGGATTTACAGATCGCCCACCTGAGGGCAAAACAGGAGGCTATGAGGTTCGAGATTGGGCTAGAGGTTGCTGAGAATGTCCGAGTAAGGGACGCCTGGGTCAGAGCAGCAAGTAGAGTTGACCTATTGGAGGACCAGTTAGAGGCCAGATCTGTGAGGATAGAGACCCTAGGCCATGCCCTAGATGCAGCCTACAGGAGACCCCGGGCTGAGATGGGGGAGTCCAGTCGCTCTGTTCGTCGCAGGGTCGGGGATGGAGCATTCTCTGGTCAGCAGGCTCGGATCCGTCGTGATGAGCAGTGATTTGATGGAGCAGTTGATTTTCTTTAGTACAGTCAGTCCCACTTTTGTTATATTAGGGACGTATGCATATTTGTATTGTGAAACATTTTATTTGCTTTCTTGTTGGGGTAGTAGTCAAACCCCAACTTTTGTTGCCTTAGAGATGGGCAGTATCATTCCCCACTCTTTGTTTTAGGGGATGTTTGGTAGGACACAGTGGCGCATTTATAGCAGTATGCCACAGGTTTCGTCTTGTAACAAACGGTGGTATATGAATATAAATGCAGATGTTTCACTTAAATCAAATGTGTTGATAAATAATTTACCTTTAATTGTTTATTTTAATAACATGTCATGTAAAATATAACACTATAGGTAAAAGTCAGCGGATTTTCCTTATCCAAACATGCCGCCAAGGGGACGACCACGTAACCGACAGGTCGAAGAGTCAGAAAGTGAGGTTGGAGACCAAACCAACCCCATGAGAATGTTCGCGGAGATGCTGGCCGAGGCTATGCAATCCAGACCCCCACCTGTAGTGACTCAAGCAGCAGCTGAGCCAGCGCATCATCTGGCAAACTTTAAAGATTTCAAATTGGTCGGACCACCTGAGTTCAAGGGAACTCTTAACCCAATCGAGGCGCAGACCTGGATAGAAGAGATAGAGAAGGTCTTTGAAGTAGCAAGGGTGGCAGAGGAACAGAAAACAAGTTTTGCCACTTTCATGCTAAAAGGAGAAGCCAACTATTGGTGGAAGGCCAATCGGGGCCGAGTGGAAGAAGGCACTGTCGCTTGGGATCGTTTTAAGGAGATGTTCTTGGAAAATTACTTTCCAGAGAGCATGAAGCAGGAGATGGAGATCAAGTTCCTGGAGCTGAAACAAGGAAACATGTCTGTGGCTGAGTACGCGGCTAAGTTTAATGAGTTGGCACGGTTTGCAGCTCACCAAGTCAGCACCGAGGAAAGGAAAGCTCGCAGGTTTGAGCAGGGGTTGAAACCATGGTTATACCGTTCTGTGGCGGTATTGAAAATTAGAACATTTGCAGAGTTGATGGAGAGGGCAATCATTGCAGAAGGTGGCAGTGAGGCCCTGGCCAAATACAATCACGAGAAGAAGAAGGGACATGAGGGCCCTAAGGCAGGAAGCAGCGGGGGCAGTAACCCCAACAAACGGAAATGGAGTGAGAGCCAATCTTTCGGGAGCAATAAACCCGGAGGAAACCAGTCTGGAGGGGAGGCAAGGAAACCAGGCAGGTGTAGTAATTGTGGTAAGAACCACACGGGGGAGTGTATGAAGGGAAAAAGCGTTTGCTACAAATGCGGGCAACCGGGGCACATGGCTCCCCAATGTCAGAACAAACCAAAGGGGGGATGTTATTCATGTGGGGCACCCGACCACCAAATCAAGGACTGTCCGAAGAGGAAAGGTGACCTCGGGAGTGGCAACAGGAACAACAACAGCAACAGCGGGAACAATAACCGGCTGAGCTATGGGACACCAGCCAGTCAAGCTAACAGGCCAACAGCTCGCACATTCAATATGACAGTCCAGGATGCAATGGAATCCAAGGACGTGGTGTCAGGTATCATCCCAATCAACGATATAAATGCATATGTGTTATTTGATTCGGGTGCTACTTGTTCTTTTGTTTCCGAAGAATTTGCTAGTCAGTTAAATTTACCCCGTGAAAAGTTAGAACACCCTATGAACGTAGAAGTAGCAAACAAAGAAATTGTCCCCGTAGAATACATTCATAGGAATTGTTGTGCTGAGTTGCGAGGATTTAAGCTCAACGTGGATTTGATACCCATTCGACTGGGAGAGTTTGATGTAATCCTAGGAATGGATTGGTTATCAACCCACGGAGCAGTTATTGATTGTAAGGAAAAGTGTGTACACCTGAAGACTCCTAATAAGTCGAAGGTAGTATTTTACGGCAGTAAGTCACCAAGACAATCTTGCTGTCTTACTATGATGCAAACAAGGAGGTTATTGAAGAAAGGTTGCGAGTGTTATTTGGCCCATGTGATCGATACTCGTCAGGTCGGGGATGAAATGGATCAAATACCAGTCGTGAAAGATTTCACCGATGTCTTTCCCGAAGAGCTTCCGGGACTACCGCCGGACAGGGAAACTGAGTTCGTTATCGATTTGGCACCGGGAACCGCGCCAATATCGAAGCCGCCGTATCGAATGGCACCTGTAGAGATGAAAGAATTGATGGTGCAACTGCAGGAGCTGTTAGATAAAGGTTATATCAGGCCGAGCGTGTCACCGTGGGGAGCGCCCGTTCTGTTTGTAAAGAAGAAAGACGGTTCAATGAGGCTTTGTATCGACTATCGGGAGTTGAACAAAGTTACTATTAAGAATAGGTATCCACTTCCTAGAATTGACGATCTATTCGATCAACTCAAGGGAGCGAAGTACTTTTCAAAGATCGACTTAAGAACCGGCTACCATCAGCTGAAGGTGAGACAGGAAGATATCCCGAAGACTGCATTCAGGACTCGTTATGGACACTTCGAGTTCCTGGTAATGTCTTTTGGATTGACGAACGCACCAGCAGCATTCATGGATATGATGAACAGAGTGTTCAAGCAGTACTTGGATAAGTTCGTAGTTGTATTCATTGATGACATCTTGGTGTATTCAGAAACAGAGGAGGAGCATGCTGAACATTTAAAGATTGTATTAGCAGCTCTCAGGAGGGAGAAACTGTATGCGAAGTTTTCTAAGTGTGAGTTTTGGTTACAGAGGGTACAATTTCTGGGACATGTCATCGACAAGAATGGTGTTTCGGTAGACCCAGCCAAGGTGGAAGCAGTTATCAACTGGGAACAGCCGAAGACGCCAACAGAGATCCGGAGTTTCTTGGGATTAGCGGGATACTATCGAAGATTCATCCAGGATTTTTCCAAGATAGCATCGCCGTTGACCAATCTCACCAGGAAAACAGTCAAGTTTGTTTGGTCGGAGAAGTGTGAGGAGAGTTTCATGGAATTGAAGAAGAGACTCAGCCAAGCACCAGTGTTGACCTTACCGGACAATACTGGGGGTTTCGTAGTGTATAGCGATGCATCACACAAGGGTCTTGGCTGTGTACTGATGCAACACGGCAAGGTCGTGGCGTACGCATCACGTCAGCTGAAGGATTATGAGAAGGGTTACCCGACTCATGACCTGGAGTTAGCCGCGGTGGTGTTCGCTTTGAAGATTTGGAGGCACTACCTATATGGGGAGAAGTGTGAGATATATACAGATCACAAAAGTCTGAAATATATCTTCACTCAAAAGGAGCTGAATATGAGGCAACGCCGATGGTTAGAATTGATCAAGGACTATGACTGTGAAATTCTGTACCATCCGGGCAAGGCAAATGTAGTGGCTGATGCCTTGAGTAGAAAAGGCAAGGTGAAATTGATGCAGCTGACAGTCCAGGAGGAATTGATACAAGACTTTGAACATCTGGAGCTGGAAGTTAGGTATCCAATGGAGGTGGACGAAAAGGTGTTCGCCGTGACGGTAGGTCCAACTCTATTGGATAAGATACAAGAGGCTCAAGAATTTGACGAGGAATGCATTGACATTAAGAAACAGTTATCGGAGGGAAAAGCCTCGAAGTACAAAATGGACAGTACAGGGCTGCTAAGATTCGAGGGAAGGATCTGGGTACCGTACGTACCAGACCTAAGGGAAGAAATTTTACAGGAGGCCCATAATACAAGGTTTTCGGTACATCCAGGTAGCACCAAGATGTATCAAGATCTTCGTCAACATTATTGGTGGCCGCATTTGAAAGGGGAAGTTGCAGAGTTCGTTAGCCGGTGTTTAACCTGTCAACGGATCAAGGCTGAGCACCAACGGCCGAGCGGATTGTTGCAACCCTTAGAGATTCCCGAATGGAAGTGGGAGCACATCACAATGGATTTTGTGGTGGGACTCCCGACAACGCAAAAGGGTCTAGACGCCATCTGGGTGATCGTAGATCGGTTGACCAAGTCTGCCCATTTTCTACCGATCAAGATCAGATACAAATTAGAACAGCTGGCGAAACTTTACGTGAAGGAAATAGTATCACGTCATGGAGTGCCGGTATCTATTGTGTCTGATAGGGATCCGCGCTTCACGTCAAATTTTTGGAGAAGCCTACAGGAGAGACTCGGAACACAGTTAAGAATGAGTACGGCATATCATCCTCAGACTGATGGTCAAAGTGAGCGAACAATTCAGACTCTAGAGGATATGCTCCGAGCAGTTGTGATGGACTTAAGTGGTAGCTGGGACGATCACTTGCCACTAGTAGAGTTCGCCTACAACAATAGCTATCACGCTAGTATTGGTATGCCACCGTACGAGGCGCTATACGGAAGGAAGTGTCGAACGCCGTTGTGTTGGGATGAAGTTGGTGAACGAAGATTGTTGGGGCCAGAATTGGTACAACAAACCGTGGAAATTATTAAAGTAATAAGACAACGGTTAGTAGCAGCCCAGGATCGCCAAAAGAAGTACGCCGACTTACATCGTCAGAAACGAGACTTTGAAGTTGGAAGTTTTGTGTTTCTGAAGGTATCTCCCTGGAAAGGAAAGATTCGTTTTGGGAAGAAGGGTAAATTAAGCCCTAGGTTCATAGGACCGTTTGAAATTTTGAGGCGGATCGGCGAAGTGGCGTACGAGGTAGCATTACCTCCTGAACTTGAGCACATTCACAACGTGTTTCACGTATCAGTGTTGCGTCCGTATAAGCCAGACTACAAACATGTCATCTCCTATGAACCAATTCAAGTCGAAAAGGATTTATCGTACGAGGAGATTCCTGTTCAAATACTGGATAGAAAAGAGCAGAAGCTGAGGAATAAAATCATTCACTCGGTGAAAGTTCTCTGGAGAAACCATGCGGTGGAAGAAGCTACGTGGGAACTCGAAGAGAAAATGAGAACAAATTACCCTCAGTTGTTCGAGTAACCTTAGATTGAAATTCCGAGGACGGAATTTTTTATAAGGGGGAGAGGATGTAATGTCCAGGAATTTTAAACAGTGTATCAAATTTATTTTAATAAATAAATTCATCATATTTAATTTTACGAACTTAATTGGATCCATGTAGGTAGTAGTATTTAAATTTATAAATACGTGGTTCAATAATTTTCTTTGACTTAAAGGGACTCACTAATAGTTTGAAATAAATTAATGGGTTGACCTTAACATTTTGTTGGCAAGAAAATTGGAAAGAATTTGAATAAATAATTCATTCTTACGATTATCGGGTTTAAATAATTGCCATGAGGAATTATTGTGGAAATAAATATTATAATTAATTATTTAGATTAAATTAGTGATTTAATATTAGAAGCATAATGTTATTTTAAGTGGGTCATATTTCTTTTTAATTAAGTTAACCTAATATCAAATGGGCTGAAACCATCTTCCTTTTTATTTCCTTTTTGGGCCATTTCTCTACTAAAAATCAACCGGCCCAACCCTATTGGGTTGAGCCCAAAGTTTTCCAGCCAACCCAAACCCATCTCCTCTTTTAGCCAAATCAAACCATTGCAACGGCTTGGGTCCTTTTGAGCAGCCGGTAAATTTGTTTGGGAGGGTTCAGATAGACATATCAATTTGGGGGAAAACCAAACCAGACGCAACGAGAGGGAGAGAAGGTGTCAATCGCCGGCAATAGGTGGGAGGGGGAATAGGGGTGCCGGGTCTACCCACGCCTAACCCCTCACATCAGTCCCAGCCTCTCAATCAAACGGAGCTACGGGAGCGGGAAAAAGGGGGCGATTGACAGCTCGGTGGCGTGAGAGGACCGGCGGCACGGCTGGAAACGGGCAAGGACCAAGCGGCGGTCGAAGGGACCAAAGGACACAAGGTGACCGGCGAAGTGACTTGTGGGAACGCAAGGCTCGAGGGGCGGCTGAACCCAGCTGGGGACTGATAAGGACCATCAGTCGCTACCTCCCTCTACCCGAAGGTTAACGGCTCGTGCAATTGAGGTAATACCCAGCAAATTGGGTAAACCAATTTCTATAAATTGAGCCCCAAACCCTAAGCCGAAGCTGCCGATTCCTCTGCTTGTGAGTGCTAAATTAGAAAATTTAGGGTTTCAAATTAGAGAGAGAGGAATTGCAGAGAAGAAAAGGGGAGCAGGGGAAACTAGCCGTGAATGTCCACCGGCTTCGTTAATTATTTTGGGAGAAGAAGGAGACAGGCAATTCAATCTACACCAAGGTATAAATAGCGACTGTGTTGGGTGGTTAAATTTTCCAGTTTGTGTTGGGTAATATGCAATGTGTTGGGTTGATTGTATAATAACTTGTGCTGGCTTGTATAACACCTTTGGGTTGATGTTGTTTGTAATTTTCTTTTCTTTCTGTGCTGGGAATCTGTAATTGAAGAACCAAATTGGTTCGGTAACGTGATGGTGTATAACAGTTATGCTAATGTTGTGGCTTAGAATGCCTGGTATGTGTTCGGTTTTATGCCTAACCTAGGTTTTGGTATCTCTTTTGTATGGTTTGTCTTGCTAGCAACATATATTACGAAATCAAATATTAGTTGCTTGTGTTTTGTTGGTTCGTTGGATTAAGAAACCTGGGATTGTGCTGTTTCCCTGATTTTGGGACTGTACTATGGTGAGGTTTACACAGATAGTAGAATTATATTGTGTTGGCTCCTTCAACTAAGAAACTGTTATTGGATTAGGTTGTTCTCTATATTGGGATGTTTATTCCTGTAAACCATTTAACTGTCTTGACTTTATTTTGGGAAATTGGTTTTGTAATTCATTTGTTTATGGAGTCAAATGGTTGTCACATTGTTAATCAACTGTGCAAGTATTGGCTTACTTAAATGGGTAATTAAGTTAAGTCAATAATGCAAATTAATTGGTATTACGTTAATAAATAAGATTAATAAAGTGTTTAATTATTTTCAATAAAGATAATAAATATTTAATTATTATTTAATAATAATAATAATTAAATATGAATAAAGTTAATAGAATAATTATTTATTATTTATTATTAAATAATAAATAAAGATAATAAATATTTAATTATTATTTAATAATAATAATAATTAAATATGAATAAAGTTAATAGAATAATTATTTATTATTTATTATTAAATAATAAATAAAGATAATAAATATTTAATTATTATTTAATAATAATAATAATTAAATATGAATAAAGTTAATAGAATAATTATTTATTATTTATTATTAAATAATAAATAAAGATAATAAATATTTAATTATTATTTAATAATAATAATAATTAAATATGAATAAAGTTAATAGAATAATTATTTATTATTTATTATTAAATAATAAATAAAGATAATAAATATTTAATTATTATTTAATAATAATAATAATTAAATATGAATAAAGTTAATAGAATAATTATTTATTATTTATTATTAAATAATAAATAAAGGTAATAAATGTTTAATAATAATAATAATAATTGAATATGAATAAGTTACTAAATAATAAGGATGGTAAGTACTTAATCATCAATGAAATGATGATTAAGTATGAGGGAAATTAATAAGTTAATTATTTTTGGACCTTAATAAATAAAGATAATAAACACTTAGCAGATATTAATAGTTAATAATAATTAAGTGGGTGTAAAGTTTATACCTTAATTAATGAATAAAGAACAAGTATAATAATTACTAAATTACCCCTAAGGTAATGGTAATTAAGAGTAAACTGAATAAATGATCAATGGTTTCTGTCATCTCTAAACCAAAATAAATTTATAGTTAATTAATAAAGTTTGTTAAATCGTACCTAGATACTATTAAAGGTAATAATTGGAGTATTCAAATGATAAGTGACCCTGATTGATTATTATCTGTTTAAATAAGAAATAGAGGTCATTAAATTTTGTTAGCTGATGGCTAGGTAGTAATTGAGTTCGGTGAATTACTTACCTGCTAAATGGATAGCATAAGTGGGTATAATTACGCAATGCTAATGGATAAACCAATTCTACCAACTGATAGGTTATTCACGGTCGAGTAATTAAAGCTAGAATTTATCTGTAGCTGAGCGAACAGGCAAGTCCTCTATCCCGAACTTTGATTTCTGCAAATTCCTAACCCTAAACTTCTTACATTTCTGCAAGTTCTTTTACTCAATCTTTACATTGAGCAAGCTTTTAAACCTTATGCATTGTTCTATTCGTGCAAAAAGGTATATATTATTGCAAATTATTTCTTAAGCTTGAATTTTATTTCCAAACATGCTTTAAGTGGTCTAATTACTTTCAAAGTTATTCCACATCTATATATTGTTGACATTCGTGCATTTTGAATTCGTATATTAAATTCAAAAATCTGCAAACCATTCATGGTTAAGTCTGAACCCTTGTTCGGTCAGACAATTATGTGAAGTTTTATAAAAGCTATCCGAACCAATCAATGGTAAGGATTCTTAGACTGTATGAACACCCCTTTATTTATAGGGGAGTACCCCACGTACCGTATATAAGGTACAAATAGCAGAATTAAATGTTATGCATATACATAGGGTACGCGAGGCTGATCCCCTCAAGTACGTTATTCTGTAGCCAGTAACCAGAGGGTCAACCAGCTATTGACTCCTCTGGAAGTTATCGTTCAAAGTCTATTTGACTATCAATTGTTCTAAAAGCATTTATTGTTCTTGCTTCTAATTTATTCTATCGTTGAAATCCCTTTTTATCATCCCTTCATCATGATATATCTTTATTGTTGTACTTTAAACTTGCTGGGCAAACTCGTCGCTCATTCTTGCTATATCATGACTTTATTGCAGCAAAACCCGAGACTTCAGGGAAGAACAAAGGAAAAGAAAAGATGAAACAATAGATTCCTTGTAGCAGACTTTATAATCATGTGTAATTTAATTACTGTTCATGTAATTTAAACCCTAATAGTTATTTAGGGTATGGGTTGATGTACTTGATTTAGGTTATTTGTATTCTGGGACTAGTAACACCTTAAAAGAACAACGTATGTTTATATATTCCGCACTTTTAGATATCATATGTTGTTAGAGGTGAATGATTGTATTGGATCGTGATGACCAGATCCGGGTATTCGGAGACCCGAATTTGGGGGCGTCACATATAACCTAAAAGAGGAACTTACAATTGAATTATTTTGATAAAAAAATATATATAAGAAAGATAACTTGTGCCTCGCACGGGTTCCAGACTTGTATATATCAAAAGAGATAAGAACTAGTTTGATATTTTAGTGTGGGGTGTGATTTTAAAATGAAAATAATCTTGATTTCTAAGATTTTTAATTTTTCATTCATTGAAGTATTGGAGGGAGCTAAAATTTGGTTATATGTTTTAACAATGTTGCATATGAGTTAAGTTTATACTGAAGTTATAATCATCGGTCATTGACTAGTAGTATGTTCCAATAGAACTTTAAATTAAGAACAATATCCTTTATTGAGCATGTTATTTGCGATATATTAACTTTGTGGCTTTTTTTTCTCATATATTTTTGATTTAGAAGATAAACACACACCTTTTTATTTTTTAATTAACTAATACATAATGTAATAAAAAAATTTATTAAATTTTTATGAGGAATTTTATATATTTTGGTTAATCAGTTATTTGGCAAATTGCACACCCCGAACAAACCGTCCAAGAGTACAAACTGTCAAAGGGTCTGATAGAATTAAAAATATGGGCCTCACGTGATGGGGTTTTCGGGGTAAATTATTACTTCATTCGTCCCATAATATATGACATTTTAGAGTTGTGCACAAAAATTAAGAAAATGATTGTATAGCATGAAATATAGTATCAATTGTCTATAATACCCTTTATCATACTTATCTCATACTCTCTTTCTCTCATCTGTAATATTTTTCCCTGATTTACTCCTAAAAAAACTCATTGGTTTCATTACTCCTATTCTCTTTCTCTTTCTCCCTCCCCATAAAACACCTTATCAGATTCTTTAGAAATCCTCTCCACTCTCTGTGTCTCACAAAAAATTAGGAGTAATAAGGGGTAATTTTGGAAAGATTATAGCTAATTCTCCTAAATTATATAAAACGTCAAATAATTTAGAAAAAATAAAATCATCTAAAACGTCATATATTATGGGACGGAGGGAATACTAAGTTTCCCTTTGTATTTAACTTATTTAAGTTACTAAGTTTCAAGAGCGAATTGTTATTTTCATAAGTAAATAATTAATATTTTCACAAGATTTTATTCATATAAATATAATTTTTATTTACTATATATGTGAGGAGAGTCTTGTGAAAACATTAATTTTATTGTGAAAATATCAATTCCCTTTCCCCATACTCAACTAATTTATTCTACTAATTTTCTTTTCAATATTTGACAGATTAAACTGCCTAAAAATGAGATTTTCTTTTAATTTTCTTTTGGATTTTAAATTTTGTACATATTTTCTTTACAAAGTTAAATATTAAATGTAAGACCCCGACAATTTTAATAAAGAGAATTTATTTTTCTTCTTATTATTATTTAAACAGAAAGGTGTTAAATCGATAATGATAAAGTTACTAGTGAAATGTGAAAATTGAGAAGTCTAGTAATAACGCTAAATCACTATTCATGCGATCACTATTCACGGGGGACTATTCACGCTAAAAACGCTTTTACACTTTCTTCGACCTTCGAATTACGTCATAACGTTTATATGAGCTGGATACGAAATTATACAATATAAATACGAAAGTACTATTCATACGATTATACTATTCATTTGTACAAAATGTCAAACCTGTATGTCAGGGAATATTCCTTCTGTCGGATAATATTCGTTCTGTCGGAAAATATTATATTCGGTAAAGTACGACGGCGCCGTCGAAATAACCAATTTTATATTCTGTAACGTACGACGCCGAAATAACAAAATATTAGTGGGCCCCACAATGGCAATATTGTCAACGATAGTGGGCCCCATTATCGGATACTGAAAACGACAGTATTTTGTCAACAGTATTATCACCGGCAAGTGTTGAAATACCCGGTAATAAAAAGAACAATAAAACGCGTTATTCTATAGTAGTACGCGGTATTTCACAGGCACACAGTGTTGCACAGTATTTTAAATTATTGATTCAATAATTGATAAAGTAGCAATTGCACAGTATTTTGATTCAATAATTACAATAACATCTGCATGGTACTTTTTATTATTTATCATGGCACTGTAACTCATATTATTTGTTATAATATTTTAGCATTATTGACGAATTAAAAGTGGAATCTAACTTAGGGATACCTAATTAAAATTTTGAAATTCACATGCTGTGAACTATTGATTCACATGATGGAACTATTGGTTCACATGATGGAACTATTGGTTCACATGTGAGAACTATTAGGGGATGTTATGCAAGATTGATAATACTTGAGGGATTATATTAAAAATAGAGGCAAAGATGGAGGTACTAAAGTGTAATAAGTCAAGCCCTTATTGTGCAATTAATGAAAATTGGTTTTCCTATAAATAGGAGGGATTATCTTAAGAAATCTTCACACCTTCCTTGCATATACTTCCTCTCTCTCTCTCTCTCTCTTTCTAAATTTCTTGAGTTCTCTAAGTGTGCTAGGCTATTGTGAGTATTTGTGAGAATACTAGTATTATCCAAGTTAGTAAACTTCATAGAAAACAACATCCAATCACTTATTAACGAAGGTAGGGGATATCATTTCTTTCATACTCTTATGTAATATCATTTGCTTCCTTGTTCGTAAGTGATATTATACTCATAAAAGTTGTTATTCATTCCATATTAATTTGTAGGGATAACCTTTCCGTGCGGATTGACGCATGCATGGTGAATATCCATTTGTATTTATTCCTTATTACTCTGTGGGAATAACCTGTATGTACGGAGTGTCGTACCTGGTGAATACCCTTCTGTATTCATTCCTTATTACTCTGTGGGAATAACCTGTATGTACGGAGTGTCGTACCTGGTGAATATCCCTTTGTATTAATTCCTTACTAATTTGTGGGTATAACCTGTCTGTGCGGATTGACGCATGCCTGGTGAATAACCTTTCGTATTCATTACTTATTAATCTTTTGTGGAAATAATCTGTCTACGCGGATTACCGCATGACGGATGAAAATCCATTTGCAGTTTCATCTATTCTGTTATACTCGTATAACGTGTCATTTCTTTTGTACTCTTTAAGGGATATCTTTTTATTTGACATTTCTCCATTTATGATAAGAAATCTCTGTTTGTTTCCAAAATCTTATTTTTAAATGGTGAAAATCCTTGAAAATTTGTAGAATATCCTTAATAGTTTATGCTTCATCTAATATCTTTTCACCTGAATCTTTCTATTTCGTTTGATACGATATAGTTGAATCGTGAATTTTATTCTTGAATATCATTCTTGAATTTGACTCCACAATTTGGTCAACCTTCGACACTGGATAAATTAAACATTCATTCTTATTCTTGATCTCACTGTATTCATTCTATATCATTGTCATCATCCTCATACTTAAATTGTGGTGATAGTTCTCTTTGGCCCGTAGTGCAAAGATAAACTGGCGTGACATGATTTTGACCAAACTGTGTATTGGTATAATCATGACTTTTGGTGTTACAAACAAAGGCGTATGGTGAAAGTTCTCTTTGGCCCATAGTGCAAAGATGAACTGGCATTTGGCATGATCATGACCGGTGATGTTACAAATAAATATCTTTGTCACATAGTGCAAAGAGAGGCTGTTGAATATAAACTGTTGATTTGGATGTTCATGAACAGGAACTGTTGATTGGTGTTACAAGGATAAAATATTGGTGGTGATCCTTTAACTTATAGAAGATGGTAGATATTATAATCTACTTGACTCTTCTAATGGATTGTTCGTTCCACTGCATTTATTGTTATTGAATAATTATAATATCTTTAAATCTCTGATTTATTTCGGTTGAAGGCTACTGATAATTTTATTCTTCATTATCTTAGTCATGATATTTCTTACTGGGCTATTTGTGCTCACCCTTTTCCTTTTTGTTCCATTGTTCTCTTCAGGAAAAGAGAGTGTAGCGGGGGACTAGCCGGGGAATGGAGTGATGGTCCGAGATAATAGAAGTATCTCCATACATTATTATTAGTGTGACAATACGTGTATTGAGAATTTAAGATGTATTTGTATTGTGTTGTCGTATTTTGCACAACACTTATTAGTTGTAAATGGAAAAATTTGTATTTGTATTTTGTAAAATGTTATTGGCGACTCAAAATGGGTTGTATGGACCTATTTTGGGGGCGTCACATTAAACATTAAAGAGTAAAATTTACTACTATTAATAAGCTCTTTGGTTGGTTTAATTTACAAGAAATCATTTGTGATTGCTTTTAATCTTAGATTTTTAATTGATGTTATCTTTATTAAGAAATTTTTAATTACATTAATCTTTATTTTATTTTATTTTTGCATGTTCAAAATAACAATGCCATTTTGTTAGAAACAGAAAAAATATTAAGCAAAAAGTAATTCATTTACTTGAAGAGTACATGTTCCTATTTATACAGCTACAGTATAGACTGATTCTCTAACTAATGTTGACAGCTGTAATTAGTATTACATCAGCACTAACAATCTATCTAACTGAATTACAACATGTGTTTAAATTAAAATGAGCTATTTACTATCTAGCCGTCATTGTTGCTGCTAATCTTGGATGTTGAGCTTTGATGAGAAGAAGAGATAGGCTCATCCTTAACATCCCCCCTCAAGTTGGGTGTGGAAAACAAATTGTAAACACCCAACTTGGAAAGTCAAAATTGTAGTTTTATCACAAGGCAATGCTTTTGTAAAGAGATCAACAAGTTGTTGAGTAGTAGGTAAGTAGGTTGTAGTAATGATTCCTTGTTTGAGTTTGTCTCGTACAATGTGAGTCATTTTTAATATGTTTGGTCCTTTTATAAAAGACTGGGTTAACAACAATGTGAAGGGCAGATTTGTTATCACAGAAGAGTTGAACAAGAGTGAGATTAGGAACTTGAAGATCTTTGAGAAGCGCAAGCAGCCATTGAACCTCACAAACAGTAGTGGTCATGGACCTATATTCAGATTTAGCAGAAGACCTGGACTGAGTACATTGTTTCTTACTCTTCCAAGAAAGAAGAGAATCACCAAACTTAACACAATAATCTATGAGAGATTTCCTTGTCTCACCACATGATCCTCAATCAGCATCACAGAAAGCAGTAAATGTTAAAGGACTGGTAGCTGAGAAGAAAAGCCCTTGCCCTGGTGTTGTTTTAATATACCTTACGAATTTTAAAGCAAAATCCATGTGGGCTTGTGGAGGATTTTGTATGTACTGACTCAAGATATGGACTGCATAAGTAAGATCTGGACTAGTGATAGTAAGGTAGATGAGCCTACCAACCAATCCCCTATAAGTACTAGGAGTAAAGAGAACTGAACCCTTAAGTTTGCTAAGATTGTGATTTTGTTCAATAGGAACCTTAGAAGGTTTAGCTCTTAATAAACCTGCATATGTGATAATATCCAAGGCATATTTTCTTTGATAAATGAAGATATCAGTAAAAGAATAAGCAATCTCTAATCCCAGAAAAACTTCAACAATCCCAAATCCCTTAGTAAAAACTGAGATAAGCTTTCACTTTATCAAGCATGAATGAGTGAGTACCAGTCAACACAATGTCATCCACATACACGAGTAACATTGTAAAAGTATCTTGAGTTTACAAAGTGAAAAGAGAGGAATCATTATAAGACTGCTTAAACCTAGGGTGCGAGCCACCTGAGAAGTAAGCTATTACAGCGAGCGATTAGAGCAGTATAGAGCCGAGGAGCAAGGCAGTATATAAGATAAAAGAAGGGGCCAGGCTCCCGATGAAGCAAAGGATACGGTTAGGATAACGAACTTGAAACGCGGAGCTCGAGCGGCCGACGAACGAGTAGTTAGTGGCTAATAGTGCCCTAGTTGATGGCATTCCTCTCTACGACTGGCACTTGAAGAACCACGAGGCATTCCATATAGAGCAAACAAGTTTTAGGGGCGAGATGCCCGCGCAAGGATCTCAATTCTCATTAGGAGGTCGAAGATAAGCCTATCTCTTCTTCATGACAGTAATGACACATAGTAGCAGATTTCTTCTTAAAGGACTTATGACCTTTGGTTGCTCCAGAAAAAATTTTAATTGCTAAGGCAAGAGTTTCAAAAACAGTTGGTCCTAGTGTACTCAAAATAACATACTCTCTTTGTTTTTCTTCTTGCAATAACAGAGCATAAACATGTTCAGCTATTGGAGAATTAGCCATGAGCATAATTTGCCCCCTTACATTTGTATATGTATCATTGAGCCCCATCAAAAATTGTGTCAATATTTCATTCTGAATGTTTTGTTCTTGAAGTGTAGCCGATCCACAACTACAGACACAAGTATACTTAGCTACTCCAATCATATTCTAAAGTTCTTCCCTCAAGACTTTGAACTTAGTATAATAGCCAGTAATAGACAAATTTCCTAGCGTACGATCTCTTATATCTTTCCTTAACTGAAACAACTTTGGTCCATTAGTCTGAGTGAATCTAATTTCTAGATCAGTCCAAATCTCACGAGCAGTTGGTGAATACATCACACTAGAAGCTATCTCAGGTGTTAAAGAATTAAGTATCTATGAAATTACCATATCATTACATCTATCCTAGTGCATCAGATATGCAGATCCAAAACTAGGTTTAGAATATGTACCATTTATCATTCCTAGTTTGAGTTTAGCTGAAAGAGCTAAAGTCATAGATCGTTTCCATTGAGAGTAATTTGCACCATTTAATGGTTGAGAAACTAGAATCAAACCTGGATTATCAGAAGGTTGCAATTAAAGCGGATAACAAGCATCAAGTTACAGTCCAAGAGAAGCATTATCATATATATCAACAAGAACAAGTGCAGTATGAGCCATGAAATCAAATTGAGTGAAGCAATTTGACGAACAATTTATGTGCAAACAAGCAGATTAACAAAAGAATTTGAATAAGAAGAGAATACAAACACCAAATCTTTAAACAAACACAAAATTCTGAGCTAATTCAATTATAGAATTCAATCACAGAAAATAGCACATAATTCTAATTATAGAATTCAAAAAATTGTAGATGAAGAGAAATTATTTAGAAGAGAGAAAAATACATACAGAAGAAGTACAAAAGTACTGTAGAAAGATAGAGTTAGGTGAGACAAAGAATTTACACAAAAGAAATATGAATTTACAGAAAAATGGAGATGGAGATCTAATCACGAAGGAAGAGAAAATCCTAGGTGAAGTTCCATAGCTCTGATACCATGTTAGAAACAAAAAATATTGAGCAAAAAGTAATTAATTTACTTAAAGAATACATGTTCCTATTTATACAACTACAAGTATGGACTAATTCTCTAACTAATGTTGATAGCTGTAATTAGTATTACATCAGCACTAACAAACTATTTAATTGAATTACAACATGTGTTTAAATTAAAATGAGTTCTTTACAATCTAGCCTAACTACTATTGTTGCTGCTAATCTTGAATGTTGAGCTTTGATGAGAAGAAGAGATAGGCTCCATCCTTAACACACTTAAGAGTTCAAATTTTATCATCGGAAAGGACTTGAGGTTTGAGTTCTCAAAAAAAAAATCATAATTAATATTCTGGAAAATATAGGGTCAAATTCACCATTGAAGCTATGTGCCCACCATATGTTAGTGAGACACACAATTTTATTTCTAAACCAGCGGTTTTTTATCTCGATATAAAAGACAAGCTTTTTTTTTCTTTTCTTTTTTTCAAAGTAACTAATGGATTATGTAATAAGAAATTTTTATTGTCTGATCCTCAATAACAATTTTATTTTTATTTTTCAAACAAACAAACAAATTTCAGACCAAATGATTATGATTAAGCCAACAATGCAGCTGGAAATTTCTTGGTGTTGGCAAATTATTCATTCAAAATAAATTAAAAAGATAACTTACGACGAATGTTACCTTCTCAAGTATATTTCAGGTTTATAATTTCATAAAGTTGCGGGTCTTACACCTGTATTATAATCATCCAAAAATACCCTTTGCATCAATAGTGACAAAAGAATCTTATTTAAGAATTAAAAAAATAAATCATAATTCCTACTATATATTTTTTTTTGCTTTATTATACATCAGCTTTTTTGTAACCAATGCATCACCATACACTTATTGTTACAAAAGAAACAAAAAAAAATCATATAACCCCTGCGCATCATCACCATCAAAATCAGTTCCCCCTTCATCATCTCCAAGCTCCCGTTTTTTCTTCTCCAAAATTGAATTCTAAATAAATTAATAAGAAAATAAATGTATATCACATATGTAAAATCAATACTCAGATCGATGAAAAAGAGAAGGGAAAAAATAAAATAAAGAAAAAGTGACAAGTACAATGATTTTTTGGGCCATAAATCCCTTTCTATACCTCTAGATCTTAAGCTTTCTCTTTTTCTTTTTGTTCTGTTTTATATTCATTTACTATATCTATATTATAAAGTGAAAGGGCTTTTTGACGATTAAAATTAGTATAGTATATTCATACCTTATGTTTAAGAAAATAGGTTTTTTTTAGTCTATTAATCTATTTTCACCACTTTTCTATTTTATGGTAAATTTTCAATCCACAAATCTCTCAACCTCCCTTGAAATTTCCATTTCTCTCTATAGTCTACACTAGTCCAGCTTTGGTTTTCAAATTCATATCTCCTTCTCCTATTTTGACATTTAAATTTTTTATATTATTTGTTTAATTCTAAATATTATTTTATATTTTTTTAAATATAAGAATTTTAACCATGCATCACGTCTTCTTCAATTACTAATCAACTATCTATATAAATATATAATAAGACAAAACTTAATTTTTTGGTCTTCGTCTTTAGTCTTTGGTCTTTGATATAGGCCTAAAATATTTTTTATGCTCCAATATAATGTTAGGATTAATTTAACTAGAACTCTCTTTATGGTCCTATAATCTTTAATATTAACTTATTATTTTGCAATAATTTTATTTTTTATAAGAGTAATTTAGTTACTTAGTTATATAATAAATTCTAACTTAAAAATCATATTTAGTATTTTAGTTTAAGTTTCTACTCAACTTTTGTAAAATCCCGACTTTATGAAATAAAAGTTTATTATTTTTTTTATGATTATTTTTCTAAATAGTGAAGTGCTTAATTGTTATAAATAATAGTTAAGGGTATTATTTACAAATTATCTGATAAACAGTATGTCAGGGAATATTCTTTTTATCAGGGAATATTATATTCGGTATCGTACGACGGCGCCGAAATAACAAAATATTAGTGGGCCCCACAATGATAATATTGTCAACGATAGTGGGCCCATTGTCGGATACTGAAAACGACAGTATTTTGTCAACAGTATTATCACCGGCAACTGTTGAAATACCCGGTAATAAAAAGAACAGTAAAACGCGTTATTCCACAGTAGTACGCGGTATTTCACAGGCACATGGTGTTGCACAGTATTTTAAATTATTGATTCAATAATTGATAAATTAACAATCATTTTGATTCAATAATTACAATAGCATTTGCATGGTACTTTTTATTATTTATCATGGCACTGTAACTCATATTATTTGTTATGATATTTTAGTATTATTGACGGATTAAAAGTGGAGTCTAACTTAGGGGTACCTAATTGAAATTTTAAAATTCACATGCTGTGAACTATTGGTTCACAAGATAGAACTATTGGTTCACATGTGGGAATTATTAAGGGATGTTATGCAAGATTGATAAACTTGATGGATTATATTAAAAATAGAGGCAAAGATAGAGGTACTAAAGTGTATTAAGTCGAGCCCTTATTGTGTAATTAATGAAACTTGGTTTTCCTATAAATAGGAGGGATTATCTTAAGAAATCTTCACACCTTCCTTGCATATACTTCCTCTCTCTCTAAATTTCTTGAGTTCTCTAAGTGTGCTAGGCTATTGTGAGTATTTGCGAGAATACTAGTATTGTCCAAGTTAGTAAACTTCATAGAAAGCAACATCCAATCACTTATTAACGAAGGTAGGGGATATAATTTCTTTCATACTCTTATATAATATCATTTGCTTCCTTGTTCGTAAGTGATATTATACTCATAAAGGTTGTTATTCATTCTGTATTAATTTGTGGGGATAACCTGTCTGTGCGGATTGACGCATGCCTGGTGAATATCCATTTGTATGCATTCCTTATTACCCTATGGGAATAACCTGTATGTACGGAGTGTCATACCTGGTAAATACCCTTCTGTATTCATTCCTTATTACTCTATGGGAATAACCTGTATGTACGGAGTGTCGTACCTGGTGAATATCCTTCTGCATTCATTCCTTATTACTCTGTGGGAATAACCTGTATGTACGGAGTGTCGTACCTGGTGAATATCCCTTTGCATTTGTTCCTTATTAATCTGTGGGTATAACCTGTCTGTGCGGATTGACGCATGCCTGGTGAATAACCATTCGTATTCATTACTTATTAATCTCTTGTGGAGATAATCTATCTACGCGGATTACCGCATGACGGGTGAAAATCCACTTGTAATACGTATCATTTCTTTTGTACTCTTTAAGGAATATATTTTTCTTTCACATTTCTCCATTTATGATAAGAAATCTCTGTTTGTTTCCAAAACCTTATTTTAAATGGTGAAAATCCCTGAAAATTTGTAGAATATCCTTAATAGTTTGTGCTTCATCTAATATCTTTTCACCTGAATCTTTCTATTTCGTTTGATACGATATAGTTGAATCGTGAATTTTATTCTTGAGTATCATTCTTGAATTTGACTCCACAATTTGGTCATCACGTTGACAATTTGCTCAACCTTCGACACTGGATAAATTAAACATTTATTCTTATTCTTGATCTCACTATATTCATTTTATATCATTGTCATCATCCTCATATTTTAAATTGTGGTGATAGTTCTCTTTGACCCGTAGTGCAAAGATGAACTGACGTGACATGATTTTGACCAAACTGTGTATTGGTATAATCATGATTTTTGGTGTTACAAACAAAGGCATATGGTAAAAGTTCTCTTTGGCCCGTAGTGCAAAGATGAACTGGCGTTTGGCATGATCATGACCGGTGATGTTACAAATAATATCTTTGTCACATAGTGCAAAGAGAGGCTGTTGAATATAAACTGTTGATTTGGATGTTCATAAACAGAAACTGTTGATTGGTGTTATAGGGATAAAATATTGGTGGTGATCCTTTAACTTATAGAAGATGGTAGATATTATAATCTACTTAACTCTTCTAATGGATTGTTCGTTCCACTGCAGTTGTTGTTATTGAACAATTATAATATCTTTAAATATCTGATTTATTTCGGTTGAAGGCTAAAGATAATTTTATTCTTCATTATCTTAGTCATGATATTTCCTACTGGGCTATTTGTGCTCACCCTTTTCCTTTTTGTTCCATTGTTCTCTTCAGGAAAAGAGAGTGTAGCGGGGACTAGCCGGGGAATGGAGTGATGGTCCGAGACAATAGAAGTATCTCAATACATTATTATAGTGTGGCAATAAGTGTATTGAGAATTTAAGATGTATTTGTATTATGTTGTCGTATTTTGCACAACACTTATTAGTTGTAAATGGGAAAATTTGTATTTGTATTTGTATTTTGTAGAATGTTATTGGCGACTCAAAATGGGTTGTATGGACCTATTTTGGAGGCGTCACAGTTGGTATCAGAGCTTAGGGATATGATCTTTGGTAGAAATATGGGATTAGAACTAGGAGGGGAGAGACGAGTAAAATCCTTCGCTAGTGTGTCCCAGTTAAGCTATTTTTGTTATTTAAGTAATTGGTTTGGTTATAGGGACAAGATGTTGCATGTCTATTTCTTTAACTAATCTTTGTTTTGTGATCACATTTCAGAATGACATCTGAAAACCAAGAGATTCACTACGAGACCATTGTGGCTGAAAATCAGAAAGCTACAAATAATACGGGTACAAACTCAGAACAATATGATGCTAATCATGATACTAACAACAGGATGAATGATGAATTTTTTAGGAACTTCATGCAATACATGTAGAACCAGGCGAGGAAAGCTCCTGTCTATAATACTGGCAGAAACGCTGATAATGCACGAATGGTCACTGCCAAGCAGTTCAAAGAGTTGGGACCACCTGAATTTTTCGACAAGCCAGATCCACTCAAGGTAGAGGCGTGGCTCAAACAATTAACAAAGATATTTGATGTACTGCGCTGCACCGACGAACAAAAGGTTCCTTTCGCCATTTTTATGTTGTAAGGAGAAGCGGATCATTGGTGGGAATCCGTGAAACGTACCCGTCACTCGGCACTCGAGATGTCTTGGGTCAAGTTCCAGGAATTATTTAACGAGAAGTATTTCCCGGAGAGTATTCGCCACATGAAGGAGGTGGAATTTATCAAACTGGAACAGAACAACATGACGGTATCGCAGTACGAAGCCAAGTTTACCGAGTTGTCTCGTTTTGCATCCTATTTGGTGGACACTGAGGAACGGATGACACGAATGTTTCTACGAGGTTTGAAGCCAGAAATTCGTAAATATCTCGTTTCTCATAAAATTTGTCTATATTCAGATGCCGTAGATAGGGCTCAAGTAGTGGAGCAAGAGAGAGGAATACTACAACCAAGAAGCAACACCCAACAACAAGAGAAAAATTACGATAATAATCGTAACGGTGGCAACAATCATTGAAATAATGATAACCAGAGAGGAGGGAATCATCACGTCGGAAATGATAACCACTTCGGTGGTAATCCTGGCCCAAATAACAGGAGGAGTGAGTCAAGCAGCAACAATTCCAAGAAGAGAAAATTCAACAACAACCATGGAAAGGTACCAATATCAGCACCAGCACCAGTACCAGTTTCGACGGGAGGAGAATGACCACCAGTTAAATGTTTCAGATGTGGAAAAGAAGGACAAATCACTCCAAATTGTACACAGTCGTCATCCCAAGTGTGTTATAATTGTGGAAAAGAAGGCCATATAGTTCGATTTTGTCATGCAGTGAAGTCAAGTCCAGCTACAATGATGACACCAAAGGCGGTCACGAACAAGTCAAAGTCTGTGGTTCAAGGGAGAGCTTTTGTCGTGACATCCCAAAAAGCACAAAACCCAAACGAAGTTATTACGGGTAAACTACTTATTAACTCTTGTGAAGTCTATGCCTTGCTAGATACTGATTCTACCCACTCTTTTATTTCACCAAAATGTGCTCAACGTCTGAATTTAACTCATGAGAAATTAGATTTTGACTTATCTGTTGAAACACCATTAGCACAAACATTCGTTACATCTACAGTCTATAAATCTTATTTTGTTCAAATCGGCACCCTCACATTACCTGTTGATCTTATCTCTTTGAACATGCATGAATTTGATGTGATTTTAGGAATTGATTGGTTAACTACTCATCATACTAAAATTGATTGCTTTCGTAAGGTTATTAGTTTTCATATTCCTAATCAACCTATTATGCGAATTCAAGCAACCAAACCGTTAAAATTGATAATTGTCATTTCTAGTCACAAAGTCATTCGTTTATTAAAAAACGGATGCCAAACTTTCTTAGCCCATGTAACGGATTTAAACAAAAATACGTCAGATTTGAATAATATTTCTGTTGTTAATGAGTTCCCTGACGTATTTCCCGAAGAGCTTCTTGGCCTACCCCCAGACCGTGAAATCGAATTTTGTATCGACCTTGAACCCGGTACAAAACCCATTTTCAAAACCCCATATCGAATGGCTCCTATTGAACTTCAAGAGTTAAAAGTCCAACTACAGGAGTTGTTAGACAGCGGTTTTATATGTCCGAGTACATCGCCTTGGGGTGCTCCTGTTTTATTCGTAAAGAAGAAAGACGGGAGTATGAGACTTTGCATTGACTATCAGGAGCTAAACCATGTCACCATCAAAAATAGGTACCCGTTACCTCGCATTGATGACCTGTTCGACCAATTACAAGGTGCTTAATTCTTTTCAAAGATCGACCTCCATTCTGGGTATCATTAGTTGAAAGTTAAAGCTGATGACATTCCAAAGACTGCCTTCAGAACTCGATACGGGCATTATTAATTCCTAGTCATGTCTTTTGGATTAACTAATGCTCCTGCTGCTTTCATAGATATGATAAACCGGATATTCAATGACTATTTGGATCATTTCGTGGTTGTCTTCATTGATGATATTCTCATATATTCTAAAAGTCGTGAAGATCATGAGCAACACTTGAGGCTGATACTCTAAAAGCTTTGTGAAAACAAGTTATATGCTAAGTTGAAGAAAAGTGAATTCTAGCTTGAGGAAGTTGCATTCCTTGGTCACTTGGTTTTTAAACAAGGAATTTTGGTTGATCCGGCGAAGATTGAAGCTTTCTGGGTCTAGCTGGTTATTATCGGAGATTCGTAGAAGGATTTTCTCGAATAGCCATTCCATTAACTCAACTGACTCGGAAAAGCACAACATTCAAATGGAGCGAAGAATGCGAGAAGAGTTTTCAAGAACTCAAAAGAAGACTCATTTCAGCACTTGTATTGGCAATACCATCAGGATCGGAAGGATTTGTCATATATAGTGACGCTTCAAGCAAAGGACTAGGTTGTGTTCTCATGCAACATGGGAAGGTTATATCCTATGCGTCTCGGCAACTCAAGGAATATGAGAGGAATTATCCTACTCGTGATCTAGAGTTGGCAGCAGTCATTTTCGCGTTGAAGATTTGGAGACATTACTTGTATGGAGAGAAAGTGGAGACAGCGGCGTTGGCTCGAGCTATTGAAAGATTATAACCATACCATCCAATACCATCCTGGAAAGGCGAACGTAGTAGCCGACGCATTGAGTAGAAGATCATATGCAAGTACGAGTGCGTTATTGACATCGCAAAGGCCCATTTTAGATGATTTACAAAGGATGGAGATAGAGTTAAAGACTCTAGGAACCCACGTGAAGATCGCACATATACGGGTAGCACTGGCTTTAATCGACAAAATTAAAGCTGCTCAAGTTACAGACCCGGAGTTGGTAAATATGAAGAAGAAGGTACAAGAAGGTGCTATTCCAGAAGCAAGAGTCGACGAAGACGGGATACTTCGAATCAACTCTAGACTGTGTGTTCCTAACGACCCTGACTTGAAATACAAAATCATGATGGAAGCACACAACACACCGTTTGCAATCCACCCTGAAAGTACCAAAATGTATCGTGATCTTCGACATACATTTTGGTGGAACAATATGAAGAGGGAGATTGCAGAGTTTATCGCAAGATGTTTAACTTGCCAATGTGTCAAGGCGGAGCATCAAGTACCAAGGGGTCCATTGCAACTACTTGAGATTCCAGAATGGAAGTGGGAACACATCAACATGGATTTCGTGACAGGTCTTCCCAAAGTTTCTCAAGGCTTAGATGCAATTTGGGTCATTATAGATAGATTGACCAAGTCTGCTCATTTTTTGCCTATATGAGAAAACTATTCACTTGAGCGTCTTGCTAGTATGTATATAAGCGAGATTATCAGATTGTATGGCATGCCAGTATCCATAGTTTCTGATCGAGATCCTAGATTCACTTCATGATTTTGGGTCAGCTTGCAAAAAGCTATGTGCACTGAATTACGATTCAGTTCAGCATACCATCCTCAGACAGACGGGCAATCGGAAAGGACTATTCAAACCCTCGAAGATCTATTAAGACTCTGCGTACTAGACTTCAAAGGAAGTTGGGACAAATACTTGCCATTGGTGGAATTCTCTTACAATAATAGTTATCAAACAAGTATAGGCATGGCTCCCTTCGAGGCATTGTATGGACGAAGGTGTCACTAGTACAAAGTAGTAAATAGACAACAGTAAAACCACAACGTTTTTATAAAAAATGTTATGGTATTTGTTTACACAACGTTTTTTTAACAAAACATTGTATATATATATGAGAAAACGTTATGTATTTAAAAGGGCATTTTTTTGGTTTTAGATAGATAACGTTTTTTTTAAAAACGTTATCTATCTAAAAAACACGGAGCTCAATTGATGACTTAAAATTAAAAGACATATCCTCCTTCTCTCAGTTTCGTTCTCTCTCTCTGCCGTCGTGAGTTAGGGTTCTTTTTCTCTCCACTTTCGTTCCCTCTCTTCAAGATCCTTTCTCGCTTTCGGCCATTCTCTTCATTTTTTTTTCTCTCTCCAGTTTTCCTTCTCTCTATCTGCTCTTTAGTTGTGTTCTGATTGGGTGTACGTTCGATCTGAGGCTGAAATCTGAAGAGATTTAATTGGGTGTTTGAAGATAAGCTGTGTTGGGGCTAGGTTTTCATCGTAAGTTCTTCATCTCTTTGGATTTGTTCTTGCATGTGTTTATTTTCAACTCATTTACAGTCTTTGTGTATATAAATGTGTTTGAGGTGCTCAATTTGTTTTGTTATAATGGTTTTTCTGCTTTCATTGTGGTAGCATAGTGGTGGCTGCGGTGGCAGCAGTGGTGATTTCTGTGTCTCTAGCCTCCACTAAAAATTAGGTTTTAATTTCTCCCTTGTTAATTTTCCCTAAAATTTAGGTTTTAATTAGAAATTTAACGATATTTGGAGCTAATTTGGGTTATAATATGAAGGAGACCTATTTGTTCAATTTTAGATATCTGCGAGACCTTTGTCTCTCTCGTTCATGAGTTATTCTCTCTAGCTAGTTCCAGAGCAATATTGATGAAGAAAAATATATATTAAAAAAAAACAAACTAACAAGCAAAAACTAAACTTTGACATCTACAAAACGAGTTCCCTCAACCCTAGTCTCCCGGCTAGAGGAATTATCATGCAAATGTTTGGTACTTGAACTATCCTTGGGATTGTCAGAACCAGGTAGATTACCTTGGGTTGACGACCTCAAAAGACAGGAATCAACAGCTGGTGCATCAGGCCGAACACCACTGCCATGTCTGTCCCATGTATTCATAAAAAACTGGTTTAGTTCCAAAATTAGGTTTTCTTTAGGGCAGTCGAGTAATCTTGCCAACTTTTTGGCCCCAAATGCAAATGCACTGCGTATCCTATAAAAGTTACCTGGTAACAAGACGGATCAAATGAGTTAAAATTAATAACAAATAAACTATATACACGAATCACTAACTGTCAAAAACATTAGAGTTTATTCATTAAATCAGAACTCAACAAAACAAAAGAATCATTAGATGTAAGCACCACATGTCTAGACAGCGTCCAAGATATCTGCTCTACCACACTTGCTACTAAACTGACCAGATGTTTCCTTGGTAACAAATGTGCATGCGCAAGTGACTAGATTGCAAACATTTTACGATTAAAAAATTTTAAGTGCTATTATTGTGATACCTTCTTTTCCCCTTTGTTTTTTAGTCTTAGACTGGACAATATGCAGCACAACAGTAGTAGTTATCTAACATCTAAACATATTGATGCCATCTATTCATATAATTAACCTCATAGGCTATTTTGTACCATCCAACATTGTCCGAAATTGGCAAATACATAAGCAATTCACTCATTACTATGCATAATGTTATAAGGTAGGGGCTAGTGGCTTTACTTAGAAATTATGAAGACTATGTCTAAATCTGGAGACCACAAACTAATGGGGCTCCAACCCCAAAAAACAAGTTCCGTGGATAATTATGCGTATCTATTTTTAGACATCTTACGCTATCTCTATTCTTCTCTAGATGACATGTGGATAATATATATTTTTCTTCATCAATATTTAGTGTTTTATATTTAGCGTTGGACTCTAGATGACATGTTTTTTTTTTAAGATGGATAAGTCATGGATGTGTGCTGATAGAAGGTCACGAGAGTATGAACTAGGCGTTGATGAATTCTTGAGGTTTGCGGTAGACAACGCGAGAAATGTGAATCTTATTCATTGCCCTTGCGTAAAATGTGGAAGCATTTTAAAATTTGGTGCCAAAATTATACGAGATCACTTGTATTTTAATGGTGTTGATACTAGTTATAAAACTTGGATATGGCATGGAGAACCTAATATGTCAGATGCAGATGAACCTTTTGTAGGCACTACTGAACAAGGTTATGCCTCTGAAACAGTTGATATGGAAGATAATGGTTTTGGGGATTTCTCAAATGATCCGTGTGAGTTTCTTAATGTGATTGGGGATGGAGATGAACCCTTGTACCCTGGTTGTAAATTTAGTAAGTTAGGTGCACTTGTTAGACTCTACAATTTAAAAGCAAAGCATGGGTTGAGTGATGTTGGTTTCACAGAGCACTTGATTTTTCTGACTGAACTTCTTCCAGAAGGTAACCAATTACCTTGCTCCTTGTACGAGGCAAAGAAAACTTTACATGCCTTAGGAATGGATTATGAGAAAATACATGCTTGCCCTAATCACTGCATCTTGTATAGAAAGGAATTTGACCAGGTAACTAATTGCCCAAAATGTTCTCTCTCAAGGTGGAAGATGGATAAGAATGAGCATGTAAGAGAAGGGGTGCCTGTGCAGGTGTTGTGGTACTTTCCTCCTATCCCGAGGTTTAAACGTATGTTTAAATCTAGCAAGACAGCTGAGAGTTTGACTTAGCATGCTAATAATAAAATGAGTGACGGTTATATGCGTCATCCATCAGATTCACCATCTTGGAAGCTAGTGGATGATAAGTGGCCGGAGTTTGGTAAAGACCCTAGAAGCCTTAGACTTGCTCTTTCAGCTGATGGGATCAATCCTCATGGTTCTCTTAGTAGTAGATACAGTTGTTGGCCTGTTATAATGATTATTTATAATCTTCCGCCTTAGTTATGTATGAAAAGAAAGTTCATGATGTTGACTTTGTTGATCTCGGGTCCTAAACAAGCCGGTAATGATATAGATGTCTACTTGGAACCATTGATTGATGATTTGAAGTGTTTGTGGAAGGGGGTTTCAGGGGTGTATGATGCATTTAGAGGAGAATACTTCATGCTCAAAGCCCAATTAATGTGGACTATTAATGACTTTCCTGCCCATGGGAACTTATCTGGATGTGTTGTAAAAGGTTATAAAGCATGTCCTATATGTGGCGAGGATACACCTAGCCATAGGTTGACATATGGTAACAAAGTTTGTTACATTGGCCACCGAAGATTCTTGCCTCAAGATCATTCATTTCGGAAGCAGCGGGTAACATTTAATGGAGAACAAGAATTTAGACCACCTCATGTGTCACTAACAGGGGAGGAAGTATTTAGAAAGGTTGATGGTTTGACTCATGCTGTTGATGACAAGGATAACAGGCCTTGTTGGAAGAAGAAGTCAATCTTCTTTGAACTAGAGTATTGGAAGTTTCTTCATATTAGACATTGTCTTGATGTTATGCATATTGAGAAAAATGTATGCGAAAGCATTATTGGTACATTATTGGAGATTCCGGGGAAAAACAAAGATGGGGTTACAACTCGGTTAGACCTCTTAGAAATGGGGGTTAAGACTTATTTGCGGCCAGATTTTGGGGGAAAAAGGACACGTTTGCCTCCAAGTACTTGGAATCTATCGAGGGCAGAGAAAAGAGTTGTATGTAATTCTTTGTATGGAGTGAAAGTCCCAGAAGGTTACGCTTCTAATGTCAAAAGTCTTGTATCATTGCAAGACCTAAAACTCTATGGGCTTAAGTCTCATGACTGTCATACCTTAATGCAACAATTGCTCCCTGTTGCCTTACGTTCGGTGATGGAAAGACCTGTGAGGTATGCAATTATCAGATTATGTTTTTTCTTTAATGAGATATGCGACAAAGTCATTGACATTTCAAAACTAGATAAATTGCAAGCTGATGTAGTGGTAACGTTGTGTTTGCTTGAGAAGTATTTTCCACCATCATTCTTTGATATCATGATTCGTGTCGTGGTGCATCTTGTTAGAGAAGTTCGATTATGTGGGCCAGTTTACTTTAGATGGATGTATCCATTTGAAAGATTCATGAAAGTATTAAAAGGGTATGTACGTAATCGTAATCGGCCCGAAGGTTGCATGGCTGAATGTTATATTGGTGAAGAAGCTTCAGAGTTTTGGGAGGAATATTTATCTGATGTTAGTACTATTGGGATCCCATCGAGGCGAAATATGGGTCGTACACAACCCTTATCTGGTGCTACCATAGAATCTACGGAGCGTGACATGTTAGACCAAGCACATCATTGTGTATTAGAAAATACGAATGAAGTTGAACCATATATCAGGTAATTTAAACGTTTTTCTACATAAGATAGAAGAATTTCGTCTTATAATTCAACGACTAAAATCTGATTGTCTTCTATTTCATGTAGTGAACATATGATACATCTGAAAGAAACTTATCCGAGATTCAAAAAAAGAACAAAGTGGCTACAAGATAAGCACAATCGCACATTCATTGATTGGTTTCGCAAAAGGGTAAAATTGTGTTTATCTTTGTAAATGTTTGCCGGTTGCTTTTGTTTGTTTCTTGATTTATATTATTTTGGATTCAGGTTGCACATGAACTTACCCAAGCATCTAATGACATAACGGAGACTTTGCGGTGGCTTTCGGATGGCCCGTGTATAGAAGTACTAAAGTATAAAAGCTACATTGTCAATGGGCTGCACTTTAACATCAAGTCACGTGATGACGTGCGAGCTGTTCAAAATAGTGGAGTGCACCTAGTGGCAAAGACAATGCAGCTTTCTAGTGCAAAGGATAAAAATCCTGTTGTGGGAGACATGAGTTTCTATGGGGTCATTCAGGAAATATGGGAGCTAGATTATCATAAGTTTAGAGTACTTATGCTTAAGTGCGATTGGGTTGAGAACAATAATGGCATTAAAGTAGATGAACTTGGATTTATGTTGGCCAATCTAGGTAGGATAGGTTTTAGAAATGATCAATTTGTTATGGCTGTTAGGGTTTTGGACACATAAACGCAGCGGAATTTAAAATTTTAAAATAATTTTCCGAAACCCTAAAACAGGATCCATGCGAAAACAAATTAATTCAGAGGTTTAGATTTGCTTTACCGATTATCCGAGCTTGAATGCAACGATGAAATTCTGGAACGGCTTCGAATCTCCAACGCAATCCAACGGAACTGCGTCTCTACGGTATCCACACGAACGTCCCACAAATCGTCACACGATCTGCAGCAAAGAGAACTCCGGTACTAGCCGCCAAGATCTAGATTTTCTCAAGTGTTGCTCTCAACTCTCTTTTCTAAAACGGCTAGGGTTTTTTTTAGTTTCACGTAAACAAGACTGCTGATATATCTGATATATATAGAGTCCAAAAGGTTAAGCAAAACCCTAATCCTATTAGAAAAGTAAAATCCGAATTTATATATATATATATATATATATATTATATTTTAATTAAGTCTTACTTAATTAATATACATATATATACAAATTATCTTGTTAATTTAAATTCGTAATTTAAATACTACCAATCATATTGATATATTTAAATCCTTACAATTTAAATTAATTCTCTTTTAATTACGTTCTA
Organism: Aralia elata; assembly: GCA_034770075.1. NCBI lineage: Eukaryota > Viridiplantae > Streptophyta > Magnoliopsida > Apiales > Araliaceae > Aralia > Aralia elata. Next base: position 66,876,656 of record CM068387.1, on the reverse strand, counting down.
AGTGTGTGACCCTATAGATTATTATTATATTGGCAATAATTTTAAAATCATATTATAAAATTATAAACAGTGAGTGGCATCTAGTAATGCATCACTGCTACCCAAATAATAATAAAATCGATGATTCGATGCAACCTTTTCGTGACCAATGTTTGAATGTAACTTATTCCTTTTAACCTTGACATCCTAGATTAAACTCGAGTCATGGAATGTGTCATACTCTTCATAATTTAATCTGAGTTTTCTTGATCAATGAGTAGGCTATATGAAACAAATCACTATTTGAGCATGGCCATGCATTTCATAGTCCTACTCAATCAAGAGGCCTATGGATATCACTCCTAATATATAGGAGGGTTAAATTCCATCTAAATCACTCATATTCCTCACACGATTCATGATGTACCCAATAATCACCTTTATTGTCCACCCTATTAAAGGTGACCTTTGATGATATCAAAGTACATAAATTCTCGTATAGTAATATAGTGATTTCAGGTCGGAGGACCATTACATCATTGTCACTATGAGAATTGCTTATGACACTTTGTATAATGCTCCACGTAGAATTCTCATGATGGGTCTGTCCAGTACATTGTTCTCTAACATGTACCTATGCATTGACTTAATATCTCATATATTAATGACCAATGAGATTTGACCATCAGTCAATCCACATAATAGTCTCAATGTATCCTTGTTGTCCCATTCTCAATGATACTCGACTAGGGACATTTAAGAGTAATGATACTTATTATAATTATATAATCTCATGTTCAAGTCACATACTTGAAGCTATATAATTTGTATCATTATTCTAAGGACTTTTATTATGTTAACATTTATATAACACAGTAAATGAAACCATAATAAAATAATTCATTTATTCAATCAAATATCAAGAGAAATATTAAGCAATTACATTAAATAATTGGCCTCTAGGGCATAAACTCTAACAATGGCTAACCTAGTAAAACAAGTCTTTTATGTTGAAGATCCTTTAGATTCTATGTGGTCAGTTGTATTATCAACCCCAAATAGGGATTATAATGATTGTGCCAGTGATGATGAGCTAGGGGACATTGTAATTGACCACGAACCCTTTACAAAGGGTATGCCTACAGTTGAGACAATTGATGATGTTTTTCACGAGGACAACTCACAATACATGAGAGCTGACTGTGAGGATATTTGGATTGATAAGGAATAGGATCTCTTGTGGCAATTAATAGAACTCAATGAACTGAATGTTTAACTTCCAGCACTTGTATTTATGAACTGAATTATTTTCCAACGGTTGCATTTATAACTCAATATTTATTTGCCAGCAAAATGTTACTTTTCACATGTATTTATATTTTCCAGCAGTTTAAATTTCCATTTTTACAGTTTAAAATGTTACTTTCCCAGCAGTTACGAAGTGTTTATTTTCCAACAGTTGTATTTATAACAGGCCTTGTTTATTTGCCCGCAAAATGTTACTTTTCACATGTATTTAGAAAGGTTGAGCAGTTTAAGGTGTTACAGTTTAACAGTTCAAACAGATAACATTTTGCTGGCAGTTTGAATTATTTTTCAGAATATTCTTCTAACTCAATGTTTATTTTTGTGCAGAATAAAGAAGAAAGTTATGACATACCCTCAAAAGAAGAAAGCTATTTCATCCCCTTCAAAGAAGAAAGCTATTCAAGCCCCTCAAAAGAAGAAAGCTGGATCATCCCCTTCAACCAAGATAGCTATTTCCTCCCCTCAAAAGAAGAAAGTTAGTTCATCCCCTTCAACCAAGAAAGCTATTTCCTCCCCTCAAAAGAAGAAAGCTAGTTCATCCCCTTCAACCAAGAAAGTGATTTCCTCCCCTCAAAAGAAGAAAGCTAGTTCAAGAAATGCCAAGAACCAACTTGCTAGGGCTAGTCAGTCGCAGCAAGCTGCTTTAGAGACTCAAGGCAGTCTGAAATATGAAGTTGAGACAATCTCCAGTATCGCAAAAAGAAAAGGTGGCATTAACACAATGCAGCGAATAGTGAGGCGAAAAGTACAAGGCGTGAGAAAGGTTGTGGAGTATAATAAAAATGGGCAACCTCGTGGGAAGACAGCAAAGGAAATGCAGTCTTATATTGGGGTATTAGCACGCACGAAGGTCCGAATTAACATTAAAAAATGAAAAGATGTGGAGTTAGATACAAAAAAGAAGATTTTGGAAGCTGTAGAGGTATGTGAAGTTGATTAAATTCCCCATGTAGTTTTATTTTTCTTGTGTTTGTAACATGTATTGATATTTGTGATCTGCTTGTGCATAGATGGCGTTTGTGATAGCTCCTCAAAGCCGGAACATGGTTTTAAGATCAACAACATGTAAATGGCGAGAGTTCAAGTCTAGACTGACCAATACCTATGTTTATCCTTTCGAAAATGAATCAGAAGTCTTATGTGACCCCCCTGAAGAGTATCCTTTCATTGAACCTGATGCTTGGAGATCTTTTGTATCCCATAGGTGTACTGAAGAGTTTAGGGTACCTTTTCCTCCATTTAACTCCAAATAAATCATTGCTTCTCAAATTACATAACCACTTTTCCCTTCATATTTTGTAGGCATTACATAAGAAACAACAATCAATAGGTGCACAATATCAGTATAATCATCGCTTGTCATACAAAGGATATGCTGGATTGGAGGATGAACTGGTTAGTAAAAATTTTGTAATAGTTTTTATTTGTCCATGCATATTAAATTTTGTAAGATAATTTTGTAAGATAATTATTTGTCCATGCATGTTTATATGAAACAACTGGAAAAAATGGCGGAATGTGACATAGATCGAGCAACATTGTGGAGGAAAGTCCGCGAAGATAAGCATGGGAATATTCCAGATGAGAAGACAGCTGAGAAAGCAAAGGAAATAGTAAGAAACTCAATATAAGTCAACTGAATTCTTTCTTTGTGGCAGTAATTTTATTTATGGTTAATGTGAATTATTTGTTACTGCATTAGGATGAATTGAAGAAAAAGGTTGATGAAGGTTCATTAACTGAAATCGGCAGCCATGATATTCTCACAATGACATTGGGGACTTCAGAGCGTGCTAGACGAGTTAGAGGTGTGGGAGGTTATGTGACTCCAAGTTCCTACTTTCACCGACCAAGACGCCAAACCGAGTCTATGAGCCAGAGTATCAAACAAACTGTCCAAAAACTTCTTGAAGAAGAGCGAGCTAAGGGGCAAGCTGTGGCAGCAAAACTTATAGCGGACGAGCGAGATTTTTGGGTGCAGAAGATTATGCAAATAGAGGCAAAACTGGATGGAAAGTGTACGACCCCTGGTGAAACAAAACCCCCAGGTCACTACTTGACTCCCCCTACCCTTAACGGTGGACATTTTTCAGACAAAGCTAGTTGTTCCACTGTGAAAAAAATGGATATTTTGATTGATGAGGAGGAAGATGTTGACAATGGTGAGAACAAAGACAATGCTAACAAAAATATGCCACCATTAAAAGTATATGTCATTGTCTTCATTAATGATTTCATTAAGATAACAAACAGATAACAAACAGTTTTACATATTTTTCATTTCATTAATATATATATATATATATATGCTTGTGTTTGTATCTAGAAACATGGAAAATGCTTAGCGTTCGATAAGACAAGTTCTGAATCGAATAACCTGCGCCCCATGCAAAGCTCATTAAAGGTGTTGTGTGGTTATGCCAAAAATACGCTCCAGATTAAGGGAAACACCATAAAAATTGTGATCGACGAGGAAGTTTTTGGGTTTGCTCGTCCAACCCATATTTTTTATGAAGACATTCTACAATTTGGTGCCATGTCAGAAATATCAGGCACTTGCATAGTGATGTACATGAGGTATAATTAAATAAATATTTCTATTTGGTACTGTGAAAAAAAATTGATTTAACGGTTTTCAATTATTAGGTACTTGTATGATGTCTTGAAGAAGACAAATATGTTAACGATGATTACTTTTGTGGACCCTGCTCGGGTTGGGGCTAAAGGTTGTGGAAGTATTTCTCAAAAAACACATTACATAGCATCTCAGTTTTCAAGAGCACATCCTGGCACGTATTTCCTTATACCTTACAACTCCGGGTTAGTACTTATTATATTTAGTTCGATCTATAATGGTAAACTTCTTTACCTTTTTATTAAAACTCCTCATTCTAAATAACTTGTTGGTTTAACTATACAAATGTGTTTGGGGCTGATTTTTGTATAGATGTCATTGGGTGTTGACCATTGTCAATCTGGACAATAATACTGTGTACTTCATGGATTCCCTCAAGTACCATAGAATCGATGAGGAGTGGAAACAAGTTGTGAACACGTATGTTTTTCCAAATTACTTTGTTTTTAATGTACTTCAATTGGAAAGTTTTACAATGTGATTTCTTCTAATAAATCGTGTCTCTGGATGGATGTGCATGATGTTATATGTGTCACCCTCTTGCTCATGAAGTGCCATTAAAGCTGCTAATGGGCAAAACAATAATCAACTACGAAAATCACCACAATAGAGAATCTTGGTGGTATGTTAGATTATATATGTATATATACATATATATATATATATATATATATATTAGCATAAGATGTTTACTTATGGACATTTGTTATTTTTATTGATTTATCATGACATAATTACTAATTGTGTTTAGGGAACTCCTGTACAACCAACACACACGGAGTGCGGGTATTTTGTGATGCGTTTTATGAAGGAGATAGTTGAGGATGGTAGTTTGGACTTTGTAGCCAAGGTTAGTTATTTTTTGTCAGCTTTATTGGTCATTTTTTTGGATATATAAATTTGGTTATAGATGGTATTTGGTTGGTCATGTACAATAAGCTTGAGAAACAGCTTGTTGATCATATTTATACAGTAGTACAGCTTGTTGATCATATGACAAATATTTTGAAATACAGCTTGTTGATATTTTGAAACACAGCTTGTTGATATTTTGAAATACAGCTTGTTCATATTTATACAGTAATACAGCTTGTTGATATTTTGAAATACAACTTGTTGATCATATGATCAATATTTTGAAATACAGCTTGTTGATCATATTTATACAGTAGTACAGCTTGTTGAATACAAAATTTGTTGTTATTTTATTTCAGTGGGATAAGGCAAATGGATTAAAGTACACACAAGAACAAATTGATGAAGTACGGGATGAGTGGGCAACGTATGTGAGCAGATATATGTAGAGCCTCGAGTTTACGGTGGATATATACAGGGTTAGATGAATGTACGTATTTTGGGAGAACCTAGGCTTTTTTGCACATGTTTTGGTAGTAGCAACATTTTATGGATAGTTTGGTTTATTTTGTGGCTGCATGTAATCAAATTTACAATTCAATATATTTTTGGTGGATGTAATTTGAAATTATAAACGAATGGTATTATTGGGATGTATTGTTGATACATTTTGGATTTAAATTTAAATGAGAATTTAGACCTTTTGTTAGCTATATAACATGGCATTAGCAGATTGCAGGTGCACTGGTAATATAAGCGAACCACAACTTTTTTTCTTTTTAAAAATGTTGTGTATGCAGCACAGCTACAACGTTGTTCAACATTTGCATGTTAAACTACAACATTTTAAACACGTCGTCTTTCTATGGTTTAAAAACGTTATATAGATTTGTCTAAATAGATGACACATTATAAACGTTGTATAAATTCGGCTAAACGTTGTCTATGATATTAAACTACAACGTTTTGCTGACAGAAACCACAACGTTGGTTACGCGTTATCTATTTACTGTTTTGTAGTAGTGTGTCAATCTCCAGCATGTTGGGATGAAGTAGGTGAGGCAAAATTGTTAGGACCCGAGTTGATACGTATGACTACAGAAAAGATCCAAATGATCCGACAACGTATACAAACAGCTCAATATCGACAAAAGAGTTATGTCGATCTTCATAGAAGAGACGAGGAATTCAATTTCGGAGATCATGTATTTTTACGTGTTGCTCCGTGGAAAGGAGTTACAAGATTCGGAAAGAGAGGGAAACTTAACCCTCGATTTATCGGCCCATTTGAAATCCTCGACCGAGTAGGAATTGTGGCCTACAGACTCGCCTTACCGCCAAGCTTATCTCGTGTTCATAATGTTTTTCACATATCCATGCTACGTAAATATGTGAAAGATCCAAACCACGTTATTGAATTAGAACCAGACGAGATAACAGAGGATTTAACGTACAAAGAGATACCTGTCAAGGTCTTGGATAAGAAGGAACAGATTCTACGATCAAAGGTTATACCTCAAGTCATATTTTATGGAGAAACCATGATGTTGAGGAAATGACCTGGGAGTTAGAATCTGAAATGAGAGCAAGGTATCCTCACCTTTTTGAAATGTCAGGTACGTACATCAATTTCGAGGACGAAATTTCATAAGGAGGGGAGATTGTAAGATCCCGAGTTCATGAAATAAAAGTTTATTATTTTCTTTATGATTATTTTTCTAAATAGTGAAGTGGTGCTTAATTGTTATAAATGATAGTTAAGGGTGTTATTTACAAATTATCTGATAAACAATATGTCGGAGAATATTCGTTTTGTCGAAGAATATTCTTTCTGTCGGGAAATATTATATTCGGTACCATACGACGGCGTCGAAATAACAAAATATTAGTGGGCCCCACAATGACAATATTATCAACGATAGTGGGCCCCATTGTCGGATACTAAAAATGATAGTATTTTGTCAACAGTATTATCACCGACAACTGTTGAAATACCCGGTAATAAAAAGAACAGTAGAACGCGTTATTCCACAGTAGTACGCGGTATTTCACAGGCACATGGTGTTGCACAGTATTTTAAATTATTGATTCAATAATTGATAAAGTAGCAATTGCACAGTATTTTGATTCAATAATTACAATAGCATTTGCATGGTACTTTTTATTATTTATCATGGCACTGTAACTCATATTATTTGTTATGATATTTTAGCATTATTGACGGACTAAAAGTGGAGTCTAACTTTGGGGTACCTAATTAAAATTTCAAAATTCACATGTTGTGAACTATTGGTTCACATGATGGAACTATTGGTTCGCATGTGGGAACTATTAGGAGATGTTATGCAAGATTGATAATACTTGAGGGATTATATTAAAAATAGAGGCAAAAATGGAGGTACTAAAGTGTATTAAGTCGAGCCCTTATTGTGTAATTAATGAAACTTGGTTTTCCTATAAATAGGAGGGATTATCTTAAGAAATCTTCACACCTTCCTTGCATATACTTCCTCTCTCTCTAAATTTCTTGAGTTCTCTAAGTGTGCTAGGCTATTGTGAGTATTTGTGAAAATACTAGTATTGTCCAAGTTAGTAAACTTCATAGAAAGCAACATCCAATCACTTATTAACGAAGGTAGGGGATATCATTTCTTCCATACTCTTATGTAATATCATTTGCTTCCTTGTTCGTAAGTGATATTATACTCATAAAGGTTGTTATTCATTCCGTATTAATTTGTAGGGATAACCTGTCTGTGCGGATTAACGCTTGCCTGGGTGAATATCCATTTGTATTCATTCCTTATTACTCTATGGGAATAACCTGTATGTACGGAGTGTCGTACCTGGTAAATACCCTTCTGTATTCATTCCTTATTACTATATGGGAATAACCTGTATGTACGGAGTGTCATACCTGATGAATACCCTTCTGCATTCATTCCTTATTACTCTGTGGGAATAACCTGTATGTACGGAGTGTCGTACCTGGTGAATATCTCTTTGCATTTGTTCCTTATTAATCTGTGGGTATAACCTGTCTGTGCGGATTGACGCATACCTGGTGAATAACCCTTCATATTCATTACTTGTTAATCTCTTATGGAGATAATCTGTCTACGCGGATTACCGCATGACGGGTGAAAATCCATTTGCAGTTTCATATATTCTGTTATACTCGTATAACGTATCATTTCTTTTGTACTCTTTAAGGGATATCTTTTTCTTTCACATTTCTCCATTAATGATAAGAAATTTCTGTTTGTTTCCAAAACCTTATTTTAAATGGTGAAAATCCCTGAAAATTTGTACAATATCCTTAATAGTTTGTGTTTCATCTAATATCTTTTCGCCTGAATCTTTCTATTTCGTTTGATACGAAATAGTTGAATCGTGAATTTTATTCTTGAATATCATTCTTGAATTTGACTCCACAATTTGGTCATCATGTTGGTAATTTGGTCAATCTTCGACACTAGATAAATTAAACATTTATTCTTATTCTTGATCTCACTGTATTCATTTTATACCATTGTCATCATCCTCATATTTTAAATTGTGGTGATAGTTCTGTTTGGCCCGTAGTGCAAAGATGAACTGGCGTGACATTATTTTGACCAAACTGTGTATTGGTATAATCATGACTTTTGGTGTTACAAACAAAGGCGTATGGTGAAAGTTCTCTTTGGCCCGTAGTGCAAAGATGAACTGGCGCTTGGCATGATCATGACCGGTGATGTTACAAATAATATCTTTGTCACATAGTGCAAAGAGAGGCTGTTGAATATAAACTGTTGATTTGGATGTTCATAAACAGCAACTGTTGATTGGTGTTACAGGGATAAAATATTGGTGATGATCCTTTAACTTATAGAAGATGGTAGATATTATAATCTACTTGACTCTTCTAATGGATTGTTCGTTCCGCTGCAGTTGTTGTTATTGAACAATTATAATATCTTTAAATCTTTAATTTATTTCAGTTGAAGGCTAAAGATAATTTTATTCTTCATTATCTTAGTCAAGATATTTCCTACTGGGCTATTTGTGCTCACCCTTTTCCTTTTTGTTCCATTGTTTTCTTCAGGAAAAGAGAGTGTAGTGGGGACTAGCCGGGGAATGGAGTGATGGTCCGAGACAATAAAAGTATCTCAATACATTATTATAGTGTGGCAATAAGTGTATTGAGAATTTAAGATGTATTTGTATTGTGTTGTCGTATTTTGCACAACACTTATTAGTTGTAAATGAGAAAATTTGTATTTGTATTTTGTAGAATGTTATTGGCGACTCAAAATGAGTTGTATGGACCTATTTTGAGGGCGTCACAACTTTAGTCTCTAAATGACTACATATTAAAAATATTATGAGTACATAATAATTAATATTAAAAAACATATTACATATATATATATATATATTAGAAATATATTAAAGATTACTTTAATTACCAATTCTATTACATATTAGGAGACCTTTAGTTAATTAATGTTACAAAATAATTCTAACTTATATATTAGTTATTAAAATTTAGTTAGCTAACTTTTAAAACTAAAATCATAATGACAACTCATTTTTACAACATTTATATTTTTAAGTAATTATATATTAAAAATATTATGAGCAAATAATAATTAATATAAAAGAATTATAATGTATATTACAAAATATATAAACAATTAAAATTTAGTAAACATCTTTATTTCATATAGGAGACCTTAAGTTAATTAATGTTAAAAAAATCATGACTTATATATTACTAATTAAAATTTAATTACCTTTTAAAACTAAAATCATGATCATAACTTATTATTTTACAACAATTTTATTTTTTATAAAATGTATTTAGTTAATTAATTATGCAATAGAGTATGGACTAAACATTATGTTTAGGCTTTTAAGTTTCCACTCAACTTTGAACTCTAATTAAAAATGCATATATAAATACAAAGGATTGATTATAAAAACTAAATATTAATTTTCGAAACTATATAAAAACTTAATATTAAATTTAAAATAACAAAGGAATCACATTAATAACATACAATTCAGTATTCGATAATTGTACATGATATTGAAAGTAGTATGCACACAAGTCAATCATATTTGATATGATGTAGCATATACTTTGTAATCTTATTCATTTATTAATAAAGGAATTGATTTTCTTAAAAGGCATTTTATATTATCTACATAGTGCTGTTATATTAAATGTGATAAACCCATAGTTTTGAGCAATGCTTTTAGAATCATGATGGTGATCATGCTAATGAGATCTAAATTCAAGATAGCTCACAAACTAAAATTGTTCCTAATCGTTGGATTACTAAATTGGGGATTAGTGAATCCGGATAGATTAGTACATACGTTGCTTGCTCTTATGAAGAGGATGATTGATCTCATAATCATTTGTGTGGAGACACTAAAGCAAGTATGTAGGTGCTTATTGGAGAATAAGTTCACTGAACGTGACTCGCTAAGGAATACCTAATGGAGTTTTACTCGGCTGTCAATAGGAATTCCTCTAGTGATAGTAGTACAAGTGATCCTTGGACTTGAGATCATCATAGTATCTTGTGTATGATGAGTTATACTTTGACATGTCCCTTAAGACCTTGTGGGTATATCAAAGGGTATGATTGGGTATAATTAGTTATACATGGAGATAGGTGAATGATCAACAAAGAATCTACCTCGTCTAGTAAAAGATGTGAATGTCCTATGTGATTCGATAAATGATAACTCAGTAGTCCTTGGCCAAGGCAGAATGAAATTAGAAAGGAGTTTCTAATTTGCATTATTTAGAGTTGTGCATTTGGGAATCGAAATACATATAATTAAATAAAATAAGACTTGACAGAAATTCCATGTCTTATATTTAATTGGGACATTGTATGTTAGAAGGATTGAATTGTACGGTAACTATTTACTCAAAGGTTCTTTTGTGATTAATGTTGAAATCTATATTATCTGGAAAGTCGTTGATCGCTAAGGGGGCTTACCCTTATTGTAGAATAAATATTATTTATTTAAATGAATTAAATAGTTTAATTTATTTATTTAAATAAGATTAGAATTGTTCTAATTGATTTATTCACAACCGGTTTAATATGGAGAACCTAAAGGGTCACACCGCAAAAGGAAAATATTTATTTAAGAAGTAAATGGCATAATTGTAATAATAAGTTAAGTGTATTTAATTTACTCTATGGAGATAGAATAAATTAAATAGCTTAATATTTATTATTTAATATTTTGGAAATATTAAATATAAATTAATAAGAGGAGTCTTATTATTATTATTACTTTTACTATTATTTAATTCCAAATAGGGATTGGGAATTAATTAATAGAAGTACTCTCCATGGATTCCTAATTGGATTAGGAGCATTATTAATTAAAGGAGTTTAATTATAATACAAACCCTAATCCTAAATAGTTTAGGGAAGGGCTATTCCTACATCTATAAATAAGAGGGGTCTTATCATAGATTAGGGTTACACACTCTTGCATTAGATTGTGGAGAGCAATTTCTATAGAGATAGAAACTAGGGTTTTGCCAAATACCCAACTTCTTGAATACTTGTTCTTCCTTGGTGGATCACCTCTAGAGGCCAAACACTTGGGTGGCTAACGTTGATCAAAGGAAGGAATCACACCGTAGCATTCGAGGAGAACACGAAGGACTAGGAGTTGAACTTGTACCCGAGGAAGCTTTGTTCTACGAGGGTATAATTCTTATTCTTTTTCTCTTTCGTTTATATCGTTAATTGAGCACATAGATTGATCTTGGTGATGGTTTGTATAAAATTTTAAAATCTGATTTTATCGCGCTTCCGCACTATTTATGTAATTTGATTGCATGTTCGCGTTATATACAAACCTAACAGATATGTGGTCATTCATTTTTTAAGTAAAATAAATAGTAGTAAGTCAATTTAAAATTCAAAAAATATATTTTATAATCACTATTTAAAATAAATTAAAAATTAAAAATAATTTTATTTAAAAAATAACCCTTGCTTCGCACGGGTCACTTAGCTAGTATAATTAAAAGCACAAACTTAGTTTGGTTGGATTTCACCAACTTTTGGTTCAACTTTCCTAATTCATATTAGCATAAGTACTATCTAAATTAATTTGTATCAATTAAATACTATCCAAATTTAAAAATACTAGCTTTCTAACTCGTGCCAGACAAACTTTAAAACTTTATTGGTAGAAGGGGGAATCTGTTGGATTTGTGGGACAGTTGGTGATCATAAGATAATTATTATGGCCGTGTGAAACTTGTGACAATTGGTGATCATAAGGTAATTAGGATTCTGTGAGTTGACATTCTCCTAAATGGTTTAGGACTTATATAATTGTTTTGGAGAAAGAAAAAAAGAGAAAGTGGCAAAGTTTTGTGAGGAAACGACAATTGGATCTTAAATTGGAGAATAACTCCTGTGAACGAAAATGACTCGGTCGTATTTTAATGTATTTAACATAATTGAATTTATGACCAAGCCCAAATTGATTTATTTTTATTGTTAACTTGGTAAAATAACTCGTACAAATGAAATTGACTCATAATTAATTAAGAGTCGCTCAAATTTGGATCGCCTTACCGCTTATTATATATCAATATAGAATGAAATTGAAACCTAATTAATTAAGAGTTGACTTAAATTGGCATCGCCTTATCGCTTATTATATATAAGTATAGAAGTATAGATTCCTATCACTAAAGAGGAATAGAAAAAAAAAAGAAAAAAAAGAAGAACAATATTTTTTTTCTTTCCTATTCACATTAGTAGAAGTACTATACAAATTTATAATGATTAATAATTAAATATATAATATCTAAATTTATAAAATATTCAAAAGAAACCCAACTCTTATTACAATACATGTTTTTATATTTGATGACGATATGCGAAAATAATGTATATTTGTAATCAGTAACTTTTGTACAGTCCTTATAATAAAATTGATGTAAAAAGACTGAGTTTAGAGATCAAATTTATTAGGTTGATATATTTCGTAAAGTGAATATGATGTATAGATCTTAAGTTAAAAGACAATCGTAAAGTAGATGGTTGAAGATCGTAGAGCCTATTGATCGTAGTGTTGAAGATCGTAGAGTTTACTGATCATAGTTCTGAAGAACGTAAAGTATGCTGAAGATCGTAAAGTCTACTGAAGATCATAAAACTTGTTGATCATAGAGCTACAACTACCAGTACTCTATGTTTGCTAAATGGTCAAGTCAAACCTCAAAGTTCTTAGAGTATAAGTAATGATCGAAGAATTAGAACAAAGCTGGATATCGTCAAGCTTAGAAGAAACAAAGACTTAGTCATTCAAGAATAAATAAAAGCATCGTAGAGTGCACTGAAATTAAGTGTAAAACGTAGAGTCTGTATAGCCAGACACTCAACGACTGGACACTCAACTTTACGATTAAAAAAATTGTAAAGTGCATTAGTTTTGATATGAACTGACAGTGTTGCTCTTAGTAGAGTGAAGACCCAAGAAAATTTGTTAAAACTCTTAAAGTTAAGGAGAAAAGCAGTTGGAAATAAAGACCTATCCTAAATAAAGCTCACCACCTAGAAACTCAGCAAATTAACTTACTTGAATAAGGAGAATTGTGTTTGTTGAGATGGGAACACAAGAGTCCATCATCAAATCATCACTAAAATTGTCAGAAAGATGGATCATTTATTTACAGGCCACATGAACTTTGCGGAAAAGTAAAAAGAACTTGTACCATGGGCACACAGTTCACGAATGGCAAAGAGTTTCACTTCTCTATTATATATCCAGCTGAATGGCATGGTGCCTGCTTCCTTGGCTCTTCCTTGAGCTCGCTCTTGCAGCCGATTCTCTGAGGCAACCCACAAACATAGTCCTTAGCTTTTCGCCCTGCGCCAGATAAACCTGTTAAATCCGCCACTTTCCATCTCCCAACCAAAAACTGCAATATATCTGCATAGTCCTTAGCAGTGTAGACCTGAAGCCGCTGAGCAACAGCAGAGAAGTGCACGAAATGGTTATCGTCTCTGCCATCATACATCAAGTGGGCCGGCAACGCAATTTTCTTCTGCATCATGTCAGCAAAAGCCTGGATGGTTCCGTCAGGGTCGATCTCAAATAACTTCTCAACTATTTTGGTGTAAGCAGTTTCGTGGTGCTTCTCATCAGAGGCAATTGTCCCACATATTTGAGCTAGCTTAAGGTCCCCATACTCATTTGCATGTCTCGCTATGTTCCCGTGGGAAATAAATATTGTTGCTCGTTCCTGGCTGAAAGGATGTATAGATGAATCCCAGGTAGGGATTATTTTCTGTCTGGGGATCCTGAAAGTGGCGAATTTAATTAGTAGTTAAGCATGATAATCATGTGATAGCTTTGAAAATAAAAAGGAAAGACCTCTCAGGATTTCTAGGTATATCTATAAAAATTAACTAAATCTTATACAAGACCTTTGGAGAGACCCATAGTTCTATTTGGAGAATCGCAATTACTCCATATCCGAAAATACACTATTTAGAGAAAGAACTTGTAACAAGTTTGAATACTTACACTCCAAGCATGCATGTTCTTGCATAATCTATCAGAAAAACATCTTCTCATATTCTTTTTTCTTTCTTGGGACTATTTTGAACTTGTAGAAAACTTTCTGCTCCTTTTTACTATGAAAATGTTAAATGGTAATAAATTATGTGGAAACTAGATTCAAGAAATACTTCAAGCAATATAAGATCCTAGTTCTACATTGAAACATTTTAGCAAATTTTTTAATTAAATGATGATATAAAACTATTAGTATTGTTCTATTACTAAGATGTTCGTAGCTTGCATTCTTGTGGAACCATTTTCATTTATAAAGTCAAATGTGCAGGAGCTAAATGTAACACAATTCTCCCTCCCCACCACAAAAAACAAAAAAAAAAGTCAAAAAAAAAAAAATCACAACAAAAAGTCAAAACAAAATTTTCATTTTTTCCCACTTGCAGAAAGGAAAGTAAATGTAAGGAAAATCCTGGCTAAAGGAAAGTAAATGTAAGGAAAATCCTGGCTAACTTCTTCATCTTCCTCACAGCTTAGCGGTAAGAAATTGGGAAACGAGAATTTATAAGAGTAAAACTAGGTGGGCAAGTAACTCACCATTCCTGACCCAGTCAGATATTGAATTGTCTTCTCAATTTGCCTCATGTCTACTCGCAGGGGCAGATCCAGCTTGAAAGTTGAGGGGGTCATATTCAAATTTTTTTTTACTTAAGAATAAAAATTTAATAAAATGACTCACAAAATTAAATAATTTTCAAATATTGTTTACAATAACATTTTTCAAAGTTTCATTGCTTGAAATTGTTGCATGATAACCTCATTTTTAATAGTTACAAAAATATCACGCGTATGTTACTAAATAATCATTCATCCATTCATCTCTCATTTGGTTACAAAAATATCACGCTCAAGATCAATATATATTATGAATAGTCAAGTGTAATTAGCACCAACAATAAACAATCTCAATTAATTTAAACCACTAACAAGTAACATTACAAAATAAATTATAAAATTTAAAGAAAGTAAAAATAGAATAGAACACATACTTGAAGAACTTTTATTTGATGGAGTTCTCTTCATTGTTGCAATGTTGCTTTGAGAAGTAAAAAGTCCTAATTTTATAAAAGTACAAAAAAGAAGAATCCATAAACAATTACAAAAATTCCTAAAACAATTGTTAAATTTGTGAAATTAAAAAACTAAAATTAAAATATACTATTTGAAATTACTTCAATTGCAAATCGTGATACCTTATTTGCCTGATTGGAAATTGGAATTAGGAGACTTGGTCCATCTTATTTGCCTGATTGGAGTTGGAGTTGCTCACGTTGTTGCTCCGTTGCCTTGCTCTCGCGGTCTCGCCTCTCTGTTGCTGAAGTTTGAACAGATGAAAATAAAATATGGCCAGTGGGATTCGTAGGAATGTAGGAAGTGGAAGTGGAATGTGGCCATGTGGGATTGAAGAAATTGATTGGGGAATCATGTGATGATGATGGGGAACAAAGACAAAAACAAATGATCTGCCCAAAATATGGTGTTTGTCATGTATGGGACTTAAAGTTGATTTCTTTATAAAAGCATGTGAATGGTGTGCCCAAGAAAGTGAAGCATGGTTCCAAGGAAATTAAATAAGTAATGAGGTAATTTAATGTATCATTCGGTAATGGGAGTCGGTAGGATTTTTAAGTCTAAAGCATGAAACTTAACTTAAGACCCTCCTAATTTTTTTTTTATAAATAGGAGCCCCTGAAAGTTCAGGGGGGGCAGGTAACCCCCCTGCCCCAACAGTAGATCTGCCCCTGTTTACTCGTCTAGATAGATAAAGATACTTATTGAAAAGGTCACCATGCCTGTTTTCTTCAGCGGTCCAAGCCCTTGTCCAAATTCCCCATGGCGTAGGGCTCGCCCCTGTTTCATCACGAACACCATCTAAAGTATTAAGCATCGTTTGATACGTTGGAAGGGCTTCTTTTGTGATCATATCTCCAACCAATACAACAAAGTAGTCATCTGGAAGCTCCTTTGCCCTCTCTCGCAGTTTAACGACTTGATCATCAAATCCATCAGACGCAGGATCTGGCAAAAATTCCTGTGGTTGCCAACAACTCTCGACGGGCTTTAGGTGAACCAATATGTTCTGCTCAGCCCACTACTCCATGGATTTGAAGATCTCAATCTTGTTCCGAGCCATTGAGTGTGTCACCTGAACATGAATTTCCCAAGGAGGGCAAAAAGGCTTCTTGAGATTTTCAACATCCCTAAGAGGAAAAACTGTAATTATATATTTGGAAATGGGAGAACTTAAACACTTGCATATATATAATTAACAACTGAAACAGGCTCTTCACAAAACCATGATATAGAATTACAAATTATGAGTAGATGTTGATATGAACTTCAATTCGTGTAGGTTTCTTGCGTTCACAATGAGATTTGAAAGATATAGCGATTAGCGACAGTTCCTAAGCATGTGCATGTCTTTGTAAGTGTGTAATAACATCTGATTAGTTATGATTAGAAATGAGTTTCACAGATGCCCCAATGTCTGATCAATTTTCCGTCATATTGTGCTAAATTGATTTTCGAAGAAGTTAAAGCAAAGGCTTAATACACATTGCCCAAGAGGCCAAGAGAAAATTCGTTCAATGTGACAACAAGTAGTTAAATGAGTCGACAAAACTATCAAGTTCTCAACAAAATTAAATGCATAATGCCTTGCTAATGTCAAAAAATTAAATGAACACTATTGAATATCCTAAACCTCCCTCCATCCCCACCAAATAGAAAAAACACAATCATGTACACACATGCATAAAAATCATAAAACACAAAGTGCTGAAAAGGAATAATGATTTTAAAATTGATTACACGACTTGCCCTATGTGGAGGGGCGAGGGGGGTGTATCAAATCTCATTGATAGAATATAAATTTATTTAAGTTAATTTCCATAATTATATTTTAGATTGATTGACCATATCTTTTGTATAGTTGGCTCTCCTACTTTGTAGCGATTGATATCTTGTAATTATCATTATCCTAGCCTAGAATTACGTTAATCATTGTTGTATATTAGGAACGCTTATTCAAGGCAATGGGACACAGAGAGAGATAATTTCTTTTACTTTCATGGTATCAAAGCCATAAAAAACAACATCTCCTCCTTCCTCTTCCTCTTCTTCTTCATCGTCATCTCTCATTCTCCATCAATGGCTGAAAAGATTCATCCCGCCACCACCATAACAAACATCAAAACAGCCATTCCCCTCACATTGGATTACGAGTCTGCTAAATACGCTAATTGGAAGAATTTATTCACAATCCATGCTAAAGCCACGCTCACCTACGAGCACATTGTGCCACCACCGTTCGATGATAAGGCGACAACTCCGGCCTCTCCTCCAAAAACTGAGGCTGCACTTCTAGCCGAAAAGGCTCATTGGGATCGCATTAACAACATTGTTCGTCAATGGATTTATGGAACCATCTCCGAGGATCTCCTAAACACCATAATTGATCCCGACAACACGGCTGCCGATGGTTGGAACCGTTTGGCGGAATTGTTCTAGGATAATAAGACTTCTCGGGCCATCCACCTCGAGACAGAGTTCGCAACCACTAATTTGTGTGACTTTCCTGATGTAAAGGCGTTCACTCACCGCCTCAAGGTGCTGGCCGATCAGTTGGCCAATGTTGGAGCCAAGGTCTCTGACCAAAGAATGGTGTTGTGTCTTCTCACTTGCTTGACCGAGGCATATGACGGTTTTGTGACAGTGGTTCAGAACATGAACCCTCTACCGACGTTCGCTCAAGCACGGTCGATGCTGCTTCTAGATGAAACCACCAAGGCCGAACGAGCCAAACTCGAATCAGGTTCGACCTCTGCTTTTTTCATGAATTCCAATACTGATAATTTGAACAATAATGGACAGCAACAGGAGACGGGTCAAAACAAGAATTCAAACAATAAGGGTAGGAAGAACAATGGCAAAAATCGCGGTGGAAACAACCAACGCAACCAGCAGACCCGCGGTGGCCGTGGTGGCTACAATCGCAAGCAGCAGGCCTGGAATTTCCCACCTTGGGGCGGGTGGGTCCCTCAGCTGTGGGCCACTCCACCGTGTCCTTATCCCACCGCCCCTTGGGGTGTCCATCCACCAATGGCGGCAAGGCAGCAGGGTGTCTTGGGTGCTCATCATTCTCAATCGTTCTACACCGCAACTCTGGCTCCAAGTGTTTATTCTCCAACTGACATTGATCAAGCAATGCACACTCTCTCTTTGAACCAGCCGGATGAAAATTAGTATATGGACACTGGAGCGACATCTCATATGACTGCTAATCTCGGTACTCTCACGCCTTATTTTAATTTGAGCAAAACTAATGGAATAATTGTTGGTAACGGTAGTATGATTCCAATTCGTGGTTATGGTAATACCTCCCTTACCCAAACAAATCCACCCTTACACCTCAAAAATGTTTTACATGCTCCTAACCTGATTAAAAACCTTATTTTGGTACGTAAATTTACTAATGATAATATGGTTTCCATTGAATTTGACCCATTTGGCTTTTCTATGAAGGACCTCCAGACGGGGAGCAAACTTCTGCGATGTGAGAGCACGGGAGAGCTCTACCCTTTCACCACCAAAAATTGGGCTATTTCATCTTCAGCACCTTCTGCTTTTACAGTCATTTCTCCTAGTATTTGGCACTCCCGTCTAGGCCATCCGGGAGGTGTAATTCTTAGTACTCTTCGCAAAAACAATTTTATTAGTTGTAATAAAGCCCGTAACCTTTTTTGTTCATATTGTCCCCTTGGGAAGTTTGTTAAATTGCCTTTTTATGATTCTTTATCTTTCACTGCTATGTCTTTTGATATTGTTCATAGCGATTTGTGGACGTCACCTATTCTCAGCTCATCCGGCCATCGTTATTATGCATTATTTCTTGATGATTACACTAATTTTTTGTGGACTTTTCCTTTGTCTCACAAATCACAGGTTCACAACATTTTTCTTTCCTTTCGAGCATTCATAAAAACTCAATTTGAAAGAGAAATAAAATCATTTTAGTGTGATCATGGTCGTGAGTACGATAATGGTCCCTTTCATAATTTTTGTGAACAAAATGGCATGTCATTCCGTTTTTCGTGTCCTCACACTTCTCCTCAAAACGGAAAAGCAGAACGAAAAATAAAATCCATAAATAATATTGTCTGTACTCTGCTTTCACATTCATCTATGCCTCCCCCCTTTTGGCACCACGCTCTACAAATAGCTACTTACCTTCTAAACATCCTTCCCACAAAGGCTTTAGGCTACAAATCTCCTACACAAATTCTTTATCAAAAGAATCCTTCCTATTCTCATCTTCGGGTTTTCGGGTGTTTATGCTTCCCACTCTTTCCATCCTCCACAATTAATAAACTCCAAGCTCGTTCAACTCTGTCTGTCTTTTTACGTTATCCTTCCAATCATTAGGGGTACAAGTGTTATGATTTGTCAGCTCGAAAAATTATCATTTCGCATCATGTGCATTTTGATGAAACTCAATTTCCATTTTCCAAAATCTATACTCCAAATACTCATACATATGATTTTTTAGAGGATGGTTTGTCTCCATTGCAAATTCACACCTTGCATCAAAATGTCGCCCAACATCAACAAAATCAACTCCCTCAATCTCCTTCTCCGGCCCAGTCTCCTGTGCTCACATTGTCTCCTTTGTAGGCTGCCTTTTCCCCACAAAGAACGCCCTCACATTCTCCGGCCCAGCCCACTGGTCAGCAGCCCTACCCCATCCCCGGCCTCCTATGCCCACCTCTCTCCGGCCCAGGCCCAAACCACCCCTCTATCGTCTACCTTACCAGGCCGCTATATACCCCCTCATCAAAGATCTGGGCCCTCTTCTCCAATCCCAGCAATCCCCCGTCCGCAGCCCACACCTCACTACCAACCATCAGCCCAGCGCATAACTACTCGTAGTCAACATGGCATCTTCAAGCCAAATCGAAAATACCACCATTTCTTAAGCGCCGAAACTCCAAAAATCTCTCCTATCCCTCGTAACCCAGTGAGTGCCCTTAATGACCCGAATTGGAAATCTGCTATGTTAGATGAATATAATGCTCTAATTAAAAATAAGACGTGGGATTTAGTCCCTCGACCATCTCATGTGAATATAATTCGGTCAATGTGGATTTTTCGTCACAAAAAGAAATCTGATGGTTCTTTTGAGAGGCATAAAGCCCGTCTTGTAGGTGATGGTTGGTCGCAACGAGAAGGGATTGACTGTGACGAGACATTTAGCCCGGTTGTAAAACCGACAACTATTCGGACAGTTCTTAGCATTGCATTGTCCAAATCTTGGCCTATTCATCAGCTAGATGTCAAGAACGCATTTTTGCACGGGAACTTGAATGAGACTGTTTACATGCACCAGCCTATGGGGTTTAAAGACCCCACTCGTCCTGATCATGTTTGTCTGTTACGTAAATCTCTTTATGGTCTTAAGCAAGTTCCCCGTGCTTGGTATCAACGGTTTGCTGATTTTGTTGCCACTATTGGTTTTACTCACAGCAAATCAGACCGCTCACTTTTCATATATTGTTGTGGGACTGACATTGCATATATTTTATTGTATGTTGATGACATTATACCCACAGCTTCTTCAGATGCTCTTCGATGTTTTATTATCTCTCTTCTCAGTGCAGAATTTGCTATGAAAGATCTGGGTTCGTTGAGTTATTTTCTGGGTATTGTTGTCACTCGTACCAAAAATGGCCTTTTTCTCTCTCAACAAAAATATGTCGAAGAGATATTAGAGAGGGCAGGAATGACTGCTTGCAAACTTTGCCCCACACCCGTCAACACTAAGGGGAAGCTCAGTGCACAATCGGGTGACCCTTATGATGATCCGACGGAATATCGTCGATTGGCTGGTGCTCTGCAATATCTTACTTTTACCAGGCCAGATATTTCTTATGCAGTCCAACAGGTCTGCCTATTTATGCATGCTCTGAAAATTGACCACATTGAGTCTTTGAAACGCATTCTTTGTTATGTACAAGGTACGATTGATTATGGTATGCACTTATATCCGTCTTCGATTCACTCTATCTTGTCATATACAGATGCAGATTGGGGTGGATGTCCTGATACTAGACGGTCCACCTCGGGTTACTGTGTGTTTCTCGGAGATAATCTCATCTCTTGGTCTTCTAAGTGACAACCTACAATATCCAAGTCTAGTGTCGAAGCTGAATATAGGGGTGTCGCTAACGTTGTCTCTGAGTCTTGTTGGATTAGGAATCTTCTTCTTGAACTTCATTGTCCTATCCAAAAGGCAACTTTGGTCTACTGTGATAATGTTAGTGCGATATATTTATCCGGAAATCCAGTTCAACATCAGCGCACTAAACATATTGAAATGGACATCCACTTTGTTCGTGAAAAGGTACAAAAAGGAGAGGTGTGTGTCCTTCATGTGCCGTCTCGTTCTCAGCTCGCAGATATTTTTACAAAAGGGCTTCCGCGCGTATTATTTGATGATTTTCGGAACAGTCTCAGCGTCCGACAACCTCCCGCTCAGACTGCGGGGGTGTGATAGAATATAAATTTATTTAAGTTAATTTCCATAATTATATTTTAGATTTATTGACCATATCTTTTGTATAGTTGGCTCTCCTACTTTGTAGCGATTAATATCTTGTAATTATCATTATCCTAGCCTAGAATTACATTAATCATTGTTGTATATTAGGAACGCTTGTTCAAGGCAATGGGACACACACAAAGAGAGAATTCCTTTTACTTTCACTCATTTCATGCAATATCTGAATAAGGCAATTGAAACAATGAGACAAATAAATAAATTTTATATAAAAAAAACAACCCACACCAAATACAAAAATTAATTCGAAAAAAAAACATAAAACAAATAAAGCTCTAGGTTTGTAAATTTATAAAAACAATGTTAAATGATTATCAAATACAAATTAGATTTGAAAATACTCCCTCTATTCTAAAACTAGAGATCCTTTTCCAAAAATTAGAAATATATTTCTAAAACAAGGACCCTTCAAATGTACCTTTAATTTTATCTAAAGTTGGTGAAGTTAGTGGTGGTGTGATTAGGAACTTATGTCACTTTATAGTTTTCAAATAAAAATGTATCTTTATGTTGAAATAAGCTAGAAAGGAAAATGTAGATGATTATCAAACAAAAATGGGTATGTGAGGGAGACACCAATATCAACAATTAACGTGAAATAGCATCGAAATCACAAGAAATGCCTATAAATTGAACCATTTCTAATCAAAATAAGAACAAAATAACAACCAGAGGCAGATCTACTGTTGGGGCAGGGGGGTCACCTGCCCCCCTGAACTTTCAGGGGCTCCTATATAAAAAAATTAAGAGAGTCTTAAGTGAAATTTCATGTTTTAATATTAAAAATCCTACCGACTCCCATTACCGAATGATAAATTGAATTACCTCATTACTTATTTAATTTCCTTGGAACCATGCTTCACTTTCTTGGGGACACCATTCTCATGCTTTTATAAAGAAATCAACTTTAAGTCCCATACATGACAAACACCATATTTTGGGCAGACCATTCGTTTTTGTCTTTGTTCCCTATTATCATCACATGATTCCCCATTCAATTTCTTCAATACCACATGGCCACATTCCACTTCCACTTCCCACATTCCTACGAATCCACTAGCCACATTTTGTCTTCATCTGTTCAGACTTCAGCAACAAAGAGGCGAGACCGCGAGAGCAAGGCAACAACAGAGCAACAACGTGAGCAACTCCAACTCCAATCAAGCAAATAAGATGGACCAAGTCTCCTAATTCCAATTTCCAATCAGGCAAATAAGGTATCACAGTTTGCAATTGAAGTAATTTCAAAGAGTATATTTTAATTTTAGTTTTTTAATTTCACAAATTTAACAATTGTTTTAGGAATTTTTTGTAATTGTTTATGGATTCTTCTTTTTTATATTTTTATAAAATTAAGACTTTTTACTTCTTAAAGCAACATAGCAACAATGAAGAGAACTCCATCAAATAAAAGTGTTCTATTCTATTTTTACTTTCTTTAAAATTTATAATTTATTTTGTAATGTTACTTGTCAGTGGTTTAAATTAATTGAGATTGTTTATTGTTGGTGCTAATTACACTTGATTATTCATAATATATATTGATCTTGAACGTGATATTTTTGTAATCAAATGATAGATAAATGGATGAATGACTATTTAGTAACATACGTGTGATATTTTTATAACTATTAAAAATGAGGTTATCATATAATAATTTTAAACAATGAAAACTCGAAAAATATTATTGTAAACAATATTTGAAAATGCCCCAAGAAGGGGATTGAGCTTCAGAGCCATCTCCTTTCCTTCTTCAACAGAGTTGTGAGGAGAGAGAAAAGAGGGGAGGACAAAATCTTAGAGAAATAGAGAAGAAGTACAAGCGGTGGGATACGGAAGCTAGTGAAGGTGCATAATATATATTTACTCCTGTGACGAATGTTACAGTTATGCCATCGAACGGCCCGTGGTTTTTATTATACAATGTACTCCCCCTCCCACCAAAATAAATAATACTCCTGTGTGAAATGTGACTCAACTCAAGTGTACATGTGGAATCTTAACATAAAGACACCTGGCAGGCAATGAAATGGGGTAGTGGGCTTGCTTCTAACCCACTCTAGGCCCACATTTAAGCAGGTGCGGATCCAGTATTTGTTCTCAATAAAGACAGTTTTAACTAATTTTTTTGTTGAGGTTACATAAAGAAAACTTGAACTAATCACAATATTAACTAATCATAATAATATTTATAAATTATAATGTTATTCTTCTAGAGTTCATAACTTGAAAACTTGAAAATATTCTAAGATAGCTTCATTATCAATAGTTTTAAATACATCATTTTCAATGTAAGAAACTAAACAATCACTCAACTATTTATCATCCATTTGGTTTGGGAGAGTGGTTTTAATAATATTTCTAAATTGAATCAACCGTTCTTTATCAAATGCTAAGAAAGAGTTATTTGGAACAAAACACGCCATACATGAAAGAAACCGTAATATTCCAAACTCTTGTAATAAACTTTGTAATTATAAATGCAAATGTTATTAAATTTTAAATTATAATTTTGAATATTGTAGAGTATATGTTAGAACATATATAATACATATATTCGTTGAGCAAGCTTAATAAAGAGAAAAATAACTATAAATGTAGCACTTCAAAGTTAAATTTTAAAATCATATTAGATTTTATATATATATATATATATATATGTGTGTGTGTGTGTGTGTGTGTGTGTGTGTGTGTGTGTGTGTGTGTATGTGTGTGTGTGTGTAATTAATATAGATATTATACATCGTGTGTTTAATTCTTTTTACATTATAGTTGAGTTGGAATACATTATACACTACGTGTTTAGTTCTTTTTATAGCAGTGGTAGTTTAACTTTTTTTTTACCCTTCTAAGTTTAACTTTTTTATGAATCTGCCCCTTCAAGTTTATTAAGTTTTATTTCTGCCCCTACCCCTGCCCCTATACCTATATAAAAAAAATAAAAAAATCCAGCATATGCTGCCTATGTTGCCCTATGAATACATCTGTCACCTGCCTTCAAGATATCTTAAGCAAATATTTGTAACATTAAAATTTAGATGAAGATGTACCATCAAACTGCCCATGGAGTACTAATAATATATTGTTTCGAAAAAAATTATCTGAAATACACATTTCAAATTATAAAAATATCATTTTCTACATAATATGAGAAGGAGTATATTTAAATATATAAAACGACGTCGTTTTGATAGTTACCTCACGCGAACATCTAGACCTGGCAAAATTGGCCCAGGCCCGTGGGCCG
This sequence comes from Aralia elata, assembly GCA_034770075.1. Taxonomy (NCBI): domain Eukaryota; kingdom Viridiplantae; phylum Streptophyta; class Magnoliopsida; order Apiales; family Araliaceae; genus Aralia; species Aralia elata. The sequence continues at coordinate 66,851,396 of CM068387.1, read as the reverse complement.
GCCCAGCCCGCCCAAAAAAAGTTGGGCTCTGGGCTTCATTTTTTTAGCCCGCCAAAACTTGGGCCTTTTTGGCCCGCCCAAATTTAGCCCAACCCAACATTGGCCCAGCCCGTGGGCGCCCAGCCCGCTCAATCCTTTGTGAAAATGGCCCAAGCCCGCGGGCCGGCCCAGCCCGCCCGCCAAAAAATGGGCTTTGGGCTTCACTTTTTCAGCCCACCGAAACCTGGGCCGTTTTGGCCCAGCCCAATTTTAGCCCAGCCCAACAATGGCCCAGCCCAATTGCCAGGTCTACGAACATCAGGTAGCCCTTACCTTCTTTTTTTACCTAAAGTTTATTTTATGTCAAAAGTACTTAAGTTTATTAGATCAAAGAAGATACTCTAGTGGTAAAGTCCTCTATTTTTATGAAGAGCCCCTCTTTTTATTGTGTAGATTACATGTTCTAGTAATGAGATTTTTTAACTTTCTTTTCAGATTTTAAAATTTGTACATCATTTTTTATTTATTTGTTCAATATTAAACTTTAAAGACTAAAATTTATTATGAGATAAAAATGAAAGCTCATTTAAACATTTAAAAAATAAATAAAATGAAAGCTCTCTGGGATAAGTTGGTTTAATCTACAAGAAATCAAATAGTTTGCAAAAAATCAATTATGGTTGTTCTTGACTATGATAGGTATTTTTTTTCTTTTTTATATTAATCTTTATTTTTATTTTTTTCTGTATTTTCAAACTTCCAAAAATACCCTTAGAGTTCAAATATTATTATCGCAAAGGACTTGAGATTTTAGTTCTCTAATAATTTTTATACTTTAATATTTTTGAAAAAATTGGGTCAATGTTACTAATTCAAATCAAAAGCCAGATTTAATTTAATTTTATTTTTTTGAGAGGAGCGGAAGTTATTATATGGTACCGTGGTGATTTTCAGAGTTTAATATTAAAACTATGTTAAAGATGAGGAGAGATTGCACATCAGCCAAAGATATTATAGAGTAAAGAGAAAATAGGTAAAAAGGTTCCTCCTGCAAGAAACAAAAACTTGTGAATAAATAGTTTGAAAAAATTCAACCAACTCAATTTGCATAACAATAGCTAGCATACTATAGAGATCGATTGTATCTATCATGAAATTAGAGTGACAAATTAACACATCGATATAAATATATAAGAAGCTAAGAGGAGATTTTATTCAAATTAATTTAGTTGGTCATTATAATATTAATTTGGACATCAATTTATAATTCTCAAATATAAATTATATAATTATAATAATACATGTTCAAATTCAATGAATACAATTATAATTTGAGATATATACATGCATGCATGAATCTCACAATAAAATAAAAGAAAATGTATTAAAAGTATTAATATCATATAATAATAATAATAATAATAATAATAATAATAATAATAATCTAAAAGAGAAAACTTACAATTGAATTATTTTGATAAACAAAAAATATATAAGAAAGATACAAGTTCAAATTCAATGAGTATAATTATAATTTGATATATATCTACATGCATGCATGAATCTCATAATAAAATAAAAGGAAAGTCATAATATATATATATATATATATATATATAAAATCTAAAAAAGGAACTTACAATTAAATTATTTTGATAAACAAAAAATAAATAAGAAAGATAACTCGTACCTCGCACGGGTTCTAAACTTTTATATATCATAAGAGATAAGAACTAGTTTGATATTTTACCGTGGGGTGTGATTTTAAAATGAAAATAATCTTGATTTCTAACATTTTTAATTTTTCATTCATTGAAGTATTGGAGAGAGCGAAAATTTGGTTATATATTTTAACAATGTTGCATATGAGTTAAGTTTTACAATGAAGTTATAATCATGGGTCATTGATTAGTATTTCTATGTCCTATAATTCTATTCATTAGATGACCTTACCTGCTTTATCATCCTACATTCCTTAGTAAATCTCAAATTCGGATGGCAAACGACTGATATTTAGTCTAAATGGTTCCAATAAAACTTTAAATTAAGAACAGTATCCTTTATTGAGAATGCTATTTGCGATATATTAACTGTGTGGCTTTTTTGTCATATATTTTTGATTTAGAAGACAAACACACACCTTTTTATTTTTTAATTAATTAACCAATAGATAATCTAATCAAAATTATTAAATTTTTATGAGAAATTTTATATATTTTGGTTAATCAGTAATTTGGCAAATTGCACACCCCGAACAAATAGTCAAAGAATACAAACTATCAAAGTCTGACAGAATTAAACATGTGGGCCTCACGTGATGGGGTTTTAGGGGCAAATTGTTACTAAGTTTCCCTTTGCATTTAACTTATTTAAGTTAGTAAGTTTCAAGAGTGAATTGTTATTTTCATAATAAATAATTAATATTTTATTTACTATATATGAAAGGGGAGTCTTGTGAAAACATTAATTTTATTGTGAAAATATCAATTCCCTTTCTCAATACTCAACTAATTTATTCTACTAATTTTTTTTTTCAATATTTGACTGATTAAACTGCCTAAAAATGAGATTTTCTTTTGGATTTTAAAATTTGTACATATTTTCTTAAAAAAAGTTTAAATATTAAACATTAAAGACTAAAATTTACTACTATTAATAAGCTCTTTGGTTGGTTTAATTTACGAGAAATCATTTGTGATTATGATTAAGCCAACAATGCACCTGGAAATTTCTTGGTGTTGGCAAATTATTCATTCAAAATAAATAAATTTTATAACGAATGGTATATTTCAGGTTTATAATTTCATGAAATTGTAGGTCTTACACCTGTATTATAATCATCCAAAAACACTCTTTGCATCAATGGTGACAAAAGAATCTTCTTTAAGAATAAAAAAAAAAATTAACCATAATTCCTATTATATATATTTTTTGCATTATTATACATCAATTTTTGTAACCAATGCATCACCATACACTTATTGTTTCAAAAGAAAGAAAGAAAAAAAATCATATAACCCCTGCGCGTCATCACCATCAAAATCAATTCCCCCTTCATCATCCCCAAGCTCCCGTTATTTCTTCTTCAAGCTCTCCAAAATTGAATTCTGTTGGAAATGGGTTTGAACAATTAAATATTAGAGCATTTTGAGGCTTAATTTAATGTGGAACCCACACTCCGAAAATATCGGGTACATGCACCAATACATTCTCCTCCGCGAGGAGTATAACATGGCATATTTATTTAGTCAAATCCATTATGTATTGAATGAGAAAATTGACTCCAAAGGTCACTCTTTGAAATGATAATTTGTGCGAAGCCAAGTCCCACATCGGTTAAGGATTAAAGTATTATTTGGTTTATATACAAGAAAGATGCTCTTGGGTTTGGGCCCCAAGGGGCACCCCACTTTTGTGGAAGGGAGAGGACCTAGCCAAGGCTTGGTTTGAACCCACACGCGCGCCGCCGACCGACCAGTCGGGCTCGTGGGTCTGGGTCCTTGTATATATTTTTTGGACAAAATTTTATTGAATTTTGTTTATTTTATTTTTGTTCTATTATCAAAACTGTGTCGTTTTGAGAAAAATTATTAAGTGATGTTTGTTGGAACCTATAATACTACGTCGTTTTGAGAAGCGTCTGCCGAACGGGAAGCGCCTTTTCTGGTTGGTCTGAACGGATGCGGCCGATGCCCTTTCGTATGCATCCGATGCCCGTTCAATGGGTTGTGTCCCATCAGATGGGTCACGAACCCTTCCTATAAATAGATAGGGGGGCTGCCATTCGAATTCATTCAATTCACAAGCATTTCAAAGTATTTTCGTCTTTGCATTCTTTCATTTCATTATAATCAGTTCAAATACAGAGCATAGAAATTAAGAATTGAAAATCCGTTTTATCTTGGGAAGTAATTATTCAAAAATCCTTTAGCACCAGTGAGGGAATAAATTTGCTTCAAGGAAACTTTGTGAATTCAAAGGACTCGGATTTATAATAAATATTCTTTGGTTTTCCAGATTTGATTTTCAAGTAAGTACACTGCACTTTCTAATTCTGATTTAATTATTTATCTAATACTATGATCAGATATTAAATATTAATTATATTTACAGTTCATACAATCTTGAAGCAAATTTAAATTTTCTGTAATTATAGTTTTATTTAATATCATTCTGTTAAATTCTGTACTTTATCAAAACGGAAATTTGTTTTTGTTTTTATACTGTTTTATAAATATATTTATATATTATTATTTAAAAAAAATGGAAAAAAAACAAAAAAAAACAAAAAAACAAACAATTGTTTCTGTTTTCCTCCCTTCTACACTTCTTACAATTCCTTCTGTTTGTGTAACAGAAATGGCATCTTCTAGCAACATCCCTACTGTGAGTATGTCTCATGGAGAGAAACCTGAAAAATTCAATGGAACAGATTTCAAGCATTAGCAACAAAAGATGCTCTTCTATCTCACAACTTTGAACTTGGCAAGGTTTCTTCAGGAGGAATGTCCTACTCTTGTTGAAGAAGAAACTGACAAGGAGAAAGTGGCTGCAGTCGACGCATGGAAACATGCTGATTTCCTTTGCAGAAATTATGTATTGAACGGATTGGACAATACACTTTATAATGTGTATTGTACAATTCAAACTGCAAAGGGACTTTGGGAATCTTTAGACAAGAAATATAAAACTAAAGATGCTGGCACGAAGAAATTCATAGTCGGTAGATTTCTTGACTATAAGATGGTAGATTCTAAAGCGGTCATCACCCAAGTTCAAGATTTACAAGTAATCCTACATGACATTCATTCTGAAGGAATGTCACTAAGTGATTCATTCCAAGTTGCTGCAGTAATTGAAAAACTTCCACCATCATGGAAGGACTTCAAGAACTATCTTAAGCATAAACGCAAAGAGATGAATCTTGAAGAATTGATTGTGCGACTTAGGATTGAAGAGGACAATCGAGGATCTGAGAAGAAGAATGGGAAAAATTTCATTGAAGCAAAGGCTAATGTAGTAGAACAAGGGCCAAACAATAACAACAAAAGGAAGCGAGAAGGCGAATGTACTTCCAAAGCCAAGAAAAAGTTCAAAGGTAAGTGCTTCAACTGTGGCAAGCAAGGACATAAATCAAATGAATGTCGCAAGCCAAAGAACTTCAAGAAAGAACAAAAGGCTCAAGCAAATATGACAGAACTGGAAAAACTTTCTGAAGATGTTTCAGACATTAATCTCTCTGTTGTTGTATCCGAATGTAACTTGGTAGGAAACACCAAAGAATGGTGGGTGGACACTGGCGCTACTCGCCACATTTGCTCCAACAAATGGATGTTCTCTACCTACAAACCAGTGGAAAATGACGAGCAACTCTTCATGGGAAACTCCTCAAGTTCAAAGGTTCAAGGACGTGGAAAGATTGTGTTGAAAATGACATCCGGCAAAGAACTGACTCTCAACGATGTACTTCATGTGCCGGATATCCGCAAAAATCTAGTTTCTGGGTCACTGCTTAGCAAGAATGGTTTCAAGTTGGTGTTTGTGTCTGATAAGTTTGTACTTACTAAAAACGATATGTTTATGGGAAAGGGCTATATGTCTGATGGGCTCTTTAAGATGAATGTAATGACTGTTGTACCAAAGTCTATTGATAATAATAAAATTAATTCTTCTGCTTACTTGATAGAATCTTCAAATATATGGCATGCTAGATTAGGACATGTTAATTATGGTACAATGCGTAGATTAATTAATTTAGAGTTCTTGCCTATATTTGATATTAATCAAAAGGATAAATGTGAAATTTGTGTGGAATCTAAAATGACAAGATTACCTTTTCATTCCGTTGAAAGGAAAACTGAACCTCTAGATTTAATTCACACTGATATATGTGATTTAAAGTTTGTGCAAACAAGAGGTGGGAAAAAATATTTCATTACTTTTATTGATGATTGCACAAGATATTGTTATGTATATTTGCTAAGAAGCAAAGATGAGGCTATAGAAATGTTTCAACTTTATAAAAATGAAGTTGAAAATCAACTTAGCAAAAAGATTAAAGCAATAAGAAGCGATAGAGGTGGTGAATATGAATCACCATTTGAAGAGATATGCTCTACTCATGGTATTATTCACCAAACTACCGCTCCTTATTCACCTCAATCTAACGGTATTGCTGAACGCAAGAACCGAACATTGAAAGAAATGTTGAATGCTATGTTAACTAGTTCTGGAGCACCCCAGAATTTGTGGGGGGAAGCTTTGCTTTCTGCAAATTATATTCTTAATAAAGTGCCTCATAAGAAAACTCACAAAATACCTTATGAATTATGGAAAGGTCATAGACCTTGCTATAAATACTTAAGAGTGTGGGGGTGTCTAGCAAAAGTAATGGTTCCTAAACCTAAAAAGGTGAAGTTAGGACCAAAAACAATTGATTGTGTATTCATTGGTTATGCAAATAACAGCAGTGCTTATCGCTTTCTTGTTCATAAATCTGAAATTCCTGATATTCATGTTAATACTTTTATTAAATCAAGAGATGCATCTTTCTTTGAGAATATATTTCCATATAATATAAATAAAGATTCAAATTCAAACAAAAGACCTTTGGATGCTACTAGTAATAATCCTGAAAATATAGACAAAGAGTCTATAGTGGATGAACTTAGACGTAGCAAAAGGGCAAGGACTTCAAAGTCTTTTGATCCGGATTTTCTAACATTTTTGATAGAAAACGATCCTCAAACATACAAGGAAGCAATATCCGCTCCAGATGCTTTTCATTGGAAAGAAGCAATTAATAGTGAAATTGAGTCCATTATGCAAAATCACATATGAGAATTGGTGGACCTTCCACCTGGTTCCAAACCCTTAGGGTATAAATGGATCTTCAAAAAGAAGATGAAAGCTGATGGTTCAATTGATAAATATAAAGCAAGGCTTGTTGTTAAAGGCTATAGAGAAAAGGAAGGATTGGATTATTTCGACACTTATTCACCCGTTACAAGAATTACATATATTCGTATGCTGATAGCAATAGCAGCATTACATAAACTTGAGATACATCAAATGGATGTAAAAACTGCATTCTTAAATGGTGAATTAGATGAAGAAATATATATGGAACAACTTGAAGGTTTCATTGCTCCTGGACAAGTGAGGAAAGTATGCAAACTTGTTAAATCCTTGTATGGATTGAAACAAGCGCCAAAACAATGGCATGAAAAATTTGATAATGTTATGTTATCAAATGGATTTAAAATCAATGAGTGTGACAAATGTGTTTATGTCAAAAGCACTCAAAAGGAATATGTCATTGTTTGTCTTTATGTGGATGATATGTTAATCATGGGTAGCAACAATGAAGTTATCAAATCTACCAAACGTATGTTGGCTAATAGATTTGATATGAAAGACTTAGGGGTTGCTGATATAATATTAGGAATCAAGATTTCTAGAACATCTGATGGAATTATATTATCTCAAAATCACTACATTGGAAAAATACTTGAAAAATTCAATAAGTATAATATAATTCTAAATAAGACCCCAGTTGATATAAATCTTCATCTAGCCAAAAATAAAGGTGATAGCATATCTCAATTAGAATATTCTCGTATAATAGGCAGTTTAATGTATGTCATGAACTGTACTAGACCAGATATAGCTTATTCGGTAAGTAAACTAAGTCGATATACGAGTAATCCAGGTAAAGATCACTGGAAAGCTATTTTGAGAGTTTTAGGATATTTAAAACATACTCAAAATTATGAACTGCACTATACAAGATATCCAGCAGTATTAGAAGGATATAGTGATGCTAATTGGATATCTGATAATAAAGACTCGAAATCCACAAGTGGATATGTCTTTACTCTTGGAGGTGCAGCGGTATCTTGGAAATCCTAAAAACAAACGTGTATTGCGAGGTCTACAATGGAATCAGAATTCATTGCTTTAGACAAAGCTGAAGAAGAAGCAGAATGGCTTCGTAATTTCCTAGAGGATATTCCAAATTGGTCAAGACCTGTGCCAGCTATATGTATACACTGTGATAGCCAATCAGCAATTGGAAGAGCACAGAGTCATTTATATAATGGTAAGTCACGTCATATTCGACGAAGACATAATACCGTTAGACAATTGCTCTCAAATGGAATTATCTCAATTGACTATGTAAAGTCAAAAGATAATATTGCGGATCCGCTTACAAAAGGTTTAACAAGAGAGCAAGTGGAAAGTTCATCGAAGGGAATGGGTTTAAAGCCTATTGTTTAAATAAGAGTCGTCATAGTGGCAACCCAACCTAGTTGATTGGAGATCCCAAGATCTAGGTTCAATGGGCAAACCGAACTATGTAGTACTCAGTAAAGCACTGAGGAGATATTTACTCCTAACCATTCCTATGATGAGACAGTGCACATCTGCCGCGAGAATCAGGATAAGTTACGCTTTTAATGACTTTTACATCTTGAAATACATTCAAGTGGGGTATTGCAAGATACTCTTGATACAAGTCACCTACGTGAGTAAGAAGGGGGCCACTTCTATGAGAATTTTGAAGGCTGAATTCTCTATATACTCACGGAACCAAGAGGTGTTTCGAGGCCAAAATGAACACAAACGTGAGAACCAACTATGTCTGAAGAGATATTTTGTGAATTCTATTGTCTTGGTTTACACGAAAAGCTGACAGTTCAAAGACATCAAGTCTACTGATTAGCCAAGTAAATCCGATAGACTTTACTAGGGCAAGTTCAAAGCCATTAGGCTACTTAACCCGATGAAGTATCTTTTCTTCTGTATTTGAACTAGTGTCTGCATATTCATTATTTTTCTTTTGTTATAAAGCCAATTTTACATTCATGTGGGGGATTGTTGGAAATGGGTTTGAACAACTAAATATTAGAGCATTTTGAGGCTCAATTTAATGTGGAACCCACACTCCAAAAATATCGGGTACATGCACCAATACATTCTCCTCCGCGAGGAGTATAACGTGACATATTTATTTAGTCAAATCCATTATGTATTGAATGAGAAAATTGACTCCAAAGGTCACTCTTTGAAATGATAATTTGTGGGAAGCCAAGTCCCACATCGGTTAAGGACTAAAGTATTATTTGGTTTATATACAAGAAAGATGCTCTTGGGTTTGGGCCCCAAGGGGCACCCCACTTTTGTGGAAGGGAGAGGACCTAGCCAAGGCTTGGTTTGAACCCACACGCGCGCGTCGCCGCCGCCGACCGACCGGTCGGGCTCGTGGCTCCTTGTATATATTTTTTGGACAAAATTTTGTTTATTTTATTTTTGTTCTATTATCAAAACTGTGTCGTTTTGAGAAAAATTATTAAGTGATGTTTGTTGGAACCTATAATACTACGTCGTTTTGAGAAGCGTCTGCCGAACGGGAAGCGCCTTTTCTGGTTTGGTCTGAACGGATGCGGCCGATGCCCTTTCGTATGCATCCGATGCCCGTTCAATGGGTTGTGTCCCATCAGATGGGTCACGAACCCTTCCTATAAATAGATAGGGGGGCTGCCATTCGAATTCATTCAATTCACAAGCATTTCAAAGTATTTTCGTCTTTGCATTCTTTCATTTCATTATAATCAGTTCAAATACAGAGCATAGAAATTAAGAATTGAAAATCCGTTTTATCTTGGGAAGTAATTATTCAAAAATCCTTTATCACCAGTGAAGTAATAAATTTGCTTCAAGAAAACTTTGTGAATTCAAAGGACTCGGATTTATAATAAATATTCTTTGGTTTTCCAGATTTGATTTTCAAGTAAGTACACTGCACTTTCTAATTCTGATTTAATTATTTATCTAATACTATGATCAGATATTAAATATTAATTATATTTACAGTTCATTCAAATTCTAAATAAATTAATAAGAAAATGTATATCACATATGTAAAATCAATACTCAGATCAATGGAAAAGAGAAGGAAAAAAAAAGATAAAGAAAAAGTGACAAGTACAATGATTTTTTAAGTCCCTCTCTATACCTCTAGATCTTAAGTTTTCTCTGTTTGCTTTGTTTTATGTTCATTTAGTATATCTATATTATAAAGCGAAAGAACTTTTTGATGGTTAAAAGAACTTTTTGATGGTTAAAATTGGTATAGTATATTCATACCTTATTCTTAAGAAAGAAGGTTTTTTTTTTAGTCTATTAATCTATTTTCACCACTTCTCTATTTTATATTAAATTTTCTATCCACAAATCTCTCAACCTCCCTTGAAATTTCCCTTTCTCTCTACAGTCTACACTACTCCAGGTTTGGTTTTCAAATTCATATCTCCTTCTCCTATTTTGACTTTTAAATTTTTTATATTATTTTTTCAATTCTAAATATTATTTCATATTTTTTTTAAATATAAGAATTTTTACACATGCATCGTGTGTGCTTCAATTACTAATCAACTATATATATAAATATATAATAAGACAAAATTTAATTTTTTGGTCTTCCTCTTTCGTCTTTGATATAGACCTATAATTTAACTAAAAATAAAACATTTTTTATACTCTTATATAATGTTATTAATTTAACTAGAACTAGAACTCTCTTTATGGTCCAATAAACTTTAATATTAACTTATTATTCTGTAATAATTTTATTTTTTATAAGAGTCATTTAGTTACTTAGTCATATAATAAATTTTAACTTAAAAATCATATTTAGGATTTTAGTTTAAGTTTCTACTCAACTTTAGTCTCTAAATGACTACATATTAAAAATATTAGGAGTACATAATAATTAATATTAAAAAGGAAACTAATATTTTCACAACAGAAAATGATATTTTCACATGAAAAGTGTCGCCATAGATCCTATAGCGGCGGTTTTTCCCGTCACTATACATCTATAGCAACACTTTTCATGTGAAAATGTCAAAACAATGTTGTGGAAATATCATTTTCCTATTAAAAAACATATTACATATTACATATATATATTAGAAATATATTAAAGATTACTTTAATTACCATTTCTATTACATATTAGGAGACCTTTAGTTAATTAATGTTACAAAACAATTCTAACTTATATATTAGTTATTAAAATTTAGTTAGCTAGCTTGTAAAACTAAAATCATAATGACAACTCATTTTTTACAACATTTATATTTCTAAATAATTATATATTAAAAATATTATGAGTAAATAATAATTAATATTAAAGAATTATAATGTATATTACAAAATATATAAACGATTAAAATTTAGTAAACAACTTTATTTCGTATAAGAGACCTTAAGTTAATTAATGTTAAAAAAAACCCTGACTTATATATTACTAAATAAAATTTAATTACCTTTTAAAACCAAAATCATGATCGTAACTTATTATTTTACAATAATTTTATTTTTTATAAAATTTATTTAGTTAATTAATTATATAATAGAGTATGACTAAATACTATGTTTAGGCTTTTAGCTTTTCACTCAACTTTGAACTCTAATTAAAAATGCATATATAAATACAAAAGATTGATTATAAACACTAAATATTAATTTTGAAACTATATAAAAACTTAATATTAAATTAAAAATAACAAAAGAATTACATTAATAACATTCATTGAGTATTCGACAATTGTATATGATATGTAGTCATTCGTTTTTTAAGCAAAATAAATAGTAGTAAGTCAATTTAAAATTTAAAAAATATATTTTATAATCATTATATAAAATAAATTAAAAATTAAAAATAATTTTATTTGTAAAATAACCCTTGCTTTGCATGAGACACTTAGCTAGTATAATTAAAAGCACAAGCATGGTTTGGTTTCGCCAATTTTTTATTCAGCTTTCCCAATTCATATTAGCATAAGTACTATCTAAATTAATTTGTATCAATTAAATACTATCCAAATTTAAAAATACTAGCTTTCTAACCCGTGCGGGGCACACTTTAAAACTTAATTTGGAGAAGGGGGAATCTGTTGGGTTGTAGGACAATTGGTGATCATAAGATAATTATTATGACCGTGTGAAACTTGTGGTAGTTGGTAATTATAAGATAATTAGGATTATGTGAGTTGACATTCTCCTAAATGGTTTAGGACTTATATAATTTTTTTGGAGAAGGAAACGAAGAGGAAGTGACAGAGTTTTGGGAGGAAACAACTCTTAGATCTTAAATTGGAGAGTAACTTGTGTGAACGAAAATGATTGAGTCGTATTTTAACGTATTTAACACAATTGAACTCATGGCCAAACCCAAATTGATTTATATTTATGGTTAACTCGGTAAAATAACTTGTACGAATGAAACTGACTCCTAATTAATTAAGAGTCGACTCAAATTTGGATCGCCTTACTGCTTATTATATACAAGTATACAATGAAGTTGACGCCTATTAATTAATGCTACGTTTGGATTGAATGAATGGAATGAATAATGGAATGATTCATTCCATTCTAGTTGGAATGAGTTACTCCATATGCTCTTCCTCCCTCAAGGAACCACACACAATTTTTTTCATTCCAATCGCAACCAAACGTAATTTTTTTCATTCCATAGGAATGAGTCATTCCATTCTCCCTCCTATTCCACCAATCCAAACGTAGCATAAGAGTCGATTTAAACTGGGATCGCCTTACCGCTTATTATATATAAGTATAGAAGTATAGATTCATAATTAAATATATATATCCAAATTTATAAAGTATTTAAAAGAAACCCAGTACAATACATGTTTTTAGATTTGATGATGATATGCGAAAATAATGTATATTTGTAATCAGTAACTTTTGTACAGGCTTTATAATAAAATTGATGTAAAAAGACTGAGTTTAGAGATTAAACTTATTAGGTTGATCTATTTTGTAAAGTGAATATGATGTATAGATCTTAAGTTAAAAGACAATCGTAAAGTAGATAGTTGAAGATCGTAGTGTTGAAGATCGTAGAGTCTACTGATCATAGTTTTGAAGATCGTAAAGTATGCTGAAGATCGTAGAACTTGCTAATCGTAGAGCTACAACTACCAGTACTCTACGTTTGCTGAATTGTAAAGGCAAACCTCAAAGTTCGTAGAGTACAAATAATGATCGAATAATTAAAGCAAAGTTGGAGATCGTCAAGCTTAGAAGAAACGAAGACTTAGTCTTTCAAGACTAAATAAAAGTATCGTGTACACTAAAGTTAAGCGTAAAACGCAGAGCCTGTCTAGTCAGACACTCTATGACTGAATACTTAATTTTACGATTAGGAAAATTGTAGAGTGCATCAGTTTTAACATGGACTGGCAGTTTTAATCTTCGCAAAGTGAAGACCCAAAGAAATTTGTTAAAAGAGCAGTTAGAAAAAAAGACCCTGTCCTGAATAAACCTCAACACCTAGAAACTCAGCAAATTAACTTGCTTGAATTAAGAAAACAACAAATTAACTTACTTGAATTAGGAGAATTGTGTTTGTTGAGATGGGAAGCATTTCAAAGTTGAAGATTTGCCCAAACATGGAAGGGTTCAACTAAAGGACATTCATGTCACTGTGTTTCTGAGTTAAAAATTGACCAAAAATAAAAGAAATGACGAAAGACACAAAATAAAAGAAATGACGAAAAACACGTGATTACTGTACAATTCTTTTGATATTGAGTTTTTTAATTAACAAAAAATATGTGAAATAGCATGCACATATATAGATAACTATAATACCTTGAATGCAAGTGTTTTGTGGATACCTCTATCCAAGGTCGCAAGAGGGTTTCGATAAGTGGAGTTGGGGAGTCTTATTCACTTCTTTCAAATTCTGCACAAAGTTGAAAGTATGAAAATAGCAGAGGTACTTTAATCTCACACCCAAGGCCTTTTATGGGTTAAAAAAGGGCTTAAATAATGGTAAAAAGTGAAAAGCTAAATCAAACAACACGAGACCATCATCAAATCATCATTAAAATTGTCACAAAGATTGATCATTTGTTTACAGGCCACATGAACTTTGCGGAAAAGTAAAGAGAACTTGTACCATGGGCACACAGTTCACGAATGGCTTGTCACTTAGAGTTTCACTTCTCTATCATATATCCAGCTCAATGGCATGGTGCCTGCTTCCTTGGCTCTTCCTTGAGCTCGCTCTTGCAGCCTTCCGATTCTCTGAGGCAACCCACAAACATAGTCCTGAGCTTTTCGCCCTGGGCCAGATAAACCTGTTAAATCCGCCACTTTCCATCTCCCAACCAAAAACTGCAATATATCTGCATAGTCCTTAGCAGTGTAGACCTGAAGCCGCTGAGCAACAGCAGAGAAGTGCTCGAAAAGGTTATCGTCTCTGCCATCATACATCAAGTGGGCCGGCATCGCAATTTTCTTCTGCATCATGTCAGCAAAAGCCTGGATGGTTCCATCAGGGTCGATCTCAAATAACTTCTCAACTATTTTGGTGTAAGCAGTTTCGTGGCGCTTCTCATCAGAGGCAATTGTCCCACATATTTGAGCTAGCTTAAGGTCCCCATACTCCTTTGCATGTCTCGCTGTGTTCCCGTGGGAAATAAATGTTGCTCGTTCCTGAAAGGATGTATAGATGAATCCCAGGTAGGGATTATTTTCTGTCTGGGGATCCTGAAAGTGGCAAATTTAATTATTAGTTAAGCACGATAATCATGTGATAGCTTTGAAAATAAAAAGGAAAGACCTCTCAGGATTTCTAGGCATATCTATAAAAATTAACTAAATCTTATACAAGACCTTAGGAGAGACCCATAGTTCTATTTGGAGAATGGCAATTACTCCATATCCGAGAATACACTATTTAGAGAAAGAACTTATAATAGTTTGAATACTTACTCTCCAAGCATGCATGTTCTTGCATAATCTTTTTTCATATTCTTTTTTCTTTCTTGGGACTATTTTGAACTTTTAGAAAACTTTCGGCTCCTTTTTACTTTGAAAATGGTAATAAATTATGTGGAAACTAGATTCAAGAAATACTTCAAGCAGTATAAGATCCTAGTTCTACATTGAAACATTTTAGCAAATTTTTTAATTAAAATGATGATAGAAAACTATTAGTATTGTTCTATTACTAAGATGTTTGTAGCTTGCATTCTTGTGGAACCATTTTCATTTATAAAGTTAAATGTGCGTGAGCTAAATGTAGCACAATCCATCCCCCTCCCCCCCCCACCAAAAAAAAAAAAGGGTCAAAACAAAATTTTCATTTTTCCCCACTTACAGAAAGGAAAGTAAATGTAAGGAAAATCCTGGCTAACCTCTTCATCTTCCGGACAACTTAGCGGAAAGAAATTGGGAAATGAGAATTTACAAGAGCAAGAGTGGGCGTAACTCACCATTCCTGACCCAATCAGATACTGAATTGTCTTCTCAATTTGCCTCATGTCTACTCGTCCAGATAGATAAAGATACTTATTGAGAAGGTCACCATGCCTATTTTCTTCAGCGGTCCAAGCCCTTGTCCAAATTCCCCATGGCGTAGGGCTCGCCCCTGTTTCATCCCGAACACCATCTAAAGTATTAAGCATCGTTTGATACGTTGGAAGGGCTTCTTCTGTGATCATATCTCCAACCAATACAACAAAGTAGTCATCTGGAAGCTCCTTTGCCCTCTCTCGCAGTTCAACGACTTGATCATCAAATCCATCAGACGCAGGATCTGGCAAAAAGTCCTGTGGTTGCCAACAGCTCTCAACGGGCTTTAGGTGAACCAATATGTTCTGCTCAGCCCACTGCTCCATGGATTTGAAGATCTCAATCTTGTCCCGAGCCATTGAGTGTGTCACCTGAACGTGAATTTCCCGAGGAGGGCTAAAAGGCTTCTTCAGATTTTCAACATCCCTAAGAGGAAAAACTGGAATTATATAATTGGAAATGGGAGAACTTAAACACTTACATACATATAATTGACAACTGAAACAGGCTCTTCACAAAACCATGATATAGAATTACAAATTATGAATAGATGTTGATATGAACTTCAATTCTCCTAGGTTTCTTGCGTTCATAATGATATTTGAAAGATATAGCGATTAGCGACAGTTCCTAAGTATCTGCATGTCTTTGTAAGTGTTATGATTAGAAATGAGTTTCACAGATGCCCCAATGTGATCAACAGAGTTCTGATAAAACTGGCTAATGTCTGTCTGTCATATTTTGCTAAATTGATTTTCGAAGAAGCTAAAGCAAAGGCTATCAAGTAATACACATTGCTCAAGAGGCCAAGAGAAAATTCGTTGAATGTGACAACAAGTAGTTAAATGAGTCGACAAAACTATCAAGTTCTCAACAAAATTAAATGCATAATGCCTTGCTAATGTCAAACAATTAAATGAACACAATCGGATATCCTAAACCTCTTCCATCCCCACCAAATAGAAAAAAACAATCATGTACACACATGCATAAACATCGTAAAACAGAGTGCTGAAAAGGAATAATGATTTTAAAATTGATTACACGACTTGCCCTGTGGGGAGGGGTGAGGGGGGTGAATCAAATCTCATTCATGCAATATCTGAATAAGGCAATTGAAACAATGAGACAAACAAATTATATATATATATACATATATATATAATAAAAAAAAACAGACCAAATACAAAAATTAATTCGAAAAAAAAAACAAAAAACAAATAAAGCTCTAGAGTTGTAAATTGACAAAAACAATGTTAAATGATTATCAAATACAAATTAGATTTGAAAATACTCCCTCCATTCTAAAACAAGGACCCTTTAAAATGTACGTCTAATTTTATCTAAAGTTGGTGAAGTTAGTGGTGGTGTGATGCTAAAAATGAAGACAAATTAGGAACTTATGTCACCTTATAGTTTAAAATAAAAATGTATCTTTGTGTTGAAATAAGCTAGGGAAAATGTATCTCCATTCTTTTGAAACAGAGGAAGTACAGTGTAAATGATTATCAAACAAAAATGGGTATGTGAGGGAGACACCACTATCAGCAATTAGCGTGAAATAGCATCGAAATCACAACAAATGCCTATAAATTAAACCATTTCTAATCAAAATAAGAACAAAATAACAACCCAGATACACAAAACATCAAAATGCCCCAAGAAGAATAAACATTATATCAAAATCTCGAAAGGGCTCAATGAATTTGAAAAAAAAAATGAAGTAAACAACAATCAAATGAAAGAGAGAGAGAGAGAGAGAACTGACTTGGAGTTAGAATGGATAGTGGAAGCCATGAAAAACTTGGGAAACCTGACACTGGCCATTGGTGGCAGAGCAAAAACAGGGTTTTTCTGGCATTGGAAAGTAAGGGGATTGAGCTTCAGAGCCATCTCCTTTCCTTCTTCAATAGAGTTGTGAGGAGAGAGAAAAGAGGGGAGGACAAAATCTTATGAGAGAAATAGAGAAGAAATACAAGCGGTGGGACACGGAAGCTAGTGAAGGTGCATAATATATATCTACTCCTGCGACGAATGTTACAGTTATATACCATCGAACTGCCCGTGGTTTTTACTATACAATGTACTCCCCCTCCCACCAAAATAAATAATACTCCTGTGTGAAATGTGACTCAACTCAAGTGTACAGGTGGAATCTTGACATAAACACCTGGCAGGCAATGAATACTATGAATAGGGTAGTGGGCTTGCTCTTAACCCATTCTAGGGCCACTTTTAAGCAGGTGCGGATCCCGTATTTGTTCCCAATAAAGACGCATTTTAACTACTCCCTCCGTCCCAAATTAATTGATTTTTTAGGATTTTTTAAAATCAAATTGACTATTTTTAAAATTAATAATTAAACATATATAAATATATTTCTAAAATTATAAAAATTGAAATTAGTAATAAATTATATATACTTTCTTTTGGTTATAATATCTTTACATATATGTTAGCAAAAATAGTAAAAAAATTAGTTTTAAAAATAGTCAATTTGACTTTAAAAAGTCCTAGAAATACAATTAATTTGGGACGGAGGGAATAATTTTTTTTGTTGAAATTAAATAAAAAAACTAACTAATTATAATAATATTTATAAATTATAATACTATCCACCTAGACCCCATAACTTAAAAATGTTCTAAAATAGCTTCATTATCAATAATTTTAAATACATCATTTTCAATATAAGAAACTAAACAATCATTCAACCATTTATCGTCCATTTGATTTTGAAGAGTGGTTTTAATAATCTTTGTAAATTGAATCAACCGTTCCTTATCAAATGCTGAGAAAAAGTTACTTGGATCAAGACACGCCATACATGAAAGAAACCGTAATATTCTAAACTTTTATAATAAACTTTGTAATTATAAATGAAAATGTTATTAAATTTTAAATTATAATTTTGAATATTGTAGAGTATATGTGTAAAATATATATAATACATTTATTCCTTGAGTAAACTTAATAAAGAGAAAGATAACTATAAATGTAGTACTTCAAAGTTAAATTTTAAAATCATATTAGATATATATATATATATATATATATATATATATATATATATATTATACGCCTTGTGTTTAATTTTTTTTACATTATAGTTGAGTTTGAATACATTATACACCATGTGTTTAGTTCCTTTTAGAGTAGTAATAGTTTAAGTTTTTTTAATCCCTCTAAGTTTAACTTTTTCATGAATTTGTCCCCTCATGTTTATTAAGTTTTATTTCTGTCCCTACCCCTATACCTATATAAAAATAAATAAAAAATTCAGTATAGGCAACTGTCTATGCTGCCCTATGAATACATCCGCCTCTGCCTTCAAGATATCTTAAACAAATACTCGTAACATTAAAATTTAGACGAAGATGTACCATCAAACTGTCCATGGAGTACTAATAATATATTGTTTCGAAAAAATTTATCTGAAATACACATTTCAAATTATAAAAATATCTTTTTGTATATAATATGAGAGGGAGTGTATTCAAATATATAAAACGACGTCGTTTTGAGAGTTACCTCACGCGAACGTAATGTAGCCCTCACCTCCCTTTTTGCCTAAAGATTATTTTATGTCAAAAGTACTTAAGTTTATTAGACCAAAGAAGATACTCTAGTGGTAAAGACCTCTATTTTTATGAAGAGTCCCTCCTTTAATTGTGTAGATTGCATGCTCGAGTAATGAGATTTTTTAACTTTCTTTTCAGATTTTAAAATTTGTACATAATTATTTTTTTTAATATTAAATTTTAAAGACTAAAATTTATTATGAGATAAAAATGAAAGCTCATTTAAAAATTTAGAAAATAAATAAAATGAAAGCTCTCTGGGATAAGTTGGTTTAATCTACAAGACATCAAATAATTTACAAAAAAACTATTATGGTTGTTCTGGACATTAGATTTTTTAGAAGTATATAGATAATCAAGGTTATTGTTCTTGACTAAGATAGGTAATTTTTTTTTCTTTTTTATATTAATCTTTATTTTTATTTTTTTCTGTATTTTCAAACTTCCAAAAATACCCTTAGAGTTCAAATATTATTATCGCAAAGGACCAGTGGCGAAGACAGAAGCTAAATGGAGTGGGGTCAAAAAAATGTGATCTTATAAATAATTTAGTGGGGGTTCAGGGACTGCGCTCCCGAGTCAAATTTTTTAAATAATTTTGTATTTTTCGACCAGTTGCATGTGTAAAACATGTATGTAGTTACAATATTATTAATATTACAAGTAATAACATTATATATATATATACACACACACCCCTTATTGACCCCTAATACTCCTTTTTAATCACAAATTTCTTAATAAATATTTAGATTCCTTATGTTATGAAACTAATATAAATTAGATTATTATTTATTTTAAAAATATTAGAGGAAGATGCATACATAAAGGAGTAAAAATAATATGAAATTAAGAAAGTTGTAAAAAATTTAATTTGACTCCGTATATTAAAATTTTTATAAAATCTTAGTGGGGTCAATTTATTCATTACATTTAATTTTTTTCTAAATTTATCATATATCATAAAATATTTTTTTTTCAAGTAGGGTCAATTGACCCCACAATTTCAACGTGGCTTCGCCACTGCAAAGGACTTGAGATTTTAGTTCTCTAATAATTTTTATACTTTAATATTTTTGAAAAAATTGGGTCAGTGTTACTAATTCAAATCAAAAGCCAAATTTTTTATTTTTTTTTGAGAGGAGAGGAAGTTATTATATGTTACCTTGGTGATTTTCAGGGTCTAATGTTAAAACTATGTTAAAGATTAGGAGAGATTGCTCATCAGCCAAAGATATTATAGATTAAAAAGAAATTAGGTAAGAAGGTTCTTTTTCAAGAAACAAAAACTTGCGGATAAATAGTTTCAAAAAATTCGACCAACTCAATTTGCATAACAATAGCTATCATGCCATAGAGGTCGATAGTATCTGTCATGAAATTAGAATGACAAATTAAATTATTTGGATAAATAAAAAGTATATAAGAAAGATAACTCGTGTCTCGCACGGGTTCTAAACTTTTATATATCAAAAGAGATAAGAATTAATTTTATATTTTACTGTGGATGTGATTTTAAAATGAAAATAATCTTAATTTCTAGATTTTTAATTTTTCATTCATTGAAGTAGAGAGAGCTAAAATTTGGTTATATATATTTTAACAATGTTGCATATGAGTTAAGTTTACATTGAAGTTATAATCATGGGTCGTTGAATAGTATTTCTATGTCCTTTAATTCTATTCATTAGATGACCTTACATGCTTTATCATCCTACATTCCTCAAAACACAAGTAAATCTCAAATTCGGATGGCAAACGACTGATATTTAGCCTAAATCCCTAATAAACCAGTATGTTCCAATGGAACTTTAAATTAAGAACCAGTATCTTATTTGCGATATATTAACTGTGTGGCTTTTTTTCTCATATATTTTTGATTTAGAAGACAAACACACACCTTTTTATTTTTTAATTAACCAATAGATAATTTAATCAAAAAAATTATTAAATTTTTTATGAGAAATTTTGTATATTTTGCTTAATCAGTGATTTGACAAATTGCACATCCCGTACAAGCCGTCAAAGAGAACAAACTGCCAAAGAGTCTGACAGAATTAAACATGTGGGCCTCACGTGATGGGGTCTTAGGGGCAAATTGTTACTAAGTTTTCCTTTGTATTTAACTTATTTAAGTTACCAAGTTTCAGGAGCGAATTATTATTTTCATAATAAATAATTAATATTTTTACAAGATTTTATTCACATAAGTATAATTTTTATTTATATATGAGAGGAGTCTTGTGAAAACATTAATTTTATTGTGAAAATATCAATTCCCTTTCCCAATACTCAACTAATTTATTCTACTATTTTTTTTTTAATATTTGACTGATTAAATTGCCTAAAAATGCGATTTTCTTTTAGATTTTAAAATTTGTACATATTTTCTTAAAAAAAACTGATAAATTCACAACACTTTTTGATATTTTCACAGCAAAAGTGTCGTTGTAGATGTATAAGATGGTGAAAATCGTCGCTATAAGATCTACAACGACACTTTTACTGTAAAAATATCATTTTTTTGCTGTGAATTTATCAGTTTTCTTTCTTAAAAAAAGTTAAATATTAAACATTAAAGACTAAAATTTACTACTATTAATAAGCTCTTTGGTTGGTTTAATTTACAAGAAATCATTTGTCATTGCTTTTGATCTTAGATTTTTAATTGAGGTTATGTTTATTAAGATATTTTTAATTACATTAAATTTGTTATTTTTTTTGCATGTTCAAAATTCCAAACGCCACCTAAGAGTTCAAATTTTTTAATTTTCTTTTCTTCAAAGTAACTAATGGATTATGTAATCAGAAATTTTTATTGTCTGATCCTCAAATAACAATTTTTTTTTCAAACAAACACACAAATTTCAGACCAAATGATTATGATTTATCCAACAATGCGGAAACTTATTGGTGTTGGCAAATTATTCATTCAAAATAAATAAATTAAAAAGATAATTTACAACGAATGCTACTTCTCAAGTATATTTCAGGTTTATAATTTTATGAAGTTGTGGGTCTTACACCTGTATTATAATCATCCAAAAATACCCTTCGCATCAATGGTGACAAAAGAATCTTCTTTTAAGAATAAAAAAAATAAACCAATGCATTATTATACATCAGTTTTTTGTAACCAATGCATCACCATACACTTATTGTTACAAAAGAAAGAAAGAAAGAAAAAATCATAAAACCCCTCCGCGTCATCACCATCAAAATCAATTCCCCCTTCGTCATCCCCAAGCTCCCGTTCTTTCTTCTCCAAACTCTCCAAAATTGAATTCTAAATAAATTAATAAGAAAATGTATATCACAGATATAAAATCAAGGAAATTGTTAAATCCACAACAAAAAATGTTATTTTCACACTAAAAGTGTTGCTGTAGATGTATAGCGACGGTTAAAACCGTCGCTATACATCTATAGCGACACTTTTATTGTGAAAATAACAAAAAGTGTTGTGGATACTCAGATCGATGAAAAAGTGACAAGTACAATAATTTTTTCGGTCATTAAGTCCCTCTTTATACCTCTAGACCTTAAACTTTCTCTTTTTGTTTTGCTTTATTTTCATTTACTATATCTATATTATAAAGCGAAAAGGCTTTTTGACGGTTAAAATTGGTATAGTATTTTATACCTTATGCAAAAGAAAAAAGGCTTTTTTTTTTTAGTCTATTAATCTATTTTCACCACTTCTCTATTTTATGGTAAATTTTCTATCCACAAATCTCTCAACCTACCTTGAAATTTCCCTTTCTCTCTACGGTCTACGTTACTCCGGTTTTGGTTTTCAAATTCATATCTCCTTCTCCTATTTTGATTTTTAATTTTTTTATATTATTTTTTCAATTCTAAATATTATTTCATATTTTTTAAATATAATTTTGCACATGCATCGCACGTGCTTCAATTACAAATCAACTATCTATATAAATATATAATAAGACAAAACTTAATTTTTTGGTCTTCGTCTTTGGTCTTAGTCTTTGGTATAGGTCTAGAATTTAACTAAAAATAAAACACTTTTTATGCTCCTATATAATGTTAGGATTAATTTAACTAGAACTAAAACTCTCTTTATGGTCCTACAAACTTTAATATTAACTTATTATTCTGTAACAATTTTATTTTTTTATAAGAGTCCTTTAGTTACTTGGTCATATAATAAATTTTAACTTAAAAATTATATTTAAGATTTTAGTTTAAGTTTCTACTCAACTTTAGTCTCTAAATGACTACATATTAAAAATATTATATGTACATAATAATTAATATTAAAGAACATATATATATATTGGAGAAATATTAAAGATTATTTTAGTTACTTCTTAATATTAAAGAACATATATATATATATATATATAATTTTATTTTTTTATAAGAGTCTTTTAGTTACTTGATCATATAATAAATTTTAACTTAAAAATTATATTTAAGATTTTAGTTTAAGTTTATACTCAACTTTAGTCTCTAAATGAGTACATATTAAAAATATTATGAGTACATAATAATTAATACTATTAAAGAACATATTATATATATATATATATATATATATATATTGGAAATATATTAAAGATTATTTTAGTTACCAATTCTATTACATATAGGAGACTTTTAGTTAATTAATGTTACAAAACAATTCTAACTTATATTTTAGTTATTAAAATTTAGTTAGCTAGCTTTTAAAACTAAAATCATAATGACAACTCATTTTTATAGCATTTATATTCCCAAATAATTATATATTTAAAAAATTATAAGTAAATAATAATTAATATAAAAGAATTATAATGTATATTACAAAATATATTAACGATTAAAATTTAGTAAACAACTTTATTTCATATAAGAGACCTTAAGTTAATAATGTTAAAAAAAAAAAAATTTGACTTATATATTAGTAATTAAAATTTAATTACCTTTTAAAACTAAAATCATGATCGCACCTTATTATTTTACAACAATTTTATTTTTTATAAAATTTATTTAGTTAATTAATTATACAATAGAGTATGACTAAACACTATGTTTAGGCTTTTAGAACTCTAATTAAATATGCATATATGAATACAAATGATTGATTATAAAAACTAAATATTAATTTTTGAAACTATATAAAAACTTAATATTAAATTAAAAATAACAAAAAAAATCACATTAGTAACACTCAATTGTGAGTATTCGACAATTATATGTGATATGTAGTCATTCGTTTTTAAGCAAAATAAATAGTAGTAAGTCAATTTAAAAAATATATTTTATAATCGCTATATAAAATAAATTAAAAATAATTTTATTTGAAAAATAATCCGTGCTTTGCACGGGACACTTAGCTAGTATAATTAAAAGTACAAACTTAGTTTGATTTGGTTTCGCCAATTTTTAGTTCTACTTTTCTAATTCATATTAACATAAATACTATCTAGATTAATTTGTATCAATTAAATACTATCCAAATTTAAAAACACTAACTTTCTAACCCGTGCGAGGCACACTTTAAAACTTTACTGGGAGAAGGGGGGATCTATTGGGTTTGTGGGGCAGTTGGTGATCATAAACTAATTATTATAATCGTGTGAAACTTGTGGGAGTTGGTGATCATAAGATAATTAGGATTCTGTGAGTTGACATTCTCCTAAATGGTTTAGGAGTTATATAATTTTTTGGAGAAGGAAACAAAGAGGAAGTGATAGAGTTTTGAGAGGAAATGACTCTTCGATCTTAAATTGGAGAGTAACTCGTGAAAACGAAAATGACTCGGTTGTATTTTAACGTATTTAACATAATTGAACTTATGGTCAAATAATTTAGTTTTATCATTAACTCAATAAAATAATTCGTACGAATAAAATTGACTCCTAATTAATTAAGAGTAGACTCAAATTAGGATCGCATTACCGCTTATTATATATAAATATAAAATGAAATTGACTCCTACTTAATTAAGAGTCGACTCAAATTGGGATCGCCTTACCGCTTATTATATAAGTATAGAAGTATAGAAGTATAGATTCCTATCTCTAAGAGGAATAGAAAAAAAAAAGAAGATTTTTTTTCTTTCCTATTCAAATTAGTAGAAGTACTATACAAATTTATACTAATTAATAATTAAATATATACTATCTAAGTTTATAAAGTATTCAAAAGAAACCCAACCAATCTCTAATAGAAAAAATAACCTCTAAAAAAAATTTTATTTTTGATTTTACCAATTTTATTATAAAATTGGTAAAACACACTTCACTAAAAAAAAATCGCCTGCAAAACAATTACAAACAATCAATTAAACACACTAAAGAGATATATCACACGATTTAATTATATTAATATTAGTCATGAATTTCAATATTAAATTAACATCCTAACTAATTAATTCATTTAAACTTGAAATTTTATCAAATCATATGATTAATTGTATTAGTAATAATATATGTGAATTTGAAACATAATAACTGTAACATTAGTTGAAAAGTTATAGTGGATTCGTTCATAACTAATTGTCATAACTAAATTAAGAGTTATTAAAACATGAGTTTTATAATTCTATTCAGATTAGAATTTCAAGCAAATTTTGTCAACATAAACGCTAATATATAATTCCATTACAAACTTAAATAAAATTAAAATAATTATTTTTACATAATCATAACTAAATAAATCTGCAGTAATCCATTCAAATATTTAGCTTAATAATTGATTGAAAGAAGCTACAAAATATAATTCAATCATTAGCTATTTGAATAAATATTTAATTATTTAATAGCTACAACTATGTTTCTCAAAGTCATTATTAATTTTTTTAATCAACCTAAAGAATATAAAATCACACTTGAAGTTGGTCCATGCCTGTTTTGGTACCAATTTTGGTACCAAAACTGCCTTTTTTATATTTAATGCTCACTTCAAAATGTATTAAAAACAAATATTAAGAGTAATAACATCAATGGTTCATATTCCTACAATCTATTTTTAACGAACAATGAATCATTCTCAACTACTTTAAAGCTGACTCCTAAATGTATTAATTAAAAGTAATAATGCCAATTGTTCATATTAATAACAAATATTAAAAGTAATAATGTCAATGATTCATATTCCTATAAACAGTTTATATTTAACAAACCGCGAATCATTCATGTTCCTGGTGGTATTCAAATCCTGATGGTAAGTGTCATATTGCTGGTAATGACATAGAGGTCAACTGAAATATATTGTTATATACCAAAAATGGTGGAAAATAATAGAAAGCAATCGCATAATGCTATTAGACAGTTGAGATATAAACAACAAAAGTTGGGCAACCAACTCATAACAAACAAGTCTGACACAAGTAAGTTTGTCTAATTTTCCCCTTGTTGTATGATTTGTTTCCATACTTTTATCCCTTGCAGTTTCTAAAATTGTTGAATGGCCGCCCTAGAGTGATATTTCCAACTCTGCATATACAACGTGTACTATGCTCTTAGAAGAGTTCATAAGTTTTTGATATTTTAAAAAGTAAAAGGTTAAATTATTAAACTACTTATCTTATATTTTTTTCAGCTTGATATAGTTGTGTTAAACGTGATCGATTGAACTTATGGATTAATGGATCTGATAAAGGGCCTGTTGGACAAACTATTGATGGATCTAATGAAGGACCTATTGAACAAGGTTTCATCGATGCTCCTGTTGAAAAAAATAACAATGGTAATTAAATAAGACTGTACCAAATCGAAAAGCTTCTTTTTGTCATAAAAGTGTGGGTCCAAGTACAAATTAGGGTTTACATGTGACATAAAAAATTGAATGAAAGACGAAAAAATCAGAAAAAAAATGAACGAAACGAGCAATAAATGAACAAAAGGGGGAACACCTAGGGTCCTTAAGGTTTGACCACCCTAGGGTTTGGGCACCCCTAGGTGGTCTCACCTTGTGACAAATTTTGACAACGACTTCCCCAATTGAACTTAATTTGAACTACTGGGACGAAACAAGGATAAAAAAAAGAAAACAAAGAGAGAAGAAATAAGAAAGTTGAGGTGCCCCCTAGGCACCATAGGGTTTAGCCACCCTAGGGCTGGCCTCCTAGGGGTCACACCTTTTCGTACTCTCAAATGTAGTGTCGGACAAGCTTTGAGCGGTGCAATGACGGAATAACGAACTCGAACTAAGGAAAGAGGCAAGAAAACTTATGTGGGTCTAGGAATGATTTTTCTTGAATCCTCCATAACAAGAGAAGTTTCTTACAGGGCTAAAAATCATGAGAAAAGGATGAAAATTGAGCAAGAAAGGCCAAGACGAACGAAAGGGATTGAATGAGGCACGAACGTAGGGTTTGCCCCTCTAGGTTTCGGCCACCATAGGGTTCACCCCCTAGGGTTCACCCTTCCCCCTTAGGGTTCGACTCCTAGGGCATGGCCTCCTCAGATCTCTCCCGAGTTCCTCCGAAGTTTCTGATGATGAGATTGAATGGCATGATGTTCGGATAAAGAAAGAAGAATGGAAAGGCATGGATTGAGCATCAAAGACCTTGAAATACGATACTTGAGAGAGGCCTCCATGAGTTCCTAGGCAGAAAGCTTATGGAGGCAACTCGTTTTGGGAAATGGTTGAGGGATTGGATTGACGGCTAGAAGGGCAGGACATTTTGGGGATTACTTGGATAACTAAGAGTATTTCTAAAATTTCACCTGAAGTCACATGCCAAGCACATGATCCAGACATATGCCAGACACATGATCACTTTTTAGGAAACTCTATAAATACTCCAACCATTCTAATAAAAGGAAATTTTGATTCTCTCTAAACCGAAGACTCCCGAGAAGGATCTTTCTCTCTTAAAGTTCTACCACGTGTTACTAGAGTAATTGCCTATCTGTTCTTAGAGAGAAAGAGCCTTCTCGGGAGTCTTGGGTCTAGAGAGAATCAAAAGTCCCTTCTACTGGAATGGAAGGAGTATTTATAGAGTTTCATGGAAAGTGATCATATACCTGTCACATATGTCTGGGTCATGTGCCTGGATGTGACCTCAAGTAAAATTCTAGAAATATCCTTAGTTACCCAAGTAATGCCCAAATCGTTCTGCTCTTCTAACCGTCAATCCAATCCCTCAACCATTTCCCAAAACGATTTGCCTCCATAAGCCTTTTACCTTGGGACTCATGGAAGCTCTCTCAAGTTTCGTACTTCAATGTCTTTGTTGTTCAATCCATGCCTTTTTGTACTTTTTTCTTTATCCGAACATCATGTCATTCAATCTTATTGTCAAAAACTTTGGAGGAACTCGACACGTATCTAGGGAGGCCATGCCCTAGGGGTCGAAACCTATAGGGAAGGTCGAACCCTAGGAGGACAAACCCTAGGTTTGTACCTCCTTCGATCCCCTTCGTTCGCCTTGGCCTTTCTTGCTCAATTTTCATAATTTCTTTTTATGATTCTTGGCCCTGTAAGAAGCTTCTCTTATTTTGGAGGATTCAAGAAAAACCATTCCTAGTACCTCACATGTTTTTTTGCCTCTTTCCTTGGTTTGAGTTCGTTATTCTGTTATTGCACTGCTCACAGCTTATTCGTCACTACATTCAAGAGTACGAAAAGGTGTGTCCCCTAGAAGGCCAACCGCTAGGGTGGCCGAACCCTAGGGTGCCTAAGGGGGCAGCTCATCTTTTTTGTTCCTTCTCCGTTTGTTTTCTTTATTTTGTCCTTGTTTTATTCTGGTAGTTCAAATCAAGTTCAATCGGGAAAATCGTTGTCAAAATTTGTCACAAGGTGGGATCACCTAGGGGTGGCCAAACCCTAGGGGGCAAAACTTAGGGGGTTTCATGACCTCATCTAACTTTTTATTCCCCTTCTCAATCTCTTGTTTATGCGTATGGTTTCTCATATTTGGATTCTTCTTGATTGGTTCTTCTTCTTCTTTTCAGGTAACTTCAATCTTTCTTTTTCGGGCCACTTCACCTTAATTGAACTTTGGCTTTTTCTCTGAATATTCTTAAAGAAAGATTACACTTTTTTCACAAAGAAAAAGTATCCATTTTGGACAATCGATCAACAGATTAGAGGGAGACAAAAAGGTAAGAGGGGACAACCCCCTAGGTGGGCGAACCCTAGGGGGGCGAACCTCAAGTGGTTTTGGCCTCTTCCCATATTTTTGATCTTTTTTCTCGTTTTATTTGGAAGACTTCTTATGTTTGGGTTCTTTATTGCTCATTTTTTCTTCTTTCAGGTAATTTCGATCTTTCTTTTCTAAGCCTTATCACCTTGATTGTATCTTGGTTTTTTCTCTCGGATATTTCCAAAGAAAGATTATACTTTTGAGATCCAAAGAAAGATTGTACTTTTGAGACCACAAGGCAACATTTTGTTCCAACGATCAAACAATGAACCACGAGAGGAGCCGAGGTAAAAAGGTGGGACCACCTTAGGTTGCCGAACCCCAGGGGTGAATCTTAGGATGGCCAAACCCTAGGGGCTCGAACCCTAATAGCATTTTGTCTCTTGTTCATTTGTTTTTCTTCTTTTTAAGTGTCCTTAATCTCTCTTTTTTGGGGCTAAGTCTTCTCATTTGAGATTCGAACTTCTTTTCTGCTGGATATTCTCAAAGAGAGATCCTTCTCAAGGCAACCTCATTACTCGAAGTCGGGATTCACCGTTTCTCTTTTCATCATAGTAAACATTTAATTTCAAATGCTTTCTATTTGTCACATAGAGTTTTCATATTGGGCATCCATTGTTGTATGCTAATTTTGACGAGCATTCTACGAACCCAAAAACCCCCAAGGAAATCCCCTTCCTCACGGAATGGGGAAAAACTCCTTTCTATGGGCCCCTTGATATTTTCTAGGATCGTGTAAAGAACTACGATCGTTTGGCCTTTCCTCCACCTGACAAGGAAGACCTGTTTCTGTACGCTGCGGTTTACGAAAGTGAAGATAGTTTCTCCTGTTCTGATAGTATTAACTGCATGTGTATTGAGAAACAAGAGTATCCCTTCAGCCAGGTCCACTTCTTATCTGACTCTTACAATTGTCTCCAAGGATGATAACATTGGACTGATGAGTTCTTTGGAAACTCCGACCATGTGGGGATGCTTAAGGATGCTGGTATTCTCTGTTGTATTCAGTTGTGCTGGGACTTTCACATTCAACATAACCATGATGCCCTTACTTTGCTATTTTCTCGTTGGTGCTCCTCTACCTGCACCTTTGTTGCTCCTTAGGGGGAATTCACCCCTACTCTAGAGGACGTTTATGTCATCTACAGTAAATTTCTTTTTTCATTATACTTTTTTACGAATTTTACTTCTCCTTTAAGCTGCACTTATTTTGATTTGTATCTTATAGCCTTCCTACTGCCGCCTCCGTTTCATGTGGTTTGTCCAGTTTATCTTCTAGGGATGTTGAGTACGTACAAAATTAACAAAACCCAACAACAAATAGCCCAATGTCAAATAAAAAAAGGAAAAAAATAATATGAATTCAAGTAATTATGCACAATCTAGTTGTTAAAAATCATAATATAAAATAACACTCGTAACGGATAAAAAAGTTAGTTATATTAATATAATAAATTATTATTCATAATTCATGTGCAAGGTTTTTAGATTCGGACCGATCATCAAATCGGAAAAGGTACTAGGTAGTTGGATCACTGGTCCAACCAGTAGTCGGACCGTTATTGACTCAATGACGTCATTAATATTTAAAAATATGCTCCATTCGTCCCAAATTAACTGCTTAGTTTTGACTTTTTAAAGTCATATTGACTATTTTTAAAACTAATTTTTGTATCATTTTTGCCAAAATATAAGTGAAGAGATTATAACCAAAAGAAAGTATATACAATTTACTACTAATACCAATTTTTATAATGTTAAAAAATATATTTATATATGCTTAATTATTAATTTTAAAAATAGTCAATTTGACTACTAAAAGTCAAAACTAATCAGTTAATTTGGGACGGAGGGAGTATATTATTAGTAATTAATAAAAATTTTAAAAATCTCATTTTTTATGAACTAAAATATAATAAAGATGAGTTACAATATTAATAAAAGTAATTAATTTTAATATTAAAATATTTTTGATAAATAAAAAAAAATTAAAAATCGGGTCAATCAGATCAATTAACCAGGTTTACCAGTTGAATAACCCGAGTTTTGACCAAAATCGAATTATTAGTCCAAACCAAACCAAAAGGCGAATCAATTTTAATTTGGGTGCTTTACAGAAATATACAACAATTGGTAAAATATTACAAGAATAGTGCACTAACAAAATAATTATAAAAAGAATAGTGTACTAACAAAATAATTACAAAAAGAGTGCAACTACTGCTAATATGTAGATACGGCTTGAATCATAGACAGAGTATACCAATTCAGTTTTGATGCAGCAAACTCAAAAGAAAAGAAGAAAAGGAGTGATGAAGGAGGCGGGCGTCGTTTCCAGATGATTGGATGGTGGTGTTATTTTAGACTTTGACGCTTCTGCCTTTTACTCCAGCGCTGTTGGGATAGTGTTTTTGAAAGGCCCAAAAAAATTCTGATGCAGAGGGTGGAGTTGGACTATGCAGAGTAGATTCAAGGGTGAAGCGGTGATTATCGTCGATGAAGCCGATGGGGAGTTCACTGGTGGCTTTAGGGAGGGGTGGAAAATGGTGGACGGCGGCGACTGTGTCGTCGTGATGGAAAATAAGTTGAGGAGGAGGAGGGTAACCAACCCTTAATACAAAGGTAACCAACCTTAATACAAAGATAACCAAAAATTAATACAAAAGGTAACCAACCCTAAATATAATGGTAACAAAAACTTAATACAAAAGGTATCCAACCTTAAAACAGAGGTAACCAACCTTTAATATAAAGGTAACCAAACTTTAATACAAAGGTAATCAAACTCTAATACAGAGGTAACCAACCTTAATACAAAGGTAACCAAAACTAGTTAACAATTGTAAGTTTGCAACAATCAATCAAATTAAATTAATGAGAAAAGAAACTTGTTTGTCCATGTCAGAAAAGAGAGCAGCAAGATGATCTATATGCGACAACGAAGAAGACGATAAACTAAACGGATACTGGGAAGAAGAAGAAGCATAAGACAAAGCGGTACTAGTTCTTGGCGATGACAATCGAACAGGGGATGTAGAAGAACAACGAATCTTTTTGAAAACAGGTGGCAATGAAGGTGTGGTGTATCTTCAAAATAATTTGATCTCTTTCTGCATACTATGGCAGACATATTGAGTTTTCTCTCTCCACTACCAGCTTTCAATGATACATCTAATGCGAAACGAATCGGAAAAGAATGAATTGTCCCGGATTAAATCGATGAAGATTTGTGGCCTACAAATATGGGTCATATCAACAACTCATTAAAACAGTCAACTAAATAAAAGGATAAGAATGCACTATTTTGTAAATTAAATATTACATATGCACTAATTTTGTAAATATTTTATTTATACACTTTTTTTGTAATATTTTTTTAAAATGTACTAATAAATGTAAATGTTCCTTTTAATTTTTATCAGTCCGACCATCGATCCGGCCCAAGTTTTAAAATATGCTCCTGTGTAAAGAGTGGATGAACTTGTTAAACTTAACAGTGGATTCAAGTGGGGTCCTATGGGGTCAAGTACAGACTGTACAATTTACAGGAATACTTTTTGTGTAGTAGTATAAGACGATTGCTTAGGTGATTATTGTTAGAAGTGCTAATCGCTAGTTACTAAAACCGAATTATTCTGTGTCAGAAGTTGTCCTTTTAGATTTGCCATAATTTCACGAGAATTAAAAAAAAAAAAAATTGGTAGAACTTAAAGGGTTCCTTTATAGAAAACGAAAAATTGTCGACAAATTGAAGAAGAAGAAGAAGAAAAAAAAAACAACCAACCCAATTTGCATGAAAATAACTTTCTTGCTAAAAAGATCCAGACTATCTATTATGAAATTAGAGTTGACTATTAACATAAATATCAAAAGAGATAAAGGATTAGTTTGATTCTATTTTGAGATCAACTCAACTGCAAGATTATTTGGCAAACAAATCACATTGGTAACGTTTTGTTCCTCCACCAACATAGGTTTACTTATCTTATTTGCCTAAGTTCAAGTTCAATAGATTAAAAACCGTCTTCTTTGCCTGAGCTTGATTGGTTAACGATTTTAATTGAGGGTAGATTTTAAATTTTATCATTTAGAGATTGATCCGACAGAAGTTTGATTTGGGGAAGAATAAATTAATTTTAATTTGATGCGTTAAATTTTGGGGAAGATAGCTTCAAATTGGCAATGGGCAAAAATGGTGACTTGTAGAGAAAACGGAGAAGAGAGAACAAACATTTGACGAAAAGAAAAAGAAAAAGTTAAGTTTGGGCCCGTATTATCTTTAAACAATAATTATCTATTAAATAAAATAAAAACTTCATTTGGGTGACTAGAGCTTGTATTAAAAAAAGTGTCTAGTTAATAATAATCAACTCACCAGTCCGTGTGAAGCATAAACGATATAGATAATAGTTTATTGTATTAATTATTAAGATAATAAATTAAATGTAGGATAAATATTTAATTAGAATTTTGAAAAAATAGTTCAATATTTTTTGTTGATGTATCACTCTTGGGGAATTTTATATATTTTGCTTAATATATTAGTGACTTGTGGTTTGTAATGCCTACCCCTAGCTTCTCTCATGTCAGAGAGAGGAAGTTATTATATTACCTTTGGTGATTTTCAGAGTTTAATATTAAAACTATGTTAAAGATGATGAGAAATTGGTATCCCATTTTATTTCTTTTTGCATGAACTTCATCATCTCATGTCTTGTGTCCTTTTATGTCCAAAATGCTAAAAGTCATAATCTCTCTACTATACCTCCAAATCTCTCAGGCTTTCTCTTTTCTAGAAAGTTCTGTTTTATTTTTCTTTATTATATTACGGCAAATTTAGGTGGGGGACTCCTGTAGAAAGTACTACTACAAAATTATTTTTTTGTAATATAAGAGGATTGGTTAGGTGATTATTGTTGTAAGTGTTAATTGGCTATAGTTACTAATACTTACTCTCTCCGTACCAAATTAATTGCTTTTTTTAGGACTTTTTAAAGTCAAATTGACTATTTTTAAAATTAATACTTAAACATATATAAATATATTTCTAAAATTATAAAAATTAAAATTAGTAATAAATTGTATATACTTTCTTTTGGTTATAATATCTTTACCTATATGTTAGTAAAAATAATAAAAAAAATTAGTTTTAAAAAGTCAATTTGACTTTAAAAAGTCCTAGAAATGCAATTAATTTGGGACGGAGGGAATATTATTCACTAAAACCAAATTATTCTGTCAAAAGTTGTCCTTTTAGATTTTAGCATAATTACAAAAATAAAAAATATATATAGGTAGAACTTAAAGGCTTCCTATTTAGAAAATGAAAAATTGTGGATAAATTGAAGGATAAAAAAAAACAAATGAACCAACCCACTTTGCATGAGAATAACTATCTTATCATTCTAAAAAGATCCATACTATCGATCATGAAATTAGAAATTTAAATAGAAAAAGAAAGTCGGAGGAAGGACTGATGAACTACTTGTGTTTATTAACATAAATATCAAAAGAGATGAGGACTAGTTTAATTCTATTTTATATTTTACTGTGAATGTGTGATTTTAAAATAGAAATAGGATTTTTTTATTTTTTATTTATTAAATATTGGAAGAAGCTACAATTTGGTAGGATGACTAAAAATATTAATCCTCAAGTTCCATAATTCGCGCTTTACCTTCCCCAAACTTGAATCATCAGTTATCATGTTCATTACTTTTAGAAAAATATATGATATATCTTTGGCCTTTCTCAACGTGGGGGATAGATGTGATTGAGCCAATCAAACCCAAAGCTAGCAACCGATATTGATTTATATTTCCCAATGTAACTAAGGAAATCATTGTCAATTTCATCAGAAACAATGTCGTATGTCGATATAGACAACCGGAAGTTATAGTGTCCGACAATGCCAAGAACCTCAACAATCAAATGATGAGAGAATTATATGGCAAATTCAATATCAAATACGTCAATTCAGTCTGTTAGTACCTATAATTTATGTTTATTTCTATTTGATTTGATGATGATTCTACCTTAATATATATTTGTAAGTAAGTAGAATTTGTAAAATTTTTATGGAAAGAATCTTATGTAAAAATGACTTAGTTTAGGGATCAAACTTGTTAGGTTGATCCAAATCGTAGACTTCTACTTCTATAATATCTATATTGTTCCTGGCCAAAAAACGATCGTAGAGCTAAAGACAATATTACTCTAATATAGCAGAGTAGACTGAAGATAGTCAGAGATCGTAGAGTACAAGCCAGATCGTAGAGCCAGAATCACAGAGTCACCAAATACGATTTCACTCTAAGGAAGTCCAATAGTCGTCTGACAAGTTAGTGACAGGTTATGACAAGGTTAACACTTGATTCATAAACCTGAACACTTGACCCTCTAAGGTTATCCTCAGATGATTTTGTGATAGGGACAAATCGACAAAATCTCTATCTAACAGCTATTTTAGCAGAGTTAAATGACACATGGTTGCTACTGCACTGTTCACATTATTGAAGAAAACGACATGCGGTGGTCCAAATAGGCAGTAATTTGAAGTCAAACAATTGAAGAATGACAAATGTCCAAGCCATAATAGAGCAACGGTAACTTTTCAATGGGAAGATCCCCAAAGAACTCTATATAAGGACATCAATTTCAAGCATCAAATATATACAACGAATCAATTAAGTCCAAATACTGAAACTCTAAGTTCATACAAGCTTCACTTGACGATTCCAAGAAACACATTCCTGCTGCTAAGTCTATTAAAGAGAAACCTTAAATCAACTTAGCAGCACTTCAAAACAAACATCTTTTATTAATGTATAATTAGATTTTAGTGATCTCTTGTAATCCAAGTCTGTGTGACTTAAAGAATTCTTTGTGAATCAGTTGTGTAAAGTTCTTAGTAACTGTAATCTTGGTGATTACACTCCTTAGTGGAATATCCTTACTCGCGGAATAGAAGATAATATTAGGAGGCATTTGTGCCCTGAACATTTTAAAAATCTTTTGTGTTCTTAACTTTTTGCATTTCATATTTTATCACTCTACGTTTTTATAATTATGACTTATTTCTGCATTTGCTCACTAAATTTAGAGTTGTGTGTTTTCTGATAATCTTAGAAGGGTTTTTAATAATATAATTCTGTTGTGATTAATCAATCAACTAACTTGTTTAACTGATTTGATAACATATCTTTAAAAAGAATATTTAAAGAATCTATTAACCCCCTTCTAGATCTTTTTGTGCCTTTCTGAGAATAACCCAGTCATTTACAGACCAAAGATGAATAGTGTTGTGAAGGCCGCGAACAAAAATATCAAGAAGATTATGAAAAAAAATGTTGGCAAATCATCGAGAATGACCAAATTTCTTGCCACTCAAGTTTGCTTGCATATAAGTCGAAGCCAATTCTGGAAAATAAAGTTGTAGCTAAATCCTACGTTCATCGGTCGGCCTGCGGTGCCTTTCCTCATCAAAATAACTGTCTCTGGTAAAATGATAAACCGGTTATCAAAATTTTGGTCTCGCCCACGTTCCCGATTACCAAAGTTGTCTCGCTTAGGGCATTTAAAATTTCACAAATTACCTCTTCAACACCCTTCCTATCCCCATCGTAGTCATCCCCAAGAAATTAACAAATATTGTTATATATTTTTCAAGAGTATTGCAATGATGACAAAAGAATCTTATATTACAAAATACTGTAGCAAAGTGAATTAGTTGATCATTTGCCAATATGAATGGGCCTAATGATAACAATCAATCACAACCAAACACATCATTTTATATCTATTTTTTGTAATTATTTTTTTGTCACTAAAGCACTATTGATTTTGAACTTAATTATTATTCATCAGTTTTTCTGTAACCAATACATCACCATTCACTCACTGTTAAAAAGAAAAAGAAAAAAAATCATATCCCAAGATTTGAACAAAAAGGTTAAGAAACGGTAACTTTGGAAGGGGAAAAAAATCAATCAACTAATCACAAAAATGGGTTAAATAAATGGCTTCCTCCCAAGTAGAGCAGGAATAAATATAGCTGAATCAACGCTTGGATCACCTATAGAATGCAGAGGCTGGTGTTTTTCGACCTCCATACCATATGAGAAGTGGAATCCTTGCTAGACCCCATTTGAAAGCCTCAATGCTGGAAAGACTTTTGGTATGCTTTGTGTATTTTTTCATTCGTTGATTTTTTTTAAATAATTGCTTAGTTATTATGAAATCATTTAAAGTATTAAATTGTATGAGAAGCCTGATAATGTTTCTAATGTTTATGATATAGCCACCAAATCTTACAATATTCATTTCAAAATTTGACGATCATAATTTAAAAACACAATTTTCCTATCTGTTGTAATGCTGCAATAATGTTACGTTTCAATTGAAGGAATAAATTGGTGAATGAATGAAATAGAGAAGGGAATAAAATGAAGAGTGGAATGATTCATTTCATTTCAGCCGAAATGACTCATTCCATACCCTCCTCTCTAAGTAATAAATTCAGAAATTTGTGAGGAATAAGAATGGTTCATTCTATTCTAATGGAACAACCAAACAATTTTTTTTTCATTTCATAGGAATGAGTTGTTTCATTGCCACATTTATTCCTATAGTCCAAACGTAACATAAGAGAGTTGTTTTTAAATCGTTATCGTCATATTTTACAATGAACGATACAAGATGTGGTGGTCATCATATAAACTATTATATCCACCATTGTGTGTGTGTGTGCGCGCGTGTGTGTGTTTATATATAATTTTAAATTTTATACAAAAAATACGTTTTTTATGGATTTGGTTCCCTTTCATTCAGTGGCGAAGCCAGGAATTTTGGTCAGTGGGGTCAAAATTATTACTAAGTTATAAATAATTTGGCGGGAGTTTGGGGGCAGCGCCTCCGAGCCAATCTTTTTTTATACTTTTGTACTTTCGGGTCACACACACGCGCGCGCGCGCGCGCGCTCACACACACACACACACACACATATATATATATATATATATATATATTATAATGACAATATAATAAGTAATAATATATGGTATATATATATATATATATACACACTATATTCACTCATAATAGACTTTTTTAATCACAACTTTTCATAAGTAATTAATTCATTAATTATTTTTAAAAATAAAATAAATTAGATTATTATTTAGTTTAAAATATTATAGAGAGATATAAATATATTGAGAGGATATAAGTCATATGTGGTTAAAATTTGATTGACAAAGTTATAAATTTTTAATTTGACCCTGTATAGTAGAAAATTTATAAAATTTTAGTAGGGTCAATTTATATATCATACTTAAATTTTTTAAAATTTACATTACATTATAAAGCAATTTTTTTTTCAATGGGGTCAATTGACCCCATAATACTCTATGTAGCTTCGCCACTGCTTCCATTACACATTCCCT
Organism: Aralia elata; assembly: GCA_034770075.1. Classification (NCBI taxonomy): domain Eukaryota; kingdom Viridiplantae; phylum Streptophyta; class Magnoliopsida; order Apiales; family Araliaceae; genus Aralia; species Aralia elata. Next base: position 66,812,898 of record CM068387.1, on the reverse strand, counting down.
TCAATTTCATCCAATATACCAATTATTTGGTCTTAGTAATTTTGTTAGTAATGATCCAAACATGTTAATAGATAATTAATTATATTAAGATAATTTTACAAAAAATTTGAGTCATTAAAAAAAATTACCGTTAAAAGTTTAAAAGAATTATCAACCATTAAAATTTTGATGAAAAATCTTTATTTTCATCAAATAGTGAACAAGTGTCGGATTACTTTTATTTTTGAAACAATTATACTATTCAATATTATAAATTAATTGACCAATTTTAATTTCAATTATACTATCTAAAACTACAAAAATATAGTGTATTAGATGGAATCAGAGAGAATGTGTAATAGAGGAAAGCCAAGTCCTCTTTTTATTAAGTAGTTTTTGTTAAGGTTAACTAAAGCATGCTTTAGATTATCTTTCCATATATATATAATGTACTTTAAGAGCATACCCTCTTAAATGACATACCAAGTATATCCCTTTTAGCGACGGACCGGGCGACGGTTTGGTCCGTCGCCAACCGTCGTCATAAGTCCGGTCCGTCGCTATAGCTTTTAGCGACGGGTCCGTCGCTATATGAGGACCGGACCTATGACGACGGACCAAACCGTCGTCCGGTCCGTCGCTAAAGAGGGTATGCTTGGTATGTCATTTAAGAAGGTATTCTCTTGATCCGTTCTATATATATATGTATGTATGTGTGTATATATATATAGTCCTAACCAACCATCAAATCTTACATGTTCATTGCAAAATCTAATGGCCAAGATTTAGAAAAATGCTTGATTTTTGCAATATTGTGTTGTGTACCAATTTAATTGCACAAGTAAAAAATATACTATTTAAAAAAAAGTTATAAAAAAAAACTTCTTTTCTACAGCACAATGTTGTTGTAGGAAAGTTATTCTGCAACACTGTGTTACAGAAGACACCGTCTTTTTTTTAAATGTTGATCTTCAAATCTTGCAATTGATGATGCAAGGTCTAAGGGTCATTTAAGCCCTATAGCCATTGGTTATTATATATGTAACAGGCCAGGTTTGCTTAGGTGATTATTTTACTTTCCGTTGATGTTGGCACTGTTAATTTGCCAGTTATTAATACTTAATTAATATTCACTAAATCGGATCATTCTGTCTCAAAAGTTGTTCGTTCAAGATTTTACCATAATTAAAAAAGAATAAAGTAGAACTAAATGGTTCCGTTTTAGAAAACGAAAATTTTGTGAATAAATAGGAGAAAAAATCAACCAATTCAATTTGCATGACAATAGCTATCATGCTAAAAAGATAAGAGTATGTACCATGAAATATGGGTGACTATTAACATATTTATCAAAAGAGCCAAGGATTAATTATAGTGGGTTATGTGATTTTAAATTAAAAAGAGTCTTGATTTTCTTTAGATTTTTTATTCGTTGAAAAATGGGAGGAAACAAAAATTTGGTTTTATAATATTTAAGAGCTAGATTCACTTTGCATCACTAAAGAATGCCTAATTTTGCGCATTATATTATATATTTCAAAACGTGACACTTTGCATCCCGTATTTTTAACAAACCGGCACATAACACCCTCTGACCCAAAATCTGTCGCTAAAGTGACAGAAAAGTGTCAGATTTTGCAATTTTAGCGACGGATTTTGGACCGAATGGTGCTATGTGTCAGTTTGCTAAAAGTGTCGGATGTAAAGTATCACGTTTTAAAATATATGATACAATGTACAAAATTGGATATACTTGGGATGCATAAGACATTTAACTCTATTTAAAATATATTGGACATCAATTAATGTAAAATGGGAAGTGATGAGGATGTAAGTTAATTGTCCATTACAACACACTTACAATCTTTATTTTTATGTGTTATTGTAACCTATTCCTCTACCTGGTAATTTTTTAATGAGATCACCTTATGATAGGTTGACATTATGTATGGTCTAAGTAAAGAACTATGTAGTTGCAAGCAGAGTATTACAACTATAAATAGAAATGTAAACTTCATCAAATCAACACAAAACCTTAATCTCCATCGCTGCTATATAACATAACAATGTCAGCACTTTAGTTTCGAGAGCACTTGAAGTTTGATATCAAATTATTGATAATGTGAAGTTTAATATCTAAACCTAACTTAAGCGTGAGTTTTATACAAACACTTCTTTTTTCCGTTTTGCTTTTTGTTTTTAGATTAAGTACTGAATTATGTAATCAGATTTTTTTTTATTATTTAATCGTCAAATCACAATTTAATTATTGATGAATTTTATATATTTTTCTTATTTAAGATTTGTGGTTTGTAATTCGTACACCCTATCTTTATGTCATATTATGCGGCTGTCACCTATATATATATATATATATATATATATATATATATATATATATATATATATATATATTAAACAAACACAGATTTTTAGCTAGGTGATTATGGTTTTGTTATGCCAGCAACCAATATGGTGCAGCTGAAAATTTATTTATGTTGGAATATTATTAGAAAACAAAAATTAAAAAGATGATTCACTACCTTCTCAAATATATTTCAGGTCTTTCAATAATTTCATGCAAGTTGCGTGCCTAACACCTGAAGAATAATCATCCAAAAATACCATTAGCATAAATGTTAGCAAAAAAACAGGGAAAGAAAGAAAGAAAGAAAATTCTTTTTAATCTTTTTAAAAAAATAAAATTAAATACCATAGTCAAAGAGTTTATTCCATATTTCCATAAACATATTACATATTAATTTTAGGGTTTTATGAGATAATATATGTTATGGTGATACAAGGAACATCCATGTGTATGCACACGTATATAGCGCGCACATATATATATATATATATATATATATATGTGTGTGTGCGCGCGCGCGCACTGACGGATCTACTTAGAGTCACTTTTTTTTTTTTTTTTTGCTATTTTTTTTTTAAACTCAAGGGGGGTAGAATTTATAAGTTAGTAAACTCAAGGGAACAGATTAATAAAAAAGTTAAATTTGGTGCAGCAAAAAAAAAATTCCATTAGTTACAAAAGGCTGGATCTATTGTTTGCGATGAGAATTTTTAGTTGAATTTCAATATCTTTGAGTACATATTTTTATGGGTTATAGTTTTATGTAACTAAATTAACTCTTATTTTACATATGTAATCATCCAAAAAACATAAAATTAACTAAAAAATTTGGCTCGGGGCACGGCCCCCGAACCCCCGCCAAATTAAAATCCGCCCCTGCTGAGAATAATTCCTAGATCCGCCCATGTATGTGTGTGTGTGGTTTTAGCATAATTACAAAAGAACAAAAAATAAAAATAAATTAAGTAGAACAGAAGATTCCTTTTTAAAAGCGAAAAATTTATGGATAAATAGAAGGGGCAACCAATTCAATTTGCATGACAATAGCTATCATACTAAAAAAAATAGAGTATCTATCATAAAAAATGTGGTGACTATTAATATAAATAACAAAGAGATAATTAAGGATTAGTTTGATTTACTTTGGATGTATGATTTCAAATTTAAAATAATCTTTATTTTAAGAAATAATATTATTTTTATTCGTTAAAATGTTGGAGGAAACTAATGAAACCGTTTTAGTTACTTAGATTATAATTGCTATATTCATGTGTTATTGACTACTATTTTTTATATCTGACAATATGATAAAGTTGATATTATGAATGTCCTGACTGAGTAATTTGAGAGTACAGAAAAAGGGAGTGAATGACTATGTTTGTCGGTAGTGGTGGTGGATGAAGTTCGTAATAAAATGACATAATTGTCATATTTATTTTATAAGAATAATTATTTCCGAATATATAATTAAACTCACTTTTTATTTATTTATTATTACTTTAAGATCTTTATCCTTCAATTCAAACTACAATAGTTCTTTAAATCATAATCAAACCCCAACCCCCAACATCCACCCAAGCCTATTAACTTATTTATGTTGGTATGTATCTTGTTAGCATGACGTTGATAATCTTCAAATTATTTTGGTATATATAAGTAACGTAATTTAAGAAAATGAAATATATTCAGACTTTACATGTCGATTTTTTTTTTATTGAGAATTACGTGATAAATTTAATAATAGATAACATAATAATAAAGTATCAGTTATTAGGGTTAAAAAAATTAGCTAAAGTTTATGTAAAGAGAAAATAATACAGATGAAGATGTAACCTTCAGCAAATGATGAAATTTGCTATTTATCTAATCCTCATATCAAAGTTCAAAAATTTTGTGTATTTTGCTTAATTAGTGATTTATGGTTTCGTAATCCCTACCCCTAGCTTATGGGCATTCACATGTTATGCGGCTCGACCTCACCTATTTATATTTCAAATAAACACAAAGAGTTTCAGTCTAGGTGAGTATGATCCGCTTAAGCCAACAACTAATATGCTGCAGTAGGGAATTTCTTGATGTTTCAAAAAAAAAAAAAATAGAATGTGATTCATAATGAATGCTACCTTCTTAAGCATATTTCTAGTCTTTCTATAATAATAATAAAAACAAATATACCATCCAGGTTGCATGCCTATATTTTAATCATCTAGGTCATGTTTGTGTTAGAGTTTATGCCTTAAAAGCCAATTAGTTGATGTAATTGCTTAACATTTCTTTTGATATTTGATTGAATAAATGAATTATTTTATTATGGTTTCATTTACTGTGTTATATAAATATTAGCATAATAAAAGTTCTTAGAATAATTATACAAATTATATAGCTTCAAGTATGTGACTTGAACATGAGATTATATAATTACAATTAGTATCATTACTCTTAAATGTCCCTAGTCGAGTATCATTGAGAATGGGACAACAATGATACATTGAGACTAGTATGTGGATTGACTGATGGCCAAATTTCATTGGTCATTAATATATGAGATATTAAGTCAATACATAGGTACATGTTAGAGAACAATGTACTGGACAGACCCATCATGAGAATTCTACGTGGAGCATTATGCAAAGTGTTATAAGCAATTCTCATAGTGACAATGATGTAATGGTCCTTTGACCTGAAATCACTATATTACTATACGAGAATTTATGTACTTTGATATCATCAAAGGTCACCTTTAATAGGGTGGACAATAAAGGTGATTATTGGGTACATCATGAATCATGTGAGGAATATGAGTGATCTAGATGGAATTTAACCCTCCTATATATTAGGGGTGATATCCATAAGCCTCTTGATTGAGTAAGACTATGAAATGCATGATCATGCTCAAATAGTGATTTGTTTCATATAGTCTACTCATTGATCAAGAAAACTCAGATTAAATTATAAAGAGTATGACACATTCCATGGCTCGAGTTTAATCTAGGATGTCAAGGTTAAAAGGATTAAATTACATTGAAATATTAGTCACGAAAAGGTTGCATCGAGTCACCGATCTTATTATTATTTGGGTAGCAGTGATGCATTACTAGATGCCACTCACTGTTTATAATTTTATAATATGATTTTAAAATTATTACCAATATAATAATAACCTATAGGGTCACACACTTAGAACGTAATTAAAAGAGAATTAATTTAAATCATAAGGATTTAAATATATTAATATGATTGATAGTATTTAAATTACGAATTTAAATTAACAGGATAATTTGTATATATGTATATTAATTAAGTAAGACTTAATTAAAATATAATATATATAAATTCGGATTTTACTTTTCTAATAAGATTAGGGTTTTGTTTAATTACTTTTTGGATGCTATATATATCTGATATATCAGTAGTCTGAGGTACGTGAGACCAAAAGAAAAAAAACCCTGTCCGTTTTAGAAAAGAGAGTTGAGAGAAAAACTTCAGTAAAATCCAGATCTTGACGGCTAGTACCCGAGTTCTCTTTGCTGCAGATCGTGTGACGATTTGTGGGACGTTCGTGTGGATACCGTAGAGACGCGGTTCCGTTGGATTGCGTTGGAGATTCGAAGCCGTTCAGAATTTCATCGTTCCATTCAAGCTCGGATAATCGGTAAAACAAATCTAAACCTCTGAATTAATTTGTTTTTCGCATGGATCCTGTTTTAGGGTTTCGGAAAATCGTTTTAAAATTTTAAATTTCGCTGCGTTTATGTGTCTGAAACCCTACAGTTTGTTTGCAAGAATTATAATCCCAAGATTATAATTCAGACTATTAATCTTAGGATTAAATAATCCTAGTCACATGTTTGTTTTTTTTTGGATTATTCATAGGATAACTTAAAATAATCTCATGTTATGTTTGTTTTTTCTAGGATTAATTAAAGAATTGAATAAAAAAATATCGTTTGGACTATTATACCCTTACCAATAATAACATATTTTAAACTATAATTTAAACTTATTTATACATCAAAAAAAAACTTGTTTACCAAAAGATCAGCTTTATTATTTGTGTTCATATCATAATCTTAAAAAAAAAAAAAAAAACTAGCGTGTAAACAGCAATATAGCTTTATTACTGTGATAAATGTATAAACAGTAATACATTTAGAAGGAGTATAACAGTAATACAAATGATCAGATATAGCTTTATTACTGTGATAAATGTATAAATAGTTTTCATACGCACATAATGATGAGCAAATGACCACGGAGGGAGTACTTATTATTATTATTACTGTGATAGCTTTATTATTTGTGTTCATATCATACTTTTAAAAAATAAAAATAATAAAAAAACTAGCGTGTAAACAACAATATAGCTTTATTATTTGCTTTATTATTTGTGTTCATATCATACTCTTAAAATAAAATATAAAAAAACTAGCGTGTAAACGGCAATATAGCGTTATTATTTGTGTTCATATCATAATCTTATATATATATATATATATATATATATATATAAATAAAAAAAAACTAGCGTGAGACAAGATTTTTTACTTGGGATATTATAAAACATTTATTAAGAAAGTAAATGGATAGAATAAGATATTATGGTCATTTTAAAAAAAAGGTTGAGGTTAATTTTGTCTAGAAATGTTTAGTCCCAAATGGTGGAGATTATAATACCTAATTGAACATGGTATTAAATAATCCTCCATATTAAGCTATTTTATAATCCCTGGACTAATAATCCAAGTCTAAATTTAAAAACAAACAACACACTTAGGATTAATAATCATATCTCAAGTGTAATCCTTGCAAACAAACAGAACCCTAGAAATACCCTTTGCATCAATGGCAGCCAAAAAAATTAAAAATAAAAAAATAAAAAAATAAGTACAATATTAAAAATAATGATAATAATAGTTTATTCCATGTTTATTTGCATAAACATATTCCATATTACATACGTGTTTTTATGAGATGATATATTTTATGGTGATAGAAGGGACAGGGTTCCGTGCCTTAATTGCAAGGATGCTACTGAAAATTATGGCCATATGTTTAAACCAATTATAAAACTTGTGTCTTTCAACACCCAAATCTTCATACAAACAAACCATCATTCCTACTTTACATATATATTTTTTTGGATTATTATACATCAGTTTTCTGTAACCAATACATCACCATACACTCGCTGTTAAAAGGGGGAGAAAAAAAACATAACCCAAGATTAAAAAAAAAAAATTAAAATTAAAAAAAAAAAGGGGTTAAGAAATGGCAACTTTGGAAGGAAAACAAAAAATCAATCAATCAATCACACAAATCGGTTAAATGGCTTCCTCCCAAATGCAGCAGGCATAGATACAGCAGAATCGACGCTTCGATCACCTATAGAATGCAGAGGCTGGTGTTTCTCCACCACCTTTTGAGAAGTGGAATCCTTGCTAGACCCTTTATTCCACTTGAAAGAACCAATGCTTGGAACCAGAGGGAATGAAAATCTCCTCTTCGATGCCTCGCTTCCCGTTGGAGTCCCCGGAAACCTCTCCTTGAGGTTGCTATTTGGCCTCACTTTTGCTATAGCTGAAACAGTAGGTGACATGTAATTTGGGACAGAAAATGGGGGGCAGCTCATTAGGCTGTCATCATCTTTTATTGATCCATCAAAAGTTGAATCAGCTGCACTATTTCTTGCTCTTGAATATTTCATCATGTTAGGTGGTGGTGTTCTGCTAGGAGTAAACATTTGTCTTGTTCTTACGGGTGCAGTTGATCTTGATGATCTTGGTGTGGGGGTTTCGAGATTATCGTACCCGAAACTATGTTGTCTGTAGTTGACTGATTGAGGTCGAGGGCTCGGCTTGTGCTCGGGAGTTGTCCTTAAGGGGGTTTGAAGAAAACGCTTCATGGTTTGGCTTTCGGGAGGTACTTTTGTGGAAGGGAGCTGACGGTCGAGCCAGGTCCACCACCAAGGAAATGCACCTGATCTCATGTCCACCGGAGGTGTTTGGCCTGGTTTCGGATTGCCTTTCCACAACTGCTGGCAGAGAAATTAAAAAATAAAAAAAAAAGAAATAAAAAAAAAAAGAAACGAAATGTGTAGTTATCTATGCGTGGAAGTGTGTGAGATGTGCTCGAGTTCATGTCAACATGAGCTAAATTAGTGACTTTTGTTCTCTCATGTGTGACCAAATTCATTTTCTAATTTCTTTGCTCATTGACCTTTTTACAGTAGCATCTGTGCAAACTATATGTAATGTCTTCAAATTTAATCCTAAAATTGTAGTATTAGAGAAAAAGAACGCAACCTCTAGTTTAAACAGCTATGACCATCACCATTCAAATTACACATAACATACTTGTATAATATATGAGCTCTTTAATTTGGGAAAAAAGAAGAGGTTCTATTATATTTGAATAAGCACAAAATAATATAAAATACAGACCAGCACCAAGAAATTTTACCGACTGTTGGAAACTGATACTGGAAATTAAAAGGTTTTCAAAAAAATGCATTAGGAAAAACTCGTATAGTGCTGTTTGGGGATCACCAGAATTAGTTCAATCCAGGACATCTCATTATAAAATTGGGTTTACCTAAAAGCTGGCATTATATTAGTCAACATGAAAGCCCGTCACTGACTTGGTCTTAAAAAAGACTTGTTTTCTCCCCCAAGTTTAATCTAAATGTATATGCTAAGATCTAGAAGTTGCAATGAGTCAGTTTAGTCCTTGAATGATCCATTTGTGAAGTTTTGTGAGCAAAGAGGCAATTGTGTTAACGTGTGCACTCAAAGACTCAAACTTAGTGAAAGACCAATTTATGGAACCTTCGCTGCTCGCACCTTTTTTTCTTTGTTTTTTTTTTTCATTTTATGAGTGGAACCGTTTGTGCACTTAAAGCTCAGTTTCAAAATGAAATGAAGGTAAAGATCAACTGCACTAGTGTAGCCTCTATTATGTGATGCAATCAGTGATGACTGGCCAAAACAAGGTGTACAGTACCTGGTGGGAATAAGCATATGCCATGGCTCTTTCTCTCTTGATCGCCGCCTCCACCTTTTTCTGCATCCTTGCCTCAATTTCCTCTTTCGTTAGCAAGCTATCATCCCAGTCTTCGTGGTCACCTGCCTGGGACTATACACAATGTTCCCGGTCAGCAATTGCACTTAGTTTGCTATAGATATTTAAGAGCAAATATTTGAAAGTAGGTATTCTATGTATCTAACTTCAGTGTTGCACTTTGCTCACGTTCAATAATCAAATGGTCTTTGAGAATATTGTAAATAAAATTGTTACTAAGATTGTATGATAGCCTAAATGTACAAGGGTCAGATCAATATGATCAATCACTTTAGTTTTACTACGTTTGTCTTGTAACAGAAGATGACACCATAAATACAAAAAGGGGCTGTGTGTAGAATATTCATTTTAGCCTTTTCAGGTCAGCTCTACAACTCTTCACTTTATTATAAGCTCATTTATGTCAAAACTTGAAAAAGTCCAGAAAAAATGACTTCATCATATATAGGCAAGGTTTCTTTTTCTTCCGTTTCTTTCCTTTATTGGGTTGAATTGGGATGGTCAACGATTCAACTAGGCTATGAAATACATCATTACAATTTTATGAAAGCCATAGGAAGTTGAGCTCTAAACTATAAATCCAAAGCTCAATGATGGACCAACAATGGGGCCCACTGAAATCATCAAATTTGTGGGTCTCTATACCCCTCAGATTGCCACAATAAGCATGTAAAATATTGATGCAATCATAAATAAGAAGATATGAAAGCTTACATTGAAGGTCCATTTGCCCAAGGTACTCTCGGCCTCCCCATCATTTTTGTAGGCTTGCTGTTGGAGTGCCTGGTTCTCTAACATTTGGATTCTTCGTGACTGAATTTGAGTTTGAACCCTCACTAGGAGCTGCATATGTTTCATGGCATTCATCGTCTGACGCTTCACGTTCTGACCTCTCACAACTCCTTGAAGCCTGACAAGACCCCTCAAAGCTCTGAAGCTTCTCCTTGCCTATCGAATATAAACAAATTATGTAATTGTCAATAATTTAAGGGCATTCACAGTACCTATACAGAATTTTCTATTTATGCCTCCCCCCCCCCCCCCCACCCCCACATTTTACAGTTTTAACTATGAAAACTTTGATCCCAGACATAATGTCAACTAAAAGCTCAAATTTTTGGAACTTTAATTTTGTCCAACCACAACTAAACAGGCTGATCATCATATCAAAGTAGGTTTTGTGCCCTGTTGAAGCACAATAAGAACCAGAACAAAGAAGTTGAATTGGCCAGCGATATTTAGTCTAAGCTCAAATATACTGTTACTAACGACCTCTCAAGTGGTATCATAGCATTTCTTATTGGAAAATGGTCATGGATTCGAGCCTCAATTATGGCATTTATGGGCTTGAGGTTTTATGCCCAGGTCAATTTATGGACATTTATATTGGTTTCAGTGACAAAGAGGCAAAAGCCACAATATGACAGTAGTATATAAATCTCAACTCAGCCCACACCAAACTAATATAAACAATAGACATATTTTATTGTGGTAATCCTTATATTTAGAACATAATGCACAGGAAAAGAAGAGCAAATTAGAATTTACAAAAACCAATCCCAGTACTATTAAACAATAAGATTCATTTTCGCTATGAAAATATAAATCAGGCATGAAAGTCCATGATTAAACTTTTATGGGACGTTTTTTCCCAAAAATCCAACAAACTAAAAAGTTATAAGCTTACCGCATAACCTCTATACGCTGCCTGGATCTTGGTGGCGGAAAGGTGATGGTTTCTTAAAGTTGGTTCTGGTCTGGGACGATAAACTCTAGGGGAAGCAGCCCTTGGAGTAGCAGCCCTAGGTGAGGTGACCCTTGGAGAAGCAACCCTAGGAGAGGTGACCCTTGGAGAACCCGCCCTCGGAGAGGTGATCCTCTTAGATGCATTCCTCGGAGAACTGATCCTCTGAGATGCATTCCTCGGAGAGACAGGCCTTGCAGAAAATGAAGCTGGTGTTATTGGTTGCTCATTCGGTGTAGAAGGCCTGAACTGTATTTGCTGTTGGTCTACTTCCCCCAATATTTTCTCAATACTGCTTGGTTCTCTAAATAGCGGAATAAACGATCTGCTCTCTCCATGTTTCAATATCCCTTGCCCCTTCTTCTTTTCCCTAGAACTTTTTTTCTCTGATCCCTGCAACAATAATTGCTCATTAGGAGAAGCTAAAAGATGAATGGGGTAGTATTTCAGAAGCATATTTGACCCTTTGCAGTAAAAATCTACAATGAATTTTGGTCCACAATTAGTGAAAGTATTTACTATGTGCTATAATATACAGACTTTTAGTTAAAATCAGAAATATGTTCTACTATATGCCATTTCTGTGTTGTGAAATGATTTTCCTGAATTGTACTTAACACAACCATGATTTGTGTGTTTCGAATAGATTTATTATCAACAGCAATATATCTAACCACTTGAGCTTCAACAATTCACAGAAAATAACATGAAAAATTAAGAAGAGCTAAAACAGGGAACTAAGGAAAATCATATGACTATGCACCTGTGTTACATGGACTCGTTTAAAATCCAGAAGTACCCGTATCGACACCACATGACATGGGTACGGGTGTCGGACATGGTAGTGTGGTGGAAAATGAACAAGAATGTTCAAAAATAGGCATGTCCGTATTGTGTCCTTTTAAGGATACTTCTTATGGGTTTCCAAGTCCATGTAACATAGCTATGCAGCACTGCATAGCACCATCGGATTGTTCTTTATAAAAAGGAAATAGAAGAATAAACTAAAAACCGAAGCAAATAATCTGCAGTAGCAATTTAAAATTTATTCTGAGGTGTTGCATATTCTTAGCTATTGTTTTTTTCCTATTTATTTTCCAGCAATTGAATTCATTGCTGCTGGAAGAAAGATGTCCACCTACTTTCTCTAGCTTCTCTCTGGAGTTGGGCACGAAAACCCTCTTGATTGCAGAAAACCAACTCCCTTTCTTCCCCATGTACCTAGCATTACTGTTTCGCCCTGAAAAGTAGAAAGAATAAATAATTAAAAAAAAACAGAGTATTTCCAGATCCAACCAAAAAACTGAATTCATATAATCTAGATTTGATAAAAGTATGTTCTATGAGATTTTAAAACTAAAATTCCATGTGATTACAGAAACAATCTTCCAAACATCTAATTACGGAAAAATCTTACAAATATGTACAATTACAATTTACTTACTACATATAAGGCTCTTGTGAAGATCTTTGCAATTCACAACGTAGGAAATAGTCGAAGCACAGTTCTTGAGAGTTGAGACAGAAACATAAAAAAGACAAATATATCAAGATCCCCAAAAGAATCCCATAAAAAAATATATGATGTTGGCCTTTAGTTAGTTGTCGGAATTTTTTTTTAATAATAAAAAAAAGTAAATAACAAACAGCCAAAGGGACGAAGAAAACAGAGGAATTTTACATAAATTTATAATAGTATCAAACAAAGACAAATCATCATCAACATAGAATTATTTATTTATTTTCAAACATTACCCAGTAGCCAAAAGGGCAATTTTAGTCTCAAAATTACTTTAAACACATTTTACACACTAATATTAACTCACATAAACAGATATTTTGAGGCCGCCATTTCTAGTTAAGTGCTTATGAGAGAAATATTGTAAATTATTTGGAGAAAATGAAGAATCAATAAGTAACCAAGATACTTTTCAGAAAGAAAAGGAGATAGAGGAGGCTTAATCACTATTAAAATTCAGCAAATTTATTAAGAAAATAAAATCTACCACCATAAAAGAGAAGAACTGATAAAAGAACAAATCTGACAAAAAAAAATCCCTCAACCCAGAAAAGAAAAAAAATTCACTTCCTACCCAGTAGCATAAAATCCCAATCCTTTCAGAATTACAATTTTTTATCAATTATTACCATAATTACACAGATCCCCACATGATTATACACCAATATATAGTAGTTAATAGCACTAATCAAGAAAGATTTGTACCTTATGAATTTGTGCCAATTTTCCAAACCCCTTTCAGAAAGCTGCACCAAGCAAAAGTTATGCAGGAAGGGAGAGATGAACTAGCCCCTTTCTCTCTCTAGAACTATTCCTCTATTTCCCTAAATCTAATTAACCATAGCATGCTTCTTTCTTTCATATACTAACTTTTTGGGAAGACAAAAGGAAGAAAAAAAAAATGGTGTTCAATATTAGTGGGCTTTTTATTTTTGCTTATTTTCTCTCTCTAGAACTTTGAATCAGGTTCTTCAAATTTCCTTGCAAGGATTTTACTTTACTTTTTCTTGCTACCTTGTTTCTTCACCTTTTGTGCTTTTATATATATATGTACGTGTGTATGTATATATATATACACACATATACATGTGTATATATATATATTTCTTTTGTTTTTTCTTTTTGGTTTTGATCATTGATTGTGAAGGGTGAGAGACAGAGAGGTGAGAGAAAGAGGGGTTGGCCATTTTCTCACTCAATGGCTCTTGGCCACCTTCAACTAACTTTGCTTGAATGGGAAGACTAATTTGGGTCACCAATCCATTAGATATGTAACAAGTGTCCACTCCCTTCTTCTCTTTCTAGTTTAGTATTAACACTAATGCCAGGTACTTGTATTAGTGCATGACAATGACTTTCATTATAGTTTATTGAGAAATTGGGGTGTTTTCTTGGGTCCATCCAAAAAATATTCAACGTTTATTTATTTAATGTATATGTAGTTTATACAAAATATATTAGATATGTATTTGGTAGTTTTTAAAAATACCTTTTTAAGAGTTTGCCTAAACATGTATTCTTATATAGAGTTTTAGAGTTTGTTCAGTTTACTGAGAAAATGTGTTTAAACTTTTAAACGAATTAAAAGTTTTATGCGTTATGTAAATATATATAATAATTTTTAAAGAAAATATTTTAAGAGTTTACATAAATAAAGAAGATAAAGTTCCATTATCTGCTACTTTAATTTGACTGGGCGCTTATGCTTTATGTAATCAATTAAAAGAATAAAAATCTATAATTGTGATGAATTTGTTATGTCTTATAAATTATTATTTAATATTTTTATTGTATAATTTAAAATAATTACAACTAATTTATGTTTTATATTGTCCATAAAAATATAAAGTAAATAAAGTTGTTGAGCTCCTATAAACCATTTAGCGTATGTTTGATTATTTAACGTTTGCAATGTTTAGTGTATTTAAAGTATTTGAAAGTTTAAACGTATTTGAAAATTTTGTTCGTTTAATAATATTTTATTTTAAACGTAACTTATTTAACTTACAAACAGTGCATCAAAATTAGTGTGATACGTTTAAAAATCTAAATATTAGTAACGCTGTTCTCGTCAATGTTGATACCCAAACAAACTTTTAGTATGTTTTTTGTTTACTTTGAGAAACAAGGGTTTTAATGCCACCACATCATGGATGTAACACGTGAGAAGCACGCTACATGGTACTATATAAAACCAGGCAGGACAAGGTCACAGGAATCAAGAACGTCAGTTGAATGAACGGCTAGTAACAGATGATAAAGAGAATACGTGTGGAGATGGTGGTCCAAAGGGTATTTGGCCCCATTTGCGCCAAAAAATTAACTTGGCCAGGTCTTACAAATTTTGTCAAATTAACTTAAATCTGGTAAAATCATACCAGCGTTCAAGGCTTCATAGAATAATACAAAAATTTTATGTGAACATAAAAATTAAATATTAATATATTTAAATTTTATTTATTTATATTTTGACCGTTAATAGTGAGTAAAAATATAAATAAGTGAAATTCAAATATACTAATATCTAATTTTTATGTCCAATTTTTATATCTACCTAAAAAAGCTCAGAATAATAACGACAGTTTAAATGAAGGTCGATATTGTCATAATAAAAATAATAAATATTGTTAAAAATAATAAGTATCGTTAGAATAATTATAAAAAATGGTACTAAATTTATACCTATAATAATATTATTTTTGGTTGTTGATCACCAAAACAATAATTATGTTAACATAACTATAAATATCGTTAAAAGTTAAAAATGTTCTTAAAATAAGTGTTAAAATATCGTTCAATACATACTTACTCTTAAGCTATAAATATTAATACGTTATTATCCATTATTTTATTTTTATTTTAACGATATCTAATCATAATAACGTGTCTACAAGCCTACAAATATAAGGAAATGAAATATATTGTTAATATTTAAGTCGATTTTTTAATTGTCAGTTACTTGAATAAGTATTAATGATAATTTTTTGAAAGAGATATATAATAAATAAAGTTTTCCTATAATTTTTATCAAGTACATGTACTTTACAATTATAATCTAACATAAATTTATCACAATACATAATGTACTTTAAGCATAACAAATGCACCTCATATTACCAATGCTTTGAATTAGAAAAGAATATTCAACATTAAGTAATATTGCAAACTTAGGAAGTCAATATTTTGAGCTAAAAGACAACATAAATTCTCTTCAATTGACGTCTTCGAATTTTGAATGACTCAAAGTTCGCGTCGTTTCCAAGTCAAATAACCCTAATGACGGTTCAAGGAGAACGTGTTTTTGACAATAAATGTTTAACAAGGGTCAATCAACACATAATTATTTTTTGGAAAAATATACTACTCTTTTTCCAAAAAAATAAATTATCACATTTTGACTTTAAAATCTCAATTCACAAAAATTTTAAATTTCAGATTTATATAATTCATTTATATTTTAAGATTTAGCGCAGATGATGCAGAATTGTCTCAAACGATATGGGCCTACATAATTGAAATTGAAAGTGGGTTCACCACGATCAGATATTGGTATGGCAAAAATAAAATAGAAAGTTTTACTATATTTTAAATAAAAAATATTCCCTCCGTCTCAGAATAAAAGTCTTTATTATTATTTTAAGTAGTTTCAAATTAAATGTCTACTTATCTTAAATAATTTATTTTTTACAATAATTTGTCTATAATACCCTAAGTATTAATTGTCAAATTTATATTGTTTATACATATTTATGTAACATCACTAGTTATGTACAGAAAATTATGTAATTAAATGAGAATTTTAATATGAATAATTTTATCATTTTTTTTTTAATATGCGTAAAAAATTAACTAAGACTTTTATCTTGTGACCGAGAGAGTATTACTTTTATGAATCTGGGACACACGTCACACACTCTCGGTCAAAAGATTTGCCTTTTTGTGAATGATCAAAAATGACGTAGACGGAATAAATACACATGCAATTAGTAATATTTTTAAAATTAACTAGCAAAAAAATAATAAATATTATTTTTAAAATTATTTTAGTAATATTTAATATTTTAAACAATGTTCATTACTCTGATAACATTATTTTTTTTTGACAAAACCAGTCGTCTTTTTTTCGTGTATTTAATTTTAGTTTAGGATTACAAATGACATGAGCACATTCCAATTTTAATTTTGTTGACTTTAATCGTCTTATAAAATAGTTTTAAGCTCAACTAACAAGTTGAGGATTGTATATTTTTGATACAACAATTAAATAATACAAAATAATGTTAGTGTTACTAGTAAAGTCTGTTCTAATTTAATTCAAAAATAATTATAAAAGTAAATTAATTATTAAAGCCTCCGGTCCAAAATTTGAGAAATTATTTGAGATAAATAAAAATTGAGAGTTGAGATCCCTAACATTGTCTTAAGTTTTTAATCTTGTGTGTAATTGTTTTTATTTTAATTCATCTTTATTATAATTTTCCTTATATAGTTGATTGCTATTAGTAAGACGACATAGAAGTTTAAAAAATGTTTCCTGTGCTCGTTTGATATAAGGATAATGATAAATGTGAAATATTTTATGAGAAGTATTTTTCAGTATTTGATTGGATAATTGAAAATGTTTTCTTATGTTTAGTACATCTTCTGTGCGGAAAATATTATCTTAGTTTGAATTTTAAAGTTAAATCGACTAATTTTAGAGTCAAAATTTATCTAATTTTCTTTTAAATATAGGTAAAGAGATTATAACTATAAGAAACTTTGTTTAATTTACTAGTACATCCAATTTTTGAAAGTTCAAAAATATAAATAAATTTGTTTAATTATCAATTCTAAAATTGATTAATTTTATCAAAAAAAATCAAACTAAGTCAATTTTTACGGAACAGGGAAAATATCAAATAATAAATTCCAAAAGTATATTAATTATAAATACATGTATAAAGTATATTAATTATATTTTTTTGGTGACACACCAAACATCAAAAAATTTATAAATATTTTGTTTTCATCAAACCTAACCTTAAAACCATTTAAGAAAATTAACTTTAAAGTGCATGAATTATTTACAGACTCAAGAATAGTTTGGCTCGACTGGATTACATAATAAATGATTTTGAGTCATACCTTTAACCGACCTAAAAGTACATAGAATTCCAACCATGACTCATTTCCAACCATGTTTAAAGAGTGTATGGTGACCAAAAAATTCTAGAAATTTACAATTCTTTTTTACCTGTATTATAAAGCCTCTCGAAGGGTCAGTTTTTTTGTTTTTCTATTTTACCTCTACACCTTTAATTATATTATTATTTTATTTTTTTTATATTCTTTTTTTATCTATTTATTTAATATATCGCGATAAATCCATGTTTATGCTTGTATTTTTTTTATTTTTTTTTGGTTCTATTGTTTTATTGTTTTTTTCTTTGTGGTTGTAGCTAATCGTTTAGCCGAAGATCCTAGCAGTTTAAGAACAATATTTTTTTTTCCTTTTAATTTATCAAATGTAGAGTCTAATGACAAAAAGATCACTCCTAAGTCCTACCTTTACTTTTTCCTTGGATTCTGTCTGGTGCACCCGACCACCAAGTTAAATAACACGATCATGTATATCCTTTAAATTAATTCGTTTCCAAACTTGTCACATTAACTCTACGAAAATACTATATGGGATAGCCTCAAAATAGAACTATGGAAGTCCAATAATACAATTAATAATAAAATTGTAAATGAACTGGATTGACCGTGAATTCAGTTGGACTCGGTTTAATTAAAGTCAACTCGAGTTCGACTTAACTTGTTAAAACGAGTCGAACTCGAGCAAGTTCTTTTGCCAATTTAGTTAAATAAGTTGAACTCCAATAGTAAAGTGTTCTGCTCGATCAAAGGCCTTTGGCCCAATGGTATGACTCGTCTCATAATTTTCACGAGGTCGAGGGTTCGATCCTTGATGGCAGTAAGAAAGGTGTGTGTGTCAAAGTAGCAAAAAAAAAGTGTTTTGCTCGAACTTGACTCGTTTAGGCCAGGCTTGTTTAATATTTAGTTAATTATTTATTTTTATTTTTGTAATAAAAAAGTAAAACTAGTTAAGCTTAAACTCAAATAGACTTGGTTCGCTTAAGTCCGGCTTGAGTTTGAGTTTGACTCGTTTATAAAATAACCGAATTCGTATACAAAATTTTAAACTTGTTTGAAAGTCGGTCCAACTTGACTCATTTAACTTTTAAATGAGTTCGAACTCGGCAAGTCAAAACTCAACTCTACTCAAAACTCGTTTATTACTCTAATTAAGAAGTGCTCCATAAATTTTGCAAAAAGAAATATTCCCTCCCTCCCATAAAAAAACTTATCTCACAAACCTAAAAATTAGTAGAATTTAAATTAAATCACCAACTCAGAAGTTTATTTATATTAAAAATCTTCTCTCACAAAACTAAGAATTAGTAGAAATAGTCCCTCCCTCCCACCCACCCACCCAAAATAATTTTTTTTTAAAATTTTATTTTGGACAGTGTTTGTTTCTGGCCAACTGTTAGCCCCTTAGTGGGTTGACACGAAGTTGGCATGCTGGATGGTCAGGCAGCGTGCCAATGTTAATAGATTAAGCAATCAATGAATACGTGCAAGTTTACACGGTCAACAAGTAATAAAGTATAAGTAGAGTATCATTCCTACGAGGAATTATCTAATAAAAATTACCAAGTATTAACTATTAACCAAATTAATTTTATTTAAACAATTGATTTAAAATTGTGAATTTATGAAATTAAAATATTTAATTAAACTAATACTAAATACCACTAGATTGAAACCAGATAATGACGACTTAAGACTACAATTTCACTTATTGCTTCACTTAGATCAATACACTTCCTGTTAAGTTATGTTAACTATTCCAGATTGTTAATCGAGAACTCGTCAATATTTATGACCATCTCCCGATATATCATAAACAAATCAACTTAAATCCGCAGATGATAGAATTAAAGTGAACACCCTAGTTAACTAATTTACTATATCCCTATGTGAATTATAATTAAAAAGAATCTAAAACACATGTTCCCTATCAAATTACATGCGGCGTAAAGGTATGTCCCTATCCTAAACACAAATCATGAATTTCATCACCATGCAGAAAATACAGTCGCATGCTATTATGATCAGATCTAAATCTATACTTCATCTCCCGAGTTCATATAGATTATCATGATAATTGTTGATCAGGCAATTAAGCAATTAATCACAAACTATAATAGACAATCCCATAATAGTTAACAAAAACTAACAAGGAAGCATATTAAAATAAACTAGGCAATAAGATCCATTGTAATCTTAAATAGAAATTAGTTCATGAATGAATTAATAACCACAATCCACAAGTAAACCATCATCCAAGAATTACAAAATAAAAGGGTAAAAGAAGAAAGGAAAAACTATTTTGAAGCAATTCTTGATGTCTTCCTTAGCCTCCTATCTTGATCTTCATTCGTGATAATCTCTTGCTTCAAGCCTCCAATCCTTCTTCAATCCTAGGGTTAGCAAAAACGTAGCAAGATCCCCTTTAATCTTAGCCTTTTAATGTGTTTTTATAACCTCTATGTAGCTTGGTAGACATTTAATCCAATTATGAATCAATATAGCAAGACCTAAGTCAAATAGGATAGCAAAATTCAGCAAAAACGTGTTTGCTCTCTGCCCTCCAGTGCCTCGGCACTCTAACCTAGCACCCCGGCACTATATACCAGATTGTAGAAAAATTCATGCTCTTCGATTTGACAGGTGGCTCGTCCTGTAACTATTCCTGGATAAAAAGTTATGGCCATTTTAAGCTCACTAGTCCGAATAGGAATCCAACTCCAACTACCTTTACTTCGACACACTGCTTGGAGACCCAAACGAACTTCAATTTTTGCAAGTCATACCTTTCTGAAAAGCTTGAGACGTCCTCTACAACATCATTAAGACCATTTTCATATTCCAAAACTCAAACATAATCCAAACCTTCATTGAAGCTCTGGAGGTCAACTTTCCTAAAAGCTGAAAATTGCAATGCTTCTCTAATTTGACTAAAATGCAACCAAATGACTTCCAACTTTATTTCCTACATTAAAACACAAAAGCACATAAATATGAATAAAAAATAATCGAAAAATCACAAATCATCAAGTCAAAAGTACTCAAATTATAGGTATAAAACTCACTCATCAGCCAACACTTAGCCTTGACACTCAGCTCGTGTGGGGGCAAGACAGCTTTGACACTCAATTTGTGAGACGTTGTGCGGCAGTGTACTGCAGTGTGCGACATTATGCGATAAATTGGGGTATTGTGCGGCAGATTGAGGCGTTGGCTAAAACTAGCATATTTAGGGGGTATACATTATGATTCCACAAGTATACCTAATGTCTGTTGCTGACCCTTAGGATATTTTCTTAATGTCTATTATAGGGGAGGGGTGGTCCGTGAAGTCCACCCAGGCCATAGGCAGGCTGTCATGGCCTATGCGTGCGGGGCATTGGGGCATAATTGGGCTCCCCTAACAATAATGATAGCATATGGATTGGTGGCTTGGATCGAATCAAAAGACTCATCATGGACTGGGCATGATTGGGCAAGAGTATGGCATGTTGGGCATGTTCTTCGTGGGCAGCACCTTGGGCAAGTGCTTAGCTTGGTTGGAGTTTCGTGTGAGCTAGTTAGCAAAGCTTTGGGGCACATGTTGGATAAATTCATGGGATTGAGACAACAAAGATGTGAGCTGACTTCGTGGGTTAGTTGGGATGTTAGGCTGGATGGACTGACACAAGGCTGGCAGCAGTTGCAGCAGTTGTGGGCAGTTACCACCATCAGCCAAACATCAGGTACATGTGGGTTGTTTCAAATTTGAATCCAACACGATGGTTGATCAGACTTGTAAGTGGGCAGAGTGACTTGGCAGATACTAGTTTGAATTCATATGTTGGTTGCCTATTGGCTGAAATTCCTAGGCAGTTGGGGATGTCAACTGTACCCTAATTTTGTATTATTTATATACATTGTTGGGGTTGTGCATTGCAGAGACAATTAGAGAGTGAGTTTTGTAAGCCCTTGGCCAGTGTATCCTTTGTATTGAGAGAGCAATAAAAGGTTGGGACGTTGTCCTATAAAGTGTGGCTTTATGTGTGTGTGTGTGTGTGGCTTATATGTTTATGTGCATTACATTATAAACTGTGTGTGCATTTGTGTGAAATGTTGCTGACTGGTTTGAGTGAACAAAAATCTCATAACCTGCAGGAAAATGAAAATCTTCCATAAATCTACTAGTAACTGCGCAAGAAAGGGTCGAACGAAAATTACAGCGAGGAAAAACCGACTCGTCAGCATAATACTCATCGAGATTAAACTTTTTCTCACTAGATAGTTGGGTACGGTCTCCTCGACGGTCGCCTCTGAATCATCCGAGCCAGAGATACTGCCTTTGTTTTGTGCACACCTAGACCTCTTTCGAATAGGAACCTCCTCCACCTCCTCTAAAAATTCGCTAGAAGAGTTAACAGAAGGAGAATGGTCGAACAAAATTCTCATTTATACAAACCTAAAAACCACCACTCGCTAAAGGATAGCAAACAAAAGAAAGAATGAAGCAGAAGAAGAATACCAGAAAGAAGAAGTAGAGCAACCAAGAAATAGCAGCACAAGAATACTAACAACACAGAACTAAAGAAAAATAAGAGGAAGGAAACAACTTACTTGTGATATATTTTAAAATTATTGGGGATGATGAAAAATTTGAAGCCCTAAGAGTTCCAAGATTGCACGTTTCTCTCTGCAAAATTTTGAGGCAAGAAGTAAAAAAGTGTCAAGACACGAAGGATTGCGGTTTATATTTCAAATCTGAACGACCGCGATGGAACGAAAATAAACGGCCACAATCGCTCAATAATCGCTCAGAAGTTGAATCGTTGCTCGTGTCTAAAAACGCGATCCCACGACATACAAGTACCGACCCGAAAATGCATAACAAAACTTACACTCCCATCACATTCGCATTAAATGCATAGCGACATACAAGTACCGACCCGAAAAGACGAATTCCTGATACGATTCATCCTTATGCATTTCTACTCCCCCAACTCATTAAAATGAATTAAAGGAGTATAGGGCAATGTTAGGTTATACCTCCATCAAAAAACATACTTTACACCTTCGAGTCGGAACCCAATCTTCGGGTCTCAGCATAGTCTTTGGACCTTCATAGACCCTTCTCATAAAAGGGAGAAGATGAAATGTACATGCTATAAGCTAGAGGGAAGAACACAATCAACGTCGGGGATATGTGCGACCCCTACCCACAGATCAACCTCCTCAGCCCCAATGACGAAGTCTCCCATATTGACACATGGCAATTGTCCTAATAAAGTAATGCTGGAAGCATGCCCAGCCTTCTAGAAGGCTGTTAGAAAGGTGCTTTACTTTCCCTCCAAGAAAGAGGCACTCCATACATGTGAATATACTATCTCAACCAATAGGAAAGGAACATGTCATAAGAGGGAAAAACAAGCACAAAGCATGTGACTAACTCATACAGGTACTTATAAATATCAAGGGCCCCTTGAGATAAAACTTAAGCTTTAATTCCTCTAATTTCTCTTTCTATCTCTCTGAAACCTCTCAAAACCTCCATTGCATCTTTTCAATTATCTTCTTCCTTCTATTATTTACTCTCACACTGGAAGTATCCCCCGGCGGGACCCGACCGTCAAGAATTTTTGTGGTTAGCTTTCCTTTTGCAGGTCCGAAAGACATCTTTTGACCCAATATCAGAATCCGAGAACTAAAATCGTTAACACCGTTAATAATAACTTAATATATTATTGCTCCAAACGGTCAAATATATTAGGGTCCGCCTTTGGATATCTCAAGTAATTTTTGCATTTTTTTTAATTCATATTAAAATAGAGAAAATGGAGTTCCTCATTTTATGACAAAAATACATATGAAATTATTTTGTATGTTGTCCATAATGTAACGCAGTACATTTACAAAGTAGGATTCTTGGACTACTGGAGACCCATTAAAATATAAAATTGAAATATGTTTTAACAATTTAGTCTCTCATATATATATATATATAGGGGAATGATCCATAGCTCGCGTTAGCTATGGACCAGGGACGAATTTTGATTTTTAGAGCGGATTTGGCGGGGGTTCGGGGGCGCAGACCCTGAGCCAATTTTTTTAGATAATTTTGTGTTTTCCGGCTGATTGCATATGTAAAACATATATTTGGTTATAATATTGTTAATATAACAAGAAATCACATTATATATATATATATATATATATATATATATATATAAAACACAAGTCAGCAATACCTTTGAGACCAATTATTTTATGCAACGTACATAGAATTTTATAATATACAATAAATAAATATTCATAAATTATTATCTAAAATAAAAAAAAAATTCAAAATAAATAAACATTTAGATAGAATTTAGAAACTTACTTGGATTACTTTCATAGTTCAACTTGAATAATTCTCCAAACATTTACAATTTCAACCGTACGCACAAAGCCTTAAACCAAATTTTCTTTCTATATTCAAACAAAATCAAGTAACAACACATAAAAAACCCAAAAGCATACATCTAATTTGACCCTACTGAGAAAGTGCACTGCATAGTTAGACTTTTCTAATTTAGAATTGATTTATAAATTTTGTTTTGGTCCCTCTAAGTTTAAGTCTTTCATTAATCTGCCCCCTTAAATTTAGGAACTTACAAAGTTGACCCTACTTTTATACCTGTAAAAAAAAATTTGAGCATAAGCAGCTGCCGCCTATGTTACCCCTTAACAGGTCCGCCACTGCTATGGACACTATTCCAGCTAGCCCATCTCCTGCCGTCAAATGGAAGATCTAAGAGTCAGGTTAGGGCCTGACCGCTACTCTTTCTAGCGACCAACCAAATTCTTGACTGACTGTTAGAGGGAGTAACGACCAGCATGCAAGATCGTAGAAATATTTGACCTTCTGCTCAGGACAAAAGTCTAAAATACCCTCACCTTAGTTAGATTTAAATAGTTTTAATGTATAAAATATTTAGAATAATTTCTTATGTAATATAATTTAACATTGTGAATTATTGTGATAATTTGATCGTTTAAAATTTAAACTCTAAATATTTTATACATTAAAACTATTTAAATCTAACTAAGGTGAGGGTATTTTAGACTTTTGTCCTGAGCAGAAGGCCAAATATTTCTACGACCTTTTATGTTGGTTGCTACTCCCTCTAGCGGTCAGTCAAAACGAATATGTTTTAACTGGCCGCTAGAGGAAGTAGCGATCAGCATAAAAGAATTTGATTGGCTGCTAGAGGGAGTAGCGGTCAAGCCCCAACCTGACCCTTAGATCTTCCATTAGACGATAGGAGATGAATTAGTTGAAATAGTGTTCATAGCTAACGCGAGCTATGAATCATTCCCCATATATATATATATATATATATATATATATATATATGATGTCTTATCCTATGGTTAAGATTGAGATCCTAGAACTATTTTCGATTCTTATTATTTTCTTTTCTTTTATTGTGGAACGTTATTTTCTGTTTATTGTGATACTTTATTTTCTTGTTATTTGTGAGACTTGTATTCTTGCCTATAAAATATGAATTTACTTAATATTATTGTTATTAATAATTATATAATTTATAGTAATTTGTATTAAAATCCCTCCGTAGCGGAGACATTAAAAGAATCTATATAACATGCTATACAAACCTTATCATCTGTGATCTATAATATTATTATGGGACAATTTGATGTCTCAATTTATCTAGGGAAGATAACACACTTGCATGTTATTTCCCTTTAAATCTATGTATTTATCTCATTCAATTTATTAGTATTATAAAGAAATAGCATAATTATCCATCTAAACTTTTTGTCTTTCTTAATTTAACCCCCTCGCGTTACTCTTTCATACGAGTTATTATCATAATCATCGCTTGTGCATTTAAGCGAGTCTAATTTTATTATCTCATTCTTTGTTTCATTTGTCATATTTTTATATATTAATTTCACTTAATTTTTATTTATTTATCTATATTAAAATTTGTAATTGACTAACGAATACGTAGAAAGTATTACATGATGCGTGAGTGCAAATCAGACGAGAAATGGAACAAGAAATTTGAATCCGTATGCATGCAAAATGATGTAAATAGAAAGCAATACATTATATGCTTCTATTTTTATTTTATTTTTCAAAAATCTCCACATATTTGATAATTATTCATAACATCTGTTCAACTCGAAATAAATATTCATAACCTTTTATCTATATTATAAAGTCTCTATGGAGACTTTGTCCGGTGAAGTTAAGTCATATTTTTTATTTTTCTCTTTTATCT
The DNA here is from genome assembly GCA_034770075.1 of Aralia elata. Lineage (NCBI taxonomy): Eukaryota > Viridiplantae > Streptophyta > Magnoliopsida > Apiales > Araliaceae > Aralia > Aralia elata. The sequence continues at coordinate 66,786,805 of CM068387.1, read as the reverse complement.
CTATAATTTTACTTATATTATTATTTTGTTCTTTTTATATATTAAATTTTTTATATCTTTCTATTTAGTCTTTTAAATTTTATAAAATTCTTATCTTATTCCACATAATTTACACACGCAACGTGTGTACCACTAGATATTAGTTATAGTAACCATTCGGTGTATATTTACTCCCTCCGTCCCATAATAAAAGTCATTTATTGACTTTTATGGTCAAATTGACTATTTTTCAAATTAATATGTCTTATTATTTTTTTATATATATGCAAAAAACTTATAAATATTATAAATTACATACAATTTAGTACATATATCTATGTTTACCTTTTTGAAAATTTACATATATATGTTTAATTATTAATTTTAAAAAATAATTGATTTGACTATAAAAATTAAAGGAAAACTTTTATCTTGAGACAGGGGAAATAATATATTAAAAAAAGAAAAAAATTACCACCCTTGTTACCCAATTAATAAAGTTTAAAGTGAGGGCAGGCTGTCCACTTAAGACTCAATTATGACAAAATATACAAGAATATTCTCCAAATTTTGATGCATATTGTTAATTCATATAAGTATAGATTAAATTCCATGTTTTGTTAATGAGATGGGCCCCAATTGGCACTCAAACAAACAGATATGGAGCTAGCCGTGAGATCTCAGCCAAATTTGATAATTAGAAAAGAAGAGAATATTGTTGTTCTGAAAAGTTTCATGATTGACATGTGAAGCAATCACATGATTGTGTTCACAATCTTTAATCTTAAACTCTACATATTAAGAAATTCCCCCATCAGAATGGCTATAATGCATCTTTTGAGGTTATCAAAAACTCAATAAAGTAGAGTTAATATTTACAGGGTAAAAAATATGAAAATAGTTAGAACTATTATTTTGTTTAAAAAACGTATTCTTATCATTTAAATACAATGGGAAACCGAGTTGTTAAGGATAAATTAGTCCAAAGAGTAATTATTGTCTTGTTTATATATTTTTACTTTGTTTATATCACATTTTCGCAACAATATCGTAAAAACGTAATTTTTACAAGTTATATTTTGTGCATAATATTTTTTATACATTCAATATTTTAATTTCCAAGCACGGTTAGTACCCGATTATCTCGATTTTTAAGAATATTAAGCAAGTCACTACATGCACTTTCTCTCATAATTAATCTGAAAAAAATAACAATCTTTCTCTAATAATGAACTCATTAAATATAAATTTATTTTTTTTAATATGGATAAAATAATTTAAGTTCGGCTTATATATACAAAATTTATACATAAATCTTTTTGAAAAATTATCACTTCTACGATATTTCTCTCTTTCATACAAAAATAAGATTTAGATGCTATTCAAATGAGAAAGAATTATGTAGTAATTGTCAAACAAGAGGGACCCGTAAAAAGACCAATTTTCCACCCACCAACTGTTCCTGTGATGATGGATGAAGTACATATTATGTGCTTTCATTGCTGTTCTATTATCACACTCTGCGTCTGCACACGTGAGGCCTGCTATATTTTATGTGTGTTAGCTTACTCACTATTTACGGTATTTAGCGGGTCTAGAGTATTTCAAAATTTAAACGTATTTAAAAATATTGAACATTTAGTATAATAATTTATTTTGTAATGTTTGGGATTTAAATATAATGCATCAAAATTAGTACGATACGTTTGAAGGTCCAAATACAAGTAGTCGAACAAATCCTATATATAGTGTAACTATCAAATTGTAACTTTGATTATTTTCAAAAGTATTATTTTTTTTGATAAAGTTCTAAAATAAGAATAGGAAATAAATTTCATTGATAAATAAATTACAAAAATATTATAGTAGAGGTGATACTTTATTTAGTTCCAAATTGAAACTTGAAATTCAAGAATATATAATTTTTTTTAAAAATATACAAAAATAAATAGACTTAAGCTATTCTTTCTGAATGTCGTCATAATAAACCCACATTTAAATCTGACTAGATCTGTTTTCACCGATCAATGCATTTAAACCTTCTCTACGGAGAGATTATAAATCTGAAAATAAGTTTCGTAGAGCGAAAAAATCCCAAACTAGAAAAAGAAATGCTCCATAAATTGAAAAAAAAAATCTAAACTAAAAAAAATAACCCCATAAAAAATCTCATAAAATAAAAAAGAAAAAAAGCAACCAAACGAAATAATGTAAAAAATACTTGGGGGAATGATCTCTTTAGTATAGATAACTAAGAGACCCTCCCCGAATCTAAAACTATGAAAGTTAGAATTTTCTGTAAAGGAAAAAAAGAGGGAAGTAATCGGATCTTTAATTTTGGAAGAGAGCGGGGCGGGAGATATAAAATTATTTTTAAAAAATATACAATCTATTCACACTAAAATATAAGATTATTACTTATTTTTGAAATTAATTTAAAATATTTTTAATTTAAAATTGACATAAATTTCTTTAATTTTAGTTAATACAACGATGAATATTATAAAATAATTTTAAAAAAATACTACTAATTGTAAGATTTTATTATATCATAAGTTCTAATGAACCATCTCAATTTTGAGTTTTAAATTAATTTTTCAAAAATCAATAATGATCTTAATAATTTGAAATTGAAAACTTATTTATGTGCCGACGAGACATTAATTAGTATTTACTGGTCGACGTCTTAATCTAATTATAATTCATAATTTGACATTGATAACATAACAACTAGTCTAAATCCATAACCACTTTTTGCAGATGTGTGTAAAATTCTATGCTTTAGGTTGGCGTATAAGCAAAACAATAATAGAAGCAAAACAATAATAGAAACTACACAGAAGTGCAGGTTAATTAGCAAGGGCTGTTCACCTAGCAAATGATCTAAAAAAAACAAGTGGTGGTTGTCCTAATTTCGTATTAAGCTATGCTTTATTCTCCAACTGAAATCCTCTAAATTGTCAATCAAAGAGACAAAATAATGGAGTTCCGGTAATGACGATTTTAAGGACAATTTTCATGTGTGTTTTTACTCGGCTAATATATATACATATATATATATATATATATATATATATATATATATTTTAATTACAAGGTCTTGAATCAATGAGTTTGAACTCATAATAGCTGATGAGGTCTTATACTAACGGTTAAAATTGATGTATTATAACAGTTTCAGAATCTCAGTACCTGATTAGTTTATTTTTTTTTTATGTGAAATTTGATTCTTCTAAATATAAGGCTTGTTTGTAAGTTTATTTCTTTTTCTATTATTGAGGTTTGATTGATTCTTAATATTGGAGATTATAACTTTGTAAGAATGATGATGTACTTGATTATAAAATTATATTATATTCCTAAAAATAAGGCTTTTTTTTAATAACAATATTAAAAAAACAAAAAAAAAACTCATGATAACATTACATAATTTAAAATTTTGCTTTTAAAAATATTAAAGAGTATTCACTAACTTTGAAAATTATAAGTCCAACATTAAAAGTTATATGGGTTTTGTTTAGTCCAAGGCAACATAATTAGTTTGCCATAGATCTCAATAATAAGATTATCATGGGAAATTAATTATTTCCTCAATAAACTTAATTAATCCTGCTTTTTCATGGTGAGAGTCTCATACAATAAAAAAACAATATATAAGGTTATTGATAGCGTCAAAATAAAATTATACTGTTAAAATAATAAATATTATTAAAAAAATTAAAAATTATTAAAATAAATAAAAAAATATGGTTAAATGCACATGTACTCATTACCTATAAAATATTAAAAATATGACTGTCCTCTATCAGGAACCACCAAAGGTGGCCCGTGTTGATTTTGGAATTGGCCTTTACTAACTTGTTGACCTCTAGAATTTTTAATGCATACTGGCAAGTCTCTCTCTGCGTCCATGTGTGTTTATGATAATACAAATATATGTCATTTTTTCTTTTCTTTTTTTAAAGATTAGCTTCACTTTTAACTTAGCTTATTCATAGTAGATTAATTGTTGTACACATTTCATACTATATTATATTAATTTTTTATAATATTCTGAAAAAAAATCATTTTTGGATGAATTTATATTCATATATATGCACACTAATAGGCAATAGCACAAAACTGATTAGATAATAATTAAACCTTTATTATAATTTGCATGATCATTCATTTCCATATAAACTCCCAAAATATTGCTACATCTCCAAAAACCAAACACATTACACATTCCATTGCAACTAATTTTTGGTACATTTAACTTCATTGGAGATGTCCCTTCTTGGACAATCTAATAAAATGGGAATAATAATACTTCTCTTAGACATGAAAGAAGAAATTCCCATCAAAAGTTACAAACCATAAGCCATTAAAAGAAAGAAAAGAATAAATAATTTACCATTTGAACTACTTCTTTAAAGTAGAAGAGTACTGCTAGATAACTAGACAAAAGTTGTCTAGTTTACTTAGACAAATCTCAACAGGATCATACTAGAATTATACTGTACAATCTTGTTAAGTTTTGTCTAGATAAATTAGATAACTTTTCGTCTAGTTACCTAGTATTTTTTAAGTAGAACGGTTCATTCGTCCTCGTCTTCTGCCAAAACCATTCTACCAAGAGGACTTGGCCCAAGCTTTTTCCTCCTCTTTGAATTTCTCCTCCTAATAATCTCCATCTGATTCCTCCTTTTAATTTGCATCATTGCTTCTTCTTCCACAACAAATCTCCTCATCAAAACATCATCTGTCAAAGATTTTCCGCGAAAAATCCTCCTTCCTTCCATGCTAATTCTCGCGCTTGGCATTCGTTCTTGTGGGGAGGGAAATGGTTTTGATCTAGGGTAACTATTGCTTCTTCTCGGTGGAATTTCGGACTGGAAAACTTCGGTGTAGGAAGAAATTGGTGCACATAGACAAACCCTAGTGAATGAGGTTGCCACCCTTAAGGAAGTGCATTTCCTTAGCTTTGATTTGTTTGGATTATTTGAGGTAGTGGTAATTGTTGTGGATTTTGAGATGGTTTTCCATAATGTGGAATTTGTAGTGGGAATTTCAGTGGATTTGGAAAAGGTTTTCCATTGAGTAGCCATTTCCATTGCTCTTTGATACCAAGGTTTCCTTCAACATAATAAACATAAATGAGCTTGTATTTTTTTTTCATGCATTAATTAGAATAAATTGCATTAGTCCAATATGAATGAGGAACTATTTTGTGATTTATTGCTTTGTTACAAAAGGTATATTGTAAGAAAGATATAGTCAATGTTGAAGTTTTACGTTAGTTTATCGGAAGATGGAGTTTAACTAATTGGCAAACTCTTGACAATTCGTTTTATAAAAATTTTATTTATAATTTTTCAAGAATACTATTATGGTGACTAAAGAATTATTACAAAAAAAAAACATATAAAATGATGTGTATGACTTCGATTGGTTACAATCACTGGACTTACTCATGTATGGTGGATCATCTACTAATTACACTTTGACACATTATTTTGTAAGTTAGCTTTTGTAAAAGATCTAAAGGTCGCAACACCTCAGTCTTAACCACTAAGTTAAGACCTTATCGGTAAAATCAATAAGTGTTTAGTTTACTAATTATGATATAAAGTAAAATTATTTAAATAAAATTGAGTACATTGTGTTATTTAAAAATGACAAATAAGACTTCTTTTTTTTGTAATGTGAGAGAGTATAATGCAAGGATATTCACTAATCTCCACCAATAACGAGGAAAAAAGGGGGAGGGGTGGAAGAAAAATATTATTCACAATAACGGCAGACTACTAATGGGCAGGAATTTTCAGCCAAGCCCACCCATTTACGAATATAAGCCCATTTATAGGTCAACTTGACTCATTGGACTTCTTCGGACCAAACCGTTCTTTAAGAATCAAGATAGGTTGAGAAATTTAGAATAGAAACACAGCTTTGGGCCCCATCACAGAAATTTGGAGTTGTGTATGATCTAAATATGAAGTTCAAACAAATAAGTTTTGGGCCTAAATAGCTCAACGATGTTCAAGAAAAGCTCACTCTTCATATCTATATCATATTTTTCGATTATGCAACTCTTTTTATACTTAGTCTGGTATTTGTGATTTACGTTTCCTATATCGTGGTTTGATATACTCCCTCTGTTCCAAAGATACATTTTCTGTTTTAGTTCGTTTTAAAATTACAAATACATTTCTATTTTAAGACTATAAAAGGACATGAAAATCTTAATTTATCATTATTTTTTTCTATTATTTTCAATATCACACTATCACAACCGAATTCCTAGTTAGTATTAAAACTATATACTTAAAAATTGTCGTTTTATAAATGTATCTCTAATTTTGGAATAGAGGGAAATAATACATGAAGTGAAAATAGAAACAAAAATGTTACTTTTCATGGTAGGAATAGTTTTATTTATATCATTTAATTGGTATGAAATACGTTTTATTTGGGTATGCTGATAAATCTTTCTTGAAGATATAATTAAAATTAGTTAAAATAAAGTTAAAATTGATTAAATTGTTTTTAAGCTATATTAGTTGACATTTCTGATAATCTTCCGATACGTATTATGATTTTTAATAGTGTTCTAAATTTACACATGTAATAATTATATTAGTAAATATACTAGACAATTTAGAGGTTGATTCTACGTTGTCCATTCTAGACCTTCATTAGATTTCACCATAGTCATAGGTTATATGTTCAAAGGTTTATATAAGAGGATATCTTTCATTTGTAATTAAATCATAAAAGTAGGTCGTATTCATGTTTGTGCAATACAAGTTTAAGTTAATAGGGAGAAATTTGTATTACTAGAGTGAGGGTTGGAAACAAAAATGTATTATGTTTTGAAATGTTTATATCAAAATATAATTTGCTACGATTTTAGCTTCTTATTTTTTTTTTTACCAAAATATGAAATTATCTTCTCCTTTCATCCTCTTTTGCTTTTTTTTTTTGACTTGGTTGGCAGTGTTAGGGTCTTTTTCACTTGACGAGGCTTGGCCTTAAACTTTTTAATGTGGCACGGGATATAATTACATTTTAATTGAGTTATTGATATAAGAAAAAATGAAATAGGAAAATATAAACAAAAAAACTCATTTTTCTTTCAAACGCACCCAATCAAAAATCTCTCAATTCTCAAAGGTGAATAGAAGAAATCTTATAGATTACCGTATGATGGTATAATATAAAAAGAGGGATAATAGTTATCAAAAAGTAAAGTTTTTTCTAATATGTAACTTATGTAATTAATTACTATAATGTAGAAGAGAAAAATTAGTTTAGATCGAATCCAATCTCATGCTACAGAAATTGTCATGAAATATATATACACACACATTGTATACCATAATTTGCACCAATTAAACTTAGCAATGGAACAAAATGGATAAATTTAGAACATTTCTCGATGTATATTGCATAAAAGTTTTATCCTTTTCCTAAACCATTTCAAATGTCAGCCAAGTAAACACAATAGCTAGCAACAAATAATAATTACAAGTCCGAGAGGAGTTTTCATGTGTCTATTCCATTACCATTAATGTCATATGGGTTTAATTTCCATAAAGTATTTTTCTTGCAGAAAACAAATGCATGAACTAAATTAGCAAAATTGTGTGTGTGAGAGAGATAGAGTGTGTGGGGGCATACCTCTTGTGTGAGTTCTTTGGATCTTGCATGAACAAAAAAACTGAAGAGAATGAGAAAGATAGGCTGGAATTGATAGAGATTGAGGAAGGGAGTTCATCTGATCTGGGTAGAAGAAATTGAGAAAGAATTTGAATGACGAACCCTTTTTGCCTACAATATGTGACTGATCAAAGATTGGCTGGCATTGCACCTTCCTTTTCCTTTTCTCCTTTCTTTATTAATACACTATACAACATGTACACTCCCCTTTTGCTTTGGCAGGCATGATTCCTCCTACTGATTTAAATGACTTGATTCAAATTATATTTCAAAGGCAAAGTGAGTTCATGATAGCTTTTAAGTTTATTACTAAAAAGCCCCTAATACTCACCTTAGAAAGGCACCATTATCTACTTTTTTTTTCAACCAATAAGGTTTGAAAGGAAAAAAATCAAATTGTATCAATCCGTACATCAAAATGACGATAGTAGCTCATAACAATTGAGTAGTCCAATAAAATAGATTTAAACGGTATATTATATGAATTTTTAGCCGCCATAGCGCCACATCTAGTAAAATTTTAGTAATAGCTTGAACCTAAACTAGAGCAAAGACTTTAGTGGCAAAGTCAGACTTTTTAAAATTGAAGTCCTTCACAATTTTTCAACAATGACGGATTTTGTTAGACAACTACGTATATAGCGACACTTTTTATGTAAAAATATCATTTTCTGTTGCGAAAATATCAGTTTCTTATTATTAATTAGGGTACTGTATTATCAATTTTTTTTTTATTAATTTATACTGAAATTTAAACATACTCACACACCCTTCCTTGGCATAATAAAACTCGATCCACCAATTTTATGATTATCATGGGTTGAGTAATACTACCCGGGCCAAAATCCTTCGGTGTATTATCAAAATTGGTGTACTCTATTAATAAATTATAAGAAAAAAGTACAATTTTTGGGAGAAAATAATTGGAGGGACAATGGCCCCCACCCATTTATGTAGCTCTTCCCCTTAAAAGGCATGGTGGAAGTTTTATGAGAACAAGTTTGATACCCATAAAATTCTCTCTTTTCTAAGGTATTAAAGGTTATTAATATAACCATGTAATCATGCTTATTGCTTAGCCACCATGATATGATTGTGAGCATGTGTAACGAGATATGTTTATTTGTGCACTTAAAGCCTGTTTTGGATGCCTGTGTAACATGAACATTAATCATAAAGGTTTATAAAGTTGTATTTATACTAAAGAATTGATCAAGCAACTTACTTTCATGATAGTTTGTTTCATTCTTGAATTAGTAATATGATTTCTTGAAATAATTAAAAGGATCTGAAAGGATCCCATCTTTCTTAAATTAATATTTCTTTTTTACATTATTCTGTTACCAAATGTGGAAAGTGAAACGCAACAAGTTTTATTCATGAAATAGTTGACTTATTTAATCTTGAAGTAGTAAGATAATATAGGTTAGATTACTGTTATATATTACGATAAGTTTACGTCGATTAATAAAAATATAGGAGGACTCCATTTATTACTAATCTCTTAAAATAATTACTACTAATACTTATCTACGTAACTGACAATCGAAAGTCGAAGTAAAATTTTCTATAATAAAATAATGGAGGATCTCATTGCTACTCAGTTTTGTTGATTTTTGTGTTGAATGGTTGCACCTTCAGGTAGTCCAAACTAGTATTTCCTCAGTATCAGGTTATCTAGTCCAAACTAGTATTTCCTCAGTCTTATCTTAAGATAAATGTTTTTTTATGTGACTTGGATTTTATGACAAATAATGTTAAATTACCCTTAAATATTTAGGAGCCAATTAATATATTTGTCAATTGTTTATTTTAATTGAAGTTTTTAAAATAAAGTTTACAATATCAAAAAGTTTATAGCCTAAATAATTTTTTATTTTCTTTGAATTTTAAATTTTTAAAATTTATTTCAAGTCAAAATAAAATCTTTTGAATTAGATGAACCAGTAAACTATATTGTGGGTACAATCTTTTTTTCCTAATATTTTATGTATTCTAATCTTTAATACAAAATTTTAATAATTTATAAAATTAATTATCTAAAATAAAAAAGAATGCTATTAAGAAAAATTGTAAAAAGATAACGGTTTAATAAAGTAGTTCAATTCAATGTATGGTTGAAAATTAAGTTTTGACTAGTGTACGCACCTTCTTTATTATAAATATGATGTATAACAAAATTAAAATAAAATAAATAAATAATAAATGGTTAATTGATTTTATGTATATTAAGAGTAATATAATTTTTTTAACATATTTGAGTGTGCAATTATCACTAGGATATTTGAGACCCCTAACATTACTCTTCCGCGGAGGGGGGGGGGATTCTATTCTCATGAAAAGATTATTAATAGTGTTGCCTGTTTGTTTGAAAACTGTATTTGAGTGTGCAATTATCATTATAGAATACTTGAGACCTTTAGCATTACTCTTCGGGCGGCGGCCCAGGGGGGGACGGATTCTATTCTCATGAAAAGATTATTAATAGTGTTGTTTATTTGTTTGGAAACTGTATTTGAAGATGATAACTAAAACCTAATTAATTATAAAATTTAGTATTTTCCGAAGACAAGGCCATGTGAAGTTAAAAATATTATATCATTCAATGTTATTGTTAATAAAAGTAAATTCATTTTGTGTAATAACTTTTTTATATAAATCAAATTGTTTTCTGTGAAACGGAGAGAATAACTCGTGTAAATGTAACCCACAAAATTCATGAATAAAACCCACAAAATTCCGGCATTCAATTAGCAAGACTAAAAGTGATGGTAAACTGAATAAAAGGTTTTATATATATATATATATATATATATAATATATATATATATATATATATATATATATATAATATATATATATATATATATATATATACACACACACACACACTCCAAATAAAATTCTATACTACATAAAATTCTATACTATTATTTTGAAGCAGCCTTGAAGGTCAAAAGGCAAAACAAGGGGGTGTATTCAAAATTCAAATAATAATAGAATAAAATGGTCAATCATTGTTCTCATTCACTTTCCTAACATTGTAGACCATGGTAATCATTTTGTCCAACCTAATCACAATCAAGGAGGGACCTCAGGACGTCACGTGTTTCGGGTCGTCGGCTTCCTGTAAACGGGTCGGGTTAAGACTGAGTTTTGTACTGTCTCATCTGTACCTGATTTTATCCGATTTGGGTAATACTCGTCGAATTTTACTTACACCTCACAAGTACTCAGTTAATTAATTCTATAATTATATAATTAAAAAAAATAATTTATAAATTTATATATATAAGTGTACAAAATATATACATATGTATAAATTTATAAGTATTTAAAATATTTATAAATATGTATTAGTCATTAAATATTTGTGTATATATATAATCATTAAAAATAGTATAATATTTGTACGCTTATTGTGAAGTACTGTCGGCCAGTGAATATCTATGTTGCTATTTATTTTTCATAAGTAAATATTAATATTTTCACGAGTACTCTCTCACATAAGTCTTATGTGAAATTCACTTACTGTTCAATATTCATGTGAAGAACTTACGGAAATACCATTTTTACTTACCAAAATATCAATTCCCATGTTATGATGTTCACTTTTTGATGGGGGATGCGAGTAACAGTACTCAACCAGAACTTCCATATATTAATAATAACAGAATTCATGCTGGCACAATAATCATTTTAGCACAAACTATGAACATTTGTAATGACCAAAAATAAACTATGAACACCAGTAACTCTAGACAAAGTTGGATTGACTGAAAAGAGCATATGTTTGACTACAATACTACATCCACAAGTTATAGAAAGTAAATAAACCAGTTCGTAAAAATAATATTTTCGACAAGAATAGTCTCAAGGACAACAAATACCAGAAACCTCTAACTGACATCAACAAATACAGGTTCATCAATCTCTAACTGACATGATATGCAAAAGCTTTTCTAGCTTTATACAGCTACACTTTCTCTGAACTTCAAACCCCATTGATGCACTCAACATTTGTTTGATAATACATTTATGTAAAACTACAACATGCATGCAATAGGAGTGTGGAGGTGCTTTGGCTCTCTTGCTCACCTAATTTCTCGACAAGTTGACATGCTCAAGAGTTGCAACTTTATTGGATAATTAGTTAGAGAACTAAAGCATATCCAAGTCACTGGCTATCAGGCTCACCTGGGCATTGACGGCTCCAATTGCCCATACCAGCTTTTCGCTCCCCTCGCTTCCTTTTGTTCTTGGGAAAATGGAAATCTGAGGCTAAATGTGGTTTCGGAGTTGCTTGCTCCTGAGAATTGGCATTTTTTGGCAGGTTGTTGGGTTCCAATGTTGGAAGGACTGGATTAATGGTGCTTTCTTCTTCACCAAATTTCTCAGGTTCTTGCTGAGTATTGCTATTTATGAGAGTATGTGTCTCAGCTTCAGCTACTTGGTTGTGTATCAAGATGTTATCCAAAATCTGCAGATATTGTTTGATAAGTAATCATGTTTGTAAAAATCAAAATCAAAATAAAATCAAAAGGGGATGCTATTGCAGAACCCCGTGTATTGAAAAAGAAAATTGCACAATGTACACAATTAAAATCTCAAGTTTAAATCATATGAAGGGAACACCCTCTACAGTCTACGGGATCAAAATGCATACAGTGACAGAAGTCAATCCTAGAAATGAGTGATTAAAAGGTAAAGGCAAACCCATCAGGATACTGCCCAAATAGACAAATCAATCCTAGAAATAGTAGCAAACTGCCCGAAGTAACATTGGGTCATGTAATGTAAGAAATCGCCAAATAAATAGGTAAATAGACAAAGAAAAAGAGTAATTACATAGAGAAGGCTTACATCTTCACACGAATCTCCAATTTGTGAGTAATGTTGAGTGACATCAGCAGAGGACAACAGTCCCACAGTGCTTTCAATTATATCTGGAATATCAATAGCCTCTCCAAAACTTGAAACTGCACTTTCAGGCAACACCAAATCTCCAAGATCATACTCGGATATATGGTGAATTGGATCATACAGACCTCCCATCAGCATTGTATCTCCATTGCAAGCAGAGAAAGTAGGACTACGTACAGAGCTTGTTTGTACATCACATGGAACAAGATGGCTCAAATTCTCAGAGGAAGAGAACTTTCCAGCATTTTTGGACATAACTAAATCAAGTTGAGCCTTCAGCTTGTGCACACGAGAGTGTACTATTTCAATCTTCCAAAAGATCTGCTCTAGGGAATTATCTTTATCTTCAAGAAATGACCAATCACTATTAATGCCAAACTCACCATGGCTAGTGGTAGTTTGGTCTGCAAGCCCTGATCTCCAAAACAAGAAATAGCAGTTAGATTCAAACTCAAAGAAGCCATTTCACTTTAACATGCAAACAAAATGATGATAACAATAAGAATTGCAAGTTTGTCATATAGACCTGATCAAACAGATCAATGCGTGAAAGAGTTTCTCCCCTAGTATCTAGCGTCGATGCGTAAGTACTTTAAACAGTCACACACAACTCTTGATTATTACCATTCGCCCATCTAATCATGTTAAGAGAACCCCCTTTTGTTTGATATGATGACTTGAAAAGAATATTTACTATGCACTCTACCTATAGCAGTACTGCTATCCAAGTGAATCAAAACAGGTGGTATTGGTTTACTCCAAATAGGTATCTCACATAACAAATCATGTAACCAACAAGCTTTCTCACTAGCAGAGGACAAGGCTATCAATTGCAGCTCCGTGGGGTATTTAGCAATTATTTGCTGTTTTTGTTAACATACATACATACTGACATCTAAAGAATCTTTTTTGCTTTCTTTTTCCCTTTTTCCCCTTACGAAGAGCAAAATAGTTAATTGAGGTGGTAGTTGCAGCAATAAACACATAGGACAACAGATTGGACTAAATTGAGCTGATTGTTGACAGAAAAAAAATATTACCATAAAAAAACACTTTCAGAAGTAAAAATTGATACAACTTTATCAATCACTTAGCTTGGATGGCACTCATCAGTACAAGAAGAACATAAAACAAAGTTATAAACAAATCATTACTGTATTATATGTCAGAGCTTCAAATACTACACATCCTTTAAATGTACAACACATATTCAAAAACTACACACTCCATAAATGTGCTACGCCATTTGAATTGGAAATTCAGGCCCTAGATCCATTATACACAAACACCAAAAATATATAAACAAGTGGGGGTGGGGAGGTGGGAGAAAATAAAGCATGTCATCTGAGTTTTTCATGGAGTTTCTTGTTCACAAATAAAAGCACTTTCTTTTATTTATAACCTCCCTAAGAAAACCAACTAGTTGCTTCTACGTATACAACTGGATGAGCTCTACCATCTTAAACACTTAAAAGGCAAACAAACTCATTTTTATCAAGATTGAACATATTTACCCCTGTCAATGAGATGTTGTATTAGTATCCTCACAAGTTAGCACCGGATATGCTTATTTTATTCAGTTTGAATTACATAAGTCCACATATTTACTCCTCTTAATGAGATGATGTCATCTCTTTTATTGACCTCAGAAGAATATTTAAGACACACAAGGAGGAAAAACAAAGATAAAGAAATTAAGACACTCAATATTCAAGATTTTTAGACCTTTTATGTAGCTTTCTGCATTGATTAGTAAACAAAATTTTACCTGAATTACACAAATCATCAGCTATAGAAATTCCATCTGGATCAGACCTCTTATTTCCTGCAAAAGGTCATATGCCAGAGAGGGAAGACATTAGGATGGCTGGAATAAAGGAGCAAAGCACCGATACCATGATGCATAAGTACAAAGGAGTTGTACCAATATAGGAGAAAAGGCTGTGATTTGACATATATGATTTTGGATCAATCGTGTCTTCTACTCTCTTTCGCTTCCTCCTCTTCATGACCTTTTTTCTGTGCCCTTGAAAAGTATACGGCAATGATCTCGAACCAAATCCTTCTACTGCAAATTGATCTAAACCCATATGTTTTCTCTGATCCAGTGCAGAAATCTCTCTGTCACACTTTACAGCCTGTGACACAAATTCCTTTATTCTTAATTCTGTCCATTTGCAGCGCCACATAAGGGGGCGTATAAAGCTCCTCCAATGACTTGTCAGCTTCTTCTTCCTGAAAAATTGGATCCATAACTGGAATCAGAAACAGTGGATAAACAGAAGACCTGTATGAATTTATGTATAACACTTACATTTACAGTACACTCGATAAGTATGAAGACCATTTCGTTCACATACTAGAGCAGACCAACCTGAACCCATTATCATAAATTCTAAGTGAAATATGTCCGATTAAAGTAATAAGGAAATTATCTACAAAAATGAGGATGACAAACTTGCAATGATAGTATTTCATTAATTGATGTTTTATTCCTTTTTTCTTTTCTTTTCTTTTTTTTTTGAAAAGAGCATATAAGTTTCCACTATAAACTTTAAAAGTGATTGCACATCATCATAACATCTAAAAATGATAGAGTTCCCATCCAAACATATATCAGCATCCAGTAATAACTATTTACTTGTATGAGAAAAGTGTTACATACAATTTTTTTAAAAGTATTATAAATTATTGAAGTTGATGTTTGAGTCTACTAAATAATAGCTGTCAAATGATAGCTAGGGTATAAATTAAAATCAAAGTTGAGACAAGGACATTTGAGACCCATAGAATTTTTGGTCAACCCAATTATTTATAGCCTGGCAAGTGATAGACCAGCTCGTTCATAGAACCTTTGCTTCTTCCAAGGGGTGTCTAGAGTGGAATTTCTACTTTTGGGTAGTTAGTTAAAAACATTACATATTTACATGACTATTCACATCCAGAATCTTTTCAAAGTTCTTGATATTTCTTCAAACTTCCAAGATCTAAGAGCCTAAATCCTATATGGATTCCCCCTACTTCTAACTTCTCTTGCTTTTGAGAAGCCCCACCATAATATTTTCAAAGTGACAGAAAGTTGCCAGGATCTTTTCAATGCTCTTAATGTTCTTCAAATTTCCATGAGCCTATATCCATAATGGATATTGTCCCTACTTTTAACTTCTCTAGGTTCAATGAAGCCAACCAGAAATGCAAGACTCTATTTGTCAAAATGAGGTTAAAAAAAAGTAATCAACTTGACTTTAGTCCTTAGCAGACAACTAGAAAATTATATTCATTACAAGTCAGTGCAGGAGCACACTTCAGAAAACCCGAATGAGAATTTGTTGGTTGTTGGTTCCAGCATATAGTCAAGTTATATTAAATAAATCGTGCCTGTGACTATTTGGTACATGTGGTAAATTACAGAAATGATGGAGCGAGAGCAGCAAGAGGATGTTACAATCTTCAAAGATTGCTAGCAACCTATGTCATATGGACTCTTCACTTTGCCCCTAAAGTATCCGCATCCAACACTCGACAGTCAAACAAGGTATCGGTGCTAGACATTGCATTTTAGTGTAAAAATTGACAAAATTGAGGAGTATCTGTGTCGGACTCTTTAGAAAACTTGTATGATCTGACACTCCATCCAATCCATGTAACTTAGTTAGCAATAGTACAAAAACCATACTACCTCCATTTTCAATCCGCCTTCACAATAGTTAATAGGCATCTTTCAACTTTTTGTTACAGAGAGTGGAGAATTGAAATCATGCTCAATGCTAACCCTCCTACTAACAAGACATATTGTTAACAGAAAAGTATTATCTTTCCCTCACGCACTCCCAGATCCATTAAGTGGTAGCAGAGTATAGGAAAATCTAAGACTTTGTGTTAAGAAAGACAAAAATTTCAACTTGCTCTAATAGCTAAACAACTTGATCTTATTTTATTGTATAATTAAATTGCATAGAAAGCTTCAGATGAATTGGAAAGTAGTGTAGAAGTAGAATTATTTAATAAGGAATATGTTATAGATCTTTATCAGAAGATTGTTCCACAAATTGGAATTCTCCACCCAGCTTTTATGTTTATTCCAGAGTGGTGAAGTGAATATGTCACAATAGGCTTACACTATTATAGATAATGGAATCATATGGATGATGTCATAGTCTGTTAGAAATAATTGAAGTCGACTAATACTTGAACTTTGTAATAGTAGGTGTATGAGTCTCATATTTCTCTAATATAATTCTTCTCTCTCTCTCTCTCCACATTCTCTCTCTATTCCATTATCTAATTACCTCCCTCCCTCCCCTCTCTCTCTCTAATCAAGTCACCATTTCGAATGCTTACAAGTTAATTCCCTTGATGTTGCTGGAGTTTTGGATTTTTTTTCTAGCGTTCAATGAAAGCTTGCACCAGTTGCTTCAAATGCCTCACAATTGTTTGACAAATATCCAAGATAATCGAGTAATGAGTTTGAGTCTTCTAAGTGAAGTTATTCACAATTGTGGTGAGCCCATAACCCAAAATCCATAAGATGAAGGTTGTCGAACAAATTGTCAAGATCAATCTTATGATATATTAGTAAAGACATTCAATCTGCAAAAGATTGAGCATTATTGTTTCATTGGATTTGATCACATTCTTTCTATAGCCTGCAACCATGAACAGATTTATACTGTTGTAAAGGAGCTTTGGCGTTAATTAGGATTCTTTAGACATATTAAGAGTTTTTTCTTTCCTATGTAAAGTGATATAATCTTCGATCTTAAAGAATAAAGTTTAATGTATTGTTTGATAAATTGAATTTGTGTCATTGTGACCTTTGGCATTATTGTTCTTCCTTTTTTCCCTTCTTTCTCCTTACTTGTGATGGGGACCACTAGTCGAGAGCAAAGAAGAGATTCTTATACTTTTTATTTGCAGTTTTTATTATGTTTAGCGAGAGTAATTAATGTAATTTATTTATTTTATTTATTAGTGGGTATTTAGGATATTTATGTTTATTAAGAAAAATTAATATTTAGTTAGGATATTTTAGTTGTTTTGGTACTTTTATTGTTCCATAAGTAATATTAGGGTTTTAGGGTTTTGATTCTCTTTAGAGTAGTCCCCACAAGTTACTATTGAGCATACTATTGATTATTGATATTAAGCTATAAGTTATTTTCCTCTCTTATGCGGTTGAGAAACCCTTAGGGTACTGATGTCCGAGCATCACCCAAGTAGATGATCCTTGGGGTAGTGAGAGGTGCGAAGCCTCACCAAGTTAATTTTCCGTTGTTTCTTTTAATTATCTTTGTTCCAAAAAATTTCCTACATCAACTTAGCCTTAACATTGAGGATCCAAAAAGGGATAAAACTAACATTTTTTCAAGCTGTGTATTGAAAAGGCAGCTTCATTCTTGTACTGAAGAGAGTAAAATGCTCTTTAGAGAATGGTGACTTGTGTTCTCCTTTGCAAGTTTTGCAGTCAATTACCGATGCTTTAGTGTCCTATCACTTTGACAAGATGAAATGAAAATGATGAGATGCATGGTTACATGAAAAGACAATTTGACCATTGCAGATGGTACTCTAGTTTTGCCGAGTCAAGTACTCAATTAGGGAAATTAACGGTTACATATATTCTATATTTGTTTACAAATACACTCCTCCAGACCTAAAAGAAGGGTACTACTGCTTCGATGGCTGTTTGCTCGAACATTATGGTTTGCATAGGAAAGATTCCGACATAATATATTTCAGTAACTTTCCTCAATCATAAATTGTAGTCTTCAAAGTTTAATGCAAAAGATTATATATGTGTCCATATGCAAGCTAAAAGTTGATAAAAATAAATAAATACCCTTTTCTAAGGAAGGAGGGAGACTGATTTTATGAACCATAACCATTATGCAATCATATTAACAACCATAGTTTTTTTTTTCTTTTGATAAGTAAATATAATCCACTAAAGGCACCAAAAAGGGCACCCGAGCACACATTTAACAGGTTCCAAACTGTTTAGATTTTCTACCAAAATATTCAAAATAAAGTGTTGGGGAAATGATATCACACCTCATTGGGAACATGGTATTAAAGTCGTCGAATGCAGAAGCAAAACCATTGTCACCATAGAATTGTGACTCAACTTCGGCATCACTCAATCCAGAACAATTCTCATTTCCGGATATAGTGTCAGCAAAAGAGCTTGAATACTCCGTTGCATCTGTATCTTCCACTTCAGGCACTCTTATGTCACTACTCCTTGTAAATTCATTTACATTTACTGCAACATCCTCTTCGAGCTCCAGACCCTTGGTTTGCTCATCTGACAGGACTTCCATTTCAACGATGCCTTCCTCAGACTTTATACACCTCAAACCCTTTCCACGGGAATCTGTCAATATCCTAGAGTTCCCCCTACCTGCTGCCATATTAGAGCTGGAATTTTGTTTACTATCTGGATCGAACTCTGCTGATAGTTGAGCAAGAGGAGCCATGCCACAGCTCGTTCACTTAATGAATCAAACTGGAGGGGAAAAAGATCCTTAAGAATAAGCCTAAACAAATATACTAGTTAATTAACAATACTAAATTCGTTTCAGCTCAAGTAGTGAAGTCATTATTCTGTCCAATTTTTCATTACAAATATCAGGAGTATCTTGTGGGCCAATGTGGTGATTGGAGTGTTTAAATTTTGAAATTTTATAGGGAACTGAAACAATAAATAATTTATATATTTCATGAAGTAATTATCAACAATTGTTGGATGGGTGAAAAGAAAGGGAAACTAAAAAAGTTACATGTGTCTTTCTTAGATATACAGCTTGGTTTATTTCAAAATAAAACTTGATGAATTGTACCTGGTGATGATGGTAAAATATATTTTAAACTTCAAAATGATGGCAAAATATATTTTTAAAACTATAAAATGTTAGATTCCTGAAAACTTCAAATTTGAGTTACCTAGCCACAACAATTCTTAAGAGGTGAAAACTAAGACCAGAACTGGCAGTCAGTTTAATTGTTTAAATCAAGAAAAAGACAGTTCGCTTTGTTGTTATCTCAAATTCAAATTCCCAAGAATGAGGAAACAAGATGGAGGGTCTTCAACAAAATGTGATGAGAACACAAATAAAGTTTAAAATGAAGCCTGCTCTAGTCGCATTGTGTTTGAAAATATCATTTTCCTTGTAACTATCAATAAGTTTCCACAATTTTCTATAAAGACTAACCGTTTGCTATCATGTCCCCTATTTCTTCACGGCAGTCAACTATTTGCATCCTAATTATAGACACAACACTTCAAAATCACTCATTCTTTTCAGCATCCACACTTAGAATTAGATTAAAATAAGGAGCCACAAATCATCAGAATTCAAAGAATAAAAAACAAACTAGCTTTTTCAAATATTTCTAAAGTTTAGTGAAGAAATTTCTTCAATATTCCCAAACACAGACATTCAAACAAAAAAAACACAATAATTACTTGTATGATCTACCATTAACCCAGCAAACAAAACCAATAACTGACAACAACCCAACTTCAAATAACAAACCAGGTCTCCAAAAAAAATTAACCCACCATGTGTTTCGGTATTTGTGTGAGAGGGATTGTGAGTGATCAGCAAAAGGGAGAGGGATAATTAAGCTAGTAAACAAAATGAACAAGCATGCATGCCAACCTATTGATAAATGTACAGTAAATTACACCACCAAGATCACCTATTTCCAAAATTATGAAACCAAACACACAAAAATACCACTAAAATTGTAACTCTTACAAAGAACGCAAAATACAGAAATGTGACCAACATTGATCCTACTAGCTGAACAAAGAACAGCATCCAAACCTTAAGCTAGCTTTTAGCAGAATACCCACATAGGAATTATAGTATAAACAAATCTCATGTAGAGAGAGAAAGAGTTTACCATAAAATTATGAAGCAGAGAGTGGGAGGCTCGGCGGCCACAATGAAGCGTTGTTGTATAAGTAAAGTGAACGTTATATATACTGTAACCTAACAATACCATAAATAAATTAGAGTAAATCTACAGGCGGCCGGTTTCGGCCGGTTATTTTTTTCAAATAAATAGCAATTTGGTCTGTTCGGTTGGTTTTGAATTTTTGGTAGTTAGTCCGGTTTTGATTGTGAAATGGGGGGACAAACAATCTGATTTATTTAACAAATAATTAAATTCAGAAATTTTAAAAAGTAAAGGAAAATAATATATATTGCAAATCGACGTGCGTATCGATATTTTCGTAATTGTAACTCAGTACAGAATTATGACAAAAATTAACAAGACTCAAAAGTATATCAATTCATCTAAAATCAAAAACCTAAACAATATGTTAGACAGTGAAAATGACGAGAATTTGCATATCATAAAAGTTTAAGAAATAATAATAAAAATTATATTTTTATATAGTTATAAAACTCCTTTACTTCATTAAGAAATTGATGGATTAATCAAATTTTTACATACATGAATAAATTTATCACTCTTCTTATTGTTCTTTTGCTATTCTTTGTTAATCACTTCTTGCGGATTAGCAGAAAGTGAGAGCGAATGAGACAAGTAAATGAATAAAATTAAAATAGTAAGTTAAGTTAGTAAAATTAAAATATTTAATCAAATCACAATTGATCGAAACTACTAAGTTATATTCTTACAAGAGGCAGCACTTTTAATTAATTTGTTATTAAATCGGTCGGTTCATGTCTACTTGGTTCTCTCAGTTTAATACATTCGTTATCTCAAAATGACAATATTTGTGTGACATTAGAAGGGGGAAATAAATCATTTTCTCTTATGTATTTTTTTTCTCTTTCTCCTAATCTTTCTTATTCTTTTTTTTTTAGCAAATGACAAAACTATTATCAATGTATGCATTTTTTATAAAAAAAATTCCCTTAAAGACTAAGAACCAAAATTGATAACCTCAAAAAAAATTCAAAAAGACAATATTGTTCATTTTGGTTGATCCGTTCAATTTTTGACCAAAAATATTGTATATTTTATTCATATTTTATACATTTTGTCAATCTTTTAAGACTAAAACACCCTGACACAACCTGTAGATAATCATAATAACAATCACCACCCATTTAGTTTTTTAAATAGCAGCCAGTACTCCTCTAATCTACAATATATAACATTCACTACCCCTAGTGTGGTCGACCAACTAATATCCAAAAATATTTTTATTAAAATGTCTAATACTCCCTTCAAGTTATAATGTTTAATATATCTACTAAATATAAATTTGTATATTATAATTTTTACTTAATTTGGTCTAATTAATTAAATTATGAACTTGTGTAGTAAATAACATAAATGTCAAAAAATAATAAATATTCATTTTATCAGAAAATTAAAATCATACACTTTTTGCTAATTAAATTTCTCAAAAATTAAATTTTTTTTACGTAATATACATTCAAATATATTTTTTGTAATTAAAAATTAAAATTTTAATACCCATAAAAAGTACAAATTAAAGCAAAAAAAAAATTATAATTATTTTTCTCAAATATTAAAATTTACGTAAAACAAACTTATTATTACAGAACGAATCTTATTATTCATATAAAAAAGTATTAAAACTTATATTAATTATTTTTCTCAAATATTAAACTAAACATAAGTTACACTTAGGCATAATTATTTACGGTAAAAATGACAAATGTTGTTACTCAAAAAACGAAAAAATATATTTAAAGAAAAATATTTTTACAAGATAAAGGTAGTAATAAATATTACTATATTTTTTTTTATTCGACATTGCACAAAAATAACACCAACAGTATATTAAAAAATGTAATTAAAATCATAAACATCTCAAAGTTTGGCATATACTCAAGAAAATTTAACATCTAAAAATCATAATATGAAACTAAGAATTCAAATAATAATTTTTGTTGTTAAACACCAAAAACTAAACTATCAACATACTCGATCACTCAAATTAGAACAGCTCCATTAATAATTTAATTTAAAATTTTTAATATTTGTATCATTTATCCAAAATGTGTTAATTAAACTAAATTAGTTATTTTTATAAGTTACCAACAATTTGAATGATATAGTCTTAATTACAAGTAAAACTATAATCAAAGAGTAATATTAAATTTATAAAAATTAAGTTCAAAGTAAAAATATGTAATCTTGAAATGTGGTACTGTATTAAAAAGGATAACTAAACACACACACACACACACACACACACACACATATATATATATATATATATTATTCAGAAATTAAAATTTGATAACGTACAAAGGTAAATATGTAACTTTATCTATTTAGTCAACCCTAAAAATTTGCAGGAGTACTAACTGTTACTTAAAAAATTAAAGAGGAGGTGAGTATTATTATGATTATTTAGAGAGAATGTCACTGTATTTTACTCATCTTTTAATTAATTTGATTGCCCAAATAGATAACTAAAATGTATAAATTAAAACCCCAAATATATGTATCATGTATCTTTCCCCAAATACAAGTATTTTCAAAACACAAAATGATTATTCTACAATTCTAAGAGCACAAAATGAATTTTGCTCAAAGATTAGGCAAAATGATTTTTTGATCTTAATGAAATTTTAGTATTTTCAATACTGTAATACAGCTAATTTAGGTCAGGGATATTATCGGGATATTGCAGCTATACTATCCACCATTAGTGCTTACGGTTAGGATTTTGTCCTTAAACTAGTAGGAAAACACCCGTTCAAGGTTAATCCCATAAATTACATATCAAAATAATTTCAGCAACTACACTATTTTCAATTTTAGCAACATATCAAAATAATTCCAATTTTAAAATGATATCAAAAACAAATTGCTAAGTAATTTATTAGATTATTTCTCGTGGGTTCGACACTCTACTTTCACTTTATTACTTGATTAACCATGTATACTTGCACGTAAAAATTATTAGTATAAATTTAGCCCATCAAGTAGTATGATAAATAAACATTTATGAAATATTAATATGATGTAAATCCCAACTTTTGAAATAAATAATGGGATATGATGGCGAGGTAGTCCTGAAATTTTATAATTTGCAGGATAGATGATGTAAATGACTATGATGCTATCTATGTTATGTTTTAAAGCAGTGAATGAATAAAACACGAAAGTTTGTCAGATGTGTTATGTGTTATATGTTGTTTAAAAATGTTTAAGTTAAGTCTTAAATGTTTAAGTAAATGAATAGTAATCTAATGGTGAATACTTTAAATAGAAAGATGCCGCTAAGAAGAAGACAAACTCGTCAGCAAACCCCCGAGGGGTCTACGAACAATAACGAAGCTAAAGTTAACTGTAGCAGTTGGTGAATTTGTTGACGGGAGCATTTGCGAATCAACCCTAAGCTCAGGCCACGACCTTCAAAGACTTTAAAGTGGTAGGACCCCGGAATTTCAAAGGTCTATGAATCCAATCAAAGCTCAAACCTGGGTTATGGAGATGGAAAAGGTGTTCGACGTCGCTAGGGTTAACGAGGACCAGAAGACTGCCTTCGTGACGTTCATGCTCAAATCAGAAGCTAGTTACTGGTGGCAAGCTAACAAAACCCGAGGTGGACAAGGGGTAATTCTGTGGGGAAGATTTAAGGAAATGTTTTTCGAAACATATTTTCCGCCAAGTTCGCAAATTCAGATGGAAGTTCAGTTTCTGGAACTTAAGCAATGAACGATGACGGTGCCTGAATATGCCGCGAAGTTTAATGAATTGGCGAGGTTTGCTACGTATCAGGTTAACACTGATGAGAGGAAGACGAGGAGATTCGAGCAGGGACTGAAGCCCGAACTGTATAGTCGAGTCTCGATGTTTCAACTTAACTCGTTCGCAACAGTGTTGGAGAAGGCGATTATCGCAAAAGGAGGAAGCGATGCTCTAACCAAGTACAACCAAGAGCAGAAAAAAAAAAGAATGGAGTTAAGAATAAAGCAAGTGGTAGCCATGGGGGTGGTAACCAGAAGAGGAAATGGAATGATAATGTTGTTGTTGGGAATCAGCAGGGGAATCAGAAGAAGATAATAGAGGCATGTACCACTTGTGGAAAGAATCACGTGGGGGTATGCATGAAGGGAAAAAAAAGTATGTGATGGGCTAAATCTATACTAGTAATTTTTATGTGCAAGTATACATGGTTAATCAAGTAATAAAGTGATAGTAAAGTGTCGACCCCACGAGGAATAATCTAATAAATCAATTAATTAATCCAATAGCAAGCTTTTAATTAACCAAATTCTATTTAAACAAGAGATAATTATTTCGTAATCACAAATAGCTAAACTAATAAGAGAAATAATTATGAATAATATTATAAAAATGAAGTTATCAAGATTATAATTTTCCCCGATGATGTTTCCTATTCATCTATTCCCTATTTAATCAATCAAATATTGCAGATTGCTAACCAAGAATTCAAAAGTATTCATCTAACTTATTCCAATATTAGATAAGTGTCATCATTCTTAATTAAATCACTATATTCCTATGTGAATAATCAACAATGATGCTATAAATTCTAATTCTTAACAAGTTCATGCGACACTTGGATATATTTCTATCTCTTATACAAATTGAATAATAATTCTTAACATGAATTAATCCAACACATGTATTATATTCTATATCCAATCTAGAATCAACGTATCCATTTCATCTAGATCAATAGATTAATTGTTGGCCAGACAACTATTGAGTAAAAACCAAAATATAATAAACAATCTTGCACATATTTGATAGAAGTTAAATACTCAATAGATTAATAAAAACCGATCATCGGGTTCCGTTGCAATCTTGAAAATAGAATTTAGTTCATGAATACAGAAAAGAACATCATCTCATCAATCATAGTCATTATCAACACAAGAGTCTAAAAGAAGGATAAAGGAAAAGAATTTGATGATCAATTTCCGCTATAATTTTTCAGATCTTGATTTGCAGTCCTCAATTCCCTCTCTCTAGATAGAATAATTTGAATAATGCTCCCCTTCTCCTGTTGTATCAGCTCTCTTTTCTCCTCCTGGCATCGTTCCATATATAGAGGCTAAAGAAAACCCTAATTCTGCCGCACGCACGCGCCACACGCGCACGGAAAAGTGCCGCGACCCATAATGTCAAGCGCCGCGACCCATAATCTCTGATTATTTTCTTGCTTTTCTTCCTTGTTCGCCCAATTACTTCAAATATTACGATTTTGCCACTTAACTCCTTTATTTCCTACAAAATGAATAAAAACAATAAATTAAATACAAACTCTATAAAATAATATAAAATACTTAAAACCACACAAATTATTAAGCCTAAAAGTACCCAAATAGTAGGTATAAAACCTACTCATCAAATACTCCCAGACTTAAATATTTTCTTTTCCTCAAGCAAAAACTTAAATCAAACTACAACTAAATTACCAAACATAAGTAATGAAACAATGTTACTTGACACTTGACCTCAAGACAATCTCATTCTACACTACACGCTTAATTCAATGCATGCAAATTCGATAATTAACTCAATTGATAATCATACAACGACTTGCAACTCTCTACACATGCGTATGAACCCCTACAACTGACAATAGGTAGAATTTAGAAGAATTCACACATATTCCATAGAAATCTGTTAATTGCTTGATATTCTAAATCTCTATCTTCATTATCAATGTCAAAATGAAGATCTACTTCCATACCTTCCAACGGATCTTCAACTCAACTTTTGCCATCTCCATACATTTGTTCTAAATCAAATTGAACAAAACCCAAATTATACTGAAGATCTAGCACAACGGGAATATACAACAACATGTTCATCTTTGTAACATTTCCCCAATACTTATCATATTTTCTTTTCATTGCTTTAGCCATTTTTTGTAATTGTCTATCATTACTTCTTTTCCATTCACCCAACATAATATAAGTGTCACTTATTTCATGAAATGCATTATTTTATATGACATAAGTTGACCCTGAAATACGAGCAGTTAGATTATAAAAGTGTTTTAAGAATCTTACAAATAATTTAGCCCTATTCTAATCTAAGTCCGTTGGAATGTTCCCCCATACCTCTTTTTCAAAGCCATGATCTTCAAATCCAAACCGATCAAAAGCTTCTTTGTACTTTAAGGCTGAACTTAACATTAAGTAAGTAGAGTTCCATCTAGTTAGAAAATCTAGACTTAACCCCTTCCTGTCTTCAAGCCCACAATAATCAATACAATCCCTAAATGACTTAAGCCTAGCTGGAGATTGTTTTGCATACTTCACTGCACGCCTAATTGTCTCAACAGATTTCTCAATCAACTTCAACCTATCATTCACAACAAGATTAATAATATGAGCTATACATCTCATGTGAATGAACTTACCACTCAAGACATTAGTTTTTCAAGATGTACATCTATCTATCAAGTAAGCCGCTGCAGTATTATTTGAGCTAGCATTATCTACAATAAGTGTCATAAAATTAGAAAGTCCCCACTCTTTTAGACAACACTCAACCATTTCCCCAATGTTTTTCCCCTTATGACTTGTGATGGTTCGAAAATTTAAGATTTTCTTATGCAATTTCCAATTTTCATCAAATAAAATATGCAATTACACACATATAATTCAAGCGTTGATTGGAAGTTCATGAATCAGCAGTGAGACAAAACACGTTCACAAATTTTTCTAGGGATTGTTTTCAACTTAATTTTCTCATTATCATACAAGCGAATGCAATCTTTAGCAAATGTAAAGCGTGAAGGCAACTGAAACCTAGGACATGCAACTTACATAAGTCGTTTAAAACCCTCCTTCTTAACATGTTTAAAAGGAAGCTCATCTACAATAAGATGGTAAGTAACAGCTACCCTAACAACTTCTTGGTCAAATCTCCAAGCGGTGACGGTGAGTGTATTCTCACTTGTCCCTCCCTCCCCTTCACCCTCTGTAATCCCTACAATTGGTGAGTGTAACAGCTGCCCTAACAACTTCTTGGTCAAATCTCCAAGCGGTGACGGTGAGTGTATTCTCACTTGTCCCTCCCTCCCCTTCATCCTCTGTAATCGCTACAAGTTGGGGTTGATATTTATCCATGTTATTAGGATTTTTTTTGCAAGTTCTAAAGTGATTTCTTAAACCAGTAGTGTCGTTAGAAGATGTATCAGCAGTTAATTCTTTTCCACAGTAAGTGCACTTACCTTTGATGATAATATCATCCTTATCTTTAACTGGGATGAAATGCCCCTCAGTCCACACCTTGGATCTAGGTGTTATCCTCTTTCTTTGTATTTTAACACTTTCTGACTGTCATGTAGTGTTTGTACTATCGTGGTTTCCTTTGGCCTGATCTCTTTATTAGTGGGAACACTGCCACCCGACTCTTTCCCGTCTTCAATTGCATCAAGGTCAAGCTCGTCTGTTATGTCCACCATATGCAAATCATGTAAAACACTATTTGACCTCATCTGAAAATTTCAAACAAACCAAATTAGATTAACAAAGAAGTTAATTAACACACTGACATACACACACACACACACACACACACATATATATATATATATATATATATATATATATATATATAGCTGCAGCTAATAGATTATATTATGTAATTTGCCCAGTACCCACTGACTGGCTGAATGCAGTTGAACTTAACATTGACTATTATGTGACGTATTAATGTAAATGCTAGCAGAAATTCGTGGAAAATTTCAGGGCACATGCACGAAAATGAGCTTGGACAATGGAAAAGCAATGAAGGAACTAGCTTACGCAATCAAAACAATGAGCAGCCCATCTTCTTTTGAATCCCATGTTGCAAATTCAAATGTAGTTGTTGAATATGTACTAATTGAGATAGTACTGTGTGTGAAAAAAATAGCAAAATCTGTACATGAGCTTGTTGTGCTTCACAATTCAAGAGTGTGGACTCAAATGTACAAATCTCTAACTGTAATGATGTCTGCTAAGATTTATATTTTCCCAAATTGAGATTACATATTGATTTTGATGTATACACATAATTACAAATACAACCTGCAAAGTATACTATTTTTCTAATTACATTCAAAACTTTACCACAACGTATCCATATTTTCAGCACCATCTAAAAATTTTGCCAAAAAATCAACAACAAAAAAATGACCACAACTTTGTAGGAAGAAGATGTACAAAACCATTAAAGAGTGATTTTTGTCATCAAATTGTGTGTTTGTACTCTGTATGTTACTTTTGGTAAAGTACCCAACACTTCAAAAAAGTTTTTATTACAACTTTGAATGACTCAGTCACGAACCCATGATGAAAACAATAATTTTGACTTTTGAGAGAAACAATTAAACAAAGACTACAATACCTTCAAATTGTTCACTATTCACTTCGTGAGAGTCTGAGAAATGAGATCTGAGAGACTGAGACTTGAGAGGCAAAGTCTAGAGAGGCTGAATGTAATGCCCGTGAATTTTGAACGTCCTTATTAATTAAATCTAATTTAATTTAATGAGTTAACGTTGTGTTCTTTTTAAACCAACTTGGGTTAATTGGTGGGAGATGTATAAGATGTGTCTATACTTGTGTTGGCAGGTATGATGTAACTACGGTTAAGAAATAACCATATGTGAGTCAAGTGTAGGAATTGGTGTGTAATGGCTAAAATGGCCAAGAGTGGTTAATAACCAAGGTAATTATGGAGGGGCAATAACCATTATATATCCAAGTGGTTAATAATCAATGTAATTATGGCGGGATAATAACCATTGTGTCTAAACAATGTAATTATGACAAGATAATAACCAATGTCTAATAACCAATGAAAAATGGTTAATAACTAATGGATAATTAAGATTTTGCGAAAAGACTATTTTAACCTTAAAAGAAGTTGGGTAATGATTAAAATACCCTTGAGAAAGTTGCTAGGAAGCTTCCTATTATTGATGAATTGATCAAATTGCCCTTGCCTAGTCATGATTAATGACTATTATGCCCATGGTCTCTACTTTCCTATAAATAGGACCCCTCACCAATGATAGTAGGGGTTGGTTCATTTATTATTCACCAAGTTAGAGAGTTTGTGAGCTTAGAGAGAAAAAGAGAGTGAGATTAGCATAGTTCATGCATCTCAAGTTCATCGCATACTTTGGTAGATCAAGGAGAGTAACTACAAGATCAAGGTGAAACCCTAAACCATTTCCTTCTTTCTTACTTTGTTTTATTTTCATAGTTTTTGAGAGATTTTGTTCTAAGACTCAAGAATCATTAGATCTTCATGCTTCATGTATAGATCTAATCCTCTTGAGTGTTAGAATGGAGATTCAAAGGAAGAAAAGGAACTTATGTTCTTAAAGGGTAAAAACCCTAGCTTTTCTTCACTTGGATCACCCATAACTTGAGATCTACAACTTGGATTTGTGATCCGTTGAAAGAGAGTGCTAGGTACATGAGTTAGCTAGTAAACCCAAGTGGTAGAACACAAATCCAATAATTTTTGAAGCCTTGGGGGCTATTTTTCCAAAACAGTCCAGCTATAAAACTTAAAGCTTTAAAACCCTAAAAGCTTGCTGTCCTTGTTTTTCCAAAGGTTGTTTCGGCCAGTTATGGATCTGTTAAAAATCTAGGAAAAATCACAGAGGTACCTTAAGAAGTTATCTACAAGTAGCAAAAAGAATGAACACTTTTCGATGTGTACGTTTTGTGTAATAGCTTTTACCGTGAAGGACTCCTAAATATTCATACCCGGATTTCTCACTGTGTGTACCTTGAAAACATATGAAATTTTTACAGTATGTTTATGCATGTTATGAGAGTGTACCCTGAAACTTTCAGAATTTTCTGAGCAAAACTTGATTTATGAAAAATGTAACAAGATTCGGAGGTTTTGAGTACTTTAAAAATAGTAAATCACTTTCTAAAATTCCAGGAAAATTTGTGGGCCATTGTTGGATCATATACTATCCATATCCAGAGGATAATAATTTTTAGAACCTATTTGCTATTTTTCATAATAATGTTATAGTTATGGTTAAAAAAAAATAAATGGTTAAATGATGTCATAAATAAGGAAAATGTGATTTTTAAGCTTGGATACTCGTAATATTATATATTATGACTATTGAGGGGTATTTTGGTAATATTTAATGAGAAATAATATTTATGACCTTTTATGGATAGTAAATGAGTTGTTTAATAAAGGGTAAAACAATTAGAATAAATTGTTTATTCGCCTAATAACTTATTAAAATATTACTATGATATTTGTAATATAAGAATTCGATATTTTTAAGTAAACAAAGAAATATTAAGATTAAAACTTTATGGAAATATTATTGAATGAGTAATAATATTTGTTTTAAGCATTAATAAATGATTAAGATATTATTAAAATGGCTAATAATATTAGATTAAAATATTATTAAGAGATTAATAATATTAGATTAAAGTATTATTAGATGATTAAAATATTATTAAGATGTTAATAACATTAGTAAACGAATAAAAGTGTTATTAGTGGACTAATAATACCAAGAGGTGAATTAAATATTATCAGGATTGATAATATTAAGTGTCTTATAGGATTTACGATAGTTTATTAACTTATGTGTGCTATGTGATTTGCTTAATTGATAAATAAATAGCATAAGTAAGCGTATCGATATACAACTACGCAGTACTAATTGATAGATCAACATTATCAATGTTAGGTTCTTCAAGGCCAATTAGTTAAAGCTAGAATTATTTGTAGCTGAGCAGACAGGCAAGTTCCCTAACTCAAACTCGAGTTATGATTTTTGAAGCATGATTAGTGAATAATTATTGTTGATTATTCACATCTATACTGATTATTGAGATTCGCACCTTGTGCAATTGAATTCATATTCTATTATTATTGAACTGTGAATTAGATTAAAGTTCTTTCAAGCATGAACTGTTTATGAGGTAGATCTATGCTATTGTATCAGCTAGATCAATCATGTCTAAATTTGTTGAATCAAAGGTATTTTAAAAGCTGTTCTTATTAAATTGTTAGGGTAAGAACTCTTGGCTGAGAAAAGGATAAATTTGATTAAGGCATGATATCAATGCTGGTTTATTAAGTGTTTATGCATAAATCACGGGGTATGAAAGGCTGATCCCCTTGATTACCAAAACTTTTTAAGAGGTCTAGTTTAAATGCTGAGAACCTTGGCAAATGTCTATGGTTATTTTCAACCACTCAGTAACTGTCATTCAATTATTCGAATATTCAATTATCGACTATTAATTCATGTTTCTTCACAATTTTATACTGTTGTTGAACATTGAAAGCGAAACTTCCTTCTATTCATGATATATCTCCCTTGTGTATAAACTTGCTAAGCAAATTAGTTGCGTACCCTTGCTATATCATGATTTTTATTTCAGCTAAGGCAGAAACGTCAAAAGGGGACAAAGGAAAAGGGAAGGTGCAAGAATAGTTGCCTGATAGGGCTTATGTATTAGTTATCTAAAAATATTATTTGGTTATGTGAACTCTTATTGTATTAAGGGTATGTTTCTAAGTTAAGGTTAAAGAAACTTGGGACCATGTTGTTAGACTTTATTATTATTTCGATAGACCTTGTATGATTATTATTCCGCATTTAGTTAGAAAGTATGTTTGTTGTTGAGAATCGTGAACACCGAATTCGAGGTTAGAAAACCCGGATTTGGGGGTGTCACACTGAAGGTCGAGGTTGGAGTGGAGGAGACCGAGATAGTCGCAATTTGCGAAGCCGGAGTGGGCTGATTGGTTGTGGAGACTGGAGAAGCGAAGCGAAACTAGGGATTTGACTGCGGAGGAGAGTCGGCGGCACTCGATAGACTTGAGAGTTGAGAGGCAGAGTGACTATTGAGATTTGAGAGACGAGAGTTAAAAGAGTTTAGGGCATTAATTTTTTTTAATCCATTCGGGTATTCGGTTACCCGAATACCAATATTCCACTAACCGTTCCTAAACCCAAATACCGGAATAATAAAACGGTACTAACCAAATTTAAGCAATTAATCGAATTAATTCGGTTAAATTTTTTTTGGTAATGATCGGTTTTTTAGTTATATCCGTTTTTTGTTGAGCCCTACCTCTGAAAACCTCAAATTTGGAAACTTAGAAACTGCTTCTCAATCTTTCTATGCAAAACAGACACATGCTCCACAACTAGCTAAACATGCATGTCTAAGTAACTGATAGAACATCTAGCGCGCTAGCATATGGATAAAAACAAATTTATCACTTATCATTCATAATACCTTTTGTAGCATATGCACAGTTTTTTTATGACGACGATAGGATCCGCTAGATTTCGTACACGAACAGAAGTTCAAGCTCCAACGTGACCGGACTACGACTATAAGTTTGCACAACCGAAAAACTTGAATCACACTAATGGTGTTTCGGATTCTCTCTATAATAATAACGCCAACTAGGGATTCTCTCTCTATGTAATAATAATGCGAATTAGGGATTATTCTCTTCGTCTTTAAAAGGCGAATAAAGTACAATTTGCACATATATTAAAAAAAATAAAAGTAAAGAAAAAAGAGTAAAATTTGTTTAAATTAATTCTTAGTTCCCCCATAGGATTATATAAAGTAATGAGTACTTTTATTTTTTTATACTAATGAACCTCACTAAATGTCTTAATTACCCTTTATTTTATGTACTTTATCTCATTTTTTGGGAATACAAATTTTTTATACATTTAGTCATTCTTTTGAACACTGAAGAAGTATTATGTTGTGTTTATTCCAAAGTATAGAGGACTATATTTATAACCTCTAATTTACTTGGTGGACAAACACTTTCCAATTCCCAATTGGAAAGGCCGATCGGACCAGGTCAGCCTTAATTGGGCGACGCATATTGGGCTAAAGCCCATAATCGTACCGTAACAGTTGAGGTTCTTAAACATATTTATGACTATCAATTTAGTAGTTAAACTTATATATGACTTTCAATAATGTATTACAATTACTTTGATCTACAAGGTAACATTTGTTTTTAAAAAATGATGAACAAGTTATAATTATTTTTATTAATTTAATATTATTAAAAATTATTTTATTTCATGATTAGTCTTTTTATTTAATGTCATGCATTATTTGTTATTATTTATACGATAATAATGAAGAATCTAAGTCTCAGTAATAGTGAAAAATACAAGAACATCCTAATTCATTCAAAAAGTATACAAATTGTCCAAGGAAACTGGATCAGACGCCAAATTATTCGTCTGTGACTGAACTCACTAACCAGATTTCTAGACTTCGTCAGTGTATATTGTCCCATTCAACCTGCTTAAATATGCCGGAGTGCCAAGGTCAGTTTCATGTTTTTGTGTTCTTAGCTAGAAACAAGTTTGGTGACAAATTTTTAGTTTGATTATGTTTCTTTTCGTTGTCAATAACCTTTGGCGGGAATTTTTAAATTTAGAAGTTTGTTTTGGTGATGTTTGGTAGAAATGGGAGGATACTCTCAAGTAGACTCAACACTAGGGCTGGGCAAAAAACGGATATAACCGAAAAACCGATCATTATCGAATTTTTTAACCGAATTAATTCGCTTATTCAGTTAATTGCTTAAATTCGGTTAGTACTGTTTTATTATTCCGGTATTCGGGTTTAGGAACGGTTAGTGGAATATTGGTATTCGGGTAACCGAATACCCGAATAGATTAAAAAAATTAAAGCCCTAAACTCTTTTAACTCTCGTCTCTCAAATCTCAATAGTCACTCTGCCTCTCAACTCTCAAGTCTGTCGAGTGTCGTCGACCCTCCTCCGCAGCCAAATCCCTAGTTTCGCTTCGTTTCTCCAGTCTCCACAACCAATCAGCCCACTTCAGCTTCGCAAATCGCGACTATCCCGGTCTCCTCCACTCCAACCTCGACCTTCAGCCTCTCTAGAATTTGCCTCTCAAGTCTCAGTCTCGCAGATCTCATTTTTTAGACTCTCACGAAGTGAATAGTGAACAGTTTGAAGGTATTGTAGTCTTTGTTTAATTGTTTCTCTCAAAAGTTAAAATTATTGTTTTCATCATGGGTTCATGACTGAGTCATTCAAAGTTATAAAAAAAACTTTTTTGAAGTGTTGGGTACTTTACCAAAAGTAACAAACAGAGTACAGACACACAATTTGATGACAAGAATCACTCTTTAATGGTTTTGTGCATCTTCTTCCTACAAAATTGTGGTCATTTGTTTGTTGTTGATTTTTTGGCAAAATTTTTAGATGGTGCTGAAAATATGGATACGTTATGGTAAAGTTTTGAATGTAATTAGAAAAATAATATACTTTGCAGGTTGTATTTGTAATTGTGTGTATACATCAAAATCAATATGTAATCCCAATTTGGGGAAATATAAATCTTAGCGGACATCATTACAATTAGAGATTTGTACATTTGAGTCTACACTCTTGAATTGTGAAAGCACAACAAGCTCATGTACAAATTTTGCTATTTTTTTCACACAGTACTATCTCAATTAGTATAGATTCAACAACTACATTTGAATTTGCAACATGGGATTCAAAAGAAGATGGGTTGCTCATTGTTTTGATTGCGTAAGCTAGTTCCTTCATTGCTAGCTTTTCCATTGTCCAAGCTCATTTTCGTGCATGTGCCCTGAAATTTTCCACGAATTTCTGCTAGCATTCGCATTAATACGTCACATAATAGTCAATGTTAAGTTCAATTGCATTCAGCCAGTCAGTGGGTACTGGGCAAATTACATAATATAATCTATTAGCTGCAGTTATATATATATATATATGTGTGTGTGTGTGTGTGTGTGTGTATGTCAGTGTGTTAATTAACTTCTTTGTTAATCTAATTTGGTTTGTTTGAAATTTTCAGATGATGTCAAATAGTGTTTTACATGATTTGCATATGGTGGACATAACAGATGAGCTTGACCTTGATGCAATTGAAGACGGGAAAGAGTCGGGTGGCAGTGTTCCCACTAATAAAGAGATCAGGCCAAAGGAAACCACGATAAGTACAAACACTACAGGACAGTCAGAAAGTGTTAAAATACAAAGAAAGAGGATAACACCTAGATCCAAGGTGTGGACTGAGGGGCATTTCATCCCAGTTAAAGATAAGGATGATATTATCATCAAAGGTAAGTGCACTTACTGTGGAAAAGAATTAGCTGCTGATACATCTTCTAACGACACTACTGGTTTAAGAAATCACTTTAGAACTTGCAAAAAAAAATCCTAATAACATGGATAAATATCAACCCCAACTTGTAGCGATTACAGAGGATGAAGGGGAGGGAGGGACAAGTGAGAATACACTCACCGTCACCGCTTGGAGATTTGACTAAGAAGTTGTTAGGGAAGCTGTTACTTACCATCTTATTGTAGATGAGCTTCCTTTCAAACATGTTGAGAAGGAGGGTTTTAAACGACTTATGTAAGTTGCATGTCCTAGGTTTTAGTTGCCTTCACGCTTTACATTTGCTAGATATTGCATTCATTTGTATGATAATGAGAAAATTAAGTTGAAAACAATCCTTAGAAAAATTTGTGAACGTGTTTTGTCTCACTGCTGATTCATGAACTTCCAATCAACGCTTGAATTATATGTTTGTTATTGCATATTTTATTTGATGAAAATTAGAAATTGCACAAGAAAATCTTAAATTTTCGAACCATCACAAGTCATAAGGGGAAAACATTGGGGAAATGGTTGAGTGTTGTTTAAAAGAGTGGGGACTTTCTAATTTTATGACACTTACTGTAGATAATGCTAGCTCAAATGATACTGCAGCGGCTTACTTGAGAGATAGATGTACATCTTGGAAAACTAATGTTTTGAGTGGTAAGTTCATTCACATGAGATGTATAGCTCATATTATTAATCTTGTTGTGAATGATGGGTTGAAGTTGATTGAGAAATCTATTGAGACAATTAGGCGTGCAACGAAGTATGCAAAACAATCTCCAGCTAGGCTTAAGTCATTTAGGGATTATATTGATTATTGTGGGCTTGAAGACAGGAAGAGGTTAAGTCTAGATTTTCTAACTAGATGGAACTCTACTTACTTAATGTTAAGTTCAGCCTTAAAGTACAAAGAAGCTTTTGATCGGTTTGGATTTGAAGATCATGGCTTTGAAAAGAGGTATGGGGGAACATTCCAACGGACTTAGATTCGAATAGGGCTAAATTATTTGTGAGATTCTTAAAACACTTTTATAATCTAACTGCTCGTATTTCAGGGTCAACTTATGTCATATAAAATAATGCATTTCATGAAATAAGTGACACTTATATTATGTTGGGTGAATGGAAAAGAAGTAATGATAGACAAGTACAAAAAATGGCTAAAGCAATGAAAAAAAAATATGATAAGTATTGGGGAAATGTTACAAAGATGAACATGTTGTTGTATATTTCCGTTGTGATAGATCCTCGGTATAATTTGGGTTTTGTTCAATTTGATTTAGAACAAATGTATGGAGATGGCGAAAGTTGAGTTGAAGATCTGTTGGAAGCCATGGAAGTAGATCTTCATTTTGACATTGATAATGAAGATAGAGATTTAGAATATCAAGCAATTAACTTGACCATAGGGATGGAGATTGCCGATGGTGTCAAGAGAGCAATGGAGGATTTATTTAATGAGTATAAAAAAAAAATTCTAATTACGAAACTGAAAAATAAAGTTTAAGTAATATGTCATCCCAATGTTCTATTGCAATGGAATTGGAACATATAAATATGCTTGCGGATAAGTTCAAAAAGCAAAGAGCTGGAGGGGTACTTGGAGACAAATCGGAATTAGACAAGTACCTAAATGAAGATGTAGAAGAAGCCGATGATACTTTTGACGTTTTGGGGTGGTGGAAAGTTAATAATGCAAGATTTCCTATCCTTGCACATATTTCCCATGACGTGTTGGTTATTCCCATTTCTACCGTGGCTTCGGAGTCTGCATTTAGCACAGGAGGGCGTATTCTTGATGTATTTAGGAGTTCATTGTCTCCTAATACGGTCGAAGCTCTCATATGTGCTCAAGATTGGATTAAAATAAAGAATCGTATTAAGGTTGAGGAAGATAACGACTTTGCCAATAAACTTGAAAGTGGTAATAGTTTTTGTTGTTGTATTTATTGAATTAATAGAGCAATTTATAAATATAATGTGTTTCAATATGTTTTCTCATTTTCAGCAATGTCCAACTTGAGCCTTGTTACTAACGATGCCAATGTTTATGTGACTCAACTTGATTAATGAGGTAAATTTAAAGTGTACATTAAAGCCTTCACTGTTCTTAAAGCCTGCTTCATTTCAAAGTAATTTTGGGCATTTAAAGGATAATAAGAACAAGCTTGTAAAAGGTATTATTCTCCATTCTATGTTCTTGAAGACTGCTGAATATACCTTTCTTGCTTTGGATATTGTCAACTTAATTTTCTGAGTCTTTGTTTATGAAGTTAAAAGGATTAAAGAATGAGCCTTTATTTATGCAGTTGAGTTGAGTGGCTCAAATTAAAGTATATATGAATTTACAACTTCTTGCGGTGATGCCCTATCTTGCCTGACTTTTTCCTCTAGTGTACAAAGCCTTCTTAAGTAGTTGTTTTTCTATTTTAATTTTTGAAAATTTGTATTCTTCAATATTCCTTCAATGTCAAAACCTTAATTTACAACTGGAGTACAACTTCTATTGAATTCAGGCTTTATATGATGGCTGTTGCATGTTGCTGGCGTGCTGAAAGTTGTATTGCTGCTACTCCATTGCTGGCTGTTGCAACTTGCATGTTGCTACTGCATATTATTGCTGAGTGATGACCTGTTTACTAGGTATTGGCTGTTGGGTGCTAGATTACTAGCAGTGGCTATTGCAGTGTTGTTGCATGTTGTACCTGTTGCAGTGTTGCTAAATTAATTAGACTTTTGGGAAGTTGTCGTCAAGCAAACCAAAAATAAAAACCTTACTTAACTCTACGAACTCAAAACTAAGCACAGTATAGCAGTAGCAAGGGTCGATCCCACAAAGAACAATGTTGATTTTTAATTTATCCTAATGCTTCTAACAGTTTTAACAATAAATAAAAGGTTGGGGGTTTTGAATTTGTTTAACTAATTAATAAAAACAGATTTAAAAATAATGAAATTAACCAGTGAATTAAAACTTTAGTTTTCCAGTTCAGTTTCACCTTTTCACAGTAATAGATCAATTAAGCACAACAATATTCACCCTTCAATGAAACTAATAGTCCTAGATAACAACAAGCTCTGTTATCCGAAATTCCTCTTAGATTGTCACTTAATGAAATAAGCTCTTCATACGATTCTAACTATCATATAACCTAAAACAAGCTCTTTAGATTTAATATGACAACAACATTAAGAACTAAGGAATTAGACTATTCCAAGGAACAAACACAAAAGCTCGATTTGTTTAACCTGTCTTCTGATAACCATAGCAATAAACCAAAAGCTTGACCACAATCAGTATTACTAACTGCTACTTGTGATTAGAAATAATATCGATTATGTAATACTATTTCTGAATCTAGCATATATTATCAATTAACTAATTTAATCCTGCAGAAACCAAACTAGTTAATCAAATAATATTTAACAGTTAAAACAGATTATCAGAATAAGCTTCATATAAAAAGGAATAAGTACTGTATATTTAATCAAACCATAAACTGTTACTAAGGATCCACATCCCCTTCAAACTGAATAAAGAAAAATTAGCCTGACATGTTTCTATGAACTCTCTGAATATGATAAAACTCTCTCTATGATGTGTTGTTTGAATTCTAACCATTACAAGTATTTATAGATAAATATCTAAAGCTTAGAAGAATTCTAATCCAATTCTGCTTCGGAAGTCTTCACTCTGCAAATATGGTATGATTCTAAATCCTTCTTAATCTCTGAAATCCAGCTTTAAGTAGCTTCCTTTCCAAATTAGATTTTATTTCCAAATCCAAGTCTTCTTCCGTTTCCTTTTCTAGTTCGGAATCAGTTTCCATATTTATCTTCAACTCATATTCCATATCAAACTCTACTTCCCATAGTCAGAGATACTTTCCATGTATGACTATAACTTCATCTCCAAATCCTGTTGGGAATCATATCTTTAAGCTTTAATGTTTCAGATCCTACTCAGAATTAGAAATCTGCTTGTCGACCAAAAACGTAGAGTATACTCCATACCAACACTTATCGCAATCGTAGAGTAAACCTCGGAATCGTAGAGTAACTAGCTGCCGAGTAAACTTGTCAATCGTAGAGTTCTCTCGTCAGACGTAGAGTAACTTCGCTCACTCGACTGAAAACGTAGAGTGTTGTGAGCCTGGCTGTAGAGTGAATCTCGGCAATCGTAGAGTGGAACTAGGAA
The DNA here is from genome assembly GCA_034770075.1 of Aralia elata. Classification (NCBI taxonomy): domain Eukaryota; kingdom Viridiplantae; phylum Streptophyta; class Magnoliopsida; order Apiales; family Araliaceae; genus Aralia; species Aralia elata. Next base: position 66,746,837 of record CM068387.1, on the reverse strand, counting down.
TCGTCGAACAACTCCGCCTAGCCTTCCTGCGATCGTAAAGCTACCAGATTACATCCTAACACTACGAACGTAGAGCCTTTACCCAGCGATCGTAGAGTATTCTGCAAAACAACATAAAATTCAGCATTAAAATATATTTTTGCAGAATCACATCAAATTTTTCCAAAGATCTATAAACACTTTAATTCAGCTCATATGACAGATAACATGCAACTAAACTAAGCATAAAGGAATAAAAATAATCAAATATTATGAACCTATCAAATTTCCCCACACTTAGCTTTTACATGTCCTCATGTAAACAAGAATCATCAAGAAAATTAATCTGACTCATTCTCCCAACTATCGAAGGTATCAAATTCAATTTAAACAGCACTGAACATCCATACTCATCACAGAACCTGACTAATACCTCATCAACTAACTCACGACAACAACTCTGCCATTCCCCACAAAATATCTTCCAAATCAGAACATATCCACATATATAACTCTCATATAATCAACACATATACCCAACTCAGTTATCATGGAACAACCGTGCACACTGACTCATAACTCAAAACCTGTTTCTCCTGCAATTCTTTTCAACCACAGAACCAACAATTATTCAATTCCTCAGGTGAATGCATTTTATGCTCCATTTCACCTTTCACACATTTTTTTCTTTTCAAGTGAGTGCATTTTATGCTCCATCTCACTTCTTTGCTTCCCAGCGAGTGCGTTTTACGCTCCATCTCGTTCTTGTGTTTATGGGTGAGTGCGTTTTACGCTCCATCTCAACCCGCCACAAGACATCTGCATTTTTTTTCTCTTTTTCCTTTTTTTTTCAACCCTGTTATAACTTCCATCTTTTCGCTTCCTTCTTTTTTTCAAGGTTCTGTAAACAACATAAACAGTCAAAACAACTCCTGAGTCACAAAATCAGTGCACAAAGTATAATCCCACAAATAACTTAGTCAAGTAAACATGCCTCTCATACTCAAGCATATATGCAAAACAATCCAGATTCAGAATTAGTCCATGGATCCTAACTAAGTCATCATTATTCATCAGTCAATAAAGCATCAAATCAAATTCTGTAAATAAGCATCAATATTCACTCTACGACTTTCAACCTTCAAAAGTTCAGCAAAACACTACGTTCGTAGAGTCAGAAAAATTTTTAAATTCAAAAATTTTCTCAATTTTTCAACAAAATCTTTCAAAGTCTTTTATTTTTTTTCACTTCAGAGCATCATATCTATCATGTCATATCCTAAATAACTAAATAACTCAAATAATAAATAACCTCAACCCCTCCCCCGCACTCAAACCTTACATTGTCCCCAATGTAAGACAATCATGCAAAGAAGAAAGTAACTAACTAACATGCAACTAAAAATAAAAAGTGAAGGGATAGAAAATCAAATCTGATTCATGGGTTACCTCCCATGCAGTTGCCCTTGTTTAATGTCATTGGCTCGACATCTTTCCTTTCTCATTCTCCATAAACTGGTTCCTCCAATCCAACTGTCTCAACCTCTTCCACCTGATACCCTTCATAGAAAGGTTTGAGCCTATGGCCATTCACTTTGAACACCTTCCCTGTTCCTGGACTCTGAATTTCTACTGCACCATGTTGAAAAATGCTAGTAATAACAAAAGGTCCAACCCATTTAGAACGCAGCTTACCTGGAAATAATTTAAGCCTTGAATGGTAGAGAAGAACTTTCTGTCCTACAGCAAAATTCTTCCTCAAAATCTGTTTATCATGAAAGGCTTTAGTTTTGTCCTTGTAAATTTTAGAACTTTCATAGGCTTCATTCCTTAACTCCTCTAGTTCCTGCAACTGCAACTTCCTATGCTCTCCAGCTTCATCCAAACTCATGTTGCACTGCTTGATTGCCCAAAAAGCTCTATGCTCCAATTCTACAGGTAAGTGACAAGGTTTTCCAAATACAATCCTATACGGTGACATACCAATAGGAGTCTTGTAAGCTGTTCTGTAAGCCCATAGTGCATCTGGCAACCTCATACTCCAATCCTTCCTGTTAGGCTTAACTACTTTCTCCAAAATGGATTTGATCTCTCTGTTGGATACCTTAGCTTGACCATTACTCTGAGGATGATATGATGTGGAAACCCTGTGCATCACATTATACTTTTTAAATAGTGCTGCCAACACCCTATTGTAGAAATGGGTCCTTCTATCACTGATAATGGCTCTTGGGGTTCCAAACCTGACAAAAATATTAGACTGAACAAAATCTGCAACAACTTTAGAATCATCAGTCCTTGTTGCCTTAACTTCAACCCATTTAGATACATAATCAACGGCCAAAAGGATATAAGTATTACCAAAAGAAAAGGAAAAGGTCCCATAAAATCAATTCCCCAGACATCAAAGATTTCAACAATTAAAATAGGGGTCTGTGGCATCTGATTCCTATGTGAAATATTTCCAGTCTTCTAACAATTTGCACATGACTTACAAAACAGATAAGAATCTTTAAAAATGGTTGACCAATAAAAACCAGATTCTAAAATCTTGTGAGCAGTTCTTTTTGGTCCAAAATGACCTCCACAAGCATATGAATGACAAAAAGATAGAATAGAATGAAACTCACTATTTGAAACACATCGTCTAATTACCTGATCAGCACAAAATTTCCACAGATGTGGATCATCCCATATATAATACTTTGCATCACTCCTAAGCTTATCTTTCTGAGGTCTAGAGAATTTGTTAGGAACATATGAACTTGCTAAATAATTTATAATGTCAGCATACCTTTCCCCAGTGATTGCAAGCAAATGTTCATCTGAAAAGGAATCATGTAATGGTAGTGTCTCCTCATCCCTCACCAGTTTGCTCAAGTGATCTGCAACTAGGTTTTCTGCTCCTTTTTTGTCTTTAATCTCCAAGTCAAATTCTTGTAGCAGTAGAATCCATCTTATAATTCTTGGCTTTGAGTCCTTCTTGGTTAAGAGATACCTGAGAGCAGCATGGTCAGAATAAACTTCTACTTTAGTTCCCAATAAATAAGATCTAAATTTATCTAAAGCAAAAACAACTGATAAAAGTTCTTTCTCAGTCGTAGAGTAGTTTATTTGAGCAACATTGAGAGTCCTGGAAGCATAGTAAATGGCATGCACAACTTTATTCACTCTCTGGCCCAAAACAGCTCCCACTGCATAGTTGCTTGCATCACACATGATCTCAAAGGGTAGTTTCCAGTTCGGTGGTTGGATCACAGATGTTGAGGTCAAAAGTTTCTTCGGCTTGTCAAAAGCCTCCTTGCACTCTTCAGTAAACTGGAATTCCACATCTTTCTGCAACAACTTGCACAAAGGCAAAGCTATCTTGGAGAAGTCCTTGATAAACCTCCTATAGAAACCTGCATGTCCAAGAAAAGAACGAATCTCCTGCACTTTTGCAGGGTAAGGTAATGCAGCAATGATTTCTATTTTAGCTCTATCAACTTCTAAACCACTAAAAGAAACAACATGCCCAAGTACTATCCCTTGTTCTACCATAAAATGACATTTTTCCCAATTAAGAACAAGATTTGTTTCCAAACATCTATCAAGTACTTTAGTCAAATTATCTAAACAAGCATCCAAAGAATCACCATGTATTGTGAAATCATCCATAAAAACCTCAATGCAGTTCTCTAAAAGATCAGAGAAAATACTTACCATGCATCTTTGAAAAGTACCTGGAGCATTACACAAGCCAAAAGACATTCTCCTATAAGCAAAAGTTCCAAATGGGCATGTGAATGTGGTCTTCTCCTGGTCTTCTGGTGCAATCACAATCTGGTTGTAACCTGAAAAACCATCTAAAAAACAATAATAAGCATGACATGCCAATCTTTCTAACATTTGATCAATAAAAGGAAGGGGAAAATGGTCTTTTCTAGTTACTGCATTTAGCTTCCTGTAATCAATGCACACTCTCCATCCTGTTTGCATTCTTGTTGGCACCAGCTCATTGTTGTCATTCTTAATGACTGTAATTCCAGACTTCTTTGGTACTACTTGGACTGGACTCACCCATTGACTGTCTGAAATTGGATAGATTATACCTGCATCTAACAACTTCAGAACTTCTTTCTTAACTACCTCCATCATGGGTGGATTCAGTCTTCTTTGTGCTTCCCTGATTGGCTTGGTTCCTTCTTCCAAAAGGATTCTATGCATACACATTGCAGGTGATAAGTGCATAATACTCATTTATTTTCATTCCTTTATATTTAGTTTATTGCATGTTTTATTGTGTATATGCACTTATTAGGTTGTTTATTGATTTCAGGAGGATTCAGAGTCAAAAGTGGAAAAAGATGGAAAATCGGAGCCAAAACGAGAAAAGTTGAAAATTTGGAAAATTTAGGGTTCTCGCCCCGGCGAGAACTTTGTACTGGAGTTTCTCGCCCCGGCGAGAAACCTTCTGCTCGTCTTCGCCCCAGCTGATCCAGAGCTCGCCCCGGCCCAAAACCATTCTGGAGTTTCTCGCCCCGGCGAGAAACTCGGTGCAAAAATCCTCGCCCCGACGGGAGTTCGCCCCGGCGAGACAACTCAGGCATAAAATCTCGCCCCGGCGAGAAAGGCGGCGTTGACCAAGTTTGACCAGCTTTGACTTTTTGTAATTTTTGAGGATTTCTAATTCAGATTGGATTCTTAATTCTTAGGGACTTAGGATATTATCTTAGGACTATAAATAGATGTTTTTAATTTATTATAGAGAGATCTTGACAACTACAATTGTAACCCTAATTGGAGGAGATTGAAGGCATGTCAAGCTAAACTCTTATTTGCAGTTCTAAGGGATGTTGAACCTTATTCATCATTAATGGTTTAATCAGGTTTTATTTATTTATTCCTTCTTATATGAGATTTATTCTGATAATCTGATTGAATTGCTTATATGCTATTGGATTAACTGATTTGGTTTCTGCAGGATTAAATTGGTTAACTAATATCATCTGCTAGATTAAGATATAGTATTAAGCAAACGATATTGTATCTGATCATAGGTAGCAATTAATAATACTTGATTGTGGACAAGCTTTTGGGTGTTATTATGAGTATCAGAAGGCAAGTTAAATAATCCCTGATAGTGTGATTGTTGCTTGGAATAGTCTAATTCTCTAATCCTTAATGCCGCTGTTATATTAAATCTAGACTGATAGTTCTTGGTTGTATGATAGTTAGGGTCTAGTGGGGCGATTGTCACATTAGATTTAAAACCTAAGGAGAATTTCGGATAATTAGCGATTGCGGTTATCTAGGACTATTAATTTCATTGAAGGATAAATAATGTTACGCTTGATTAATCTGTCATTGTAAAAAGGTGATACTGAACTTATGAACTGGAACTTTTTATTCATTGGTTACTTTTATTTATTTACTTATGTTAATTAGTTAATCAAACTCAAAACCCCCCAATCTTTATTTTTATTGTTTAATTAGATTTAGGAAAATAAAAGAATAAATATAAAACAATTCACTCTCTGTGGGATCGACCTTTGCTTGTCACTATACTGATTTCTTTATTAGTAGAGTAGAAGTAAGGATTTAATTTTGGGGTGTAAACGACAGCTCCCAAATTTTGGCGCCGTTGCCGAGGAGTGTTACTTGTTTTTATTTATTCTTTGTTTTCGTTTGTTTATTTTTATTTTTATTTTCTTTTATCTTTATTTTTATTTTTGGACTCGATTCTCTCACTTTCTTGAACTGAATTTTGATCCAGAGTTAGAGAAAATTGCACGAAGGGATGGCTGTCAATAACAACAGGACTTTGAAAGAATTAGCTTCGCCTAATCTTGATCAATCATCATTGTGTATTGAATATCCTACTTTAGATGCTACTTTTGAATTACAATCAGGACTGATCCACCTTTTGCCTACTTTTCGTGGTCTTATAGGTGAAGATCCATACAAGCATCTAAAGGAGTTTCATGTGGTGTGTTCCACCATGAAACCACAAGGAGTAACAGAGGAACAAGTCAAGCTTAGAATTTTTCCGTTCTCCTTAGCAGATTTGGCAAAGGGTTGGCTGTACTATCTACCTTCAGGATTAATATGATCATGGGACGAAATGCAAAGGCTGTTCTTGGAGAAGTACTTTCCTGCTTCAAGAGTTACTACCATAAGGAAGGAGATATGTGGCATCCAACAGTTCAATGGAGAGACTCTTTATGAGTATTGGGAAAGGTTCAAGAAGCTGTGCTCTAGCTTTCCACCACATCAAATCGATGATCAACACCTGATCCAGTACTTCTATGAGGGACTGTTGCCCATAGACAGGAGTATGATTGATGCGGCGAGTGGAGGAGCACTAGTTGATAAAACTTCAGAGGTTGCGAAGAACTTAATTGCAAACATAGCAGCAAGCTCACAACACTATGGAACTAGGATTGATCATACACCTACAAGGGTGAATGAGGTCAACACTTATAATCTTGAATGTCAAATTTCTGATTTAACTGCTTTGGTTCAACAAATGGCTGCAGGGAGGATGCAAATTACAAAGGTATGTGGAAGTTGTTCAAAGTCAGGGCATAATACAGATGATTGTCCAATACTGCAAGAGGATGTCATTGTTCATCAAGTCAATGCTGTGGGGACATTCCTAGGACAACATCAGCGACAATATGATTTTTATTCTGACACTTACAATTCAGGATGGAGAGATCATTTCAACTTGAGCTATGGAAATAATCGACAGCCTGATTTTCAACAGATGCAACATCAAACACATGAACAAGCAATTCCTACCAATTCTGGACCATCTCTTGAGGATATGTTCAAAGCTTTCCTGAATCAAACACAACAGTTCCAACAAGAAAAAAGGACTTCCATACGTGATTTGGAGAATCAGATGGGTCAGCTTGCCACCATAGTAAGCAGATTAGAATCTCAAGGATCAGGACAAATACCCTCTCAAATAGTTGCCAATCAAAGAGAGAATGTGGGTGCAATTACCTTGAGAAGTGGTGAGAAGGTGTGGCAACAAGAAAAGTTAGTTCTTCCAGTCCAAAGTAAGTCACGAAATGGGGAAACAGGCAGCAGTGCTGAATTTGAGGAGGCAACAGAACTATCCAAGGTAATTATTAATTCTGTGATTCAGGTCGATACTAATCCCTTACCTTGTCCATCCAGGTATCCACAGTCTAAGAAGGAGGATTATACGGAAGAGATACTAGCACTATGTCCCAAGGAGAAGTTGACACTTGCAATTACTAATGGAGGGGAGCTGGAGAAAAGTGCAAGAATGGAACTGAGCCGAGACTTGAAAGATGGCCCCAACTTAGAATTGGAACCATTACCAACTCACTTGCAGTTTACAAGTCCGATTACATAGATTGAGAAGATTGATGTCGGGCTAACGACATAAAACAAATGCGCTGCTTGGGAGGCAACCCAAGACATCAGATTTGCTTTTCTATCCCTTTTTACTTATTTATTTGTTTTTTGTTTTTTTAGTTATTTCGCTCGTCTTTTGCATGCTTGTCTTACATTGGGGACAATGTAAGATTTGAGTGTGGGGGAGGGTATAGGATAGGTAGGTTTGCTCTAAAAAAATGTGAAAATCTGAGTCATTTGGTCAAGTTTTCAAAGGTTTTTGGTTTTAAAATGAAGATTGATGCCATTGATTGAATTTGTTTGATGCTAAATTAATTGGTAAATGATGATAATGAAGTTAGGACCCATAGTTGACAGATTTGAATTGAGTTGGTATTGCATGAGTACTTGAGTATGAGATACATGTTTACTTGACTGAGTTAGTTGTGGAGTTGACTTTGTGCATTGATTTCATGATTTAGAACTGTGTAACTGCTTATCTTGTTTGCAGGACCATGTGAAAAAAAATTGGAAATTTGAAAAAGAATTGAGAGTAAAAATTGAAAAATTTTGTCTCAAGAGAAAAACATGTGGTGGGTTGAGAGGGAGCGTAAAACGCACTCACCCATAAACACATGCAACGAGATGGAGCGTAAAACGCACTCGTTGGTGAGAAGAAAAGTGAGATGGAGCATAAAATGCACTCACTTAAGAAAAGAATGAGAAGAGGTGGAATGGAGCATAAAATGCATTCACCTGAATGAAAAAAATGGATAGCAGAAAGAAAAGGGAAAAAAACATGTTCTGGTTTTGAGTCAGTGTGCACAGTTGTTGTTCCATATGACCTGAGTTGAGTATTTGTGTTACTCATAGGAGTGCAAATGTAGTTTCAATTTGATTTAGAGATGTTCAGTGGGGAATGATGGGATTATTGTTATGAGTTGATTGATGAGGTATTGATCGAATTTCTATTGATTGGTGTTAGTATTCATGGATGTTAATTGAATTTGAACCTTTGGGAGTTTGGTTGAATAGAATTCAAATGATTTCAATATAACTTTTGTTTTAGCTTACACGAGGACGTGTAAAGACTAAGTGTGGGGGAATTTGATAAGTGCATAATACTCATTTATTTTCATTCCTTTATATTTAGTTTATTGCATGTTTTATTGTGTATATGCACTTATTAGGTTGTTTATTGATTTCAGGAGGATTCAGAGTCAAAAGTGGAAAAAGATGGAAAATCGGAGCCAAAACGAGAAAAGTTGAAAATTTGGAAAATTTAGGGTTCTCGCCCCGGCGAGAACTTTGTACTGGAGTTTCTCGCCCCGGCGAGAAACCTTCTGCTCGTCTTCGCCCCAGCTGATCCAGAGCTCGCCCCGGCCCAAAACCATTCTGGAGTTTCTCGCCCCGGCGAGAAACTCGGTGCAAAAATCCTCGCCCCGACGGGAGTTCGCCCCGGCGAGACAACTCAGGCATAAAATCTCGCCCCGGCGAGAAAGGCGGCGTTGACCAAGTTTGACCAGCTTTGACTTTTTGTAATTTTTGAGGATTTCTAATTCAGATTGGATTCTTAATTCTTAGGGACTTAGGATATTATCTTAGGACTATAAATAGATGTTTTTAATTTATTATAGAGAGATCTTGACAACTACAATTGTAACCCTAATTGGAGGAGATTGAAGGCATGTCAAGCTAAACTCTTATTTGCAGTTCTAAGGGATGTTGAACCTTATTCATCATTAATGGTTTAATCAGGTTTTATTTATTTATTCCTTCTTATATGAGATTTATTCTGATAATCTGATTGAATTGCTTATATGCTATTGGATTAACTGATTTGGTTTCTGCAGGATTAAATTGGTTAACTAATATCATCTGCTAGATTAAGATATAGTATTAAGCAAACGATATTGTATCTGATCATAGGTAGCAATTAATAATACTTGATTGTGGACAAGCTTTTGGGTGTTATTATGAGTATCAGAAGGCAAGTTAAATAATCCCTGATAGTGTGATTGTTGCTTGGAATAGTCTAATTCTCTAATCCTTAATGCTGCTGTTATATTAAATCTAGACTGATAGTTCTTGGTTGTATGATAGTTAGGGTCTAGTGGGGCGATTGTCACATTAGATTTAAAACCTAAGGAGAATTTCGGATAATTAGCGATTGCGGATATCTAGGACTATTAATTTCATTGAAGGATAAATAATGTTACGCTTGATTAATCTGTCATTGTAAAAAGGTGATACTGAACTTATGAACTGGAACTTTTTATTCATTGGTTACTTTTATTTATTTACTTATGTTAATTAGTTAATCAAACTCAAAACCCCCCAATCTTTATTTTTATTGTTTAATTAGATTTAGGAAAATAAAAGAATAAATATAAAACAATTCACTCTCTGTGGGATCGACCTTTGCTTGTCACTATACTGATTTCTTTATTAGTAGAGTAGAAGTAAGGATTTAATTTTGGGGTGTAAACGACAGCTCCCAACAGGACTTATTCCTTTGATATCTGCTATTGTCCAATCAAAAACAGTGATGTGATCCCTAAGAATTCTGAGCAATTTGTCTTCCTGCACTTTGGTTAGGTTACTAGCAATTATCACTGGCAATGTATCATCAGTCCCTAGGTATGCATACTTCAAGTGCACAGGTAATGACTTCAAATCTAAGATTGGGGCCTGCATAACAGATGGTAACAATTTTGTGTGAGTGGCAGGTAATTGAATAGAATTGACTACATACTTATTTGAAATTTTGGGCAAGGAATGCAATGCAGCCACAGTCTCCTTCAATTTCTGGCTCTGCTCAACTTCTTCTTCATTGTCTATTTCCAAGCTATTAGTAATGGCAACTTCCAAACCTTCCTTATGTATGTGTTCAAAAGAGTGTTGCACCAAGGAATCAATCACATCAATAGCAAAAACTGGATTAATATCACTAGGGTACCTCATTGCCTCATAAATGTTGAACATAATTTTTTCTCCATCAAACTCCATGGTTAAAGTCCCATTATGTACATCAATCATGGTTCTTGCTGTTTTCAAAAATGGCTTTCCCAACAAAATATGAGCAGGATTTGGAGATGTATCATCTTCCATATCTACTATGTAAAAGTCTGCAGGAAAGATCAGCTCATTCACCTGTACTAAAACATCCTCAAGTACCCCTTGAGGGTAGGTGTTAGTCCTATCAGCCAGTTGAATAATAACACCAGTTTGTTTTAAAGGACCTAGATTTAAAGAAGCAAATATAGATAAAGGCATGACATTAATTGAATCACCTAAATCTAACATAGCTTTCTCAAACCTGGTGTTACCTATCCTACATGGTATGGTGAACATGCCTGGATCCTTGCATTTAGGGGGCATTTTCCTTTGCAACACTGCTGAGACATTCTCTCCAACAGTGACTCTTTCATCATCTTTCAGCTTCCTTTTGTTAGTGCACAACTCTTTCAAAAATTTCACATATCTTGGCACCTGTTTGATTGCATCTAACAATGGTATATTGACTTCTACCTTTCTAAAGGTCTCCAAAATTTCCTTCTCTTGCTCATCTTTCCTTGAAGTCCTGTGATTTCTAGGTGGAAAAGGTAGGGAATTAGTTTTAACTGAAATCACAGAGTTAGGATTTACCTTAGGTGGTTCAGCTCCCTCCTTAGCTTTCTCTTCATCAAAGTCTGCAGTAGCTGTGGGCACTTCCAGCTCTTTCCCACTCCTTAGTGTAATGGGACTTGCATTCTCTCTTGGATTCACAACTGTTTGGGAGGGTAACTTTCCTGAGCCTTGGGATTCCAATTCTTACTGTGATTGCAAGCTGACCCAATTGATTTCTCAGATCCTGGACTGAAGTCTTTGTCTCATGTTGGAACTGTTGTGTCTGGTTCATGAATTATTGTGTGTTATGCATGAACTATTGTGTCTGTCCCATCAGTGCTTTGAACATCTCTTCCATGGAAGTTTCAGAAGGTGCTGGTGTTGCTGTTTTAGGTTGGTATTGAACTGGTTGAAAACCCTGCTGCCTATGTGGAAAGATAGGTGGTGTAGGTGGTCTATTTCCTCCATAACTCAGATTGGGGTGATCCTTCCATCCTGGATTATAAGTGTTCGAAAAAGGATCATATCTTTTCTGAGGTTGTGCTTGGTAATTCCCCATTGCATTAGCCTGCTGCATGGTTTCATCTTCTTGCAGTGTGGGACATGCATCTGTGCTATGGTTTGACTGCAAGCAAATTCCACAAGCCTTTGCAACTGGCTTATTTCCTGCAACTAATTGTCTCACCAAAGTAGTTAGTTCAGAAATCTGTTGTTCATGACTACAAGTACTCACCTCATTGACCCTTTGTGGTGCATGATTCATTCTAGTTCCATATTGTTGTGAGTTTGCGGCCTTGTTGGCAATCAAATTCTTTGCAGCCTCTGAAGTCTTGTCAACCAATGCTCCTCCGCTAGCAGCATCAATCATACTTCTGTCCATTGGTAACAATCCTTCATAGAAATACTGGATCAAGTGCTGGTCATCTATCTGGTGAGGTGGGCAGCTAGAGCAAAGCTTCTTGAATCTTTCCCAATATTCGTAGAGTGTCTCTCCACTGAATTGTCTAATTGCACAGATCTCCTTCCTTATATTGGCTACTCTTGAAGCAGGAAAATACTTTTCTAAGAATAGCTTTTTCATGTCATTCCATGATTGGATTGTACCTGAGGGTAAGTAATACAACCAATCTTTTGCCAGATCTGCAGTGAAAAAGGAAAGGCTCTAAGCTTGATCTACTCCTTAGTTATTCCATGCGGCTTCATGGTGGAACATACCACATGAAATTCTTTCAGATGTTTATATGGGTCCTCACCTGTAAGACCACGAAAAGTAGGTGACAAATGGATTAGTCCAGATTTAAGTTCAAATGCAGCGTCTAAAGCAGGATATTCAATGCATAGAGGTTACTGATTTAAATTAGGAGTTGCCAACTCCTTTAGAGTCCTGCTATTGTTTTGAACAACCATCTCCTCTTCTGATTCAGATTCAGTTGATGAATTGTTGGACAGTAGTTCCAATGCTATGTTCATGCCAGGTGATGGAATTTCTTCTTCTGCAGTTGTGGACTGCACTCTACGATTTTCCTTCCTGAGCCTTTTTGCAGTTTTCTCAATCTCTGGATCAAAATTCAGCTTACCAGATTGAGAAGATCGAGTCATAAACTAATAAAGAAACAAAGAAGAAACAAAAATAACTAATTGTTCCCTGGCAACGGCGCCAAAATTTGGGAAGCTGTCGTCAAGCAAACCAAAAATAAAAACCTTACTTAACTCTACGAACTCAAAACTAAGCATAGTATAGCAGTAGCAAGGGTCGATCCCACATAGAACAATGTTGATTTTTAATTTATCCTAATGCTTCTAACAGTTTTAACAATAAATAAAAGGTTGGGGGTTTTGAATTTGTTTAACTAATTAATAAAAACAGATTTAAAAATAAAGAAATTAACCAGTGAATTAAAACTTCAGTTTTCCAGTTCAGTTTCACCCTTTCACAGCAATAGATCAATTAAGCACAACAATATTCACCCTTCAATGAAACTAATAGTCCTAGATAACAACAAGCTCTGTTATCCGAAATTCCTCTTAGATTGTCACTTAATGAAATAAGCTCTTCACAAGATTCTAACTATCATATAACCTAAAACAAGCTCTTTAGATTTAATATGACAGCGGCATTAAGAACTAAGGAATTAGACTATTCTAAGCAACAAACACAAAAGCTCGATTTGTTTAACCTGTCTTCTGATAACCATAACAATAAACCAAAAGCTTGACCACAATCAGTATTACTAACTGCTACTTGTGATTAGAAATAATATCAATTATGTAATACTATTTCTGAATCTAACATATATTATCAATTAACTAATTTAATCCTGCAGAAACCAAACCAGTTAATCAAATAATATTTAACAGTTAAAACAGATTATCAGAATAAGCTTCATATAAGAAGGAATAAGTACTGTATATTTAATCAAACCATAAACTGTTACTAAGGATCCACATCCCCTTCAAACTGAATAAAGAAAAACTAGCCTGACATGTTTCTATGAACTCTCTGTATATGATAAAACTCTCTCTATGATGTGTTGTTTGAATTCTAACCATTACAAGTATTTATAGATAAATATCTAAAGCTTAGAAGAATTCTAATCCAATTCTGCTTCAGAAGTCTTCACTCTGCAAATATGGTATGATTCTAAATCCTTCTCAATCTCTGAAATCCAGCTTTAAGTAGCTTCCTTTCCAAATTAGATTTTATTTCCAAATCCAAGTCTTCTTCCGTTTCCTTTTCTAGTTCGGAATCAGTTTCCATATTTATCTTCAACTCAGATTCCATATCAAACTCTACTTCCCATAGTCAGAGATACTTTCCATGTATGACTATAACTTCATCTCCAAATCCTGTTGGGAATCATATCTTTAAGCTTTAATGTTTCAAATCCTACTCAGAATTGAAAATCTGCTTGTCGACCAAAAACGTAGAGTATACTCCGCACCAACACTTATCGCGATCGTAGAGTAAACCTCGGAATCGTAGAATAACTAGCTGCCGAGTAAACTTGTCAATCGTAGAGTTCTCTTGTCAGACGTATAGTAACTTCGCTCACTCGACTGAAAACGTAGAGTGTTGTGAGCCTGGCTGTAGAGTGAATCTCGACAATCGTAGAGTGGAACTAGGAATCGTCGAACAACTCCGCCTAGCCTTCCTGCGATCGTAAAGCTGCCAGATTACATCCTAACACTACGAACGTAGAGCCTTTACCCAGCGATCGTAGAGTATTCTGCAAAACAACATAAAATTCAGCATTAAAATACATTTTTGCAGAATCACATCAAATTCTTCTAAAGATCTATAAACACTTTAATTCAGCTCATATGACAGATAACATTCAACTAAACTAAGCATAAAGGAATAAAAATAATCAAATATTATGAACCTATCAACTTTGTTAAGTCATAATTTGGATTATGTATTCATTATTGTTAATTTTAAACTTTGTTAAGGTTATCAATTATTGTGGTTGTTGATCGTTGTTAATTAGTGATTGAAAATTGGAGCATTGCTAATTTGAAATGATTTTTTTGTGAGATATAATGGAATTTAATTTCGGTTATTAACTGAAATAACCGAATTGGAAATTTAATAATTCGGTAATTTGTAATTTGGTTATTTCTTGATTCGGTTAATATTTCGAATAGGGAAATTTAAAATATTTCGATATTCGATTATATCAGAATAAGCTATTCGGTTCGGATATAACCGAATTGCTCACCCCTACTCAACACACATGTAACATTTGGATAACACCGTTTAGTCTCAATAAATATAAATTTACACTACCCCGGTTTTAAATTATAGAATTTTTTAAAGTTAATTTGAGACATTTGTATATTTAAAATTGAGATAATTCATTAAAAATAACGAAACAATAAATTTTACAATAAATAATACTTTTTAGATAGTTTATAATAGTTATTATTTAAACTATTGACTAAAATTAGTATTTTATTATTCACTCAGTCCTAATGTTACGGTCCATTTTTTATAAATATTATGGATAATCATGGACACATCTGGTGTGATTTTTTTAATGCTTTTTTAAAATTTAAATTCAAAAGTTGATATTAGATAAAAGTTGTTGAAAAAATTAGTTCCTTTAATAAGAAAAAAATGAAATAGGACAAAGTTAAAGAAGACTTTCGTTTGGGATGGAAGTAGTACTTGAATATTCCATTTATGGGGACAGGGTCACAATAAACCTAAATTACTGCAAAGAACTAACCTAAGATGTCTTTTCTAAAGTAACTAATATATTATTGTCACTACATGTATTACTCATTCCTTTTCTTTTCTTTTTTGCTAAACTATGTGAAAATATACAAAATAAATAAATAAATATAATAAAAAATAAAAAAGGACCCTCTTCAGGATGCCAAACGGAGAAATAAGGGCAAATAAGTATCTCCACCGAACTAATTATGTTAATGTTAGCTTCTTATAATGTTAGGGGCTTAAATAAAAAGCCTAAACAGGCATATGTAAAGCAAGTTATTGTAGATAACAATCTCTTTTGTTGGGTTGCTTGAAACTAGGGTAAAAGAGCATAAGGCTTCTAGGATTTCAAGGGTTATATGTAAGAATTGGAAGTGGATGTTTAATTATAATTCCCACTATAATGGGAGAATATGGGTAGTATGAATCCAGCTCTGTGGAAGGTGGATATCCTTTTTGTCTCCTCTCAACTAATCCATTGTAAAGTTTAGCAACTCAATTGTAATGCAAATGACATTTTAGTATCTTCTGTGTATGGTCTTAATACTGGTATGGAAAAAAGGGAGCTGTGGAGAGACCTTGGTTCTCTTACCTCTTCTCAACCTTGGTGCTCTCTTGGTGACTTATCTTCATGTTGTATGCCTAAATGTATAAATTTTATAGTTGTTGCATTAATCCCTAAATGTGAAAACCCTTCTACTATGGCTGACTTTAGACCAATTGCTTGTTGTAATACCGTTTATAAATGCATTGCAAAGATATTATCAAACAGACTTAAAGCTCTTATTTCTTTAATTGATAAAGCCCAATCTGCCTTTGTAAAAGGAAGGAACATTAGTGATAATATCTTACTGGCATAAGAGTTATTCAGGAACTACCATAGAGCATTTGGTCCTCCTAGACGTGCTCTCAAAATCGACCTTCGCAAAGCATTCGACACAGTTTGCTGGGTATTTTTGTTTAAAGTTCTGGGAATCTTTAAATTTCCCACTGTCTACATTGACTGGATCCATGCTTGTGTTACTTCCATGTTTTCTATCAAAGTTAATGGTTCGTTAGTAGGCTACTTTGGAAGCTCAAGAGGCCTAAGACAAGAAGACCTTCTATCTCCTTACGTTTTTGTTTTGGTAATGGAAATGCTTTCACTGAAACTGAACTTAGGATCAATGTAACTTGGCTTCAAATTTCATTGGAGAACTAATGACTGTAAGATTACTCATCTCTTCTTTGCTGATGATGTGCTCATTTTTTTTCATGGTAATTTATAGACTGTCTCTATCATTTAGTCTTGCATTCAATCCTTTTCCTTATATTCTGGGCTCATTCCTAACATTCAGAAAAGCCAATGTTTTATGGCCAACATTGATCCGGACATAAAACATAACATTTTTTCTTCTTCTTGGGTTTCCTATTGGCACCTTGCCAATTAAATTCCTGGGAGTCCCTCTCATTTCATCAAAGCTCTCCTATAATGACTGCATACCTCTAATACACAGACTCACAAAGAAGGTTACCTCTTGGACCTCAAAAGTGCTTGCTTACTCGGGTAGACTCTAGCTTATTCAATCAGTATTATTCTCTATCCACTCCTTCTGGAGCTCTCATTTTCTCCTTCCCAAAGCTGTTATAAGAGGCATCCAGTTAATACTCAGTCATTTTTATGGAAGGGCCCAACCTTTGCAAAATATGGAGCCAAAGTGGCATGGTATGCTCTATCTCTACCTACTAATGAAGGAGGTCTGGGCATCAAAAGCTTGCTTGACTAGAACAAAGCTCTCTTGATTTTCCAGTTAACTAAAGTTCTACAGTTTAAACCATCCTCATTATGGGCAAGCTGGGTTAAATCTACTGTTCTCAAAAAGCACAATATATGGCATATTACAATACCAAATGATTGTTCCTAGATTTGGAGGCAAATTCTCAAACTTCGACGAATTGTGTTTGATCATATTATATACAAGGTAGGCAAGGGTGATCACATCAACTTATGGTACGACCCATGGCTGAACAGTTCTCCCTACTTCCAAGCAACACTCTGATCTCCAACTCGGGGCTTCCATCAACTGATACTGTTAGTGAAATTTTGCATAATTCCTCTTGGTAGCTACCCAACAGCAATCATCATGAGGTAATTCTAATGCGTAGGCAATTTGCATCTATTCCTATACCCCCCAATTGTGATGACTCCATTTGATGAGTATGTTTTATACCTATTATTTGGGTACTTTTAAGCTTAATAATTTGTGTGTTTTTAGGTATTTTATGTTATTTTATAGAGTTTGTATTTAATTCTTTGTTTTTATTCATTTTGTAGGAATAAAAGAGTTAAGTGACAAAAATCGTAATATTTGAAGCAATTGGGCGAGCAAGGAAGAAAAGCAAGAAAATGATCAGAGATTATGAGCCGCAACGCTTGGTTTTGGGGGTTGCGGCGCTCGAAGGCTTTTCCGTGCACATGTGACGAAATTAGGGTTTTCTTTAGCTTTTAAATATAGAACGATGCCAAAGAGGAGGATATACATAATTCAACAAAAGGAGACAGAATATTATTCTATGTGGAGAGAGGGAATTGAGTACTGAAGATCAAGATCTGAAGAATTATAGCGAGAGCTGATCATCAGATTCTTTTCTTTTATCCTTCTTAGACTCTTGTGTTTATAATGACTATGATTGATGAGATGTTGTTCTTTTATTTATTCATGAACTAAATTTCATTTTCAAGATTGCAATGGAATCGGATGATTGGTTTTTATTAATCTATTGACTATTTAACTTCTATTAGATTTTTGCACGATTGTTTATTATATTTTGGTTTTCACTCAATAGTTGTCTAGCCAATAATTAATCTATTGGACTAGATGAGATGGATACGTTGATTCTAGATTGGATGTGGAATATGATACATGTATTGGATTAATTCGTGTTAAGAATTATTATTCAAGCATGAGGGATAGAAATATACCCAAGTGTCGCATGAACTTGTTAGGAATTGGTAATTATGGCATAATTGTTGATTATTCACATAGGAATATAGTGTTTTAATTGAGAACGATGACATTTATCTAATATTGGAATAAGTTAGATGAATACTTTTGAATTCTTGGTTAGCAATCTGTAATATTTGATTGATTAAATAGGGAGTAGATGAATAGGGAACATCATCGGGGGAAATTGTAAGTTTGATAACTTCATTTCTATAATATTATTCATCATTATCTATCGTATTAGTTTAACTATTTGTAATTATGAAACAATTATTTCTTGTTTAAATAGAATTTGGTTAATTAAAGGATAGCTATTAGATTAATTAATTGATTTATTAGATTATTCCTCGTGGGTTCGACACTCTACTTTCACTTTATTACTTGTGGACCGTGTATACTTGCACGTAAAATTGCTAGTATAGATTTAGCTCATCAAGTTTTTGGCGCCGTTGCCGGGGAATAATTCTAGTAATTAATTTTCTTATTTCCAATATCAATTACAATTAATATGATTCTAATTTAAACACAAATTTTTATTCTTTTGCAAGCACTCTCATTATTGTTTCAAAATGCAAGATTTAGAGAATATGGTTGCAGAAGAACAAAAAACATTACAAGAGTATGCTTCATCGTTGGGAATGGGTGTTCAATCCAGTATTAGAAGACCTGCAATACAAGCAAGTAGCTTTGAAATTCAACCAAGCATGATACAAATGATTCGAAGTTCGGTACAATTTGGAGGTTACCCTAATGATGATCCGAATGAGCATTTGATCAATTTCTTTAAAATCAGTGATACATGTAAATATAAAGAAGTTTCTGAGGATGCATTTAGATTGCGACTTTTCCCTTTCACGCTTTGTGGTAAGGCAAAAAGCTGGTTACATTCGTTACCAGTAGGTTCGATATCTACATGGCGTGATCTTGTACGGAAATTTTTGGCTAAATTGTATTCGCAAGCTAAAATCGCTAGATTGAAGTCAGAGATCACAACATTTGCTCAAGAAGACTTAGAATCTCTGTATGAAGCTTAGGAGAGGTTTAAAGAATTACTCAGGAAATGTCCACATCATGGCATTCTTATGTGGTTGCGAATTCAGACTTTTTATAATGGTTTGAATGTTACAATGCGATCTAATATTAATGCAGCCGCATGTGGGTCTTTAATGGAGACAAATTATGATGAGGCATATGAATTGTTAGAGATCATGGCAAACAATAATTATCAATGGTCTATAACAAGAAATACGCGAATTGGAACTGTGGTAGTAAATTAGAATGATGTAATTTCGGTATTGGTAGAACAAGTAGCGGCTATAGCAAGGAAATTAGATTCTGGTGGATATCAATCTATGTAGAAGGATGCGTTGGCATGTGATATTTGTGCAGGAAATCATGCAAAGAGTCAATGCGTAATTAAGGTCGAGTCAGTGCAGTTTGTTGAAGGATCCAATTATCAAGGTAATCAAAAGCTTAATGCTGATGATCATATTCAAAAGAAGAATCAAGATCAAGAGCAAAAGGCTTTTCAGCAAGAACATAAGGCAATGATAGAGGATGTGTTGTCGAAGTATCATGCGGAAAATAATGCTAGAATTGCTAAAATGGAACAATTATTTGAACACTTTGCTACCAACATCAATAGCTAACTTCAGAAATTTTCAAGTAAGACAACGCAGGAAGTGCACAACTTTGACGAAAATTATAATGTTATTTTACGAAGTTGTAAGGAATTACCAAAGGCAGATAGAAAGAATGCAATTGAAGATGTATGAATAGATGAAGAATTAGAAGTAGGTGAAGTTAATGAGGAAAAGAAGCAAGAAAAGAAGGAAGATAATCCACAAGTCAAAAAGAATTAGGAAAATAGATGCAAAGGATGCCTCCGATTCCTTTTCCGCAGAGGTTGCAAAAGCAAAAGGTGGATAATCAGTTTGCAAAATTCCTTGAGGTATTTAAAAAGCTTCACATCAACATACCATTTGCAGAAGCTTTGGAGCAAATGCCAAGCTACACAAAATTCATGAAAGACATTTTATCTAAGAAAAAGAGATTAGGTGATTTTGAAACCGTGGCATTGACTGAAGAATGCATTGCAATCTTACAAAAAAAGTTACCACCAAAGTTGAAGGATCCGGGAAGTTTCACTATCCCATATACGATCGGTAATCATTTTTCAGGAAGAGCATTGTGTGATTTGTGTTAGGTTTGTATATAACGCGAGTATGCAATCAAATTACATAAATAGAGTGGAAGCGCGATAAAACGGATTTTAAAATTTTTATACAAACCATCACCATGATCGATCAATGTGCTCAATTAACGATATAAACGAAAGAGAAAGAGAATAAGAATTATACCCTCGTAGAACAAAGCTTCCTCGGGTACAAGTTCAACTCATAGTCCTTCGTGTTCTCCTCGAATGCTACAGTGTGATTCTTTACTTTGATCAACGTTAGCCACCCAAATGTTTGGCCTCTAGAGGTGATCCACCAAGGAAGAACAAGTATTCAAGAAGTTGGGTATTTGGCAAAACCCTAGTTTCTATCTCTATAGAAATTATAAGTACTCTCCACAATCTAATGCAAGAGTGTGTAACCCTAATTTATGATAAGACTCTTTTTATTTATAGATGTAGGAATAACCCTTCCCTAAACTATTTAGGATTAGGGTTTATATTCTAATTAAACTCCTTTAATTAATCATGCTCCTAATCCAATTAGGAATTCGTGAGAGAGTACTTCTATTAATTAATTCCCAATCCCTATTAGGAAATAAATAATAGTTCTATTAATTAATTCTCAATCCCTATTAGGAATTAAATAATAGTAATAGTAATAATAATAATAAGACTCCTCTTATTAATTTATATTTAATATTTTCAAAATATTAAATAATAAATATTAAGCTATTTAATTTATTCTATCTCCATAAACTAAATTAAATACACTTAACTTATTATTACAATTATGTCATTTACTTCTTAAATAAATATTTTTCCTTTTGCGGTGTGACCCTTTAGGTTCTCCATATTAAACCGGTTGTGAATAAATCAATTAGAACAATTCTAATCTTATTTAAATAAATAAATTAAACTATTTAATTCATTTAAATAAATAATATTTATTCTACAATAAGTGTAAGCCCCCTTAGCGATCAACGACTTTTCAGATAATATAGATTTCAACATTAATCACAAAAGAACCTTTGAGTAAATAGTTACCGTACAATTCAATCCTTCTACCATACAATGTCCCAATTAAATATAAGACATGGATTTACTGTCAAGTCTTATTTTATTTAATTATATGTATTTCGATTCCCAAATGCACAACTCTGATTAATGCAAACTAGAAACTCCTTTCTAATTTTATTCTGCCTTGGCCAAGGACTACTGAGTTGTCATTTATCGAATCACATAGGACATTCACATCTTTTACTAGACGTGGTAGATTCTTTGTTGATCATTCACCTATCTCCATGCACAACTTATTATACCCAATCATACCCTTTGATATACCCCTAAGGTCTTAAGGGACATGTCAAAGTATAACTCATCATACACAAGATACTATGATGATCTCAAGTCCAAGGATCACTTGTACTACTATCACTAAAGGAATTTCTATTGACAGGCGAGTAAAACTCCATTAGGTATTCCTTAGCGAGCCATGTTCAATGAACTTATTCTCTAATAAGCACCTACATACTTGCTTTAGTGTCTCCACACAAATGATTATGAGATCAATCATCCTCTTCCTAAGAGCAAGCAACGTATGTACTAATCTATCCGGATTCACTAATCCCCAATTTAGTAATCCAACGATTAGGAATAATTTTAGTTTGTGAGATATCTTGAATTTAGATCTCATTAGCATGATCACCATCATGATTCTAAAAGCATTGCTCAAAACTATGGGTTTATCACATTTAATATAACATCACTATGTAGATAATGTAAAATGCCTTTTAAGAAAATCAATTCTTTTATTAATAAATGAATAAGATTACAAAGTATATGCTACATCATATCAAATATGATTGGCTTGTGTGCATACTACTATCAATCTCCCACTTGCACTAAAGCCAATCGCCATGGTATCTAATACCCATCTTCTCTAAGTGACGATCAAACTGCTGTTGAGTTAAAGCTTTAATAAATGGATCTGCAATGTTGTCTTGAGAGTCAACACGCTCCAGGGTGACATTTCCTCTTTCAATGATCTCTCTAATCAAATGAAACCGCCGCAACACATGTTTGGATTTCTGATGAGACCTAGGTTCCTTAGCCTGCGCAACAGCTCCGTTGTTGTCACAGAATAAAGGTACGGCTCCTCTAATGCTAGGAACCACTCCAAGTTCAGTTATGAACTTCTTCATCCAAACAGCTTCCTTTGCAGCTTCACTTGCAGCTATGTACTCTGCCTCTGTCACTGAATCAACAACTGTTTGCTGCTTGGAACTCTTCCAACTCACTGCGCCACCGTTTAAGGTAAACACATACCCCGAAACGGATTTACTGTCATCTTGGTCTGTTTGAAAACTTGAGTCTGTATAGCCCTCTAGTTTCAATTCAGACCCACCGTAGACAAGAAATACATCCTTAGTTCTTCTCAAGTACTTTAGGATGTTTTTCACAGCCTTCCAGTGCTCTTCTCCTGGATTCGACTGATATCTGCTCGTCACACTAAGTGCATGAGCGACATCTGGTCTAGTACATATCATACCGTACATGATAGATCCTATTGCGGAAGCATAAGGAATCTTACTCATCCGGTCTCTCTCCTCAGGTGTCTTTGGGGCCTGTTTCTTGGAGAGATGTATTCCATGGCTCATCGGCATGAGACCTCTCTTGGAATCTTCCATGCTAAACTTCTTTAGCATCGAGTCAATGTACTTTCTTTGGGTCAAGCCCAACATCCTTTTAGATCTATCTCTATAGATCTTTATCCCCAAAATATAGGATGCCTCACCCAAGTCCTTCATGGAGAAGTGTTTAGATAACCAAATTTTGATCGACTGTAGCATAGGAACATCATTCCCTATCAGTAATATGTCATCAACATATAATACAAGGAATGAAACAGCGCTCCCACTAACCTTCTTGTACACACAAGGTTCATCCTCATTTTTGATAAAATCAAACCTTTTGATTATCTCATCAAAACGGATGTTCCATCTTCGAGAAGCTTGCTTCAATCCATAAATGGATCGTTGTAGCTTACAGACTTGGTTTGTTCCAACCGTTGAAACAAAACCCTCTGGCTGTATCATATATACATTCTCCTCAAGCTCTCCATTGAGGAAGGCCGTTTTTACGTCCATTTGCCAGATCTCGTAGTCATAATAAGCTGTAATTGCAAGCAAAATCCGAATGGACTTGAGCATTGCTACTGGTGAGAAGGTTTCATCATAGTCAACTCCTTGTCTTTGTTTGAAACCTTTTGCAACCAGTCGGGCCTTATAGGTCTCTACCTTGCCATCTGCTCCAGTCTTTCTCTTAAAGACCCATCTACACCCAATAGGCTTAATGCCCTCAGGTGGTGAAATCAAAGTCCATACTTGGTTCTCATACATGGAGTCCATCTCGGATTTCATGGCTTCTAGCCATTTCTCTGAGTCTTCACTACTCATAGCCTCTTCGTAAGTCAATGGATCATCAACATCTATGATGCGTACCTCATCATCATCCTCTATGATGAATCCATACCTTTCAGGTATCTTCGGTACTCTTCCAGATTTACGAATAGGTTGTGGTACAGTAGGTTCTTCTACTTGGTCAGGTACCTGACTTTGATCCGTAGTATTTTGTGGTTATTGAACTTCTTCAAGATATATCTTACTCCCACTGACCCCTTCAAGGATAAACTCCTTTTCCAAGAAGGCAGGTGTTTCGCAACAAACACCTTTTGATCATTGGGATGATAGAAATAATACCCTACAGTTTCTTTAGGGTATCCCACAAATCTACACTTGTCGGATCTAGTCTTTAGCTTATCATGCTCAAACCTTTTGACATAAGCTGGACAACCCCAAGTCTTAACATACTTAAGATTTGGTTTCCTCCCTGTCCATATCTCATATGGGGTCTTTGGGACGGATTTGGTAGGTACCTTGTTAAGTAGGTATGCAGCCGTTTCTAGGGCATAACCCCAGAAGGATATTGGAAGGTCGGTAAAACTCATCATGGAACGAACCATGTCCAACAATGTTCGATTTCTCCTTTTAGATACACCATTCAACTATGGCGTCCCTGGTGGAGTCCATTGCGAGATTATACCATTTTCTTTGAGACAATTGAGAAACTCATTGGTCAAGTATTCCCCTCCTTGATCCGATCGAAGAATCTTAATACTCTTACCAGTTTGCTTCTCTACTTCACTTCTGAATTCTTTGAACTTTTCAAACGATTCAGATTTGTATTTCATTAAATACACATATCCAAATCTAGAATGATCATCAGTGAAAGTAATAAAATAAGAATACCCTCCTCGTGCATTCGTTGTCATAGGTCCACATACGTCTATGTGTACCAGTGCTAACAACTCTGTAACTCTTTCTCCTTTTCCACTAAAAGGAGATTTAGTCATTTTACCCATGAGACAAGATTCACAAGTTGGATATGATTCGTAATTAGATAGCTCTAAAAGCCCATCTTTATACAACTTGGATAATCTTGTTGCATTGATATGACCGAGTCTACAGTGCCACATAAAGGTATAATTAACATCATCTCTTTTTCTTTTCTTAGTTTGTTCAATTTGAAGTATATTTTCATGCAAGTGAAGTATGTAAAGTCCATTCAGTAAATTGCCAACACCATATAAAATATTTTTATTATAAATAGAACAACTGTTGTTCTTTATTATAATATCAAAACCATCCATATCCAATACAGAAATTGAAATAATGTTTCTAATGAGTGTTGGAACATAATAACAATTATTTAAACTAATGAACTTGCCCGAAGGCAGTGCTAAACAATAAGTCCCTACAACCAATGCAGCAACCTTTGCTCCATTTCCCACTCGTAGGACGACTTCATCCTTGTTCAGCTTCCTACTTCTGCTTAGTCCCTGCATATTATTACATATGTGAGAACTACAGCCGGTATCCAATACCCAAGTAGAATTTTGACTTTCAGAAAAATTAATTTCAATCATGAACAAACCTAGATCGGAAGTCGAAGCTTCTTCAAGCTTCTTTTGGCCCGCAAGATACTCCTTGCAGTTCCTCTTCCAGTGTCCCGGCTTATTGCAATGGTAGCAAATTCCTTTGCTATCTAGATCAGGTTTCTTTTTATCCTTTAGCTTCGCCTTGCCCTTAGCCTTCTTGTTTTTCTTCTTTTCAGAAGATACCTTGGGCCTCTTCCTTTTCTTGGAAGAATCATCCATTAGTAAGACTTGGTTCTTGTTGGATGAGAAGTGACCTTCAGCAGTTTTCAGCATGTTAAGTAACTCAGGCAAGTTGACGTCCAACTTATTCATGTGAAAATTCACAACAAATTGTGAGAAGGTGTCCGGGAGTGACTGCAAGATCAAATCTTGGCTTAACTCCCCATCCATCACGAACCTTAGCTGTCCAAGTTGTTCAATCAAATTGATCATCTTAAAGACATGAGTCTCAACAGCAGTGCCCTCGGTCATACGAGATCGGAAGAGCTTCTTAGATATCTGATATCTAGCAGTCCTACTTTGCTCACCATACAACTCTTTGAGGTGCAGCAATATAGTAGGAGCATCCATAGTTTCATGCTGACGCTGAAGCTCGTTACTCATGGATGCGAGCATGATGCATTGAGCCAAGATTGCATCATCTTGCCACTTTCTGAAAGTAGCAATCTCTTCCTCAGAGGCTGTTTCTGCAACATTTACAGGGACTGGCGAATTTAGGACATATGAAATCTTTTCAACAGTGAGAACAATTCTCAGATTTCTTAACCAGTCCGTGTAATTCGGTCCGGTCAGTTTGTTAGCATCAAGTATGCTACGCAGTGATAGTGAGTTTGACATTTTTAAATTCTGCATGTGAAATAGACAACATTTTAGCATACATTCATTTAATTAATTACTAAAATAAATTAGGTCTTTATTTTAAATTGGTATCTCCCACTATTTTCATCAAACCATATTACCCTCATTATATAGTTCGGCAAATCTAATTAAAGATTTGCTAGTGAGAATAAGGATCCCATTTCAAATGTATATAGTCTTGTGTGACACAACAAACTATATATAAATAAATAGGTAGACAACCATTGTCAATTACATCACTATGTAACTCCTTGTATTTTGCCTCTTAGATTATTTTGATCAAGTGTGACACATCCGAATCAAAATTATCTAAGTTAAGTCCAACCTAGCACTTCCATATATTCGAAAGAAAAACACTGTCCTTGTGTGACAGAACAAAACAATATCGTTCAGTCTATTTATAAGCATCAAATGTGATAAAGCAACATCTTAAATAGTTAATACTTGCCTTGTGTGACACAACAAACTCATATTAAATATTTAATACTCTATCGCTTTACCATGCTAGAAGGCGACGTTCGATATTCCAAATATCTTTGAACGCTTAAGACTTAATATAATATCTTTGAGGGGTTTGTTATTATTAGTCTCATCTTGTTTAGCGCGCATGCACATATATATATAAAATACGCGTCATATTATTTTACATGCGAAGCATGTTGGATAATATATAATATATATATAGTAAGCATGCACATATAGAATACTATATTCTACCCGGATTGATTATGGACTTTTTATTCTAGTTTGGTTCACTAGAGCCACCAAGTGAACCAAAAGGTCAAACCTAGGGTGCAAGAATTAAATTTAAATATAACTATTACATTTAAACCCGGGCTCCATTACAAACGGGTCTTCAAGCGCTCCTTGCTCCTTTGTCTCCAATTCTTCAAAATTAATTCTAACTCTTCCTATTACAAAAAACTACTTACAATAAATAGAAACCTTGATCAGCAGTCAAGGGGAAGTACATAGGAGGGAGATAGAATTTACATTAAGAAAAATTTAGAGAAGACGAGGTACGCAGACCCCATTTATAAAAACTCATACATTCAAGCATCCACTAAAATAAATCCAATCACACATTGGTCAACAGTCCATAATCAATCCCTATTTATTATCATACATACCTCTATATGTATCAATAAATAATATTCATCCCATGAATAATAAAATCATTCCATATATGCATTGATATCAATTAATGGGCAAAAGTTTTGCTAATATTTAGTTTTGAAACAAAATAAACTCTTTTATTTTAATCAAAAACCAAATCCAAATTAAACTCCTTTAATTTTAGCAATCTGAAATCCTATTCCAGATAAAATAAACTCTTTTATTTTAAACTTTTATCAATTAAATAAACCATTTATTTTAATTGAGAAAAAAAAAATTTCAAAGTCTGGACACCGGCGCGGCCGCGCTGAACCCCAGGAAACATTTTTCTGGGTTCGGGCGCGGCCGCGCTCCAGAATGAACTAGAAGCGGCGTGGCCGCGCCGCGACGCAGAATCAGAAAAATTTTCTTGCCCAAAAATTCGAACGTTTCGCATATCAATTCATACATGGAATTATCTAGATCGATAATTAGCACATGATTAGTCTCTGACACCACTGTTAGGTTTGTATATAACGCGAGCATGCAATCAAATTACATAAATAGAGCGGAAGCGCGATAAAACGGATTTTAAAATTTTTATACAAACCATCACCATGATCGATCAATGTGCTCAATTAACGATATAAACGAAAGAGAAAGAGAATAAGAATTATACCCTCGTAGAACAAAGCTTCCTCGGGTACAAGTTCAACTCCTAGTCCTTCGTGTTCTCCTCGAATGCTACGGTGTGATTCTTTCCTTTGATCAACGTTAGCCACCCAAGTGTTTGGCCTCTAGAGGTGATCCACCAAGGAAGAACAAGTATTCAAGAAGTTGGGTATTTGGCAAAACCCTAGTTTCTATCTCTATAGAAATTATAAGTACTCTCCACAATCTAATGCAAGAGTGTATAACCCTAATCTATGATAAGACTCTTCTTATTTATAGATGTAGGAATAACCCTTGCCTAAACTATTTAGGATTAGGGTTTATATTCTAATTAAACTCCTTTAATTAATTATGCTCCTAATCTAATTAGGAATTCGTGAGAGAGTACTTCTATTAATTAATTCCCAATCCCTATTAGGAAATAAATAATAGTTCTATTAATTAATTCTCAATCCCTATTAGGAATTAAATAATAGTAATAGTAATAATAATAAGACTCCTCTTATTAATTTATATTTAATATTTTCAAAATATTAAATAATAAATATTAAGTTATTTAATTTATTCTATCTCCATAGACTAAATTAAATACACTTAACTTATTATTACAATTATGCCATTTACTTCTTAAATAAATATTTTTCCTTTTGCGGTGTGACCCTTTAGGTTCTCCATATTAAACCGGTTGTGAATAAATCAATTAGAACAATTCTAATCTTATTTAAATAAATAAATTAAACTATTTAATTCATTTAAATAAATAATATTTATTCTACAATAAGGGTAAGCCCCCTTAGCGATCAACGACTTTCCAGATAATATAGATTTCAACATTAATCACAAAAGAACCTTTGAGTAAATAGTTACCGTACAATTCAATCCTTCTACCATACAATGTCCCAATTAAATATAAGACATGGATTTACTGTCAAGTCTTATTTTATTTAATTATATGTATTTCGATTCCCAAATGCACAACTCTGATTAATGCAAATTAGAAACTCCTTTCTAATTTCATTCTGCCTTGGCCAAGGACTACTGAGTTGTCATTTATCGAATCACATAGGACATTCACATCTTTTACTAGACGTGGTAGATTCTTTGTTGATCATTCACCTATCTCTATGCACAACTTATTATACTCAATCATACCCTTTGATATACCCCTAAGGTCTTAAGAGACATGTCAAAGTATAACTCATCATACACAAGATACTATGATGATCTCAAGTCCAAGGATCACTTGTACTACTATCACTAAAGGAATTCCTATTGACAGGCGAGTAAAACTCCATTAGGTATTCCTTAGCGAGCCACGTTCAGTGAACTTATTCTCTAATAAGTACCTACATACTTGCTTTAGTGTCTCCACACAAATGATTATGAGATCAATCATCCTCTTCCTAAGAGCAAGCAACGTATGTACTAATCTATCCGGATTCACTAATCCCCAATTTAGTAATCCAACGATTAGGAACAATTTTAGTTTGTGAGCTATCTTGAATTTAGATCTCATTAGCATGATCACCATCATGATTCTAAAAGCATTGCTCAAAACTATGAGTTTATCACATTTAATATAACAGGACTATGTAGATAATGTAAAATGCCTTTTAAGAAAATCAATTCTTTTATTAATAAATGAATAAGATTACAAAGTATATGCTACATCATATCAAATATGATTGGCTTGTGTGCATACTACTATCAATTTGGGGGCTAGCATTAACTTGATGCCACTTTCAGTTTACACCCAATTAGGACTGAAGGAACCGAGGCCAACGAACATAACCTTACAGCTTGCAGATAGATCTGTGACATATCCAAGAGGTATTATTGAATATATTTTAGTGAAAGTTGATAAGTTCATCTTTCCGGTAGATTTTATAATTCTGGATTTTGAGGAAGACAAGGAAATACCAATTATACTTGGGAGGCCCTTTTTAGCAACAGGAAGAACTTTGATTGATGTGCAAAAAGGTGAGTTGACTATGCGGATTCAAGATCAAAGGGTTACATTTAGTGTTTTAAAGACTAAAATTTCAGAAAGAAGAGGAAGAATGTTTTCGAGTTGATCTAATCATAGAAGCAGTGAATGAATAGGGAACATCATCGGGGGAAATTGTAATCTTGATAACTTCATTTCTATAATATTATTCATCATTATCTATCGTATTAGTTTAGCTATTTGTAATTACGAAACAATTATTTTTTGTTTAAATAGAATTTGGTTAATTAAAGGATAGTTATTGGATTAATTAATTGATTTATTAGATTATTCCTCGTGGGTTCGATGCTTTACTTTCACTTTATTACTTGTGGACCGTGTATACTTGCACGTAAAATTGCTAGTATAGATTTAGCTCATCAACATTCTTTGGGATTCATTGGATCTTAATACAATCAAAGCCAAGCATATATGGGATTGTATTAGAAATAGGAATCAAGAAGTTGGCAGACATAAAATTATGTGGCATAACATGCATGTTCCCCGGTACTCCTTCTCTCTTTGGCTAGGCTTCCTGAGAAGACTTCCTACCAATGATATCATGAAGCATTATGATTCTGAAAATGAAATCATGTATCCTATATGCCAAAAATGTTATGAAAGCTATGGTCATCTTTTATTTAGCTGTGAATACTCTAGTGTTATTGTGCAAACTATTTTTAATATTGGAGACAGGCATAACATCCCTACGGATTGGTGTAGGATTATTGAGTTTGTTATAAATTTCCAAGGCAACAATCTCACCAAAAAAATTCTATACTTGTCGTTGGCTACTTCCTTCTACAAAACGTGGGAAGCTCGGAACATTAAAATTCATGAGGATACTCTTATTCTCGTTTTGGATCTTGCCAAGGATGTGGTTAACATTATTAAATCTCGGCTCTCCACTTCTAAATCCTTTCTCAAGGCTACTTCTTTTTGTAATTATTACTGCAACTCGATTTTATAATTATGTATGTAATTTCACTTCCTATAGCTAGTTCTTCTCTTTGCCTGTCTTGAGATGACCTACCTATAGTCTGGGATATGCCCTTTGCCATTGTATATTAGGTCCCATCTAATACAAAGCCAAACTTAGCAAAAAAATAAAAAATTATTCAATCAGAAATATCCGAATCACATATATAATAGAGTTGAGAGGAGTACTTACTCTCTCCAAAAATAAAATTTGGTACACAGTTTTAGATCAAAAACAGATTATATCCATCGACATAAACTAATTAACTCTCATAAATGAAGAGACAAACCCACCTTTTATGGAAAGCAAACCCCCGTTGATGCCAAAATTGTCTGCTCGTCGAATCACCAAACATCGAACTTAAATTGCACAATGAACAAACGATCTCACCAAAAAGCTTGACGGCTGGGGCCGTCGGGGGATAGCTCCGATGTGAGAATAAGAATAGGCCAGAAAATGTCAACAATGGAAGTGTGTAATTGCTTTAGTGTATAAAAATAGATAATGTGTAAGTATCTGGAACCTGAGTTATGATTGTGTATTTATAGCTTGACCACACCTCCCCTACATGCTCATCCCCTAGTTGGACTAGGAGTCCCGTGTAAAGGTAACTACAAACCCCCTGACTGAATAGAATTTGACCTACTCAGAAATAGGAAGTCAAATAGGACATGGAAGCCATAAGTGAATTTGGACTGTAGACCCTCTAGAATGTCAAATCCTCTACTATGATATTCCGCCACGTGGCATGGGCTCCCCCGAATCTCCCAGACCCATTAAACCACACTCCAACATTGCCCCCACTCTCTTATTATAATAAATTTAAAATAAAAAAGTATAAAAAACTAGTCAACGAATAACATATTGCTGCTATAGAAGTCAAACCATCACCCTCGTATGCTACGTGCCCCGAACCCACCACTTTCATCATCACGTCGTAAATAGGGAAAAATGCCCATATGATCTGCTATCTCTTAAGCTTCCCCTCCAAGTATACGAACCACCACTTCTCATCCACACATTCAAACCCTCTTAAGAGCTCAGGCGATTACTCCACCCTTTACATCGATCGATAATCATCTCTGACCACTTTCCCTCCATTAAATCTTAGCATTCACCGGCCGTATTTTCTCAACCATGTTTAGTGAACACCCCAACAAACCTATCTCCCTCACTAACCAAACCCTTGCTGCAACCACCTCTACTGCCACCTCCATCGCTCAACCCATAATAGCGATAGCGGCCACCAACCGACAAGAACAACACGACCACCACACCAAAGGAACCACCATCGCTGATAATAATGCCATTCCTTCTATCATAACCCAAGCCACCGCCATCACTATCATCGATTCCACCCTTCCAACTTCCCCTTCACCAATAACTAAAAAATCCTCCTCCCTTGAGATGAGCAAGGCTGAAGCCAAGGAACTAAGTATCCGAGAATGCTATCAGTCCAAAAAGGCCTATTCTTACATTAATACCTGATCATCTATCTCGGAACATCTGTTTCCCCATCTTCAATCCCAGTACCAGATACCTAACTAGTATAAACTACGAGATACATACCCATCGGAGCAAATATATTGGTGCCCGAAGGGTGAATGGGTCGCCATCCCCATATACATAGAGTGCGATTCCCCTTCCACGATTTTATCTTTTCATTTTTGTGCTTTGTTGGGATCAGGATCGCACAACTGGTGCCAAACTCCTACATTCACCTCATCCGCTTCATTGCTTTATGCAAAGAGTGTGGGGTCAAACCCTCCTTGGACTTCTTCTTCGCCATGTTCACCTTGGGTCGGTCAAAAGGAACTAGGATACTGACAACTGAATAAACAATTGGGCCGACGCGTATGGATGAAAACCCTCTCTAGTAACAAAGGATGACATTCATACTGGGTCTACATCAAGGGCCCTGACACTTACCTGCTCTAGAAATGGGGAAAACCCTCGAAAACCACCTTCAGGTTCGACTCTGCCCCCCAAGATCGGGAAGAAGAGTTCAAAGCCTTTTATTCCAAGATGCTGAAGATGGACTGGTCTCTAGACCTGCTATCTAACCAATCTTGGCTCTTCAACCATAACTGTAAGTTTGTGATTAAGCATGATATAGTAAATGCATAAAATATTAAATTTTGATTCTCACTAATCTTTACTTGTTTGTAGTAACCATCTTCAAACCGTAACCAATCGCTTAGATCGGATCCAAGTCACCTACCGAAGCCGCAACAACTGAAGGCATCCCCAAACCAACCTCCGAGACACCCCCAACAACAACCAACGAACAAAGAAGCTAATCGCGGTAGAACCTCTCTCCATCGTTCCT
Source organism: Aralia elata (assembly GCA_034770075.1). Taxonomy (NCBI): domain Eukaryota; kingdom Viridiplantae; phylum Streptophyta; class Magnoliopsida; order Apiales; family Araliaceae; genus Aralia; species Aralia elata. Next base: position 66,713,601 of record CM068387.1, on the reverse strand, counting down.
ATGTCGAAGCCTGCACCTGCACCGAAAAGCTCCCTGGAGCTCGATGATGAGGAAAAAAGGGCTCTGGTGAAAAAGAAAAAAGAAAGCTGGTGAAGGCAACAACAAAAACCTCTTCCACACCCTCGACTCCCTCCACCGAACCTCCCCAAGACATTATTCCTGAACCAGTCCAACCACCGACCGCCAACAACCCCACACTAAAAGATATTGCCCCTAAAAAAAAGGAGGCCCAAAAGGCCAACCTCCGAACCCCCTCTCAAGAAAACACGAATAGAGGCAAGCCCAACACCAACCGATCCCCACAAATAAACACTACCCCCATAATCAGCTGACTCCCATAGGACCTCCGAACCAAGACAAAAAACCCCTCCTCTAACCACCCTATGGCCCAAAGACATCCTCAATGACTACCCTATCGAGTTGTTTGACACTTTTATCCTTCAAGGAGACGATAAGAGATTAGAAGGACTGAACTCTAAAGAACTCATCGTTACCAGCGCAGTCCACCAGGGTTGGGTAAGTATAACATATGTAACTCTTTTTACACATATTTATTACTTCGATAATCTTAATATAATGTTTTACCTTTCAGGCTCTGCAGGTTGCATTTGGTCAAGTATTGCAAAAGCTTACAGTAATAATGGCTAAAGAAAAGGAACTAGAAGCCGAAGTTGAACGCCTTCAGGAATAAAGCAAAGTCCTGAAAGTCGAATTAAAAAAGATATAATGTCAAAACGCTAACACCAAGCAAACATTCCAAGAGTTATTGAGCCAGTTAAAGACATTAAAATGGCAATGCTTCGAGCTGGCTAAACATAAGCAGAGACTTTTAGAAGATAGGACTAAACTAAAAGACAAAAACGAAAAGCTAAAGAAGACCATCGAACATGACGAAGAACAGCTTCGGGCTATGCAAGACCGGAAAAAGAGCCTGGTGAAAGGTGCCTCCAAACTAGAGAAAGAACTGAATGACCTTCGAGCCCAAGGCCAAATAATATCTGAAGTCAATAGGCAGAAGGTCATTGAAGAGTGTAAAAAGTCCCCCGAACTGACTGAAGCCGTCGTAGAGCAATTCGATAGAGGTTACCAATATGCCAAGGCCAAGATTAAGGCAGCCGACTTTGACCCCCTACTCCTCAGCTTCTCTGATGATGAAGATGAAGGAACCGAGGCCGAAGAGAATCCCCCTTCCAAATAATTGTACACATATATTTTTTGAACTTGTATGATATCTTTAATGTAACGAAAGAACTCTTATGTATAAATTATCAATATATTGATAATTTTTGCAAGTTTGAGTCATCTAACAAAAAACTGACTTTATTAATAATGGAATAAACCTACAAACTAACTGTTCATTTCAACTAAAATTACATAACTGCAATGTTTAAATGAATATATTATACTTGCAAGCAGAAAACATATCTTATTGGTAATATTTTTAAAGCCTCCCAGCATGCCAAGTATTCTTAATGTCCACACCATCCATAATCTGAAGTCGATAGGTAGGGCTTCGGCACACTGATGACTTCGTATGGTTCATTCTAATTAGGCATAAGTTTTCCCGTGTTATGAGGGATAGAAGCCTCAGCTTTCCAAAGCACCAAATTGCCAACCTCGAACCTCCTTTGTTTAACACCCCAATTGTAATGCTGAGCAGTTTAAATGAATATATTATACTTTCAAGCAGAAAACATATCTTATTGGTAATATTTTCGAAGCCTCCCAACATGCCAAGTATTTTTAATGTTCACACCATCCATAATCCGAAGTCGATAGGTGGGCTTCGGCACACCGATGACTTCATATGGTCCCTTCTAATTAATTAGGCATAAGTTTTCCCGTGTTATGAGGGATAGAAGCCTCAACTTCCCAAAGCACCAAATCGCCAACCTCGAACCTCTTTTGTTTAACACCTTGATTGTAATGCCGAGTAGTTTGTCGTTGATAGATAACCAACCTTGTCATTGCCAAATCCTGAACCTCGTCTAACAAATCTAGGTTAAGCCAAAGACCCTTATCATTGTATAACTCTTTGTACTGGCTAACTCGACTGGAAGGGGACCCAACCTCCATTGGTATAAGGGGCATCTGTACTGTACGCCAACCGAAAAGGATAATCCCCTATAGTAGCCCAAAGAGTAGTTCGATAGGACCACAAGACACTAAGCAACTCTTTCGATTGTCTACCCTTGGCATCATCTAATGTCCTCTATATACCATTCAATAAAGTCCGGTTCGTTACTTCCACTTGACCGTTCGACTGAGGATGTGACACCGAGACCATACAGTGTTGAATATTTAAATCCTTTAAGAACTGTTCAAACTTGGCCCCCAAGAATTGATGCCCATTATCTGATACCATAGTCATAGGAATACTTAACCGAAACACCAACGATTCCTTAAAAAATTGCATATAATCCTGCTCGGTGATTGTCCAAAAAGGTTTAGCCTCTACCCACTTAGTCATATAATCAATAGTAACAATCACAAATGCCAGCTGACCCTTCACCTTCGGTAGTGGACCCAAGATGTCAATCCCCCATACTATAAATGGGATCAGGGACAAAACTGATGACAACTCATTTGGAGGCTAATGCGGAATGGGAATATTGAGCTGATATTTGACGCACTTCTTTTGCCTCTTGAAACATAGTCGGCTAGTAATAACTTTGCCTTATCAAATTATATGCCAATGCCTTATCCCCCATATGGTCTTCATATATACCCTCATGCACTTCTCGGAGAACATAAGCCGCTTCAGATGGCACTAAACACTAACAAAGGGAAGAATAAGTACATCAGTAGATATCCCCATCAATCAAACATAAATAAGAAATCTTGCGTTTCACCTTTTTTGCCAAAATTCGGTCTGAAGGCAATTTTCCTTTGTTGAGATAATCCAGATAAAGAGTAAGCCAATAATTTGACCTCTCTATTACCAAGACATCCGATTTCTGAATGATCAGGGCATCAAGAACCTCCAAATACACTGACTCCCCGAATGAACTAACATCTATTGTGGCCAACTTTGACAAGGCATCGACCACAATATTATTTGATCGATCCATACCTTGGAAGGAATAAGACTTAAAATAATGGAGGCGACTCTTAATTTCACCCAAGTACGTAGTCATTCTTGCCTTCTGACCCTTGTACTCCCCTATAATCTGCTTAACAACTAGCTACGAGTCGCTGAACATAATCAAGTGCGGAACCTTTAAACTCCTTGCCAACCGCAACCTTGCCAAAATTGCCTCATATTCTGCTTCATTGTTGGTGGCTTTGAACCAAAAACGAATAGCCTGCTAAACTTTAAACCCCTCAGGGCTAGTCAATATAACCCTGAGTCCACTAACATCCAAAGTCAAGGATCCGTCCATATAAAGAGTCCCTGAGGATTGTGTCGGCTGAACACCGGTAACCAAGCATATTACACCCTTTGGCTGATCCTGCGAATCCAGTTCGGTAAACGAACATTCCACACGAAATCTATTAAATCCTAGCCCTTTATCGTTGTATGAGGGTGATACTCCAAGGCGAACTGGCTTAACTCCACTACCCAAGCAACCAGTTGTCTCGAAGTATCAGGTTTATAAAGCACCTTATTAAGGGGCTGATCCGTATAAACCACCATAACTCGACCCTGAAAATAGTGTCGAAGCTTCCGACTGGCTATAATTAAGGCGTAAACAAACTTCTCGAGGTTCAGATACCGTGTCTCTGCATCCCAAGGAGCATGGCTGACGTAATACATGGGATATTGCTTTTTTCCTGACTCTTTTATCCAAACATCACCTACAACCAAGGAGCTCGCCGTAAGATATAGATATAATGGTTTAAAGAGAATCGACTTCATTAATAAGGGTGCCGAAGATAGATACCTTTTAATCCCCTAGAAAGCATTTTCGCACTCTGAAGTCTACTGGAAAGTATTTTCATTCTTCGACTCCTTTAAGGTATCAAAAAATAGCAGACATCTCTCTACAGATCGTGACATAAACTGTCAAAGCGCTACAATCTGCCCTGTCAACCGCTGAACATCTTTGAAGGTCTGTGGGAACTTCATATTCATTATAGCTTTTATCTTCTCTGGGTTAGCTTCGATCCCCTTTCTACTGACCAAATACCCGAGGAACTTCCCTGATCGAGACCAAATGTGCACTTAATTGGATTTAATCGTATGTTATAATCCCGGATAGTCTGAAAACATTTCTCCAAATTCACCAAGTAATCCTGAATCGTCGTGTTTTTTACAATCATATCATCAACATACACCTCCATATTTCACCCGATTTATTTTTGGAACACCTTATTTATCATGCGTTGGTATATGGACCATGCATTAATCAGTCCAAATGACATCTTCTTGTAGGCATAGATAGCGTGATGCATGATGAACACCGTCTTTGGGATATTCTTCTTAAGCATCAAGATCTGATTATATCTTGAGAAGACATCCAAAAATTTTAACATAGCATGTCCGGAAGTGGCATTGATAAGCTGGTCGATGTGTGGTAACGGATAAAAGTCCTTCGGACATACCTCGTTTAAGTCTGTGTAGTCGATACATATCCTCCATTTCCTATTCTACTTCCGTACCAACACCACATTAGCCAACCACTCCGGATAATCAATCTCGAAGATAATATCGGCTGCCAACAACTTGGTTTTTTCTTCGTCGATAAATTTATGTTGTTTCAGGGCAAAAATCCTCCTCTTCTGCTAAACAGGCTTTCATACCGGATCTAGATTGAGGTGATGTATGACCACAGATTCATAGATGTCAGGCATGTCACTAGCACCCAAGCGAAGATGTTTGCATAAACCCGAAGGAGATCCACCAAACCCGTCTGCACCCAGTCCTGATCCAATCTTAATTGTCTTCGTCGAGTTTCCCGGAATCAATTCCACATCTTCAGTCTCTTCGGCTGGAAGAGTAAGGGGTTCGGTAGCCCTTTCGGTGAAATGTTCCATCTCAATCTTTATGGCATGGTGCTACTTACTTAACGTATTCTTGTATCACTGTCGGGCGATATCCAAATCCCCTTTAACCTTACCGACCTTGTGTGGCGTAAGGAACTTGATTTTGAAATGGGGTATAGACGTCACTGTATGCAACGCCGCCAGTGTTGTTCAACCCAGTATAACATTGTAGGTATAATCAATTTGAACCACGAAAAATTTAACATTCACCTGAACCTGTTGGCGGGCTATACCGAAGGTGACTGTCAACTCGATAATACCGACCACATTGACTGGATCATTACTAAACCCGTACAAAAGAGCCTCCTGTCCAACCTTTATCTTGCGTCCTTCTAGATCTATCCTTTAATAGGCGTGATTGTAGAGAATATCTACCGAAGACGCGTTGTCGATTATTATCCTCCGCATGTCCATTGGACCTGTGTCGTAATGATCAATGCTCTTTCATGTGGTTCCACCGTGTCAGGTGGGTAATCTTCATTAGAGAAAGATATTACAATGTTAGGGTAAGGCCGACCCCTCCTTGCTGGTTGTTAAAATGGAGTTCAGTGAGCTTCGACACTTCTTGCCCGTCACACGCCCCACTGAACCTACTGTAATGACATCGACCATCTAGTAGATGGGTAAATCTTAATCGGGTTATTGATCCCTACGACGTTCCCAACCACCATCCTCATGTATTCATTCCGACCCTTTCTGACCAGCAACGTAGTGGACTAGTTCCCCATTCTGGACATTTTTGTTAATCATGTTCTTCAGTTGTCAATATGCCTTAATTGAATGCCTTATTTTTTGGTGGTATTGATAGATCAAGCTCTGATCTCCTTTCAATGTACAGTTGCTGACTGGGCAGGGTTCGAAAAACGGTTTGTCCCTGATTTCCTCGAGGATCTTAGCCTAATCAGTATTGAGCGGAGTATAGACCTTATTGACTCTGATTTAGGAACAGAGGTCGACTATTTTTCAAGGGCAAGTTGTGGGCCTCCTTCCTTGACTGTGTTTCCAGTCTGAGATCATAACTCTTATCCCGACCTCGATCCAGAGGTCTATCTGTCATGCATGGCTGCGGCTTAAGGCTTCCCATAACATCATCAATTGCAATGAAATTCTTCGCCCTATCATACGTTTCGGATAGATCCTTCGGAGGATTAAGCATGATGTCTTTTAACAACTTTCGTGATTTCTTCATGTCCAATCCAAGCGCCTGTGATACGTTAAGATCCGTCATAGTACCAATCGCCTCCCTGAATCTCTTCACGTATTAACTCAAACTTTCATTTGGCTGTTATTTGATCTGTATAAGGGAAGCTGTCAATTTTTTGCTTCTCCTATTAATTCTGAACCGATCATGGAATTTCTCGCAAAGCTCCTGCTAAGACCTAATAGAATTGGGTGGCAACGACGCAATCCACAACCGCGCTCCTTTTTTCAGAGTGGTGACAAATATCTGGCATCGAGTAATATCAGAATGCTCATAGTAATGCATGAGACGGTCATATATGTGAGTATGATCATAGGGGTCACCTGTGCCATCATACGTCTTTAGTGGTGGCATCTTTTTAGTCAGATCGGCCTGAACCCGACCAATTTCTGGTGTAAAGGGCGACTTCGGGTCAATCGACAACTGGTTCACCTAGGCCGCCACTAATATCTTATGTTGCAACTTTGTCAGCTTCTACATAATGGGGTCGTGTATTCCCCTGAGGGAGGATCCTTCATACGGATCCCTTATATAGTCTGGCGAAGCTACCTGTTGACGTTGTTCGGACTATACCCATCCTTCATCTGGGTCTCAGGAGTGTGGCCTGCGCATATTCTTTCCTTCTAGAGAGCCTCCCGATCAGTGGGATCTAGACCGACTCTATGGCGCAGACTCCCGATGCCCACGCCAACTCAAGGAGACCTCTCATCCCCCCCTCCAATTTTGTCAATTGTGCATCCCATTCCTCTCGTTAAAGGCGTAGGGTTTCCAAAGCCTCATTTGTCTGTTGGATCTTATGCATCCGAATTAACTCCTGTTTATCTTGTCCCTTCTGCTCTCGATCCTGATCTTAGCGAGTGTGTGTTTGGGATTGATCTCCATTTAATTGAAAATTTGAATACTTTATTGCTTGGGGTGTTTTTGGGTGGTGAAGTTAATTAGGTTTGTCAACCTAATTAAAGGTAAATTTATATTATCTTAATTTATTATGTAATTAGGGCGTAAAACTTAGAAGGGTTATTGTAAGCCCATTATTAGTGATATAGTGGAGATTAAAAATTTGACCTGTGGTTTTTTCCTTTAAAAATTTTTCACGTTAAATATTATTTCTTGCTTGTGGATGTTGTTATTTATGTTTTCATTATTGGGTTTGTTGATTTCATATTTAATTGAACAAAGAGGGAAAAATAATTCCTAAGATTGAGTTTATTTAAGGTGGACTTTTTCCAACAGTGGTATCAAGAGCTTGGTTATTTTTTGTGGTTTTCTTGTGTGAATTAAATAGAGGATTGGACAACATGTTGCATGATTAAACTCAAGGCTACAAATTATGTAACTTGGAAGCCAGGAATGGAGGATTTACTTTATTGCAAGGATTTGTACGAACCATTTAAGAATGAAGGAGTCAAGCCCACAAACAAGAGTGACGCGTAGTGGAACAAGATGAACAGGAAGACTATTGGTTTAATTAGATCATGGATTGATCAAAGTATGTTTCATCATGCTACCACGGCAACTAAATTCTATGCTCTCTGGCAGAAATTGGAGTCTATGTATGAAAGGAAGACGACGCATAATAAAGCTTTCTTGATCAGGAAGTTTGTTGTGGTGCCCCCAAATCCGAGTCCCTTGGACCTCGGATCTGGTACGTCACGATACATTATCTTCATACCTACTCTATAACTAATGCGGAAAATATAAACATATATTATTTATTTCAGAGTATTCTACAACATTTCTCAATGTCTACAACCTTTATCTTGATACATTCCTTTAATAACGTACATAAGGTTTACATAAGTAACTTACATCCAAATAACTTAATAGTTAACGTGCATATCAACCTAATCTGGTCATTTGCATTTGCCTCTATCCTTCCTCGAACATTCGTCTTAATCTGAAATGTTTTATCATGATATAGCAAGAGTGAGCAACTGCTTTGCTCAGCAAGTTTAAATACAAAGAAGATATATCATGATTGAAGAAAAGAATATAGCTTTAGAATTTTTTTTAACAATATAATAATTGTGAAAGAGCATGAATCAAAATTTTAATGATTGAATGACTGAATTCAATAATACAGGGTGTCAATAATGACCATGAACCAATTTAACTGAACCTTAAGGTAATGAAGGTGATCAACCTTTCATACCTGATGAACATATGCAATCATGCACTAAGTGCGAATCAATAATCATAGATGTGGAATAATCAACAATAATTATCCACTAACATGCTTGAAAGATAATAACTCGAGTTTGAGTTTGAGTTAGGGAACTTGCCTTGATTGGAGATTACTGCTATAATTTAACTTAACTTCTCTCCACAAATCCTACACAATTGTATTTACATGCACATACATATTAGCTAATTTAATATGTTGCAAAACATGCATGTATATTCTTTATCGATAAATATTAGTTAATAAAAACTAATATTATTTGTACTTTATTCAAAACCAATCTTGGTTTCTTTAGAAACTTATTTATTTTAATCCTTAATATAAATAATAAGGGTCACACATATTTGAAGATGTAAATATTTTACATCTTGAAGCTTAATCCATTTATATTCCATTTCAGAAATATCTTTTAACTTTACTCGTAAATTCGGAGTTTAAACAGCTAATACATGCCTTTTATATTATTTCTTTAATTTAAATAATTTTTATATCTTTTTATCTGTCCATGTGTCAACTCGGACCATTGCCTAATAAATAAATACTTTATCTCGCCAACACATTAGCTTCGTGCTTCATTTAGTGAATAAATCACATTTTTGCTTAAGTATATATATGCATCGCAATATAAATCTCGGCTCAAAACCTTCATTTTGAACCCCGAAAACCTCCATTTCGCTACTTTTATGACTATTACACTTTTTAACGGTTTCACGCTTTTCATTACGCTATAAAACTATTTTGCATACCCTCGCCGGCTTTCGTTTGCTTAAAAATAAATTTTCATATTTTTAATATATTTTTATTGCATTAATTATGCCCGGAATGAATTTTCATGACATAAATTTATCAAAAACGTCAAAACTCTCATATTGGGACTTTATTAAACTTAACTTGGCTTAAAATCTCGCTCGAACGCGATTCGGAACGACGAATGTCAAAACAGCCCGGCGTGCCGACGCTCGGCGTCGCTCAAATTTTAGTTCTGACATGCCTTTTTACCTATTTTTAATTCTCAAACCATAAATCACATAGCAACGAAATTTTTGGCATATTAAAGACCTCATGGCGTAGTATTTTTAAAAAAATTCGAACTGTGAAAAGGAATCACGAAAGCCGCTCAAAACCGCGCGCCAAAAGCATGTCAGGCAGCTGCCCAGCAGCGCAGCACGGCGTGCGCGCGCTGCCCAGCTGCTGCTGCTGCTCATGCTGCTGGTGCACTTTTTGTAATTTTCTCACGCCTTGCTCGTTTATCGGATTAGTCTGAATTTCGGATATGTTATACATGGTATACCAGACTATTTTAAAAAAATATAAACCCTCCATTCTGGGTTCATTATGCTGCCTAAACAACGCCCCTAAAATGGCTGCAGAGGCCAATTTTTAGAACGCGCGTTTACACGTCAAAACTTGTTGTGGTTCGTTCCGGCTCGTTTTGCTACCTAACCAAGTCTTGTTTAACATATTAAGACACGTCTAAAGTCTTGGCTTCGCAAAATTCCAAGTTTTTCATCATTTTTACTCTTTATGGTCATAAATTTTCAATTTTCGCGTTTAGAGGTCAAAACTCGTCTCGACGCGTTCCAACCCAACTTGCTTTACTAATAAGTCTTATTTAACATAATAAGACTCGTTTAAAGTATCGGCTTCATCAAATTCCAAGTTTTTATCCGTGTTTGTTCTTTATGGCCATTTAACGAACATAAGGCGTGCGTTTTCATATACGTTTGAGTTCTTAGCGATTTGGTTGCTAATTTCCTTCCTTATAACTTCGCACAACAACAACTATACACCAAGGCTCTAATTCAGTTCATAACAACCAATTTACACAATCAAAACTAACTAATTACAAAATAATTTATAAACTAGTTAGTTTACTAACTTAACTCATATTTTGATCTTTGGCTTCAAAATCAATTCTAACTACATATTATATATACATAGACCAAAACTTGATTCATTACAAGGAAACTTCATCTAAATTTCTATTACAACTAACTAAACTTTAAAATTTAAAGTTTAGTTTGAGAAATTCATAATTTCATGAATTTTCTTTAGAACTCAAAATTAAAAGTAATTTCATACCTTTTGATAAATGAATTCAAGATCCAAAGACTTTGCAAGCTTCAATTTGGCTTAAGGCTTGAACCCAATTTATCTATGGCTCCATGAACCCACGGTTTATCACTTCTTCATTTTGGAAAATTTCCAAAATTCTAAGCAATATGGGAGAGAGAGGAATTCGGCTAAGAGAAGGAAATTAAGGAAGAGAAATTCTAATTTTTCAAGCCAAATTATTTTAGCTTCCAAGCGTAAACTAAATGAAGCTTCCCTCTTATCCTCCCTCTTTGACCCACGGCAATAACAAAGAAGAATAAGGAAGAAGACTGCTACATGCTTGACCACTATGTTTGGAATAGTAGCATGGGCAATATAGGAATTAACCTTGTAACTTAATTAAATTAATTACCCAATAACCCAAATAATGCTTATATTGAATAATTAAAATTACCCAATAGTTAGTAACTAGGTTTTAATCTCTCAAGTTACTAATCCACCCACATTAAAATGTTTTACCCCCTTGGAAACATATAAAATATATAACCCATCCTTGATATATAAATTATATAATCCCAAAATAAAACACAACATAACATAATAAGCTTTCACTACATATTTATTTATAAATGCCAAATAAATATGCAACACATAATATCTCATGTAAATTTAATTATTTACTTACTTAAGATATTATAATAAATATAATATCCTTGTTTTATTAAAACAAATTCATTTAAGAAGTTATTTTAATGTTCTTGGGTAAAGTATATATATAAATATTATATACTTAAACCGATTATTTCCCTTCGTTGTGCAAATTGTTCTCAACGATTTTATTTCCACGCGTAATAAATATATATGCATATATAATATATATTTATTATCTCACAGCTAAGCAACACACCACACATGTGCACATATTACGTACAGAAAATAAATAATAAATTTATTCTCTCACATTATAAATTGTTTATATCAATTTATTTACAAATAGTAAATATAACTTAATATATTTACCGCATCACGTAAGCACACATATTACATCATACGAAGCCATTCATGTAATATAATAAATTACTATTACAATAAAAATTATTTATTAAATCTTTATTTTAATATCTCCGAAATTTCCAGATCACTACAATATATATTACCCATAATACTTATCGAATACAATATAATATTCATTTACATCATATAAGCAACATATATGCATTTCATTTTATTTTCCATATTAATGAAAATTTATTCAAATTATAAGATATTATAATTAAAATAATATTATCTCTTTATTAAAATAATTCAATGCTAGAATTTATTTTAATACCTTTATTTAAAGTATACAATATTTCTGTATACTTAAACTAATTATTTCGCTTCGTAATATAAATTGTTTCATAACAATTTATTCATGTGCAATAAATATACGTACATATATTTATCACAATAATAAAATACAAATTTATTTATTCAATTCTTATCTTAATATTATCGAAAAATTCGAATTATTTTATTTTCCCTTCTATCAATTGTTTTCAACAATTTAACCGTAGTAAATATCATAATATATTCACTACCTTAGAACATGCATACATTACACCCAATAATGTATTATATACTTTCTTCCATAAAACGGTGGTTATACATTAAGTATATTTAATGTCACCAATTACCACATTAAAATAATTTAATATTATAAATTATTTAACTTACTTATTTTAATCTTACCCATCTCATTTCCTTTAATTAAATCGTCCCTACAATTTATTTACATATAATAAATATATAATAATAATATATTTATTGAACATAAAAATCATATATTGCATAGTTCGTATTCACTTATACAATACAATATCACTTTTCGAACTCCAGGTCTTGTACCTTAACCTTTATTTAATCATTCAAGATTTTATTAATAAATCTTATAAATTTCTGGGTTGTCACATTTGTGAATTCTAAGTTCAAATATGGAAACTCTGTTGCAGAACACTAGAGTGATTTTTAAAGTTTGATAAATCAGTTGAGTACGATGAAGATGGTCATTGATAATGAGGTGCAAGCTTTGTTATTGTTGAGCTCTTTGCCTGATAACTGGGAGACACTAGTTATGTTGTTGAGTAACTCCGCTCCTAGTGGTATGCTAACTATGGATATAGTCAAGGATAGTTTGTTCAACGAGGAACAGAGGCGAAGAGATATCATAGTGACTAGTGCTGAGTCACAAGGTTTTGTTGCGTAGAGTAATGACAGAAATAGAGGGAGAAACTCTCTTGAAGATGACAAATCTAGGGAAAGGTTTAGAGATAGAAAAGAAGTAATTTGTTTTCACTGCCAAAAACCAAATCACATAAGGCGAGAGCGTAGATTTTTGAAGGAGTAGTCTAAGAAAAAAGATAAGGATAAAGACTCGATTGTGTATCTATCTGATGTTGATGTAGCCATTGTTTGTGATGGTAAACCCATATGCCATGTTAATGATTGGATTATTGATTCGGGTGCTTCATTTTGTGCTACATCGCGTGGTGAGATTTTTACATCCTACATTAGTGGTGATTTTAGCTATATAGATGGGAAACGAAAGTGCATCTAAAGTTATCGGCATTGGAGATATTTGTTTGGAGACTGCCAGTGGTTGCAAGTTGATACTAAGAGAAGTCAGCCATGTTTTAGATATCCACCTTAATTTGAGCTCTACTAGTAAGATTAATGAGAATGGTTATAATTGTTTCTTTAGTGAAAGTCAGTGGAAGCTCACTAAAGGGTCTCTAGTGGTGACTAAAGGTAAGAAAGTAGACACTCTTTACATGATGTCGACGCATGTGAAATGTGTTGAGGATGGGAGAGTTAGGCGTAAAAAGATGTGGTATAAAGCCCTGGAATATGAGAGAAAAACTTTGCATGAGAACCAGGAGAGGAAAACTCTTCGTTTTAAATATGTACTAAAAGTGAATAAACAAATTAATAGCTCGCAGCCAGGGTACAAAGCGATTATGAAAGAATTTGGCAAAAAAGAAATCTATCAAGTTTGAGTTAGATCCCCCCATCGAGAAGAACCATGCGGATAAGACAAAGTCGAACATGAAGAAAGTTGAAAACTCCAAGAAGTTTGAGTTGAGCCAAGACTTCATTGGAATTAACTTCGAGTGAGGAGTTGTGGTTGGTGATCCTTCCTCTCATGGGTTCGGAGGGGGAGATTATTGGGTGTGGGTTCTCACCTATGAAAGGAATCTAAGTTAAAAAAGGATTTGCGTGTTAGATTAGTTGGTGACTAAGACAAGAAGATGTGATCCCTAATTTGATTAGGAGAATAAATTATTTCTAACACTACAAGAAAAACGTATTTTCCCGATGGAATTATTTCCCACGGAATTTATTCCGTCAGAAATAACTTATTTTCGACGGAAAATTTCGTGGGAAATAATTTCGTCGAAAGTAACGGTTATTATTGGTCCCCTCTTATTTTAGGCGAACAAAACTCCCATTTACCTCACATGCTCGATCTGCTACAGAAAGAGAGAAAAAGAAAAGAAAAAAAATGAAAAAACCTCGTACTCGATCTATTGCCTCCTCCTCTTTCAATCTCCTACTGCCTCCTCATCCTCCTCCTCTTTCAATCTTCTCCGCCTCACTACTCCCTTTCCTCTTTCTCTACTCCCACTCATTATTGCTCTAGTTTAGAAAAAAGCCCCAATTTTGATTTCTATAATTTTTGGCGACGACGGCGGCTTCCTTTGCTTCATTCTATTCCATTGTTGTCTTCTATTACTTGTAGTTAACGGTTAGTATTCTATTTGGCCATTTTCCCAATTTTACACACATTAACACGCACAAGAGCTTGTAATTTTAGTTTCACACACATATGCCCTCATTTTTGAATGTGTATGATATTATGTATATGTATTGATATTGTGTATATATAATTTATTATATCATGTATATACAATGCACTTGTGGTGTATGAAATAGGATTCACGTTGCTAGAAAATACTTAAACAATGGTGTATTGATTGTGTCAATTAGGTATATATGAAAAATATTTCTTTTTGTTTATCAAATTCTTCTAAGTACGACTCTTCTATGGTGTTACTTGGTGAACTGGTGTAAACTACAACCAGCGAAGCCACTTCTGAATTTTATATGTCCTGGAGTTTAATATCATCCTAAAGTCAGTTTGTGTGTTTGTATGTGTGTGTGTGTTTCATCAATAACTCTTTTTCTGAATTTGTAGGATGATGTAGATGTACATCTACTCTTTGGCAAAAATAATTATATAGAATATATTTCAAATAACAAGAATTTTATAGTGTGGACAAGTTAGGGTTCCGATGGTTCATAAGATTGTCTTAGTTATACAAGTTGAGAAGTTCTCTTTTGCAGGCACTTACCCAAAGTGATATTTTCCTGACTAAGTCAGGTATTGCTAGAGAAAATATAGATGATAAAGCTTGTTCTGCTCAGATGATCATTGATTGTCTGTTTATTGTATTGTTTAAGCCTTTATATGTCAGCTATGTTTATCTATGTACTTCATTCTTCCAGTTTGTAGGCTCAAGTGGACTAGAGGATGTGGGTGTTATTACAAGTGCTAGAGCCGCATAGATGTATGGGCTTAACATACATGCAGAGAGAATACATGTATTCTCCTTAAATCCTCTACTCTTTCTGTATACGTCTCATTTGCTCGATATTATAAGGGAAAACATTCCTGGAACTTGTGTTGTACTTTTTTTGGGGGGAGTGGAACTTTCATCCAACCTATTTGCTAGGATGGCAGTTAAGTGTAGTTAGTGCTTTGGACTAGAGGAAATATGTTAATAATGTTGTAGAAGTGTAGGCATTGCTTGGGGACAGAGGAAATGTGTTAATAATGTTGTAGAAGTGGCATTACTCTTTTCACTTTTTCTTTTCTTTTTGCTATCTCGGTTGAATAAAAAATTATACACTAAAAGAGAGAATATGTCCCTTAAAGATAAACCATGCACAAAAGTGGAAAAGAAGTTTAATCCTTTTCTTCCCTCCTTTTCAGTTAATTATATTGTGTTACATGTTGTAGGTTGAAGTTGGGCAGTATCGTTTAGTCAAAACAATTAGTGGATTAACTCTTAATGAATTGAACTGTGTAATCTTATGTATATTTGTCTGTTATTGAAACTTCTTAAAAGCCTTGTTTAATCCGAGTTTCATGATCTGCTCACCATGAAACTCTAAAGGTTTGCTCTTTTGCTACTTTCTCCTTGCACTCTATTGTTGTATTATTTTAGATAACTCCATGAAGCTTCCTATCTATAAGAAAACATGGAAAACTCAACCACCATTAAAGCACTGTTTAGTGTCTACCACTTCCAGCTGTTATTGCTGCCTTATATAATGAGTACCAAAGAGAAAAATGAATCACCATTGCTCAGTAACATAGTGGAACCAATAACAGGTATTAAGCTACAACCATATGAGAGATAACTAGAAGACAGTTTAGTGGAATTATATTCATGAGATTTGTTTTCAGTGAGGCTCAATTATATTGGCAGGTCATGGCAACGAATAATGTTACTTATCTTCGGGAATTCATTAACTTTTAAGCCAATCTCCATTGATTCTGCATAGTTGTCATTAATAGTCATGATTGGGGAATACTTTGTTCTTTTTCTTAGAAAATTGTTGAGTGTTTTTTTCCTTTATACATGCATTACATTTCACATAAGCTGATATGTTTGTTGCATCAATTGCTTCTCTGTTGTTAATATTACTCACTTTTTGGTACTTGCAAAGGATCCTATAATTTTGAGAACGGATAAGCCCTTTAAGGTAGTAATTTTTACTCATTTTATTTGCTTATATGATTGCTTAAAGTTCTTTTCACAAAATATTGTTGTCCTTTCAGACAAGCATTGTATTTACTTTAGAAAAAGGCCCTGGAATGTTGTACAATACAAACAACACAAGGAAGAGAAGTAATAGCATAACATAATAGTATAGACTAAGTTAAACAGGGAAACATCAATTGTTAAGGTTGAAGCGCAATATATCAGTTCTGTAACAACGTCTATGGTATGATTAGGGAAATGGTGATGACACTATGAAATATAAAATTGGAGAAAGTGATAACTGAACAAACATAATGTCATGCTCATTCAACATTTTTCTAATTTTCCATTTAGTTATAGTTCGCTTTTATACATAACATTGTCAAAACCTTACATATTTATATAGTTAGACTTGTGTCAATATTGCCAGGAGATTTGTTGTCAGTAATGGATTTGCTTTGTTTCAGTTTGGAAACTTCCCTTCCTAAACATCATGCTTACATTTTTCATATCTTCTCTAAACAGGACAAGGCCAGCATGACAAGTAAATTAGAACCAATTAACATACATATGGTGGGTGAAACATTAATAAGTGTATGAACATTTTCATACCCAAAATCTTTATTTAATAAGTGTATGGACATTTTCCTTTACAGAGAGAAAGAAAGAAGAAGTGGGATGAGAAAACTCAGGAAGCGATAGCTGATGGTGTAAAGCAGCTTGATGAATTTGATCATCAAGTTATGTATGTGCCAGTAATTATAATCAAGTTATGTTTGTACCAGTAGTTATTTAAAATTAATCTTTTGTTCTTATACCATACCATACATTGTATGGATTCCATGAGCTTAAATGAGTTCTGCTTACTTCTATGATTTTTGGATTTCAAAATTTTACTTCCTTATTATTGTAATATCTGATTTCAAGAGATTAATACAAGACTGTCTTTGTGATATTTGTTTGTGTTGGATATTGTTATTAGTTTGAATTGGATATTTGTTTGTGTTGGATATTGTAGGTCATGAATTGGTTTGAAAACATAGGAAAAAAAGAATAGGTTATTTTTTACGGAATTTTTCGTGGGAAATAACTTAATTCCGTGGGAAATTTCTTATTTCCGACGGAATTTCCGTCAGAAATAACTATTTTCGACAGAATTCTCGATGGACTTATTCCCGATGAGCTTTAATCAGACTAAATTTTCGACGGAATTTTTCGTCGGAATTAAGCTTTTTTCTTGTAGTGTAATCCGTAATAGGAATGGATTAGGAAGAGTACTATAAATAAGGTTATGAAGGAGTCTTATTATTATATATATGAGAGAAGCGCGGTAGCAAGAATGTACCGAAAAAATAAATTGAGAGGATTACAGTTTGTTGCTCATGGGTATCCGCTGTCATCTCCATGCAATTGAAAGCTTGAAGACTTTATTGCTTGAGGTGTTTTTGGGTGGTGAAGTTAATTAGGTTTCTCAACTTAATTAAAGGTAAATTTATACTCTCTTAATTTATTATGTAACCTCAAGTTTTAGGGCGTAAAACTTGGAAGGATTATTGTAAGCACATTATTAGTGATATAGTGGAGATTCGGAGTTCGACTTGTGATTTTTCCATTTAAGGGTTTTCCACGTTAAATATTGTGTCTTGATTGTGGATGGTTATTTGTTATTTTTGTTCTCATTATTGAATTTGTTGATTTCCTATTTAATTGCACAAAGAGAGAAAAGTAATTCTTAGTATTGAGATTATTTTAAGTGCACTTTTCCCAACATATATGGCTATCATATTTTGCACCGCTTGTTGCGATTTAAAAATACAACTCTCTTACCATAAATGGATAGTGTAGATGTGATGACTAGAAAAAAATAAATAAACTAATAGTCATTATTTGTTATGAATCAACTCCCATGTATGTATATAATAGAGTACAATCTAGAAACTACTTATTTTTAATTTACAGACTTGAGCTAATCATGGGAACATTGATTTCATATCTTCTGTTAGTTTTATAATATCAGCTAGAACGATTGTGAGCATTCCAAATGGATTGGAAATAATTTTGATCCAAATATAGAGCAAGAAGAATTGGTCAGCCGAGACAATTGGTTGTACTCTCAGACTGACAACAAAGATCTTGAACAACAAAGTATACTAATAACACATAAAACAAACAAGCTAGCAAGTTTAAAAATTAGCAAGTCCATACAGATACAGACATAAATCATTACTAAAGATTATATTATAATTTATAACTCCCACACACAATATATATATATATATATATATATATATATATATATATATATATATATATATATATATACACACACACACACACTCTCCACACATATGTCATTGAATACAACATTAGAAAATAGAACTACTATTTTTTATAGTCATTCCTTGTTTTATGTTCAGAACATTAAGATAAAGCAGCATAATTCAACACTTTAGATTCCTAAACCAGTTTTATTTAAAAGAGGAGAGAGAAGCTTCAAAACTGAATACTGCCAAAAATCCTATCCAAAATAAAAAATTTTATACGAACATAATAATTGGACATGAGTTATTTACGATTTCATTTATTTGTAGTTTAACCCTATTATAAAAAATAGAGGTTCAAAATATAAATAGGTAAAATTATAAATAGCTCGTGTCCAATTATCATATCTGTATAGAAGAACTCATCCAAAATATGAGCCTTCACTGGGCCCATGTATCACGTAAATGCGCCGGCCACATGACTCAGCTCCAAATTGCCGGCCCAAATCCTCATTCCCTCCCCATCCCTTCAAAACCCTCTAATCGCAGACTATTCTCTTCACTCTTCTCATTCCCCTCCAACTTTCTCTACTCACAAAGACCAAAAAAAAAAACACACCAGAAAGTAAAGAAAGTTCAACCTTCGATCAAAAAGGTGATTTTACAAATTAAAAACTTCAGAGAAACTTAAAAAGAAAGGAGAAAGGCGATCAAACCAACTCTCATATGAGCTCCAGATAATTCATTCATCTGACTGTAAACTAGCTTACTAGAGCTACTTTCGATTCTGTAAAAGCACCACTATGCAAACATTCATGGAGTATAACACTTTGGACGACGTGGAAGCTGAGGTCGACGCCCTCAGCTTCGACTCGCGGTCGTCCACCAACACTGCAGTTATCGATACAAAACATAGTTCGAGTTCAGGGGAAACCATCACATGGCCCTCCTCGAGACTTCGGTCATCCTCCACCAAGCCCCATGCACCTTCTAAAGACCCAGGTTGGGACGCCATCCGTCGGGTCCAGACTGGACCCGACAGGCTTGACATCAACGACTTGCGATTCATCCGGAGGGTCGGAAGTGGCGACATTGGCAGTGTGTACCTTGTAGAGCTAAAGGACGCAATGGGATGCCTATTTGCTGCTAAGGTGATGGATAAAGAGGAGTTGGCTAGTAGGTGCAAGGAAAGTAGGGCAAGGATAGAGAGGGAAATATTGGAAATGTTGGATCACCCTTTTTTGCCAACCCTTTATGCTACACTGGACTCTGATAGATGGTCTTGTTTGTTGACTGAGTTTTGTCCCGGTGGGGACCTTCATATTCTCCGGCAACGACAGCCGGAAACGAGGTTTAATGAAGCTGCTGTCCGGTGAGTACTATTGCCTCTATTATATCCCCGTCTGATACGCCGTCCTAAAATAAATTTTCAATTTTGACTTTTTCTGATCAATTTGATTATTTTTAAACTTTTTGGTATTATTTTTTACAAAATATAGGTGAACGAATCAATGTATAATTTACTACTAACCCTAATTTTTGTAGTTTCAAAAATAGATTCACAAGTTTAATTATTAATTATAAAAATAGTCAATATGACAAAAAGAAAAAAAAGTCAAAACTGGACAGCTATTTTGGGACGGAGTGCACAAAATATTAAATCTGCTTTAAATTATAAGATTATTATTGACATTTGAAAGTCAACTTGATATATTTTAAAACTCAAAATTGAGATGATTTATTAAAAATTACAAAACAATAAATCTTACAAAGAGTAATATTTTTTATATAATGTGCAATATTCATCATTGTATTGACTAGAACTATTGAAACTCATGTCGATATGAATTTGAAAGTATCTTAAGTTGACATAAAAAAGTCAATAATGATATAATATTGTAGAACATAGAGAACTTTGGAATAGAGTAGTGCCTTTGTCCACGTACGCCAAGCTAATTAATCTGTATCCGCTAATTAATGTTACGTTTGGATTGAATGAATGAAATAAAAATAGTATATTTAATAATCATTTTGGAGGATAAATCATTCCAATAGAATGAAAATTCATTTAATCACTTTAGTTTTTTTATTTCATGCGGAGAAGGTGGAATAAAATTTATTCCAATAAAATGGATATATGTCATAATTCTTTTTATCATTATATGACAACATCCACCACCACCAACACCAACAACCAAATATACACTTAAAATACCTTAAAATCATTCAATTTCATCATCTATTTTATTTTTTCAATCCAAACGCAGCATAAGAGTAATATAATCGTGCAGAATAATCAACTCGTGATAAAAATGAAGCACTATGACACGTTACTCCCACCATGTTGCACATAGTTGTATGGGTATATAACACATTTTTTGCCAATGCAATTAATTATGGTCTAGAAGAATGCAACATTTTGTCCTATATATTTTTAGGGCAAAACTAATGATTTTTCCATTGTACTTGACATGTTTTACTTAATACACCATTGAACTTTTAATTTTTCAAATTACACCATTAAACTAATTAATATTTTCAAATTGGGTCATTCCGTTACAAAAATTGGATGGACGTTAAATCTAGAAATTAAACTCTCAACATGAAAGTATTTTTCCTCTTTTTCATAGTCAATTTTCTATACTTTGCTTTAGGAAAACTCCAAGAAAGTCAATTTTCTATACTCTGCTTTACTTCACCCTTAAATCTAGGAATTAATCTCCAAGAAAGTCACTCTTCTATACTCTGCTTTAGGAAAACTCCTCGAAACACATCAAATCAAGATATTTAGGTAGATTAGTATGAGAAAAAGAGGAAAAATACTTTCATGTTGAGAGTTTAATTCTCAGATTTAACGTTCATCCAATTTTTGTAACGGAATGACCCAATTTGAAAATATTAATTAGTTTAATGGTGTAATTTGAAAAATTGAAAGTTAAATGGTGTATTAAGTAAAACGTGCAAAGTACAGTGGAAAATCATTAGTTTTGCCATATTTTAACAAATCCTTTACCAATTTGTTGATATTCATGATAATTTGGGTATATATGTGCTGGAGTATTATAGTTCATAAATTGAAAAACAAGAGACTATTATCACCTAATTAAGTACTATGTTTAGTCACCATGATTGCTTTTTTCTTTGTTGAATTTTCTACGTTTATGATTTTATTTTTAATTAATTTTTAATAATTGATATTTAATTTGACATTCTACAGGTTCTATGCATCAGAAGTAGTGGTTGCTCTAGAATACCTTCACATGATGGGTATAATCTACCGCGATTTAAAGCCTGAAAACGTGCTTATAAGATCTGATGGTCATATAATGCTGACAGATTTTGATCTTTGCCTACAATGTGACAATTCATCATCATTTGCTCAACTCGTGAACGATCACGAAATACCAATCACAAATTCATCAGCTGTTTGTCTAATCAAACCGATTCCATTTTCACGCATTCTACCCAATTGTATAGTGCCAAGTGTCACATGCTTTCGCCTGAAGCGTAGGCACAGGAGACGTCCCGGTCACCGTGGGGCGGTCGAGATAGTGGCGGAGCCAATCGACGCTCGATCGATGTCCTTTGTGGGGACCCATGAGTACCTGTCCCCGGAAATTGTATCTGGCGAGGGTCATGGTAATGCGGTGGACTGGTGGACATTAGGGATTTTTATATTTGAAATGTTTTATGGGGTGACACCATTTAGGGGAATTGACAATGAGTGCACATTAGCCAACATTGTGGCTCGAGCCGTCGAGTTCCCCAAGGAGCCAGTCGTGCCAAGCCCTATGAAGGATTTGATCACCCAACTGTTGATCAAGGACCCAGGGAAGCGGATGGGGTCCACAATGGGGGCCACGGCGATCAAGCACCATCCGTTCTTCCAAGGGGTCAATTGGGCATTGCTGAGGTGTACAACGCCGCCTTCCATCCCACGGCCGGTCATGCACCATGACATGGAGGCCGCAAAAGATGATAGTTTTGATACTACGGTGGAGTATTACTAGCGGAATTACTAAGCTTCGTCTCTTCATTTAGTACAATTTTTTTTTGTTTTTCTTTCTTCTCTTTGAGGTGTTTTCACACTTGATTTATTTCAATATATACAGAAAATCAGACAAGTTTATTGGGAAATGGAATGTAAAATCAGACACGTTTATTGGGAAATGGAATGTGTTGAACCGTTGGTTTCCTTGTAACATCATCAATATGTTCATGTTTTATTATCTATCTCATCGATCTATCTTATGTATTGTTATCATTTAATTTTTATTTATTTATAATTATTTTTATAATTAAATAAATATTAAGTGGAGAACAATAGATAGAATATGATAATAGATAAGACAATAGTGAGAAAGTAGATTTGAATTTCCAATATAATAGAGCAAAAGTTTACGGCAATCAATCAAATGAAGTTTGAATAGGACATGAGCAAAATACAAGTTATTTGTAGTTTTCGGCAATAATATCAAGCAACTAATTCATAAACACTTGATTGTTTTTGGTTGCAATGGGACAAAGACTTGGTCAATTAAGATAATGTTTTTCTTATTAAGTAAAGCAGTCCAGAGTCAGATACTCTCATCGATAGAGTTGAAAATGATCTCGAATCGATCCGAACACTTTAATGCTTAAGTTTGACTCGAATCAAAAAAATTGTATTCAAATTCGACTAGAATTCGAACTGATAATTTCCAATGCTGCTCAAGTTCGACTCGATTAATTACTCGATACTACTCGGCTCGGAGTTACTTGACTCGTTTTCACAATGAGTAATTCGCGAGCCTTTCTATTCGAGCTTGAGCCTAAGATGGATCACTCCAAAATGAGACATAAAAATAAAAACTTAAAACAACTTAAGTTTCATTTATATATAAAAATACATGTGTTACAAAAATTACAATGATAAATTTACAATATTAATTATACTATGATACAATTTCTAGTAACATCATTACATCAAGGCAATAACTTTATGTTCAATTCAGCAACACAACAACTATGATCAATTTTTCATTCATTTAGCCTACAATTTCAAGACCAACTAACCAAGAGAGGGGCACAGAGCACTGGGCAACTTTTCATGTTTAGCAACAGCAAGAAAGCAACAAGGTATAACAACATCAAGGCAATAACTTCATGTTCAGTTCAGCAACACAGTAACAAGGCATTAGGCATTTAGGTAACTTCATGTGCAGCAACAAGCTAACTTACAAGCTAATTTCAGCACCAAGCTAGTTATCAAGCTCCAAAGTCCAACTGTCCAAGCTTCAATGCTACAAAAATGGGAGATGGGTTAGAAACAGACAACTTGAAAATTAACTTGTAATAAATAAAAGAAAATAACAAAATAAAAATGAAAACACTTGCCTTTTTTTCATAATTTTCACCAAGATAGTTTCCACTTTCCTTAATTAATCCTTGATCATTCATTTAGCCTACAAGTTCAAGACCAACTGACCCAGAGAGGGGCACAGGGCACTGGGCAACTTTCATGTTTAGCAACAACAAGAAAGCAACAAGGTATAACTGTTAGGTTTGTATATAACGCGAACATGCAATCAAATTACATAAATAAAGCGGAAGCGCGATAAAATTAGATTTTAAAATTTTATACAAACCATCACCATGATCTTTCTTTATGCACAATTATTAATTAAACGAAAGAGATGGAGAATAAGAATTATACCCTTGTAGAATTTTAGCTTCCTCAGGTATAAGTTCAACTCCAATTCATTCGCGTTCTCCTTGAATTCCACCGATTAAATTCCTTTCGTTGATCAACGTTAGCTACTCAAGTATTTGGCCTCTAGAGGTGATCCACCAAGGAATAATACTTGTTCAAGAAGATGAGTGTTGGCAAAACTCTAGTTTCTATCTCTATAGAAATTGTAAGTACTCTCCACAATTCTAATACAAGAGTGTGTAACCCTAATCTATGATAAGACTTCTCTTATTTATAGATGTAGGAAAACCCTTCCCTAAACTATTTAGGATTATGGTTTTTATTCTAATTAAACTCTTTTAATTAAATTAAACTCCTAATCTAATTAAGAATTCATGAGAGAATACTTCTATTAATTAATTCCCAATCCCCATTAGAAATTAAATAATAGTAATAGTAATAATAATAATAATAATAATAATAATAATAAGACTCCTCTTATTAATTTATATTTAATATCTCCAAAATATTAAATAATAAATATTAAGCTATTTAATTTATTCTATCTCCATAGATTAAATTAAATACACTTCACTTATTATTACAATTATGTTATTTACTTCTTAAATAAATATTTTCCTTTTGCGGTGTGACCCTTTAGTTTCTCCATATTAAACCAGTTGTGAATAAATCAATTAGAACAATTTTAACCTTATTTAAATAAATAAATTAAACTATTTAATTCATTTAAATAAATAACATTTATTCTACAATAAGGGTAAGCCCCCTTAGCGATCAACGACTTTTCAGATAATATAGATTTCAACATTAATCATAAAAGAACCTTTCAGTGACTACTTACCGTACAATTCAATCCTTCTACCATACAATATCCCAATTAAATATAAGACATGAAATTACTGTTAAGTCTTATTTTATTTAATTATATATATTTCGATTCTCAAATGCACAACTCTAAATAATGCAAATTAGAAACTCCTTTGTAATTTCATTTTGCTTTGGCGAAGGACTACTAAGTTGTCATTTATCGAATCATATAGGACATTCACATCTTTTACTAGACCTGGTAGATTCTTTATTGATCATTTACCTATCTCCATGTACAACTTATCATACCCAATCATACCCTTTGATATACCCTAAAGGTCTTAAAGGAAATGTTGAAGTATAACTCATCATACACAAGATACTATGATGATCTCAAGTCCAAGGATCACTTGTACTACTATCACTTGAGGAATTCCTATTGACATGCGAGTAATGTGACATCCCCAAAAATTCGGGTACTTCATTCCCACGGGATTTGGTGTTCACTATCCAAATCATTCACACCTAACTACCCATAAATAAGGAAATAACTAAAACTCATAACTGAAATAGAAATCCTCCCATTAATGGGTTACAACATCTTAAACAAATCAATCCCAGGTCATCTAACCTTAAATAAAACATCAATGCAGAAACATAACATAAATAACAATAGTCTTATACATAAACATCTATCAAATAATTTAAACAAGTCTTCATCATTTGTTCGCCTTGCCTTTTCCCTTACTTGTGGAGGGCTCGTCAACTCTTTCAACCTTAGCTGCAATGTTATTATGCAAGAGTGAGCAACGATTGCCCAACAAGTATAACAATAACAATAATAATAACATGCAAATATTCAGTGGATACCAGATAATCGAAAGCTCGACTTTTGAATCAAGATTAGAAAACAAGAATCCAAAGAACATCTGAGGGTTACAAGACCACGAACTATATCTGAGGTTATCAACTATTTCTACTTTAAACCCTTAACAGTCGTAAGACTATATGGACCTTACTTCTCATACTTAGGGAGATCAACCCTTCATACCATGTATGTGCACAACATCTAAATGCTAACGCGTAAAATAATCCCCTATAAAAGGGTTGTTCATCTCAGTTTGACATCAGAGTCCGCACCGAAGGAAGTTTGGTTTGGATTAACTTCAATAACAGTTCTAGAATTTAGAACGCTCATCAACTATGGGCTAGTCGAATTAATAAGGGTTCGCTAGTCAATCAAGGTTCAATAATATAATTGATATTTTAATCGAATAATGAATCTTAAGGTATACAATCGAACAAACATTGTATAACCGAAGTATTGCTTTAAAAGAATTAGAACATCTCAATCAAAATTATATAATTGAATAATCAAGAGTAAGAAACTTTGATCAACATAAGTATATGATCTATGAACTTGTTCAATTTAAAAGTAGAGTTAAGAAACTTGCATTCAACGCAATAAGAAGATTAAAGATAAAAAACTTGCACAATAAAGGAGTGAAGTTCAGAAACTTGCCTGGCACTTTAACTATAATTAATATTATCTATTTGCTCTTTGATTGACCTATACATTCAAGTCACATTGAATAATTAATATTCATAGCTCAACTAATTACTTCCTTTATTAAACGATTGATCACTTCCAAAAACGTAACTCAAACTTATGCTCTTAAACCATTGTTATTCTTTTACATACTTATCATATTGCATCATATATATGAAATTATTTCATTTTAAAAATGAAAAATCTTCATTTTATGGGTTTTTGACCCGACCCGGTCGACCCGACCCGGTTGACCCGGACTGACGTTGCGGCGCTGGGATTAAGCCTTGAGTCGACGCTGCGGCGCTGGCCTGACCCGGACCCGAAAAACCCGGGCCGGTGCTGCGGCGCCCAGTTTACTCTTTGTACCGGCATTGCAACGCCGCGCTGCAGTTTCAGTTGCCCAAGTTCGCGAAGAACACAGAAAAAGCCAAATTTGGCCAAAGCTTCGCTCAAACAACAAATCTAATGCTACCCATCAATTATGGACTTTATAAAAATATAACCCAACAATTAGAGCATGATTTTATCAAGTTAAATAACTCAAACAACTGAATTTAAACTCATAATTTTCATGTTCTTGCTATTTTTTTAAAGTTTCGTCGAATTTCATGAAATCACACATTACAGATTCGTTATAACAGTAAATCTATCTGTTTAAGTTTTGTTTTTTTCGTTTCTTAACATATAAACACAATCAATCATCATTTTACCGATTAACGTACAAATTAAATGTCAATTTTTATACATATAAGTTATATTCAAATACTAGTCCTCTGTAAACTTTAAAACTCCAATCAAAACATAATTTCATGGATTAATTGCTCTAAAACAGTTTATAAACATCATATAATGATTCATACATGCATATTAATGAATACGAATAACTTTTCAACAATTTACTCATGAAATTCAATTAACAAAGAACTTAAAATGTATGTTCATGGAGAAACTTAAAAATATAATTTAAAGCTTGAATTCAAGAATTTACCTTTGATTAGTGACTTAGATTGCTAGAGGATGGGAATTCTTCTTCCAACTCTCAAATTTTCTCAAAACTCTCTCTTTTTTTCTCTTTGTGTTTTAGCCTTATGAAAGAACTGACTGATGAAGTACGTACATGGTAACTGATATGCATGGGTATCAGTTAAGCGCATTATGGCCTTAATTGATCCCATGTTCTCAAGGCACTTTTTGGTTGGCCTTTAAAAGGCTCCTTCTTGGTTTATTTTAATTAACTTACTTATTATAAAGTTTATACTATAATAATCAAATTATATTATTTAACTACAATTAAACAAATTATATTATTTAACTACAATTAAATAAAAGCCATTACTATTCATTAAATCAAATAATCACATAATAAAAATTCTCATTTATTTAATTATGACAAATCAATAAATCTCTAATTAATTATTAAATTAATTAGAACAGCATCACAATTAATAAACAACTCATTTAATTTAATTATCCCAATTAAATTCACACTTTGCATTATAAAATTATTTCACATTAATACAATCAATATAACACATTTAATTAAATTAATATACAACAATTTCATCAAATATATATTTTACTCAATAGATAAATCGACACAAATATTTATTTAATTCAATTAAATATTTAAAGATCAAATATAAACATCTCGTTCGTTACAAGTAAAACTCCATTAGGTATTCCTTAACGAGTCACGTTCAGTGAACTTATTATCCAATAAACACCTACATACTTGCTTTAATGTCTCCACACAAATGATTATGAGATCAATCATCATCTTCCTAAGAGCAAGCAACATATGTACTAATCTATCTGGATTCACTAATCCCCTTTTTAGTAACCCAACGATTACGAACAATTTTAGTTTGTGAGCTATCTAGAATTTAGATCTCATTAGCATGATCATCATCATGATTCTAAAAGTATTGCTCAAAACTATAGGTTTATAACATTTAATATAACAACACCATGTAGATAAAGTAAAATGCCTTTAATAAATTAATTCTTTTATTAATAAATGAATAAAATTACAAAGTATATGCTACATCATATCAAATATGATTGACTTGTGTGCATACTACTTTCAATCTCCCACTTGCACTAAAGTCAATCGCCATGGTATCTAATACTCATCTTCTATAAGTGACGATCAAACTACTGTTGTGTTAAAGCTTTAGTAATAGATCTGCAATGTTGTCTTGAGAGTCCACACGCTCTAGGGTGATGTCTCCTCTTTCAATGATCTCTCTAATCAAATGAAACCGCCGCAACACGTGTTTGAATTTTTGATGAGACATGGGTTCCTTAGCCTGTGGAACAACTCTGGTGTTGTCACAGAATAAAGGTAAGGCTCCTCTAATATTAGGAACCACTCCAAGTTCAGTTATGAACTTCTTCATCCAAACAGCTTCCTTTGCAGCTATGTACTCTGCCTCTGTCACTGAATCATCAACTGTTTGCTGCTTGGAACTTTTTCAACTCACTGCGCCACCGTTTAAGGTAAATACATACGCTGAAACGGATTTACTGTCATCTTGGTCCGTTTGAAAACTTGAGTTTGTATATGGGAAGCTGTCATTAAGCAATTCAAAAATAAACCTCACTTTAACTCTACACATTTAAATAATAAGCAAAGTAGCAAGTAAGGATCGATCGCACAGAGAATGATATTGATTTGAATTTATTCTAAAGTTTCTAACTAAAAATAATAAATAAAGAATTGGGGGGTTTTGAATTAGGATTAACTAAAGAAAATAAAGTTAAAATAATAAAGATAATCAAATAAATTAAAATTTCAGTTCTTTAGTTCAGTTTCACCAATTTACAGAAACAGTGTAATTAAGTTAACATTATTTCTTCCTTTAATGAAATTAATAACCCTAGATGATCAACAATCGCTCAATTATCCGAAATCCTCCTTAGATTTTAAATCTAATATGACAATCGCCCCCACTAGATCCTAACTATTATATAACCCAGAATTATCAGTCTAGATTTAATATAACAGAAGCATTAAGAAATAGAGAATTAGGTTATTTTAAGCAACAATCACACTATCAAGGATTATTTAACTTGCCTTCTGATAATCTTAATAATACCCAAAAGCTTGTCCACAATCAAATATTATTAAGTACTACCTGTGATCAGATATAACATCGTTTGCTTAATATTATACCGTAATCTAGCAGATGATATTCATCAGATTAATCTAACTGGCCACATTAAATTAATCAAATCAAATAATATATAAACAGTTAAAACAGATTATCAGAATAAATCTCAAATACGAAGGAATAAATAATGAAACTCAATTATACTATTAACTGAAAATAAGGTTCCACATCCCCTTAGAACTGATTAAAAATAAACTAGCCTAGCATACTGATAAACAAATAAAATATGATCTAGGATGATGATTCAGGATGTCCAAGATGTTCCCAACTGATTATAAGTTACATGTATTTATAGATGCTTTAAAACCCTAGAAGAATTCTAATCCAATTCTAGTTCGGAAGTCTTCACTCTTCAGATATGGTAGGATTCTAAATCCTCCCCAATCTCTGAAATCCAGCTTTAAAGAACTTCATTATCAATTTAGAATTTAGTTTCCAAATCCAAGTCTTCTTCCGTTTCCTTTTCTAATTCAGCATCAGTTCCTATATCTGCTTAGACTTAGATCTTCCATATCAGATTCTACTTTCCATAATCAAAGATACTTTCCATGTATGGTTGTAACTTCATCTTCAAATCCTGTTAAGAATCATATCTTTAAGTTTCAATGTTTCAAATCCTACTCAGAATTGGAAATCTGCATGTCGACCAAAATCGTAGAGTAACACTCTCTCAGCAAAACGTAGAGTATACTCCACACCAGCATTTATCGCGATCGTAGAGCTGTCATGCTACCACTGTAACACTACGAATGTAGAGCTCTCACCCAACGATCATAGAGTATTCTGCAAAACAACATAAAACTCAGCATTAAACTCCATATTTGCAAGATCACATCAATTTTTCATAAAATCTATAAACACCTTAATTAAGCTCATAAACACAGAAAACATATAATAATACTAAGAATAAAGGAACTAAAAATAAAGAATATTTTGCACCTATCAGTATAGCCCTCTAGTTTCAATTCAGACCCACCGTAGACAAGAAATACATCATTAGTTCTTCTTAAGTATTTTAGGATATTTTTCACTGCCTTCTAGTGCTCCTTTCCTGGATTCGACTGATATTTGCTTGTTACACTAAGTGGATGAGCGACATCCGGTCTAGTACATATCATACCGTACATGATAGATCCTATTGCTGAAGCATAAGGAATCTTACTCATACGATCTCTCTCCTCAGGTGTCTTTGGGGCCTGTTTCTTGGAGAGATGTATTCCATGGCTCATCGGCATGAGACCTCTCTTGAAATCTTCCATGCTAAACTTCTTTAGTATCGAGTCAATGTACTTTCCTTAGGTCAAGTTAAACATCCTTTTAGATCTATCTCTATAGATCTTTATCCCCAAAATATAGGATGCCTCACCCAAGGCCTTCATGGAGAAGTGTTTAGATGACCAAATTTTGATCGACTGTAGCATAGGAACATCATTCCCTATCAGTAATATATCGCCTATCTACATATAATACTAGGAATGAAATAGCGCTCCCACTAACCTTCTTGTACACACAAGGTTCATCCTCATTTTTGATAAAATCAAACTTTTTGATTATCTCATCAAAACGAATGTTTCACCTTCGAGAAGCTTGCTTCAATCCATAAATGGATCGTTGTAGTTTACAAACTTAATTTGTTCCAACCATTGAAACAAAATCCTTTGGTTGTATCATATATACATTTTCCTCAAGCCCTCCATTGAGGAAGACCGTCTTTACGTCCATTTGTCAGATTTTGTAGTCATAATAAGCTGCAATTGCAAGTAAAATCCGAATGGACTTGAGCATTGGGATGATAGAAATAATACCCTACAGTTTCTTTAGGGTATCCCACAAATCTACACTTGTCGGATCTAGTATTTAGCTTATCTTGTTCAAACCTTTTGACATAAGCTGGACAACTCCAAGTCTTAACATGTTTAAGATTTGGTTTCCTCCATATCCATAACTCATATGGAGTCTTTGGGACGGATTTGGTAGGTACCTTGTTAAGTAGGTATGTAGCCGATTCTAGGGCATAACCCCAGAAGGATACTAGAAGGTCGGTAAAACTCATCATGGAACGAACCATGTCCAACAATGTTCGATTTCTCCTTTCAGATACCCCATTCAACTGTGGTGTACATTCCTGGTGGAGTCCATTATGATTATACTATTTTCTTTGAGACAATTGAGAAACGCATTGGTTAAGTATTCCCCTCCTCGATCCGATCGAAGAATCTTAATACTCTTATCAGTTTACTTCTCTACTTCACTTCTGAATTCTTTGAACTTTTCAAACGATTTAGATTTGTATTTCATTAAATACACATATCCAAATCTAGAATGATCATCAGTGAAAGTAATAAAATAAGAATACCCTCCTCGTGTATTCGTTGTCATAGGTCCACATACGTCCGTGTGTACCAACGCTAACAACTCTGTAACTCTTTCTCCTTTTCCACTAAAAGGAGATTTAGTCATCTTACTCATGAGACAAGATTCACAAGTTGGATATGATTCAAAATCAGATAGCTCTAAAAGTCCATATTTATGCAACTTGGTTAATCTTGTTTCATTGATATGACCGAGTCTATAGTGCCACATAAAGGTATAATTAACATTATCAGTTTTTCTTTTCTTAGTTTGTTCAATTTGAAGTATATTTTCATGCAAGTCAAGTATGTAAAGTCCATTCAGTAAATTGCCAACACTATATAAAATATTTTTATTATAAATAGAACAACTGTTGTTATTTATTATAATATCAAAACCATCCATATCCAATACAGAAATTGAAATAATATTTCTAATGAGTGTTGGAACATAATGACAATTATTTAAACTAATGAACTTGCCTGAAGGCAGTGCTAAACAATAAGTTCCTACAGCTAATGTAGCAACCTTTGCTCCATTTTTTACTCGTAGGACGACTTCATCCTTGTTCAACTTTCTACTTCTGCTTAGTCCCTACATATTGTTACATATGTGAGAACCACAGCCGGTATCCAATACTCAAGTAGAATTTTGACTTTAAGAAAAAATAATTTCAATTATGAACAAACCTAGATCGGAAGTCGAAGCTTCTCCAAGCCTCTTTTGGTCCGCAAGATACTCCTTGCAGTTCCTCTTCCAGTGTCCCGACTTATTACAATGGTAGCAAATTCCTTTGCTGTCAGGATTAGCTTTCTTTTTATCCTTTCTTTTCGCCTTACCCTTAGTCTTCTTGTTTTACTTCTTTTCAGAAGATACCTTAGGCCTCTTCCTAATCTTGGAAGAATCATCTACTAGTAAGACTTGGTTCTTGTTGGATGAGAAATGACCTTCAACAGTTTTCAGCATGTTAAGTAACTCAGGCAAGCTGGCGTCCAACTTATTCATGTGAAAATTCACAACAAATTGTGAGGAGGTGTCCAGGAGTGACTACAAGATCAAATCTTGACTTAACTACCCATCCATCACGAACCCTAGTTGTCTAAGTTGTTCAATCAGATTGATCATCTTAAGGACATGAGTCTTAACGGTAGTGCCCTCGGTCATACGAGATCGGAAGAGCTCCTTAGATATCTGATATCTAACAGTCCTACTTTGCTCACCATACAACTCCTTGAGGTGCAACAATATAGTATGAGTGTCCATAGTTTCATGTTGACACTGAAGCTCGTTACTCATGGATGCGAGCATGATGCATTGAGCCAAGGTTGCATCATCTTGCCACTTTCTGAAAGTAACAATCTCTTCCTTAGAGGTTGTTTCTGCAACATTTGCAAGGACTGGTGAATTTAGGACATAAGAAATCTTTTCGGCAGTGAGAACAATTCTCAGATTCTTGAACCAGTCCGTGTAATTTGGTCCGGTCAGTTTGTTAGCATCAAGTATGCTACGCAGTGATAGTGAGTTTGACATTTTTAAATTATGCATGTGAAATAGACAACATTTTAGCATACATTCATTTTATTAATCATCAAGATAAATTAGGTCTTTATTTAAATTGGTATCTCCCACTATTTTCATCAAACTATATTACCCTCAATATATAGTTCGAAAAATTTAATTAAAAATTTGCTAGTGAGAATAAGGATCCCATTTTAAATGTATATAACCTTGTGCTGACACAACAAACGATATATAAATAAATAGGTAGACAACTATAGTCAATTACATTATTATGTAACTCCTTGTATTTTGCCTCTTAGATTATTTTGATCAAGTGGTGACACATCCGAATCAAAATTATCCAAGTTAAGTCTAACCTAGCACTTCTATATATGTGAAGAGAAAAATACCGTCCTTCTGTTGACACAACAAAACAGTAATATTCAATTCCTTAATAAGCATCAAATGTGATAAGGCAACATCTTAAATATTTAATACTTGCCTTGTAGTGACACAACAAACTCATATTAAATATTTAATACTCTATTGCTTTACCATGCTAGAAGGCGACGTTCGATATTCCAAATATCTTTGAACGTTTAAGACTTAATATGATTTCTTTGAGTGGTTTGTTATTATTTGTCTCATCTTGTTTACCACGCATGCACACACACACACACACACACACACATATATATATATATAAAATATGCGTCATATTATTTAACATGTGAAGCATGTTGTAAAATATAATATATATATATATATATATATAATAAACATGCACATATAGAATACTATATTCTACTCCTCTTATTTATAAATATAGAAAACCCTCCTAAACTATTTAAGATTATGTTAATTGTCTTAATAAACTTTTTTAATTAATTAAACTACTAATCCAATTAGGAATTTATGAGAGTATTTCTATTAATTATTTCTCAAACCTTTTAGGGATTAAATAATAATAAGATTCCTCTTATTAATTTATGTTTAATATTTCTAAAATATTAAATAATAAATATTAAGCTATTTAATTTATTCTATCTCTATAGATTAAATTAAATACACTTAACTTATTATTACAATCATGCCATTTATTTTTTAAATAAATATTTTTCTTTTGCAGTGTGACCCTTTAGGTTCTCCATATTAAACCGATTGTGAATAAATAAATTAGAACAATTATAATCTTATTTAAATAAATAAATTAAATTATTTAATTCATTTAAATAAATAACATTTATTCTACAATAAGGGTAAGCCCCCTTAGCGATCAACGACTTTCCAGATAATATAGATTTTAACATTAATCACAAAAGAACCTTTCAGTGAATAGTTACCGTACAATTCAATCCTTTACCATACAATGTCCCAATTAAATATAAGACATGGAATTACTGTTAAGTTTTATTTTATTTAATTATATGTATTTCGATTCCCAAATGCACAACTCTAAATAATGCAAATTAGAAACTCCTTTCTAACTTCATTCTGCCTTGGTCAAGGACTACTAAGTTGTCATTTATCGAATCACATAGGACATTCACATCTTTTACTATATGTGCTAGATTCTTTGTTGATCATTCACTTATCTCCATGTACAACTTATTATACCCAATCATACCCTTTGATATACTCTAAAGGTCTTAAGGGATATGTCAAAGTATAACTCATCATACACAAGATACTATGATGATCTCAAGTCTAAGGATCACTTGTACTACTATCACTCGAGGAATTCTTATTGACAGGTGAGTAAAACTCCATTAGGTATTCCTTAGCGAGCCACGTTCAGTGAAATTATTCTCTAATAAGCACTTACATACTTGTTTTAGTGTCTCCACACAAATGATTATGAGATCAATCATCCTCTTCCTAAGAGCAAGCAACGAATATACTTATCTATCCGGATTCACTAATCCCCTTTTTAGTAATCCAATGATTAGAAACGATTTTAGTTTGTGAGCTATCTACAATTTAGATCTCATTAGTATGATCAAAATCATGATTCTAAAAACATTGCTCAAAACTATGGGTTTATCACATTTAATATAACAACATCATGTAGATAAAGTAAATGTCTTTAATACTTTTATTAATAAATGAATAAGATTAAAAAGTATATGCTACATTATATCAAATATGATTGGCTTATGTGCATACTACTTTCATTAGCATGCATAATAATAATAATAATAATCAAAACATGCATTATTTCATGAATTCTACTCAAGAACATCTATAAACAAAAATAAAATACGAAAAGATGTTTTTGATTACCTTTTGAAGTGCTAGC
This sequence comes from Aralia elata, assembly GCA_034770075.1. Lineage (NCBI taxonomy): Eukaryota > Viridiplantae > Streptophyta > Magnoliopsida > Apiales > Araliaceae > Aralia > Aralia elata. Next base: position 66,677,734 of record CM068387.1, on the reverse strand, counting down.
TTTTCGATACTTGAGTAAGCAAGACTTCGATCTCCTTCCTGTCAATTATTATTGATCTCACTATAGTTTTCACTCTTAGATTTTGTGAATTTGTAAGGATTAATGAATGATGAGCCTTCTATTTATAGGCAACCCAAGCTTAGGGTAAAAGGGCCATTAAGCCACCAATACTTTGGCTCCAAGTATGCAAGCCATAGATCCAACTTTAGCTCCAAGTTCCAAGTCTTGGCTTCAACTTTAGCTCCAAGTTCCAAGCCTTGGCCTTTAGCTCCAAGTTCAAGCCTTGGCTCTAAGTTCATGCTTTGGCTCTAAGCCTTGGTTCAAGCCACTGGCTTAGACCAAACTTAGTTACCTTTCCTAGTTAGCTTTCTAGTTACTTTCCTAACCAATTTAGTTAGCCGCAATCGTTGACTTTTTCTCCAAGTTTGACTTTTCGTACTTTTAAATAGTAATTGTGTATTTATACCCTGTATAAATACTATGGCGTAATACGAAATATCCTAAAAACAAAAGGAGTTTTCTGCATGAATAGTGTATTCTACATTATTTTTTGGGAAAAAATATTTTTCTTATACAAAACAACAACACTTAGGTATAGATTAGGTTATAAGTTTAATCTCTAATCGTATACAATCACATCTTCGAGTCGTAATAGGTCTTCAATGTATACCCGAGTAATCGTTTCTTAGGTATTTTATTCATAACAACTAGGTTTTCAAGTTAACCTTTATTTAGTCTTTCAAGATCATATTTACTAGCCTCATAAATATTCGGGATATTACGCTTCATGTTCAGTTTAGCAACACAGCTCAAGGCATTAGGCATTTAGGCAACTTCATGTGCACCAACAAGCTAACTTACAAGCTAATTTCAGCACTAAACTACTTATGATCAAGCTCCAAAGTCCAACTTTCTAAGCTTCAATGCTACAAAAATGGGAGATGGGTTAGAAACAAACAACTTGAAAATTAACTTGTAATAAATAAAAGAAAATAACAAAATAAAAAAGAAAACACTTATCTTTTTTTCAAAATTTTCACCAAGCTAGTTTCCTTAATTAATCCTTGATCATTCATTTAGCCTACAATTTCAAGACCAACTGACCAAGAGAAGGGCACAGGGCACTGGGCAACTTTCATGTTTAGCAACAACAAGAAAGCAGTAAGGTATAACAACATCAAGGCAATAACTTCATGTTCAGTTTAGCAACACAGTAACAAGGCATTAGGCATTTAGGCAACTTCATGTGCAGCAACAAGCCAACTTAAAAGCTAATTTCAGCACCAAGCTAGTTATCAAGCTCCAAAGTCCAACTGTACAAGCTTCAATGCTACAAAAATGGGAGATGTCTTAGAAACATACAACTTGAAAATTAACTTGTAATAAATAAAAGAAAATAACAAAATAAAAAAGAAAACATTTATCTTTTTTATAATTTTCACCAAGGTAGTTTCCTTAATCCTTGATCATTCAACTATTAAACAAAATCAACTCTTTAGTCATGACTGCAATTCTGCTAATCAATTATACAAACTCCAAAGTCCAAGATTCAATCCTACAAATATACAGGATGGGTTAGAAACAAGTTAAAAATTTACTTGTAAAAAATAAAAGAAAATGTAAAAATAAAAAAAATAAGAAACTTATCTTCTTTTTTTTCAGACTTTGTAGTAATTAATCAAATATTCATGCTCCAAACACCAAACTTCAATGTTGCACATATATAAGATGGTTTAGAAACTTATTAGAAAACTTGAAAATTAACTTGTAATAAATAAAAGAAAATAACAAAATAAAGAAGATAAACACTTATCTTTTTTTTTGAATTTGATTAGAGAAATCATTGAAAGAGGAGAAGTCATTATAGAGATAGTGGACTCTCAAGAACAACATTGCATATCCATTTACTGAAGCTTTATCCAACAACAGGATGATCGTCACTTAGAGAAGAAGGGTATTAGATACCGTGACGATTTGCTTTAGTACAAGTGGGAGATTGAAAGTAATATTAACAGATAACATAGCCTAGAACCAAAACCAAAAAAATAAAATAAAAAACCACATCTCAAGCAACCAGGCTCAACTCCGAGATAAATCAGCAAAATACTCTATTGAAACCAGTCGGATTCATTCTACCAAATAAATAGGAGTCTCAAGAATAACAAACTAATGTTAACAACTGAGCACTCCTTCTCTTCAAAATATCTACAAGTCCACTCCTTTCAAGTTCTCCACCATAAATGAGGCACCATTTCCCATCGCTTTCTGTACTTCTTGGGAAAACGTGTGCCTACGCAGCCAACAAGTCGCGAACCAATCTAGGGATCACCCAAGCCACCCCGAGAAGAACAAACTATTCTGCTACAATTCCCTGCAATCTCACAATGCAAGTTTAAGTGATCCGCTTATTCCCAATCCTTCTTACATATGAAACACTGATTTGCTAAATGCTTGCCCCTTCGTGATAATGAGTCCTGAGTCGACCCCATAGAAGCCATCCATGAAAAAAAACACTTTCTTGTGTGGAGATTGGAGGGCTGCATTTTTTTAAATGCTCTTTTTTTATTTATTTTGTTTTCATTAGTCCGTTGAGGGTGGACTTCTCTTCTCCTCCCCCCTCTTTTATTGTATTCTTTATTTTCTATTAATAAAATTTCTTCTTTCATAAAAAAATGCTTGAAAAGAAGTCCCCTACTCCTAAAGGGCCGGATAATAAGGAACCCTCCTCGATGAGGAACCCATCGAACCGAATCATGAACCCTTGGAAGTTACCCTCCTCGATGTGAAGAGACAATAAACCATCCACTTCTCAGCTCCCAATCCTGAAAGAACCTCTTGAACACTGGTGCCAAATTTGACGACCCTCCACCACATATATAATTAGCCACAAATGTGCCCCTACCTACTGCCAGCACAAAATGACTCGGAAATATTGAATAAAGAGTCTACTCCCTGATCCAAATATTCGTCCAAAATCTGATTCTCCCACCATTCCCTACAACAAAGGAAACATGTCTCCCAAATACCAACCCCCCCTTTTCCACTAACGCACCCCATATGAAGTCTCAGGCTTCCAGTGATCCACCCTCCTTACTCCAACTGAAATCTACATAACATCATCTTCCTCCACAAACAGTCCTTAAAATTAAAACACCAAAGACATTTCCCTCATAGCCTATGTTACATGGCCTAGGGATCCTTGTCGGGTGTGAGAAACTGTCTTACACAGTTACACTGGACTCCTATTCTTTTAAAACATTTTCATTATTTACACAATTTTGTAGTGTCCAGCTGCCACACCCACACCCACACCCGTGTTGTTGACACTTTACCCTTAACTGAAAATTCCATGTAAGGCAGCTCATAGCACCACATTGAACAATCCAAACTCTTTCGCCTCCAACCCTCCTTGCTCCATTGGCACACAAACTTGATCCCAGCCAACGAGATTGTACTTTCCTCCCTCGTCATTCATCATGTTATCATTTGAACAATTGAACAATAGTTGTGAAAGCATTCCGAAAAAATAGGAATAATAATAATAAATTCCTTTTATTTAACATTTTTGAAATGACATATTGAGCGGTCAAGAGACCTTGAACTTTAGTTTTCGTAAAGGTTCAATAGTAATTCAACTATGAACCGCCTGGCTTACGGGCACGTTGGGTGATCAGCCCAGTGTACCTTATGTTGTACAACACTTTAGTTAAACGACTACATGTGTTGGTTTGACCACCTCAGGGGGGTCTGTCGGGATTTTTTCGACGTAAAATACCCAATATTCGGGTTGTTCATCTCAAATTTAAATTTGAATCCGCACCGATCTCTCTCTTGATTTTTTTTTTTTTTTGATGACTCAGTTTCATAAGACGACCGACGGGTGTGTCTCTCGCTCGGACCCAACTTTTTCTTTTCCAGCTTATATCATTTGTATATCTCTATTTCATCTTAAATTTCTTGCTTTTGGTTTCCATATCAGGTGACAGTGCAGTGTGTGTGGCAGTGTGATTGTGCTCTTTTATTTCATGTTGCTGCGTGTGTGCTTTTATTTCATGTGCTTTATAATTGATGGGCTAGCTAGTATGTGTACTAATGCTTTATAATTGATGAGTGTAGTGTGTAATATGTACTTGTGGGCCCAAGTGCATATTAGGGTTCATGTGACCTAATTAAATGTACAAATTAAGGTTTACAAAAAACCTAATTAAATGTGCTAGACCCAGGAAAGTCTCCACGTGTTCCAAGGCAGAAGACTTGTGGATGCGACCCATTTTGGGAATTGATTGAGGGATTGGATTGGTGGCTAGAAGAACAGGGCAATTTGGGCATTACTTTAATGATTAAAGGGCATTTCTAGAATTTCTCCTTTAAGACATGACTAAAGGGTATTTCGAAAATTTTCCTTAAAACATGTGCTTGGCATGTGACTATTTCCCAAGAAAGCTCTATAAGCCCATTTATTCTAAGAAAAGGGGATGACTCTCAAGACATTAGACTTAGACTCTTGGAAGCTCATTACACTTGGAACTCTCTCCCAACTTGAAGACTCAAGAAGGCTCTTGGAATCCCTGCTACCCTAACCCATTTTCCAGATTCTGAGAGTTCTGCCACGTGTCATTGGAGTAATCGCCCACCTGTTCTTCTCCCCTCTTCAATCAATCAGTCAATTCCGTGCTCTTCGTGGATTTCTCTCCTCTCCAGCTAACACGAAACCCTAACCCTAGCAAGGCATAATTTCCTTGCCCACATTTATTTGGCGACTCTGCTGGGGAGGTGTAGAATTAGTGAAGGGTATGCCCACAACTCGAAGTGGGAGAACTACAGGAAGAGTTTCATCGACAACAAGCATCACTTCACCGAATCCAGTTCCAAGACAAGCAAACCAAGCTTTCCAAGGCACGAATCTGGATTTCGACCAACCCATCATAGAAGACGCATCGGAAGGAAGTTCAACATCCCCGCAAATGACTGATCAACAACAAACCAGTGCTAGACAGACAAACACGGGAAGGCAAGGTGAGGAAGTAGCTGGAGCGCAGACAACTGCGAATGTTGTGCAGATGGAGATGCTCAAGGCATTACAGGAGGCACGAGAAGGCCAAGGGATGATGATGATCATGATGCTGGAAATGCAGAGGAAGCAGGAAGAGATGGGGAATTTCCGCCAGCAGTTGATGCAAATCCCCACTTTCAGGGCTATGTTCCCAGGAAGTTCGCAGGAGGAACGAGCAGAAGTGGAGGACAACATCAAAGAGAATCAGACTGTGCCTCCAATAACGGAGAGTCAACCGATTCCAATCATCAACTTGGAGCCCCAAAACAGCGGTGATGTGCCACAACTCATATTGGAAGCAAGTCAACCTCAGCCCAACATCATCCCGACCACTCTCCCAGCATTTTCACAAGTACAGATACCCACCATACCGAGCTACATCCAATGAACAAGCCAACAAACACCACCGATACAAATTGTGCAGGATGCAAGTGTACACCAACCAATTTCCTTACCATACACACCACCTATGCAGCAATACATAACAACCCCTCAAATAATCCATACCACGAGCCAGTATGTGACGAAGGATGATATGATCGATGTGATCAATCAACTTCGCAAGCAGACATCCCGACCTTCAGAGTTGGATTTTACTCCACCCTATCCGGCACATGTACGGAGACAACCTTACCCGGCAGGGTATATTGAGCACCCCCCGCAGTTCCCAAAGTATAACGGGGAGAAAGGGAATGCCAGGGAGCACATTGCCAGGTTCGTGGAGTCGATGTCTCCATGGTTGGGTTATGATGAGGTGAATAACCACAATCTGTTGATGAGAGAATTCAACAAGACCTTGACGGATAGTGCCTTCAGTTGGTACTACAACTTGGAGAAGGGATCAGTCCATGATTGGGATGATCTAAAATTGCAATTTTTTAAGAAAGTTTTCTATGTGCAGAAACAGGTAACTATTGTAGAGCTGATACGATTCAAGCAGAAGCCGAATGAGGAGCTGTCAGATTATGTGGACAGATTCAGGGCCCAAGTACAGAAGTGTGCAGAGCCAATTGAGGAGAAAAACTTGGTCAGCATATGCAACAATGGTGCTCTAGACTCCTTCAAGCCCCATCTCATTACAAAGGCCTATGATTCATTTGCGACTCTCTCATCCTTCGCACAAGATTTGGGAGCAATCGTGACAGTGCCCATCAACCATGCAATGGTTACATGGAAGGGTAAGAGAACAACAACTGTGGTTTTGGCTGACTCTCAGTCAAACCCACAAGGGGGCAAGAGGGAGAAGAACGAGCGTAATTTTGAACAAAGTAAAGGAAAACTTGGGGGCAAGTATACCAGGATGCTAATTCCAGAGGCTATCACATGCAGTGAGAAGACATTCAGGGGCCTGTACGACCAATGGGTTGAGCACGGAGTGGTGAAACCTCCAAAGCCTAAATTTGTGGTGATGGAAGAGATGAAAAGAAGACCAGATTTTTGTGTATACCACCAGTACGCAAGACATTCCACTATGGACTATTACAGTCTGCGGAGGATATATCATGAGAAGCTGGCAGCCGGAGAAATCGAACTGTGAAAAGAAAAGCACCGTGTGTGAAAAGCCACTTCTAAATCACAAAGGAAAAGAAGCATGCAACATTATTACCCATGGTGTAGCCCAAGAAGTCGAAAGGATGGAAAATTTAAAAAAAGAAAAAAAAGAAAAAAACTCAAAAGTTCCCCTCCTAGGGTTCGGCCTCTAGGGGGCACACTATGGACAACCCAAATACTGGCTCTACCATCGAAAGATCTCAGAACTGTAAAGATGAGAATATCAAAAATCCACCCAATATGGTGGTCCACTAGAAAATCGTGGTTGAAGTACTCAAGAGTATCCCTTGCCAAGAAATTGGATGACCAAGGGAGGAGACACAAGAATTGACGAATTAAAAATCCACCCAAGATGGTGGTCCACTCTAAATGGTGGCCAAGTCCTCGTAGATTGCACTTGCCAAGAAATTGGATGACCAAGTGATGAGGGATGCAACTTAAGCCCTTATGAAACCCTATAGGCCAAACAATTGGCACGACGTACCAAGGGATAAGGCACAAGTTATACTTTTAACTTCAAAAGTAACCGAGGAACCTGACTTTACAGCCTTCGGAACTGACAAGTTATACTTTCAACTTTAAAAGTAATCGAGGCACCTGATTATAAGTCCTCAAAGTTATACTTTCAACTTTAAAAGTAATCGAGACACCTGATTATAAGTCCTCAAAGTTATACTTTCAACTTTAAAAGTAATCGAGGCACCTGACTATAAGTCCTCAAAGTTATACTTTCAACTCTAAAAGTAAGCGAGACACCTGACTATAAGCCTTCAAACCCGAGAAAGTTACACTTTATCTCTAAAAGTGGCGAACGTTATGCTTTATCCGACAAAAGCAAAATCTATTATTATTATCTTTATGAAAATTTTTGAAACGTTGTGCTTTTCGTTAAAAGCAATATGATTATTAATAAAAATGTCAAACTTTCACTTATACTTGAATATTCTTCGGTTTTAAAAGTATGGATTCAAGTGTTAGTTTGCGAGAAATCGGAAAAAAAGCATGTTAATTAAAAAAAAATTACATGTTTACTATCACTATTATGAATATTGTTGTCTTGGAGTATTAATTTGAATAATTTATGATTCAATGCTAAACATTGGGTCTTAAGGAAAATTCAAGTTAAAGGCAATCAATAATGCTAAAGAAACTCTATTGTGATAAATGACATATAAATGAGTTCTTTGATACCGGAAATAACAAAAAGCTACAAAAAGTCATACCTAGAAGTAAGGAGATCCAGCCCAGCACGAAAAGATATTCATCGGGAGAGGGGCTGCACAAATCACGGGCTTAGAGAATGCCTATAGCTCCACGACATCTTTGTTGTTGGGTGGATAGTCGAGGTCACTAAAAGGCGAGGTGGCAGAATCAAGATGAAGAAAGTCAAATAAGGCGAGCTCCTCAACGGGCAAAGAAAGTAAAACATCGATGCCCCCATCCAAAGAACTAGCAATTGTACCCTCCCTTTCAGGAGAAGCCTCGGGAGAATCCTTCTGGGGAGGATGGAAATCAACAATAGGTTTCGAAGGATTCCCCCTTGGGGGAGGAGGATTAACTGCCATAGTAGCATCAACATCAACATGGGTGTCACCGGTACCCTCCAAGCTGTCATGAGAAGATGTTATATTTGGGCGTGAAGATAGAACTGTACTAACCACAGCAGGACCTAAGCCTACATCAGACATAGAATCGTCAACATTAAGGCTGACACGATCATCATGAGGTGAGGAGGACTCGACAACAATCATGTTATGTTAGAGAGGCTCACAAGTAGTGGAGGTCGCCACCTCACTTGTCGTGCCCATAAGAAATCCAATGGGAACATCATCATCATCATCATCATTATCATCATCATTCTCGGCAATCTAAAAACAAGGATCCTCGGATTTACTCTAGAGCAAGTATCTCTCATCTCCCCGACAGTAGAGGATCCTGGGGGAGGAACTCGAGGGGGTACCCGAGACGAAGTCTGAAAGGATTGTGTCACCATGAAATCATGAAGTATAATTTTCAGCCCGCCTGAAAGCCTCTATCAAGTATGAAACGCACTTGGTATCCCTAGGAGACAGTCTGGATGGACTACAAGAAGCCGAAGCAACAACAGGAAGATTGCAGGATATATATAATCTAGAATAAGAACATAATTTGAATAAAAGAAAAGGAAGCAGACACACTATAGAGTATAGGTGAATTCTCCCAAACAGTAATGAATGTGCATGAAGAAAAAGAAAAGTACTCGCGAGAAATCAACACAGTAAGGGCGTCATGATACGTAGATCCCTACATGGTTGAATGCCCTACATGGTTGAATGCCCTACATGATTGAATGCCCTACATAGTTGAATGTCCTACATAGTTGAATGCCCTACATAGCTGAATGCCCTACATAGCTGAATGCAGCGATATATGCCCGCACTCTTTAGTATAATCTTATACTCAACATTCCCGAGGATTTCATCAGTCCAATGTTGCCATCCTTGAAGATGGCTAGATGAGTCAGACAGGAAGCGAAAGGGACTGAAAGGATATTCTTGTTTCCCTATGCACATGCGGGGAATGCGACCGAAATGGGGGGAAGTCGTCCCAACCTCCGCAAGCCGCGACATAAAGAAACAAGCCTTCTTTATCTGGTGAAGGAAAAGTTGTGCAATCGTAAGTCCGGACTCGCTCCCAAAGGGTGTCAAAAGGCCCAAAAAAGGGAGCATTTCCCCAATCATTGATGAAAGGAGTTACCCTGGAAGTCTTCAGAGCATCCGGGAGACGAGGCCTGCAAGTAAGGAAGACTCCACATAAGAGTACTAAGGATGTCAAGTTAAGCATATGAGCTTGAGTAGGCTTACCATGACAAGGGGAGAATCTGAGATTTTTACTTGAGAATACCTGAAAAGAAGAAGAAATGAAGTCAGAGAAGGATCAAAATCACAATTATAAAAGAAAAACAAGATTTGAAATTTTTCCAAAAAACTTCGGACAGCCAAAATGCATCATTCGGAGCCATTTTTTGGGTTATTTTGGTATGTGTCATGGTTATTGGCGATGATTTTTGAAGTACTCGTCGATACGGTTGTTTTGATATATTATGGGCCCTGAGACTCCAAACGGAACAAAAGTTATGGTCAAAATAGCGATCACGATTCCCAATGTTCAAATTTTGGTAATATTTCTCCAAGGTTCGGCCTCCCTAGGGTTCGGCCCCCTAGGGTTCAGCCCCCCTAGGGTTCGGCCCCCCTAGGGTTCGGCCTCCTGCAAAAAAAAATATTACTCAATAGGGTTCAGCTCCCCTGGGTTCGGGCCTCCTAGGGTTCGGCCACCCTAGGGTGCAAAAAAAATAAAAATTGCTCAATAGGGTTCGGCTACCCTAGGGTTCGGCCACCCTAGGGTGAAAAAAAAATTGGCTTTATTTCCCCTATAGGGTTCGGCCACCTATAGGGTTCGGCTCCCTAGGGGAATCTCTTTTGTGTACCTTAAAAATTTTGATGCCCCACAAATTAATTTTTCGGGACGGATGCTTCTTTGACGATAAATATTGTGTTTTTCTTTATTATCCGAGGGAACCCTACCGAGATATAATCCAAGTAACGGGGCTCGGAAGACAAAAGAAAAGCTACAATAACCTGAGAAGAAACGTAGGAGAAGCAAGTCAAGAAGAAGTTCGGCAGAAAGTATTCAAATAAACTGAAAAATTGAAAGAAAAAGAAGAAGGAAGGATAACCCTATAAGGTTCAACCCTTAGGATTTGGCCCTATGGGGTTGAATTGCTTTCTTACCTCTTTCCCAAGATGAGGAACGATTGCTTGACGACTTCTTGGTGATCTTCAGACTTAAAGGAGGAGAGAAAATGCCAAGACAAAAATTGCACGATGAAAAGAAAAGCCTAAGTGACTTGTAAGATGTATATATTCAAACTGCAAGCTTGCAATACCAAAGGAAGCAATCTTTATTTTCCTCTTAAGGAAGATTTCGCAATATAAAGATAAGTTTATTTGAGCTTATTTCTAAATAAAAATATAAATTTTCAAAAATTGTTTAGATTTGGTATTTTAATGCAATTTCGAAATATATATATATACATATATATTCGATATCTGATATTTTATTCCTAACAGTAGGACAATTTCGAAATTATTATATATATATATATATTGAATGTTTGATTTTCATAAGGAAAAAGATCTTGCTTTATAAAACTCTAATAAAGGAAGATTTTTTTTCTAAATAATAAAATAAGATTTGATTATTGGATTTTATTTAGTGATATCTGATGATCTTCCTTGTTTTAATTTTCAGAAAATAAGGAAATAAATATTGAGCAAAATGAGGAAGCTTTCAGATGATCTACCAAAAGGTTCAAGGAAGAGCCCTTCTAGGTCTTGCCTCCTTAGGGTGGAACTCTCTCCCAACTCGAAGACTCAAGAAAGCTTTTGGAATCCCTGCTACCCTAACCCGGTTTCCGGATTCTAAGAGTTCTGCCACGTGTCATTGGAGTAATCGCCCACCTGTTCTTTTCCCCTCTTCAATCAATCAATCAATTCCGTGTTATTCGTGGATTTCTCTCCTCTCCAGCTAACACGAAACCCTAACCCTAGCAAGGCGTAATTTCCTTGCCCACATTACTTTTATTTTGTTACTGCTGTATATATGTATAAATGGGCTGATTTTTAAATTTTTTTGGGTGGAAATGATGGGTGTTGGTTGATAATTGAGACAAATTATTTGGTGGATTGTAGATAATGGGATACCTAGTTATTTACCTATTAGTTGTTTTTATTTTTGCAGTAGCATAAAAATGGCTAGCGATGATAGTGACAGTGCTAAGAAGGATCCCGCGTGAAAATATGCTCGGCAAGTTGATTCTACAAATAGAGATAAATTTATGTGTAATTTTTATTTCGTGTTTCGGATTAAGTAACATCTAGTAGCAGAGAAAAGAAATGTCAAGAGTTGCCCAAAAGTTCCGGGTGATGTCAAGAAGGAGATTGAAGAATTCATGGCCGACAAAAAAATAATTGAAGGAGCAAATTGATGTAATGCCACAATATGAGAATCTTGGTGATGAAGTGGAAGATGATGAGGACAATATTGTGGAGCTCAGTCAGCTTAAATATAAGAGAGCTTCCTCGAATCAGCCAAAATCTGCAGGTACTATTCCAACTATAGGTTCTTTTAAAAAGTTAAAACAACCAACACAAAAGAATCTTTTGGATGTGGTGTTCACCCCTGATCCGAAAACTGTGGTACAAAATCTAAAGGCAAAAGGGAGACAAATAAAGATTTATGAGAATGATGCTTTAAGAAAAGAAATTAGAGCCAGAGCTTGTAGTGCAATAGCTAAATACTTGTATGATGCGGGGATTGCGTTTAATGCTGTTAATTATGATAGTTTCGATATGTTGATCGAGGCTATTGGCCAATATGGTCCAGGCATGAAACACCAAGTTATCATGAAATGAGAGTTCCTATACTAAAAAAAAGTTGATAACACAAAAAAGATGATGAAGGACCATCAGAATGAATGGAATAAAAATGGTTGTTCTATTATGTGTGATGGTTGAAAAGACGAGAGAGAGGACTTTGATTAACTTTTCTTTTAATAGTCTTAAGGGTAGTATGTTCATTAATTGAATCTGTTGATACTTCCGCCTATTCAAAGACTAGAGAAAAGATATATGAGTTACATAGTCATTCTGTGGAGAAGATTGGACCTTCTAATGTTGTCCAAGTTGTCGCCGATAGTGCTTTATATAGTTAGCTGGTAAGATGTTTTATTAATATTTAATTAACTTTATTTCTAACTTTACATTTTACACTTGCGATTTCTCATTCATTTTCTATTTTTATTTTTGATAGAAATTTTTTACGAGGCAAAATATGCACATTTGTATTGGACACAGTGTGTAGCCCATTGTAACTTAATCTTGGGATAAATTTTCAACATTCCTTCGGTTAAGAGGACATTTTCAAGGGCAAAGACTCGATTTGCTATAGCTTTTATCATTTTGTCAAGGATCCACAAGCAAAAGAACAATATGAGAAAGATGTTCGCTTCAGAAAATTGAACTAGTAGCAAATGGGCAAAGGAGACAGCCAGTAAAAGAATAACGGAGATATTTTAATGTCTTTGTTTTGGAATAATGTTGTCTTTTCTCTTAAGGTGACGGGTTCTTGTGTTCGCATGCTTCGATTGGTTGATGGTGAAAAGAAGCCTGCAATAGGATATATCTACAAGGCTATGGATAGAGCGAAAGAAGCCATTTCTAAATCTTTCAATAATAATGAAGAAGTACAAAAATATTTTGAAATCTTTGATGAGAGGTGGAATATTCAACTTTATCATCCTTTGCATGTCGCTGGTTAGTATCTAAATATAGAATTTTATTATTTAAATTTTAGATATTGAACAAAATGAAGAGGTGATGAATGACTTGTTGGATATTTTCAAATCTAGAAAGTATATAATAAATATATTATATGTTGTCTATATAGCTAACAAATGAATTGTTTCAGTCGGATAAAATAAAAGTTCTTAATGTTAAGAACTTGGGTTCAAGTCATGGCAATAACATTCTTACAAGATGCAAACAGAGTTGGGATTTGCAACCAAAATTACAGAGCATGTCATGCCAAGATGGGATACGACCATTACTATGCATTGGCGACCATTGCACCAATTGAAACTCTTCAAGAAATTGGAACCTCTTCAAATGGATGTTAGGAAACCTATAAATAGGTTCCAAGTCTACCCAAAACAATCACTTCAAATCGATCATTCTCAAGTTTGTAAGAAAATATTATTCTAATATTTTCTTAATATAAATTTCTTCTTTCTCGTTTATAGTTTTGTGCTAGATTTATTTCTACACAATAAATTCTAATACAGAATAAAATCTGGGTATGTCTTATCTTGGAAGACTAATTCGTAGTAATCATGTGTAGCAAAAGTAAGGGACGAATATAGTCTTAAGGAAAGAGTGGTCAACCATTCGATTCAGACGGTAATATTGTTGTTCTATATCAAATAACAAAGCGGGTTACAACAATCTTAAAACTATATTTACAATGGATCGGATAACAATTTAAAAAATAGCTTGAATCAAATTAACAAACTCGAGAAATTTGATGGGTTCTTCTTCAGATGTTGGAAAAGCAAAATGTATTTTTGTTTAACTGCATTAAAACTCTCTCATGTGCTAAATGAAGAGAAAATGGAAGAAAAACAAAATGAGACACCGGCAGAAATGAAGAGTCGAATTAAATGGGAACAAGATGATTTCATGCGTAAATGGCACATTCTAAATGCCTTATCCAATTCATTGTACGATGTGTATGAAGCCAAATTCACGGAAAAGACGACAAGAGAATTATGGAAGGATCTTGACAACAAGTACAAAATCGAGGATGCCGAAAATTAAAATTTTTTAGTAAGTTCATTATTTGATTATCAAATGATAGATAACAAATATGTTATGCTGCAAGTACATGAACTTCAAATTATTATGAATCAAATTGTGTCGGAAGGCCATAGCCTTGACGAATGGTTTCAAGTATCGATAATTATTTAATTCAAAGTTACTATTTTCGTGGAAAGATTGTCGAAAGGAATTGAAACAAAAGAAAGATGTAATGACTATGCAAGAGCTTATTAAATTTCTCCAAGTTGAAAAGAATTCTTGGAACTTGGAAAAATTGGAAATAGAAAATAAAAGTGCTAAAGCATTTGTCATAGAAAATGCATCTAAACCAAAAGGCAAGAACAAAAGGAAGCGTGGTGGTCAAGATAATACTTTCGGAAATAAAAAACCGAAAGGTACTTGTTAGAAGTGTGGTAAGTCAGGACATTTCAAGAAACAATGTAATTTGTACTTGAAGCAAAGGCAACAAAAGAATGACCAAGCAAATATGGTAGGCAATGAAGATATTGCTGCTATGATTATGAAGACTAACATGATTGGAAATGACATGGAATGGTGGATCGACTCTGGAGCAACCAAACATATTACCAAGATAAAGCAATGTTTAAAACCTATGAACCTATGAAGGATAGTCAAGAACTATTCATAGGAAATTTATTAACTGCAAAAGTGATGGGCAAAGACAAAGTGGTTCTCAAGTTATCATCCGGGAAGACAATCACTCTTAATGATGTTCTTCATGTTCCAAAAATTAGGAAAAATCTTGTATTTGTTAGTCTTTTAAACAAACATGGCATAAAAGTCTTGTTTGACACTAATTGTATTGTATTGTCCAAGGGTGGCATGTATGTCGGAAAAGGATATGAATCTAATGGCATGTACAAACTAAATATTATTAATGAAAATTCATCTTTTGCTTATATAATTTCTACTTTTGATGTTTGGCATGTTAGATTAGGACATGTAAATTATAAAAGTATGCGTAACATGAGTAATCTTAGTTTAATTCCTAAGATTAATTTTTCTGATTTAGAAAAATGTGCTATATGTGTTAAGTCTAAAATTGTCAGGAAGTCTTTTAAAAAAGTAGAAAGAAACTCACAATTATTAGAATTAATCCATTCCGATATTTGTGAATTTGAGGGCATATTAACTAAGGGTAAAAGACATTTTATAACATTTATAGATGATTGCTCAAGATACACTCAAGTTTATTTGTTAAGAAATAAAGATGAGGCTCTAGAAAAATTTAAAATCTACAAGATTGAAGTTGAAAATCAATTAGATCGAAGAATTAAAATTCTTAGATCGGATAGAGGAGGGGAATACTTCTCTTATAATAATTTTTGTGAGAATCATGGTATAATTCATCAAACTACATCCCCTTATAGTCCTCAACAAAATGGAGTGGCAGAACAAAAAAATAAGACATTTGAAGAAATGATTAATACATTACTTCTTAATTCTGATTGCCTAAAAATTTATGAGGTGAAGCATTAATGACTGCTTGTTATATACTTAATCGTATTCCCCATAAGAAAACTCACATTACACCTTATGAATTATGGAAAAAGAGAAAACCTTCTCTTGACCATTTAAGGGTGTGGGGATGTAGGGCATTAGTAAGGTTAACTGATCCTAAAAGACCTAAGCTTGGAGCTAAAGCAATCGAGTGTGCTTTTATAGGTTATGCACAAAATAGCAAAGCCTATAAATTCTTAACCATGGAATTCACAGATTCTGTTAGCCAAAATATAATTTTGGAGTCTAGAGATGTTGAGTTCTTTAAAAATTCTTTCTTTAGGTAAAGGTCAAGAGAAGACACTGATAAAGAGGATCAAGGAACAGTTCATCATGAAACAAATGATGAAATGGAACTTACTACATCTACTGAAGAAATAGAACCAAGAATAAGTAAAAGAGCAAGGATAAAAAAAATCTATGGCCCTGATTTCTACATGTATCTAGTTGAAGGAAACAGGGATGATATTGTTTCTTCTAGTGTTTTTATGACTGAGCATGATTCTAGTTATAGAGATCCATTGATGTTTAGAGAAGCTATGTTCTCTCAAGATTCGAGTTTTTGGTAAGAAGCCATTAATAATGAAATGGATTCTATCATGGGTAACAAGACTTGGGTCTTGGTGGATTTACCTCCCGGTTGTAAACCCATTAGCTGTAAATGGATATTTAAAAGGAAAAGAAAACCAGATGGATCCATAGATAAGTATAAAGCTAGATTGGTAGCCAAAAGTTTTAAGCAAAAGGAAGGAATTGATTACTTTGATACATATGCTCCAGTAGCAAGAATTAGTACCATTAGGTTATTAATTGCATTAGCATTAATTCATAAACTTGTTATACACCAAATGGATGTTAAAACTGCTTTTCTAAATGGTGATTTAGAAGAGGAAGTTTATATGGAATAACCAGAAGGGTTTGTTTTGAAAGGCCAAGAAAGAAAAGTTTGTAAACTTGTTAAATCATCATAGGGCCTAAAACAAACACCCAAGTAGTGGCATGAAAAATTTGACCAAATAATTGTTTCCAATGGATTTAAAATAAATGAATCGGATAAATGTGTTTATTCTAAGTTTAGTAAATATTTTGATGTTATAATTTGTTTATATGTTGATGATATGCTTATTTTTGGTACTAGTAAAAAAGTAGTATTAGAAAGTAAAGCATTCTTGTCTGCTACTTTTGATATAAAAGATATGGGGGAGGCTAATGTAATTTTAGGTGTTAAAATTGTGCGGTCTCAGGATACCATTTCTTTAACTCAGTCTCATTATATTGAAAAGTTGTTAAAAAAGTTTAATCACGAGAATTGCAAGATAGCCTCTACTCCATATGATCATTCTGTTAAGTTATTTCCAAATAAAGGGAATAACATATCTCTGTTAGAGTATGCAAGTATAATCGGTAGTCTAATGTATGCAATGCAGTGTACTAGACCTGATATAGCATTTGCGGTTGGAGTATTGAGTAGGTTTACTCATAATACAGGTCAAGTTTATTGGGAAGCAGTATCAAGGATACTTAAATATCTTAAAGGCACAATGAACTATGCATTATACTATGCAGGATATCCAGCTGTGGTATAAGGGTACACGGATGCAAACTGGATAACGGATTCGGATGAAATAAAGTCTACAAGTGGATGGATATTCACTTTAGGAGGAGGGGCAATTTCTTGGGGTTCCAAGAAACAAAGCTTGATAACACGTTCAACTATGGAATCCGAGTTTGTTGCATTATTAGCTGCTGTAAAAGAAGCTTAATGACTTAAGGATTTATTTTTTAAGATACCACTTTGGCCCAAGCCAATGACATCTATCTCAATATATTGTGATAATGAGGTAGCATTGTCACGGTCTTATAATAAGGTTTATAACGGGAAGTCTAGACATATAAGTTTAAGACATAGTTATGTTAGGGAGCAAATCAATAAAGGGGTTGTTACTTTTAACTATGTCAAGTCAAAGGGAAATTTGGCAGATCCTTTTACAAAAGGCCTAGGCAAGGATATAATATGTAAGACTTCTATGGAGATTAGTTTAAAGCCTTTAAATGAGAGGTAACCTATTAGTGGAACCTAACTAAATACTAGAGTAACATCTAGTATATTAGTTCAATGGAAAAATACTTATAGTAATAATCAGTTATTCACTAGACAAGTATGAAGAATAAATTCTTCATAACCATCTCAAAGTTAGTGTATGCTTGTATGGAGAACAAAGAGGGTAGGGTAAACCTTTAATGAATCTATGTCCGGTTTGAAGGATGCAGGTCATACAAGTGCATTTAATTAGATTTACCTATGTAAGTGAAGGAAGTGGGGCCTCTTCTGCGAGACTTAAGGCTTGTCTCTAAGTCATTTACGAAACCCAAGAGGTAAAACAAAAAGCCATAAATGTGTTGGGTTTTCTTAAACTATAAGGGATATAGTATATGTCTATTGAGCAAGATATCACCTTAAGATTTCTTAGTTCAAAGCTAACGCTACTAAGAATTCTGATATTTTGTGATATAGACTATGTAAAGGTTCGAGTCGAAAGACACCTCTTACTTATGTATGCTATTTCTAATAAGAGAAAGAAGAAGGCCAAAGGAAAAGAATTGCAAGATTATGAAAATAGGAGAGGATTGTTGGATATTTTCAAATCTAGAAAGTATATAATAAATATATTATATGCTGTTTATATAGCCAACAAATGAATTGTTTCAGTTGGATAAAATAAAAGGTCTTAATGTTAAGAACTTGGGTTCAAGTCATGGCAATAACATTCTTACTATGCATTGGGATGCGACCATTGCAGCAATTGAAAATCATTCTCAAGTTCGTAAGAAAATATTATTCTAATATTTTCTTAATATAAATTTCTTCTTTCTCGTTTATAGTTTTGCGCTAGATTTATTTCTACACAATAAATTCTAGTACAGAATAAAATCTGGGCCTGTTTTATTTTGGGAGACTAATTCGTAATAACTCTGTGTAGCAAAAGTAAGGGGCGAATATAGTCTTAAGAAAAGAGTGGTCAACCATTCGATTCAGGCGGTAATATTGTTGTTCTATATCTAATAACAAAATGGGTTACAACATGACTTATATCAATGCATATCAAGGTTGGTCACTAGTATTGATATACAAGATAAATCACCTATGAGTTGACATGTTATAGGAAGATTGAAGATTAATTTGAAATGAGTATGGCTATAAGGCAAATAGCAAAGAGCTCTAGGTAACTTTTCATTAGACTTAGTAATTAGTTATTAACTTGATCGCTATTTACTATTTTACTTGTTTAAATGATTTAATTAACAGCGGAATGGTGGACATCTTACGGTAATTTTACTCCAAATTTGCAAAGATTTACAATCAAAATTCTTAGCATTACTTGTAGTGCATCTGGATGTGAAAGAAACTGGAATGTATTTGAGCACGTTAGTACTAAATAGTTAATAACTTAATATATAATAAATAGAAATAAAATATTTGTCATTTTTCCTAACCATAAAAATTTATGTAGGATGTTTATTTTTTGTTACTCCCTCTGTTCCAAAAAGATTGTCGTTTAAGGTTAATTCACGTAGATTAAGGAATGCAACTAGTCTCTATGAAAAATACTATATTACCCTTGTTTTAATTATCTCAACCAATTATTAACTTTGTAGATTCCAAAAAGGAGTATATTACCATCCAATTAATTCTAAAATTAACTTTGTAGATTCCAAAAAGGAGTATACTACCCATCTCTCTTTTCTATCGATCCCTACACATTCTGCCAAACCCAAAAATAAAAACTAACCTCGTGAGAACTTCTGAAACAACCAAATAAAGACTCTCATGCCTCAACTTAATAGAACCTAGGAAAATAATTTTTAAACATGAATCGAAATATTGCTTGAAGTTCTTCCTTCTCAAAAACTTGATATGCTTTTTCAGGAAATTTATTCAAATCGAAATTATGGTCTCCAGGTAAATTCAAATCAAAATCATGAACAATTTTCTTCTTTTTCGAGACAAATTTCTTCTCATCTTCTTCATCTATATCCATTGTTTAGCAGAAGTTTGTATGAAGAAGAAGGGTTTTTGAAAGGAAAGTAGAAAATACTGATGACTAGCCATGAGATTATGAAGAAGATGCATTGGGATGAGATGGGAAGGGAAAGGATTTGTAAGGACGTTTCAACAACTAAGAAGGGTTTTGTTTTCTTTTGGGTAAAACCATTAAGTAGGAGAAAACTTTAAATAAGGGTAAAGTTGGAAAAAAAATTACTCCATCTGCATTGATAAACTCAAAACGTTAATCTTTTTGGAACAAAAATTACTCCCTAGAAAGATAATCTTTTAGGAACAGAGGGAGTATATTAATTTTAACAGCTTCACAACAAAAAAAGAAATAGATAGCTCAGTCTAGTTTCAATGTTTAGGTGTCCGTAAAGTATAATAGAGCACTAAAGCGCCACTATTTATTGCGTGATACCGTTGATCCTATATGCTTGAATGATATCGATGAAAATAATTAGTGGTTGATTGGAAGGCTTGATAGAAAATCCGACAGCTCATACGCGTCACCTCATTAATGAAGAAATTGTAGAGGATGATGATCTTCCACAATTTAAAATGGTATGAGCTGTCCTTAACAAAAGCCACAAACAACATTTGTTTAGGATCACAGAATAAAATGATAAAAATAATTATGATCCCGATTTTGATGATCTTCAAGCTGAAATGAATGAAGACGAGATGGATGACAATATTTAGGAATTAAGATTTTGTTTAGTAGATGATTAATGATAAAGACTTTGACCTTTGTTTAATGTTTAAAACTTTTTAAATTATGTTATGTTTGTTGACTATTTAATATTTTGGAACTTGTCGAATATTTGTTATTGAACTTGTTTTTTTTTTTTTGATTTGTTAGTATACATTAATATAACTAGAGCCATCGTCGAGAATCGAACTCACGACTTTCGCGTACCAAGCGAACGCATTGTCACTATGCTACGGGGCCAATTTGTCCTTCTTGAACTTGTTAAAGTTGATAAGAATTTGAGAGTTTGAATAATCAATTGATACATATATTTATGTTTTTTAGTGTGTACTTGGATAAGGCGTGTGTCTCACCTCGTGTCTTAAATAATTATGTCACCAATTGCTATACAATAATTTTACGGAGTTCGGGCTCGGCGACCGGCCAAATTTTTATTTTTTTTACTCTCAAATAATTTATGCCATTTATTGGAACTGAAATTTTTTTAAAAAAATAAATCACTGTTTTTTTTAAAAAAAATTCAATTCCAATAAATCACATAAATTATTTGAAAAATACGACAAAACTAATGGTTTTTTTATTGTATTTGACACGTTTTACTTAATACACCATTGAACTTTTAATTTTTTAAATTATATCATTAAACTAATTAATATTTTTAAATTGGGTCATTCTATTACAAAAATTAGACGGATGTTAAATCTAATAATTAAACTCTCAACATCAAAGTATTTTTTCTCTTTTTTATAGTCAATTTTCTATACTATGCTAAAATTGAGTCTAAGTTAATCAAGACAAATAAAACTGGACAGAGAGAATATTATCTCCCATGAACATGTCATCTTAATTATGACCATCATCTCTGAGCATATAAAAAAAAACTTGTCCGATGACCGAAAAACTAAAAAATATAAAAGGTACAGTCTAAATAGTGTCAATTGAGACCTCTGTATCTTTTGTCTAGTCACTCTTTTCTGCATGATTTTCTCGGCCTCTGATATAATAGTATTAAAAGAACTTATCATGTGAGGCTTTGCAGGGCGAACCAATGACTGAAGAGCACTTATTCAAGATATATAATATAAAATGGTTACCCAAATCCTTATTTCTCAAATAGATTCAAGTGCAAATTATTCACCTCGGATTGTCTAGACTCTCCCACTATTTTTTTTTTTGAATTCGATATTAACTCAACTTAGTCTCAAATCGTAAGATTGTTATTTTGAGTAGTATCAGTCTAAGACAAGCTCTCGGTCTTCTTTGAACATTAAGCCCGATGAACTGTAACAAGGAGTTCAATAATTCTAAACTTTAATGTTCCTACGCCTTAGTCTTATAAATAAAAGTAAGGAGTGGAGGCAATATTAAGTTCATATTTCGTCAACTCTTAATAGGGCTTGACTCAATGAGTCCCGGCTAAATACATGCTAGTTTTTCTTGAACTTGGATAGACCCAAGATATTTTTGGTCATGTTATTGTCTTGACATTATTTGTCATCCAAGTATCAACTACTAATTTTCATAAAAGATTTCATCTCTACATAGAAATATAATTTCCTACTAAGACTCAAGAAATGACAATTACTTAGTAGACTCAACTAAGGTTCTTTCCCTCCTAATACAATGTAGAAACTCTATAAATATAAGGTACAAGAGGTTCAAGATAGAAACACAATATATATTATTATGTCAGTTCTAAATCCCAAGGCCTTCATCGTTAAGCGTTTCATTCTCTCAAGCTTTATACTAATTCTTACACCGAAGGTAAGTCTTGGACAGATTTGAGGCTTAACATGAATGTTTTTTTGTTAAAATTCATAAACCATCTTTAATTGCACAACTTTTATTCAAGCTTTGTATCCCCAAGTATAATTAAGTGGCCACCAATAATAATTAAAAAAACCATTTAAGTGAATTTATGTAAAAGTGGAGTCTATCCATCGAATTTTAAAATTGAAATTGAATTTATATGAATTAAATGTCGTGTTTTTAGATATAAAAATTGGTTGTTATTAGTTTATTTGGAATGACTACATGCATTTGAAAATCATAAAACATTCTTAAATTTTTCCTTTGATTTTGTCCAATTGAATGGGTTAATTTAGAATTGAATCGCTTCACTTTAAATAGTATGTCATACTTTTAACAACAGGCACTTAGTTATACTTTTAACCTTAGACAATGTCGTATGTACCCTGGTCTAGGCTTGTGATCTCTATTAATATTTGTAAAATCCTAATTAGTCAGTATAATTTAATTATATAATCGTGTAATATTGTAGTAATGCAATGTTATGGAGTGCCTAATTATATACTCTATTGATTTATGAACATTTTCGAACAAAGCTAGTAAATTAGGAGAAGTTAATCTTTGTATATTTTGGTACTGGAAGAGGTCTTTTTGGTAACTGTTTTTACTTCCAACTTTTTGTTTTTACTTTTATGCTTTTGAAATCAGAAGTAGAAAATAGCGTTTGGTAATTTTTTTTTACTTTGAAAAAGTGCAAGCAAAATTCACTTTGACAATAAAAAACTGAAAACACAAAAAAATTGCTTCCTCAATTTTAATAACACAATGAGCCATTCCAATTTTAATAAGGTCCAAGTATCGAATCTTGTTAACAATAAACTTTTTAACTCTCTCTTTTTATAAAAATAAATAAACTAACATTCAAGTATAATTATCAAACAACGTTGTTTGATTTTTGTTTTCACTAATGAAAATAAATAAAAGTATAAACATATGAAAACAAAAATATGAAAGCAAAATATGAAAGCAAAAACAATTACCAAAATACTTTAAGAAGAAGATTATTTTCTTTTATTACCTCATTGAAGGCTATCTTTTGCATCAATTATTATTTATTTATCATTTCTTCACAATTAAATCATTCTTGCCCAGACATTAGTGATTTAATTTTTATGGGTCCTTTTTGCTATGTTATATTATTTTCCTTTTATTTAATAAACAAAACTGCCTAAAGAAAACTTTATGCATAACAAAGCTCATAATAGTTCCATCTTTAAATAAAGATTATTATAAAAATAATTTGGTGAGTAATAATTTAAAGAGGATATACTTTTTTTATGTGGCTTATTATTAGTACACACACACACATACACACACATATTATTAAAGGAGAGCAGAAAATATAATTGTTTTCTTGAAGTTTTGTCATTTTTTAAACTTCCTTTCTCCCTATTAGCGTAAAGTATGGTGTGGTTTGAAGCACAAACCGCATATGAAACTACTTGGGTACAATTTGACAATTTAAAAACCGCACATGACACCGTTTGTGATTGGTACGGTGCAATTTTGAAACTTGTGGTGTGGTTTTATTCGATTTAGTTTCAGTTTCAGTTTCAGTTTCAAAACCGATTGGCATAGTCAGTAATAATATTCAATAGATCAAATTCATATTTATGTAAAAAAAAACTATACATGACATTAACATAATAACATCAATCAACAAGTTTTAAGTTTGAAATCTATTACTCGTGAATGCTTCAACCTTATTCAAACCATTGCGATTCAATTAAAAATGTTTATAGCCACAAACAAAAAATTGTTTAATATATTTTTAAGAATTAGCATTCCTTGACAAACTTAAGTCCCCATGTAATCATCATAGCAATGAAGCAGAGTGCAGATAGATAATTGAAAATCAACTGTATGTAAACATAATTCAGAGAAAGTAATTCTATAAGTCATCACATGCATGAAATTGATACGGAACTTTATTTGA
The DNA here is from genome assembly GCA_034770075.1 of Aralia elata. Classification (NCBI taxonomy): domain Eukaryota; kingdom Viridiplantae; phylum Streptophyta; class Magnoliopsida; order Apiales; family Araliaceae; genus Aralia; species Aralia elata. Next base: position 66,653,692 of record CM068387.1, on the reverse strand, counting down.
TATTTTCGTAAGTGAGATCACTTTTTAAACAAACTCAACTTGTATGACCGATTTGCCCTCAAAAATATACCCCATTGCCCTCCTCTTCCTATCCCTCCTACAACTCATTTTCTCTCTATAACTGAGTTATCTTTTTAGAGTCATTTGTGTTGTTTAATTGTGAACTTTAATCGTCTATTTCAATTTGTTGAGGAAGATAAAATTTTGCTTATATTGTCCTGTTATAGTTAGAATGGATCACACACGCATACGACAGTATATAATTAACACAGAGATTTACGTGGTTCCCCAAAACCTGGGTACGTCCACGGGCGGCTAGTTGTTTATTGATTCTCTTAATTAGGTTACATAGAGTTTTACAATAGATAGTATTTATAGCTACTAATCATATTCCAAACATACTTCACATTATGTCTCAAATACCCATAATGTCCTATCAGAAATCAAATAGGAAAACTGAGTTCGTCGAACAGCGCGCCCCGCGCCGTTCCTTGGCTTCCACTGGCGCGCCCCACACTAGTCCTGCAGAACCTGAAACCCGCCCGTGGCGCGCCCCGCGCTATCCATACAGAGTACCTCAAAAACCTTAGCGCGCCCAGCGCCACTCTGATGTTGTGCAATGGCGCGCCCCGCGCCATACCTATAGTAACTATGTACCATACCGCGGGGGGCTCCGCCCCCCTGCACCCCCCAAACCCTTCCGTTCAGTTCCAATGGGTCAATGCGTCGCGAAGTTCCGCTCCGTTCGGTCGCTTCACTCCGCACTCGCCCTTTCCCGTAAACTTCTCAGTTATGAATCACAAGTTCTAACATGCCCATTTAAAGGGAGAGTACGTGGTTTTTCATCTATCCATAATCTATTGTGGAGGTCGGCAGTAGGATAGAATTTAAGATAAAAAGGGCTAGTTGCTGGCGAAGAGGGAGGGCAAATTGAACATAAACAATTAGTTAACTCAAAAGGTAATCCCTACTTGGCGGAAATATCCAATTGATATAGCAACTAATTAAACTTGGCCAACTGTCCCCGCAAAATTGAATGACTCATCGGTTTCTTTGCAGAAATTGCAAAAACACAAAAAAAAACAATACATGTTAAAATACATTACAGAGAATGCCAGCCACTTGTGCAACTCACCATAAATTACATTCCCATACCGTCTGTCATAAAGAGTGCTTCAACAAACTGTAAATTGGTTTCATATGGAACAGAGTTATAAACTATGAAAAACTAGATTCATTTAAACAGGAGGCCTACATTTCAAGATGATTGTTTTATAAAGGAATTGTATTTCCTATAAAATTATTCTATTTTCTTGTCTTGGTTTTGGGGGGGAACAAAAATAAAACAAATAATGGAGAAAGTTAGAAAAATAAGTAATTATATAGCAGGGATGACCAACAATTATCATGGATTTCGAGTTGATAGACCCTGAGATTGAGTTTAAAAGCTGCTGACACTTCTCTAATATTTGGTACAAATATATAATATATAAGAGTGGTGCATTGCGGTTTGAGCGGTGTGGTAGTTTCCTGAAATTGCACATAAATTGCATACAGTTTTTCAATCATTCTAACACTGTCATATATATCGAAACTGCTGGTGCGGCTCAATCGAAATAATTTAGTCGATTTTTAGTGCATTTTTAGGGCCGAATTCGGTTCCTTACTCGGTCTTATTCTATCACTATCAACCATTTACGATAAATAAAAAAAGTTCTCATAATATTATTTCTACCCATATAGATTTAGAGCCATTCAAGTATCACAACATGTCAAAATATGTCCGACGGGTTATCATATCTAAAATCTTTATCATATTTTTTTTACTCGTATTTGACAACTCTTATTCAAAATTTTATTTATTTTTTAATTGCACACATATAATGTGTGTTATAAATACTAGTATCATATAATGTCGAAGGTGATACATATAGTTGTGTTAAAAATTCAAGAAATAAATTTCCTCAATTTGCACGAGAAAACTATTTGCAACATATATTGCAGGACAAATGGACAAATTCAAATAACACAAAAAGATAGCAAATAGTACCATTTTTTAAGAAATTATATTTCCAGCTAAATGATTGTTACCGACAAATATATACTGCAAAGTCGTTCAAAAGAAGTTTTATACAAGTCACTCCTACAAATTGAAAGTATACTATTATGCTTTTTTAGTTGGGCCACTTTTATACAAATCTTCATACTTTTGTCCAAAGTGAGAGATGCCTTTCAAAATTAACATCATGCAACATAGTCAAAAAAGTTGTGGGGTATAATTCGAAAGTTTTTAAATTACAATGACCGACATAAAATTCTCCGGTTAACACGTTTTAATCTCGAAGGCGTTACAAATACGAAACGACAATTAGTTTTTTGACTACTTTCCCTATAATAACCCTCATTACCCTTACTTTTTTACATCAAATAATAATGCAATGAACAGATTAAAACACAGAACGGCAAGGGTAAAATAGTAATTAAAATCAACTAATCAAATCTCAAGTTTTAAAAGTCTCATTTAGCGGTCTACTTTTCTCTCTCTTCTCTCTGTGACCGGCCTCCTTTGACTCTCTCTCTCTATATATACACACACATTTATGTTTGTATATATAATGATTCTACAGTGTATTTTCTCTCTCTAAAAGTCTTCATATGGACTTGCAGAATACTAGAATTCTGTAATTATTCTAGTAGATTCACAAATTAATTGGAGAGAATGATCATCGAAACTGTCATTGATTCTCTGGTGCCGTCGTGGTGGGAGGTTCAAGTCTCCCTCGCGGCCGCGGCTTTTGTCGTCGCCGCTTACTGGTTCTTCAATTACGTCGGCGGCGAGAACGACCTCGCCGGTGATCGGTCGGGGGTCGACAATTCGGATGTTGCCGGTGATGTCAACAATGATAAGCAAAAGGTCATATCTGTAATTTTATCCGTGCTATGATTGTCAATTTGTTGTTTTCTATCAATTCATTATTTGTTGTTATCTATCAATTCATAATTTGTTGTTAAGGGACTGTTTGGTTTGTCGTTAAAGGAGACTAGGAGAGTGAGTTTTGAGGTTCTGATACTGATGGTGATGGGAAAGGCAACTAATTTTGGTGGTAGATATCTTTAAAGTGATTTTATTGACAGCAACATAATAGGATTAATAGCCAGAAAGAGAAACAATGAAAAAGCTAAATACATTAAAGTGTTATTCTAGTGTAGCTGTTTATTGGTAGTAAGAATGTTGCTTTTGCTCAGTAATATTTATTTTTTAGAAAGCTAAAACTGCAGTTTTTACATGCATCATTTCTGTTGGTAGCTTGCAAAGTAAAAGGGGAAAAGGGTTGACTGTCTTGGATACAGTCACTTCATTTCTGGTCTGTTTTTTCATTTTACATTTCAATCTATTATCTATCTGTTGATAGTTTGTGATAATTGGAGTAGTTAAATTGTTAATGATGTTTGTTTTTTGATGTTCATGGTGAAGAAAAGGCAATACATTTGTGGTGATAGTAGTGTTTAAAGTGTTTTTATTATAATTATTAATTTTTTTATGCAAGCAAAGAGCCAGTTCGAGAAATTAAATAAAGAATATATTTTTTGCTGACAAGAAAAGAGTATTATTCACAGCAAGGCCAAGAGGGGATGCCTATCCCGGTATTCGTGGAGTATACAACAACAAGTGGACACTGAAAAAACTGTTAAAACAAAAAGCTGGAAACCCCTATACAACCAAGGACACCCCCAGGGGTCCTCAAACTAACATCCCCATAAAAGAATTTTTTTCATTGTAGCTGTTCCTGGTAGTAAGACTTTCACCTCATTGAATTACATATGTAACTTTGAACCAATGACTCCCGCCGTATGAAAGCAATACTCTAACCACTGAAAATTTGTTTTCCCTTATCTCATTGTGTTGCTATAATAGTTGAAAGAGAGAATAATATTGCTTCACGGTTTCAGTGATACCAGTTCATCAACATAGACACTTAATTATCTTGTATAAAGAATTAATTATACTATTAAGGCAGTAAATTTGGGAGTCTTTTTTTTTTCACACCATATATATCATGTAATTAATTTAAAAATTACTATAAGTTTAGGATTTACAGTTAATTTGGATTTTGATGTTTCCAATGACATTTAACATACGAATTCAACGAGAAAGTTTGTAGCTTGAGTTGAGTCGATAGATTGCAGCAAATGCTGTTAGAGTTTTCATATTTTCCATTCCAAGAAACAAGACATTTGTTTACATTTGTATCTCCTCTTGTTATGGAGATTGTTTCTCCTGTGTAGGCCTGTAGCACGCCTATCATCCACCCTAACCCCAGGGAAGTTGAATCCCCATTGCCTCCCTTGAAAGAGAGATGAAATAGGATTGATGAGCTTGCTTGCAAAATCTTAAAACAGTTCCTTAAGTTTTTTGCAGCACTAGATGAATTTCTTTATTCTCTATTTGAGATTATGCTATTTACTAGGTTATGTTTATTTGTTTTCTGTAAAGAACATTTGTGTCATCCCACATAATGTTGGGAGTTATATTTGCAGTACCCTATAGCCTGGTTATTATCTGTTTCATGGAGTAATTTTCCACTTGTTTGACGTGCAGTTCTGCACTTATTTTGTAGATGAGCCAGCTAAAAGGAGAACCTAATACCAATTCTGCGTATATAATTAAGGTAAATTGTGGATCTCCTAACGTTAATGCCACCCTGGTGGTTTTTGTTATGGCACTACAGCTGAAAATTGTATCAGTTGTATAGTAATGGGTCATGTTCAATAAAATTTTCTTTTTCATTCGTAAAATTGGTTCTCTTTGGCAATTTCTTTTGTTGAATAATGATAGCACTAGGTTAATTTTTTCAGGTAGAATTGCTGGCAGCCAAGAATCTAATTGGTGCTAACCTAAATGGTACATCAGATCCTTATGCAATCATCACTTGTGGTACAGAAAAGCGATTTAGGTGATTGGATCTAATTTTCACTTTATTGCTCTTAGATGGTTTACCATGGCTTCTCTTTTTCGCAATTTCTTTTGAATGGATACAATCTTTTGCTGTGATTCTTAGCTTTTTGAATGATGGAGTTAGGTCTTATCCAAATTATTTTACTTGGCCAAAAAAAAAAAAACCCTATAATTGAATTAAAGATATTAGTTGGTCATGTTCAGAAGCAGAGACAATAATGTCCACAATGTTTTCTAATTTTTCCCATTAACAGCAACAAAGTTTTCCTTTGATTTTGCAGTATATATAAATCTGAAAGTACTTTTCTGGAAAAAGTGTTACTAGAAATAGCACTGTAACCTAAGGGAACATGCCTATACAATATTTGACTTGCATCTCCTTACAAAAGGTCTATAAAAGAAATCCTACTCTGATTTAGGAAAGGTTTTGATGCCATTTTGATTTCAATAAAAAAGCTTTTAGCATATTACTCGATGGTTCTTTATGTTTCAAAACCAATGCTTTCACCTATTTGTTTGTGGTAGTAATTATGTCTTTTCAATGTTTTAATCAAGCTGTCAATAATTTATTCATCAATAGATCTCCCATTTGATTGCATAATTTGTTCTTATGATCATATTAGCAGCAATCTGTAGGTCTAGTGCTAACATCACAAGCTTATAAAATAATGTCCATAAGATTATTTATAGCCATAATACTATTTTCTTTGGTAGATTGCTATTTTCTTTCACCAAATTGATTTTTGGACTTTCTTTCTATTTTTATGTGCTTGAATTACAATTTGGTTCCCTTTTTTGAAGAAACGTAGAAACATTCTGCCCCAATAACAACGGCTAACGATGCCCTTCCTAATTTACTAGATGTCAGTGCGGGACACATAAAATGCACTACATATTATAAAAGTTATTTATTTTGATATGTATTTAATTTAAAAATTCAGAAGAATAAGATGCTACACATTAATCTCTTATCTTTTTTATTCTTTTAATTGAGCTAGTTAGTATTGTACTTGAAGTAAAGTAGAGAATTGGTACCCTAATGCTGTGTTTGTGAGTTTGGAGGGATGAGATGGGAAGGAAAAGTATAAAGAGAGGAAGGGATGGGAAAGGATGGGAAGGGATTACAATTTTTCCTTGTCATGTTTGTGAGTTTTAGAAAGGAAGGGAAATGATGAGATTTTAATTATATTTTTCCTTGTTTGTGAGTTTAGAAGTAGGGAAGGGAAGGGAAGAGAAAGAATTTTTATCTTTAAACTACGCTATTATTGTATTACCCTTCAATATAAATGTAATAAATGATATAATTTAATAATGTCTAGCTACTAGATTTATTTTGCTCAGTCTTTTTTATACTTTACTGCACACACACACCCCTATATTCCATTCAAAAATCAACAAAGATCGGAAAATAGAGTATAAAATCAACTTATTTGTACAAAAAAATAAAAAATAAAATGCCTTAATTGTATTGGGCCGAGAAACGTCACCGTTGTTGTGGCTTACCAGTAAAGCAATGACAATTATATTATGTGACAATTATGCTAGAGTTTTGATTTGATTCAAGTTGAGGTGGACCCACCCCAGTGATAACGTCTTTTGTTCAAGGAAGAAGTATAAGTGTATTAGTGGCATGGAAACCTGTGCCACTTCACTCCTATATTCCCTTCAAAAGTCAACAAAGATTGAAAAATGGAGTATTACAATAATATGAAAAAAAATCGTATTTTCAATGGGATTTATAATAGTTAGGGACAAAATTATCATATTATTTGTTTTGAAAGGTTATTTTACGTTAAATAAAATATCTAACTTTCTCATCCTTTCCTATCCTTCCAAATCCTCACTTTTAGGGGAAAAATTTTAAGCTAAAAGTGAGATCAATTTTACCTCAAAATTCATTCTCTTCCTCCCTAAAAAAACTCACAAACATGTGATTTGAAGGAATTATAATTATTTTCCCTTCCCTTCCCCTCAAAATAAAATTTACAAACACGGTGTAACTACCTCTTAAAATACACATTAATCTCTTTTTTTTTATTCTTTTAATTGAGTTAGCTAGTTGTACTTGAGGTAAAGTAGAGAATTGATACCCTTACTGCCTCTTAAAAGTAGGACACTTGGTTTTCTATATAGTTATAATATAAAACTATTTTTTGGTTATTTGATATTGAGCAATATTCTGAATGTCAATGAGGATCTTGCGTTAGATGCATTGCCTAGTGTGTACACGTTCCTCTACTAAGTTTCTTGGCGATTGTGTTAGGTATTAGAGGCTACTACTTTGGCATCCTAGGATGCGTTCTTGTGGTAGGTAAATTTGAGATGTAGCTTTCATAGCACCAAGATAATGGAGGATGATAGGTGTAGAGGTCGTAAGGTTTTAATAGGATTCATGTTGTGTTTGGATTGAATGAATGGAATGGAAAAGGAATTGAATGGTTCTTTAGCATCTCAAGTTCATGTTTGTGTAATAGGATAACATAATTATCACATTCATCCATTACATTGGAATGAATCTCATTCCACCACCTTCTCTAGGGAATGAAAATCAAGTAACCGAATGAATTCTTATTCCATCAGAATGGTTTATCCTCCGAAATAAGTAACCAAATTTACTTTTTTTCACTCATTCCAGTCCGACCTTGAGTCCTTCAATTCAAACGCAACATTAGAGAAGACATATGATAGGGTTAGTTGGAGGTCTTTTAATCGGTGTTTGCCGTTTTCCTACTTAGCAAAACACGCAAGTATACGCGTTCAAATTGTAATATTAAGCAAGCAAGGTATCGTTCCCACGAAGATTTGTGTTCAATGATTGACAACAAGTTTAATCAAACAATCAATCGAAGTTAAAGTATCCAAGCAATTTGTGATATTAAAAACTACTTGTAAATGACAATATTACTAGCTAACAGAGAATTTATTCAGATTAAAAAGATTAAGACTACAACTTCACTTAATTCTTCACCCAAACCCTTCTTACTTATTAAATTAATTACTTTTATTGAATCATAAATCAGGAATTCTTTATAGTGTTTGTATGCACTTCTCAATGACATGCAAACCAATTCAGGTAAACCTGACCCTAAGGCAACAAGTTTATCAGAAACATCCAAATTGATCAATTCACTATACTCTATGTGAGTTCAATCAAAATAAATTTAATTACAAATTCCCTTTTAGATTTCACGAGGCGTATAGCTATATCTCTATGCCACACAAATATGATTCCATCCAATGCAGAAAACATACACGTGCTATCATATCTAGGTCTAAACTCATACTCCTCTCTCGATTTTATATGAATTACCCCTTTAATTGCTGATCAGACAATTTACACCTTAATAACATGATATAATAGATGATTCAACAAAAAAATTTAATTAACAAGAAGTAATTGTGTTTGAATTACACACTAAGATCCATTGCAGTCTTAAAGGAAAATTTAGTTCATGTTCATAGATATAAAAACATCCACATAACAATCCATCATTCCAAAGTTACAAAATTGAAAGTTAGAAAAGAGATCAGAACAACTCTGTATAAAGCTTTGGATCTCCTCCTTCTCTCGATTTCTGGTCTCACTTTTCAATCCTCTGATATTCTTCTGTTATGCGTTGTTATGCTCCCTTCTTTCTTACGTCCTGTGATACCCTCATATGTTAATCCCACGTTTTCCACTTATAGAGTCCTCTTCAGAATCAAAAACTGTTTTGAAATCATGATCTGGCCCTAGTCCGCGTCTCAGCGTCGACCACACTCGATTTGCCCTGGTTCAGCGCCGGCCGCGCTGAACTTCATCATAATTACAAAAATGCCACCGCTTTTTGGAATTTTCCTGCTTTGCCCCTCCATTGCTACGTTCTACAAAATAAACATAAAACAAGAAATAAATAAAATAGAAATACTTATAAACAACAAAGAATTAAGGCAAAAGACATCTGATTTGCAAGTATAAAACTCACTCATCAATCGGGTATCGGAAAAATGAAAGGGTTTGGGAATGAATGGAGTTCTTGGGTGATATAGTGCTTTCATTTGCGGTTTTAGTCATTGTTAGGAGGAGCCTAAATCATTGTTTAATGCTTCTAGGATTTGATATAGAGAGACCTTTCCCATTTCCTTTTCACTTTAGTAGTGAATGCCTTGAGTTATATAGGGACAGGGAGCATGTATAATGCATGGATGTGCGGTGGTGAGGGACAATCTTGAGATTTAGCACCTTCAATTCATTGATGATACACTATCAGCTACTACCTGGGAGGCTACTATACTTGTTGCCAGTTGGTTTTGTGTTGGCTCAACACGGTAAAATTATTGAACAAGTTAATCACAGAAATAGTACTGAAAACATTTATAAATTGAAACTGGAAAGAAATGGCTCTATATAGTTTCATGTTTAAAAACCCGCTAGTCTTGTTGTCCAGTTTCAGAATTGTTTTTAATTGACTTCGTATTAGACTAATTATTATATCTTTGACCTCTTATGCTATCTATGAGTGATGTATGCATAACTTATATGTTGGCCTTAGTTTTACAAACTACTTTGAGTAATATATTGTAAAAGTAGCCATGCAATTTTTTTTATTTGTTCGTAAATTTGGTAGAATGAGAAAGTGTTTCAAGATTTGCTTTGCACAACTATTCATTATAGTAGAAAATAAGATGCAGAAAATTTCTGATGATTTCATTCACCTCCAATAGGAGGTATTTATAGCAATACAAGGGGTAGGGATGTAGCTGTTCTGCCACTAACAAACACAACTCTAACAACTGTACTAACACTCATAAACACAGCTGTAACAACACTCATAAACACAACTGTAGCAACACATGTTCTAACAACTGCACATTCTAATAATACAATTGTACTAACATGTTTTAACAGTTGCACATTCTAACACTTCCCCTCAAGTTGGTGCATGGATATCGCACATGCCCAATTTGTCTAGTGAAGAGTGGAGTTCTTTGCTAGAAACAGCATGAGTCATCATATCTGCGAGTTGGTCTTCACTCTTTATATACGGCACTCGAATGACGTCTTTTTCCAAGTTGTCGCTGAAAAAGTGTTTGTCAATATTAATATGCTTTGTCCTCTCATGATGTACTGGATTATTTGCTATCTCAATGGCAGCTGTATTGTCACAATACAGAACCATAGGCTTCCTAGGTTCAAACTCGAGTTCCCTCATTAGAATCTTTAACCAAATCAGCTCAGATATGCCATGACAGAGTGCTCTATACTCTGCTTCAGCGCTAGATCTCGACACAACCCCCTATTTCTTACTCCTCCAACACTGACGGCATAGGACAAATCAGGTCTTGTATGAGCCAGATAGATCAGCTTTCCAACCAACCTTTGATACCTTTCCTTGTTAGTAGGCACCTGATCTGGATAAATTGACAATCCATGGTGAACCTCCATTGGAGTATTAATAGGCTCACACGCTAATTTTCCAGTCTCTGTTAGTAAATCAAGAACATATTTTCTCTGAGATAAGAAGATGCCTTTCTTAGAACGTGCAACTTCAATTCCTAGAAAATATTTGAGAGATCCCAGATTTTTCATTTCAAACTCTTTGGCTAAGTAACTTTGAAGATTCTCAATCTCTTGTTCATCATTACCTGTAACCACCATGTCATCCACATAAACTATTAACAAACCTGCCAACACGCTTAAGAAATAGTGTGTGATCAGCTTGAGACTGTTTAAAATCATAGTTTCTCATGGAATGACTGAACCGGCCAAACCAGGCCCTAGGTGACTGCTTAAGGCCATATAAAGCCTTCCTTAACTTGCAAACCTTTCCCCCTTTAGGTGTAAAACCTGGAGGAGGGTCCATGTAAACCTCTTCTTGTAGATCTCCATGTAGAAAGGCATTCTTGACATCAAACTGTTTTAGCGGCCAATCTAAGTTGGCAGCCAACGAGAGAAGGACCCTGATCGTACTCATCTTGGCAACAGGAGCAAATGTTTCCTGATAATCAATCTCATAAGTCTGGGTGTAACCCTTTGCCACAAGTCGGGCTTTATACCTTTCTATCGAACCGTCTGAATTCTGGTTCACTGTGAACACCCACTTGCACCCCACAGTTTTCTTGTCTCTTGGTAACTCAACCATCTCCCATGTAGAGTTTTTCTGAAGAGCCTTCATTTCTTCTACCATAGCAGATTTCCATTTATGATCGTCAAGGGCTTCCTGAAACTTATTAGGAATAGACACAGAAGACAATTGTTGTGCAAAAGTCAAATGGGACTTAGAGAGACGGTGGTATGAAATATAATTGGAAATAGGATACTTAACATTACTGGATGAAGGGAAACCAAATTTTTCAGGAGGGTGACGATTTCGTACAAGATATCTTCTCCCCCGGTCCTCATCATGTGGAACCAAGGGAGTTTCTAGTGGGGCTACATGATCAGATTTAGGTAATGAGTCAATATCAGAAGAAAGAGATAATATAGGGATAGAAGCATGTACCTGAAGATCAGTCCCAGAAGAATCAGTCGATTGGATGGTAGGATCATAGAGAGGAGGATCCAGAGAAGGGGGTGGCAGTGGAACATTCACATGTTTCTTTTTTCTTCTTTCAAATGTTTTCAAAGTAACAGGTTCATGTTCAACCAATTTCTCCTGCTCACCTTGAGTAGGGAGAACTTGAGGTTCAGGTTCATGTTCAACCAATGTCTCCCCCTCACCTTGAGTAGGGAGAACTTTAAATTCAGGTTCATACCGTTCAAACCATAACTTCTCCTCGTCCTTACTCCTAATCTCCCCCTGAAGAGGAGAAGTTGTTACTCCCCCTGAGAAATATGATTCCTGTTCACAAAATTCAACATCCATAGATACATATGTCTTACCCGAAGGAGGATGAAAACATTTATATCCTTTTTGAGATGGGGGGTATCCGAGAAAGACACACTTAAGAGCACGTGGATCTAATTTGTCCCTGTGGAGAGAATGAACATGGACATAGCAAAAACAACCAAAGATTTTAGGAGGCAAATTAAGTAAGGAAGGGATTGAATGGAAGTGGGACAATACTTTGATGGGTGTTTGATAATCAAGCATACGAGTAGGCATTCTGTTAATGAGGAACGTAGCAGTCATGACAGCATCAGCCCAGAACTGTTTCGGAACTCGCATAGTAAAGCATAAGGACCGAGCCACGTCAAGGAGATGGCGGTTCTTACGCTCTGCTATACCGTTCTGTTGGGGTGTGTAAGCTGTAGTTTTCTGGTGAATAATGCCATGTTGCTGGAAGAATTCAGTAAGAGAAAGATTAACAAACTCACGTCCATTATCAAAATGAAACACCTGAATTTGGACATGAAACTGAGTGTTGATTAGTTTATGGAATTTAGGAATAATATTACTAACTTCTCTTTTTGATGTCATCAAATAAACCCAACACACTCGAGCGCAATCATCAATGAAAGATATAAAGTATCGACAACCAGAAGAAGTAGGAGTAGAAAATGGTCCCCACACATCAATATGAATACAAGAAAAAGGAGTAGTACTTTTATTAAACCTTGGTGGAAATGAGACACGATGATTTTTCTCATAAATGCAATGTTCACATCGAAGACTAGAAGCTGAAACATTAGCAAATAAATTCGGAAATAAGCGTTCTAAATAATAAAAGAGGGATGTCCTAAACGACGATGCCATAGAAGAATTTTTTTCCGATCTAAAACTGGATTTCCAGCCACCTGAAAACCACGACCAGATTGAATTTGAGATTGCCCTGCCCCCTCCAAGTAGTAGAGACCCCCTCTCTCCTTACCAGTGCAATCGTCGTCTTCGTGAGGCGATCCTGAAAGATACAATGGGTAGAAAAAAAGGTTACTGAGCAATTTAAACTGGTGGTAATTTGACTGATAGAGAGAAGACTATTTGAGAGGTTAGGAACATGTAAAACAGAAAATAAAGGTAACGTAGAGGAAAGTGATAGGGAGCCAGCCCCTTGAACTGGAGTGAGAGTTCCATCTGCAACCTGAACTGAATGACGAGATGGACAAATAACTGAGGTGAACTGAGATGAGTCACTAGTCATATGATCGGTTGCTCCTGAATTAATTATCCATGGATTTTTAGAAGAAATAAATGACGCTCCATTCTTACCGTTACCGAAATAAACCTGGGATGGTTGTGGTGCGTCAATAGAGACTAAATTAGCCTGAGAGAACCTTTTTCCCTTGCGTTCAGCCTGTTTTAACTTGAACCATTCTGGATATCCTACAATCTTCCAGCATGTTTCCTTCTCATGACCCTTACGATCACAATGAGAACACTTTCTCTCTGAAGATGTTGAAGAAGTCTGAGCTGTTATAGAAGTAGTAGCTTGCCAAGGTTGAGCTCTATTAACTGCCAAGGCTGAGGCTTCTGGGGTTCCTTCGGCAGCCATGGTGACTTGGCGCTATGCTTCTCTACGAACTATAAAATAAGCTTCATTAATATCAGGGAGAGGTGATGTGGCCAAAATACGTCCACATACTTGATCAAGATTATGATCAAGTCTAGCAAGAAATGTATAAACACGTTCTTCAGAAATACGCTTCTTCAATTTGGCAAAGTCTAATGGATTCTCTAAGTCATTCGGACGACGGAAGTCAAGCTCTATAAAGGTGGAATTGAGTTCCGTGAAATAGATGGTCAATGATCGACCATCTTGACGCATCTGGAAGGATTTCTTCATCAACTCATAGACCTGGGAAGCATCAGAAGCATCATGATACGTTTTCTTGACGGTATCCCAAACATCTTTAGCAGTCTCACAATGAATAAAATTCATCATGAGGGCAGGGACCATAGAATTGATGAGCTATGACTTTACTAGTGCATTTTCGGCCTTCCACTTCTCAAACTTAGGATCTGAATCCTTTGGTGCACTCCTCGTTCCAGAGATGTAGCCATATTTTTCACGGGCAGCAATATGCATCTCAAGAACTTTGGACCAAAGACGGTAATTGGTGCCATTGAGCTTTACCCCAATTCCAGAAGGGGTATCTTGCTGGAAATTCATTATTGGGGCAGATGTTTCATCTGAAGTTTCTAATTTTTCACCCATAACAGCAGCGGAAATTTTTGTTTAATGTTAGAGAGAAAATAAAAGGAAATTTCTGATGTAGAAGTTCAGTCTAGCTGCAACTACAAAGCATACTTAGAGATTTCAAAAAAAAATGATAGAGAGAACACCAAGGTCAGTATACCCTTAGTGAAAAGATGATAGAGGTCTATGGTAGCACAGAAATAGGAAGGAATAAAAAAAAATTTAGTAAGCTCTGATACCAAGTAGAAAATAAGATGCAGAAAATTTCTGATGATTTCATTCACCTCTAATGGGAGGTATTTATAGCAATACAAGGGGTAGGGATGTGACGCCCCCAAATTCGGGTCTCCAATACCCGGATCTGGTCATCACGATTCAATACAACATTCACCTTTAACAACATATGATATCTAAAAGTGCGGAATATAATAAACATACATTGTTCATTACAAGGTGTCACTAGTCCCAGAATACGATTAACCTTAAACATTTACACAATCCATACCCTAAATAGCTAGCAGGGTTTAAATTACATCAGTAAATAACTAACACATAAATCTAAGGTCAGCTACAAGAAGTCTATCATTTCATCTTTTCTTTCCCTTTATTCTTCCCTGACGTCTCGGGTTTAGCTGCCCAAATGAAATCATGATATAGCAAGAATGAGCAACGAGTTTGCCCAGCAAGTTTAAAGTGCAACAATAAGGATATATCATGATGAAGGGATATAAAAAGGGATTTCAACAATAGAATAAATCAGAAGCAAGAACAATAAATGCTTCTAGAACAATTGATAGTCCAAATAGACTTTGAACGATAACTTCCAGAGGAGTCAATACTGGTTGACCCTCTGGTTACTGGCTACAGAATAACGTACTTGAGGGGATCAGCCTCGCGTACCCTATGTATATGCATAACATTTAATTCTGCTATTTGTACCTTATATACGGTACGTCGGGGTAACTCCCCTATAAATAAAGGGGTGTTCATAGCACAGTCTAAGAATCTCCTTACCATTGAATTGGTTCGGATAGCTTTTATAATTCTCACAAAATTGTCTGACCGAACAAGGGTTCAGACTTAACCATGAATGGTTCATAAAACTTCTGAATTTAATTTCCAATGGCTCGAATTCAAAATGCCCGATGAGTGCGACATGCCAATAAATACACAGATGTGGAATAATTTTAAAAGTAATTAGACCACTTATAGCATTGCTTGGAGATAAAATTCAAGCTTAAAGAATACTTGCAATAATATATATACCTTTTGCATGAATTTTTTTTAAAAAATACTGCATAAGGTTTTAGAAGTATTGCTCAAGATAAAAAGTTGAGTAAGGAAGAACTTGCAATAATGTAAGAAGTTTTAGGGTTAGGAACTTGCCTGTTTGCTCAGCTACAACTAAATCTTAGCTTTAATTACTTGACCTTAGGGATAACCTATCAGTTGGTAGAGTTGGTTTTATCCATTAGCATTGCGTAATTATACCCACTTATGCTATTTATTTAGCAGATAAAACAATTCACCGAATTTGATTACTACCTAGCCATCAGCTAACATAAATTTAATGGCCTCTAATTATTATTTAAGATAAACAATATTTAATCATGGTTACCTATCATTTGGGTACCCTTCTAGATGTGGGTTAAAATTTCTTATTATTAGTTATACAATAATTAATAAATTTAGGGTTCATGATTTGATAACAACTAAATAGTAGTTGATCCCCTTACTTAATCTTTTATTTACTTAATTACTATATTCACCTTAAAGGGCAATTGAGTAATTATTACACTTGGTTCTTTATTAAATATTCAAAGTATTAATTCTACAACGCACGTAATTATTATTAAATATTTATTGGAATAATTATTAGATTGTGGCTTATTCATCTTTATTTATTAAGGGCCATAAATAATCTTATTAGTCTCACTCATACTTAATCATTATTTCATTAATGAATTAAGTAGTTATTTTCCTTCTCATTAATTTAGTAACCATAATTAATACTTAATTACTATTCAATATCAAATAATAATTAATTATTTAATATTTTTTATTATTATTTATTGGGAACACAATAACAATTAAATTTATTCATACTTAATTAATAATAGTTAAGTAACCATTATCTTTATGAGAATTAACCTTACTCCTACTTTCAGTATTAGTTAAATCTTTATTTATTATTCAAGGATAAATAATAAATAATTAAATTATTAACTTTATTCATATTTAATTATTTTTCAAATAACTAACTAAATATTTATTACCTTTATTTATTATTCACTGACAATTAATAATCATTATTTTTTTTTTTTTTTTTTTTATAAATAATAAATAATTATCTTATTAACTTTACTTGTATCTTAATTATTATTTAGGATAGTAATTAAATATTTTACTACCTTACTATTATTTAGTATTACTAATTAATTAAAATATTCATTAATTTTATTTATAAAATTAAATAATTAGTTATTAGTGTATATTAATTCAAATAAAAATCAATTATTCCGAGAGTATTACATAGTGGTAATAATCGTACTCCAGTCATACTTCTGCATAGGATACAACTAATTCCTGAAGTTTTATTCCCAAACCATCCAGTTTTAAACACAATAGGAACACTTATAACAGGTTCATCGGCCACGCCACATGCGGTTTTCAGTTTCCATTATCAGCCATGATACCCAATATAATAGGCTAAAGCTTGGTCCTTATGATGTTCAAGGCTGCCGAACCTTATGGTTCTTAGCATACAGAGGCTCAACAACCAAAGCACAACCAAAGTAATCTACCAAAAGCCATTAACCCCATACAGAGAAATCATTAACCCAATACAGAGAAATCATTACTTTCAGTATATAGAAGCAAAAATACCCAAACACAGAGAAAGGTTTCAATCCCATACAATTCCGGGTATAATATAATCAACACCATACAGTCTAATCCCAAACAAATGCCATTAGTATAGGCTAATTTTTATCTACTGTCTAGCAACCTAATCAGTTTCTCAAAAATCACTGTTTCGTACAATGTATAACCCATTCAAACACAGGGAAGAAATGTTTTTAAAAAAAAAAAAACTAAACAATAAACTACCACAGTGGATTGACAGATTCTTAGCTATACCTTGGACTCAGATCGATGTGCCGACCTTCTCCTTCTACCGAAATAGGTTGATAAGGCTTTGGGACATTCACTCCAACTGGAATTGAATCCTTCAACTAGCCACCCCTTGTTTCCTCTTTCGCTTAACTTTTGAACCCTAATTTTCTATATTTGGATGATTCGCACAAAGGAGAATCGAATTGGCAGCTGGTTTAGGGTTTGGGGGGAAAACCCAATTTATAGAAGATTAGTTGCCCAGTAATTGGTATTACCCTACCTGACCCACTGTTAACCGTTGGTAGTAGGAGAGGGGTTGAGCTATGTCGATCGTTTCACATCCACCCAGCTGTGATTTTGCCGTCACTTTCTTGAGCCGCGCGTCCCGCCGGTCGTTTTCGCCGGATTTCTGGGACCTTCGGTCCTTGCCCGCGGTTTTGCTCGGTCGTTGGTGCTTTCCGCTCGTTTGTCCGCTGGTTGCTTCACGTTGTCGCCGGCGTACGCCTGGCGACTCTTCCTCCAGTCGATTGTTCACCTCCGTTCGATTGATTAGAAAAGCCAGAGTCTCGTTTGGCTAGGTCTTGGCTGAGGATTTGGGATCTTCCCCAATTTGATTTAGTCGGTTGTCTTGATTTGAGGCTCACAATTTCCTAATTAAACCGGTTTTCCCCAATTTACTTGGGGCGACCCCATTTGCAAATCACAACCCGGCTGGCAAAGAAATAAGGGAATGGGCTTAGCCACTAGTTGGGCCATTTAAATCAAGTAAGAGGCGGCCCAAAAGAACTAAAATAAAAATAAATATGGGCTCGGCTTAACAAGATGGAAATTGGGCCAGTCCAATTTAATTTAACCACAATGCATTTTTAATATTTTAAAATTAAATAACTAAACCCATTAATTATTTATTAATTTTCTAGTTTCTTGTAAATAAATTCTTAGGGTTAACTCACTAATTATTTAACCCAACTATTAGTGAGCCCCTTTTTATGTAAGAAAATTATTGGACCTATAATTAAAAATTCTTATAGGAGTCCAATTAAATTCATAAAATGAATTTTATCTATCAAAATAATTTGATACACTGTTTTTGAAAATTCCTGGGCTTTACAAGGGATGTAGCTGTTCTGCCACTAACAAACACAGCTCTAACAGTTGTACTAACACTCATAAACACAGCTGTAACAACACTCATAAACACAACTGTAGCAACACATATTCTAACAACTGCACATTCTAATAATACAATTGTACTAACATGTTTTAACAACTGCACATTCTAACAATTATAATAGTATGTTGTTGGAATTACTTAACGTTTGTTGTTTGAAATTCTTTCTTATTAGAGCTCAGGCGATTAATTTCTTCTTTCTTTTTGTCATTTTATGCCATTTCTGATAGCAAGACTTAGTCATGTTTATGTCCAGTCAATTTTGTTCTAAGTAATAGTTTTTATCACTGGTGTTGTTGATGCAGTTCTATGGTTCCTGGGTCACGAAATCCCATGTGGGGAGAGGAGTTCAATTTTTCAGTTGATGAGCTCCCCGTTGAGGTAGTTACTTTGATTTACTATGAGCATTGATTGTCGTGTGGAAGACTAAGTGTTCGACTGTTTGATAAACAAAATTGCTGCAGCTTATTTCTGTATTGTCTCATGGGATATGATATAAAACCACGGACCAATTATCCATGGCTATCCAACACTATATTTGCCATCCATCATCTTTTTTTCCTTTTTGGGGGAGGGATTAGTTTGATTTGCTTGACCTATGCAGTTTATATATATATATATATATATATATATATATATATATATATATTTAAGACTAATATTCTTTGACTTCGTAGTATTTTCATAAGTTTGAAGCATGTTAAATATTACGCATTATGTTTTAAGAACAATTTAATATAGTTTTTATGCATCTCCTAAGTGCCTGTTTGGTTGGAATATCAGAAGGAGAGATTGGATACTATTACTCTTTTTATATCAATCTTGTGTTTGCAAATTTTACTAGTGGTACTATTTAAGTTGTAGATTAATAATAGCCATGGAAAATTGGGTATTGTGAAACTCAAGGATAGGGGTGTTTCATATCGAGGAACATTAGAGGAAGGGAGGATAAGGAGTAAAAAAAGACCCATTTTAAGCTCTTTTCTAAGTGGGTTTCGAATGTAGGACATATTCTTTATGAAGATGATATGATAGAGAGATCAAATTAAGAACCACCATCCTCTTTTCCAGCCAAACAAAGGATATAGTTGTAGAAGCTAACACCTCTTTTTTAAGATTTCAACAAAGGACATAGTTGTAGAAGCTAATTCCTCTTTTTCATTTTCCTAGGAATTTATGCAAGCAGAGGTTAATTATTTAGTTCCTCTCTTGGGCCTTCTCAACCCAGTTTCTCTTTTTTCTCTAGCCGTGAAAGGAGATTTGTTCATTGAATTTATGGTCAACTTTCTTGCAAGTCTTTTTTTCAATTGTCAGATCTCCTATTGATTTCTTCTAATTATTATATTTGGGAATGTAAGGCTAATATTCTCTTAATATTAATGCTCTTTGTTGGTCGACTGTTCTTTATTGTCTCAATAGTCAATACTAGTACTAATGATTTGTTGTCAGGCGAAGGCTATACAGACACTTGTGCCTGGATATGTGTCATCTGCAGTATAAGTTCAAAGTGCTTAATTTTATGGAATTACTTATTTTTTTATTTTATTTTATTTTTATTTTTTGCGGATTTTTGTGAGACTTGGTTGTCCCCTTATTCTTTGGAGAGTTCGTTTTTGGTAAGATTTAAGGTTTTGGGAGGCACATGGACACCAAGATTTCCTTGGAGGTATTCTTGTTTTGATATTTTATGGGTTAGGACGGAAATGTCTCTAAAATTTAAGTAGTACCCATCTCTCTTGTCCTTGAATCAAAGTATAATTTTTTGCATTTGGGCTTTAACTATAGAGCTGTTAGAGTAGTTGCTATTCCGGTGTTCGTAGAGATTAACGGACATTGCTTCATTAGTTTTTCTATATTTCTTTCTTGTTTCCTTTGGAGGATTTCTTGTTCTCCTGCTTGTAATCTCTTCTATCTAATGAAATATAGAACAATTTCGAGTGTTTAGAGTACGAGGAAATTGTTGAAGAAGATCAAAATCAAAAGACTTTAAAAGCAGACATGTTCAGAGAGTGTTTAGAGTACGAGGAAATTGTTGAAGAAGATCAAAATCAAAAGACTTTAAAAGCAGACATGTTCAGATTGAGTTTTAGTATTGCTCATGGGATGTAGAAGTATCGTGATTAGAAGTGTTTTAAATAGGTGCTCTTGGAACGCTTTTGCTTTTTTATGCCTCCTTTCCTCTCATTCATGAAAGTAACATTTCTATGCCGGTCTATTAAGTATTTAGCTTTTGTTACTCCCTCTATCCCAATTTAAGTGACCCACATTTTCTGTTTGTTTTTGGCATTACATATGCAGTATGCTCCCTCTGCTCTTAAATATAAAATCAAGTTTGACTTTTTAAAGTGATATTTAACACTTTCAAATATAAAATAGTGCGATTCATTTAATTTTTAATAACAATAGTCCAATAATAGTAGTACTTGTTAGATAGTTTACAATTTTTATAGTTGTTTTGTCTAAAATTGAACTAATTCATACCATTTTTGAATTTAAAAATATCTCAAAAAGTCAAACTTGATTACATCCCTTTTTACCCCAAACAATATGGGGTAGGCAGAAATGTGAAAGTAGAAAGGTATGAAAACTAAAAAACATGTAACAAATAACTAAAAAAGAATAAAAAAATATAAAAAAATAGTATAATGTAAATGAATGGAAACAAATAAAATAAAAACAACCCACACTTAGGAAAAAACATACATATGTATAAAAAGCTAAAATGAAAAACAAATAAAAAAAGGAAAGGGGATAGAGAGACATCGAAAACACGACAAAAGGTGGAATACCCTAGTCAACCTCCAAACTGACAACTACATTCATCCACTCACTCCTATCATACGTCATGTCCTCAGTTATATACCTCCTTTCAAGTCTTTTTGGACGACTTTCACCTAAATAATTTTGGCCTACCCCTCTTATATTTTTCTATTGATACAAGACTCTTCTTCTCATTGGTGCATCTATAGGCCAATGTTGGATATGACCAAACAATCTCAACTATAAAATTATGATATATAAATATATACTTTTGACAAATCTTAAAATCCTCGTCAAGAAAAGGGTACAGTTAAAGTGGGACGGTAGGCGTAGTCAGTGTTCTAAAATTCTCGTCTAGGTCCGATTAATCCCTACCTAGGCGCTAGGCAGTACTCTACTGCCTCGATTTGACTGGGCGCCTAAGTCCCTGCCTAGGTAGAATAAGACCTCTATTTTGAAGCTCTACAATACTTCAATGACTTTGCTAAGTGTTAAAAGATTGTTTTTTGAGAATGTTTTGTGTAAAATTTTAAAAGTTACAAACATATAGTAGATGTAAATAAATGAGAGCGCCTAAGAAAACGCCTATTCCGCCTAGGGTGCCTAGGCAGTCTAGGCGCTAGGTGCCCCCTCCGCCGCCTAGGTCCGCCTAACGATTTTTAGAACACTGGGCGTAGTATGTAACCGAGGAAAAAATTATATCTTTTCTCTTTGAGTGACCTAAAATAAATGTGTGTGCTTATTTTAAAGTGCAGTAGTGTTTGTCATTCTTGTAGTTTGGGTCTGTTAAACTAATTTCTTTCATGTTTGGGCAGATTAATGTGACAATATATGATTGGGATATAATTTGGAGAAGTGCAGTTCTTGGTTCAGTTACTATTCCTGTGAAAAGTGAAGGTCAAACTGGTGCAGTATGGCATACTTTGGATAGCACATCAGGGCAGGTATTTTGTAAAAGTGTTTTGTTCCGTTCTTTTTGTAGCTGGTTTGTACCTTTAATGCCCTTCTGATTTTAAATCTTGGATACTTTTAAAACATATTTGTTTGTCAGGTTTGTCTCCATATCAGAACAATAAATCTTCCTGTAAACTCTTCCAGGTGACTTTTTTTTTTGATATTTTATTTTTCTAATTCTTACTCTATATTGCTCATATATTTATAGTTGCAGCTGTAGTTTTACCTGTAATACAAAAAATTATTGTGTTGTTTTATAATTCTTCTGTTTCACATATAGAATTTGTTCTATAATATATTTGTATGCTTGTGTATGTTTCTTGTGGTGAGCAGCGTCTGACTACTGCAGATAAGCAGTTATATAGTTGACATACTTTTTTAAAGTATTCGATGTTGGACAATATGTATACTCTAAACATTGCGGTTCGTAGATTAATCAATTCTTTTATGTGAGTCAAATATGCCAGTTGCTTTTTATTTCTCTTTCAACTTCTCCCACTGCATCTTATTTTATCCTTCCTTACTACTACATCCGTCCGGGTTTATTTGATTTTTTTTCCTTGTGCGTTTGTGTCAATGTTACCTGGAATGCCGATTGTTTTGGTTTGTCGAACCGATACGGGAATGCGGTACGTTACATAGGCTAAAATGTGGTATGCTAGAGGCAACTTTGTATGGATGGTTATATTTATTATCTCATAGAAGATTTTAAATTGCATTAACAAGTTGATCGTTTTAGAAATAATTTCTTGCGAATGTGATGGTTGAGCATTCACCACTAAGTTTGAATATTTATATTCATGCATTAGAAGTAGAAAACAAAGAAATATATTAGTATTCTAAAAGTTTGAAAACGTAAGAGTATCATCTTTGGGTAGACAAATACCAACACCTAGTTCACTCATTCAATAATTACTTAGAATCCATTGGGTCTTAACATGTTCAATAAAGTAAAACCCATTTGTGCCAATTTACCTGTATGTGAGCTCTTTTCTTCTTTAGTGGAATAAGAAAAGACATGAAATCAAAGCCTGTGCTTCTTATCTCTTTGTCTGCATGCCTGATGAAAATTTGTTTGATTTGATTGATAGCGTTGGTTGTGTTGTAGATCCATTATAAATATTCTACTGGATTGGCACTTTCTAGATTTTCTTTTTTGTATTGGTTTTTGAACTAGTATAAAACTATTTATGTTAGGGGTTTGAATGGCTATGCTGGAGCAAAGGCTCGAAGAAGGTTTTCTCTGGATGAACAAGGACCAACAGTAGTTCATCAGAAACCTGGGCCACTGCAGACAATATTTGATCTTCTTCCAGATGAGGCAGGTTTTGTGATACATTATCTTCCAGATATGTTAATTTGATGAGTTGCATTTTATAGTTTATTGAGTCTGGCATACATATTTGTGTTGCTGAACCTTTATGGAAAGCTGTTGCTGTGCTCATTAAGCGTGTATGTTTCAGCTTGTTGAACATAGCTATTCATGTGCACTTGAGAGGTCGTTTTTGTACCATGGCCGAATGTATGTCTCTGCGTGGCACATCTGCTTCCACTCTAATGTATTTTCAAAGCAAATGAAGGTTAGCTTGTCATTTTCATTGGAAATTTCAGTTAATAATGCCTAGATTTAATTCCTTTCCATTAAGGACTAGATGAACCTGATTGTTGCAATATCTTCAATAATTGGCAACATTGATTCATACATTATAACTATATTATTTGGTAAAACAAGAAAAAACTTGTCATGCCTCAGAACAAAAAGACACCCATTTTTTTTCATGCATGCATATAAAGGGACTCGGCTGTAAGGGGATCAATTATTGATTATAGAGGATTTAAAGTCTCTTAATATGAACTCTGTTCAGAAAGACAATTAAAGAGGGATGAAGGATGATACATTCTAAAGCTCATTAAGAAAGACTTCTGCTTCATGGCTAATTTAGCCATGTTTATTTCAAGATTATGTCATTCATGATTCATCTTATTTTTTAAGCAAGATTTTTTTTTTTGGAAAATTAGAGTTTAGTAATTTGTTTATGAGACAAGCTATGGTTCTCCTCAGTTTTCTTTGGATTGTGCTTGTTCACAGATGTGTGATTGCCTGATTGGCTAGTAGCTTTGTTAAAGAAGGTAATTACAGATGCCGCCCTCCAAACCAGTACACTTTTGAAAGGCATAAGAAGCATAGAAGTTTCAATATTTTGGGATTGACATTTACTGTTAAAGTTGATTTCAACTAGTCTTGTCTATTTTATCAACAATTTTGGTAGGGGGTTTGCTGTTTCTTTGAATTGTGAAATTTAGCCAATATAGGTTAGGCAATTGTTACTTGTGAGAAGTTTGTTGCTATAGTAGTGCTTTCGTTTTTGGTAAGCTGGCATATATTACTAGATAAATTCCAGTAACTTTGACTCTGGGTTTTGCTGGGTGTGTTTTATTGGGAGGTTGATATAGAGGGAAATTGTGATATAGGGTGGTTTTCTTGCACCCCTTTGGTTTTCAGACATGGTTTGCTTTAGTTCCGTGGCTCAATCAAATTTTCAGCGTTGGAGGACTCTGTTCCATTGATTTTTAGCATTTTCTATGTTGTTTTATTATTTTGTGTTTTTTTAGGAGGATTTAGTCCTTCCAGAATTTGGATGCCAAATTCTCTTAGTCAGATGTCATATCGTGTTATCGTGTCTTACTTTCAGATTTACTGTAATATATTGGCTCACTTTGTAAGTATGCTCATCGGCGACCATATGTTTACTTTCATTTTAACAGGTGATTATACCGATCGGAGATATAGATGAGGTATGTAGGTTCAATTGTGTGCCTGATCCTTCTTTTTACGGTGCTGGTCAGATTATATTTGTATTATGCCATTTAGAAGGTTCTGAGTATCATGATGTCTAATATTCAGATAAGGAGGAGCCAGCATGCATTAATAAATCCTGCTATTACAATAGTTCTTCGCATGGGTGCTGGTGGGCATGGCGTACCTCCTTTGGGAAGTCCTGATGGTTAGTTTTAAAATCAATAGGTCTAATTAATTTTTATTTCCTTAAATGGTTTCTCCTGCGTACGGAGAGAAATTTGAAATTGGAAAACTGTATTGGAATGGAAGGGTTGAATTTCACCCTTTTATTCTTGACAGTAGCAACGCTTGTAACTTGGCTTTTGTTTTAAGTTTTCCTTTTCTTAGATGAAATTCACCCTTTAATTCTTGCTGTAGCAATTTTTGTAAATTGTCTTTTGTCTTACGTTTTCCTTTTCTTAGATGAGTAAGTTGGTGCTGTGACTGCCTGACTGGTTTACACCCTGGGATGAGGCCTGGGACACTAACAAAGCTTTTGAATGTAGTGATTTAAAATGAAAATAAGAGAGAAGAAGAAATAGTGACTCTCTCTTGTGTGTTTTGATGTACAACGAAGAAAGTAGAGAGATATCTCAAAAGAATTCAGCTATCTTTCTTCCCGAAACTCTCTTAAAGTGGGATGATTTGAAGAGGAGAAAATCTCATTAATAAGACTTTCATACTATCCATTTCCCAAACTTGTTTACATGTGTTTCAAGAAATAAGGCTACACTAGTACTAATTTCTACCCTCTTTTCTTTTCTTCTCAACTCCAAAAGAAATAGAAGCCTGTTGTTTATCTATCTCCTCTCCCGCTTTACTCCTGCTAACCGCTGATGCAGATTAAGACAAAGGATTAATTAATATCATAGTCAAGTGTTTAGAGATAAAATAGATAATTATATTTTTTGATTATTCTAATTATAATAGTAGATTATTATCAGGAGTTTCCTTATTTAATTAGGTCGCTTAATTTATAATAGAATTATGGTTTTCTATCTTCTATATAAACTGATGTAGTTGTAATCTCAGTTACTTTGCCAGAGTTGAATTATTGATTTGAGATTGAAGCTTTGTGCGCATTATGTGTGTTTGTACAGATTCCTTATATGGATAAGATCTTAGACCTTCTTTCTCATACTTCATCTATATCCTAAGCATTGTCTAAATCTAAACCATGTACTGCATCAATTTGGTAACAGAGCTTAGGCTTGGTATACTTTGATTTTACCCTTTCAAAACCCCAACCCTAGCCGCTTGCCCGAAATTAGAGTCACAAATCGTCAACAACCTGCAAACCATCATCCATTCCATAACCTGTTCTACCCCTAGGGTTCTTACATTTCCTTTTCCGCTGTTGCTTCTCTTCTCAACATCTTTTTGCCAGTTTTCAAATGGAGAGGAGAGTGGGCACCAAAGCGAGTGTTTGGTTAGTATAATATCATAGGTGGGAAGTAGTTTTGTGCACGCATATCTACTTGACATTTGTATCTCTGTCTGCCTGAAATTTTCTATTATAGTATCAATTCAGACATGTTTTAATTGCAATATTATCTTTCTCGGTTTCTCCATTTTCAGGCAGGGTGAGATATATGTTTGCATCATTTTGGAACAGAAATCATGCGTTAAGAGGTTTACAACGCGCAGTAAAGAATTACCACGCAATGTTAGAAGCTGAGAAGAAGGTCTGATTTCTGTGCTTGCAACTATTTTTCTTTATTGCATATCATTATGTATGACTTTTTTGTATTCAACTTTCATTGTTTTGAAAATGTAACATGTACTTTACCTGATTCGGGTTTTGAGTAAGATGCCTTGTCTCTTTGGATTCAGCAATTAAAAATTAATCCCTTCGGCCCATTTTATTTGTCGGTTTGTCCCATTTAAATTGTCCTATTTCGTTTTTCAAACTATTTTTGGTCCGATTTTTCTAATATTACCCTTATTTAATTTGGTCTACTTATATTGGAAAACCACTCTAGTTACATTGGAAAAAGTTGGAAATAAGACATTAAATATACTCTCATTTTATTAGTAACAAAATTATTTCTTTAATGTTTTTGACTTTTTGACTATACTTTTTGTATTAAACATTATAATTTTCAAGGCATGTTATTAATAATATAAGGTTTTTCTTGTTCAAAAATGTATTGATTAATAATAAAATTATTAATGCTCAACAGTAAAACAATTTTTTTTTTGCAATCACCATAGAATGAAGTTGCGTTTTCGATAATTATTAATTATTGGAGATTATTAACTTGCTGAATATTAGTCATTCAAGAGCAAGGGCAAGTAACTTTTTGATCCTAAATTTTTGGAGAACAAAAAGTAGAAACATTAAAACGATTTTGAGCAAGGAAAACTTCAAACTTCTTGAAACTCAAGTCACATTGCATGATAGATAAGTCATGCAGTCTACTCAACTCATTATTATCTGATTCTTAGTAAGATAACAATTGTCTAGTTGTTAAGATGATAGACAAGGATAGTAATTATCTAGTTGTTAGTAGAATAAGGGCAGTAGAACTATCTTTTGTTATTTAGTAGGTTATAAAAGGGGGCCTTCTGTACTGAGGATGTTATGTTGAATGTATTTGAAACTTCTTTCTATTAATCATATTTCTTTTCCCCTCTATCTCTATTTCTATACTTCCCCAGATCTATTTACTCTCTCTTCTTCATCCCATTTCTTTCTCCCCTACTCTTTTGAACTCTTCACTCTCTCTTCTTCTTTAATTTCTTCTTCAATTCTATTAATTCTAACCAATTCAAATTGAAACCATGATAGTCATGCTAGAATCACCCGTCCCACATTTGATTAAACTACAATATATGTGTTTAACTAGATTAGCAATATATGTTTAAGAGCCGCTCCACCTATAGCCAATCTTTTTCGGGTCGTATGTTTTATTATTGCTAACACTATTACATCCAAGGAAAAATCACTTAATAACTTTGTTCAAATAATATAAGAAAAGACATGAAAGCCCCTGGCTAACAAGTCAACGTAGCTTTTGGTACAAGAACGTTAATATGCCAAGTCAAACGGTGCTACTGCAGTTATTCTATAAGGATTTGCTTTTGTATCCACTGCTTACTACTTTGTTGTTGTGTTTGTATTGGTACACAGGAGAAAGAACAGTCTGCACTTCGCGCACATAGTAGCTCCATCAAAAGCATTGAAGGGCAGGTTAAGACCCCTAAAGAAAGTGTGCCAACGTCTGGGAAGTTGCAGCCTTTCATCAAAGAAGAAGTTCTTGTTGGTATATACAATGTATGCATCTAATCTATGGTCTACGTCTTACAATTTAATATATTACAATGTGTGGTTACATCAGAGATGGGTATTTTGACTATTTTCTCCCAGGGTGTTTTTCCAACTACAGCTGATCAATGCTTTGAGTTACTGTTCAGTGACAGTTCCAGTTTTACAAAAGAATATCGCTCAACCAGAAAAGATACTGATCTCACTGTAAGTTTCAAAATTTGAAAATCATCATAGTTTAATAATATCGCTCCTTTTCAATTTACGTATATGTGGTCAAAGACGCTTTGCTGCATAGTTCACTCTTAAGAATTTCGTAATTCTGGAGCTTGAATACTTGCTTTTATTGTTGAGGTGGTCAGAAAGTTTCTGTTAGAAATTCGAATCGAAGCTGCGCCAAACACTGATTGCAGAAGCTGTGAAATCTGTCTTTGTAGTCTCAAATTTTTGGTGGTTATTTGTCATGAACTTTCTGCTAGTTGAGAATTTCTCCATTCTCTGACATAAGACACGGTACACTTGTTTGGTGTGGAAAAGAGTTTTTTTTTTTTCCAGTCTCTTTTGTGACCTTGGAATTGTTTTACGATCATTTCATATTGTATTTTTTTTTAAGGATGTCCGACCACTTCTTTTATTATTGTTATTTTTATAGTTAAGTAGTATTTTGGACACATGCATGTTGGTCTGTTAGGGTATAGTCAGAGGTGTTTGAATCAGTCCAAGATCGGCTGAGTTTCTATTGGATGTGCTCAGCTTAATAGGGGATGATTTTTGCTGGAGGTTGCTTGTTGTCAAACTATTTGGCTCGAGCATGGATTGAATTTTGAACCAGATGCATGCAATTGGTCGTATCATATTTTATATTGATTATAACATGGCAATCCTACACATTTTTTAGTATTTACCGTCTTACTTTCTGCTGTAGTGCTATTTTTTTAATCTGTCTGGCCTCTGTGGGATGGATTGAAGACGTACCTTTATACATATATATGTATCTGTATTAATTCAATCTGTTTTTATGAGATGTAATATGTATATATGTTTTACATGTATCGGCATGTATTATAGATTGTAATAGATATCTGAAAAAGTAGACAACTATATTGGGACGGATGGAGTACCTCGCAAGGTGAATTTGCCTAGAATCTTTGTGGTTATGTTATGCCTAAGAGAAAAACACTTAAAAGTTTTGGGGAGAAATTTTCGTACTGTCCTTTTAGAGGATACAAAAGGGAATCCATGAAATGCAAGAGAAAAAGATATAGCATATTTTTAATCTCCTACTCAATTAATTTTGAGTGTCATATCTTATTGGACCGGCTTAATTTTATTTATTATATACATACAAGGAAAAGACTTAAATTAGTGTCATGGGTAAAAGATCAATTCAAATCCAATGTTTATTTGGATGCAAAACATGTGGTCCACATCAGAGTAATTTTTACCTTGAACTATGTGACGTGTTGACCATGACACTCAAAAATAGGTTTGAAGGCACTTTTCTAAATATTGCTAGGCCGGCCTAGATGGCATAGGTGGTGCCTAATACCTAAGCGAAATTATTTATCTATTTTTCATTTTATATTTGTATATGCTATAAAGCAAATATTCAATTTAAAGATTCTAAATTGTACACAAAGGATTACCCCAAAAACAATTCTAAAATGCACAATAAATTTACTTTTAAATCTATTACAAAAGTATATGTGGAAGCTATATGTTGAAGTATGGTGTTTTCCTTTAAAGATATATTAGATGATTGGCTTAATGGATTCCCTTTTCTTCTTACATGTAAGAGGTGTTTCATGGTTCAAAGTCGCGGTAGCAACCTATGTTTTGGAAGGTCATTTTTAGACTCGGGATCGGTTTTGGTATAGGTATTGGGTGATACGTACCGTTAGCTAATTTGGAGCTTTAAAAACAGTAAAAAAGTTATGAAAAAATTCTAAATAATAAAAGTAATAAGAGGAATGAATTAAGTTAAAAAAAAAAAAAGTACTATCTAGTGCACACAACATTGTCCAAATTATAAAACAGACGTCTCGCATATATGTTTAATCAATCTTATGTTTGAATAAAGTTGATATTGATGTTGTCTTAGCTCAAATACTTGAGCACATATGATCTGCATAATTTAAGTACATTTTAACTTAACTAAGTACATTTTAAGTGTAATTTTTTTTAAGTTATACTTAACTAGGAAACTACACATGTACAATTTAATAATAATTTAAGTATAATTTAGCTTAATTAATTATATGTTAAGTACATTTTTTATATTTTTTAAGGTATACTTAACTGGGTATTATATAGGTATAATTTATAGAGAAAAGTTCGTTCTCTTTTGTCGTCTCCTTTTATAGCGTCTAGCATATTTGATTTTTTTTGTGGCGTTTTTCCCCTTTACGTGGTGATTTATCTTTTATTTGGTCCGAAACCGCTACGTTATGCTAAAATTTCTCCTTTATTTGGTCCGAAACCGCTACGTTATGCCGAGTTGCCAAAATTTCACCGAAAATTACCCTTTACATGAATACTTCCTAATTTTACGATTCGTGTAATGGTTGCGATTCGGCACCGACCAATACCTAACCGATACGCTGATATTTCAGCATAACGGCCGATACTTTGAACCATGGTTTTGATTTTCTCCCTTGTATTTGTTTTTCTTTTAGTATACATGTTTTCACGTTAAAAATATCTTTATAACAGATATGTATTAAGATATATGCTAGGGAAAACTTTTATTCTGCTGGCTGCAGAGTGATCTAAAGTTTCTTATATTGTTTTATGCTATTCTTAGATTGGTCAGTGGCATGCTGCTGATGAATATGATGGTCAAGTCAGAGAAATTAAATTCAGATCTCTATGTAACAGTCCTATGTGCCCTCCAGATACTGCAATGACCGAGTGGCAGCATGTTGTTTTCTCCCCAGACAAGAAAACACTGGTTCAACTGCTAACTCATTTGTTATGGAGAATAATTTCCAGTGATTATGTTTTTCATATTGATTTCTCTGTTTGGTGTTTTGCATCAGTCGAACCATCTCCATAAATTGACATCCTATATTCTCCTTCATCAGGTATTTGAGACTGTACAGCAGGCACATGATGTTCCATTTGGATCTTCCTTTGAGGTACAAAATGCTTTTCCTTAACACGAGTGTTGTCATCTTTTCTCGGTTTAACTTCCATTTTGATCTAGATTATATGTTCATATGATTTTAAATAATTTACAACTTTATCACTCACCTTTCTAAAATGATTAGTCTAAGTCACTGTCTTGAATTGTCGAGGCTCTTGAAGAATTTAGCATCGAAGGTGAAATTTGGAAGGTTATTTGTAAATTTGAACCAAATTGATGTAATGTAGCATCTCATTTACGTATGTCTAACACTTGTTGGATAGAAGATGTATTAGGAAATGTGAAATTCTTTTCTGCTCCTTTCTCTCTCTTCCTCTTTCTCACACACTCACACTGTCACTCTGTCACACTGTCACACTGTCACAGTATCGCACTCTCACACACACTCGCACTTGCACATTCTCACCGCCACACCCTCACACCCTCACCCCCTCACACCCTCACACCCTCACACCCTCACACCCTCACACCCTCACACCCTCACACCCTCACCCCCTCACCCCCTCACCCTCACACGCTCTCTCACACCCTCTCACCCTCACCCTCATGGACTCACCCTCACATGCTCACCCTCACACCCACACCCTCTCACGCTCTCACGTTCTCAATCTCACATGTACAAAACTTAGTTGGGTCACTTAATCAGTGACTGAGTTTGAAGTATAGGTTTCAAAGTAGTTGTAGACTTGAAGGAATCAGTATACTGGTACTTATTTATCTGAAAAGTTACACCATTTTGATTATAGGCAGAATTATGACCATCGTAAAATGAGTATTAGTTTGGTGAATATAGAATCATTAATGTCACTCTTTGTTGTTAATAATGAACAAGTGTTAAAGAGTGGTTTTTGCGCACATATCTATGCAAGTATTTAACTCTATGTTTGTTATTATCTCTTTTATCTTTCTATGTATTGATATCTACCTTTGTTGCACCAGATACACTGTAGATGGTCCATAGAGACCACCTCCGAATCCTCATGCACTATTGATATAAAAGTGGGTAAGTTTCCTCTGGAATCAACAGCTTTTTGCCTTCACACATTAATCATGGAAGCATATTGGTGACAGGTAAGTGTGTCCCCAAATATAGGGATTGGAACCAGCGACCATGAGGTTAATTCCTAAAGACCTCTGCCATTTCTCCCACCCCTGGGCTTATTTTCTTCTCTCTCTCTCTCTCGCACACTCTCTTTCTCTCTCTCAAACACACACATGTACGCACTATCAACTGAATTTCTTCTTTGAATTGGAGAGTGTTTCCTTGTAAAAGCTCTTACTCTCTTCCCTCTCTTTTTAGGGAGGGTTTCTCTCTCTTCTTTCAAAACCCCCTCATCCATTTGTCTCCTCTCCTCTCACCATATCTATCTCTACAATTTAACATATTTCTTCTCTATCTCTCTGGTCTCTCATCCTATATTATAATTCAAAGAAGAAAAACTGAATTTTTTCCAGAGCTCACTGCAGTGATGTCTAAGTTTCTCTGCTCTGATTACAACACGTGTCCCACACCCCAATTCTCCCCGCCCGCTCTCCATCCGTCCTCCCTTTATAAAAAAACACGTATATAATGCTGTACCTTCCACGCCATAATGGTGCGTAGGGCTAGAAGCACCATAATGGTGAAAAGCCATGGACATATCACATATGCATCCTGTTTTTTTTTTTATATTTTAAATTGCATCCATCCGATGTTTCTCTTGACGGCGTAAGATGTGTTGAAAGAGATGACTTTATGTTTGCATGGCTATATCATGAATATGATGTTATGTTGTATATTAAACATATTAGTTTACAGTTACATATTGAGTAGGGAACTTTTTTAATATCAACAGGTGCACATTTTAAGAAATGGTTGATTATGCAATCTAAAATTAAATCCAGTGCCGTGAACGAGGTATGTATTTTACTACTCTTTTTCCATTAGTTGTCGTTAAAAAAATAATATGCTAGATGAAGATTACAATGATAAACTAAATATAAATACGAAATATATCTGATTTTTTTTTTTACACTGCAGTATAAGAAAGAGGTGGAATTGATGTTTGAAGTGGCCCGTACATATATTAAGTCGAAGACTTCTACCATTGACATTGACAATGTTGTCACCCCTAGCTTGAATACTCAAGAGAATATATAAAAACTAATGCATATTAAGTTGGTTTGCTATCAACCTTTTTGTAACTTTTTGTTTTTTTTTTCACTTGTATCATGCGTGTCTAGAGGAACTAAATCCATTATTTCAAATAGTGAAAAATTGCTAATTATGTATTATATCTAATGTGTAGTTGCACCCTATCTCCTAGATAGAGAACAAGCGGTGTGCTGTTGTACTTTTTGTGTAATGAAAATTGGGTTGAAATACATTTTATCTCTTTGTTGAAGTAATATTTTTGGTTCATCAGGGTACAATTTGAAATACTAGTTACCTATTCAGTCATTCTATTTTATGTTTCCCAACCCAACCCCCAACCCCCCACCCCCCTCCCCCCACACCCATCTTAATGTTGTGGATGTTGGAATTACTTTAAATTTGAGGGATATACTGATATAATTGTAGTGTAATGTTGAGATAATTCAGTTGTTATGGTCAATTGGAGCAATCAATGTTTTAAGGCTCTATTTGGAACTTGGAAAACGTGGAGGAAAAGAAAGAAAGAAACAAAAATAAATGTTATAAGAAAAAATCTATATCAACGATGATTAATCTATCTATAATTTTTTTAATTTTTATTTTAATCTTTTGGGATGTCATGAACAAATTTATTATATAATTATAAATAAACATTGTTATTTAATAAAAATTAAATATAATTTTTTGAACCATCTTTGATGGAGTATACTATTAGTAATATAATTTTAAGAATAAAATACGAAAAATACTAATAATATTCTACCGGTCCATAAAATCAAAACAAAATGCTACAACAACTCGATTAAATTGGTTATTGACCAATTTGTTAAAGAAAAATAATAAACAATTTGTACATAACAAGATTCGTTTACAATAGTAAAACAAGATAAATATTGAATGTAATTTTAATTGTCAATGAGGGTATGCAAGTAAAAATATCATTCAATATTATTTATTAATTCGACCATAATTTTTTAAAAGAATCGTTTAAACACATTCAGACGCGTTCAAAGTTTAAAAATTATAAAACAAACAGTCTAAATGACTTAATCGATCAGATTAATAAGTAAACAAACAACCTTTAGTATTAAGAACAATGTTTAAATAGTGTAAAATAAATATAAAAAAAATGCTCCGATAAGTTTAGATGTCTTTTCTCTTTCCTATACATTTTTTTTATCGAGTTTTTCAAGTTCTAAACTGAGCAAAGAATTAGTAAGGGCAATGATCAATATTCAAGATTTTTTCATTGCATAGCTGAAAGATGAAAGAATACACACACCTTGAAAATTGTTCTGTACGATTATGTCAAATACATAACGTTGTGCAAACCAATACACAACAAGAATTAGGGTTTTAGAAAGTTGAATATTGAACATAAAAGAGTTGTAACGAAGAATTAAGCCGCAGCAGCCGATCCATCTCCCCCTCATTTCTCTCATCTTCTGATCTCCCTTTCTGTTTCTCAATCTCTCTCCCTCTTGGTGTCTTCTTTCCTTTCGTCTGATTTCTTGATTATCTCCTCATGGCTAGTTTTAATCATTTGTCAAATGGAAATACCACTAGTTCTGAACTTTCTAGATCTACAGATGACTTAGAAATTCAATCTCATGCCTTGGTGGATGCTGATGGTCTGGATATGCGTAATGCTTCTCAAGAGGACAGAATGGATCACGATGATCCTCATCTAGAGAATGCTAGTTCTGAAGGATCTATTGCTGCAAATCAGAACTTGCAAGAGCTTCAACAAGTTTTTCTAGAAGCCAATAGCCTCTCTCAAGAAGATCGAGATGAAGTTATGTTTGAAAGGAAAAAGAATGCACTTCTTCTTGCCTTCATTCAATCTCGGGGTTTTTCGATTCAGGATGTTAATTCCTTTGTTAATGATAGAAGGGTTGAATGTTCATCTTCTAAGCCATTAAAGTCAAGTCTAGCAGCATCTTCTCCGTCAACCGTAGAAGAAGTAAGTTTGGGTGAAGACGATGGTATTGAAGACACAATCTCTGTAGGATTAGAGAGGTCAATGGAAAGAAAGGCTTCGAAAGCATTATTTAAAAAGGGCAAACGAACCACTGATACTTCCACACCTATGGAATTGAGGTTTGAGAAGTTCGAGCATCAGATGAAATTGAACCAACAAAAGAGACAAGAGAACATGGACAGAATATATTGTCAAGACCAAGAAAAGTTGAATATCATGAAAGCACAAGAGGATGAAAGGATCATGATGACCGACACAACTAACATGGAGCCCGAGTTAGCTGAATATTACAAAGAACGCAAGAAAGAAATCATGAAAAGAGTTACATCTAGTAGTTGACTTGCTTATTATTGTAGTAGAATGTAATGGATTACGCTCCGCCATGTAGTGACCACAAATGTTGAATAATATCTCCTTAAAGTTGAGAATTAACTTGTTTATCCCTTATGCGATGATTGACTTTAATGAATTCAAGTAATTGTGGGGTACGCTCATGAGACACTTCTACAGTTGAAATCTCGTCATGTCGTCATGTGTATCATCATAGGCTGCTGGTTCTTGATTCTCATCTCGTTCATCCTCAATGATCATATTATGTAGTATTATGCATGCAGTCATAATTTCTTTTAGTGTTGTTTGATCCCAAAATCGTGCAGGACCACGAACGATCGCAAAACGTGCTTGGAGTACCCCAAATGCTAGTTCAACATCCTTCTTAAGCGTCTCTTGAGTCTTAGCAAATAGTTTTTTTTTATTTCCTTGAGGTACCGAAATGGTTTTAACAAATGTTGCCCATGGGGGATATATACCATCAGCAAGGTAATAACCCATCGTGTACTCATGTCCATTAATTAAGTAGTTCACAGCTGGAGCACGATCTTTAGTAAGAGTAGAGAAGATAGATGATCTCTCTAAATCGTTAATATCGTTATAAGAGCCTGGTAATCCAAAAAATGCATGCCATATCCAAAGATCGTATGAAGCCACCGCTTCTAAAATAATTGTTGGCTCATGCACATATCCAGAATACATATCATGTCATGCAACCGAACAATTCTTTCATTTCCAATGCATGCAGTCAATGCTCCCCAACATCCCAGGAAAACCACGTTCTTCAGCTTTTGATAGCAATC
The DNA here is from genome assembly GCA_034770075.1 of Aralia elata. NCBI lineage: Eukaryota > Viridiplantae > Streptophyta > Magnoliopsida > Apiales > Araliaceae > Aralia > Aralia elata. The sequence goes on along the minus strand of CM068387.1, from coordinate 66,617,179 downwards.
TAACGATGTCATCACTATTGGGGGATTTCAGATATTCATCACCAAAAACTGCAATGACTGCTTTTACAAACCTTTTAAGACTCAATATAGCCGTGCTTTCACCGATCCGTACATAATCATCAACAAAAATTGTTGAAACACCATAGGCAAGCATCCGCATTGAGGCAGTTATCTTTTGAAGAGAAGATAAACCGAGTTGTCCTACAACATTCATTTTTTGGACAAAGTATGAATCATACGCTTCAACTGCTTGTTGAATTCGGAGGAAAAGTGGAAGCCACATTCGAAACCTTCTCCGAAATAGATACGGGGGTATGTAGGATGTTCAGCAAAATAATCACGAAAAAGTTAATTATGACCTTCATGTCTTCCACGATCAATGGTAATACGACCTTGCACAGAACCACGATGACGTGATGTATGCCTATTGATATTTTGTTGTTCTTCTTTAATAGCCGGCAAGCCTAAAAATAATCCATATGCTTCTTCATCTTCTTCTTCATCCATGTGCATCATAGCTAATTCGAATTGACGAGACATTTAAAATAACGTATTTGATTGTAAGATTGAAATTGAGATGAGTGAATATGAGAGACTAGATGTGCCTTATATTTATAGGGGTTGTTTGTTCTTTAAAATATAGCCGTTGAAATATGGCCGTTGGAATATGGTCGTTGAAATATAGTCGTTGGAATATGGTCGTTGGAATATAATCGTTGGAGTTTTTTTGAATTCATTGATTATTTTAATCTTTTTATACTATAATTCACGGGATAGTCCATCTGCTAGAAGGATTGAAGACTAAAGAACATCTGCTGATGTCATATGGACTAAATATAGTCTAGAGGATAGTCCACGTGCTGGAGATGCTCTTAGATCCAAATGGGAGTAGGCGCGTGGCTACACCTCCTGTTATTCAGGCTAGTAAACTTCAATCTCTGTTTCACTCGCAGGCTAGTCAAACTGGGCTTTGTCCTTCATCTTCTGATGTGGGCATCGGTAATTCTCTCAAGAATAACATTCTCTCTAATAAAGTTGGTTCTGATGAAAACAAATGTGCACGTGAGGGGCTAGAAGAGGGTGAGCTGGTGTCTACTGGTTCTGGAGATAAGGCCAATCCCCCAGCTCCTAGGTATTTAAAACTCTCATATTTCCCTCCTTTTGAAAATGGATCGGTTGTTATCAGATCTCCTCTTGATGTTCTCAAAAAAGGAAATGCTCTTTGGGCTTCTAGTTTGGTTGGCTACTTTCTGCACTCCAAACTGCCTTACAAAGTGGTAGAACCTGCAGCATTTCGTCTTTGGGGTAACTATGGCTTGCAAAAGGTCTATCTTTATGGGAATGGTTATTACATTCTCAAGTTCAAAACTATAGCAGACAGGGATAATGTGCTAGGCACTTGGGCCTTGGTATATTTCAAATAGACAATTTGTTCTCAAGTATTGGAAAGAAGGCATGGAAATTATGAAAGATGCTTGTTCCAAGACTCCTATCTGAGTTAAATTTCATCAAGCACCTCTATCCTGGCACTAGAGAAGAGAAGAACAAGACAACGCCTTGAACGCTGAGCTGTCAACTTATGCCTCGACAGCTGGCGGCTGGCGCCTAAGTTAAGTGATTAAGTCACTTTGTAACCATGACTCATCATAACCCATAGACTAGCTATATGGTGTAATTTTTATTATTTGTTAGACTTGTAATGTGTGATGATTGTTGACGTGGTTGATCTTTTATTCTCTACGTAGTGTTTGTTAACTTGTTCTACTAGTTTTCAATGTCAAGTGTTTTATTTTTGAATTTTAATTGTGAAATATTCATATAATTGTGTTTTTAATTATATTCCATAGTGTTAGTTATTATGCTTCTAGTTTTAATGTATATAAAATTTTATTGTCGAATATGCTTTTGAAGTAAAATAAATAATGTATAAATTGTATAATGTTAATGACTTGTCGCCATATGGATGCTATGATGGGCGCTTTATCGCCTAGATGTCCTGCAGGTTAACAAATAGAAACACAGGGTACTTTTACAATCAAGTTAAAAGTAGATGGAATAATAACAAGATTCTTTCTATTGAAAATGATCATGGGGAGTTAAAACAAGGTCATGATGATGTCCAAGAGGTAGCAGTGAATTACTTCAGTAATTTGCTTGGCAAGCCTTACTCTTCATCTTATGAGGGATTACAGACCATGGGATTAAACGTTGACAAGGTCATATCTTCTCAACAAGCATCCATGCTAAAAAAGGACATCACTGATAATGAGATTTTGTGCACTTAGAAATCTATGAAAAGAAACATAAAAGGACATTACTGATAATGAGATTTTGTCTACTTTGAAATCTATGAAATGAAACAAAAGTCCTGGCCCTGATGGCTACAATGTGAATTTCTTTCTGAGTGCGTGGGACATTGTTGGGAAGGACTTCATTGATGCTGTTCAATCTTTCTTTAAACAAGGCTGCCTTCTCAGAGGAACCAACTCCACAACAATTGCCTTGATTCCTAAAGTGCCAAACCCAAGTACCATGAGTGACTTTAGACCAATTTCTTGTTGCAACACCACTTGTAAGTGTATTTCCAAACTTATTGCAGCAAGGCTAAGGCTTATTCTGCCTTCTATAATTTCCAGCTCCCAGACTGCTTTTGTTCCAGGTAGAAGAATTGGGGACAACATTCTAATGGCCCAAGAATTATTTCGAAATTATCATAGAGCTCATGGACCTGCTAGACGTGCAATGAAAATTGACCTCAAGAAAGCTTTTGACTCTGTGAGGTGGGAATTTCTCTTTGATGTTCTTAATCATTTCAAATTCCCTCCTAAATTCATTTTCTGGCTAAGAGCTTGCATTACATCTACAAAGTTTTCTGTAAAGGTCAATGGATCATTTTGTGGTTTTTCAAAGGAGCAAAGGGGTTAAGACAAGGGGATCTTCTGTCACCTTACTTGTTTGTAATTAAGGGTTCATCAAACCCTAACTTTCAATATCATTGGAGAACCAAGCATTTGGGCATTACTCATCTTTGCTTCGTAGATGATCTTATTCTTTTTTGTCATGGTGATAAAGGCTCAGTTAGTACACTTAAAGAATGTCTTCTCAAGTTTGAATCTCTCTCTGGGCTGGCAACAAATGCTGGGAAAAGTATGTGTTTTCTGTCCAATGTTCCTCAGGAACAGGCTTCACATATCATTGACACTCTGAGGTTTCAAATTGGCACTTTACCTGCTAAGTTTGTGGGAGTTCCCCTCACTTCAACAAAATTGTGTTCTGCTGACTGTTACCCTCTTATTGAGAAGATCACAAGAGAGTTGCTTCATGGACCAACAAATTCCTCTCATATTCTGAGAGATTGCAGTTAATTCAATCTATATTATTTGCAATTCAATCGTATTGGTCTGCTTTTTTTATCCTTCCAGCAGTAACTATCAAGGCCATCAAAATCATTTTTAGCAGATTTCTTTGGAAGGGCCCAAGTCTTCAAAAATTTGGTTCGAAAGTTTCATGGAACAATATTACCCTTCCTTACAAGGAGGGCGGGCTTAATATCAAAGATTTTGAAGACTGGAATAACTCCTTAATTATGCTGCAACTTTGGAAGCTCATTGACCCTAACTCAACATCTTTGTCGGCTTCTTCGGTAAAGCATACTGTCCTTCGTAGTAAGTACTTCTGGTGTATCCCAATTCCCAATGATTGCTCTTGGATATGGAAAAAAATTCTAGTGTGGAGACAAGGCCCTTCCCTTTATCAGTTACATCATTGGGGATGGATCTAAAACTAGTCTATGGTTTGATCCTTGGATTAACCAGTTCCTCTTGCAAACAGCCCACATGATCCTCTTATTACCCAATCTGGGCTTGGACCTCATGCTCTGGTGCAACACATTATAGATGGTTCTGACTGGTCTCTGCCTCTCTCTAACCGTCATGCTGCCAGATCCTTCAGAACCAACTTCGGCTATTCCAGGCACTGCAATTCTAGTGTCTGATAAGTTAACTTGGGATAATAATGATTCTGCAGCAGTAAAAGCTCACACTATTTGGAGCACTAAAGGAAACATGGGCAACTTGTTCACTGGTGTTCCACTGTATGGCATAAAAGCTTAGCTCCTAGATTCTCATTTATATTATGGCTGACTTTCCACAAAAGGATGAGAACCTTTGATATTCTTGCAGAGTATATGTTAGTGGTGGACACTACATGCAGATTATGTGAAATCCACAATGAAACACTTGATCACCTGTTTTTTAATTGCTCCTATTCTTACCAAGTGATGTTCTCAGTTCTAAGGCAATGTGGATGGCAGAGGGACTCAGTCGCAGTTGGGACACTATCACAACCTCTATAACTCAGCTCAGTGGGCATCAACTTCATCTCTCACTTATTAACTTGGGCTTTGGTGTTGTTGTTTGTTACATATGGAAGGAGAGAAATGACAGAATTCATAATACTGTCTGGGTAATTGCCGCAACTGTTATGCATATCATTAAATGCAGGCTTCATAAAGTTAAAGAGGTTTCAAAAGATTAGAGATGGGAGTTGGTTCAGGCATCTTTCATTGTAGAATCAGTCCCTGTTTTCCAATATAGTCTAGGCAACTTGGGGCATGTCCTTTGCTGCCTCTACTGTATAATGATTCGGGGTATGTCGTCCCTTGACTTTGTATATTTCTTTTGTTTTATTTAATTTAGCAAAAAAAAAAAAGTACTTTAGGGATGGTTTTAATATATATATTTATATGTTAATAGGAGATTAGATAAAACTTTTTTCAAATGATTTGATAAGAAAAAAAAAAGGAACTTTTATACTCCCTCCGTCCCAAATTAATTGCTCAATTTTGAACTTTTAAAGTCAAATTGACTATTTTTAAAACTAATTTTGCTAAAATATAGGTGAAGATATTATAACCAAAAGAAACTATATACAATTTATTACTAATTCTAATTTTTATAATTGTAGAAATATATTTATATATGCTTAATTATTAATTCTAAAAATAGTCAATTTGACTTAAAAATGTCAATTTGACTATTTTTAAAATTAATAATTAAGCATATATAAATATATTTCTAAAATTATAAAAATTGAAATTAGTAATAAATTGTATATACTTTCTTTTGGTTATAATATCTTCACTTATATGTTAGCAAAAATAGTAAAAAGATTAATTTTAAAAATAGTCAATTTGACTTTAAAAAGTCCTAGAAATGCAATTAATTTGGGACGAAGAGAATATAATAAGATAAAAAAATAATCTAAATAACAAATTTAAATATCAAAAATTATATAAAAATTATTTGAGTAAAATACATCTTAGATCGATCTAAAATAAGTTATCTTAGATCACTTTTAATAAAACATTATTTGATTGCCAACTTAGTAATCTAAATGTACGAATGTGTACAACATGCAAAAATATGGGATTATATAAAATTTCATTTGATTTAAGGCATTAAAATATTATTTTTATAGTGGTGTAAGTAATGTATATAATTATATATATATATATATATATATCTATATAACAAAATACAACTGATTTTGAATTTCCCGCTCATTCTAATAAATCATCTGGGCAATCGAAAGTTTGAGATAAATCTGGCTCTTCTTTATGTTTCTGCCTTCCTTCCCCTTTCTTCTTCCCTCCCTTCTCCTTCGTCGTTCCTGGCCTCCCTCTTTCTTCCCCGTCCCATTTCTTCTTCCCCTTTTTTCGTAGTGCCGAAGGCACGGGCGACGCGCTAGTATATATATATATATATATATATATTCTTAAAATCTTAATAATTTCTATTATTATAAAGTTGTTGATGCGTGATTTCAGATCAAATAAAATTTAACATAATCTCATATTTTTACATGCTTATTATATCCGTACGATTATAAGTTGATGATCAAATGATATTATATTAAAAGTTACCTAAAATAATTTATTTTTATCACATCTAAATGTCTTTTACTCAAACAATTTTAGGTTCAAAAGTATTTGAGTAGAATTTATTATTTCAAAAAATAAAATAAAATATTAGTGTACTTATATGGGTTTATTGTGCATAAAAATAAAATTCTTTATACTCTTCTATTTTTAATAATTATTTTTTAATTTGTGTGAAAAATATATTTCAAGACATATCCATTTCTTTTTGACTGACCCTGTGAGTTGGTTCTTTGAAAGAGGAGAGAGAGAGGAAGCGGGGAAAGAGAAAGAGGAGAGATGGGTATTATGTATGCGTCGATCTACGCCTTGTTGTTTATGTTGGTGGTGTCAAGAGCACAACAATTAAGCTCCAAAGAGTGTGAGAATTTAGGGTTTACGGGTCTCGCTCTCTGCTCCGACTGTAACTCTTTTGCCGAGTATGTCAAAGACCAAGGTAACTGAGTTACTCCTCTCTCTCTATCTCTAATTTTTCATGGAATTCTTGGCATCCATCAAACTGAAATATTTGATCATAAAATTGAGCTGATATAAAGATGATGTTTTGATGATTAGAGCAGATTTGATTTGATTTGTCTGTTTTGCTTGTTAAGGGGACATTATGGTTAATTTTGTTTGGTATTATCTCGTTAATTATGATTAGAATTGCTTTCAATAGGAAAAATTGGTGTTGCCCATGGGAACATGTTGTGGCCAATTTGCTTGACTGAGAATTGTATAAAGATTCTGAAATTTTAGTTTTTGTATTGTAATGTTAGTGTTTTTGCAGTGATTGGCTCATCTGCTTAGTTTAATAATTAACTGATTTAACTTCAAAATCTAAAAGAATTTGGGGAGTGTAGATCTTTTTGTTAATTGAATTAGGAGAGTGTAGATGCTAGGTGTTAACGCCATGACACTTCACGAGGTTGTCGCCGGATAAATGTGGCTTACATATGGTAACAAACCGGTGACCCGATGGCCGTAGCCGCCGCAGGAACCCTCTGGTGTAGGAATTAGTACATGCATTAACTCATATGAGGGACATTATATTCTAGAGAGAGTGAGTGAGCTTATGAGAGCTTACCTTAGCATTGTATTTATTCCATATATATATGTATATATATGTATGTAGAGAGAGAGAGATGGCTACTATGTTTGCCACTTGGGCTCCATGACCTTATAAGATATATGCCCATTGTGTACTAGACGCAGTTGGAGATTTATCCTAACACTAAGCTATGACAATCTTTTGTCAGTTTTGTTAATGAGAGTGTGTGTGAATAGTTTTCTTTAAATTCTTAAATGTATAAATGTGGATCATCATTGAGTGGCTGAATTTTTATTACATTAGAAGCAAGCTAGAACTGAACTCTAACCAATCCAGTACACCGAGCTGTTCTTAAACAGCTCAAGTCATTTGCTGTCCTACTTATAGTCTTATTATTACTTTGCTATATCCATGTCTTAAGACTTTTTTGCGTATAGTTCCCTTAATTGCTACCTTTGATCACAACCTCAATGATTTATCAACATAACCACCACAAATTCACCTAATATTCAAAACTGACATGTATACCAGTATACCACACAACCAAACAGCGATTCGTTACTAGCATCTCCGTACTTCACGATCATTATCATCAACTTAAGCAATTATGAAGAGAGACAGTTAAGAAATTGTGAGTTGTGAAAGGAGAGAGTTATAATTTTTATTTAAAAAAAAAAAATCAAAATTTTAGTTTCTTTTAAAAGACTGGCTAGCAATTTCTCAATCAGTATGGGGCGGGAGGAGAAGAAGGGGTAGATACATGGCAAGATCAAATCTTCCCAAGAGGGCATTGATGCATCCTTGACCCTTGAGAACTTAAAATGGAATCCCAAGAATATAATATTGTTACATTGCCTGATTAACAGTGAGTTCTAGGGTTATGGAGATGGAATATAGGGTTTTTTTTGGCCATTTTCTCTAGGTCTTTTAACTATTTTGTACTTGGTTTTAAGGGCAACAACAACTTTATGACGGAAAAACACTTTCTACTTTCTTCCTCCTTCGTCTTACTCTTCCATTTCTTACACTTGACGTAGTTCTTACAACATGTAAGTAACTAACACGTCTGTCAACGATTTACAGGGGAAAACGTCCTATACTGCATAACTTGCATCACGGACAAATCCTAACGCGACTTGGGTGACGTCCCATTAATTAAACACATGCATAGTATAATATGTATTGTACCGTCTCAGCAACAGCCAGGAATATTCAAAAACATATTAATAAATATAACAGACTAAATTATCACATATACAGCCTCATGAAATACTGTTTTAAAGGGGAGGGGGAGACCTTCCCTGCAGGACCAGGTCCAGGACTACTGTCCTGATTTCTTCCTTAGTATCAGTAATAAGTTGTTCATTTTCTATCAATTTCTGATAATAATATTGAGAAACAAAATCGTCTATCGCATGCAAATAATTATGGTAATATAATTGATAACTTGTACTATGAAAATCTAGTATGGTATTCAGAAATATAAAACGATTAATGGATGCTATACTTACAGGTGAGTAGAGAGGAACAAGCTGCAAAATAAAGAAAGTTTTTAAACAGGGAGATTTTTATTGATATTGCAAAACGTGCCTCAACAAGGGTGAAGGCTCCCATATTTATACAAACACGGATAAACAGTAAAGGACAAGTGTAACAATTTGATAGGACCAAACAGATCGCATTAACTCCTTCCTATTCAAGTACTGATTGCCCGACAGGGTACTGTAGTACTTTTAAAAAGTAGTTACTGTACATAATTTGGATGGTAATGTCGGCAGAATCTTGTGCTGACATCTGTTATTCTGGAGAGTTCCGGATGTGTCTGATGGCCGACAGGGATTAGGTCTTTCTTTTTTCTTTATCTTTAGTCTTTTTCTTTTCGAGTTTGTCGGCAATAATGCTGGTAAAGGAATCCCAATAATCTTCAAGAGATCCATCGCTGTCTTCGTCAGGATTTTGGCTTTCTCCGGCTAGTACTTTGAAAGTGTTGTCACTGCCTTCATTATCGGAATTATGACTGGAGGATCGCATGGATGTATCATCATGGACCATGGATTCAAGGAACTGATTTTTCATAAATTCCATTGCTTTAGCAATGAGTTTAGCTTCAGTGATGTCTGGGTGTTGTTGCTTTAACCTATTCTGGATTTGAATAAACGGATTAACTGACGGAGATGGTAATGCTTTAGGCATAACATCAAAACATGCTGTAGTATGATTTTTGATCGCCTTGACAAGGTCAGGAAGAGTAGGATTCATTCCTTTATCCCACCATTTGGTAAAGAAAATCCTCTTAAGACAAGGGATTTTGTTCTGGTAATCGCATTTGAGATCTCATTTCCAAATCCAAGGGATGTTAAAGCGAATAATAAAATGAATGAAGAGTTTAGTCATGGAAAAACTCTTGTGTTGCGGTAAGTGAGAATAGGCAATTTGCCTTTCCTTAAATGCTGTTTGTATTACTTCAGGTAAAGTTTCTGTTGAAATTCCAAATTTGTCCCACCAAACGAGAAACCAGTTTGGGAGATCGTTTTTCAAAACATCGGAATTAATTCGGATAAACCAAGTATGGTTACGGATGGAATTTTGATAATAGAAAATATTGGTAAAAGAATCAATATAATCCCAGTAACTGTATTTAACGGTTTTAGATCCGGTATCAAGAGTGCGGGTTGAACCTGGATTGATGCCCCATTGTGACATGGGCATGAGTTGTCGGATGTGAGTTTTACTGTATTGGATCGGACTAGTATGCTTAGTCGGATCATGAAGAGTGTGCTTTATCTCCATTGATGCTGTTGCAAGAATAATGTTCTCATAAATGTAACGGTACTGATCAAAATGAGTGGGAAATTGTTGAGTAGTTAAGTATCGTTGTTTAATTTCCCATGGATCAGTCATCCATTTTTCGTTCCCTTATTTCCGCAATTACCCAAGAAGGGTTATCTCTCTGTAATGATTTAAAACTTCAGAACCAAATGAAAAAACAACATTTAACTAAACGTCATGAATTAGGGGAATTTTGTGAACAATTTGCTTACGATACTAAGGTCAATTACCCCTCTAAAACAGGAAAACGTCATAAACAATATAAATCTTCTAAAAAACCCTATCGAAAAAGAAGATTTAATAAAACCGAAACTCCTCCTTCAAAGGGTAAACAACGAACCACTAAAAGACGATCTTCTAACAAAGATAAGTCTTCTATTAAATGTTATAAATGTGGGAAAACAGGACATTATGCTAACAAATGCAAATCCAAAATTGTGCAAAAACTCAATGAATTGTCTATTGACAACGAGACTAAACAGGAACTTCTTAATTGTCTTTGCAATGACAACTCTGATTATTCCGATGACAATGAAGATGAAGAAATAGCTGAAATCTATTCTTCCAGTTCTGGAACTGAATCTGATTCTGAAACTCTTAACACTCTTTCTGAAGCCCAATACTGGAAGTCTATAGTTGATATGAATGGTCTCAACTTTGGTCCAAGCATTAACGCTTTAACAGAAACTCAACAGTCTATTCTTGATCTCATCGATCAAATCCAAGATCCAGAAACCAAATTTAAGATTTTAGAAACTTTTTATGAAAATCAGAAACCCAAACCAACTGTTGATACTGACAGTTCTTACTCCTTAAGAGAAGTCTTAAACCGAATCCAAAACAAAACCCCCGAAAAATCTTTCACAATCAATGATTTGAAAGCAGAAGTCAATGTATTAAAAACCGAAATTGCTCAATTAAAATTGGCCAATCAAATTATTTCTAATGATATTTCCAATATTAAACAGCAATTACAGCCTAACCATGACCAACCCGGTACTTCATCCAGTCCTCCTGCAGAAGAAGATACTAACAGATATCTTATGATTCTTCATCAGGTAACCAATCAAAAGTGGTATATCCGCATTACTTTTATTATTAAACCTGATTTTATATTAAAAGAAGCTATTGCACTTGTTGATAGTGGTGCCGACATGAACTACATCCAAGAAGGTTTAGTTCCAACTAAATACTTCCAAAAAACTACGCAGTCTCTAACAGTGCTAGTGGTAACAACATGCATATAAAGTTTAAACTCCCTGAGGTTCTTATCTGTAAACAAGGATAATACTGATCACCAAATTTGCAAATTTCTAACCACTGGTTTTTCCGGCGTCCTTCGAGGATGGTGGGACAATAGCCTTACCACTCAACATCTTTTTCCAATTTGGATTGGGAAGATATAAACACGGTAGCTGTTTTACTTTAGCTTTTATTCGTTGGACGGCTAAAGTATGGGCTAGACTCCAAGGTACAGGATTGGTTTTTAACCTGCCATACAAAACATCAGTATCTTGGGCTATTTGTGGATAATAATCGCGAATATATTTAAGACAGCCCAGCCCAAAAAGCGTTGTAGTTGAGTTTTGTCTCTTATGACATCAGGGAATTTGGATCCAAATTCAATGCTTCGGTTGATAGGAACAATAGTACCATTATGGATATTATGTCCTAAAAAACGAGTAGTTATCTGAAAGAGTTTCATTTTAGTAGCAGAGACTACTAATCCACTTTTAATAATAACATGCTTAAATATATTAAGATGTTTAATATGCTGATCAATTGATGAGGAGAAAATGAGAACATCATCAATATAACAAATAATAAATTCAGTATAAGGATTAAAAATATCATTCATGATATGTTGGAATTCTGATGGACCATTTTTAACGCCGAAAGGTAAAACATTCCATTCATAATGGCCAAAGGGTACAGTAAATGCAGTTTTATATCGATCTTCTTCGCAAATCTGAATTTGCCAAAATCCTGATTTTAGATCAAATTAGAAAAGATAACGGCTTCCTGTAAACGATCTAACAAATCTTTTTTGTTAGGAATTGGGTAACGGATCCATTGCAAAACTTTGTTTAGTGGTTTATAGTTAATAACTAGTCGAGGAGCACCTCTCTCGATTTCAGCATTTTTATTAACATAAAAGGCTGTACAACTCCAGGGTGAGTGACTAGGACGGATTAATTTCTTTTGCTGTAAAGAAATAATTTCTGTTTTGCAAAGATTTAAATATTCTTTCTTCATCTGGCTAGGTCGGGATTTAGTAGGAATTTGTTTTTCATTAAAATCCTTAACATATGGTAAAGAGATTATATGTTTTTTCCGGTTCCAAAAAGCACTAGGATTTTCACTGCAAATTTCGGCTTGGAAAGTTTTTGAAATTAACTTTATTTTTTCTTGAAAAGCAGGCTGGGAAATCCTTTGCTCAGTAGAAAGAAATCGAATTTCTTGTTGAATAAGATTAATCTGTTTCTGTTTATTAGAAATAAACTGAGGAATATAATTTATTTCTTTAGTGTATGGTTCAGTAATGAATTCAAAAATGGTTTCTCTACCATCTAAAGTGGTAGTGATTCCCATAGTATCTATTCTGGTAATGGGCATCAGTAGACAAAGAAAGGGAGTGCCAAGAATAATACTTTGGGACATATTTTTAACCAGAACAAATGTGGTTGGTATTACTGTTCGGGTTCTCAAAGAACATCTTTAGCGGTTTGAGATGATCCAGCTTGAGCATTAGGAGTACTGATTGTTGGAAATTCGGTATAGTAATTCGGATTATGTTGGCCGCGTCCACGGCCCCGGCCGCGTCCACGTGTGGTCATCCCTGCAAAAATTCACGGGTAAAGAATTCTGATTACCTTTGATATACTCGATATCAAAATCAAAAACTGATAAAATACTTTGCCAGTTAGCAAATATTTGTTTGGAAGCAAGATTCTGTACATCTTTTTCAAAGATTTGTTTGGCTGCAGAACAATCAACACGAATAAGAAAATGCTGAAATTTGGAATTTCAACAGAAACTTTACCTGAGGTAATACAAACAACATTTAAAGAATGGCAAATTGCCTATTCTCACTTACCGCAACACAAGAGTTTTTCTATGACTAAACTCTTCATTCATTTTATTATCCGCTTTAACATCCCTTGGATTTGGAAATGGGATCTCAAATGCGATTACCAGAACAAAATCCCTTGTCTTAAGAGGATCTTCTTTACTAAATGGTGGGATAAAGGAATGAATTCTACTCTTCCTGACCTTGTCAAGGCAATCAAAAATCATACTACAACATGCTTTGATGTTATGCCTAAGGCATTACCACCTCCATCAGATAATCCGTTCATTCAAATCCAGATTAAGTTAAAGCAACAACACCCTGACACAACTGAAGCTAAACTCATTGCTAAAGCAATGGAATTTATGAAAAACCAGTTTCTTGAATCCATGGTTCGTGATAATACATCCATGCGGTCCTCCAGTCATAATTCCGATAACGAAAGCAATGACAACACCTTCAATGTTCTCGCTGGCGAAAGTCAAAACCCTAATGAAGACAACGACGAATCTTTTGAAGATTATTGGGATTCCTTTACCAGCATTATTGCCGACAAACTCGAAAAGAAAAAGACTAAAGATAAAGGGAAAAGAAAAACCTAATCCCTGTCGGCCATCAGACACATCCGGAACTCTCCAGAATAACAGATGTCAGCACAAGATTCTGCCGACATTACCATCCAAATTATCTACAGTAACTACTTTTTAAAAGTACTACAGTACCCTGTCGGGCAATCAGTACTTGAATAGGAAGGAGTTAGTGCGATCTGTTTGGTCCTATCAAATTGTTACACCTGTCCTTTATTGTTTATCCGTGTTTGTATAAATATGAGAGCCTTCACCCTTGTTGAGGCACGTTTTCAATATCAATAAAATTTCCCTGTTTAAAATTTCTTTGTTTTGCAGCTTTTTCCTCTCTCCTCACCTGTAAGTATAGCATCCATTAATCGTTTTATATTTCTGAATACCATACTAGATTTTCATATTACAAGTTATCAATTATATTATCATAATTATTTGCATGCGATAGACGATTTTGTTTCTCAATATTATTATCAGAAATTGATAGAAACTGAACAACTTATTACTGATACTAAGGAAGAAATCAGAACAGTAGTTCTGGACCTGGTCCTGCAGGGAAGGTCTCCCCCTCCCCTTTAAAGCAGTATTTCATGAGGCTGTATATGTGATAATTTAGTCTGTTATATTTATTAATATGTTTTTGAATATTCCTGGCTGTTGCTGAGACGGTACAATACATATTAGATTATGCATGTATTTAATTAATGGGACGTCATCCAAGTCGCGTTAGGATTTGTCCGTGATGCTTGTTATGCAGTATAGGACGTCTTTTCCTGTAAATCGTTGACAGACGTGTTGATTATATGCATGCTTAGTTTTAATTGTACTGTCTCCCTCTTGTTTCAGTATGTTTGTTTCGGTTTATAAACCAATGAGGAAAAGAAATAAGGGATTGAATTTCTTGGAGATATTGGTAATACTGATTTTTTATAATATTGTAATTGTTCATGGGTATGAACTTTGAAATACCACAGACGGAAGTCTTGGTATTGATTCTGCATGAAGTCACTGTAGGTCTCCCTAAATCAAGACTTGTGTGAGTTTTACACATTGTTTTGAACGTGATAGTAATGGGATTGCTCCTTCTGATGCTAATCGAACTAGAACGAGTTAATAGGACTACTAATCACCTCTTTCTTTGACAATTTGAAGGAAACTAACGAAACAATAAGAAGGTCTTCCTAAATCGAGACTTGTGTGAGATGTACACATCGTTTTGAACGCGATAGTGATGAGATTTCTCTTTTAGATGCTAATCAAACTAGAACGAAGTAATATGACTCCTAATCACCTCTTTCTTTGATAATTTGAAGGAACTAATGAACCAATAAGAAGGTCTCCCTAAATCAAGACTTGTGTGGGATGTACACATTGTTTTGGACGCGATAGTGATGAGATTGCTCGTTCTGATGCTAATCAACTTAAGCAATTATGAAGAGAGACAGTTAAGAAATTGTGAGTTGTGAAAGGAGAGAGTTATAATTTTTATTTAAAAAAAAAAATCAAAATTTTAGTTTCTTTTAAAAGACTGGCTAGCAATTTCTCAATCAGTATGGGGCGGGAGGAGAAGAAGGGGTAGATACATGGCAAGATCAAATCTTCCCAAGAGGGCATTGATGCATCCTTGACCCTTGAGAACTTAAAATGGAATCCCAAGAATATAATATTGTTACATTGCCTGATTAACAGTGAGTTCTAGGGTTATGGAGATGGAATATAGGGTTTTTTTTGGCCATTTTCTCTAGGTCTTTTAACTATTTTGTACTTGGTTTTAAGGGCAACAACAACTTTATGACGGAAAAACACTTTCTACTTTCTTCCTCCTTCGTCTTACTCTTCCATTTCTTACACTTGACGTAGTTCTTACAACAATTTCTGTTCTCTCTTCTTCGCTGTTTTTTCTTGTAAAAAGCTCAGTTTTCATAAAATAAAAAACTAATAAAAGGTAAAAAAAAAAAGAAGAACTTTTTAATTCAGATACTGAAAGCTGAAGATTCTCATTGGTTTGATTAGTGGATTGGTTATCTCTTTTTCTATCCATATATATTATATTCTTCTCTTTGATATTTTTAGTTTCTCCTAAATCTCTTAAATTGGGGTTCTCTAGTTCTCTTATATTCCTACTCTTAAATCATTCAGAAGATTGTGGAATATTCATAAGTACCGAGAAAAGTTGAGGATGCTGGTTGCTCTAGACATTCAATGAAATGTGAATGAGCTTGGGATGCTGCTTCAGTTTTGTCCTGCCCATGCGTTAGCAGTTAGGAGGGCCATTAGTAGTTAGGATGTAATCAACCACCAGATAAGACAGTAAAAGTTGGGGGGGGGGGGGTTTAATGGGGGATGTGGGTCTGGAGACAAGTATAAATTTTACACAATCAATTCTCATGCAAAACTCAAAATTCTTCTATTTCAAGGTATCAAAAATACTAGAATACATCCATATTTATAATACTCCTAAACAACTCTCCCAACCTAACTTGGATTCTGATAAAATAACTACCAAAATTAAAACTAAGGAAATTAATTAAAATACAACTTCCAAAACTCTTTTCTTTCCATGGGATTCCAAAGTTGTTCTAACCAAGTCCCACAGGTTCGTCCCGCATCGATGTGCGCGCGTTATAATCAGCTCGTGAAATAATTCACACCATGATGATGTTATGCCAAGTTTATGTTTCGGTTTGAGTTTTACTGATTGTGTTGATATCTAGATCAGGTAGTTGGTGGTGCTTCATTTTGCTTTTCTTTAATAATGAAATATTTTCTTTCATGTGATAAAGAATACATATGAAATGGTTATCTAATACCAAGTATAACTGTTTCTTGTTGACTACAGAATTGGTATCTGATTGTAAGAAGTGTTGCACAGAAGATTCTGATGACTCCATGAGCAAGGTATGAATGCTGCCATCTAACTTCCTTACTTCCATTGCCAGCTTATTTTGAGGCCATGCAGTTCATGGGAATTTTGAAAACAATACTAAATTAGTTCATTCTATCAGTTAGATATTCTTTAGTGATGTGACAAAAGTGTTGCACTTGCTTGAAATGAGGGGTCTGGTTGAAATATGCTGAATATGGGAAAATCACCAGTAATAGAGTAATTTCCCCTCCTTCCTCTTATGGTTGCAACTGTGTCAATTTGGTTGCACATAGAAATTCTTTGGCTCGTTTAACATGTGTTACGGTTAATTTATTGATTAAAATATTGAAGCAGTTCTCTGATTTTGCTAACAATCTAATTTCTATAGGGTTCGGTTCTTACTTCATAGAAGTGAACAAATTTTGTAACCAACTCTCCAGTGAAATTGCAGGTTATTTATTCTGGTGCAGTTCTAGAGGTTTGCATGAGGAAACTGGTTTTCTATCCTGAAATTGTTGGTTTCATTGAAGAAGAGAAGGAAAAGTTCCCATCTGTGAAGGTTCATTATGCATATAATTCTCCACCAAAGTTGATCATGTTGGATGATGATGGAGAGCATAAGGAGACCATAAGGTGAGTTTCATTTATTGACTTGTGGTGTTTACCTGCAATTGCCAAAAAATTTGGCCCAGTTGGCCTTGTTAAGCATTTAAGCTAATGTGTGTTAAAATTACATAGCGTCGTATATGGCCCCATCCACTCAAAGCTAGTATTTATATTCTTTTTCTCCCTTCTCAGCCTAGAGGAATAGAGTAGGAGCAAGAGAACTGTCCAAATTATTGGTCCAAGTTTTGTAGTGTCTGATGTCGACATGCACCTATACTTGAACTTTTTATACTTTGAATGATCACTACTGGATCTGAGTTGATTCCACTGTAGTGGAGGTAAAAATGGCCATAGTGGAGTTGCATATGCCTTTGATTAAATATTGTTCAGTTTCTGAACTTCATTTGAATATTTTCATTTCTAGATTTTAGCACGGCTGATCCTAGCTCATGGTGTGTGCATGGGAGGGTCATTTAATCCACTAGTTCATGCCTTTTATTCGATGTTTTGAAATATTTTAGTTAAATATTTTGTTTAATTTTTTTGCACTTTCTTAAAAATAGCTCCGGCTGATGTTTCTCTGTGCAGAGTGGACAACTGGAAACGTGAACACATATTGCAATTCCTGAGAGAGAAGGTTAAGCCCACATCAGCAGCCTAACAGACTAGTTGGTACAGTTCTTCCTTGACACTGGCTTAGCCTGTATGTTTTATATTCTAAATTACCGAAGCAAGTGAAAACAGAGTTTAGTAGCAATCTTCTGGATCCTGTTCATTTTGTTCTGCCTTGTAACTTCTGAAAGTACTTTCATTTCCTCTTCCTACGAGTTATTGTTTCACATTTATGGAAAATAATACGAGTACAAAATGTTGAAACTGCGGTTATTGGGTGAAAATGGTTCAGAGTTTTCATATATGTTTAGATCTTTTTGGGGCTAATTGTGAATTTGGGTAACTTGGCTAATTAGACTCATTTTGAAATAGAGTAATTAAATTTAGAAAAGTTGAGTAAATCTGTCGATGAAGATTTGAATATGAGTATTAGATTATTGCATAGTTTATTCTAACATTAAATAATTAGTCTATTTGTATTTTTTGTTTTATTTATTCAAGTAGTTATTTGGTTAATGTTAGTATGATAACTAACCATTCACATTTATGGGAGAGCATTATAGTCTAGCCATTATGGATGCAACTTGGGCGGTTTGGACGGATTTAGGGATCATTTCAATCCTAATCCACATACAAGTTCTGGTTGGACCGACTTAAAAGTCGGTCCAAATTTTTGCTGCCTACGGACCAACTCGCCATAAAATTTATGGGCTCGAGTTGGGTTAGGCGGGTTTGGTGCGCAACAACTATAATTAACCTTAGTTCGTCACAATTCTAGGTTAACTAAATTTTTTGTTAAAATCATATGCAAAAATCTAAAAGAACATTACTATAAGCTTTACTAATCATTGTTGACGAGAAGGAAAATGAAGTAGAAATTATCATTATCAATTTAAATTATGTTTGACTTGTCACTAATAGATACTGCACGACATAGTACAACAGGTACTAAAACATATATTACATAAATAGTAGAATAGGCATTTTACATTAAAAAAAATTGTGAGCATGACAATGAACAATACAATAGTTGATAATCAGAAATTGCTGAAAGGTCACTTATGGACTAATGTGATCACTGAGCAGTGTTGTTGAAAAAGAGAGGAGACAATGGCAGATGGAAAAGTTTTGAGTTTTTTTTTCCTCTTATTTATTTTTCTTAACAAAGAAATAAATAATTAAAAAGTTTCAGAATTTGTTATATAAGGAAACATTTTTTTTTTTCAAGAAAATCCTTGCGCAGTGAAATTATAATAAAACTCGAAAGTATATTAATCATCAAAAGTAATTTTAAAATACAATACAAGTAATCTATATAAATATATGCATGTATACAAATGTATCATACATGTATCGAATTTCGGGCGGGTATAGACGTCTTCAGGTTTGGCGAGTTCATACAAGTACAAAACTAAGTCCACCCAAATCAGGTTTTTAAAATGAGTAAGGAAATAAAATCTTACCAACCCAAGTTGACCGTCCCAAGTTGTATCCTACTAATTATTATTCTGTTGCTTCACCAAAGCACCACTTAGGAGGGCCAATTCCTTGGTTACCAACCAAACCCCAGGGAGTTGGCCTAGTGGTTAAGGAAGTTTGCTCTCCCTATTTTGATTTTTTGAGTTCAAACTTTGGGATCAGTATCAAGGAAAAAATTTCTTAAATGCACCAGGCCGATATAGAGAGTACGCCTTTAAGATGACCCAAGAAGGAATTTAGTCTTGGTTAACGCATAAACTGACTCGAAGATCTCTTTACCATTCAACAAAAAAAAAATCCTAGGTTACCACTTTAAACATACACGAGGCATAGTGTTTTTGTTTTTCCCTCCCTCTCTGTACAAGACGCATTATGAAAGCACTACAAAATGTGTAACGTCAAACATAATACTGGGAGCAAAGGCTAGGTCGGAAACTTAACTTGTACACATGTAACTGGATTGGTAACTATTTAAAGATGACAAACATGGAAATGTTACTTCATGGCTTACATCACAACAAGGACTTTTATTGCAGTAAATAGTACTGCGAACAGTTGTGCCGTATAATTCATGCATACTTTGTCTAGGTAAATTAGACTATTTTATTTGAAATGTTCCTAAGCTCCGTTGTGACCTGAGCTAGCTATGCATGGGAGAATCTGCCGGAGAAGGAGTAAGAGGCTGAAGGGCTGGGCCAACTGCATTGCAAGAGTAGTGGGGATGGTACCTCCCCTCCGGCAACATGTATGCAGAACTCCTCCTTTACCACCGTTGTCCTTGAGAGGAACAAAATAATAACTATCAATATTCCTATATTTTTAGCCATCAAAACTAAGTTGTTTTTCTCTCTTTTTTTTAGAATACATAAAAGTGGTTAGTACAATAGTACTTGTGTTTATTATAGGGAAAGGATGGGAGTGATATTCACTTATATAGTGGTGGTGAAATGCATTATCATATGGTCATATTCCAATATTGAGTATCCACAAAATGATTAGAATCTACATGGAGGCAGGGCATCTTTAGCCAGATGTTCGAATCAACATATTCTCATGAGCCGCTCGTTTGTCAATATCGTATATTACTTGTCATTGTGTGAGACGATTGATAGTTATGGGATGAATATGCATGGGTATTATTGTCAAAGAAAATAAGATTTAGTTTAACTTTTCAAAAGTAATATGAAATATTTTTAAATTTAAAATACGTGTTTTATTTAATTTTAAAAAATAATAAATCTTGTAATCAATTAAATAATTTAAATTTTTTATTATTATATTTTTTTAAAATTAAAATTAATTCATATATATTTTGAATTTAAAGATATTTTAAATTAATTTAAAAAATAATTAATATTAATCTTATATTTTAAAACGTATGATTCATGCAATGCAGTTAGGGAATTGCATGTCCTGGATTGTTCTTTTCTATGGAAGGAGCTTTTTGCTCGAACTTACACAGCGGGCCTTCCAAGAATTGCATGTCCTGGATTGTTTTTTTCTATGGAAGGAGCTTTTTGCTCGAACTTACACAGCGGGCCTTTCAAGAGACACTCTAATCAATAATACCGCATATAATAATCAGAGTCAAATTTAAAATTTGAATTAAATCATAACGTATTAAGACTCAGCTCTTGATTTAATGGTATTTTATTGAGGATTTTTTTAATGTGTCCTAAGGGCGCATACTATACACAAAAATTGAGAGAATATTCTCTTGATTCTTGTGCATATTCCCTTGATCTGTGTGTAAACGCAGAAATCAAGGGAATATGCATAGTAATCAAGGGAATATTCTCTCGATTTCTATGTATAGTGTGTACCCTTAGGGCACACATTAGAAGGACCCTATTATTAAAGTCATTTTTATCCATCATGTGTTCACTCAAAAAATCATGATTAAAAATTTGAAAGTATATAAGTGATGATAACTGGATTTCTTATGGAGGTGAAGTTTTTAGAGTTGAAGCAAGGAGAGATGACGGTAGGACAATACACCGCCAAATTTAATGAACTCGCACGTTTTACACCACATCAGGTGGATACGGAGGAGTGAAAGACACGTCGGTTCGAGCAGGGATTGAAGTCATGGTTGTATAGTAAGGTGTGTTTTCAGATGGATTCTTACAATACACTATTGGAGAAAGTCATTATTGCTGAAGGAGGGAGTGAGACACTAAGCCAATACCACAAGGAAAAGAAGAATAAGAAGTATAAAGGAGACAATAAGGGAGGAAGTAGCGAGGGAAGTAACACAAGTAAGAGGAAGTGGGACAACAACGTTAGTAACAATCAAACGGGAAGTAAGCAGGGAGGATTCAAGAAGAGAGGAAAGGAGTGCGGAAGATGCAGGAAGAACCACCATGGGGAATACTGGAAAGGCATGAATGTTTGTTACAATTGTGGGCAGGTGGGGCATATCTCGCCTAACTGTCCAAAATCGAAGAAGGCGAGGGAATGGTTTGCTTGCGGATCAACTGGGCATCAAATCAAGAACTGCCCGAAGAAGGAGACAAGCGATGGAAGCGGCAACAAGCCAGATAACAATAAGCTAATGATTGGTGGACCAACCCAACCCAATCGACCGACTGCAAGAACATTCAATATGATCGTCCAAGATGCGATAGCTTCCAATGATGTTGTGTCAGGTATTATCCCGATTAACGATATAAATGCCTACGTGTTGTTTGACTCGGGAGCTACCTGTTCCTTTGTGTCCGAAGAGTTTGCTAAACGATTGAACTTACCCCAAGAACGATTAGAGTATGCGTTGAATATAGAGGTGGAAAATAGCGAGGTGATCCCCGTAAAAGTTTTATATAGGAATTGCAGTGCTGAAATTAGGGGACATAAACTAAGTGTGGAATTAATTCTGATAAAGTTGGGAGAGTTTGACGTAATTCTATGAATGAACTGGTGCATAACCATGGGGCGATAATTGATTGCCAAAAGAAAAGTGTGAACCTTCAGACCTCAAATCGGTCTAAGGTAGTATTTTATGATAGTACATCGCCCAAACAATCGTGTTGTCTGACGATGATGCAGACCAAGAAATTATTGATAAAGGGATGTGTAGGCTATTTAGCTTATATCATGGATACTCGAAAAGTTGAAGTAGGGAGAAATAGTATACCGGTAGTAAAAGAATTTTCGGACATATTTCCAGACGACTTACTCTGCCTTCCGCCAGAAAGGGAAATCGAGTTTACGATAGAACTTGTACCAGGTACGACACCTATTTCGAAGGTTCCGTATTGCATGACACCCGTGGAAATGAAGGAATTGATGGTACAGGTACAATAATTGCTAGATAAGGGTTATATTCGACCGAGTGTGTCTCCGCAGGGAGCACCAATTTTGTTCGTTAAGAAAAAGGATGGATGCATGCGACTTTGTATCGACTACAAGGGGTTGAATAAAGTAAAAATCAAAAATAGGTATCCTTTGCCGAGAATCGACGATCTTTTCAATCAGTTGAGGGGAGATAAGTGTTTTTTGAAGATAGATCTAAGCACATGATATCATCAGTTGAAAGTATAGGAGAAAGATGTACTAAAGACGGCGTTCAGAACCCGGTATGGACATTACGAATTCTTGGTGATATCGTTCGGCTTGACTAACGCGCCAATAACATTTATGGACTTGATGAACCGAGTTTTCAAGCCATTTCTGGATAAGTTTGTGGTAGTTTTCATTGACGATATCTTGATTTACTCGAAGACCAATTAGGAACACGCTGAACATCTAAGGGTAGTATTAGAAACACTAAGGGAAGAGAAATTATACGCCAAATTCTCTAAGTATGAGTTTTGGTTGGAAATAGTACAATTCTTAGGTCATATGATTGATAAGGATGGTATATCGGTAGATCCTGCGAAGGTAGAGGCGGTGATCGACTGGAAACAACCAAAGACGCTAACGGAAGTACGAAGTTTCTTAGGGTTAGTCAGGTACTATCGTAGATTCATCCAAAGATTTTCTAGGATAGCAACCCTGCTAACCAATCTAACCAGGAAGATGGTGAAATTCATGTGGACAGAGAATTGCGGGGAGAGTTTTCGGGAGTTGAAGAAAAGGTTGAGCGAGTCGTCTGTGTTGTCCTTACTAGATGACACGAAGGGTTTTGTGGTGTATAGTGATGCGTCACACAAGGGACTTGACTGTGTGCTGATGCAAAAAGACAAGGTCATTGCGTACACTTCACAACAGCTGAAAGATTACGAAAGTAGATACCCCACCCATGATTTAGAACTAGCAGCGGTGGTGTTTGCGTTAAAGATTTGGAGACACTATCTCTATGGAGAGAAATGCGAGATATATATGGACAATAAGAGTCTGAAGTATATCTTCACACAGAAAGAGTTGAACATGCATCAACGGAGATGGCTGATTTTAATCAAGGATTACGATTATGAGATCCTTTATCATCCAGGAAAGGCAAATGTGGTAATAGACGCGTTGAGTCGGAAGGGTAAGAAAAAGTTAATGATGTTGACAGCTCAGGAAGAGCTAATAAGGGAGATAACGAGATTAGAAATTGAAGTAAGGAGTCCGATCGAGTTGGGAGAGAAATTGTATACCGTGGAAGCTCGTCCAACATTATTGGACAGAGTAAGAGAGACGTAAGAGGAGAATGAGGTATGCAATCAAATAAAGAAAAGAATAATAGAGAGCAGGGAAGAGAAGTTTAGGATAAATAGAAACGAAATGTTGAGATTTGTAGACCGAGTGTGGGTGCTAGCAGTG
This sequence comes from Aralia elata, assembly GCA_034770075.1. Taxonomy (NCBI): domain Eukaryota; kingdom Viridiplantae; phylum Streptophyta; class Magnoliopsida; order Apiales; family Araliaceae; genus Aralia; species Aralia elata. The sequence continues at coordinate 66,593,422 of CM068387.1, read as the reverse complement.
ACCGAACTGTCTCACGACGCTCTAAATCCAACTCACGTACTCCTTCTCTCTATAGGATTTTGGGATTGGTCTTTACGGCCTCTACTCTACGCCATACGAACAATGCCTCAATATCTTGTTCATTCACAACAAAAAAATTTCTTTGGGCGTCGGTAAAAAAAAAACATGTTCTGTAGAGTGGCAGTAAGGGTGACTTATCTGTCAACTTTTCTACTATCACCCCCAAAAAACCAAACTCCGGTATTTCTATGGAGCTGTCCACTCAGCCTAAACAGAGCTGAACTGATAATCATTTCACGTTGCAAGGGGCACACTATACGACGTATTCTATTCACCCAAGAAGCATGAAAATGTACCAAGATCATCGCCGACATTTTTGGTTGCCGAACATGAAGCGCGAAGTCGCGGAATACGTTAGCAGATATTTGACCTGTAAGAGAGTGAAAGCAGAACATTAGAAACCAAGTGGGTTACTTCAACCATTGAAAATACCAGAATGGAAATGGGAACACATTACAATGGACTTCATAGTGGGACTTCCTGTCACTCAGATGGGCTATGATGCGATATGGGTAATCGTAGATAGATTAACGAAATCTACACACTTTTTACCAATTAAGGTGAGATTTAGCTTGGATAAGTTAGCTAAATTATATATAAAGGAAATCGTGTTACGACATGGAATACTGGTATCGATCATATTAGACAGAGATTCGCGCTTCACGTCAAACTTCTGGAGAAGTCTACAAGAACGAATGGGAACACAACTGAGGTTGAGCACTGCGTATCATCCTCAGACTGATGGCCAAAGAGAGCATGCGATTCAGACGCTAGATGATATGCTTTGAGCGTGTGTGATGGACTTTAAAGGTAATTGGGATGACCATCTACCTCTAGTAGAATTCTCGTATAATAATAGTTATCACGCAAATATCGGTATACCGCCGTACGAAACTCTCTACGGAAGAAAATGCAGAACGCCTTTATGTTAGGACGAAGTAGGAGAACGATGACTTTTGGGTCCGAAATTGGTTCAATAGACGGCAGAGATCGTCGCAGTAATAAGAGCCAAATTGGCAGAAGCTTAGGATGGACAGAAGAAGTATGCCGACTTACATCATCAGGATCAAGAATTCGACGAGGGTAGTTTTGTGTTTTTGAAGGTATCTCACTAGAAGGGGAAGATAAGGTTCAGAAAGAATGGTAAACTGAGTTCGAGATTCATAGGACTGTTTGAAATACTGAGAAATATAGGTGAAGTAGTGTATGAGGTAGCTCTACTTTCCGAACTAGAACATATTCACAATGTGTTTTACATGTTGGTGTTACAACTATACAAGACCGATTATAAACATGTGATATCATACGAGCCTATTCAAATCGAGAGGGATCTAACTTATGAGGAAATTTCTGTTCAGATAATTGATAGGAAAGAGCAAACACTAAGGAATAAAGTGATACCTTCGGTGAAGGTAGTGTGGTGAAACCATAATGCCGAGGAGGCTACATGGAAATTAGAAGATAGAATGAGGAGAGATTATCCCCATCTCTTTACTTGAACTTATGGTGATTCCGGGGACAGAATCCTTATAAGGAGGAGTATGTAATATCCGAGAAATTTAAAAGATTTTCATTAATGAGAATGAGAATTATTTGAAAATAATTATGTGCATTTATGTATGATGTATGAATATAAAGTTAGTTAATGCAATAAAATTTCATCATGTATGTAAGATGAGAAGAAACAAAAATGAAATTATAATGCGGTTGAGCTTAAATTATGAATTGGAAGAATGAGCCTTGTGTGGCATAATGATTCGTGAGAAATCACTTCAAGTGTTTAATTAAACTATGAAAAAGGAATTGTTATAGATCCAAATGATAGTTGCTATTTGGTTGGTAATTGGGTTAGCCGTGTATCATTAAACGAATATGTATTGATTGTGTTAGCATTATATATGATTAACCGAAATAGAGAGGAGTTACCTTAGACCGGAAAATGATAGCACTAAGTCCAATTGTGAGTTATAGAATGTTTTAATAATCTGATGGAATAGAGGTAATGGACTGCTATGAGTTTTTGTTTAAGATTGAGTCCAACCGAGTAATGTTATTAGCCCAATTGATGATGTTGCGAGTAAGCTGTTAGAGCCCTATGAATGGTGCACCAATCTAATGTTATAGACTGATGTGAATTGTGGTCAAGCCTAGTGAAGTGAAGGGTCGTGAGCCCAAAGATGATAGTCCAGGAATGTTGACCCGAAAATTAGAAATCTGCACGTAATCAGATAGACCAATGGTTAAAGGGTAATACTTAAATAATCAAAGTATTGCCTCCAGACCCAGCCAGTGGCCTACAGCCACCTAGGTTGCTTGGACTTAGGAAAAGTGAAGAAATGACCGTCCTGTAACATAGGTGAGTGGGTTGGTAAGTAGCTTTTCACCAAATCTTCCTTAACCACTGAACAAAGCCAACTCGTGCTGGACAAAACCAGTTTGTGTTGGACTAAGTACCCGTATGTGTATATGTATGTAGATAAAATACATAGAGGAGTCCCCGTATAATTAAGAGCTCCCAATTCATGTCCAAAGTTACTGCATCTGTTAAGTCTGATATAAAACGAAATAGAGAGTCTGAGGGATAAGAAGTGTGCTAGCAGTTCGGTAACTCAGAGGGGTATGGAAAGGAGGAAGGCAACGAAACGCTTGCGCAAGTTCTTTGCTTCAAGAAGGTACACAAATCCCTTAACCTTAAGAACTTTAAACTGAAGTCAGTTATAATATAATAATGCATGTTAGTTGTGGGAGGAGTCTGTTAAAATGTTGTTAATATAGGATACGTGCTGATACATGTTAAGAGGTATAATGACTTAAAATAGAATGGAAGGAGCCACATAGAAACCTTAGGTTATGAAAGCCTTAAAGTTAGAGCAAAAATGGTACATGAGCACAGTGCTCTGTGTACATGTTTTATGCAGACCACAAGTGTTGACAGTCGAACCTATGAACCAATCCTAGTAAAATAAATGAGAAATGTTAACCCTATCACGTATGTTGTTTTATCTACCAAAACAGTCCAAGCTATCTGTTACCATGTCGATGTAGACTGTTGTCAATGACCTAACTAGTCAGTTAAGTCGAGCCCTCTAAGGTTTAAAAAGGTAACCAGACCTTAGAATCGTAGAGTGACAGACCAAAGTTGGTTGTTATACCATATTTTAATTGTCAGAGAACCGTTGAAGTCATCCTTTCAAATCTTTACTCCTTAAACCAACAACTTGAATCGGATCTAATCCCATGTTCTTAGTGCCAGTTCAAATCGTAGAGTAGGATCTCTGAACAATGAGTCAAAAGTGTAAGACCCCAACTTTTTATGAATAAGATTTTAACTTTTCTTCTTATTATTATTTTGAACTGTTAGATGTTAAATTGATAAAATGATAAGTTAAGGATGATATGTGCAATTATACAGTATGTCGGGGAATATTCTTTCTGTCGGAGAATATTCGTTCTGTCGGGGAATATTATATTCGGTAAAGTACGACGACGTCGAAATAACCAATCATTAGTGGGCCCCACAACGGAATAACTATCGGATATAAAAAGCGGTAATTTTAAAAATTGGCGGCAAGACTTTTACCGTTAACTGTTGAAATACCCAGTAATAAAAGAATAATAGCACGCGTTATTCCACAGTAACACGCGGTACTCCACAGTAGCACACGGTATTCCATAGTAGTATACGGTGTTGCACAATATTTCATATTATTGGTTCAATAATTTCGACAGTGATAATAACATAGTATTTTATATTATTGATTTAATAATTGTCACCGTAACAACTGCACAATATTTCACATTATTAAATCAATAATTGTCACGACACAATAATTCATATTATTAAAAGGATATTATCAGTTAGCATTATTGACAATGTCTAGAGTTCTGTCGAAGAAAGGTTATTTAAGCATGCCATTTATACGGAAGGTCCCCTCTTTCCTGAGAACAATCTGGTTGCCATAATTGCTAATCTATAATATCTGTGATATTAATACATTTAACATAATAATACAGAAAATAGATTTATTAATAATAAAAATTTTGATAATGGATTTATCTTTTTGATAATGAATTTATCTTTTTGATAATGGATTTATTTTTTTGATAATGCAGTTACTTTATTTGATAATAGATTAATCTTTTTGAAAAAAAATGGATGGATAATATAGATTGAAGAACAAAATGGATGGATGATATAGAAAAAGTGTGATAATTGATGTCTGGTAGATATTGATTATATTTTACTATAAATAGGGGGCTTAGCATAAGGAAATTCATAACTTCCTTACTTATACATCGTACCACTCTCTAAAAATTTCTTAGTGTAAGTTCTCTCTAAGTATGCTAAACTATCTTGAGTAGTTGTGAAGATCGGTAAGCGTACGAGTATTGTTCAAGTAAGTCTTTCTATAAAGGTTGGTCAAACATCAACACACATCACACAGTGTTTATAATTCTTCCTATAGAAGAGTTATTTTGAAAAACTTTTTTTGAAAGATTTTATTTTGAAATATTATTTTTGAAGTTATTCTGTACATTACACCAAATATACTATATAATCATTTTTGTTAATTTCATAGCATACGAGTTAGTGTACACTATATATGATAGTTACTAATTATATTATAAATATATTTAGGTTGATAAACTTCAGAGAAAGTAACATCCAGTTACTTGCTAATTGAGGTAAGGGATATCTTTTCTTTTATACTCCTAAATTTATGGTAAGAAAGTATCATTTGTTTTCACAGTGTTATCCTCAAACAGTGAATTTGTTTCATCTAATATATTTTCACCTGAATCTTTTTATTGCACTTTATACGTGCTTCATCTAATATCTTTTCACCTAAATCTTCCTATTGCGTTATACACGTTACAATTAAATTGTGAACCTTATTTGTTCTATCTTGAATTCTAATTGAATTTTTGGATATCATGTTGACAATTTGGACATTGTTGGACTCTGGACAAATTAAAATTATAGATCTCTAATGTTTATTCTTGATCTTTTTGTTCTTATTATTTCTATTCATCCTTTATGTCATTATCATAATCCTCAGACTTAAATTATGGTGAAAAGTTCTCTTTGACCGGAGTGCAAAGAGTAACCGTTGATTGACATGATTATGACCAGAAACTGTGAATTGGTATAATCATGACCTTTGGTGTTACACACAAAGGCAAGTGGTGAAAGTTCTCTTTGGCCTGTAGTGCAAAGATGAACTGGTGATTGGCATGATCATGACCGTTGGTGTTATAAATGAATATCTTTGGCCCGTAGTGCAAAGATAAACTGTTAATTTGCAGGAACTGTTGATTGGAGTTACAAATAAATATCTTTGGCCCATAGTGGAAAGATAAACTGTTGATTTACAGGAACTGTTGATTGGTGTTACAAGGATAAAAAATTAATGGTGAACTTTTAAATTAGAAAAGATTGTGGACATTATGATCCATTTTACACTCTTAATTAATTGTTATTTTCACTGCAGTTATTGATCTAAAACTTGTTGTATATTATATTCTATCAGATTTATCCTTATTGAAGACTAAAGATAATTTATTCTTTATTATCTTAGTCATGATATTCTTTATTGGGCTATTTGAGCTCACCCTTTTTAGTTTTGTTCCATTGTTCTTTTCAGCAAACGAGAGTGTAGCTGGGACTAGCCGGGGAGTGGAGTAATGGTACGAGTTAGTGGTTGTCCTCATCAAGTTATAAAATAGTATAACAATAATTATCCTGAGGACTTAACACGTGTGTTTTCGTCTTTTTACGGCATTGTAATAATTTGAGTTTGGATATTGTTGTACCATATACGATACGATATTTGTATTAAAAACTCACAGTATGTGTGTTGTCGTATTTTGCACGGCAGTATAATAGTTGTAAATAAAAAAATTTGTATTTATAGTATGTATTTTGGCGATTCAAAATGGGTTGTGTGGACCCGATTTTGGGGGCGTCACAAAAAGTGTCTCTCAACTGGAAAACATAAAGTGTTTCATCAGTTGGTGAAATCGTAGAATGACCTAGTGAATCGTAGAGTAAACTGGTTGACCGTAGAATAAAATGGCCAAGTCATGGAGTAAATCGTAGAGTGACTCTACTCAATCGTAGAGTTTCACTCATCAAGTCGTAGAGTAATCCCATTGATCATAGAGTTACTCCACTGATCGTAGAGTGACTCTACTGATCGCAGAGTAACTTCACAAACCATGAGGCAACTTAACCAATCGTAGAGCCTTATTCATTACTCGTAGAATAGCAAACGTAGAGTTACTTGACCAATTGTAGAGTTTCACTTGACGATCATAGAGTACCCCTAGGCAATCGTAGAGTGGAAATGCAAATCGTAGAACACTTCTGCAAGATGACCAAACACTGAAATTCTTACTCTAGACTTGTTAAATCACTTTCAGATCTTTCCTAAAAATTCATGTATGTCCATAGTGTGGTTGATCCATGGAAGTGATAATGATGAGTTAGGAAGTTCAAGAAGATAATTAAAATAAAACTCAGCAACTGTCCTAAGATGTTATGTACTAGTATGAGTAACTCAAGAGTATTAAGGAGACCATGGGTATCTTGGTAACAGTGTTACTATACTAAGAAAGAACGATTAGATAAATAAAGTATTGTTGTGAGAATCATACAGTGGGATCAACTGAGATCATTATGTGGATGCAACATAGATTAATTATTAGGATGACTTATTGTTAATGTAGTTTATCCGAAGAGCAAAATCGTAGAGTTAAATAGTAAGCAGCATATCATGCAAGTTTACTAACTTACACAACTTTATATATTATGCAAGTTCCCTCACTCTGAGTTTGTTATATGCAAATCCTTGAATTTATCGCAAGGTCCTTTACATGCACATCATTATTACCTGTACATGAAATTCAAATGTGATGTTTTCTAGCTATGTTGAAACTGTTCAGTCATGTGTATGTATGTATATATATATATGTGTGTGTGTATGTATGTATGTATATATATATATATATATATATATATATCTCGTCGTAACATGAGAGTTTGTGATAAACCTTGATTAAACATCTTGAGAATCCTTTCAGTTATCATTGCACATTGGAAATTAGTTATACATGAGATTATTCTGAGAAGTATGTCTAAGCCACTTGGTTCGGCTAGACTAATGAGTAGATGAATTAAAAACCAATCAAATTCCTTGAGAAAAGTTGTCCAAACCAATTGCTTGGTGCAGACCTTTATAAATGTGCTGAGATGAACAACCCTCATAGTAAAGGGTATTATCAATTATGTCGAGGGACCGACTCGCGCGCTATGTTTGAACGTTATGCATAATGTGGGTGCTACGAGGCTGATCACATCATGTGGCTATTTTTGAAGGTTTGCAGTGAACCACTGTTAATCCTTCTATGTGTTCATGGTCTGTTATGACCACTTAGTAATAAAAGTGTTTTGAGTTGAAACCGTGATATTCGTTCGCCCTTATATTTTTTAGTCACTTCATAATCTGTTTCTTTCCCAACTGACTAAACTTCAGAATTTATTGAACTTCGAATGCATTATTTGTTATTGGCTTTATACTTACGGAGCAAACTTGTTGCTCACCCTTGCTTTACCATAAACTTCACAGTTAAGGTCGAGCAGGGCAGTGGTTCCAGGAAGGAAAAGGAAAGGGCAAGACTATGGATTAACTTACTTTGTTATCTATTAAGAGACAATGTTAGCTGTTTGTACTAAGACTTATATTGTTATTTGAACTCAATGTACTCAGTTATATTATGTAATAGTAGAGGTTGTCGAGAACCTGGGATTATGTTATGATATTAATTATCGTATTATTCCGCTATGAGATGATATCTAGTTATGTTATGAGTTGTATCGTGAAGCACCAAGTTCGAGGTAGAGGTACCTGAATTTAGGGGCGTCACATATTCCATCGAAAATATATTAATTTCGAGGGAATATATTCCGTCAGGAATAATTCTGACGGAATATATTCCGTCGTAATTAAATTATTTTCTTGTAGTGTGAGGGAATAACCATAAATGAATATTATTTAGGTATTAATTCAATTAAATTCATTTATTCAAATTTATTGCTTACACTTAAATTACACCTAAATTTTATTTAAATGTTCCATATAAATTTAAATACACTTAAATTACTACACTTAAATTACTACACTTAAATATAATTAAATGTTCAACATAAATTGAAATACACTTAAATTACACAAACTTACGTACACTTAAATTACAAATATCAGTTAAATAAATCTACTACATTTTTAATGATCAACCGCAAGTAGTACGAATTGTCTGTGGGAGAAAATATTTCTACATTGTGTGGTACAATTACTGAACCCACAATAATGTCTTTATTTAGAAAGCAATTCAGGGGACAATCAATCTGGACATCATCGCATAAGGAATCAATTGTATCTTGTATTGTCATCCACCAAGCATTAGAACGACGTGGACATTTATTAATCGTTGTGATAAAACCAGTGATGCATGTCACTATATGTGTAGCATAAGACTTTAACTGCTTTATTTTTCTTATATTTATACAATGTTTAGGTGCTCTAAGATAGTATTTTTTGATAATGTTAGGGTTTGTCTTAAAGTTTTTGGACTTATAAATACAGACTTCACCAAACATTATTCAATAAAAGATAAATAGTATATTAAAAAAAATTAGGAATACTACTAATACATTAGAAGCATTTATAATTTTTAAAACTTCAAAATTCATCCACTATCTATGAACAATATAACGTCTTGCCATTTCTTAGAAGAGAAGTCGTAGTTCGATAATGGTGTGCCCTCAATGAGTCCAAATTGACGAGAAATTAAAGTTGAGAAATTAAGACGAAACACATTATTTAATTATCAATAATACCCATAGCAAAATGTCAATAATCAATTACATTCCCATAAAAAAGGTTTGTTCATGCATAACTATTACATTGAATCAAGGTACCTTTTCTTATTTTTTTTATGGATCAGGGAGTTTTAACACTCTATAATGATTGCGTTTATCATGGTCAGTTTCGAATTCACAAATTGCACATTTTTGATGAGGCAAAACACTCACATTTTTATCAATAGCACTCTTGAATCTGAATTATTTTTTTGGGCCCTTTGTTTGAGAAATAATAGTGGCAAAAACTTATCTTCTTCCACTTCAATCTCTTCCTCATCATCTTCATCATCATCATCATCATCATCATCATCAATTCCCATATTTTGAGGTGTATCTCCGACTATACAGTCAATTTCATCATCAGGTACGTCAGTAATGTTTTCATCTAGGTTATATTGATCAACAAGGACTTTTCCTCTTGCATTCAGTTTTAGGACAATCTTGTAACCTCAAAATGAACAAGCACCTTTAATAGCTAACTCATGAAAATCACTCATCAAATGATTGTATCGCATTGCTTGATTTTGTTCAAAATCATAACTCATTTGAGGAACGACCACTTCTTCACCAATAATCATGTAACATTTCTTGCCCATCGAGGAACGATCATGTCATCGGGTATTTGTGAAATACTTTTGAATATGAAATATCTTAGATTGTGCCTACAAATTTGACCAGAATGTGAAAGCATTTTACACGAACATGTTATCGACTATACTTGACAATTGTTGACAACCTCATAATATCTCCTAGTATCTTCAATTGCATCTGCTCGAAAATGACATAGACATTTGTATCAATAATGCGCATCTAACTTACTTTGTGAATGTTGTACTTTAGAGAATCCACAAGCTGGACTTGAAAAAGTCTAAACATCTTTTTTGTTTACACTTTTGTAGCATGCACTTCCAAAGATGATACACATATCATACTCCGTTTTCGATGAGTTGTTATGTAGTCGGCCTTTGTGATAATTCGAATTTTTCAGAAATTATTAAAATAAGAATTTAATAAATAAAATTCTTATTATGAGACATGTTGGGATTGAATGCATAAATGTATATGTGTTTTATATTTAATAGTTAATTAAACTATTAAATAAGCTAGCTTGAATTAGCTACGAAATGGAATATGGAAGCTAAGGGAATTTCGTTAATTAGTATTAACTAATTGAGATTAAGATAAAAAACTATATTATAAGTTAATATAATATTAATGATGTGCCTTGTATGGCAACGAATTATATTATGATGAATTAAATTTCATATGCAAGTTAATTAATTCACTTAAAATTTGTGAATTAATGTATATAGTTTGTGTGAATAAAATGAAGGAGTTAATTAAACTTATTATTTTAATGTGTTACATATGAATGTAATATATTTATGTAATGACTTAATATATTATATTATGCCAAATGAATATAAATTAAAAATATGAGATGGGATCTAATACATAAAGTATGTATATTAGTATCAAGTTAGTAAATTAAATTGATGTTTGAAGGAATAAATATATTAAATTATATATTTAATATATAATTAAATTGTTTGAAAATAATTCATGGAGAGAAGGAGCAAATTAAAATTAATTATACAATATAAATTGTATAACTTGATTAAATTTTATGGGAATAATGCATAAATGCATATAATTATAATACACAAAATAATATGTATTGGAAGTATAGTGCAATCGACAACATTCTGATTAGGTACAATAGGTAAAAGCTGTCAGGTATTGTTGCGCATAAGAGCGGTGAATTCCTCAGCCATGGCAGCACGCCATTGGGGGGCTTTAGAGCCTGAGTTGAATTGAAAGGCTCCAAAGAAGTTGGAAATTGGTGTTTGGTAGTATGATGTAGTTGTTTAGATTTGAAGATGTAGTTAGAAGAATAGGTAGAATCAGACTCAGTCCCTCAGTCTGTGATTGACACAGGAAAATTGGAATAAATCGAGAGAATTACAGATTGTATATGTAATGTAGGTAGTGTGTATATGTGTTTTATGGGAATGCAGAGTATAAGAGAACTAAACATGTGTTGAGTCACATTAGCTTAAGCTGGAGGTGCCATCTTCTTAGAATAGTAAGGACACTAAGCATGTGTCTGAGAAATGAAAGAAAGGTTAAGAAGCTTAACTTATTCTCATTCTCCTCCGTCCCAAAACCATTCTAAGCTTAGTTCTTCTACTCCTAAATTACCAAGTTACAAACATAAAATTTTATCAAAACTACATTAAAACTAGAAACAGTATAGCAAGAAATTGAATTTCAAGCTTGATTAGTAGAAGATTTTAGTCAAATTAGCATCAAAAAAGAAGTGTGAATCAAACTAGTAAGTCATTCAACTTCAATTAAAGTTTTGATGTATTTTATGTAAGAAATTAATTTTGTTTCTAATTCTAGTTAAACAAGATATGAATTGTTGTTGTGGGAGGTTATGTGATGGGGAATCAAAAGGATTCCGAAGATATAAGGAAGGATTGTATAGATATTATGTGATTGAGCATGTTTAAACTCTCATGAAACTTGAATTTTGAAGCTATGCCCATAATGCGTTTGATAAAATGCTTCAATGAGTTTATTTTTCTAAAATATGAGAATTAGTTATTGTTCATGTGAAATAGTGATACATATATGAGTTATAGGTTAACTCTAAATGTATGGATGTTTCGAAACAAGCCAAAAAAAGTTTTTGAAAAGTTTTAGCAACCTAGTTTGGAAACGAAAATTGTGTAAACTCAGATTTTCAAGCTCTTCATTTTATACCGTAAGAATGTTTATAAAGACCAAACTTTAGTACAATTTGTACCTTGTAGTGTGGTGTAGAAGTAGGAACAAGTCTCAAGTCAATTGGATTTATAGTATGCAAGTTATGCTATTAAGAAGTAGCATGAGGAGAATGGAAATTATGCCGAAAACAGTAGCTAGGAAGACACTCTATCGAAGTGGCGCTGCCGCGCCACTCCCAAGCTTGTTCACGGCACGACCGCGCCCTGCTGCAGAATTCCAAAAATGTTTTCTTTGTCAAAGGAACTTTAATGCCCATGTATGAAAAATTTTCATGAATTAAAACTCAAATCATATGAAGGTTAAATTAACCTATTGATAGAATGACCAAATCAATTTGGAGGTTGATTAGAGATTAACCAACTAAATTATAACAGTATAAAAGATGAATTAGAGTTAATGTAAACCGAGAATTAGCGATAATTATGTGGCTAATTGGTATGTGAATATGAACTTAATTGTGTAGGATAATTTAAGGATGATTAACGTCAAGTATCTAAAGAACGCATAAGCCAAATGTTCTAACCTTGTACCGTACTTGTTAGGTGCAAGCTTTATATTTATTTGATTGTACTCTTATGAATAATTCGTATATATGTTTTGATTACGCAATACTTGTATATCGTGGAAAGTTCAAACTTATGCAAATATTTTGTATTGGTATAAGTTGTTCAAGCTTTTACTATAATGCATCCTTTTAAGTTCTAATGTACCTAAACTATTTAAGAAGATAATCTAAGCTATTTAATTCAGCTAGACGCATGTTAAAACATTTTATTGATTCAAAAATAAATCTTTGAAATGTTATTGAGATTAAGTAGAGCTTTCCAACTGAATTGTTTTGGTTTGGAATTCAAGTTTGAGAATGAACCTCCTCCAAGTATAGAGGAAATTTTTAGCACCAAAAGGTAGTGATGGTAAACGCAAATGTCGTTTCAGTATGTAGTGTTGATCAACACAGGGCATAAATGGTTGATCACCCACCGTGCCCGTAAGTCCATGCCAGTTCTAAATTTTCGACGGAAGTTTCCGTCGGAAATAAGTTAAAGTCGACGGAATAAGGCAATTTTCGACGAAAATTTTCGTTAGAAATAGGCCTTTTTCTTGTAGTAAAATTAAGCTACAAAGATAGCTTAAAACATTACCAAGGGAGGGAGTATTTATTTATTTATTTATATTTCATTTGGAGAGTATTAAAATATCACGTTTTAGCCACTAAACATTAATCTTGTTTTCTATACACATTAGCCTTTTTACACTAATAGATTAAAAGAATGGAATTGGTGAAAGAATGGAATAGAGAAGTGAATGAAATAGAGAGTGAAATGATTCATTATAATCCAACGGGAATGAATTATTCTATACCATCCCTCAAGGAATAAAATTCATAAATTTGGTAGAAATTGGAATTGTTTATTCCATTCCAAATAAAACAGCAAACACCATTTGTTTTCATTTTATAAAAATTAGTCATTCTATTTCCACATTCATTCCTAGAATCCGGACTTTGCATAAGTTTTAAATGGAACTGTTGCTGGTAAATTAGTACAAACATTTGGTCATGATATTGTTTAATACTTCAAAAAATACCACTCATCAGTTTTCATTTTTTGTTTAAGCTTTTCTTATACAAAGCTCAGTTTTCTAGAATCTGAACGTAGCATAAGTTTTAAATGGAACCGTTGCTGGTAAATTAGTACACACATCTGGTCATAATATTGTTTAATACTTCAAAAAATATAACTCATCAGTTTTCATTTTTTGTTTAAGCATTTCTTATACAGAGCTCAGTTTTCTAAAATATCAGAAAAAGTAGGAGTCCATCTCATTTTTAGGTAGATGAAATATTAGGTTGAGGTAGATACTATTTCACAAGCAAAAAGGGTTTGTTCCACATCATAACTGTGATGAAAAATGATTTATATATTGACAAATCTCATTACGTAGTTGGATCACGATTAATGTGGAACTCAAAGTAATAAAATATAATAAATTAGTGTAGAACTGATGACCTATGTATCAACATACGTCGGTATTTAATGTCGACATAAATTTGTTATCATATGTAGCAAAAGTACTCAACTGTGCATGATACATATATATGAGTGTGGGATCTGCCTATATATGTCACATTATTGTAGAATTAGCCTATTTCTTTTTTCCCCTCTTATATCTAGTTGTATATTCTTCCTTACAGTTGGATGATTGGGTTTTATGCATGATCTATAACAACTCTAAGTGCTAACAGGGCCATTTCTGAGATTTTGGTGGCCTAGGGCGAAACATGAAAACGAGACCCTTTTCGAAACATTGTCTTCACAAAAAAAATATAAAAATAAATAATAAAAAGTACAAGCTGTATCCAAAAAAGTGTCTTTCTAGAGCTTATAGTTCGACTACAACAAAATATATGAGAACTTCGACTACAACAAAATATATGAGAATACATTCATTGAAAGATATTTCTTCTAATATTCCTAGAGTCAAAAATCTTCAATCAAATGTTCAAAATAAAATGGTGTTTCAATCAAATGTTCAAAATCAAAGATACTTCTTCTAGTATTCCGAGTTTTCAAGGAACAATCAGTTTTGCTAACAATGAACTTATCAAGAGCTCCCTTCTGAGATTAAGTGAGTTGCTCTATTATTTTTCTCTTATTTCTTTTTTGACTCCTAGATTGGTGTTTCCTAAACATCTTTACACCAAAAATACAAAACCAAATTGAAGCAAAAATCAAACAATAGACAAGTAGAGTAGAACCTGTCTTCCAGTTTCAACTTCAAATCCAAACTTTAACCAAACTTTTCCATGACTTCAATGCAAATATGCAATTATAAATTAAAAAAAAATATTATAACTAAGGTTAAAAACGTATAAAATTACAAATCGCCAAATCAACACATATAATTTCCGATATAATATAAACTGAAAGGTAAAAAAAAACTCATCAGGCATCAATTAAATTACCTCTTTCTTAGTATTTTTATCTTCTGCAAGAACTGAGGAATTTAGGAGATACTTGAAGGCAGATTGAGAAAGAGAGATGAAGAGAGAAGGAAAATAGATGTCTGCAAGCATTTGGGAAAGAAATGAAAGTAATACGCGTAGCCGCGTAGGTTAGCATCTTTTTTTTAATTGGTTTAGTTTGGGCTTCAACACTATATTAGAGTTGACCTAGTTGAGTCCTTAAAATTTTATTGGACTTTAAAAATTATTTTTGTATACCTATCATTATATATTTATTTTTTTTAATTTCACACATATATATACACTATATATGTATATATATAACAAATTTGGGGCCCCCTGATCGGGGGCCAGGGCGCGGTCGACCCTTTCGTCTATGTTCAGGAACGGCCTGAGTGCCAAGATGATCCCAAAATTTTTCGAAGAGATGGTAATTGTTGTACAAAATAAAACCACGATTCCAAATGCAAAGTTCGGGTTGACGTAGATATGGTGGTTAAAAATACAAATCCACAGTTATGTTTTCGATCCATATGAAGACGAAATGTTCAACAACAACATGCAATGGAATGAGGTGGTTGGATTTGAAAATTCACAGCAACATTTCGGTCACCCAGGCGGCACCATGCTGCTGCCTTATCTTTCATGCAACAACATGGAGCTTAATAGTTAATAATTTCTATTCTCAACCATTTGAAGCAATTCAGCTTGATGATCAATGGCGTGCTGTCGCAAGCACCCAAAAATAAAACCTTACTGCAAAAGATATTAATGTAGTAGTGCAAGTAAGAGTCGATCCCACAGAGAATAATTAGTCTAAATTTATACTTTGTAAACCAAGGGGGGGGGTTGTTACTTGATTTAACTAATTAATAGAAACATAATTTAAGGTAATAAGAATAAAATAAAGGCTCTAGCTCTTCCGTTCAATATCACCTTATCATAGCAATATTTATCCTTCAATGAAATTAATAGCCCTAGGTAACAACAAGCTCTGCTACCCGAAACTCCCCTTAATTATCACTCAATAAAACAAGCTCTTCACAAGATTCTAACCATTATATAACCTAGAACAAGCTCTCTAGATTTAATATAACAGCAGCATTAAGATCTAGGGAATTAGACTATTTCAAGCAACAATCACATAAGCTCGGATTATTTAACCTGTCTTCCAATAATCATAGCAATACTCAAAAGCTTGACCACAATCATGTATCACTAATTGCTACTTGTGATTAGGAACAATATAAATTACACTTAATACTGTCCCTTAATCTAGCAGATGATAATAGTCAAATTAACTTAACTGATCACATTAAATCAATCGGAATAAATATCATTCAACAGTTAAAATAGATTATCGAGAATGAACTTCATATAAGAAGGAACAAATAATGTATAAAAAGTTCAACATCCCATTGGAAATAAATAAAATAAAAGAGAAGAGTTCATAGCAAATAGGCAAATATAATTTACAAGATATTCAACAATAATAGAATATAAAAAATAAAGGAAGAGTTTAGAGAAGAAAAACTATGTTTTGACATCCGGCTGTCACTTCGGATCACAATCTTCAATCTCCAAACCTTCACCTTTGATTCTTCGCTTCCATAAATGTTGATCTCTTGCTTGCTCTTGAACTATAAAAATGGAGAGGAGAGTAGCCTCCCCTTGGAGGTCTACTTCCTCTCCCTACTCCTATACTAACAAACTAATGTGGAGAATGGATACAAGGAATTGGTGTATGAATTGGAGGTGAATTGGTGTGTAAATTAGCAAAATACAAACATAGCTTCACTTGGTATTTATAGGAACTCATGGTGTGCTAACCTATCATCATAGGTCAAGATCAAACACCCAATTAATTCATGTGCATCAGCCAACCAAGGAAGAAGCCACAAAAAACGTGCCCATGTGATGCACAAATAGTCCAAATCTGCCAACTAAACTGATCAGCACCTTGTAAGCCAATTATGAATTAGCAAACCACCGATTTTGGACTTGGCCAAAGAATAAAAGTTGCAGCCCTGGAGTTTCTAATGAATTTGGGCTTTTGAATCACCTGATTTGGAGTTGGGAAGCTCAAGTTATGGTCCAATACTCTAACTGGTCCGAACAGGAATCCAGTCCATGCGGGATTCGGATTAGCTATCTAAAAATCAATATTTGGAGGCCCAAATGAACTCGAAATTTTTCCCACCATACCTTTCAAGAAAGCTTGAGAAGTATACTACAATCTTTAAGAAGAACACATTTTCATTTGGAAACTCTAACACAATTCAAATCTCAACCGAAGCCCCAAAGGTCAATCTGTCCAAAAGCTCAATTTCCTAAAATTTTCAGCTTTGACGTATGTTGGTAAAATGGTCATAACTCTCTCATCCGAGCTTCGATTTAGGCGTTTCAAGATGATCCGGAAAGCTAAGAAATAGATCTACAACTTTCCTCTTTTGATCTTTGAGAGATAAAGGCTGGACCAAGGACGAAATTGGGCCTCAATGGGCTGCTATGTCAATGATAAATTATGGACATTGATCCAAATACCCTTTTATTCTTTTTTCCTGCAAAACAAAGTAAAAATACATAAAAGTGATACAAAGACATATTCCATAACAATAAGATAAAAACACATAAAAAAGAATATAAATTACTCAAAAACTCACAAATCATCAAGCTAAAAATACTCAATTTATAGGTATAAAATTGACTCATCAATCAACAAGGGATTTTTTTAGTAAATTTTGTTCCACTTGAAATAGCATTAATTATTTCTTTGAATAAGCCGGATTCTAGATTTTAATATGGGGTATAATGAATTTTAAAAGTTTCTCAGTATTGATAAATAAGGAAAACCTCTTCACGGCTAAAAATATGGGAGTGATGATTATTATGTGTGAGCCCATGATAAAATTAGGGTTTACATTTGACCTAATTAATTTAATAAATCAAAGCGAAGAAGACGGGAATGAATATATATAACAATAAATATATGAGACTAATGGGAGGTGTCGTCACGTGTCCCAAGGCAGAAGGCACGTGAGGGCAACTCATTAATTGGGAATCGATTGAGGGATTGGATTGGTGGCTAGAAGAACTGGACGATCTGGGCATTACCCGGATAACCAAGGATATTTTAGAAATTTCCCTATTACTAAGAGTATTTCTGGAATTTCCCTAGAATTATGTGTCTGGCACATGACCCATGTACTAGGCAACTATATAAATAACTCTTCATTCTTACAAGAAGGGGGACTTTTTGGGAAACACTCGGGGATTCTTTCTCTAGAGACAAGGGAGTTAGAAGAATTCTCTGGACTTGTGATTAACTTCGAATCAAGTGTTGGCGTAGCCTATCTTGAATTCACTCAGGATCACCTAATACTTGACAAGGCTCTTGGACACTGGCGATTACGCTAGGACCCCGAGAGTTCTGTCACGTGTTACTCGGGTAGTTGCTCACCAGTTCTTCTTCCCTCTCTAATCCGTTGACCGATTCTGTATTCTTCGCAGATTTCTCGCCTCCACCATTATTACGAACCCCAACCCTAGCATGGTACAAAATTCGTTGCCTACATTCTTTTGGCGACTTTGCTGGGGAGGTGAGAATTTGTGAAGGGTATGCCCACAACTCGGAGTGGAAGAGCTATGGGAAGAGTTTCGCCGACAGTGAGCATCACTTCACCAAATTTTGTAGAAAGACAAGCAGACCTCGATCGACCAATTGTTGAAGAAGCTTCGGATAGTAGTTTTGCTTCCCCGATGGTAGATCAGAGACAAACCAATAATGCACAAGGAGGCGTTGGAAGGCCAGGTGAGGAAACCGTTGGGGAACAAATCGTGACGATGAATGTGTAGTTGGAAATGTTGAAGGCACTGAAGGAGGCACGTGAAGGTCAGGGAATGATGATGAACATGATTCCTGACATGCAAAAGCAACATGTGGAGATGGCTAGTTTTCGGCAACAAATGATGCAAGTGCCTGCCTTTAAAGCTATATTTCCAAGAAGCTCGCAACAGCAACAACAGGTAGAAATGGATGAAAGTGATAAAAATCATCAGAATGGGTCGCAAGGAAGAGAAGCCCCACAGATTCCAGTGATAAATCTTGAACGTCAACAGAATGGTGAAGGAGTACAACAAAGGGAAGAAGTAAGTCCCACCCAATAACCACTCATTCCGATTAACCCAGAAGTACATTTGCCCCCTACACCAATCTGTCACTAACAACACAACCAACAACCGACTCTACAAGATGCCAGTATACACCAGCGTGTGTCTATCACACCAACACCCTCGATGAATCAGTATGTGGCGACACCTCAAAAGGGTCCAGAAATCAATCAGTATGTGACGAAGGGGGACATGATGGACTTGATCAATTAAATGAAAATGCAGACAACAAGGCCTGCGGAATTGGATTTCACCCCACCATACCCGGCGCATGTGAGGAGGAAAATATACCCTGCTGGGTACATCAAACACCCACCTCAATTCCCAAAATATAGTGGAGAGAAAGGAAATGCGAGAGAACACATCACAAGATTTGTGGAGTCAATGTCTCCATGGTTGGGGATCAACGAAGTAAGCAATCACAATCTTTTGTTAAGGGAGTTTAACAAGACGCTTACTGATGGAGCCTTCAGTTGGTATTATAATCTGGAGAAAGGGTCGGTTAGAGATTGGGATGAAATGAAACTTCAGTTCTTTAAAAAGTTTTTCTATGTTCAGAAGCAAGTGACGATTGTTGAGTTGATGAGAATTCAACAGAAAATGAATGAACAACTATCTGACTACGTTGATAGATTTCGGGCCCAGGCACAGAAGTGTGTAGAGCCCATCGAAGATAAAAACCTGGTGAACATATGTAATAACGGGGCCTTGGATACTTTTAAGCCTCATTTGATTACTAAAGTCTGTGACTCATTTGCCGCACTTTCCACTTTTGCGCAAGACTTGGGAGGAATTGTAGCAGTCCCGGTGAATCACCCAACGACTACATGGAAAGGAAAACAAACTGCAACTGTGGCTTTTGCAGATGCTCGACAAAAGCCACATGGGGCAAAAAGGAGAAGACAGAGACAAATGGGGGAAGAAAAGGCAAGCCAGGAGATAAGTATTTAGGGTTACCTATCCCAGAAGTAATCACTTGTAGCGAGAAGGCATTCAGAGGCTTGTATGAGCAGTGGGTAGAACATGGGGTTGTGAAACCACCACGAGCTAGATTTCCAGTGACTGAAGAAATGAAGAGGAATTTGAATTTTTGTGATCAGTATGTAGGGCACTCTACAATGGACTGTTATAGTTTGCGGAGAATTTACCATGAGAAGTTAGCAGCGGGAGAGATCGAGTTGGGGCAAGGAAACAGTGTCCATGATAAACCACTACCCAACCATAAAGGCAAGGAGACATGTAACACTGTGGTTCATGTTGATGTGTCGGGAGCCAGAGAAGTCATGATGGCAGAAACTGTGGAAGTACCGGAAGAGGTGGAAGTTCCTGAGCTGGGGATACAAGTGACGACATTGATGAACGGAGTAAAGTTTCGGAGTTTTTTTGATCAACTTGGGTTGTCCAAGGAAGCGAGGATTGAGGTAACAAAGACAATAATAAAGGTTGCTGAAACACAGGAGATATGCATGGCGGCCAATAAAAGTTTTGTCAGAATGAGGGAGCAGGAGGAAGGCAAGACTTCTTTCTCCAAGGCGGATAGAGAGGTGAAATACCCCCACAACAGGCCACTGTATGTGACAACAATCATTAATGGCATAGAAGTTAGGAGGGAATTCATCGACAATGGGGTGTTTGTGAACATCATGCCCTATGGTATATTTAAGCAGTTGGGGTTGTTAGAGAAGAAGCTCATCAAGGAAAGAACAAGCATTACAGGATTCGCCAACCAGTGCACGAGGACCCTTGGTCATGTGAGGGTAGACATGCAAGTTGGGAGGATAAGAGGACCTGTGACGTTTCATGTGGCAGAGATAGATGCTGCTTATCATGTGCTGTTAGGACGGGCATGGCAGAATGACTACGGGGTAGTACCTTATGTGTTTCATCAGTGCATCAAGGCAATTTGGAAAGGAAAGGAAGTGAGGGTGTCGGCAACTAAGAACCCCTTTGCGCCAGAAGAAGCCCACATTATTGAAGCAGCCTTCTTTGATAATGTGGCTGAGGAAGGAGAGAACAACATCGCCAAGCCTACTTCATTAAAATTGGCAAACTGGGAAGACGTACAGGCAGACAAGTTTGTTCCTGAGAAGAAAGAGAATAAGAAGAAACCAACCACAGAACAGGGGGAAAGCTCCAAAGGGAAGCAGCCGATGGTGCTTGACTTGGAGAAAGAAGGAAAAGAGCGAGGGAAACAAGAATTAGCCCCAGATGATGCTAGAAATTTGATTAATGCTAAAAAGGCAGAACCTGAAAGGCAGAACCTGAAAGGCAGAAACTAGCGGGGACAAAGAGAAAAGATGAAGAAAATGCAAGTTGGAAGAGGGTTGTGAAACCCGATGGGAAAGTTGTGTTTCAGTTATGACGGTGTAAGGGGGAAGAGTCTGAAGGCACATTCAGGCCTAAGGACTCATGAGAAGTCCCCCACTCCAGCAGCAGTGGAAAATAGGAAGTGGTACAGCAAAAGGTGGAGCCAGCTCTAGAGTACTTCGAAGATCGACCTAGGCCTCAACAGAATGAATTGGAAGAAGTAAACCTATCAATAGAGGAAGGGACATTGAGGCTGATTCATATCAATAGGGAATTAGATGTTGTCCACATAGAAGAACTGGTAAAATTGTTGCGGGAGTACCGGGATGTGTTTGCATGGAGCTATGATGAGATGCCCAGTATTGATGCAGAATTAGTAGAGCACAAACTGAACATAAGTCTAGGAGTAAAGCTAGTGAGGCAGGCACCTCGAAATTATGCACCAGAAGTGGAGACACAGATCAAGGAGGAAATTCAGAAGCTGTTAGAAGTAGGGTTCATCAAGCCGATTCAACACCTGGTATGGCTATCTAGTATTGTACCAGTTAAAAAGTCTAATGGGCAGCTGCGTATATGTGTAGATTTCAGGGATCTGAATAAGGCGTGCTCGAAAGACATGTACCCGTTACCTAACATAGATACTTTGGGGGATGCAATGGCTGCCCATGAGATGATGTCATTCATGGATGGGTTTGTAGGTTACAACCAAATAAAGATGTCCATAGAAGATGCTGAGATGACGGCTTTCCGAACTCTTTTTGGGAATTTTTATTATGTGGTAATGCCATTTGGGTTGAAGAATTTCAGAGCGACTTACCAGCGAGCGATGCATGCTATCTTCCATGCTATGATACATGATATAGTGGAAGATTACGTGGATGATGTGGTAGTGAAGTCAAAAAAGAAGGCAACCCATGTGGAAGATTTGAGGAAGGTTTTCAAGCGGTGTAGACACTACAAGTTAAAAATGAACCCAAAGAAATATGCTTTTGGAATGACGACTGGAAAATTTTTAGGTTTCCTCGTACATAACAGAGGATTGGAAGTGGATCCAGGAAAAACTAAAGCAATCACGGAAATGCCCCCACCGAAAATGCAGAAACAATTGAAGAGCTTTTTAGGTAGGGTTTCTTACTTGAGAAGGTTTATGCCAGCATTAGCAGAAGTGACAGAACCCTTCGGGAAGCTATTGAAAGGGAAGGCGGAATGGAACTGGGGGCAAGAACAACAAAGAGCCTTTGAACGGGTAAAAGAGATATTGGTTTCGGCAAAGACGATGGCGGTACCACAAAGAGGAAGCCCACTGCAACTATACATCACTTTGACTAAGAAATCTATAGGAGGAGTGCTTACACAAGAGGTAGACGGGGAGGAGAAGCCTGTGTACTACATCAATCAGATTATTAGAGGACCGGAGATCAGATACTCATTATTGGAGCGACATTGCTTAGCATTGGTGTTTATTGCACAGAAAATGCGACATTATTTTCTGGCACATGAAGTGCAAGTGGTGACAAAAACTGATCCGATCAAGTACTTGCTGACTAGGCCTGCATTAGTAGGAAGGCCTGCAAGGTGGATGATGATCCTTTCAGAGTATGACATCAAATGTGTAACACCGAAGGCAATCAAATGTCAAGCTTTGGTGGACCTGCTCGCTCAATTTCCGAACGTAGAATATGAACCCCCATCTGAAGATCTTCCTGGAGAAGAAGTAGAATTGATCGACGTGGAAAAAGAAAACTCAGAATGGTGGAACTTGGCATTTGACGGATCATCTGCAGAGGGAAAAGGAGGAGCAGGAGTAGTTTTGACTACTGAGAAAGGAAATGAGGTGGCATTGTCCTACAAGTTGGATTTTCCCTGCATGAACAATGAAGCAGAATATGAAGCATTCATATTGGGTTTACTGGTAGCCCGAGAACTGGGAGCAAAACGCCTCAAGGTAAGGGGAGATTCTAACTTGATAGTGCAACAAGTATGTGGACAATTCACAGTCAGGGAACCTGCCTTGGCACATTCCCGAACTGTAGCACAAAAGGTGATGGAGGCCTTCAGAAAGGTGGTAATCGAGTATGTGTCGAGGGAATAAAATAAACAGCCTAATGCATTGGCGACAATAGCATCCAGAGTATATGTTTCGGGTGAGGACATGAATGTGAAGGTGATCAAGCGAACCCTCCCTACCATGGTATTGGAATTATTTCCCAAGGAGTTGACAAATGATTAGAGACATTCAATTTCTCATCAACTACAAACAAATGAGGGGACAATACCGTTGGCAGAACTTCAAAAATACTGCATAATTAAAGGAATGTTGTACCATAGAGAAGCGAATGGAGTTCTGGCAAGATGCTTGGGGAGGAATGAATCAGGGAAAATTCTACATCAGGTGCATGAAGAAAATTGTGGATTGGCAGATATTATGTTGTATCGGCGGTTACAACGACAAGGGTATTATTGGCCCGAAATGAAGAAAGAAGCAGAGGAATTGCAACGACAATGTCTTTCGTGCCAAGAATACCCTGGGGAGGAGGAGTGTGCTTTTATTGATGACACATCAGATTGGTGAGTTCCGTATGTGGAGTTTTTATAGAGCGGCATCCTCCCTGTTTAAAAGAAGGATGCAATGATAATACAGAAGAAATCACAAAGATTTTACCTGCATAATGGAGAACTGTTTAGAAGAGGATTCAACGACAAACCTTTACGATGTCTGGAGATAGGTGAGGCCAATGATTTGGTCTACCAGATGCATAGAGACGAACATCAAGGGGGAGCCAAATTGTACAAACAACTGATTGATCATGGGTACTACTGGTCAAAAATGGAGGGAGACTGCCTAGAGTCTGTTAAGAAGTGTCATGCTTGCTAAATCCATGGGAACCTGATACATGCCCCTACTATGGATCTACGAACTGTAGCAACGACTTGGCCATTTCATACATGGGGGATGGATCTCATAGGGCCCATTCATCCTAATTCTAAGGGGAACATTTGGATCCTGACTGCAACAGAGATGTATACGAAATGGGTGGAAGCAGTTCCCTTAAAGAAAGCTACAGGACCAGCAGTGGCAAACTTTATGAAGGAGCACATTATTTGCCGTTTCGGGATTCCAAAAATTATCGTGTCAGATAATGGGACACCCTTCATAAATAAGGATGTCAAGAGATTGATAGACAACTACAAGGTGAAATATTACAAATCGTCACCATACTACCCGAAAGGCAACGACCAGGCAAAAGCAACCAACAAAAACCTGATCAAGATCCTCTCAAAAACCATGGACGATCATCCGAAGGCATGGGCAGAACAGTTACTAATGGCGCTATTGGCTTATCGAACTTCAAAAAGAAAACCTACGGGTGAAACTCCATATGCCCTAGTATACGGTGAAGAAGCTGTCTTGCCCGCAGAAATAGAGATTCCATCTGCCAAGATGAGACTTCGAAGCTTAGTCGAGAAAGAGAATCGACCAGCTGCTCTAGAAGCCTTAGCTGACTTCCGAGATAAAGCTAAAGAAACACTGGAACGGTACCACGAAAAATTACAGCGACAATACAATACTGCAGTAGTACCTTGACAAATTTTGGTGGGGGACTTGGTGCTCAAGACAGCGAGTCCAGTCATGAGGGGAACACCAACCACCAATTTTTTTTCCAAATGGGAAGGCCCGTATAGGGTACGAGAGGTCTCCAAAAGCGGGTATTGTAAAATATCTCGTGTGGGATCTGATGCTATCTCCGGCCCCCTGAACCTAAAGTGGGTAAAGAAATATTATACGTGAAGTAGACATCGAATCAAGAAAAGTTACACTTAATCTTTAAAAGTGACTGAGGCACCCCGACCTGATCAAGTCCTCAGACTCAATAAGTTACACTTTATCTTCAAAAGTGATGAGGCACTTGAACCTAAGTCCTCGGATTTACTAGTTACCTTTTAGCTTTAAATTTGGGAAACGTTATACTTTACACGTTAAAAGCAGGAATGATGTGATAAACATTATTCGTCTATTTGTAAAAATTATGATTTAGTAATAAAATTGTAGGAACTTTCACTTATACTTGAATGAATTTCTTGCTTGAAAGTATAGATCAAAGTGTTAGTTTGCGAAAATAATTTAATATCATATTGCCTTGGAACATTAACTTTAACAACTTATGATACAAAAAAAAAGTCGTGTCATGAGAATTAGAGGTAAAGGCAAAGACATTAAAAAAAATGTGTTTTGAGAGTTTTTTTAATACAGGAAAGGAAGCTAAAGGAAATCATGATCCAAAGGCCATGATACATCAAATAGGACATGGGGCAAAGATAAGACCTCTAAGTCAGCAACGGCACTATGATGATCTTCCGTAGCAACTAAAATTCTCTTTTCGATCTCTTGTCCAGCTGACTCAAACTCTTGAACTCTAGCTTTTAACTTGTCCAATGTGTCATGAACCTCCAACAATGTTTTTGAAAGATTCTCCTGCTCTTGGTGACAAAAATTGATCCTTGAGCGAAGTCCAATGGCACGGTGATTACTGCCAATAAGGTCCAGCCTAGAACGGAAGGGAGACATATCAAAACCAAAAAATGAGAGTTCATCAACCTGGTAGTTTAGATGCTCTAAATCTTTGGATTGCAGTGACTGGATAGAAAATTGGTGCATCTCAAGAACCAGATTGGCAAGTCGGTCTAGTGCCACAGTTTGGAAGAAAGGACTACGAAGATTGAATCGACCGAGGATATATGGGTAACGGGTCAAGAGACTTTCAAGAATATCTTGACTGGGGGCAGCAACATGAAAGTCTTTCCAAGGGACCAACATTTCGGTTGGATTGAAGGCAACTCTGACAAGAGATATTTTTGAAGAAACTGTTGTATCTTGAGGCACATGTGTTGTAGGAGCTGGAATGTTGAGAAGATCGTTGATGTCACCAAAAGGCAGGTCGCTAACCTGATGGTGCAGATCAAAAGAAGCAAGATCCCTGAAGGGTATATCCAAAGTATCCATTCCCCTGGCCTAGAAAGAAAAATGAAACGGAATAAGAAATGGCAGATATATATATATATATATATATATATATATATATATATATATATATAAAGAACAAACAACGACAACAAATGTAGGAAAGTCCTTACCAACTATTCAGGAGAAAGAATATCATGAGACGCCTCTCCCACAAAATTAGCAGTTGCGCCTTCCCTTTCAAACACCCTTTCGGCAACATCCTTCTGGGGAGGAATGGGACTCACTATTCTAGCTTCCATGTCATGACTGTCACTGGTACCCTCAGGATTATCGGGAACTATGCTACCTATGGCCAAAGTTGAACCCGCATCAGATGGAGAATCATATGCACTGAGACTGACGCGGGGGTCATCTGGGGAAGAAGCTTCGACTATAGTCCTGAGGGGCTAAGAAAGCTTGTTAGTGGTGGAACCCATATTATTTCTAGAAGCTTGGCGAAGTGCAATGGGAACATTATCTTCATCATCTTCTTCCCTATCCTCTATAACCTAAAGTATATATATATATATATAGGTAAATATATAATTATTAAAAGAAAATGAGCACAAATCATATAGAGTTTACCATAAATTTTTGACGTCTCTTAGTGGGATCATCAGCGACTATTATGCTAGAACTCGAATCGTCATTTGGTCATTTGGACAAAGGCTTCAAAACAATTGTGGTCCCCTTAACTGTCCGCCTAACGATACCATCATCACCGGGATTTATATTGGTTACCATCGGAGGCACCACCTCAGGTGTAGAGACAATGGGTTCCTTTGCTCTCGAACGTGTAATCCTCGTCTCTTCGACAGCAGAGGACCCCTGGGGAGGAACTCGAGGAGGGACATGGGATGAAACCCATGAAGGTGGATGACGGGAAGTAGAAGCGGCATGATGTGGAGAAGGCTGACGCATAGAAGCCTCACGCTCAGAAAGTCGGGCGCTGACAGACCATTTTTCTGGATGTGAGTTTGACCTAGGGGGACATAATAGTTTGGTCCATTCAAGTTGTCTGGGAGGAGAGGCTGATTGTGCAGTCAATAAAGTCTCATCTAACCACAATTTTATGACAAAAACCCAACGATTTCGTTCACCAGCAGAGTAGTGTCCTTGTCGGGAGGCACCAGGAATAATAAAGGGCAAATGAAAAGGCAAAGGATCACCACGGGCATTAGGTGGTGTAGGAATCTCCTGTTAAAAAGAGGTGGATGAAGGAATGAAATTCTCCAAAGCCTCCTCATAATCACCGCCGTCAGATGTGTTGAAGGAGACATGTTGATCAAAACCAAATTGTCTCTTCACCCTCTGAGGAGAATAAAGCACAGTCCTAAATTCGTCATCCTCTGCAAAGTATGGCAATTCGGCAGAACGGAGGAAGAGGAACCAAGAGAGGTTTGAGCCTTTTAGGTCTCTGACAGTTGCAAGATGGCGTGACTCAAGTCTATAATAACTCACGAACTATGGTAAAAGGACGGGCAACAAAGGATAAGAAGTCGTCAATGTACAACCGTAAGTCAGAAGTGCGTTTATGGTCAATCCACCATGAAGTGTGAGGAACAATGATAGGCGACGAAAAAGGAACGAATGACGTTTTTCTCTTCTTTGAAATAGGTAATAAGTCAGCATGGCTTGGGAAACGCTCAAAGAGAAAAATTTGAAGAAATGAGCCCGGAGCAAAACAAGTTACTTCGTACCTAAAAATCAAAAGGAATTGGTAAATAAAAGGAACGTACTATAAAAAAGAAGCGGAATAAGGTAATGGATAAAGGAATAGATACCTCCCAACAGACTCCTCCATGGCCATGATAGTCTCATCCAACCGACGATATAGGGTCCCTAAGAACAGAGTGGCAAGGGGGGACAAATAAACCCCGAGCTAGTAAAGTAGCCATGCAAAACATACGAGTTGAAGGTCCGTCCATTGGTGAGCCAGAAAATATAAAGCGAGACAACCACATGACAAGATAGGCGGCCAACGGAAAGGGGCATGGGGTGCCACGAACATGGAGGACTGATTCACTATAGACGGAACTATCCTAATTGGCTGGTTTGTAATCACGAAAGAAATAACGTACCCAAGAAAGCCAAGAGGTCCTTTGGCGGCCAGAAGTGTCAAAATCTGGAAGTAGCTCATCTCCTTTGTATCGTGAACCCAAACGCGAGGCACATTTGAAAGCTTCCCCCAAGTAGGTCACGCACTCGCCATCCCTTTGTGATAGATTGAAGGGAACACATGAAAATTCACCGTTAACAGGAAGGCTGACAAGGAAGCGGGAATAAAGAATAAGTATAATTTAAAAGAAAACGCAAGAATGGATAAAAGAGGCAATAAAAAGTGAAGCTCACTGATAAATGGCGTATACATCCTCCAAGGTGGGGGTAAACTCTCCCCAAGCTGTGACGAAAGTGGAAGTCGAAGAACTCCAACGGGAAAGTAAGGTACGGAGCGCATCTTGGTCATGATGAATGCGAAGATCTCTACACAGATGAATACACCGTAGAATGCCAGCGCTTTCAAGCATTTTTACATGTTCCGAACTTTTCATAATCTCGTCGGTCCAATGTTGCCATCCTTGGAGTCGAACGGAAGAATCTGACTGGAAACGAACCGGGTTGTACAGATATGCTTGTGTCTCAATGCGCATGCAGGGAATACTACTAGCACGAGGATAACTATCCTGACTTTTGTAAGCCGCGACATAGAGAAACAGGCCCTCTTTGTTAGGACGAGGGAAAGAATGTCGGTCGTAGTTCTTGACACGATCCCAAAAAACATCAGGATCTCCGAAGAAGGGAGCCCTTCCCCAATACTTAAGAGGAAGGGGTGGCTTGGTGGTTTTGTGGTCCATGGAGCGATCTTTGAAATTAGCCTACAACCATAAAAACTTGACATAAGAATGAATAATTGATATGAGAAACTTATAGAAAGAAAGCACATGAAGTAATTAACTTGTTTACCATAGTGGATCGTGAAGCAATAAGGTGCCTTAAAGAAACGTCTCTTTGACAACAGCCGACGAAAACTAAGTCTGACGCTCAATGAGTAGACTTGGACCGGTAAAGAGATTGAGAAAACCTGAAAAGAAAAGGTACGAGTAAACAATTATTATTATTTTAATAATAATAAATATGTATATATATATATATATAAAATATTATACTATATTACGGTATAATAGTACTATATCATAGTATAATATATACTGCTAATATATATAGTATAATATATTATATATATAGTATAATATTACTATATTATATATATATATATATGTAGTATAATATATGCTGCATATATATAGTATAATATATACTGTACATATATCCTATAATATATATATATATATATTATATGTATAGTAGTATAATATTACTACTTTAGTAGACTGCAGCAAAATGGATATGAGCATGCATCTTTAGCGAGCTCTGTGTTCTTTTCGCACAGTATCTTCAGTAGCTTGGAGATGGAGAGACGTCAATCGGAATAGCATATACATACTTATATATATATATATATATATATATTCATATGTCATGCCACTGTTCAAAAAAAAAAATCACCTTAATGAGAGCGGGATGCTGCTCTGTCAAACTAGCAAAGATGATGATGTTAATTGTTACTTGCTATATGAATAGCCTGAGCTATCTATATATAATATTCCAAGTGCAAGAAATATGGAAGCAAATTCTTTTTACCAAAATTAGAAGATATTGATTTTATTTCCATGAGATTTTCAAAACATTTGTTTTCGGGTTAACAATTCTGAAAGGTTAATTAGTGGAGAGATTGATTGAGAGGATTGAGGATTGAGGATTTTGTTAGGGGAGATTAGTTAGCATGGATTCACTATAAAGTAATGAAGGGATTTAATACCATGTACGCTAGCATAAGTTTACATATTCGAGAACCAAAATTAAAATACCTCTTGAAGCGTATTAAATCTTTTGGTGCGGAAGATCTCGAACCAGTCCACGAACCAGCGGCGTCTCTGAATTACAATCTTGTGGGATGAAAACGGAGCTCTATTCCACGATCCGTTCAACTAGATTTTATCGAATATTTGGGAGCTCTATATTTTGCAGTGTGCAATTGCTTCATGCAATATACTCTCTCAATTCCTTATCAGAGTAATATCCGATTCATGCAACCTTGGAGAACCAAGTTCTCTGCATATATCAAGGAGAGAGAGAGAGAGAAGCAACTTAAGTGGAGTCACATGCATAATAGGAGGATGATTGAATTATTCACCAATCAATACCAACATGGGTGTCCCAATCCTTAGTATTATTGTGTCTTCCACTCACAATGTCCAACATCTCCCACTCACCCATGGCGGGGATGATGTTATCCTCATTTCTGCAAAAATTAGCTCAAACCAAAAATCGTAAATCTTCAGTTGCCGGACCGTGCGACCGCTGAGTTCACCTGCAATGCGGGAGCTCTATATCAAACCCGTTAAGGCCAAAATAGAGACATCTACCCTTTTAAAGAAAATAGTGTGGGAGCTCTCACGTCAAACTCAATTAGTTTACGTAGATGCTACAACCTATAAACTCAGAGTACTCTAGACACATTTGATTTTCACAAGGTTAAGCATCTTTAATCCCTCAGAGAGCCATACTTAACCACCTTTGGGCCCATGTCCATTTCGTATCTCACTTATTACTATATCGCTATCAAAGCGCCATAGTTGTCGACAATAAGTGCAGAACGAGGTGAAATCAAATTGTCTTCCCTTTGCCCTAATACTACTCATATATGAATCAACTGCTTTCCCAGAATCGGTCCTTATTGTCTCATCAATCCTGACCGTAGGAATCGAAACCAAAGTAGCAACATCAATCCATATCTTTGTAGTATAGTCAAAGATCACAAAGAGCACTAGATGTAGGACTAACAATCCTGTCCTATTGGACTCACATGGTGAGGAAACAGGGATTCATTCTCTCACCTCCATCGCTTGATCGCTTAGCTCATGTAACCCTCTCACAACATACTATTCTATAGCCTTGTTGTGCGGACCTTAGTCTAGTCACTCCCAGAGTGGCTAACCCGAACATTTCAAATTGCTCGCTTATCAAAGTGCCACATTTGAAATTTCGTGTCCGGTTATCATGTTACGGCAGACAATCTCATCTACATGAGCATATGTCTTCTAGTCATGCCGTACGGATCTTAGTTCAGTCGCTCCACAAGCGCCTAACTCGAAATTCTAGATTGCTCGCTTTCCCAAGCGCCAACTCTGAACTTCGCATCCGACTATCAGTACAGGTTTATATAGATGGTGGGACATCTTATATTTGGTTAACTAAATTAACCTCATCTTGGCACATGCCAAGGCGACATTATGTTCATATTGCTCGCTACTAAGCGCCAATTGATTGCTTATCCAAAGCATCAATAGCTCGCTACTCAAAGCGCCAATGAAATGAACTGTCTCAACCTTGCTCGCTACTCAAAGCGCCAAGAGTGATTGCTCGTGTGAGTGAGCCAATCAACCTGTTGACATATATTTAGTGTGTGCATATCCAATATGCATAATAACTGTGTGAACTAATAATATTTATCATGTGCGCTATCACAATCATAAGTGGGAACAAATGAATCTCGCATATATGATAAATGTCTCAAAAACAATAGTGAATATCTCAAATACAAGCCATACAATGAGTGATATCCCAGTAACAAAGAAAGTACATCAAACCCTACGAAGTCCTAACGAACTAACATGCCTGCAGAAGGCATCTTTCGGAATAGGCTTCGTCAAGGGATCCGCTACCATAAGGTCAGTGGGCATGTACTTCAATATCACCTCATTATTTACTATATTCTCTCTAATAAAGTTCATCCTCAGGTCAATGTGCTTCGTTCTACCGTGATACTTAGGGTCCTTAGTGTAATCTAGGGCCGCTGTGCTATCACAGAAAACAGTAACGGGGTCCGAAGCATTAGGGATGACTCCAAGATCCTCAAAGAATCTCCTCAGCCACATAGCTTCCTGAACAGCTAACGTACATGCTACAAACTCTGACTCCATTGTCGAAAGAGCAACGCAAGTCTGTTTCTTGCTGCACCAAGTGATGGCGCCACCATGTAGCAAGAATGCATATCCTGAGGTCGACTTGCGTATTCCCTGGTTACCTCCCCAACTGGCATCGGAGTAACCAATCAATCGCAGGTCCGGTCCTCCATAGCATAACATGTAGTCCAAAGTACCCTTCAAATATCGCAAGATTCTTTTGATTGCCTTCCAATGAGCAATTCCAGGGTTTGACTGATAACGACCGAGATAACCAACCGCATATGTTATATCAGGCCGAGTACACACAACTGCATACATTAGCTTTCCTATAGCATTGGCATACGGGTAATGGGACATCTTCTTAATTTCTTCGGGAGAAGTAGGACATTGTTCGGGTCCAATGGCGTCGCTTTTAGCGATAGGAGTGTCTATGGGTGTGCAGTTGCTCATCTGGAATTGCTCCAGAACCTTCTTAAGGTAAGTCTTTTGAGACAAACCAAGAAGCTTTCTTGAGCGATCTCTATAGATCTTAACTCCAAGAACATAAGCTGCTTCTCCCATGTCCTTCATCTCAAAATTAGAGGACAACCACCCTTTGGTAGCGACAATTATCTCCTTATCGTTCCCAACTAATAGAATGTCGTCAACATACATCGATAGGATAAGAAATTTATCTTTGGACCGTTTGATATACACACAATGGTCTTCCTCGATCATCGTAAACCCATCACTAATGACGGCTCGATGGAATCTTAGATACCATTGTCTGGAAGCCTGTTTCAAACCATATATAGAACGTTTGAGCTTGCATACTTTGCGCTCTTGTCCTTGTACGATGAAACCCTCTGGCTGATCCATGTATATTTCCTCAGCTAAATCTCCATTGAGAAAAGCTGTCTTCACGTCCATTTGATACAACTCTAAATCCAAATGCGCGACAATTGCTAAAATAAGGCGAATTGAAGCAAACCTTACAACTGGTGAGAAGGTTTCCTCATAATCAATTCCCTCTTGTTGGGTGTAGCCCTTGGCTACAAGACGAGCTTTGTACCTTTCAATGGAACCATCCGCCTTGCGTTTGACTTTAAGAACCCATTTGTTCCCAATAGCCTTTCGCCCTGGTGGAAGGTCAACCAAATCCCAGACTTGATTAGTCCTCATGGACTCCATTTCATCTTCCATTGCAATCATCCATTTATCGCTGACAACAGATGATAGAGCATCTCGATAAGATCGAGGTTCCTCTTCTTCCCGCGTATCAGCCACAAAAGCATTCCCCTCAATCTCAAAGAGACGACGTGGAATGTTACCTCTTTGACTTCTACGTATTTGAGGAACAAGAGACTCCTCATTCGATGGAAAAGAACTACTCGAAGGTATGTCACTCCCACTATCTACAGGAGCCTGAGGAATATCCTCTTCGGTCTCTACTGTACGATTTGGGGTGTCTAAATCTTCCTCCATCTCGTAAAGGTTCATCTCCTTGCTCACATCACCTCTGTTAGGGAAATCATTCTCAAGGAAATCTGCATCTCGTGACTCTATCTCGGATATAGTCCCATCAGGCTGCTCTCCAACAAACACATAGCCTTTGGAGTGTTCAGAATATCTTACAAAGATACACTTCTTACCCTTTGGGCCCAACTTCCCATGTTGATGAGAAGTGTTGTGTACGAAAGCTGCTGATCCCCATGGACGCATATGGCCCAATTCGGGCTTTCTGCCGGTCCACATTTCGTATGGGGTGGACTGTACTGATTTTGAAGGCACACGATTAAGTATATACGTCGCAGTCAATAATGCATCACCCCAATAAGAGATAGGCAAATTTGCTTGCGCCATCATAGATCTAACCATGTCTAATAATGTCCGGTTCCTCCTCTCCGCCACACCATTTTGTTGCGGAGTTCTAGGGATTGTCAGTTGCCTGATTATCCCTCTTTCTTCACATAGTGCTTTAAACTGATCGGATAGATACTCGCGGCCTCGGTCAGTTCTTAGTGCTTTAACACTTTTGTCTAACTGTTTCTCAACCTCAATCAAATAACGTCTAAAGCATTCTAATGCCTCGGACTTATGAGAGATCAAGAAAGTGTACCCGAAGCGCGTATAGTCATCTATCATTGTGAGAAAGTAGGAACGTCCATGCCTTTCTTTCACGTTCATAGGGCCACAGATGTCTGAATGAATGAGTTGCAAAGGTGTTTCTGCCCTAGTAGCTTTACCAAATGGTTTTCTAGTTGATTTACCTGCTAAACAATGTTCACATGTGGGTAGATTGACCTTAGCGAGTGGGCCTAAAAGACCTGCTCGAGCTAACCTAGCCATTCTATCCTGTCCAATATGGCCTAATCTAGCATGCCATTGGATTGAACTATCATGATCATTTTCAACAAGTAATGAATAAGAATCATCACTATTAATACTAGAATCAATAGTATTCAACACCATAAAACCATTTGATACAAAACCATATCCAACAATATTCGTCCCAAATGAAATTATTACAGAATTATTCTCAAACATAACAGAATATCCCAAACGTAGTACTGATAATACAGAAAATAAATTCTGCCGGACATCCGGCGCATAAAGTACATCACATAGGGTCAATGCTGAGCATCCTCGCATTTCCAGTTTGTAAGTGCCAGTGCCTAGCACGTCCACACTGGTATCGTTCCCCATGTATACTTTTCTGCCAGCCGGAATGCGGCGATATTCCACAAATCCACTTCGATCTCTAGCTATGTGGTTCGTTGCTCCGGAGTCTACAATCCACATATGGAGAGAATGAGCAACAAAAACAGTACTTGATACTAAGCACATAGATAGATTAGGACTAGGAATTACCTTCTTCGGCTCAGTGCATTCACGAGCGAAGTGTCCCGCCTTGCCACAGTTGTAGCATGCCATTTTGGCTTTGTCCTTCTTACCAGAACCTCGTTTGCCTCTTTTCCGTTTGTTGACACCTCCACTCGCAGACCCTTTAGGCGCAGTGGGATTAACAGATTTCTTGTTCCCCTTCTTGGGTTTGGGCCTCCAATGAGGGTTTGATTCAGCTACATATGCCCTGGAGGATTTGACAATTTCAAGGCGCTCAGCCTCAAGTTCCAGGTGACGACGAATATCATCAAAATTCTTGATATTCTCATTATGGGTCATATTCACCCGCATATGTTCCCAATTATCGGGAAGAGAGCGAACCACTACAGAAATCTGTTGCTCGTCTGACAATTGAGTCCCACCGGTTTTTAATTCCCGGATCATATTGGCCATAATTCGAAGGTGTTGTTTCATAGTGTTATTATCACGTTTTTTGTAACCATCGAATCTAATGGCTAATTCCCTCAACCTTGTCAACGAGGTGCCACCAAATTTATCTTTGAGAACTTCCCACATCTCGTGTGCAGTAGAGTACTGTTCATACTCAAACAGAAAGTCATTGTTCATACAGCTCAACAACGTTATGCGAGCTATACGATCCTTTTTGCGCCAACTTTCGAAGGCTGCAACCTTGATAGGATCATCTGCATTGTCACCCTCTGGTTTTACCATTTTGGACGGCAGGGTTTCTTCAACCTCTTGCTCCTCCAAAACCATTCTGACTTTCCTGTGCCACACGTCGTAGTTATCTCCGTCTAATTTGTTTCCCTGATTAAGATCTGCGATAATATGTTTTGAAGCCATTTCTGTTGAACTAAAAAATATGAGAATTAATAAGAGATATTTATTGTTCACCACAGTATATTAAAAACATCTTTGCCGCATGATCTAAATTAACATAAAAATAATATGACATAAATATAGAAGGGAGACTTCGCCAGGCTTTGGAATCACAATCCACATAAACGTCCAATTATTTAAATTTAATTTTTCAGCGCATTAGACGTGTAATTTAGAGAATAATTTAATTAAATTACTACCATCTAAATTACTCCCACTAGGAACAAGTGTACATGTGTATATATAGCAAGACAATTTAATTTCATGTACCAACAATTAATATTCCAAAAATATTAACAAAAGGAATCAAATTATAGGCAATATTACTCAATTAATATACCAAGTATGCTATAAACACATGAGAAAACTTCCAAAAAATTTCTAACAGTATATTATCACAATAAAACATTGCTGTAATTTTTCTGGAATTTTCCGATAATTATGCTAATTATTACAATTTATAAACCATAGCATAATACAATTGGAAATTAACAAAAATATCTAATTAAATTAATATTCCAAAACTTTTAATGGAAATATTAATAATAACCCATAAATAAATTTCTGTAATTTTTCCAGAATTTTCTGACAATTAAAACTATTTAATAATGAATTTTCATTAATAAAATAATTAAAGAAATCAATTTCTGGAATTAAAAAACAATTTTTTAAAAAAAAAACTGGAATCCAGGTCTCACGCGGGTCGGCGCGCGGGTCAAGACCGGGTCAGGAGCGGGCGGTTCAAAAACCGCGGGTTAGATCCGGTGCGTAAAAATCCGCGGGTCAAAACAACCGGGTATGGATCGGGCGGGTCAGAAACACGGGCGCGATCCGCGCGGGCGCTTGAAGTCCACGCGCCAACCTTCAACAGCATGCCGCGCCATGCGCGGGCGCGTGGTTGGCAGCGGCGGTCAGGCGCGCGTGAGGCGCACGCGCCGCCTTCCCAGCCTCCTTTTGCGACGCCGTTTTTTCTGTTTTGCTCGGTTTGATGTACTGAGTCTATTGGTATGCTCAAACAACATTTTTTGAGCTTCCATATAGCGCGTGTGATGAACGTGGATCTCACTGAGAGTGGGATTCCACTTCATCTTCAACCTTCAGTCATCAAATAATTACAGAAATGCCATTTCGCGATCCAAACTTTGAAAAATCATATCTCTTTCAATATTTATCCGTTTAATGCGTATAATATGTCGTTGGAAAGCTTACAACACGTACTACGCATACATATTAACAAAAAATATAAACGAACAAATATGCAGAGAATTATGCCTACTCAAAGTGTTCGGTTTGATAATGTTTTTCAAGCTTTTTTAAACATTCATCAATGGAGCTTTATGTAAACTACATACATGGCATACATGTGATCGAAATACGCATGCTCTGATACCAATGAAGGGATTTAATACCATGTACGCTAGCATAAGTTTACATATTCGAGAACCAAAATTAAAATACCTCTTGAAGCGTATTAAATCTTTTGGTGCGGAAGATCTCGAACCAGTCCACGAACCAATCCACGAACCAGCGGCGTCTCCGAATTACAATCTTGTGGGATGAAAACGGAGCTCTATTCCACGATCCGTTCAACTAGATTTTATCGAATATTTGGGAGCTCTATATTTTGCAGTGTGCAATTGCTTCATGCAATTTTCTCTCTCACTTCCTTTGTCAGAATAATATCCGATTCATTTTTTTAACCTTGGAGAACCAAGTTCTCTGCATTTATCAAGGAGAGAGAGAGAAGCAACTTGAGAGGAGTCACATGCATAATAGGAGGATGATTGAATTATTCACCAATCAATACCAACATGGGTGTCCCACTCCTTAGTATTATTGTGTCTTCCACTCACAATGTCCAACAAGTAATTATAAGGAATCAGCCTTGCAAGATTTTGTGCACGATCGTCACTTTAAGGCGCGACTCACGTGCATGGGGCAAATGTGAGCCCATGATAAAATTAGGGTTTACATTTGACCTAATTAATTTAATGAATCAAAACGAATAAGACGGGAATGAATATATATAACAATAAATATACAAGACTAATGGGAGGTGTCGTCACGTGTCCCAAGGTAGAAGGCACGTGGGGGCAACTCATTAATTGGGAATCGATTGAGGGATTGGATTGGTGGCTAGAAGAACTGGACGATCTGGGCATTATCCGGATAACCAAGGATATTTTAAAATTTTCCCTATTACTAAGAGTATTTCTAGAATTTCCCTAGAATTATGTGTCTGGCACATGACCCATGTGCTAGGCAACTCTATAAATAACTCTTCATTCTTACAAGGAGGGGGACTTTTTGGGAAACACTTGGGGATTCTCTCTCTGGAGACAAGGGAGTTAGAAGAATTCTCTGGACTTGTGATTAACTTCGAATCAAGTGTTAGCGCAGCCTATCTTGAATTCACTCGGGATCACCTAATACTTTGACAAGGCTCTTGGACACTAGCGATTAGGCTAGGACCCCGAGAGTTCTGCCATGTGTTACTCGGGTAGTTGCTCACCAGTTCTTCCTCTCCAATCCGTTGACCGATTCCGTATTCTTCGCAGATTTCTTGCCTCCACCATTATTACAAACCCCAACCCTAGCAATGTACAAAATTCCTTGCCTACATTATGTTATTCCTCAGGAAGCGGGTACAGGAGGAGTGAGGCCTAATGCGATCGCGCCAACCTGTTGCAGGAGGGGTGGTGCCATAATCACTACTGCTTTTGTCAATGCAGCTCCTCAGGTCCTTACTCCTCCGTCAGATTCGCCCTTAGCTAGCTCAAGTTATCTTAGCTTTCTCTGAGTTCAATTCTATTGTCTCAACATTCAAAAAACAAAAAAAAAATAATAAAAAATTCTAGTCTCATTTCTTGTCTCATCTATTCTTAGTTCCATATATTGCTGTCACCTAATCCTTATCTTATATTGTTGGGGACTTTTCTTTTACTTTTTGTGTACGTATTTGATTTAGTTTGTGTAGGAAGTGCCGTTGTGGTTTGTATCTTTAGAATTTCCCGTTCTCTAAGAATTAAGAACACATGAGGAAGTTTCTGAAAGCTTTGTGATTGTTAAATTATGTTGGTTTTTGTGTCATAAGATTGATTTTTCTGCTTCCATATATTATCTACAACATCTTCGCTTTAAGAACTCAGGCGACATAAAGTATTGTACCTTGATGTTTGTGTGATGTTTGTACTCTCCAATGCCCCGGCCGTGGAAGTTGTGGTGTTAATTTGTTATTTGATATGTTTGGTAAGGGTGGGGTTTGCCCTCTAGGGGTTTAGGGCTGATTCGATTCTGACTAGATTTCATGGGGATTTGGAGGTAGAGGA
Organism: Aralia elata; assembly: GCA_034770075.1. NCBI lineage: Eukaryota > Viridiplantae > Streptophyta > Magnoliopsida > Apiales > Araliaceae > Aralia > Aralia elata. The sequence continues at coordinate 66,554,121 of CM068387.1, read as the reverse complement.
ATGTTAGGATTTTTACCCGCGTATTTTTGTTCCTATGGGTGGGTGCTTTTGGTGACATTACATGTTCAGATTACAAAAGGGTTGGAGGGGAAGCCCTCTTTTAAGGATTTTGTATTATATTTTTTTTTTTTGCATTTTAATTTTTCTTGTTTACATAGATTTCTCGTCCTCTGCTTATTATTTCATTCTCTTTTATAAAATATTCTTTAATTTTCTTTCAAAGAAGAGAAAAAAAAAACAAAAAGAAAAACTGCTCATTTTAGACTTTACTAATAGTCAATCAAGTCAATTTCAAAAATTAGAATACATGTTTAATAGTTTAAGCATATTTCGGAGCTCTTATTGCAGCCCAGGTTAGTAAGTTAGTTGTTTTATTTTTAAGTGCTAACGATTAAGAATTATTTTCTCTACTTGATGCATCAAAAATTAAATCATATGTATTTAATAAAAAAACGAGCAATTCTACGTAAAAAAGACATTATGAAGTCAAGACATTGGAAACCGAAAAATATATTACATGACACTCGAAAACCAACATAAGATTCAACACCCACAAAGCTTTCAAAACTTCCTCATGAGTTATTCATAGGAAATGGGAAGTTTTGAAATATAAAAAAGCACAGAAATTACCCTGCATGGTTGGCCATGCACACAAACTAAAACAAACACATGCACAAATAGTAACAAAGTCCCCAACAATATACACCGATGAGCTCTAGCTCAGTTGGTGTACTAGGTCTCTTGCAAAGTAAGAGGTCTTAACTTCAATCATTGACAGTGTTTAAGGTAGAGTGTATATGTTTAAATTCAATCTAAACTTAAAAATAAAAAAAAATAAAAAAAAATAAAAAAAAAGTCCCCAACAATATACATAAGACAATCAAACATCAACCCTTGACAATTAGCCATTGTGACCTCATGAGCAAGCTAGCTAGCTATGGCAAATCTGCCGGAGAAGGAGGCGGCAGGGGGCGCCCGGAGTAGTGGGGTCCACAAACGTGATCACATTATACCGGTGTCCTTGAACTACTACCATTGTCATTAAGAGGAACAAAATAATAATCATCACTACTCCCATATTCTTAGCCATTAAAACACTCTATCTTCTTGATCAATAAACATTGATTATTTGCTACTTGTGTTTATTGTAGGAAAGTAAGGGAATGATATCCACTTATATAGTGGTCATTCCAAAATATACTATATATTTTTGGCGTAAAAATAATCGAAGATTATGACGAAAACTATTTTTTTTTTAAAAACAATTTAATGTGTTTTTAATTTTATTTATTTATCTTTTTAAATCTATAGACCAATCATTAATTTACATGGAGGCAGGGTATCTCATGAACGGCAGTTCAATTGTTAAAATTGTATTGCAGTTGTCAATTATTTGAAACAACTGATGATCAAATTTTTGTCAGTATGTATATGATTGTGAATAATTTATTACCTCACGAGTCGCGACATCCATGTAATTGCCTATGTGGAAGAAGCTGATAAATGTTTGGCGGAATTTTTTTTTTGGCTCATATGTTTGTTTTTTTCTAAGACTTGATATATAGGACGGGTGATGATAATATAATAGCTCCCACGACCACCCCCCCGGCCCTGTTTTTTTTTTTTTCACATAATAACATGTCTGTTGAACTATCTTGCAGCCAAGTTGAAAAATTAAGAACATATATATGTGCGAAACCAGTAAACTCGTGTAAGCAGGCTCTCTAAAAATTGATTGATTTGGGCCCTTGGCTTCTTCTAATTATAATAAACAGAAAGGTAAAAGGGCAAGAGGTCAACTTGGTGAAGGCAACTTGAACAGTTGAAGGTAGGCTTAATAATCAATAGAAAATTAAGTGATTGCTCAATCCGGTAGAAAAATATTTGCTGCTTAAGAAAGACCCATTTAAAAGTCATTATAGTGGTTTTAATAATGCACTCCTATTACAAGTTTGCCTTAAAAATAATACATTATTAAGTTCGTAATAATGGCATAATAATAAAATTATAATAAAAAATTTGAAAATTTAGTGTTATACAAATACATACGTACATACATTGTAGCAATTTTTGTAGTTCTACTAGACTCCGGAAAAATTAGAGAGAGAGAAGAAGAATTTAGAGAGATTGGAAATTAGTTTTTCATATTCGATATACATATGATTTAAAACACTTAATGCATTATGCAGTGCAAATATTTTATATTCAGGCCCATTATAACTAACACAATAAAAACTCTAGGCATACTAAATAGTATTATATTGGTCATTTTAAGCACAGATGGTCATGCCTAATTCTCTTCTTAAGGTGCAAAAACGTTCTTCACTTAAGGGTTTTGTAAAAATGCCAGCTAGTTAATGCTCAGTTGGAACAAAAACTAGTTTGATTAAACCTTTAGCCACATTATCTCGTAAAAAATGATGTCTAACCTCAATATGTTTAGTGCGAGAATGAAGCACAAGATTTTTAGAGATATCAATTGCACTAGTATTGTCACATAAAATAGACACATTTTCACATATAACATTAAAATTATGCAAAGTTTGAATCATCCACAAAATTTGTGAACAACAACTACCTGCTGCCAGATATTCACCTTCTGTAGTGGACAACGCCACTATTGTTTGTTTTTTATTGTGCCATACAACAAGGCTTTGACCTAGAAATTCACAAGCACCGCTTGTGCTTTTTCTATCTACCTGGCACCTTGCATAATCTACATCTGAGTAACCAATAAGTTTAAAGCTTAGAGAAAAAGGATAAATTAAGCCAAGGTTGATTGTCCCAGATAAGTATTTAAAAATCCTTTTCACAGCTTTAAGGTGAGATTCTTTTGGTTGAGCTTGGAATCTAGCACATAAACATACAATATACATAATATCAGGATGAGATGTTGTTAAAGGCACCCTATCATACCTCTATACTTTGTTGCCTCAATATCTTTACCGTAAGTATCTGTGGTTAGCTTGATAGTGGTGCTCATTGGAGTTGCCTTTGATTTGGTATTATCCAAAACCAAATCTCTTCAATAGCTCATTTATATATTTTGATTGATGAATATGGATTCCTTCCTCAGATTGTTTAATTTGAAGCCCTAAGAAGTAATTTAACTCACCCATTAAGTTCATGTGAAATTCATTGTGCATACATTTAGAGAACCACTCACACAAGGAGTTATTAGTAGCATCGAATATAATGTCATCAACGTAAATTTTAACAATAAGTAAATCTTTATTTTTGGTCTTAATGAAAACAGTGGAGTCAATTTTTTCTCGATTAAAATTATTATCTAAAATAAATTTACTGAGCCTATCATACCAGGCTCTTGGAGCTTGTTTTAATCCATACAATGGTTTCTTTAACTTGTAGACATAGTTAGGATATTTTTCATGCTCAAACCGGGGTGGTTGCCTAACATATACTTCTTCATTTAAATAACCATTTAAGAAGACACTTTTCACATCCATTTGATATAATTTAAACTTTGTATAGCAAGCATAAGTTAACAAAATTCTAATTGCTTTCAACCTTGCAACTGGGGTAAATGTTTCTTCAAAATCTATTCCTTCCTATTGGTTATATCCTTGGGCTACCAACCTAGCTTTGTTTCTAGTTATTATGTCATTTTCATCAAGTTTATTTTTGAAAATCCATTTTGTACCAATAATAGATGCATCTTTAGGAGGTTTAACAAGTTCCCATACCTGATACCTTTTAAATTGATTTAATTCTTCTTGCATGGCTATAGACCAATTATCATCTTGAATTGCTTCCTTGGCACTTTTTTTGGTTCTATTTGTGATAAAAATGTTGAAAAAGCACAATAATTACGAGCTTTTCTTCTTGTGTTAATCCAAGTGTCGGGATCTCTTATGATTAGATTTGGAAGATGATTTCTCACTGTTCTGGATGATCTGGGTAATCTGATCGAGGGTGGACATTTTCTCTTCTTGAGCATGCACAGGTGTATCAATTTCTTCTTCAGGGTGTCTGTATAAGTCAAATTATGCTTCTGTAAAATCTTCTGATTTGTCTTCTGAAGCAGACGGGTGATCAGGATGTCTTGATATTATTATCTCATCTGATTTTTCTTCTTTTGAAACAGACAAGTGATCAGGTTGTTAGGATACTGTGGCTTTTCTTGAGGCAGACAGTTAATCAGGTTGTCTTGATGCAATTGTTTTATGCGAAGCAGACGGATGGTCAGGCTGTCTGGATAAGTTTGGCTGAACTCTGACTTCCGTATTTTATTTTTCTGTATCAACTTCATCTTTTGGCAAATCATGGTTAATCTCATCAAATATTACATCAACAGATTTTTCAACTTTTTGTTTATCAATATTATAAATTCTATATACCTTACTATGCAATGAATATCCAAGAAATATGGCTTCAGATGATTTTGCATCAAATTTCCCTAGATTACCTTGAGTATTTAGAATGAAGCATTTAGTACCAAACACTTTAAAATAATTGATATTAGGTATCCTTTTGTTTAGCAGCTCATATGGTGTTTTCAATAAAATGGGTCTAATTGGAACTATATTTAAAATATAACATGCAGTACTTACAACCTTTGTCTAGAATTTTCTAGGCGGCTTACTCTCTTGAAGAATTGTTCTTGTTGTTTCTTGAAGTGTTCGATTTTTTCATTCCACCACCCCATTTTATTGTGACGTTCTTGGTGCAGAAAAATCATGTGAAACACCTTTCTCATTGCAGTATGGAATGAAGTCTTTACCGAACTCACCACCATGGTCACTTCGAACACTGATTAGCTTAAGATTATGCTTTGTTTCAAGATTCTTTATAAGCTTATCAAATTCTGCAAAAGCTTGATCTTTAGTTTTTAAAAATAATACCCATGTAAATCTTGAAAAATCATCAACAATAACAAATGCATAATGATTATTTCCTAAGCTAGCATATCTCTCATGACCGAATAAATCAAGATGTAACAATTGAAGAGGTGAGGAAATAGATACTTGATGTTTACTTGAAAATGAGTTTCTTACTTGTTTACCTAACTGACATACATCACAAATACCTTTCTTTTCATATTTTAGTTTTGGAAGTCCCTTGACAAGATTCTTTGAATATAACTTACTGATTAGTTCCATGTGTATATGCTCTAACCTTCTATGCCATAGACTCGATTGATCCTGGACATCAGTTAAGCAGACGTCTGCATCTTAATTTTCAAAGCAGATTGTATATATATTCCCTTCTCTGTTAGCAACTAAAGGCACATTGTGAGCAGAATGAATAATAGCACATTTCAAACATTACCTTGTGACCACTATCCATAAGTTGAGTTACACTAATCAAATTATATTTCAAACCTTAAACATAATGAACATTATCAATAAAGATCTTACCATTTCCTACTTTACCTTTACCGATAATTTTGCATGTATTGTCATCTTTAAATGTAACAATTCCTCCTTTTATTGACACAAGTAAGGTGAATTTAGACTTATCCCCTGTCATGTGTCTAGAACACCCACTGTCCAATACCCATTTATTTGATGGCACCTTAACTTTTAAACATACCTAAAAAATAGAAAGGTATCTCATCCTTTTGGTACCCAAACTAGTTTGGATCCACTCTTGTTAGCAGCAGTTAATTCACTTTTTTTTACCCAAACTTGTTTTATTTTTATTTTATTGCAATTAGTATTAAAATGTCCTTTTAAGCCACAGTTTTTACAAGTAACAAAAGGTGAGCAATAAAGAGGCTTGTGTCTTGGTTTATTATTAATTATTCTAATTTTATTAGTGGCACTTTTTATGTTCTTGATAGGATTGTACCCAATTCTTTGGTTATCTAGACTTGACCTTTGAGCACCCAACATTATATTCAAATTTTCTTCTCCTTGAACGAATTTTGCAAGATCCTTTTTTTAATGAAATTATTTCTTCATTATTGTTATTTTGCATGTTTATTATATTTTCATCATTAAATGCATCTATACATGTATCTCTCATTTTTAGGTTTTCTTTTAAACCATCATTTTCCTTTTTAAGAACACTATTTTCTTCATTCAGTTTGTTTGCACGATTATACAAAATTTTATTATAGTTATTTAAGTACTCAATTTTAGCATTTAACTTGGACACTTCACTTGTTATACAATCTCTGACTATTTTTTATTTTTTTCAATCAATATTTCATTCATTAAATCTTTTATCCAATTTTTTAAATGGGCAATTTTTTCTTTAAGATGCAAGTTTTCATTTTTTAACACAATATAATCTAAAACTGTAACTTCAAAATTTTCATTACTTACTTCGGATGTTTCTTGATTGTCTAGCCTAGTGAAGTATAATTGGGCAGTTTCATCTTCTTGCTTAGCTTCATATTCTGATTCATCATCGCTCCATGACATCAAGGCTTGTCTTTTTGAAGTGTTGCCTTTGTTCTTCTTTTTAAGTTGAAAACAATCCCTTTTGAAATGGCCAGGCTTTCTACACTCAAAACAGATTTCTTCTTGAGATTTTTGTTTGAACTCTTTCTTGTTGTTGAAGTTCTTTCCTTAAAGCTCTGTTTGGTTTTTCTTTCTGATTATGTCTCCCAACTTCTTGGCCATTAGTGTGATTTCCTCATCAGAGTCATCGTAGTCCCTATCATTGTTGCTTTCGGCTTGAAGAACTAAGGTTTTCTTCTTTGGTGTCTCATCTTCTTCAATGTATCTTTTTAGTTAGTTCTCAAATTTCTCAAGTTCTCCAAACAGCATAAGTGTTTCCATGGTGCTGATGGTTGAAGAATCTTGTAGAGTAATGACTTTTGGAGCAAACCTTTTAGGAATGACACGTAGTAACTTTCTATTGATTTCTCTTTGATCAATCTTCCTCCCAAACATGCTAAGAGAATTCATTATAGTGAGGAACCTTGCTTGAGCTTCCTTGATAATCTCATTCTTTTCTAGTTTGAACAATTCATATTCTTACATCAATATGCTAAGTTTCACCTCTTTCACCTTGGACGTACCTTCATAGTTCATTATGATAGTATCCCATATTTCTTTCGTCGTACTGTAGTCGGAGACTTTGTCGATCTCTGATTGTACCATCCCATTTAGCAAGGTATTCATGGCTTTTGAATTGTAGGACATCATGTACAATTCATTCGCATCCATCTCCATAAGTGTTTTGGGTGTGCCATCATCATGCCTAGGAATGACGAGTTCGTTGTTAACAACCCCACCATTCCCATGGGTCTCTGTTAAGATATATCTTGATCCTGAACTTCCAGAAATTGAAGTTCTCACTGCCCAGTAATAATGGAGGTCTGCTAGTGGACTGTCCTTCTTGAAAATTAAGGTGTGCCATTAGAATCTTACCATACGGTCTACAAAGACACACGTTAGTAGAGCCAAAGCTCTAATACCAAATGTAATTTCGTGTATGCGCACATTTAGAGGGGGTGAATAGGTGTATATGCTTTAATTGATTAACAATGATAACTTTTAAATTCTCGGCTAATTGAAACTATACAAACAGGTTATGACCTGTTTGCTTAAGTGTTTAAATTAATCTTGATATGCAGAGTCAAATCGTAAAGTAGACCCTGAACTATTCAAAACATAAAGTAACCCTGAACGACTCAAATCGTAGAGTAAAGTTGAACTATCCAGACAGGTTATCACTTGTCTGCTTAATTATATTAAACTGATATGCAGAACCTATTAAGCAATAACTTCTTTTTATCAATATGAAGTGTGTTTAACTGCAAAATTGAAACAATACAAACAAGATAAAGAGTAAATCACAACACTAAGATTTTTACATGGTTCGACCCTTAACCTTTAATATAACGGCCTAATCCACGTCTAATACTAATCGATATTGAAGACTCCTTTATTAATATAATATTCAATCAATTACAAAGGAAAAAATCCATGTACGAAGTAACTTAGATAACGATAGACACCACTGCCCCTTATTGCACAATAGCAACCTCTTGCTCCACAACAACCTTTGCTTTACAACAACCTTCAGAGTCTGCTTTGTACTAGCCTATCCACTACTAGATCAATTACAAACCACATTTGGCTTGTATACACTTTTTGATTAAGAAAGAATGTTATAACAATATCTATAAATTTCTAGTAACAAGAAATTAATATCAAGGCTTAAACAGATTGCTAGAAGTATTTCAATAAGAGCATTGTTTATGGTTTTTCCAATCCATTGGTTTTTAGCTTTAGCCGTGGATGAAATATATAAAAAGATGATAACAACGGTAAGAAACAAATTTTCATAAATTCAGAATCCCAAAAGAAAGATATGAACAGAACCGAAAAAGGAATGGATTTGAATTTGAGGCTAAACTGCTAGAATCAAGGAATAAATATTTAGAAGGATTAGCAGCAGTAAATCAGCCAAGAAAAGATCTTTTGACTTTGTAAAACAAGGCTGACATTATCATAATTGATATTGTTTCCAAAATGACTTTCCATCTTTTGAATTTGAAAATTCAGCTCTAAGGAATAAAAACATAATTGATTTGGTTTCCAAAAGAAGCTTCCAAGATATGAATTTGAAATATCAGCTCTTCGAAATAAGGAATTGACTAGGCTTCCAAAAATAATAAGATAAGAAACTTTTAAGCATATGAAATACTCTTTTATAAAATAATTTCTAGCACAATGAAATTGCCTTGAAATTAATTAATCAAACTAGAAATTCTTACATTTGCTTTCCTAGGTGAAGTCCTATGGACCTAACCATGTGGTGGCACTAAACACCATTTCTTCACACTAGCTCACTTGATATCTTGCATAAACAGTTCATAACCTGTGAATCAAAAAACAACTCTATACAAAACAGATGTTGTCATCATTAAAATAAAACTCATAAATCAACAATCACGTCATGGTATTATATGGTATTATATAGAATCTATTATTACGTGAATACTTCAAAAACTATTGTCTCAAAAGTGTGGTGTTTGGTTCAAAATTATATATATATATATATCTTAACTTGAATAATTGTTTGTTAGTGCATACTATATTACTTTTTGTTTATTTCTATATATGATTTGTATTGACTTTAAGGTTTTTTTTTCATGAAGGTGTTTATTTGAATTTTAAATGCATAAAATATATAAAAAAAAAAATTTCTAATGAAGATGTTCTTTTACTTCTATTTAACTTATTTTTTCATTCATTTTATTAGTTTGTAGTATATAAAAAAAAGATCATTTCACATTCCATTCATAATGTAATTCATGTAAACCAACCACCTAAAGTAGAATGGTAATTCTATTCCTGACGGAATGAATGAATAAACCAAACATAAAAATGAGAATGACCATTCCATTTAGAGCTGCAAACGAACCGAACCGAACCGAACTTTGTCGAACTTGAACCGAACTCGAACACTTTTAGTCGAACTCGAACATGTTCGAGTAACTTGATCGAACCAACAGCTATGTACGAGTTCGGATCGTTTGGTGTTCGCGAACTGTTCGCGAACATGATCGAGTTCGTGAACAGTTCGCGAAGAAGTCGAACATAAGGTTGTTCGCGAACATGAACAGTTCACAAATACATTATCGAACCAAACTTATCGAACCGAACTCGAACTTATTGAACCAATTATTTGAAATAACCAATTATTTTTATTTAGAATTTTAGAAACAATTTAAACATGTAATTAAGAAATCGAACTACTCGAACCGATCTCGAACTTATCGAACCGAACTCGAACATACCAAACCGAACCAAACTCGAACTGTTCGCGAACAAAGACGAACCGAACCACATGGTTCGCGAACATGTTCGATCGAGCAATCGAACAGAACATTATGTGCGAACTCGACTCGACTCGACTAGGCGAGCAAGTCGAACTCGAACCGAACCGAACTCGAACCGAACCGAACCGGTTCGCGAACAGTTTGGTTCGTTTGCAGCCCTAATTCCATTCCATTCCATACCTTACGATTTCATTCTTTAAGTCATTCTATTTCATACATGCCAAAGAATGGGAAACAAACATAGTATATGGGTTTAGGGCTGATTCGATTCTGACTAGATTAATTTCATGGCGATTTCCAGGTAGACGAATTTTAGGGCTTTTACCGGCCTATATTTGTTCCTATGGGCTATGGGTGCTTTTGGTGACATTACATGTTCAGATTACAAAAGGGTTGGAGGGGAAGCCCCCTTTTAAGGATTTTGTATTTTTTTTTAAAATTTTTTTTTTCGCATTTTAATTTTTCTAGTTTACTTAGATTTCTCGTCCTCTGCTTATTATTTCATTATCTCTTTTATAAAATATTCTTTAATTTTCTTTCAAAGAAGAGAAAAAAAAACAAAAAAGAAAAACCGCTCATTTTAGACATTACTAATAGTCAATCAAGTCAATTTCAAAAATTATAATACATGTTTAATAGTTTAAGCTTATTTCCGAGCTCTTATTGCAGCCCATGTTAATAAGTTAGTTGTTTTATTTTAAGTGCTAACAATTAAGAATTATTTTCTCTACTTGTTGCATCAAAAATTATATCATACGTATCTAATAAAAAACGAGCAATTCTACATAAACAAGACATTATGAAGCCAAGACATTGGAAACCGAAAAATATATTACATGACACTCGAAAACCAACATAAGATTCAACACCCACAAAGCTTTTAAAAACTTCCTCATGAGTTATTCATAGGAAATGGTAAGTTTTGAAATATAAAAAAACACAGAAATTACACTGCATGCATGGCCATGCACACAAACTAAAATAAACACATGCACAAATAGTAACAAAGTCCCCAACAATATACATAAGACAATCAAACATCAACCCTTGACAATTAGCCATTGTGACCACATGAGCTAGCTAGCTATGGCAAATTTGCCGCAGAAAGAGGCGGCAGGGGGGCGCCCGGAGTAGTGGGGTCCGCAAACTGGCTCGCAGTAAACCGGTGTCCTTGAACTACTACCATTGTCATTAAGAGGAACAAAATAGTAATCATCACTACTCCCATATTCTTAGCCATTAAAACACTCTCTTTTCTTGATCAATAAACCTTTCTTATTTGCTACTTGTGTTTATTGTAGGAAAGTAAGGGAATGATATCCACTTATATAGTGGTCATTCCAAAATATACTATATATTTTTGGCGTAAAAATAATCGAAGATTATGACAAAAAGTATTTCTTTTTTTATAAAAAAAAATTAATGTGTTTTTGTATTGTATCTATTTATTTATCTTTTTAGATCTATAGACCAATCATTAATTTACATGGAGGCAGGGTATCTAATGAACGGCAGTTCAATTGTTAAAATTGTATTGTAGTTAATTATTTGAAACAACTGATGATCAAATTTTTGTCGGTATGTATATGATTGTGAATAATTTATTACCTCACGACATCCATGTAATTGCCTATGTGGGTACGCAAGCTCTCTAAAATTGATTGATTTGGGCCCTTGGCTTCTTCTAAATATAATAAACAGAAAGATAAACGGGCAAGAGGTCAACTTGGTGAAGGCAGCTTGTGTAACGAGTGCGAATCGTAATACCTTTGTAATTTAGGTTTTATTATTATTTAATGAATGAATTAAATTTTTATTTGTATGTGATGTATTTTAAGGATATTTAATAACCTGAATGATGTGAATGTATAATTTTTATGTGGTATGTCTTGTGGGAGTGAATAAATTGATTTCGCGAAAAATCGCAAAGTCATTATTCACTGGGTACGTTTCCCGGGACACTATTCACGTCGAATATTTTTGCGTCTTTTTCGATTTTTATTAATTTCGTTAAGATGTATATACGAAGGAATAATTTTTCTAAGTGTCGAAAATTTTATTTGAGCTGATACGTGATTTAATCCGTATCCGAAATGTATATATGGGTGTTCCAAATAATTGGACAAATCCCATAATAATTATTTTTACGCATCCCAATATTTTATGGGAGTACCCATTTTAATTTTTGGTAGAGTTATTTACCAAATTTGGTATAAAAGTGGGAGTATTCGGGTATATTTTTGTGTATACTCGGATTAATTGGAGAAACAATTAAGCCTCAACCAATCAGAATTTGTCATGTGTGGCATGTAGCCAATCGGATGAGGGGAGGAGGCAATCATAGTACACAATGTGGGAATTCCAAATTTGCAAACATTCATTCTCTATTTGGTTTCCAAGAGTTCGGGCACTTCAACTCCTTCCTCTCCCGAAGCAAGACTCAACTGAACTCCCTCCACTTCTCTCAATTCATTTCATTGTCCTTCCTTGTTGCTATCATCAGAAGATAGAGAGAGAATAGAGAATTCAAAGAGAGAGAAATATAGAGAGAGAGAAAGAAGAAAAATTGAAGGAATAAGAAGAAGAAGAAGACACGGGAATAAGAAGAGAAGAAGGAGGAGGAGGAGGAGCTCAGGAAGGAAAGAAGAGGAAGAAGAGAGGTTCCTAGCAAGCTTCAGATCATTTAGAATTAACCATAGCAAGAGGTAATCTCCTCTTCCAACCATTTTCCTCCATTGTTGAGTTTTTGAAGCATTCTTTATGGGTTTTGAGTTTTCTTGAGATTTTTATTATGATTGTTGGTTGTTTTTAGTTTATAATGTTACCAAGACACTTTGTAAACTATTAATACCATTAAAGTAGAACAAAAAATAAAGAATGATCCGAACCTTTGCTTAATGGATGAAACTTTGGACATTTTTGGACAAAAAGACCTTCAGACGAATTTAGAGGACTATAAAGCTATGATTTCGTGCTTGTTGTGTTTATTTGTTGTTGTGTTATTGTAGTTCAATGGGTTATCTTCATAACTCAGTTGGAAAAGAGTTAAAAGGAGTTAAAACAAAGTTTTGGAGTTGATTTTGGTGAAGAACACCAAGAATAGAGTAATAACCTTGCACTTTAGCTTATGATTTGGACTTGTTAATGATAATGAGTAGCTCTGTATTTTTGATATGTTTTAGCCCCATGTCTTACGAGTCCATAGAGTCCAGAATGGATCAATTTGAACGTGTATATAAGAAGTTATGAAGGTTGGAGTGAATGAGGGTCAAAAAAATCGCTAAATCTGGAAAATTTATGTTGTTTGCGTTTCAGAGCCGACCGCGCTCAAATTACCCTAGTTCAGAGCCGACCGCGCTGAAAATCAGAGGCCTCAGAGCAGCCCGCGTTGAACACTAAAGGTTTCAGCGCTCGGACGCGCTGGAATAGTGTCAGGCTGGACTGTTTTGACCTCCCTTAGAAAAATAGGCATAACTTCTTCATGCGAACTCGGATTTAGGTGATTCAAGATGATCCGGAACGAGAAAGAGTAGACCTACAACTTTCATTTAATAAGTTTTGAGATTTGAGATCGGGAACAATTTCCAAATTGGTCATCTTTAGGAGTGTAGTGCATTTAGAAGCAATCGGAGGGCGTCGAGCATGCACGTGTGCAACGTGTAATGCTTCCAACGTTAAAAGATATTATTCTAAGTTCTAAAACATGATCATTATGATTTATAATTATGCTTAGCATTAACCTATAAGTATTAGGTAAATCGATTGAGCGTGTTAGGCATACGTAAATGTGTATCGCTTGGGCGTTCGAATAAGCACGTTTAGCGTACGGACGTGCAAGCGTCGTAACGCCGTAACTAGTGTATGTAGCCACGCTTAATATTTTGTTCTCAATAAGAATAAAATATTATGGAGTATTATAACGCAATGTTTGGCGTTGATTATGTGACTAATTGTAATATCTATGTGTACTTAAATGTGTAGGATATTTGAAGAGCGTGTTTTATAATTCTGTAGCAGACGCTCGAGGCAAGTTTCCTAACCCGTATAACTTTTATATATTGTGCGAGTTTATTATGAATATGCAAGTGCCCTAACCTTACTCAATTTATTTATTGAGCAAGTTTCCTTAATCGTACAACTCCTATTAAATTGTGCGATTATCCGATGTTATGCAAGTTTATTACTTAATTTCACGAATTATTATTGTGCAAGTATTCTTATCTTTTATTCAAGATATCTAGTTGAGCGATAATGTTTGTTATTGAAGATTTAAAGTTATGTATTCCATGAACTGTTGAGATGATTGTCTAAGCCAATTGTTTCGGCTAGACTTATATTGAATTGCTTTGTTGATTTAAGAATGATTCATCCAGATATTATTGATATTTATTGTAGCTATCCAGGCAAATTGTTTTGACTTGAATTTTTAAAGGTAAAGCTGAGAAGAACAACCCTATTACTGGAGAATTATTTTTGGTCGGTAATACCGATTGACCATATATTAGTGATAACCAAACACTTAGACGTTTAAATAGATGTTGTACAACATAGGGTATGATAGGCTGATCTCCTAAAATGCCCAGAGGAAAAATGTTCGGTGATAGTTATAAAACTATTAAACCCTTTGATGAAAGAAGAAAGTTCAAGGTCATTTGACTACTCAGTATGTTGCTTAAAAATGTTAGAAATGTAAAGGAATACTTTGTTATTACTCTTATTTATTCGAAATGTGTTCTCAACTATTGTTCAGTTGTAGAACTGGAAGCATGATTCCTGATGTTGTTGTTATTCACATGTTATACTTGATGAGCAATTGAATGCTCATTCTTGCTTTAAATTACATGCTTTCAGCTAAGGCAGAACAAGCAGAGAGTTCCCGCAAGGACAAAGACAAGGAAAAAGTTGCCGAGTAAAAGATATTATACCATATCCGCTTTTGTAATAGTTTATGCTAGGAATGTGTGATTTTTCTGGATTGTATTAATTATCTTAGGATGTTATATACTTATGTGAAGGTCTTAGAACCTGGGAATTGTAGAGTAAGACGATGTGTAATATTTAGTAATTATATTTCTGTCCTTATGTTGACGATGAATGGATAGAATAATCGATGATTGTGTAGTACCATGAGCACCGAGTGCGTGGGTAAAGAGACCCCGAATTTGGGGACGTCATAGTTTGAACAATTGAAGGTAGGCTTAATAATCAATAGAAAATTAAGTGATTGAAATACCGCAAAAATACAACTCAATCCGCACTACTACAAAACAGCAAATAGATAACGCGTAAAAAACGTTGTGGTTTCTGTCAACAAAACGTCGAGGTTAAGGGTGTCATCTATTTGACACCCTTATACAACGTTTTAAAACGTTGTAGTTAGACATCTTATACAACGTTTTTAACGAAAAAACGTTGTTGATTTGTCTTCCATAAATTAGTAGATGCTCAAAAACGTTGTAGTTTAATATAATAGACAACGTTTAGACACATTTATACAACGTTTATAATGTGTCAGCTAGTTAGACAAATTTATATAACGTTATATAACGTTTTTTAGCCACATTTATACAACGTTTATAATGTGTCATCTATTTAGACAAATTTATTTAACGTTATATAACGTTTTTTAGCCACATTTATACAACGTTTATAATGTATCATCTATGTGTCATCTGTTGTCCAATAACGGTTTCTTGCAACAGCAGACATGTTTTAAATGTTGTAGATTGACTTGCAAATATTTTTAAAAAGAAAAAAAATATTGTGGTTCGCTTATATTACCGGTGCTAATGCCATGCTATATTACCACCTGCAATCTGATAATGCCATGCTATATAGCCAAAAAATTCTCATTTAAATTTAAATCCAAAATGTATCAACAATACATCCCACTAATACCATTCATTTACAATTTCAAATTACTACATCCACCAAAAATATATTCAATTGTAAATTTGATTACATGCATCCACAAAATAACCCAACATATCCATAAAATTAAGCACGAGGCTCTACATGTAGCTACTCACATACGTTGCCCACTCATCCCGTACTTCGTCAATTTGTTCTTGTGTGTACGTTAATCCATTTGCCTTATCCCACTGAAATAAAAGAACAAAAAGTTTAGTCTCACTATAGACTAATTGGTTCAACAAACAGCCTGCAGCAATCAACAACAAAAGGCAGCAAGGGAAAGCTCTATGTACAAACTGGAAATGTTAGCAAACCACAGCAAACCCACAAACAATACCACAATCGACCCCAAAACTGCAAACCACTCTCATATAACTGCATCTCCAAACCGGTTTCAGCCATCATCATGGTCTGAACAACTAAAGGAGATAAAACAGATAAAGCAACAAATAGATATCCAACATAGCAGAACAAGTTGTTAAAACAAATAAGAATAACTAAGACAGCTATAACACTAGCAAAGGAATCGGCCAAGCCAAAACAGGTATATAACACCAAACAGATAATCTCATAGGCAGAACAATGCAGATTCAAGCAAAAGAAAGTTTATTTTCCATTTAGAACTTAGAAGAAACACTCTAACGTGGACAACAATGACATTAAGCAGCAAAAGTATCCTACAGAGTATATGACTAAATTAAAGAAAATCACAAACCAGCTAAGGTGTTCAAAGAAAGAAGCTTAATGGAAGAACCATTTACCTTTGCTCTTTTTCCATTGCGCAAACCATAAGCTGCATCATGGCGGTGCAAACTCCTGACATTGTCATTTCCCTTTTGATCACTAGAAGGGGGAGAAATCCAGAGGTTCAGATCCGAATTATGGTGTCTGTCTGCACCATAAAGTAGACACAAATTAACAAAGAATTTCTTGTCTGTGAAATGTGAAAAAACAAAAAGCATAATAACTAACAAAACAAAAGTTATAGTTAAGTAGTACCTTGATTATTGTTAACCAAACTGACTTTCCCTTCATAAGTGCTGGGCTCAAAGTTGGTTACTGCTTCCTCCCCATTACACTCAACAGCTCCTGCTTTGTGATGAGCCCTAGATCAGAAAATGAACGTGCAGATTTTGTTGGATGAAGCCCCAATATAAAATTGAGACAATTAAAATGAAACATTCAGCCACAAGAAGTATGAATCTGTGATCATAAGGACCTTGCAGCTTCTATTTTGCTGTTGAATAATCCAAGGTACATATACCTGAAATCTAGCATTGTAATCCTGTGGATAAAAGAGGGTCCTAAGCATATATTTCTTTATTCCAGATTTCTATCCAGAATGCAAAACGCATTCTCAAAACCATATCATAGTTCATTACACAATGTATCATCATACAGATACCTATAACAACAAGATTATTTGAAAAATAGTATTACTTTCAGCTGAAAGTGATTCTCACTTCTCCCCTAAAAATGGACCCATTCGAGGAAACTAAGAGATCAAACGAATTACACCTTCACAAAGGCAACACTGTATCATCAGACTAGATGGTGTACCTACCTGCAAAGACACGACACTTTTCCTTATCCACTCATTATAAATCAAACCATAAGGATATAAATGGGAAAGGCAACAAGATAGTCTAATACAATTTCAACATTTTCATTTTTTTTTGGTAAGGGGAATCAAACAATTTAGGTTACTTAATATTTCTAATAGTTCAAGAGTTCAGCGCTTAATTTCTTAACTTGGAAAAAAAAAAGCCATACCAGGAAACAATATGCAACAAATATAAAAAACAAACATGTAGAGGAGGTTTCAAGGCTACCAATCAGAGTGATCCAAAGGATGAAACAGGCTGAAAATAGTATACCAGATAGATCACTGATGTTATGTAATGAAAAATCCATTATATTACCCACCAGTCACAATACCAGATAAAATCATCGCTTGAATAAATGATGGCGTGCCAACATCTCAGGTATCCCAAATGCAGAAATACTTTCACATCCCAAAAGCTGCTGAAGTTTTGCATCACATAATATCACCATTGAATTCAGAGGGTCCTACACTCATACAAGCAAAATCTCAGGATTTTTTTTAAAAAAATTCACCAAGTGTAAGCAAAATCTCAGAAACTATTAACTTATAAAGCACTTCATTCCAGTAACATGGAATTCTGGATTAATGATGAACTCCAGTAACATCTGTTATGCCCAAGGTTCCAATTTCCATCTACATATATATACACTATACATGTACAAAAATTCATTCATAATCAATTTTAGCCATCATTACTGGGTCTGGAAACTTCAGATATTTGATGTCCCATTAAAGAGGAAAAAAGACCAGCATATGATCATGAATCAAAGAGGGAGAAGGGAGGTATAATTACTTTTACTTTTATAAGATTTCGCTAAGATTATCTTTTAGGATAAAAACAGAAATTTTATTTAAGTGAAAAGAGAGAATACAAGCATAGAGGAACAAGTAGTCCACTCACCCTTTCTGTACATGTATCAAAGCCATCACATTACTTTTTGTAACACTAGGAACCAAACAAGTTTAACAAAACCCACCAACAACTTACTAAGATAAGAAAAAAAGACAAAGATACCAAAGTGTAACCTGAGAACTCAAATTGTACAAAAGCTATCTGCCTACAGTCAAAATCTTCAAAGTCTTATCTGATTTACTTTGGGATGATTTAACTGGCACCCTTCTTAAATCAGCTTTTAGTAGAACAAAATTTTCAACGGAAGACATCTTCTTGCCTATCTGAAATTGCCATACTTGGGAGTCAATTTTCAACGGAAGACATCTACTTGGGAGTCAATGACATAAGAAAAATAAAACATTAACCATACTGTTTCCTCCTTGGATTCCTCCAAAGGCAGTGATATCAAATCCGCCAGAAAATTTGCCTTTTGCACCTGCTCCAGTAACAAAAAATATTAGCCTCGCACCTTTACATCTCTCAAATCAAACTTAAATAAAAGAACAAGCATTAAATATTTCACCTGTAACAACAATTGTCTTCACATTATCCCTTTGCAAAGCTTGGTCATAAGTTTGTTTTAAGCTGTTTAGTACTGGAGGAGGAGGGGGTGGGGGAGAGAGAGAGAGAGAGCAATCTTAGTAAGTATAAATTATAAAAAATACAAAGACAGCATAATCTAATAAATTCAAAGCTATTGAAGAACATATAGGATTCCAAAGCCTTATAAGTTGTAACTTAGCATCATTAAAGATAATTATAAGTTGTAATTATATTGCTCGCAGTTAGAGATTAAAAAAATTAAAAAAAAAATCAATCACAAATTTTAGTCTTAAAGCTTAATATATTGGGAAAACACGGAAGAAAATTATTCACATCTAAGTGCATCTTTGACACCCCTTCATAATAGTGCTCGAAGAGCAATAAATACAAAAGGTTTGGAGCTAAAAAATGAGAGAAAACTTATTATATACAAATTCTGTTCATTTTATTCTCTTTGTTGATAAACAAAATTAAAAATCCTAACCATGCCCATTATTACTTCATTTTACAATCTTATAATAAAGCAAAAGAGTAAACATATAATTAGCCTCAATAAAACATCAATCTTTAACCATGACAAAACCCAATTTCGGAACATCTCATCTTTGCACAGTTCCATGATTTCCATCAGCCCTCATACCTCAATTAATTGAGGCATCATTTGATATCAATACATATTGATATCACATAGCCAATTCACCCCTCTCCCCCAATAATGAAAGAATGAATAATGAAGCATGGAAACAGAACAACACAAGAAGCAAAATTACTTACCATGTTGGATCCTATTAAAGTAAATAAATCACTTACAGATACTACACCAACAAAAAAGCTCCTCTTTCATTCAGCATGGTCTCATTTATTTTTCCTATTCCAAATCATAAGACTCCAACCTCACGATTTTTGCAGCTAAGTACAAAAATTAAAACTCACATAATATCTAAGAGTACATTTCTATTATAACTCATCACACTTTTTGCACGCAGAAAAGTCGAATTACAATTGTTGCTTAACAGGAACACTAATTTCACCCAAAATATATGGCAATTAGCTCATGATCACATGAGAGAAAAGACAGAGGAGCCCAGTATTTAAATAAACTACTATTAACACAATTCAAAGTAAAAGGATAAAATGAATTAAGAGCGAATAAAAAATGGGTTCGAGAATTCAAACAAATAAAAATTGAGATCTGAAGAGAATACCACCAATGGAGAAAGAATTGACAGGAGGATTGATGATGGTAATGATAGCCACCCCATCAGCTCCAACTTCCATCGCCATTCTTCCCTTTCCCATTTCCTCTCTCATTCAACTCATCAAACATTTTATCTACAGTCAATTACACATTAACACTAAATATGTTTCATTTATTTGAACTTCAATTTCCTCTACATCGCTAATCCTATATAAAAGTGTGTTTACTTCCTACCACCAAACTGAAAGTTATCAAAACCAAATATTCAATTGTACCGCACATGTTTCATTAATTCCAGCTACACTCGTTCTAATTTGCAAAACTCATCTCTGTGATAATTACTTGAACCTAGGCAAAAATTGTTCTTATACAGTACATGAGACACTCATGTCCTCCCTTCCCATTAAAGCTTTCTGCAAGGATTCCAAAGACTCCTTTGTTTGAAAGTTAATCATAAGTTGAAGTTCTTACAGTAGAACAAGTGAAGACAAGATTGGAAAAATCCACTACTCTCAAGTCTTCATTCATTTATGTCCAACACAACCAGACAACTTATTTGAATTGTTACTGCTTTTTTTCTTTAGTTGTTGAGCAAATTCACAAGTAGAATAATAAAACAATAGCTGGTTAGCAAATAATTGAAGTAGATAATGCTGGACATTTAATACTCACCAGCAATTGCATCATCCTTCAATAATTGAAAACCACCCCTATCACCCTCAACAGTTTATTGGCACATTCTTGTCCAATTCTTTAACACCCTCCAAAGGCTCTTCGATCCCTGGACTAAACCCACTATCCGAAAATTCTGTGACAACATTTGAAAAACACTTCATCTTCTGATCTGCTAGATCTTCCCCCAAACTCCACCCGCTCCGTATGCTTCTCTTACCAATTTTTTGGACCTTAAACAACCATGCCACCAATATTATAACAAAATTAACCAAAAACATGTTAATTCAAGAAAAATTGACCAAATCAAAGGAGAGCATTCACTAAAACAAGAATTCTCACTTGGGGTTCTGGAATCTTCATCAGAGGGATGATCTTGTTCATCATCTGACACAGTTAAATGGGTGTGCTTTTCTGAGCCAGTCAGCTTATAGCCTTCAAACGGTTCCACAGATCCTCTTAAGGCTCGCCTGTGCTTAGCACTTGGGTGTGGGTTTGGAAAGGGCCAACCCAAACATGAACACCATGATTCTCATGACCTGCCAAATAAAATAAAAAGAAGTCCCATTATACTTCCTATTCTTTTCCTCAATTTTTCTGTGTGTAACTCCGACAGATACTTCAGCTGAGTGGACAAAATGAAACCCTAGGAGAGAGAAAGACGATAAGAATTACTTATTGGTGAGGGGGTGAGGGGGTGAGGGGGTGAGGGAACGACGGAGGGAGGAGGGGAGAGCGGCTAGTGAGGGCTTGAGAGAGCTCGGGAAAGAGGCGAGGAGAGAGAGAGACTGTAAATGAAATGGAGCGGATGAAGAATTAGGTTTTATTTTAAGTTTTCACTTCCGCGCGATTTTTTTAAGCTCCGTGTTTTTTAAATAGATAACGTTTTATTAAAAAAAACGTTATCTAGTTAAAATCAAAAAAATGCCTTTTTAAATACATAACGTTTTCTCATATATATCTACAACGTTTTGTCAAAAAAACGTTGTGTAAAAATATATCATAACGTTTTTTATAAAAACGTTGTGGTTTTAGTGTTGTCTATTTACTGTTTTGTAGTAGTGCCGGTAGACATATATTCAAGAGTGCTAAACCAAATATTATTCTCAGGTGTACCTTTGGTTGTCCCATTATCAAGAGCGAAGTGCTTTGCATGAAATGAAGAATATCTTAACTCCCCACATGAATCGAATCCAATAACAATCTTAGATATGACTTTGAATTCTACTATGGATCTTTGCATGATATCAAAGTAAATACTCACAGTTCGGTATCTTAAACTCTTTTCTCGGACAGACCCCAAGTGATGCATTCAAAGTTACATTTTCCCTTAAAAAAGTTGAGGATTACCATGAACAATTTCTGCCACACATCGAAGGAGTAGAATTTGAGTCATCATACCAAAATTTCTTCCACTTTCATCAACCTGAAATAGTTTGCAGCCTTCCCTACTATATTGTGGTTAAGGGTGTAAATGAACCAAGTCGAGCCGAGTATTGAGTTGCTCAGATTTTATTCACAAAATTTATTGAGTATAAAATAAGGTTTGATTGAGGCTCGTTTAGCTACCGAGTCGAGCACGATCTCGAATCGAGCCCGAATAGTTTGAACTTTTCGAACGAATATGATCCGAGTATCAATAAAAAATTACAATTTGAGGAGGTTCTAGTAATTTATCGAACTTTAAAATTTGCTCATATTTTAATCATTTATATTTCAAGTCGAACTCGAATCAAATTTTTAGTCAAACGAGTACGAATCAAGTCCGAACTGTTTGCTCATTTTACAGTCTTAATTGTGGTGGAGCATGAGCTTCAGCTTTGTTTGACCAGTAGCCCAACACAAACCCATCAACAATAAAGGAGTTCATGAATCTTAACGGATTAAGTAGATCATCACAAACTATCATGTCACAATCTATATTGAGAATACCCAGATATAACATCATGTCTACAGAATCATACATGCTGCCAAAAATAGTTTGTTCCTGCAACTCTTGTGACGAGTCTCTTGGTGGCATTTTATCATTAATAGTGTGAATTAAACTCTTCATCTCTATTTGAAATTGAATTCCATGTATGAAATGCAGCCAAGGTGAAAAACCACGATGATTCCATTCGACATATACATAAAAATCCATTCGAAAATCATGAGCATATAAAGCAGAATGTGCAACCCACTTTATGAAATTAACCAAATCATTTTTACCTTTGAAATTATATCAGTAAAAGAACTGCAGAAAGAGGAGCTCATGAAAATAAAATGTCTCATCAACGTATCTCTGCATTATTAACATGTTCTCGCCATACTCCTTCCGCAACTGAAAGTTCACAGTCTACTTAAAAAGCTTTACTCAAGACATGTCATTAAACTCTTGTTTCTATGTTTTAAACAAGCAAGCCTGCAATCCATTTATTAACTCTAATAGAGCCAAACCAATTAACTGCTTAATAGCACCATCGAATTCTTTGATCCGGTCTCTACACCAACATAAAAACTATTGTGCAAAATTCAGGATTTACAGTTCCTCTCAACCCAGCAGAGTGGAACATTTAGTGTACATGCATACTCCCTAAGTGGAAAAATCCGATATTCCCAACACCACCATATAACGACTATCCTTGTTGTTTTTAGCAACTTCAACATGTGTTTTAGTGAGTAATTGGGCACAGAAACTCATTGCCATTTCTATACTAGGTACAACTGAGATGACCATCTCAACCAGTACATTCTCCAGAAGACATGGAGCACCAAAGTTGGTTCCCTTTTTCATTGTATCATCCAAGGCTTTGAGTACCTCATCGTCTGCATGACCAATGATTGCTGGTCCCCATGGACCGACGTAGTCAATGTACTCATTCCAATCGATGTCCCACATGTGAGAGCCCTTGACAGAATCAATTACAATAAGCTGTCCACCAACTGATCTAAATGTACATACAGGGAAATTTACACTTTCAGGCATCAATTCATTGGTGAGTTCACCATTCATAGCTACAAACTTCCTAGGAGCTGATGGAAACATGCTCGGAAACATTCCAGCCACAAATGAAATTTTAAAACGCTCCACTGAAGTGTGAGATACAACTCTTTTTGCACCAAGATTACCCAAAAGTTCAAACTCTGCCCAATACTTTCTCTCATAAAACGAATTCCTTCTATCGTTTTCGCAAAAACGAGAATTAACCTTTTCCTCAAAAAAATTGACCTCTCCATTTGACATGTTAAATGCAACATCACAAGATGTGTAATCATTGAAACAAATAATGAAAACTAGGAGATGAGGAAAATTATTCAAATTCCAACTTGATAATACCTTTAGACCCTCACACCCAACTGCTCTAGTTTCCATATTAGCATTAAAGTTTACCTCATCTCTAATTATATTTTCTGCATTATTTTCCGGTCCTTTAAAAACCAATTTGTCCACAATGAGGAATTTTGGGACATTTTTGTATTCTGCAACACTAGTTAAATAAAATAGGGTTAATTTCATATGACCACCTGCGGTTTAACGTATTTCCCACTTGACCACCTGCAGTCTAGAAACCTACATTTAAACGCCTGAGTTTTTGAGTTGAAGTGAAAAAATGACTTTTTCCATCCAACTTAACTGTGCGTACATGAGACTCGCCTAAAGAGCGTGAAACATGACTGTAACGGTCAAATGAGGCTAAAATTTGTCCAAAATGCCCCCACTATCATACTTGGCTATAAAACTCACATTTCCTTACATTTATTCACCATTTTCAAATCTTTTCTACCATTTATAACATTTGTAGTTTCTCTCTAGCTTTGATTGATATTAATCTCAAAAGTCTAAATCAATTTGAAATTAATTAAACCTGATTATAGCTATTAAAAAAGAAAACACATAAAATTATCAAATTAGCTTCTAAGGCACATTTCTTGTAATAATGGTTTCATTTCAGTCCATTAAAAACATAAAATTATACACATATAAATTCATTTCACACGGTACACCATAGAATCTCACAACAACAAAAATACTATAATGGTTTCCTGTAATAATGGACTGAAATACAAAAATACAATTATTACAACAACAATGGTTTCATGTAATACAAAAATACAACAACTCAATACAATAGATTTATCAACTAAACCATACAACTCAATTATTATAATGCAGAATGCCTATTTAAAGCTCCTTGAATAGTCTCTATTGAATGCTACAAGGTATCCCTTTCCACTTCTTTTCTGGTGGTGTATATTTTGCAGTTAATAAACTTGCAAGTCTTATATTGTCACCTTCTGTATCACTTCATCAATAAGAACTATTAACTATGCAACAGGGGATCAAATTTTACAGCAGATCACTCTGTTTAGCCATCAAAAGTTTACGCTCCTGGGAAGCATTATCCTCATTGTCATCCTAAACGTCAGACCCGGTGCATGGAGCAAATGCATTATCGTAGAACTTTGACTGGATGCAAATATTGGATATAATGCTTGATAGCCTACCATGTAAAAATCAGAAAGGTGCCTCAAGTGATTCATCCCAAACATCTGCACTTCCGTTAGAGGCATCTTCAGCATCTTCCTCCATTGAAAGCCTGATATATTCCCGATGCGCAAACCGATCCCATTCTGTCAGTGTTGGATTCTCCCGCTCCTGTAACCAACATAGCAACATTGTGGTTCATATCAGCACTGGTTAATTAGTTCCATGTTATAGCATCTTATCAAGTACAGTCCAACAAATTGCCAAGAATAATGGGAAACTTTTCACATACCTGTCCAATTAGAAATGGATCACGGGTTTCAAAGGCCATGAACTTATTGAGATTAAAGAGGATATTGAAAACACTGCCTGAAAGTTTCCCACCTTTCAAGTCACGTAATGTGAAGTAGCTCTCATTCTGCCAAAAAAAAAAATTGATCGTCACAACCATTACCATGTGTAAGGTGTGTCTGCTAGCTAGGCAATCATTGTAGACTATTTAAGAGACTGAACACTTACTTCTTGTCTAATAATTAACTCCAACTAAAGTTCCATTTGAGACAATATCTTGGTTAATGATGCCAAATAGAATGAAGAAAAACAGATCCCCATTTTTGGTTCATTAGAACAGTACACCCTATCATTATTTACCCATTCTCTTCATAAAATATCCAAGCAAACGGGGTTTCTGTTCTACATTGAGGGTTGCATTAAATGTAAAAACAAAGAAAAGAAAACTAAAAAGATTCATAGGAAGCCACAATGCAAGAAAAAATATATATATAAAAATGGAAAGAGTTACCTCTGGTCCAACCATATCGACTATCTGACACAAAATATCCTCAAAAAGCACAGGCTCTTGAGCCATGCATTCCATTCGATGCAACTGCTCCTCATAAAAAAATTGCAACTCATTCCTTGTCAGAACTCCATTTCCATCCAAGTCTATGCACTTAAACCTGATCAAAGAATTCAAAGTCTCATGAACATGCTATTGAAAAGCATTGTATGTAAAGATAAACCAGTATCTGAAATGATTACAAGTTTAAAACTGATTGTCAGCAACCAAGGATTCTACTTGGTAGAAAAGATTGTCAACACAAATAATATAATAATTTAGATGTCAATTTAATGTTTTAAGTATTCAAATTGTAAACCAATATTTTGCAAAACCACATAAGTTTCAACATAGCTGAACAAGAATGATAGACATCTAACCTCTGCAAATCAGTCACAGGTTCACCTAGAACATATGATAACTAAAGCCCAATCTACTGCTTCATTCCATCTCTCCCCTTCCATTTTAACTCGGCATACAGAGGTAACAAGGGTTGCCAAAAAATACTAACAAGGTTGCGCTTTACATTCGCACCAAAATGTTGCTTTCCTATATTCACTCACATGCATAGAACATGTATGTGTACATGTTTCAATAAGATTGATGTTAGAAGCATATATATAATTTCACTAATGATTGATATAACTACAATTTCAAGCATATATATAATTTCACTACAATCAAAAGGAATATAACTACGTTTATGAGCAGCTTCGAGAGTGAGTTTATTTTATAAAAATAACAAATAAACTAAGCAATGAAGAGAAATTACAAAGAAAAAGATCATTTAACCGGCACTAATTCCTCTTATCAAAGACAGCATAAATCAAAATATACCAACCACGATTCTCCTACTAATCCTTCTTTTTTGGGTGCAATAACTAATCCCTTATAACAGAAAATACAACATAATGGGGAAACCGAGGAATTAAATATAAAAATTACTCAAACTGACCTGAGATGAAGAGGGGCCAACCGCTGATGAGCTCTTCCATATCCACAATCCAACCTCACAGCCATAATTAACAGTCCCAGAACCCAACTTTTCACTTTTCAGCTCAATTCGATGTATAGGAGATTGTGATAGAACCGATGAAAATTGAAGAAATTGAACCGATTTTTGACAAATTAATGGAGTGTAATCAACTACCGATTTTATCTCATTTTTTGTCAAATCCTACCCAGAAATTAAACCCTATTTTCTTCAATTCTCATATTGGGTTCGAATGGAAAGCTCAAAAATACAACTAAAATGGTAAAAGTTTCAGCTTTACCTTCGTAGAGAGAGATAACTCGCTGGAGGCCAGTCGATTTGGTACGAAATCGCTTGGAGAGGTTGTGAGAGAGAGAACTCAGAAGAGTGCTTGGAGAGGTAGTGAGAGAGAGAAGAGTCAGGCCAGAAGCAAAGAATTACGGGAGACAGAAATTGCAGAGGAAGGAAGAGATTTAAGAGACAAAATTATATAAGAAGGGTAAATAAGTCTTTAGTCAGTTCAATTGACGGAGTTAAGACGGAAAGCATTTATTCACTTTAACTCAAAAACTCAGACGTTTAAATGTAGGTTTCTAGACTGCAGGTGGTCAAGTGGGAAATGCGTCATACCCCAGGTGGTCATCTGAAATTTACCCAATAAAATATTCCTCCTAGGTCAAAACTAAATCCTAAAGATTTAGACATTATCGCTCCGCCATGAAAAACTACATCATACTCCAACTCTTTTATAATACAACCACTTCCCACATGTACATTATAGCCCAGATCACAAAGGAATGCACCAGCTAGGACAAAAAGTACTCCATTTGTTTTAGAGTATTCCTCGTTATCCTTCACTTTATGCAGCCACATATAGGAATGGTCTGTAACCTCACTCGGGATAATATGGAGCTGAAGTTTGTATTCGAACTTTGCTGTAGAATCCCCAATTGTACCGTCATTAGCGGCTATCACGAATCCCCAATTACTAGTCATCTCTTTTTCAGAAACTAAAGTTCTCAAAGCATTGTCTGCTAAATTAAATTTAGACAACTGAGATGAAGTTATAGCATTCCTTTCAAGATTTTCTTTAAACACCTTAGCCTCACCCCTTTTTGCAGACTCCGCAGCAGAAATTGTGAGTGATTGAACATTTTCAGCTTGTAATGATTCTAAGAAATCTTCTGGTGGCACCGAATATGAAGTTTTCCATTTTATTTCTAAGTTGAGTTGTTTCTACCACTAATAACTTTTCCTCATAAAGCTTAGCTAAACCAATCGCATGATGTAAATTATAGGGTTAGGCAGTACGAACTTCACACTGAATTTCATCTTTTAGACCATTACTGAAGTGACCCATCAGAAAATTTTCACTTAACCCATATATCCTTGTAGCTAACAGTTGGAATTGTACCTCATAATCAGTTACCGATGTAGTTTGTACAAGTTTAGAGAATTGGGTTTGCAACGTCGTTAGATCACTACCAGCATAGTGAAGACCATCAATTTTATCCTCTGTTCGACAACGACTTATTTTTGTACTTATAAGTTAATTTTTAAGTCAAAAAAAATAAGCAAGTATTTGTAACTTATTTTAAAATGACTTATAAGTCATTTTAAAATAAGTTAGTTTGGCTAAATATAATGTCTATTTTGCCCTCTTTTATTAATGTCATTTTAATAATATTTATATTTGATTTTAACTTATAAGTCATTATGAGTCGAACACCATCATAATTTGTTTTAATTTAATTTCTGACTTATAAGTCAAATTGATGTCAAACGTTTTTACTTATAAGTCACAACTTAAACCAACTAATAAGTGAACTTATATTTTAACTTTAAGTCATTTTAAAATAAATCGTTGTCGAACGAGCTCTTAGTCTTCTACCATCATTCATTAACTACGCGGATCTGCAATTGATGTTGCCCTGTATCAAGTTTGGGTTGAACTTGATTCTTCACCTGATTATATATCAGTACGTTGCTCTGTGTAAGGAGTGTGACGAGTTTGTTTCACAACCTCCAATTGATGTTGTACGACCGTGGCTATGATAGCTCAAAACCGATCTATAAATTGAGCAAATATTGCCTAAATAGAGTTGGGATAGGCCATTGAACACTCTCAACGAAAGCATCAATGTAGCAATTTTTTGTATTCTACTGGACTCTAGAAAAATTAGAGAGAGAAGAAAAGAATTTAGATAGTGATTGGAAATTGGTTTTTCATATTACATAGATAATTGATAGCCTTTTGTAGACTTAGGGATTGTTTATTAAAAACTGAATGAAATAGTTTTAAATATTTAAGTAATCTGAATAAGCTGAATTATTTAGCAAAAAAAAAATTGTTTGATAAAAAGTTGTTTGATAATTAATATATTTGAAACATCTGAATAACAATCTTTTACTATTTTATCCCTTTAAATTATGCCGAACAAGTATATAATTTAATCTGAATGTACTAAAAAAATTAAATACAATATTTATTGTACAACAGATAAAAATAAATAATTCAAGCAAATTATCAAACAAAGTATTGAATAATTCAAACAATTTTAATACTTTTACACTCATTTTTATGGATAAATGGCTTAGCTCACATTCACTATTAAGAGGGGAGGCTACTATTTAAAAATAATAATAAATAAATAAAATAAAAAACCGCCCTAATCAAAGCAGTACTTCTATTCCTCCATCTCCTTCTCAATTTTCTGCTATTCCCCCACCCATTTTCAATTTTTTTGTGAATTTAGTATTCCCCTTCTTCCTCCCCTTTCCTACATACGCCGACTCCACTAGTCATCATCTTCAACGCGAAGATAAAGAGGAAAGAAATAAATATAATATACATGCTTCATTCTCTCATCATACTTTACATGATTCATTACTTTCCATTTAGATTTTGAAGTAAAGGACACAAAAAGAGATGGAGCATGGCATAAGAAGAAGAAATGGACTGGATTGAAGTAGAGAGAGATAGAGTGTGAAGTCTGATTTTGAAATAAAGGATACAAAGAGTAATATTTTAAATTGTGTGAGGTATTTAAGGAAAAGTTCATTCAGCTTTCCAACTTATCAATCAAGCCAAAAATTTGAAGTCAAATTGTTTAAACCACTTTCATTCAATTCAAACCTTCATGTATCCAAATCAAACAATCTGAATGACTTGACGATTCAGATTTGAAGTCTTTCAGACCCATTAAGTGCTAATCAAACAACCCCTTACCCACTATATTGCATTTTGAAAATGAATCCTAACCTTCCATAGTTACTAAAAATATTAAATCCTAACCCTACATTTGCATCTCGTGTGCCATTCTCTTTATTTTGGGATGGTATTTGGAAATTTGAATTACCCTATATCGAATTTATTCCAAACAATACTAACATTCATAATATACATACATACACACACATACATATTTAAGGGAATAATTTATAACAAATGTTTATTACGACAATATTATTTGGGCAAAATCGTCCCCAGCCGTGGAAAGAAAAAACAAACAGACGCCATGTTTAATTTTATTTAGCCTTTAGCCACTGTTAGGCCCATTTTATTTATCCTTTCGCCACCGTTAAAAATATAGGCCCGCATCACCAAAGATTAATGGATTAATTACATATATTAGTACATTTTTGAAAATAATTACAAAAATCATACATCCATAAAATAATTACAAAAATATTACACTTTTTCATTTTTATTTACAATATTAGTGTAATTAGGATCCCTTGATCACCTAGTTATTTTCATTTTTCTCTCTCCTCTTTCCGCCAAAACTTAATACATTTTTCTCTCTTTTCATACATTTTTCTCTCTCCTCTTAATAAAATTATTTGGCTAGTTGCAGTCATGTTTATTTTTTCATATACTACACACATCCATATTCCATAGAATATGAAAGCTATGTCAAGGTGTGTTTTAATAATCTTGGCCTTGAGGTGCCTCCATTGTTTCTCCCTCGCCTTTGATGTTCTTTTTTCTTTCCGTTTGCAGCTCTTTGTAAGGTAACATCAACCAAAATCTGTTTGCTAGCTTCATGTTTCTTACTTCTTTTCTTATTCAATGAAGCCAATCAGGCCCCTCCTTTTGTTGGATTTTACTCATTTTTAAGGAAAAACCGAATCATGGCTACTCCATGCTCGTTTTCTTCCTTCTTTTTGGACAAATGGTTAATGGGTTTGACAAACCTTCATACCAAGGTAACCAAACCTTCATACCAAGGTAACCATTTGTATTAAAGGTTGGTTACCTTTGTATTAAAGGTTGGTTACCTTTGTTTTAAGGTTGGATATCTTTTGTATTAAGTTTTGGTTACCATTGTATTAAGGGTTGGTTACCTTTTGTATTAAAAGTTGGTTACCTCTGTATTACTGTTTGATTACCTTTGTATTAAGGTTTGGTTACCTTTATATTAAGGGTTGGTTACCTTTGTATTAATGTTTGGTTACTTTTGTATTAAAGTTTGGTTACCTATGTATTAAGGTTTGGTTACATTTGTATTAAAGGTTGGTTACCTTTGTTTTAAGGTTGGATACCTTTTGTATTAAGGTTTGGTTACCTTTGTATTAAGGGTTGGTTACCTCTGTATTAAGGTTTGGTTACTTTTATATTAAAGATTGGTTACCTATGTATTAAGGTTGGTTAGTTTTGTATTAAGGGTTGGTTACCCTCCTCCTCCTCAACTCATTTTCCATCACGACGACACAGCCGTCGCCGTCCACCATTTCTCACCCTCCCTAAAGCCACCAGTAGTTAAATTTTACTACTGCAGCATCTGAACTTGCCATTAAATTCGTAACCACCACCGTCCCAACCCACGACACGGGCCAGAGGAATTCCATGAAGTCTCCTATGGTGGTGGCAGAGTAAGGCTTCAAATAACCGATGGTTTTGCCGATGAAAGGCCAACCCATGTTACCAGGAGGAAGATTAAGAGTAGCGTTTTGTTTTCTTTTCTTCATGAGATTAAACAAAACTAGTATAGTTGAGATTGAAAGGAAAAGAAAGAAACTCTAAGTCAGACATATTGGACCGACTCTCCCTCCCTCCAAATCATATATCCGTCCACCTTTGTAAATAAAATATGAAAAAATGTGTTATTTTTGTAATTATTTTGTGGATGTTTTATTTTTGTAAATACTTTAGAATTGTTGTATATTAGTGTTAAGGACCCAAGATTAATTACCTTTGAACCCACCATCCATCAAAATCATAAACAACGTACCTCTTTAAATTTAATTTTTTAAATAACATATCAATAAGATAATACTCTCTTTAGACGTGAAAAACATAGTACTCCCTCCGTTTGAAATTATAAAATTACTACTGATTTTTAAAAAATCAATTTTGAATATTTTTAAACTCAAAATTAGTATGAATTCATTTAATAATATCATATAATATCTAAAAAGTACCAGTAGTTATAAGTTATTATTTTCAAAATTTAAATGAAAAATGTCAATTTTAAATTTGAAAATGACTCAAATTGATTTTTAGAAAATCAATATTAATCTTATAATTTGGAACATAGACTATTTATTTTATTGACTTTTATTTTGGGTTTGGGTTTTTGTTGAATATTAAAATTTGGTAAACACACTTTGATATGATCTTTATCAATTTTAAACCTTAATGGTTTTTTTCTTTTCTTTTCTTTTTTCTTTCTCTTTAATTTTTTTTACTCCCTCCGTCCTCAAAAAGAAGACTTAAGGTAAAAAAAAAAAAAATTGTTCCCTAAAGGATGAGATAATTAGTTACATAAAATGAAAGGTAAGTATATCATTTAGTATGGCCCATTAGTATACAAAATAAAAGTACTGATCACTTATGTAATCTTGTGAGACCACTTATAAGAATAAATTTAAAACTTTTTTTACTCTCTTTCATCTACTTTAAAATTTGGTAAACACACTTTGATATGATCTTTATCAATTTTAAACCTTAATGTCTTTTTTTCCTTTTCTTTCTTTCTCTTTAAATTTTTTTATATACTCCATCCGTCCTCAAAAGGAAGACTTAAGGTAAAAAAAAAAAAAATTGTCACCAAAAGATCGAATGAGGTAAGTTACATAAAATGAAGGGTAAATATGTTATTTAGTAGGGTCTATTAGTATAAAAAAAATAAAAGTACTAATCACTTATGTAATCTTGTGAGATCATTAAGAATAAATCTGAAACTTTTTTTTTACTCTCTTTTCATCTATTTTACTGTACTTTTCACATCATTTTAAGGACGAACGGAGTACCGGCAAAGGAAATATTTTAATTAAAACCAATGTAGTAATGTAGAATTCAAAAGGTTTGGATGAGGCGACAAATGGTTTACATATCACTTCACATGAGCTCCCCCAAAATGACTAGGCTATTGGAATAAAGTCACTGAAACAACTCGGTCAAATTGATGGAGTCGTATACAAATAGTTGGTCGAATTGTTCCTTTCAATACAATACATTTTAAAACATGTTCCATGAAAACAAAATAAAATAGTACAGAACCGGATGTTGTAGATCATGGAAACTGGAAAATCAATCAGACGAAAAACTAACATAAGATTTAACAACCACAACTTACAAAACTTCCTTATAGGTTATTCTTACAAATGACTAGTTTTGAAAGAAAAAGCACAAAATGACAGAAATGACCATACCCACAAAACCGATGAAAATGCTCTCCATTAAACTTTTTACTCAATTTCCTTAATACATATGTAGCGCCACAAAATTTTCTTTTAGCGACACTTAAAATATTCGTCACAAATAATTTTATCGTTGATGTCATTGTTAGAAATAATTTTGTGTCGCTATATAATAATTGAGGAAATTAGGTTAAAGATCCCTACCATTACTCATTTCACACAATTTTTCCACTACACATTCAACGACAAAAATAGTATATTTAGTGACACAATAATATTAGCTGCAAATAATTGTGTGCCGGTACTATCACTAATAATAATATTTGCGTCGCTAAACGTGCATCAAGAGAACTTAGATGAAAGGTTTAACGAAGGTGATCCTAATCCTGAGAAGTGTAATGAAATGGATCATGTTATATTAATAAAAAAGTAAAAATAAAAATAAAAAACAATAAAAATAAGAAAACCGTATACAAAATGTAACCGAAGTTGGGCTGCAGGGCTACGCCAATCACAGGGAAGAATGCAGTGAGGATCGCACCTCCCCTCCTGCAACATGTAGACGTGATCCCATTGTGCCGCACTCCTCCTTTAACCGCTACCAGCGACATTAAGTTGAACAAAACAATAATCATCACTCCCAGTTTTTTAGCCATTAACTAAAGCTATTTTTCTTGATAAAAGGAAAAATTAAGTTGGATTATCTACATCGTCTTTCCCAAAATTATAAATTTCTTGTGTTTATTGTAACTAAGGGAAGGAGGGGAGTTTGTAAGGGAAGGAGGGGACTTACATCCAATTATATGGTGAAATATATTCTCACATGACTATTCCAAACAAGATCGATATTGACTTTTTGAAATCAATTTGATCCTATTTTCAAATTCAAAATTGATACGAGTTATCTTATTTTATAACTCTTATTTTATACAAATATAATTATAAAAAGTGTAAACCTTTTACTAGCAATATTGATTACAAGCTTTATTATTTTCAAAAAAGTTAAACGAATTTTGTCAAATTGACCTTAAAAAGTTGAACTTGATCTTATATTTCAAAACAAAAAAAATTATATTTTTGGCATATGTATGTTCTAAGATTGTGACAAAAGCCTTTTTTTTAATCCATAAACTATTATCATTAATGGAAGGGTATCTTTAAGCACATTGTTTAAATCAAATATGCTGATGAACCGCTTGTTTGTCAAAATTTGTACATGTTATGGAACAACGGATGGTTATACTCTTTGCAATATCCATATGTCTATAGAATTGTTAGTAACTTGCTTCGAGAGAATCATGAAATTAGGAACTGAAAAATGTTTGGAACTCAATAGGGAGGATATAATTAACAACTAATCTGACTTCGACATTTGCTTCCATGTTCTTAGCCATTAAAACTCTCTTTTTTGATTAATAAACCTTGATTATCGGATACTTTTTATTGTAGGGAAAATAGGGGAATGACCACTATATAGGAATAATATCACTTATATAGTGGTCATTTCAAATTAGACTATATATTTTTTGCATATAAATAATCTAAGATTTTGGCAAAAACTTTTTTTTATAAAAAAAATCTATAAACTAATTATTAATTTACATGGAGACGGGGTATCTCATGAACGGCAGCTCGTTTGTCAAAATTGTATTGTGGTTGTCAATTATTTGAAACAACTGATGATCAATTTTTTGTCAATATGCACATGATTTGTGAATAAATTATTACTTCAAGACATCATCCATTCAATTAAAAACTGTTTTGGATTGTCTCTCTCCCCTCCCCCCTCTTCCCTCTTGAGAATTAAGTCAACGTAAATTAAATAATAAAATAAAGATAAATAAGTAATACAAAATTTAATGTGATTTGATCCATAATGATCTAATTCATAAATCATTTCGGTATATTATAATATCAACCACACAACTTTTTGTCGAGACAAAAGTTGAAAATACCATTCTCCGATAATACAATACTTTTGAACAAAATATAAAATGGCAAAAACGTCAGTCACACTCTCTCTCAAGCTTAAGATGCTACCTGATTTTTTATTATAAAACACTCTAATAATTAAATATATTATTTGTTTATAAAATATTCATAATTCTCCTCTTAATAATAGTAATAATAATAATAATTCTACCTAAAATAGGATTCTTTCGAAAATAAGGGGCCACCGGAGGTACCCAACTGGCAACTGCTGAAGCAGTTGGGTACCCAAGTTTTAAAACGGTGCCGTTTCATCCCAAAAACACATTCTTTCCTTTCTTCTTCCTGTCACTCAGCAACAGCTATGGAGAAGCTCATGACTATCCTGGATCTAAATCACCATTTTTTTTATATTTTTTTTCAAGTTCAAAATTCACAAACTTGGATTATTAATATCCTGCACGCAATAGAAATTTCACCCAATTCTCAATTTTTTCTCATATCAAATACAACAGAGATTCTTCTTTTATATTTGTGGAAATCTGAACTTATAAAACTTTTGCTCTCCTTTCTTGGTGGATGACATAGAGTTGTTTGATCTGTAAGAAAAAAATAAATTCATGGAATATCTTTAAATTGATATTGTGATAAGAACACCTATTAATCTAAAACAAATAAAACAGCAGAGTAAAAGGGAGACGAGCTTTTGATTTTAAGAGTTTGAAAATGACACAGTGTTCTAAAATTGGATACACTATTGCTTCAGCAATAGGGAATGCCCCGTTTTCACCCAAAATAATATTCTTATTAAAAATAAAATACATTTTTAGAATACGATTTGAGAAGTTACCAAACATAAGGAGCTGATAAATGTTTGGTATTGGATCTGCTTCTTTTATTTTTTTTCCCCCTCTTTGGAAGTTACTCAACGGTTAGGTTGATATTCCCTTTAGTCAAGCACATCTAATTCTTGGTGTCCCTTTTTCTTAGCCAATTTTAATAAAATCTGAAATTTAAGAACGGGGTCCATCATTGTTTTGTCTTCTACATCTATATACAACAAGAGAACTCGAATTTTTTAATTGATTTTTGTTGGTTGTGAGTTGTTGAGTACTCATATTTTATCAATTTATTGATAAAATATAAATAAAGGGGAAAAGACTAAAATTAAATGTCCTTTAAATCACTAAAGCATGCAAATATTTATTAAGGGCATCATGAATTTTATTGCAGGACCAATACAACGCAACGTGGGAGATAAGATGAGTGACTGAATAACCGAAGCAGTTAACCCCATAATCCCCCACTACCAGCAGTTTTAGGGAGTTAAGAAGTTCATGGTTATGAGAGTTGCGCCAGTTTTCAGAAAATGAAAATTATAAAGTGATCACGTCTAAATTAGAAGATCAATCAATCAATCGTCAACAAATTAACAAAACAACAACTAATCTCTTTAGAATCTTTATCGTAGCCATAGAATTAGTTGCTTGCCAGGTGCATTGCCATGCAGTTTAGGAGATATGAATTAGTGAAATTGTAATTTTGTAAACAATTCTTAGTCCCGTGTTACTGGAATTGTGTTGTAATAGGTCAAAGACAATCTTCAGTCCTGTGTTACTGAAATTATGTTAGTATAATTATTCACTTTATACAAAAGTTCTCTGCGTTCCAAGAAGTTCTTGGGTCTGAGGCAATGAACGTACATTTATTTGGCCCTTAATAAATAATTTGAATTTCTAAATTATTTATTGTCTAAAACAAATTTTCAACATTATCGTTAAACTAATATATGATTTTTTGTCTACATGAGTTCAATTCGTAGCGAATTATATACCGAGTTGAAGCCTGAAGGTGAGTCTACCAAAAAACTCTCACTATAAAAAAAATAGTTATTTTCGACAAAAATTTCCGTTGGGAATATTCACGTCGAAAATAATTACGTCGAGAAATTCGTCAGAATTAATTATTACCGAGGAGTTATGTAACACTCCGAACCTGCTATAGGCCCGAAGTGCTATACGCCGCAAGCCTAAAGGTCCACAAGACAACAATATCAATAGCGTACAATAACCATCATTCAAAACCAATTCAAAAGAATAACAACTAAATACCAAATTCGTAAAATTAAGATGCAGCTCCTCAAAACTAAGAGTTTTATCAAAAATTCAACGACAAAAAGAAATAAACATCTTAAACTAAACTTCAGCTATCCAAAGTGTATCAAACAAGTGATCAATTATCAACAATGTTGCCTATAAAAATTTATGTAAGGGAGTGAGCGATAAAGCTCAGCAAGTGACAATCTTTACTATTTAGGTGGATCAAGTATAATTTGCAAAACAGTTTTTCGAAATAACTCTTTGTTCGATAACACTAGTAAATATACTTTCAAAACTAAAACATATAATAGCAAAACGAATTCACATTCAAAAATGATTTTAATTTATATAATATATCTTTTAATCCACAGTCCTAATGACTAAAATTACAATAGCCCTGTAACACGGCCCAAAAGTTCGATAATTTCAATGATCACGCACCCCACTAAGATATTTATAAAATGCACACTCCTTGAAGGGCATCTAAAAAGTATGCGCCTTAATAGGTCATATATTAACTCTGGAACTAAGCATAAACACTAATGAGTTCTGTACATAGTCGGATTGAGGATTTCAAAAACGAATCTCAATATTATCGATGTTCTAAACTATATTTTTTTCATAGTTTAAGATCATATAATCTTATTTTCTAAATCAAAATTCTATTTCGATACTTGATCCAAATTTTAAAATATAAGAGTAATGTTTTTATTTAAATGGAAGCCTTACGTAATAAATTTTGAAACAGTACATAGGCATCTGAGTAAATACTAAGACATACATAAAAGTAAACAATAATTTAGAAAAATACTAAATAGTTCGAAAAATCACTTACAATACATATTTTCAAAATACTAAATAGTTCAAAGAGTCACTTACCTCGATATTGCAAAACACGAAATTAAAAGCGAACAAATACTAAATATAAAATTAGAACATGTACAAATAATTAGAATAAGATATCCTAACTCAAACGTATTATTAATTCAAGTCTTACACACACGTACTTAACTTGATTCAATTCTTAATAAATTTTATACTATAAATTAATCATAAGAGTTTTCATTTTCTTTTCTTTTTTTAATTATAAGTTTAAGTGCTAAAATATAAATTTAATAAAAAAAATAAGTTTTGTTCTTAGCTTAACAATTACTATGATATTTATCTATATAAATAAGCATAATATATATATATATATATATATATATATATATATATAAATGTACGTATATAACTATAGAAGATAAAAACTAATTAAAAGTACACTGCCATTACTTTAAAAAAACATGATAATATCCACCATGGAACAAGGGAAACCAGGTACATTGTCATTACGTACGTGGCAAGGCCTAACTACCATACAAAATACTTTACATGTGCACAAGATACTGATGTACTACCTCTCAAAATATATGTATTATATATAATATTATCGCAACACGGCACATATATATTCATAAATCATGAACAATCAGATTTTGCACTCCCCTTAGACACACACACACACGAGCTTATTAAATAGGTTACACTCACAAAATATGTATGAATAGTATTTCCAAATCTCTTTTAATCAGATAGAGTATGTATATTATAATCGTTGATTTAAAATATCTAAACATACATATGAATCAACTCATAATTGAAAAAGAAGGATTTAAGTTTATCTATTTGAGTTTTCTTCTTTTCTTTTTCTCTGTTCTGTAGTACTCCAAAGCCAAATAGTTTTTACGTTCTTTTGTCTCTCTCTGGTTATTTAAATATATTTAATTCTTTTATATTATGTTATCAAGTAAAAGAGTCCTTTTTGAAATTAAAAGTACAGTTTAACTGACTTATCCTAATAGGTTTTAGATATGTATAAATAATTATTAGTTACTATTCCATTATCTAATTATAACTTGTTATTATTTGATTATTATATTTATTTACTTAAAGTCTGGCTATTACAAGTTAGTTCCGACGAAAATTCCCTCGAAAATAAGAAATTCCGACAAAATTTGTCCATCGCAAAGATTCGGTCGGGATAAATGCTGCCACATGTCAAATCCTTATTTAATTGAAATTAGGTATTTCCTACTGAATTTTCGTTGAGATTAAACAATTCCGTCAAGAATAACGCACTTTAAAAAAAAAAATCGTTTTCCAGGTTTTAGAACCACAAATTTGTACTTGTTCCTATTTTCACTCCCAACACAATATATATGTTTTCCAACAACCTGTTCCTATTTTTAAACCCAACAAAACAATATGCATACATATTTGCCAACAACACAACAACGTTAAACGCAACTAAATTACGATGAATAACATACACATTCTCAACAACGACTACGATGAATAACATAAACTACAAATACGATTCAAATCTAAAACGAAATAATCATTATCAATACTAAAAACTATAATAAACTACAATTTACAATGTGGACTAAGTAAAACTATAATTTACAACGTAAATTAAGTAGAACTACAAATAAATACAAGTGATGGCTAATGCTACTATCATCACCATGGCAAGGGTCATCCAGTGGAGGTCGACGCGACTGCTCCAGTGTCTAAAATCATCGCCATGCCCCTACTTGTCATCATCCTCCGGTTCCTCATTGTGACCCTATTAATACAGTAAAAAATAATAATCTATTAGTAACCATGAGAATTAAAAAAACAGATGATAATCAAGTAACAGACAGAATATATGAACTTAAAATGAATAAAATAATTGAGGATTTGAGGAGTCTAGGTATGGGTCAACAACGGCCCAAAACCCTTCGTCACGAGAGTAACCGAGACTATCTATACGACTTCGTCGCGTATCACGATAAAGGACTCCAGAGGGCTACTTGTACTCTTGTCGATCGGTCATGCTGTAATGTCTTGAGCAAGTTGATGTAGAGAAGTACTGGTAAGCAATATTAGATACTAGTTTTCTAACTTGTGCGAGGCACGAGTTTGTCTTAATTAATATAATTAATATTTATAAATATTCAACTTGTCAATTAAAGTTGTGAGAAATATTCTAAAAATTCATTAAGTATGATACTAAATATTCTTTTTTGTTAAATTCAAAACGACTTCAAGCTTTTCTAAAGTAGTGTGAGACTTTCTTATAAATCATTTTAACAGTGATACAAGTAACACTCATGATATAATAGAAAATACTAAAAATATTCTACCTTATATGTTTTGTTTCTTCTTATGACATTGAGTCGAACAATAAATATACAACATAAGGAACCATGTTAACATCGTCGAATATTACAGCTAAATGAACACAAACATAGTAACAATAAATGTTAAATTAGAATAGTTTAATAACAATAAATGATAAATTAAGATGACATAAATTAGGATAAGAATTAATTTAATAGCATTAAATTCTCATTTGGGATGAGAATGGTATATATGCATTTATGTTTCTCCTACCCTCTCATTTTTCAAAATATAAAAAATATGGTTTTAATTAATTCAATTAATGCAAAACATTGCATATAAAAAATAAACAATCTATTCATGTACCAGCCTTTTCATTAAATAAGTCACATATTCTGATATATCTCATTTTACTATTTAAACACGTGTTGTATCATATTACAAAATTCAAAAAATCAAAAAGTTTGGAATAAGCCATAAATGCATGCTTTACATAACACCTCGCATAAGCTCCTTAAAATGACAAAGCTATTTGGAAAAATGTTATTGAAACAACTATGTTAAAGTGAGTCATATGCAAACCGTCATATTCCACCAGAAAAATTAATGAATAGAGAATCTTTATTTAGGAATTAAGATAAAGGGAGTAAGAAATGCATTTTAGCCTATACTAATATTAGTCGGTTTGATAGCCTAGTGGAAAGGGATTAGGATTCATTCTATTACACTTTCACTCAATTTTTTTCAAAACGTATTTAACGACACAAATATTATATTTTATATTTTATAAATAATTGTGTCGTTATACCGTTACTAAAAGTAATATTTTTTTCGATATATGTGTATTGAGAAAAATTAGGCAAAATATGTAAAGGAGGTGTAATGAAGGACATCACCTTTTATATATCTGGCTGAATTACAAAATTGTCCCTCCAAATTATCATCTAATTTTGCTATAACCCTTAAATTATTAAAAGTCTAAATGTGGCCCAACATTGGACTAATCGGGTTCAATTCAGTTCTCCGACTGAGTTGAGACTTTTTTAAGGGTAGAATGGTAAACTCGCATAAATAGTTATATTTTAAGCAATAAAATAAAACAACTGGATATCAAAATAAGTAAAACACACATACTAACACACCAAGAATATATACATATTCACATTCAAACACACACACACACACGCTAGCACACCAAGTATGCGCACACATGCCAAGAACAAATTCATCTCTCTCCTCATCAATTTCAAAAACACACACGCACTAACATACCAAGAACACATACACATCATGAAATGGGGAGCCATATATTTATGGGAAATTATATATTGTAGGTTGTCATCATCAAAAAGGGAGAGAATGTTAGTTTATATGCTTTTGGTTTTAATGATGACAAGTTGCTTTGTAGTGTTATTATATTTTTGGGTTAAATACATTTTCTCCCACTCTACTCAACCTCGGTTTACAAATGCATCACCGGACTGAATATTTTACGGTCAACTCATTGAAGTATATGTTATTTATAAAAAGTGATATATCCGTCTATGTGTGTTAACCATTTAACAGAAAAAGAACGTGACAATACGTGGCAATACGTGTTATTGTTTAAATAACTTACGTGGATTAAATCCCTAAATCCCTTAAATGACTAAATCTCTAAATCCCCAAAATCAGTCCTAAATCATTTGCAACCCCTCTTCCTTCAACATTAGGTAGACCGACGGAGAAGATAAATTGAACAGAGGAATCAAAAGTTGGGCTATCCCCAAAATCATTCACAAATTGATTGTATTGCCTTCTTCCTCCACCTAAACCGACGAAGAAAAGAAGACAATTCCTAACATGAGCTCCAGCGAAAATAGCATCACAAATCACATCGATGATCGGGAGATGCCCAGAACTCTGGTGATAGACTCCACGGCACGCTTGCGTGAGGTGGTCGTCGCCCGGATCGTTTCTAATAAGTTGATAGGATGGATAGCTTGCAACACCTTAACCCCTCGCCTATATGTAGACGGTAATCTTGGTACAATTGCTTGCTTAGGAAATTTGCGGAGTATGAACACCAACGACACTTCGACCCCTCGCTTATATTGAAGCGGTAATCTCGGTACTATCGACGATTGATGCGGTAGAAGACGCCACAACACAACTATGAATGGTTGTATGATAAGTCAATTATGAATCTAAAAAGAAGAACTAAGGAACACTTAGGAATTCTTCAAAGAACCACAAGTAGAGAAACAAACTCACAATAGTATTGATAATCTGAAAATTGATATGAATGAATGATTTTACATCCTAGCATCACTTGGTATTTATAGGAACTCATGGTGTGCTAAACCATCATCATAAGTCAAGATCTAACAACTAATCACATCACATGTATCAGCCACCCAAAGAATTTAACAATCCAAAACATGTGATGTGTTAAAAGTCCAAATCAGACAACTATAAACTGATCAGCACATTGCAAGCTATTTTCACACCTGATAAATTTCGAATTTGGACTTGGGCCAAGAATGAAAATTGTAGCCCTGGAGTTTCTAATGAATTTAGGCTTTTGAATCACCTCATTTGGAGTTTGGAAACTCAAGTTATGGCCAAAATACGAACTGATGTCAAACTAGTCCAAAAGTGCGGAAATGCTGATTCTTTCGTGTCGGTTCGGGTATGCTTGCTTCCAATGTGTTTATGAACTTCGCGTGCTTGTAACCCGTCTCTATAACCTCTATGCTCGATCCAACCTCGGTCCATAATTTATGAATCATCCCGTTAAGTCCTTCTTTGAAGCGTTTAGCTCGTGTCCTCGTAATGGGTCCAAGTGGCATATGCAATGGATCCACTTGTGTTTTGTCAAGGGCTTGTGAACTAAGGATGTCCTCATCATACCTCTCCTCTTGAAAAGGATTTGTCCTCAAATCTTCACCTACGTCAAACGGGCTTAGATCAGAAACATTGAAAGTTGCACTAACATTATACTCACCGGGTAAGTCCAATTTGTAAGCATTGTTGTTAATGCGTTCAAGCACTTGAAATGGTCCATCTCCTCTTGGAAGTAATTTCGAACGCCTTTGAGCAGGAAATCTTTCCTTACGCATGTGTAGCCATACCCAATCCCCGGGTTCGAAGATTACTTGACGCCGACCCTTGTTGGCCTGTTTGGCATATTGATCCGTCCTCTTCTCAATGTTGAGTCTTGTCTTCTCATGTATCTGCTTAACAAAATCAGCTTTGTTTTTGCCATCCATGTTAGTATACTCGGAAACAGGTAATGGTGACAAATCCAAGGGTGTTAAAGGATTAAAGCCATACACAATTTCAAAAGGTGAGAATTTAGTAGCAGAGTGAACAGACCTATTATAAGCAAACTCAACATGTGGTAGACACTCTTCCCAAAGCTTAATATTCTTTTTAATGATAGCCCTCAATAAAGCAGATAGAGTTCTATTAACTACTTCCGTTTGGCCGTCAGTTTGTGGATGACAAGTAGTTGAAAACAACAGTTTAGTTCCTAGTTTACACCACAAAGTTTTCCAAAAATAGCTTAAGAACTTAGCATCTCTATCCGAAACAATTGTTCGGGGCATGCCATGCAAACGTACAATGTCTCTAAAGAATAAATCAGCAACATGGGATGCATCATCAGCTTTGTGGCATGGGATAAAATGTGCCATTTTTGAAAATCTATCCACGACCACAAATATAGAATCATGATCATGCTTAGATCTAGGTAAACCCAATACAAAGTCCATAGACAAATCAATCCAAGGTTCACTCGAAATAGGCAATGGTGTGTATAACCCATGGGGTTGAACACGAGATTTAGCTTGACGACATGTAATGCATCTATCACAAATTCTTTCTACATCTCGTTTCATATGTGGCCAATAGAAATGTTCTTTTATCACAGATAAGGTCTTATCAACGCCAAAATGTCCCATCAAACCACCCCCATGTGACTCTCGAACCAATAACTCACGCAAAGAACATGCAGGTATACATAATCGATTCTCACGAAACAAGAATCCATCCATCTTGAAGTATTTACCTACAACATTCTTTTCACAATTTTTAAACTCTTCACAAAAATCATGGTCATTATCATATAATTCTTTGATTTGTTCAAAACCAAGTAATTTTGTGT
The DNA here is from genome assembly GCA_034770075.1 of Aralia elata. Classification (NCBI taxonomy): domain Eukaryota; kingdom Viridiplantae; phylum Streptophyta; class Magnoliopsida; order Apiales; family Araliaceae; genus Aralia; species Aralia elata. Next base: position 66,509,285 of record CM068387.1, on the reverse strand, counting down.
CAAGAGTATTTAACAACACATACCTTCGCGAAAGAGCATCGGCCACGACATTTTCCTTACCTTGCTTATAGCGAATGACGTATGGAAATGTCTCGATGAACTCCATCCATCGTGCATGTCTCTTGTTTAACTTGTGTTGGCCTTTCAAATATTTCAATGATTCATGATCCGTGTGAATCACAAATTCCTTAGGCCACAGGTAATGTTGCCAAGTTTCCAATGATCGAACCAAAGCATATAACTCCTTGTCATAGGTAGGATAGTTCAAAGCTGATCCACTCAATTTTTCACTGAAATATGCCACTAGCTTTCCTTCTTGCATTAACACAGCTCCAATGCCTAATCCTGAAGCATCACATTCAATTTCAAAGGTCTTAGTGAAATTAGGCAATACAAGTAAAGGAGCGTTAGTTAATTTTTCTTTAATCAAATTAAACGCTTTCTCCTGTGCATCACCCCACTTGAATCCTACACTCTTTTTGATTACTTCGGTGAGTGGTGCTGTGACTTCGCTGAAGTTCCTTACAAACCGTCTATAGAAACTTGCGAGCCCATGGAAGCTACGAACTTGACTGACATTCGTAGGAGTTGGCCATTCTTGGATTGCACGTACCTTTTCTTCGTCAACCTGTACTCCCTGTGCACTAACAACAAAGCCAAGGAACACAACTCGATCCGTACAAAATGTGCATTTGTCCATATTAGCATACAATTTTTCTTTCCGAAGCACTTCTAGGACAGATTTTATATGCAATGCATGCTCTCCTAAATCTTTACTGTAGATCAAGATATCATCAAAGTAGACAACTACAAATTTTCCAATGAAGGATCGCAAAACATGGTTCATTAATCTCATGAATGTGCTAGGAGCATTAGTTAAACCAAAGGGTAAGACTAACCACTCGTATAATCCATATTTTGTTTTAAAAGCAGTTTTCCATTCGTCACCCTCATGCATTCTAATTTGATGATAACCACTCTTTAAATCTATTTTAGAAAACACACAAGATCCATGCAATTCATCTAACATATCATCTAACCTAGGAATGGGATGCCGATACTTTACCGTGATGTTATTTACCGCTCGACAATCAATGCACATGCGCCACTTCCCATCTTTCTTAGGTACTAAAATAACTGGAACCGCACATGGACTCATGCTTTCTCTCACGAACCCCTTGTCCATTAGCTCGTCAACTTGCCTTTGCAATTCCTTCGTTTCCTCGGGATTGCTTCGGTATGCCGGGCGATTTGGAATGGTCGCGCCGGGGACAAAGTCAATTTGATGTTCAATTCCCCGAATTGGTGGTAATCCTTGGGGAAGCTCCTCGGGAAATACATCCTGATAATCCTGCAAAAGAGTAGAAATAACACTAGGCAATGAAGTTTTATTAGCGTTAGTATTCAAAAGTGCCTCCCTATACCGAAGTACAATCATTGGCCTTTTAGAATCCAAAGCTCGCCTTACATCACTCCTTTTTGCAAAAATATTTGTTTTTCTCTCTTCTCCTTTCTTTTTTTCTCTCTCTTTTGTTTTCTTTTCATGATCTCTCTGTAAGTGTATTTGATCCTCATGCACCTGTTTTGGTGACATAGGACACAAGGTAACTTTTCTTTGATTGTGAACAAAAGAGTACTCATTAGTAAAACCGTCGTGTTTTACTCGCCGATCGAACTGCCAAGGTCTCCCAAGTAGTAAATGACCTGCCTGCATAGGAACTACATCACAAAGGATCTCATCAACATACTTCCCAATTGTAAACGGTACTGATACTTGCTTGGTAACTTTGATGTCGCCGCTGTCATTGAGCCACTGCAATCGGTATGGGTGAGGATGTTTGGATGTTGTAAGTCCCAATTTCTCCACCATTGTGATGCTTGCCACATTTGTACAGCTCCCACCATCAATTACAACACAACAGATCTTACCATTTACCATGCATCTAGTATGAAATAGATTCTCTCTTTGCTCGCTGATTTCTTCCTTTACCTGTGTACTAAGCATTCTCCGTGTAACTAACACTTCGCCATGCATAGCAACCTCTCTATCTTCCTCCAACGGTGGCATAGAGTCATTGTCACTATCTTCTTCCTCGGTCTCCAAATCCCCATTATCAAGCAATAACATAGTTCTTTGATTTGGGCATTGATTTGCAATATGTCCCCTGCCTTGACATTTAAAGCATACAATATCTCGATTACGACTAGTAGAAGGTGTATTAGTTTTACCTTGCACCACTTGATTAGCCGCTCCCTGCTTGATTTCTGGCTTTGGTTTGAAAACAGTTGGTTTTTCCTCACGCTTCACATTATTGGATTTCCATGATGAACCTGTGGTAGTGTTTATTCGCTGGCCACCTCTCCTCTTAAGTTGCTTCTCTATTTTGATAGCCATGTGCACCATGTCTTCCAATACCACATAATGTTGGCGCTCCACCAAATCTGCAATATCCCAATTTAAACCTGCTGAAAATCGGGCCATGGTTGCCTCATTATCCTCGTCGATGTCAGCTCTAGACATTAGCATTTCCATTTCTTTGAAGTAGTCCTCCACACTCTTGTTTCCCTGTCTCAAATTTTGTAAGTTTCGAAACAGATCTCGATAGTAGTGGTTTGGGACAAACCTCTTTTTCATTACAGCTTTCATTTCTGCCCAAGTCTCTATTGGACGTTCTCTGCACCTCCTTCGGCTGGTCATCAATTGATCCCACCAAGTAACTGCATACTCTGAAAATTCGGTAGCTGCAATCCTAACTTTCTTGAGTTCCGAGTAGTTGTGACAGTCAAAGATCCACTCCATTTTCTTCTCCCACTCTAAATATGCCTCGGGGTCACTCCTGCCTTGGAATGTGGGAATTTTCATTTTGATGCTATCGAGATTGTTGTCCTCTCGATTTCGGCCGCCTCTATCCTTTGCAAAATGTCTCCTAGGGATAAGGTCAATTTCCCGATCCTCTTCCTCGCTAAACCTTTCATCATAGCAATTTGTCTCCGCTAGCCTTGCTTCCGTTTGTTGGGTCTTTCCTTTTGGGCGCCCACCCGGAGGGATTTGAGTTTGTTCCCCTCGAGCGACACTCAATTGATCGATGCGATCATGCACTTGTTCAATAGCCATCCCCAATTGTCTAGAAAATTCTTTCATCATAGCCTCCATCATGAGTTTTTGGGTCAAAATTCGATGTAGAAGGTTCATTTTCAATTGTCTTATCTCTTGTGTTAGACATATTTCCTGCAAAATAAAGATTAGTAGAAAACAAGTTCCTCACCACTCCCTTGCGTGTTTCACTCAAACAATATACCACATAAGTAGGAAACGCTCGTGTATCACACAATTAGGCTTTTACCCTCAATTAAACTTACTACTCTTGCCTTTTTCCGCTCGTAGTTCTCTCTAATAGGTTCTTTTTGAATTCTCACAAATATTACCTCAATTCTCTAATTACAATCCAATAATAACTTATCAAGAAACAATATAGAAGGTACGACTCTCCACAAGACTTTCAAACGCCAAATATGATTCTTGCAAATGAAAATCCCGATGATAGCAATTCAACAATACAAATTTTCTGCTATATATTTTATGCAGTTTTTTTTTTTGACTATATTTCAACAATAAAAGTAAAGATAAGTAACTTGATAAGAAACTTAGCTTTGATACCAAATGATAGACTCCACGGCACGCTTGCGTGAGGTGGTCGTCGCCTGGATCGTTTCTAACAAGTTGATAGGATGGATAGCTTGCAACACCTTAACCCCTCGCCTATATGTAGACGGTAATCTTGGTACAATTGCTTGCTTAGGAAATTTGCGGAGTATGAACACCAACGACACTTCGACCCCTCGCTTATATTGAAGCGGTAGGTAATCTCGGTACTATCGACGATTGATGCGGTAGAAGACGCCACACACAACTATGAATGGTTGTATGATAAGTCAATTATGAATCTAAAAAGAAGAACTAAGGAACACTTAGGAATTCTTCAAAGAACCACAAGTAGAGAAACAAACTCACAATAGTATTGATAATCTGAAAATTGATATGAATGAATGATTTTACATCCTAGCATCACTTGGTATTTATAGGAACTCATGGTGTGCTAAACCATCATCATAAGTCAAGATCTAACAACTAATCACATCACATGTATCAGCCACCCAAAGAATTTAACAATCCAAAACATGTGATGTGTTAAAAGTCCAAATCAGACAACTATAAACTGATCAGCACATTGCAAGCTATTTTCACACCTGATAAATTTCGAATTTGGACTTGGGCCAAGAATGAAAATTGTAGCCCTGGAGTTTCTAATGAATTTAGGCTTTTGAATCACCTCATTTGGAGTTTGGAAACTCAAGTTATGGCCAAAATACGAACTGATGTCAAACTAGTCCAAAAGTGCGGAAATGCTGATTCTTTTGTGTCGGTTCGGGTATGCTTGCTTCCAATGTGTTTATGAACTTCGCGTGCTTGTAACCCGTCTCTATAACCTCTATGCTCGATCCAACCTCGGTCCATAATTTATGAATCATCCCGTTAAGTCCTTCTTTGAAGCGTTTAGCTCGTGTCCTCGTAATGGGTCCAAGTGGCATATGCAATGGATCCACTTGTGTTTTGTCAAGGGCTTGTGAACTAAGGATGTCCTCATCATCTGGTGACATGACGATATGGGATTGTCGCACCGATGTGGGTAGATTGGAAAGAGGGAACTGTTGATTCGGGAAGAAGGTTCATCGGTTGTCCTTGTTTCAAGATATGTGACCTAATTTCTTATAGTTGGGCTTGATGTGTGTAATGTTTGTTGTGATTGAGATCAATTTATGTAAACTGTAAACAAAGCATTCTTATATAGAGTGAAATGGAAATGGAAGATTGTTATGTTTGTGCTGACCTAATTACCTAATTAGTTTTGCTGACCAACAGAGCATGAAATTGGTATGACATATCTGTTATATGTTGTTAAAGCATATCTGTTGTATGGGCTATGGGCTTGATGGTTGGATTTGTGTGTAACTAGTTGCAGGATAACAGGTTGTGTTGTAGGTTCTTTAAATGGTGTGATCCTCCATTTACAGAGAGATCAAGGGAAGTGATATTGCTGCTAAAGGAAAAGATAGAAAGAAGCAATGAAACAATTGAGAGTTTGATGGAAGTAATAAAGAAGATGGAAACTGGGAACACATTGATAAACAATGAAAAAAGAAATGAAGAAGAAGAGGTTTTGGTGCTACAAAGACAAGTGCAGAAGTTGAGGAAGAAAATTGACAAACAGAGTTCGATGGAGAAGAAATTATGGATTGGTTTAGTAGTTTCTTGGATGTTATTTTTAATTGTATTGCAACCAAATGTGTAGATTAATAGTTTCTTGGATGTTGTTTTTAATTGTATTGCAACCAAATGTGTAGATCTAAAGGTTTAAAGTATGTATTGAAGGTTATTTTGGCAAGTATGTATTGAATGCTTAAGGTTGGTTTTGATTGTTGGCAAGTATTTATTGAATGCTAATTTAGTGATTTGGCTTAAAATGTGAATGTATGTTTAGTATTGAATTGAATGCTTATTTGGCAAAACTGAAGCAGAACATTGAATTGATGTCTGGTTTATTATGACTTCATGTTTAATGCAGCACCAAGGAATGAATACAACAAACTAATGATTTTGGCACCAACCTATGCACCTAACAAGTTATTATGACAACTAGGAAAATACAGAAGTAGAGCATGAACCATAAACACCCCTCATTATAAAGCATTTCATGTTATAGAGCATTTGCAGAACCAAAATGCATTCAATATTCATAAGTACCCTGTCATGAACCATAACAACTCAGTTACAGAGCATTACATATTCCAAGCATTCAAAATACCATTATCTAGCATTACAAAACCACCAAAATGTATTCACCAACTGTAATAATACCTAGTAAAATACAGAACCATAATCCAATCTCCCAATATATATATATATATATATATATATATATATTCTATATTAATAATCATCCACTTCAAATATTCCATATTAATAATCATCCACTTCAAAAAATATACCTTAAGCCTATACTGGACCATCATTCAGTAGCATAATTACATACAAAATACCATCTAATTTAGTTGAGAGTCATAATAACTTAATCTCCCAAAAGCTCAGTCCCAAAAGATAGGATTCCTAATTTTTATCTAACTTTGCTCCAGCCTTCTTCCTTGGAATTTTGTATGGTCTTCATGTTGATTCTTGGCTGCCAACATTTATCTTCCTTTTCCCCCTCCTCTGGTTTGAATTGAGGAAGAAACTGAGCTGAGACTTGGTGTTTGGAAGCCCATTCCACTAAGGTGTGCTTCATTTGGTGGGGTACTAACTGGAGGGGTATTATTGGTTGGAAAATCATTAGTATTCATTACACATGGAGTTAGCATCTACAAAAGATAAAAAGCTCCAAAATTAATTAAGTGAACAATTAAATGATAGCATGGAAAGTAGACCAATATAGGTATGACTTTACTTACAAACATAAATTCTTGTCCGGGTTTATCTTTCCCTTTTTCATTAGAGCATCCCACCTTTTCTTTACCTTTTTCTGTGGACTGTAATATATTTCATAGTTAGTCTTTATCATTTTTAGTAAAAATAATGTACATACTAAATGGACTGTAACAACCCGCATTTTTCAAGAAGGATAATTATGATAAGAATTTAATAAATAAAATTCTTATTATGAGGTGTAGAGGGTTGAATGTAAAATATATATGTGTTAAATATATTTATGTGAGTTATGTAATGAGTGAATAAATATATATGTATTATATATTTATTATAGATTAAGCGATGGGATGAGGTCTAATAGTTAGTCACAGCTAATTAATTTAATTAGTATGGACTAACTAACGAAACGTATAATGGTATGAAAGGAAGCCAAAAACTCAAATTTAAGTTCGGAGTAGGCTGTAAGGATGATGAAAAAGAAAGGATGAAGAATGTAACGATCGTGAATCGTGAGTAGTTTGGTAATTCGAGCTTAAGAATATTATTGAATAAAATGGATATTTTTATTAATAATATTTTGCGTTAAGTGTTTAAAGGCTATATTATAACCTCGATTATGTGAATGCATAGATTTTATGTGTAGTAAGTTTCGTGTATGCGAATTAATTGATTTCGCGAAAAATTGCAAAATCACTATTTGTGGGGCACGTTTCCCGAGGCACTATTCACGCCCGAATATTTTACGTCTTTTTCGATTTTTATTAATTTCGTTAAGACGTGTACGCGAAGAAATAATTTTTCCAAGCGTCAGAAATTTTATTTGAGCCCGAACGAGATTTAATTATATCCGAAATGTTTAATGTGGGTTATCCAAATAAATGAGCAAACCCCGTATTTATTATTTTTACGTATCCCAATAATTTATGGGAGTACTCATTTTAATTATGGATATTTTTGTTGTACAAATTTGGTACAAAAGTGGGGGTATTCGGATATATTTTTGTGTATATTCAGATTAATTGTGGAGGCATTTAACCTCCAGCCAATCAAATTGAGCCTAGTTTTCCTAGTAGCCAATCGGGTGAGAGGGGAGGCATTCACAGTACACAAGGTTTTGAGTTTGCAAATTGCAAACATTTCTCTCTATTTGGTTTCCAAGAGAGCTCAGGCGTTAAGCTCCCTTATCCCCCCGAGTCATCTCATTCCACTTTTTTTCTTAACCATTCCTTTCATTCTCCAACTTGCTGGAAACTGAGGGAAGGAGAGATAATATACAGAGAGAGAGAGTATGAGTTTGCAAAAAGAAGAGAAGAAAAGAAATGGAGTTCAGGAGGAAGAAGAAAGGAGAGAAGAGGAGAGGAAGAGCTCGATTAGCTCAAACAAAGCTCTGGTCGTTCTTCCCTAGCATTTAAATTGATTTATAGAGGTAAATCTTTCTTTTTAAACCATTTTCCATTGATTTTGGTTAGGTTTTTCCAAGTTTTTGGTTTTTGGAGCTTTTTAGCTCACGGATGATTTTTCGAGCGATTTCTGTTGTTGTTGGTGGTGGTGATTGTTTGTATATGTTGTTAAGAGGTTATGTAAGCCATTAATAACATTAGAGTGGAATAAAAACACAAGAAACCCGTACCCTATGCTTGAAGGATGAAAAACATGAACTTTTGACAACTATGAACATTCAGACGATTTTAGAGGACTCTGAAACTTAGATTCTATGTTGGTTTAATTTGTTTGATGTTGTGGTAATGTAGTCCCATGGGTTATAAAGTTAACACAGTTGGAATGGACTAAAAAGATGTAAAAACGAAGAATTGGTAATGATTTTGGTGAAGAACACCTAGAACACCTAAAATAGAGCATGAGTTAGTACTTTGGCCTAAGATTTAGCCATGTTAATGTTAATGGGTAGCTCTGAGTTTTTGTATATTGTAGCCCCATGAATTAGGAGTCCATAGAATCCGAAATGGACCAATTTGAACGTATAGAAGAAGTTATGAAGATCGGAACGGGGAAAGGTCGGAATCGCGAGCTGGAAAAACCCAGCAGATTCTGGGTCTGATGAATGGCACTGCGGTGCCGATCATAAGGCCAAATGTAGCGCTGCGGCGCCGGACACGTGTCAGGCGCAGACGTGTCCGAGTGGACTGTTTTGACCTCTTGTAGTAAAATGGGCATAACTTTCTCATACGAACTCGGATACAGGTGATTCAAGATGATTCAGAAAGAGGAAGAGTAGACCTACTACTTTCGTTCTTCAAGTGTTTGGATTGGAGGTCTGTAGAAGGGTCTAAATTGGACATTTGTAAGACTGATGTGTAAGTGGAGGCAATCAAAGGGTGTCGGGCATGCGCGTAAGCAAGTCTAATGCTCCCGACAATGTAAAATGATGTTCTAAGTTTGAAAACATGAACATTATGTATTATAATGATGATTAGCATTAATCAATGATGAATTAGATAATTGTATGAGCATGCTAAGCATGTGTAAAGGAGGCGAATTAGGCGTGTGACGTATAAACGTCGAAACGCCGTGTAAAATGTTAATGCACTTAATTAAAAAGTGTTTCGAGTCCAATGAAACAAATATTATAAGATATGGAATGGGGTTGTTATAAACTAATAAGTATGGATGATGATGAGGGTCATAACGTTTCCGAATGACGCGACGTCGAGGGATGTTTTAGAGTTAATCGCGATTATTAATCTATAAAACGCGAAAGATATGAAATGACAGTATAATTATTATTATGTAAACCAATATGAAATCTATATTTGGCTAATTGGTATATTTTTTTTATAAATGATATTGTGTAGGCTATTTGAAAAGTATTATAGTGTAAGTTGTAAGCAGCGCATAAGGCAAGTTTCATAACTTACTTAATATTTTCATTTGAGCAAAGTTTTTTAACTTCATATGATAATTTTTTATGAAGGCTATGTGATGTAAAGTTCAAGTTATGAAATGTCTATATATATTGTGTGGATGCTAAACGTGTGCAATTTCTTAATAATTGTACTAGATGTTCAAGTTATGCTAAATTGCAAAGGTATGTATATTTTAATGATTGAATTTTATTAGTTACATGAAATTCATAAGATGAGATGAGATGAACTATTCCATTCGAAAAGTTTATTGGATGTAGATGTGAATTGTCATAATTCTTGAGTTGTGATTAAACGATGATGCTTTGTTAAATAATTGGGCAATTGATGGTATAAATTGCACTCCGTACAATAATGTGTTGTTGTAAGTAAATGTGATCATGATTTGCACCATGTGCAATGATGTGATGGCGATTATAAATATTAACGTGCTAGACCAATATTCACACCTAGGTGCAATTCAAAAAAATGTTCTTTAATTGAACTGTTTAATATGTTAAGTCCTAGAAATCAAGAATTATGATGAGAAACAGGTTGATGTTAATTATTTTTAAACATGGTGATGGTTAGGATGATGTTAGCGATGGTAGATGATATGGAATTTAATTATTCCTGTTTATTCGCATAACTTCACAATTATTGCTCAATTGTTTAAGATTTTAGTCAGATGTTATTTTACTCCTATGGTGTTGTTTATTCAACTGCTTATACTTGCAGGGCAATTAAATGCTTACTCTTGCAAAAATTCAAATTTTGCAGCTAGAACCGAACGACCAGATAGTAAGAAGAAAATAAGAGTTGGTAATTGTTAAAGCAGAAGACTAAAGCTTATGTTGTATTATATGATTTTAATGATGTTGTATTGAATATTAGACGATGTATTAGTAAAGGTCTTCGTACCTAGGATTAGATGAGGACATGTTGTAATAATTTTGTATTACATTCATGTAGTGTGGTTATGTTGTATGGGTAGTACCGTGACGCACCGGAATTGGGTTTAAAGGCAAGACCCGGATTTCAGAGGCGTTACATGGACACTTATATTAGGTGTTGGAATATTGACTTTCTTTCTGTGGTCTTCCTCTCTAATTACTTCACCAGGAAGTCTAGTAGGCTGTGTAGTGGGTTCTTGAGTAGGCTGTTCAGTTGGCTCTTCAAATTGTTCTCCTGTGGGCTCTGCATTTGGCTCTTTAACTGGGCATTGGTTCCTTCTATGATCAAACTTTCTACAAATGCTACAATGCATTTTCCTTCCTACTCTACTCACCCTCTTCACTTGACCATTATTTCCTATGTCTTCCCAACCTTCTCTCCTTCTCAGCCTATATGGTCTACCTCTCAGTTTCTTTGATATTAATGGAGGTCCCATGATGTCACAGTCTGTGAATTCCCAGAAATCTTCACCATTTAACACCTCAAGAGTATGGCTATAAGTCTTGAGGTAGGTATCTTTAGTATATCAATGGGCTACACAGTCTAATGGATTTTGATAAATTGATTGAATTGCTGAGACAGCATGACAACATGGGATCCCAGTAAGGTCCCATACTCTACAAGCACAGGTTCTATCCTTAAGATTCACAGTAAATGCTCTACCTCTCTCTTTGACTTGGAATGAGATTTTTCCATCCCAAAGTGGATCACAATGGGCAGCGGCAATGATGGCTGCATCCGTACTTTCTTCTTAGTTCGTGGACAAATTCTTTCCTCTGACTTAAGCATAGCATCCCTTTTCTGATACAATCTAACCATGATTTGACCATGAATTTCCTGTAGCATTGTTAGAACTGGCATGTACCTAGGAAATATTGAAATAAGTGTAAGTGTAAGAGTAAGTGTAACTGGCATATAAAAGTAAGTGTAAAAGTAAGTGTAAGAGTAAAAATAATGTACATAGTGTAAGAGTAAGAATATACCTAGCTTTGATAATCCAAGCATTGAAGCATTCAGGCATGTTATTCTCAACATTATCAGCCTTTGAATGAGTGCCAAAATAAGCTTTAGACCAAACCTTTGGATCATGCTCAACAATCTTATCATGTGCAGGGCCAGAAAGCCTCTTAATTTCCCTCATTGCTCTCTTGTGTGCTTGATCATGGGTTGCACATGCAACTTCCTAAAATACTCTCTTTAGTGCCAGTGAAGTGAACCTTTTCCTCCAGTTAGCATAAATGTGTCTAGCACAATTTCTATGCTCAACATGAGGAAGCAGTTCACCTATGGCATTCTTCAAATCCTGCACAACACAAACTCAGTTAATAAACAAATTTGCAATTAATAAAATAGAGGCATTTAGTAAAACAGAGGCATTTATATTAAATATATACCTTTTGTTGGTCACTGATTATAGTGAATCCATAGCCTTCACCAAGGTTAAGGTCATCAGCTAACAATTCCAAGAACCATCTCCAACTGTCACCATTTTCAGTTTCTACAACAACTATAGCTATAGGGAACATTTGATTGTTCCCATACCTTCCCACTGCAGATAATAATTGACCCCCACATACAGTTTTTAAGAAACAACCATCCAATCCAAGAATTGGCCTACAACCTTCTTTCCAAGCTTTCTTTAAGTTGTTATAGCAAACATAAAATCTCATAAACCTGACCTCATCTTCAGGATTAAGCCTAGTGGTTTGATGTTAACCGTATTCATTTTTTTACTTCTCTTAATCTCAGCCCTAAAATCCCATACTCTTGAATAATGTTCCTTCATAACTGAATGTATACTTGCCAAAGCTAAATTCCTCACCCTCATACACTTGACAAGTGTTACATCCAATTTCAACTTGATTTTAATTTCTTCTTGCATGTCCTTCAACCTCCAGTTTGGATTTTTTCTTATTCTATTTCCATAAAACTCTGCCAAAAACTTGGTGTTTGCCAACTTGTTTTTAAAACAATAGACATAATTATGTGTGTCCAGCATTGACTTTATTTGCACATTCTAAGTCCCTTGAATATAACTACCCACCGTTTCCAAAGGCAGCCCTTATCACACCTAACCTGCACTCTTTCCTTGTCGTTTATCTTGTACCACAACTTCTTGCCATTAGCAATTGAATAGTCTCTAATGGCAGTCTTAATTTCATTGAAATTAGCAAAAATATGATATTCTGCAAACTTTATGTGTTTTCTCTTTGATTTTGGGTTTAAAACATCACAATGTACTGGCTTTTTTATCTTCACTACTCTCTGAGGGGGACCTTAATACATCACTGTCCTTATACTAACTATGTCAGTCACTATCATCATCAGAGTCACTAACATTATCTCCCTCACTATTTCTATCAACCTCTTTAGTAACCTCATTCACTAACCTATCACCATCTGTTGTACCTTTATCACCCTCAGCATTACCAACTTCTGCTCCTTCATCATCTCCCTCATCCCAATTTCATCAACATCCTCACCCTGACCTGCCCCCTCAACATCACCCTCAGCTACATCACCTTCAACAGTACCCTCAGCTATATCACCCTCAACACCCTCAATATTACCATCACCTGCATCCCCATCAAAAAAGTTAGTTTCATCACTTGCATCAATTTCAACTCTAGCCATCTCTTCTTTGTACTCCCTGCACCTCTTCCCAGCCTCTAATAATTCTTCATCACTATTTAATATTTCACTGTCACTTTGTGCGTCACTACTTTCTAAGTCCCCAATCACAATTGGTGTATCATCACTCTTTTTATTTGTTTTCTGATTCATTTTAATTGTATTACTCTTCCTCCTCTGATTGCTTTTACTATTCATACCTGCCCTCTTCTTAGTCCTCTTCGACTTCTGTAGCTTAGCATTTGCACTAGTACTCCCCTTGTTAGTATCTTCTGTATTGGGGGGTTCAGTAATAGTGGTTGCAACTTGTTCATTCACAACAGGTGGTTCATTCACAACTCTTTCATTCACATATACATGATCAACAAAAATTTCAATCACACCAAAAGGGAGAATACTTTTACCATCTCTCTAATACTGGCATCATCATGCACCAATCTATAACCATTTTCACTAGTTTGACTATCATTCTTAAAATAAACCTTAGAATTGTTATCATACCTCCCTTTAGCAAATGAATTAATTGCCGTCATGCAGATGAAATCAACATCAACACGGGGATAAATTTCAACCTTACCTCCCTTGTACTCAGTTTTAGGTTGATGAACAAATTTGCCCCCATAGTGAACATGCAACTGACAAATTCCACTCGTTCTGTGAAAATGAAAAAAATACAAATAAAATTAAAAATTATTATTTATTTACCAACAGCAGTAGTGGGGAAATATATTATACAGACAATGTACAAAATATAGGGGGACCGAAGAAGACAACAATGGTAAAAATCAACCCCATGGACCACATGTCGGATATATAAAGTCAAGAAACATAGAGAAAACATAAAGACAAACATCGACTAAGATAACAGATTAAAAAGCCTTAATTTAATCGAACCCATTCCCAACCCATGTCCACAAACCCTAAATAAAAGAAATCTAGCATACCTCACAGAAGATTCGCACACTGATTCGTATCCAAGAACTATATTCGCATCAAAGAACAAGATTCGCCAACAAGATGACAAGTTCGCGCCTCAATCTCTCTCTCATTCTCTCCTTCGCGCACTTTTACTTTATGTCTTTGTCTGACCTTTAGTCGACAAAATGGGTTTTAACCACTGAGTTTCCACCGTGGCCATGACTAGGACTAACCCACGTGAAGTAAATGATGTGTAATTAGATGTGGGGTAGGTCATATCTGATGTCATAGGTATCTGTTAAAAGCCAACTCATTTAACGGATTTTGTAACGATTTGATAAATATTTGTAGTTCACTAACTCGATTGTAAAAAAATTCAGTCCGATGATGTATTTGTAAACCGAGGTCGAGTAGAGTGGGGAAAAATATGTTTAACCCTTATATCTTGGCTCATTACCATTTTACCCTAGCACATTCTTGGAATATCCTAAACTTAACTCTTAAGTTTCCTTAACTTAACCACACCAAACTAACTACGGTTCAAACTAACTTGTGTGGGGTTAATTGGTGGGAAAGTAGAAAAAATATCTAGCCACTTTTGTTGACTTAACTTATTTTTTTTTTGACTTTGACTTTTAGTATTTGTACCGTATAATTTTCGTATTATACGCGTATTGTACTCCGTATTGTTTTTTTGTATTATACGTCGTATTATTCTCGTCTTATACTCATGTTCTTATTTAAATCTTTTTACTTATTACACAGTCGAAAAACTGCGTTTCTCGTTTTCCAAATTTTATTGGACATTCCGTCTTTCCTCGTCATTCTATTGTTTACGTGTTCTTCGAAATGTCGAAAAACTTAAAAACATATGTTGGTGAATAGTGTTTTTGACGATGTTTTCCCAAAACATGGTTAAACGATCGAAAAATCTATAAAAATATTTTTCACCGTTTTTATTTCGTCCGATTTCTGCACATTTTCCGAGAAAAACTTTTATTGGCTAATATGACTTTTCACGACATACTACCAACCGATCTTGAAAGAAAATGTCATTACGACATACCGATTTCTCTAAACGACTTAGGTTATTCATCTTCTTAGGGTTTAACCCTTAGGTTTCATCGGATGAATAGTGCCTTTACGTAAATTTTCTCGGAACAATTTTATTTTCGTCTTCGAAATTCTTACTCGTTAATTTTTGCGCGTAACCAAGATCCTAACGTTAAATAACCATTATAGGTCATAGAACAACTAATAAACACATAACACATAATAATATTCAAAAAATTTCATTTTATTAGATATAACTATCAGAAACCTAATTACAAGGCTATCCGATTTCTCGGGTCGTTACATTCTTTTCCCCTTATAAGAATTCCTTCCCCGGAATCACAACACCGAACCTTTCCTGTTCGGTTTAAGTCTACGTTACCTTGTAGCTTTATCGTTGAATAACTTCAACTTACAATTCTTTTAGGTCTTATATCACCTTTTTCCTTTCTTTACCCTATAAACTTCCTTTCTAAGGATCATTATATCTACAATCATGATTTATCAAACTCATAAACATTCAGGATATCACATTTACCCCTTCTTCTAAGAATTTCGTCCTTAAAATTGCAGCATACTCATTTCTACACCTTCTATTCATCATACAAGGTTTTCATACTAATCTTTACATTGTCATCTCTCCCTAACGACTTCATATCTTCTTATCATTTGATTTCCAAAATATTGGAACATCTTTCAAGAGTCTTCAACAATCGATCAATGATTTTGAAGTATGAATAACTAGGAAGTAAAAATTCCTTTAAAAACTTTTCATATTATGTTGAGGGGTCATAAAGACCATGAACTTGTTACTAGGTTTCAGTGGGGCTACCCACTAAATCTAAAATAGAAGTTTAACAATTATTAAGATTGTAAACATTCTATGCAAGGCCTGTTTACAATCACATGGACAGTAAACTTTCTCATTTTGTACTTTAGGTGATCAGCCTATTATACTCTGGCATTATGCACAACTTTCTAGCTAAACGACTATATGCGTTTGTTTTACACTGCGAAGGCCAGTCGGAAATCCGAACAAAATACCCCTAATAATAGGGTTGTTCACCTCAGACTTAATACAAGATTCCACACCAAAACAATTTAGTTTGGCATAAATCCTCAAAGAATGCTTGAATTCATAAACATATTTCCGATATTGTCTAGCCGAATCAAGTAGCTTAGACTTACATAAACGTTCGAATATCAACGAAACATTTGTTTAGCCAATATAACTGATGTTGACTTTGACATAGACCCATAATTTAAGAAAAATTATTTTTATGATTTTGTCATACTACATCTCACCATAATGGGCTGACGATCGTTAGATCACATTCCACACTAGGTTAAGCTGTATTGATGATTCCATCATTTGTCATATTCACCTTATGGTGAAATGACGCTTTCGAAAATATATTTTGTTATTTTTAAAATTAATTTATTGTCTAGCCGAAACTATTGGCTTGACATCTTTCATGAAATAGTTCATGTACACTGAAAATCATATTATGACTTTCTCATACCGCAGTAGGTAATAGTGCGTTGATGATTCTATGATCATATCGCAACATTTCACCATGCGTTGATGATTCCATCATTTGCCATAGCGACACCATATTTAATAGTGTGTTGACAGTTTTAAAATTATATTTTGATGTTTTAAATCAATTATGTCTAGCTAAAATAATTAGCATAGACAAACGAGAGATAGAAGTGCTGAAGCTTATTGGTTCAGTACTCTAACCCAATATATTATTCGAAACATAAAAGTGCAAAGATAAGCACAAATTGAATAAATTTTGAAGTCTAGCATAGCTAGAAGATTTGGAATATCCATTTTCCTTCATTAACTTCAACTTACTCTGCTATTCCGTTATGAAGCAGTTCTATTTACCTCTAATACCATCAATGGTCAATATGCTAAAATAATTAACTATTCTTCAATAATATTCCTATACCTTGGTATAGTTCATCAAACTTACCACACATTATGTGTTCAGGAACTTTTCACAACGATATGAGTTTAGGAACTTGTCCTAGCAATACGTAGTCCAAGAATTAATCAAGGACTATCCATACGCTGAGGGGCTCAAAACATACCATATGATCATGAGTCACGAACTTACCATATGCATGAGTTTCAAGAACTCGGACCTAATCTTAATATTATCTAACTATCAACTATGAATATGAGAAAAGAATCACCTTTTCATCATACGTATCCATAATCCTATACTCGGTACACATTAAGTCTCTAATAGTGTTCAATATAGTACGCTGAATGGTTTCTCACAAACAACCAACAAACTAGTTTCCCGTCTCGTCAACACTGTCTTTCACAGCGAGTTAGATCGGTTGTTAGTTCGTATTAACCTCCGCTCTTTGAAGGAATCGTTTAGCCCAGATACCATACATCGACTATTAAAGAGTACGATTGTACCATAATATTATCGATAGCGTGTTACCAGCATTTCAACGATTATCAATACGATATACTAAGTGGATGTTAAACCAAGCACAAAACCCCCGCCCATATAAAGGTTTGTACAACTCAGCTATCACATGAGTTCTCAATTGAAATCCCATAAATCCTAGTTTTCCCTATTTTTGCTTAATACGAACTTACTTTAATCCGTATTTCATCATCTTTAACTCTTCTAAGTTTTTCTCGTACTATTTCATAGTACTTTCCATTTATAGCATTAAGCTAAACTTTACAATCATTCGATTGATTATACGTCCTTCTATAGCTTAGTCAGATCACATCGTGATCTTTTCTTATGTTTTGGGTCAGGTGTACCCTGAAAATTTTGCAAGATTCTTCTTTGAATCTTTGTATATTATTTAATTTTTTGCTTCTTTTGATGAATTTCCTTAATTCATCTTTTAAAACTCTGTCCGAGTTTATCTCTCTACTATCTTTAATAGTCTCTCTCAGGTTATAGCCTTAGGTTCCCAACCTAAGGTTTTTAACCTATCAGCTCTGATACCAACTATGACAGCCCAAAAACTCGGTCTATCTTTAGACCCGAGTCTGGTGCGTCAAGATACTGCTTAGTCAACATATTCTTACAACATCGAAGTAAATATTAAACTATTACAATATAATTCAACCTACTCTCAGGTACGAAGACCTTAACTAAAACATCGTCTAATATATATTACAACAGTACATTGGTGACCTTTATAAGTCACAGAAAATACAAATAATTCTTCTATTTAAAAACTTGATCTTTCTTCCTTAGTCTTCACCAGGTTCCACGTTTCGTTCTAGTTCTGCTGAAAATATTTTATTTAAAGCAAGGGTGAGCATTTGATTGCTCAGCAAGTTATAGCAGTTGAATAAACAACAAAATCAAGAATCAGATATTATGAAGCAGCTTGAATAAATAGGAAAAAACCAGATTCCTTTTATTTTTAAACATCTACAACATTTACTCACATAGCACATTATTGCACGGGGTGCAATACATACTAATACTCGCCCAAATTATTTGATTTGACACTACTAGCTTATCACAATTCAAGAATTATTACAATTCATATCTCAACAATACATATTCCGATTAGAATAACTCAACAAATGGAGTTAGGCCGAATCGTATGGCGATAACTCATTTTCATAGTTCACAACACATAATACAATGAATTTCATATAGCAAATGAAACTCCACAGTCTAAACACATGCCTTGCACAGAATAATAAATGTACAAGGTTATACAATATTTGCAATCAATACGTAATTAATGAAAGTTAAAAACTTGCTCAATTATAAACATTGAGTAAGCGTAGGAAACTTGCATTTAATATGAACATTAAATAAAGTTAGAAACTTGCACAGAATAAATATCTGAGTAAGTTTAGAAAACTTGCCTGAAGCGTTCGTTAATAGTTTACGCTAACTTGCTCTTCAATCGACCTACATATATCATTAAGGTCGAACATACCAATTAGTCAAGTATTGACACCAAATATTGGTTTATTCTAGCTTATCCTAGCTTATTTCATAATTCGCGATGTTCGGATTTTATAACTCGACATAAGTACTTAACTATATACACCCTGGTATATTTCTCTTTTAGTTTCGTTTATGGTTTAGACTTTAATTCTAAAGTCTCATGATGCTCACGTCTCATAACTCAAAACATCTTAAATCATCCTTTAATTAATATCTATTACGCTTGTCTTATATAGTTCGGAACAACGTAGCATAACATTGTCCGACTACTCGGCTTTTGGAAAACAACGCCCTTTGGTTTACTTTACAATTTTTCTCATTTTAGGTCGTTCGCGTTTTATAATTTAGTCAACGCGACCAAACTTTTAAAAACGTTTCACGGCGTCGCGGCATTCGGGAGCACCACGACCCTCATAATGACCCTCTATGGTGTTCTATATTAATATTAAATATTAATATTTATTATTATTATTATAAGTTGGAATATTTTAGAATAATGTCAAAAATATCGTATGTCGTTGTGAAACGGCACGACGGCACACTCGTGGCATGCCCGACATGCACGACGCCGCTCGGCATCGCCCAACACGCCCCGACGTGCACCACATCGCTCGGCGTCCCTCGATATGCCTCGACGTACATCACGCCGCTCGACATTGCACGGCGTCGCACGGTGTACGATAATAGCCGCGACACGCTCGTGCACAACTGCACGCTCAGACAGCTCAGCAGCCCAAGCAGCGAGGCCCCGATGCCCAGCAGCGAACGCCCAATGCGCCCGCCGCGCGCCCAGCAGCCCTACAGCGCGCCCAGCGTGGCCCGCGCGCGCCCAGCGCCCCACCGCGTGCCCAACAGCAACCTGCTTAACAGTTTTGACTACAATTCTTACAAAAGCATAACTCCCTCATCCGATATCGGAATTTGGTCGTTCTTACGTCTACGGCTTCGTTATTAAACGAACTATAAAACTCCCTTAAAAAATAATTTTTCAACAATTAATACAAAATAGATTTTGGCCAAAAATGGGCAGAACTTAATTAGGGTTTTCTTTTCCTTCTTTCTAATTTTATAAAAATTTGTCATGACTTCGATACAAATGCTTTTACCTCCGTTCCAATTGGAACATTTCTTACACTTTACCAAATCTAATATTTCCTAACCAAGAATATAGCTACTAACTTATACACAATGGTTTTAAACTTGTCCATCAACAACAAGCTCTAATTAAGATGGTTTTCAATTTGTCCATCAACAACAAATTCTAAGATGGTTTTCAATTTGTCCATCAACAACTCGTTCTTCATTCGTTCTTCGTGTTCTTCATTCGTTCTTCGTTCTAAACCGTTATTTTAATTACGATTCACTTTAATCATGCATATTAGTGTTTTAAATCAACTAATTCTTCCTTATTTCTCCGGATCGTTCATATGATTCATCCGAATCATCCAACTTACCAAGTAATTCATTATTCATATGAAAGCTTAAATGAAATATATTTTAAATTATTATTGCTTACATATTTATATGGTTAAACCATATTCATTATCATCTTCTACCATATGAAACCTAAAGAAAATGGAGCTTGCAAGATTAAAAGCTAGGTTTTGGTATTACCTTTCTTCTTAATTCTTCTTCCTCTATTTATGAAGCTTGCAAGATTGCTAGCTCATCTTCTTTCTCCTTCTTCCACCCAAAATCTCTCTCTTTCTCTCTCAATATGGAAGCTTTGCTCTTGAATGTGTTAGTTGAAATAAACTAACACATTAAGAAAAATGTCTTAGCTTTTATAGACAAGCAAGACTTAGGGCAAATTGGTCATTTGATAAATAATATCTTGGCTCATTACCATTTTACCCTAGCACATTCTTGGAATATCCTAAACTTAACTCTTAAGTTTCCTTAACTTAACCACACCAAACTAACTACGGTTCAAACTAACTCATGTGGGGTTAATTGGTGGGAAAGTAGAAAAAATATCTAGCCACTTTTGTTGACTTGACTTATTTATTTTTTACTTTGACTTTTAGTATTTGTACCGTATAATTTTCGTATTATACCCGTCTTGTACTCCGTATTGTATTTTTTGTATTATACGTCGTATTATTCTCGTCTTATACTCATGTTCTTATTTAAATCTTTTTACTTATTACACAGTCGAAAAACTGCGTTTCTCGTTTTTCAAATTTTATTGGACATTCCGTCTTTCCTCGTCATTCTATTGTTTACGCGTTCTTCGAAATGTCGAAAAACTGAAAAACATATTTTGGTGAATAGTGTTTTCGATGATGTTTTCCCAAAACATGGTTAAACGATCGAAAAATCTATAAAAATATTTTTTGCCGTTTTTATTTCGTCCGATTTCTGCACGTTTTTTGAGAAAAACTTTTATTGGCTAATACGACTTTTCACGACATACTACCAACCGATCTTTAAAAAAAATGTCATTACGACATACCAATTTCTTTGAACGACTTAGGTTATTCATCTCCTTAGGGTTTAACGTTTAGGTTTCATCGGATGAATAGTGTCTTTACGTAAATTTTCTTGGAACAAATTTTATTTTCGTCTTCGAAATTCTTACTCGTTAATTCTTGCGTGTAACCAAGATCCTAACGTTAAATAACCATTCTAGGTCATAGAACGACTAATAAACACATAACACATAATAATATTCAAAAAAATTCATTTTATTAGATATAACTATCGAAAACCTAATTACAAGGCTATCTGATTTCTCGGGTCGTCACACTGATCTCATTAAACAAACTTTGTTGGTCTTTCAAAAAAAGTATCCGTTGGACTTTTGGATATACACACACACACACACTCTTCAAGTTTTATTGAAACACTATTATAAAAAATTGAGTAGAGCTTTAAAAATTATTCTAGCAAAGTTTCATTGTTTTGATTTTAGTATTATTGCTGAAAATCATAATGTTCAGTTGTAATTCCTTTTCATCTCTAATTTCATATCTTGTAAAAGGGGCTTCAAAGTGAAGCAAGGGGTTTTCTTTAATATTGTACAAGGAGAGTTCAAGGGGACAGAGATGTCCAAGGGAGTAGTGATATTTAAGGAAGCAGATGTGCTCAAGGGAGGAGGTTTCCTCAAGGGAGATGTGTGCTCAGTAAGTTTTTTGAATTCTATTGTACAGAGAGTAGATATAATTGTAATTTCTTTATTAATATTAAAGGAAACCTATTAGGTATCAATTGATACCTAGCCTTAGATGTAGGCACTAGAGTAGAAGACTAAGGGGCCAAACAAAGTATAAATCTTGATGTGCATGTGTGGTTAATTATTAATTTACATATTCAGCTTGTTTTATTCTGTTTATTGTTTATTTTTTGCATTAGAAAATCCCAAAGCGTCATTGCACGTTGTGGGCAAGAAAATCGTACATCGCTTGATTAGGGTTTCGTGTTGATTGAGGAGGAGAGAAACCCACGAGGTTGCATTTTGATGTATGCTAGTTTATGTTACTGTACATGTCGTTTCATGCTCCTATGTCTGTGTTTATTTTTATGTGAATTTATAATATACTAGTGTTTGGAAGTTGGCTTATGTTATAATTAGTTATTTTGGCTCTCCAAATGCAGTAATGGCTCGATTTAATTAAGCTACAAGGAAAAATATCATGAAGAAGATGATTGTTATACTATTTACAATGTGGTTGCATATGATTACATTGGTGAATTGTTTTTTCAAATTATGAGTATGATTAGGCGGAAAGCTTTTAAGGCAACAATATTTCATTTATAAGTTGGGGAGGACACATTACATTGATAGGTTAGTCAATGAAGGTGATCATAATAATTGTATTGAACAACTTAGGATGAATATGAGTACCTTTCACAAATTGTGTTTCATGTTCGAGACGAAAGACTACTTACGTGCAACTAAGCACATGGGTGTAATTGAACAAGTTGCAATATTCTTGTGTGTGTGTGTGTGTGTGTGTGTATATATATTAGGACACCATTCAAAAAATTGTGTTATCAAATTTAACTTTGAAAGGTCTAGGGAGTCGATAATTAAGCATTTTCATAAGGTACTTAATGCGGTTTTAAGATTGCAAGGAGACTTTTTTAGGAATCCCAAACTAATAGGGGGTCAAAGGTATCATTTGAATGATTGGAGAGATGGTCATCAACCCATATCCACTGAGGAATATTTTAACATGAAGCATTCATCAGCAAGGAATGTAATTGAGAGATGCTTCAACATTCTAAAAAAGAGATAGGCAATTCTTAGAAGTCCATCATTTTACCCTATCAAGATACATAATCGAATAATAGGCATTCATGAGTAGATAATTTTTAGGGACAACCTTGCTGAAAAGATTTTTAATGAGTGGAGGAATGTAAATAATTGAGTGAAGTCTAAGTATAATTGTCCTAGATTTTTAACTTTTTAATAATCGTACTTTATGGTTTCATTTTATTATCCTTGTTGAAAATTGTTATTATTTGTTATGTTCAGGATTTAAATTTGAATAATTATTCATAGTGGTTGTTTTTAAAATATTTATGCATTATGTCTTCCTAGTACTTGAATAAATAACAGGGTTAGCATCATATCTTGAATATCTTGTACTTGATGAATTATAAACTATGCTATATATTTGGTACTAACTATATACAAATTTATTTCATAGATTGGTTATGACATGAGTTTATTTTTCTTATTCATTAGTTATGGAGCCACGTACTCAAGATTCGGAGAGAGGTGGAGTAAAGTTAATTGAAGCTTTACTTAAGTTGGTGAATGTAGGAACCCACAAGGCGGACAATGAATTTAGGCTTGGATACTTGGTTGTTCTTGAAGATGCATTGCTTACTAAGCTTTTAGGACCGGATTCTCATATAGAGTCTCGAATTAAGACTCTAAAGAAGAACTTCACTACTGTTTATGACATGCGCTTTAGACCTGCTTCAAGCTTTGGTTGGAATAATAAGACTTATGTTGTCATAGGACATATCACGTCATGGTATTATATAGAATCTATTATTACCTGAATAGTTCAAAAACTATTGTCTCAAAAGTGTGGTGTTTGGTTCAAAATTATATATATACCTTAGCTTGAATAAGTGTTTGTTAGTACATACTATATTACTTTTTGTTTATTTCTATATATGATTTGTATTGGCTTTAAGGCTCTTTTTTTCATGAAGGTGTTTATTTGAATTTTAAATGCATAAAAATATATATACAAAATATTTTTCTAGTGAAGATGTTCTTTTAGTTCTATTTAATTTATTTTTTCATTCATTTTATAAGTTTGTAGTATATAAAAAAAGGATCATTTCACATTCCATTCATAACGTAATTCATGTAAACCAACCATCTAAAGTAGAATAGTGATTCTATACCTGACGGAATGAATAAACAAATCAAACATAAAAATGAGAATAACTATTCCATTCCATTCCATCGATTCTAACTAGATTAATTTCATGGGGATTTGGAGGTAGAGGAATGTTAGGATTTTTACCGGCCTATTTTTGTTCCTATGGGCTATGGGTGCTTTTGGCCCCCTTTTAAGGATTTTGTATTATTATTATTATTACTCCCTCCGTCCTAAACTAATTGCTCAATTTTGATTTTTTTAAGTTAAATTGACTATTTTTAAAACTAATCTTTTTACTATTTTTGCTAAAAATGGTCAATTTGACTTTAAAAAGTCAAAACTGAACAATTAATTTGGGACGGAGGGAGTATTATTATTATTATTATTATTATTATTATTATTATTATTATTATTATTTTGCATTTTAATTTTTCTAGTTTACATAGATTTCTCGTCCTCTGCTTATTACTTCATTATCTCTTTTATAAAATATTCCTTAATTTTCTTTCAAAGAAGAGAAAAAAAAGAAGAAGAGACAAACCGCTCATTTTAGACTTTACTAATAGTCAATCAAGTCAATTTCAAAAATTACAATACATGTTTAATAGTTTAAGCTTATTTCCGAGCTGTTATTGCAGTCCATGTTAGTAAGCCAGCTGTTTTATTTTAAGTGCTAACAATTAAGAATTATTTTCTCTATTTGTTGCATCACAAATTAAATTATAAGTATCTAATAAAAAACGAGCAATTCTATGTAAAAAAGACATTATGAAGCCAAGACATTGGAAACCGAAAAATATATTACATGACACTCGAAAACCAACATAAGATTCAACACCCACAAAGCTTTCAAAACTTCCTCATGAGTTATTCATAGGAAATGGTAAGTTTTGAAATATAAAAAAACACAGAAATTACACTGCATGCATGGCCATGCACACAAACTAAAATAAACACATGCACAAATAGTAACAAAGTCCCCAACAATATACATAAGACAATCAAACATCAACCCTTGACAATTAGCCATTGTGACCTCATGAGCTAGCTAGCTATGGCAAATCTGCCGCAGAAAGAGGCGGCAGGGGGGCGCCCGGAGTAGTGGGGTCCGCAAACTGGCTCGCACTAAACCGGTGTCCTTGAACTACTACCATTGTCATTAAGAGGAACAAAATAGTAATCATCACTACTCCCATATTCTTAGCCATTAAAACACTCTCTTTTCTTGATCAATAAACCTTTCTTATTTGCTACTTGTGTTTATTGTAGGAAAGTAAGGGAATGATATCCACTTATATAGTGGTCATTCCAAAATATACTATATATTTTTGGCGTAAAAATAATCGAAGATTATGACAAAAAGTATTTCTTGTTTTTTTTAAAAAAAATTAATGTGTTTTTGTATTGTATCTATTTATTTATCTTTTTAAATCTATAGACCAAACATTAATTTACATGGAGGCAGGGTATCTCATGCACGGCAGTTCAATTGTTAAATTTGTATTGCAGTTGTCAATTATTCATCTATTTGAAACAACTGATGATCAATTTTTTGTCAGTATGTATATGATTGTGAATAATTTATTACCTCACGACATCCATGTAATTGCCAATGTGGAAGAAGCTGATAAATGTTTGGTAGCGGAAATTTTTTTTTGGCTAATATGTTTGTTTTTTTCTAAGACTTATATATGCTATATTTGGATTGGAGTAATGAAGGTGGGAATTGAATTACTTATTCTTATGGAATGAAAAAATTGAGTTTGGTTGCGATTAAAATGAAAAAAATTGTGTTTGGTTCTTTGAGAGAGGGAGAACATATGAAATAACTCATTCTAACTAGAATAGAATGAATCATTCCACTCTTCATTCCATTCCTTTAATCCAAACGTAGCATTAAGATATATATGACGGGTGATGATCCCCGTTAAATTCCACTCTTGTAATAAACTATAAAGTAAATAGCTTTACACTACGTTAAAATTTTGAAACTTCATACATGGATCATGGCAAAAAAAAGAGAAAAGATAGTGACGTTTTTTTGTGGAATATAGTACAAATGCCAAAAAAATACTCATATGTTCTACAAAAAGAGTTAAGTTTGAGTTTGTTCTTTAATAATAATTTTTAAGTAATTTACAATATTAATTGTATTAATTAAAATAGTAAGTTACAATAATTTAAATTTAGATTTATCTTTAAGTTTTTGAAATAATAATTTTACATATAATATTACTTCTAAAAGAGTTTTTTTTAATGTTATCAAACTCTTTTTTTGGAATAGAATCCTTGAGTGGTGGCGTGGTCCGAAAAGCATGAAACAAAGATCAATTTAGGTTTCACCTCTCTTCCTTAGCCAAAGTTCACATGTGGATGTTTAAATTAGAGATATGAGCTAGGTTTCTTCTCTACCAATTAGGTTTCTCTTCTCTTTCTTAGTAGAACCGAGTAAAAATTGGGTAAAATCGAATAACCGAACCAAAATTTTTTAATCAAAATATTTTGGTAACCAAAAAAGATATAAAAAAATTTAACTTAAAAGCTAAAACAGTAATGTTACACGACTCCTCGACAACAATTACCCAAATCAGTCTCTGGCTCTCTCACCCTGTCTCTAGCCTAACCCAAAACCCCAAATCCCAAATCGTGACTCCGCCTCCGCCCTCCTCTCTAAGGTGCCTTGTAGATCTATATCTTGTCGTCGCCCTTGTCTCCCTGTCTTGCCGCTACCTTGCCGTCGTCACCTCGAAATTGAAGCCTTCTTCTCTGAGATTGAGGTTGTCCTCTCTCAAATTGAAACTCTCTATCCTCAAATTGCCGTTGGTATGTTATACCGTAAATTTCTGTAATAGTTTGTTATAGAAACTTAACTCTATTTCTCTCAAATATTGCAGTTAATTTCTCTTATTCTCTCAATTTGGAACCCTAATTTATTCTTTGTTCTTTTCCTCTTTGTTGCTCATCACAGGAATAACCCTTCTCTTGCTCTGTAGTCAAATTTGTTGAAAATGTATTAATTATATGCCCTAGTTTTCTGTTTTCCTTAATAATTTCTACTATTTTTATACTTCACCTGCTCCTAATTTTTTTTTGTTAATTGTGTATGCTTTTATGTCTTTATAATTGCTGCTAAGCAGGTATATTCATTCATATTCGTTACTATTTCCACAGTAATAGTATCTATGTGTTTTGTTAGTTGTTGACCTGAATTCCATAGATAAACTTGTTATTTAGTTGCTGAATTACTTCTTCATTTTTAGATAGTGCTTAGTTTTCTTTCCTTACTTGAAATTTTCTTTTGTGTTTCCATTGTAAAGACTTTGCATCAGGGCCAGGGCATCCCTGCCTATTAGCTCAAATTTGTTAGTATTTGTCACTAACAAATATTTAGTCTTTTCCAGTAACATAAAATTTTATCTAGTAAGTATGGTGTAGTGTACAGAACCACCATTAGCAAATGAGGAAGTTCTTAGTGTGGCCTTCTTTACTTTATTTGGAAATTATATTGCTGTTATAGTTTTTTTTTTTCTGATAGGATTCTGCTATGTTTTCTGTAACCTTTTTTTTTGTTTAATTTTATTCTGCTCAACCAAATTTGGTTCTAAGATAAAGGTCTCTACAACATTATTAGAGCTTAATTTGACCTTGAAGAAATAATTACAGTTGGTACACTACATTTCAGGGAAGTAAATGACTACAGATATGGTTAACTGAAAGCTTATGTGATTAACCGAAAGCTTGGATCTAGATACATATCGTGTTTTTCATGTATGTTTAATTTGTGTATTTGCAGAAACTTGAGTGGAAACAACATCCATGGGACCATACCTTCTTCACTTGGAACAGTTAGCAGCCTCGAAACACTGTAAGATATATACATTCGATCATCTAATTGAGACATTTTAGATTGTTTCCGTTACTGTTTTATAATGCAATTGTTATAAATGTTCCATTTCTGGAAAATCTATGTTTCAAGTTAAAAAAGGAACTACATTGGAACAAAGACAAATCTATGCCAAAAATAGAAGTTAATCTTACACTGGTGACAGTTAATCTTTATTGTCTTAAATTAGAATGTTTCTTGTGTTTTATATTTCAGTTTTATGTACGTAACATAAAAACCACACAAATGTGAACTAAACAATTATTGGTTCTGTTATCCTATAAGACCAATTACTACTTCAAACATATATCTGGCAAGAAATTACAAGGAAAAAGTAACCAAATCTTATAAAAGCCCATTAAAGCTGAAAAGGAAAAGCAATGCATCTTAACCAAGGCTATTTATTAAAGGCATCTTTGCAACCTTTTTCAATCTAATCCAGCTCCAGTTAAGTGTTTGTATGTCTTAGAAGGAGAATGTGACCTTTAAACCATACATTTACTGGGTAGAAAATGAAGAGTAAGAAGAGTACTTCTAACATCAAAATGTTATTCAACCCGTGCACATGACAGAAATATCTCAGACATTTTCGATTGAGTTTTACTAGCTTTATGCAGCATCTCATAAATAGCATCACAAAATTGTTTCAACACTTCATTCCAGAAAATTGAGTTCTAAACTTTTACTAGCTTTATTATGAAGCATCAGAGATTTATCTCTTCAATACAACCAGAAAACTATTTCAACCCTTTGTATCAGTAGAACTGCCTTAAACCGCCCTTTAACTCTGTAACTAAGTAAAGTGTTATATAATTCAACCAAGTTTACTAATGATATTTATATAGCACTGGCAATAGTCCATCGCATCATTAATACATTTATAATCAACCCTTGAGACATGTTGATTTTTGACTAAAAAAAACAACCTTATGAAAGTAATGTTGATCCTCTAACCAACCAAGTCATCAATGGCTAACTAGAAAATTTTCTGAGATCTTTTCAGCAGTTACTAAATGCTTCCATCAAATGTCTTACAGACTACATACAACAATAACAACAGTCATTAAATAAGTTTAACATCTTTCAACATTTCCTTTTTATTTTTCTTAATAAAGACAAGTTCATTAAACAATAAGTCAATAACAACTTTAAGATGGCATTCTTTAATAGCGAAACAATACATAAATTATTTTTTAAATAGTCTCATAGGTTGTGTCATTGAGCACAACATTTCCCCATAATTCTTTTTTAGTTACCAAAATATTTAAACTCTAGAAACTGGACAACGGATTAAATCAAGCAAGCTGCAACAGAACCAAGTCCTGCTACAAAATCATCTCACCAATCAACCAACATGGCCCTAACGCTTAGCAGAAAATAGAAAGTCGGAATTGAGCCACCAAAACAAGGAGTCTGCTCTCAAATATCTTAGTAGCCCATATATAAAGTTCATAACCCATATTTTCTTCAATAAGGTTAAACTATTGGTATCAGTTCAAAGCATGAAAAACAGGAATTCTTCATATGTAGCTTCTTGTTTTCTATATGATAAGTATAACTGTATAAATGTGGCATTCTCAACTATGAGAATCAATGCAATATTAAATATAGAGTTATTAGCCAGCAACAAAAAGGTAGAAAGTTATGTCTAACAGCCATCTAAGGTGGATGTTTGCCTTTCTATTAAGTGATTCACAATAATGGGAATTAGGGGAACAAACAAAGAATTTCAATTAGAAAGAATCCTCAAAAGGTTCATTGCTGAAATTGACTTACCTCGAAAACTTGTTAAAAGCGGGAACATTGCCCTCTAAAAATCTCTAACATCCATATACAGACAACTTTATGGCCCTTGATTTTGACTACCCTGAAAACAGCATCTACTATCATTTCCCTTGATTTTGATTCAGTTGTCTATTTTTTATATTTGAGGAATATCAATGATTGATAGTGAGAGAAAGTAAGCTTTCGTGGCATCTACTTATAATAGCTTTAAAAAAATTGTTCTCCCTTCTACTTTTGGGGTCTATAAAAACTCATGCAATGTAATTAAATAAATTGGATCATTAAACTTCTTTAAGGCTTTAGCACAGAATCCTATAGTTTTGTTTATATTTCATAAAGCCTCTTAAGTTAAATGCTTTTATAAGAATAACTAGAAAGTGTAATAGGAAGAAAGTAAACTCAGGGGCAATTGCTGCTGAGACAGAATTTCTGCAATAATCTGTTAAGAGAGTATAAGAATCTTAACTAACTAAACCTCTGCAGTTCTATGCTTGATTTTTACCCTTGATAGTCTTGTTTTGAACTTTTTGACTACTATATCAATTTATTAATTCTGAACCTGTTACATGGCATTGCACTGCAGAGACCTATCATACAAAGACATTATTATTATATTTGTTTATTAAAGTTTCTGAATCTGAGGGTAGTGATGCTTGGTGCAGGTCAATCCTCACCCATCAGTTGAAGCTATGTGATTTTGGGAGTGCAAAGATTTTGGTAAGTTTGTTTTCAAAAAAAAGATGGATTTATGTTTTTGTGTGGTAGTTTTGAAATCCATTGGTCTTGTTGCAGGAGCCTGGTGAACCGAATATATCATACATCTGTTCACGGTATTATAGAGCACCGGAACTGATCTTTGGGGCTACAAAATACATTACTGCAATTGATATGTGGTATGTAGGTTGTGTTATGGCTGAGCTTCTTCTGAGGTGGGTAGGTGTATATTGTAGTTTGTTATTTTATTTTTGTTTTTTTCTGCTGAGGTTCTACCAAACCTCAATCATCAACAGTAATATTGAGCTTCAATTTAATGGAAATTCTTCCTACTCTTTAATTTAAATCAATCTCAATCTCAATCTCAATCTCTCATGCTAATAAAACAGAAAAGATGGACGCAGGACGAGAGAGGGAGAAGGGTCGGTAGAATAAGAATGAGGAAAGAGAAGAGAGGAAGGAATTAAGGTATACTAGAACGAAGTGTCAATCACCCTCTTTGCCTCAGTGTTGTTCTACGTTCTCTCTCATTTTGTTAAACTCTTTTCTTAATTTAAGTTTTGCCGGTTAATCTTTTGTTATTCTTGTTTGTAAAATTGGGCTTTGATACTTTTCTTGCAGTATGAAGATGTTTTGATACTTTTCTTGCATAATGAAGTTAAAGGCTCAACCTTGACTTGCTTGAAGACGAAGATAATGAGGAGCTGGCAATTACTACACCTTATAACTATAGATTTTCTTCCTTGCCTAATATACATGGATACATATTGTAGGTGATATGACACTTGCCTTTAATAACAAGGCTTGTAATTTTAGTGTGTGTATATTGGCTATACTAACTTTGTATACATTATATACTTTTGAAATGATATATAATTAGTTTCTCATTTAGTATATATAAAATTTATGTGCACTTTTTGTTATTTATATTTTAATGAGATATTATAGTGAAGGAATGGACATTAATAAAGGATTATTTCCCTCACTAAAATCTTTTTTAGTTAATTAGTTAGTTATTAATGAAGGAATTTTTCTCTCACTAATGTGAAGAAAGATTCTCAATTTATAATTAGTGAAGGAAAATTTTCTCTCATTAAATAAATTTGTTCTTCAAAATATATTATTTGTGAGGGAATAAAGTTATTCGCTAATTTCAAATAGTCCTTCAAATATTATTTGTGAAGGAAATCACCTTTTCACTATATAACAATATTCCATTACCAAATATAATTTGTGAATAAAAAGTTATTCACAATGCATCCTTCACAAATAACATTTAGTTACTACTTAGCGAAGGATACCCAATTGCGACGAGGTCGTATGCGAGCAATCGTGTGAAGAAAATATTTATTCGCAATAAATCTCTTGTGAGTGATATATTATGTCTTGTGAAGGATTTGTCCGTCACTAGATGCCCTTTTTGGTGTAGTGTAAGGACTCAAAGTAAGGACTTATTTAATAACCATTGGATCAAACCAAAGGACCAGATTAGATCTCAAAATTAAACCCTCTTCATTCACTCCCACGCACGTCTTCTTCTCTCGTTCTCTCTGTCGACGCGGAACAATAGGCTCACATCTCTCATCTTCGAGTTGTCTAAAGGTAATCACAAATCCTTTGCATTTTATTATTTCGTATAATTTTGGGAATTAATTTTGCTAATTCATTTTGATAATTTCTCTCCGGCTGGGCCTTAATTCGTATATGTTTTTTGAAAAATCTTATCGCTATTCTAATCTGGGTTCTTAATTTTCTTCTCTTTAATTGCTCTCTCCGTATATTATTGTATTTAAGCCATCTGGGTATTTGCATACAAGTCAAATTTTATCATCTTGGCTTATCTCATATCTGCATTATATACCAATCTATTATACAAGAGTATCAGTTCAGTCAGTATTTCATGGGCAATGTCCATTTTTGGTTTATGTATTTTGTTGATAGCATGTGTAATGTGTGCTCAATTGTTTGGTTAAATGCTGATTTAGCTCTGTATGATTCAAAACATTGTTTATTTTTATATGTTAAAAATGTTTGTTAATGCCCAAAAATATTATTGGTATACATTGCTTGTGAGGTAATAGCCTGTCACTAAACTTTTTATCCTTGTTCATGTTTGCAATCATGTTGTTTACAATCATTATATTGGACTGTTGGTGATTTCGATATGTGAAAATTGGGGATTAATGTTTATTGACATGATTTTCTTATTCTTATTGTGATGTTGTGTTACTTGTTGATTTTTTGTCCAGTTATGGATGGTATTAGTGTTGGATGTAATGCAGAATCACAAACGGATATGGGTTCGTCGTCATCTAATGACTTTAACTATGTTCCTCAAGTAAGGGTTGAACTAGTTCCGAAAATTGGGCAAGAGTTTGATTCATTAGTTGAAGCCCATAATTTTTACAATGAATATGCACGAGCTGCTGGGTTTAGTATTCGAATGTGGAGTACTAAAAAAAACACGAGTAATGAAATTATTAGGAAGGAATTTGTTTGCTACAAACAAGGGATCCGAGATGCGGATAAATTAAATTATGTTCCTACTCGAAAACGTGGTTTTACTAGAGAAGGATGTAATGCTAAGATAGCTGTTATAAAGAGTGAAAAAAATAGTTTCATTGTGTCGACTTTTTATGAAGCACATAATCATGTCCTTACAACACCAAGAAAGGTACATTTGTTACGATCTCACCGTTCAATGTCTTCTGCGAAAAAGTCATTGACACAACAACTTAGTTCAGCTAATGTGCCAATTCACCAGCAAATTAGTATTATGGAGTTAGGAGTAGGGGGAATAGAAAATATTGGGTGTATAGAGAAGGATTTCTATAATGCTCGCCGAGATGAGATTAAATTGTATGCTGGACATGATGCACAAATGTTGTATGAGTACTTTCAAGGTGAAAAAGAAAAAAATCCGAAATTTTATTTTGCGATTGAAATAGACACAGAGAACAGGATTACCCATTGCTTCTGGGTAGATGTAGAATGTAGAAAAGCATATGAAGCTTTTGGGGATGTAGTAGTATTTGATACTACGTATAACACGAACCGTTATAGTATGATATTTGCACCATTTGTTGGAGTCAACCATCATTATCAAACTACCCTATTTGGTTGTGCATTCTTAAGCGACGAGACGCGTGATTCGTTCGTCTGGCTTTTGAAGTAGTTTTTGTCGGCTATGCCATTAGGTCCGCCTAATATGATTATCACTAATCAAGATCCTGCAATGGCTAAAGCTATAGCTGCATGCTTTCCAAATAGTGTGCATAGATATTGCATGTGGCATATCATGAATAAATTTTCAGAGAAGTTAGATGCAATCAAATGGAGAGATCATTATTCACAATTTTAGAAATGCATATGGAATTCAGAGGGTCCAGAAGAGTTTGAGGCTGCATGGGCTGAGGTTATCGATCATAGTGGGTTGTCTACTAATGAGTGGTTAAAATCAATGTACGACATCCGTTTCAAGTGGATTCCCGCGTATGTTAATGATGAGTTAATTTTATACCTATAAATTGAGTATTTTTAGCTTGATGATTTGTGAATTTTTGAGTAATTTATATTATTTTTTATGTGTTTTTATCTTATTATTATCAAATATGTCTTTGTATCACTTTTATGTATTTTTACTTTGTTTTGCAGGAAAAAAGAATAAAAGAGTATTTGGATCAATGTCCATAATTTATAATTGACATATCAGCCCATAAAGGCCCAATTTCGTCCTTGGTCCAGCATTTATCTCTTAACGCTCAAAGAAGGAAAGTTGCAGATCTATTTCTTAGCTTTTCGAATAGTCTTGAAACGCCTAAATCGAAGTTCGGATGAGAGAGTTATGACCATTTTACCAACATACGTTAAAGCTGAAAATTTTAGGAAATTGAACTTTTGGACAGATTGACCTTTGGGGCTTCGGTTGAGATTTGAATTGTGTTAGAGTTTCCAAATAAAAATGTGTTCTTCTTAAAGATTGTAGTAGACTTCTCAAGCTTTCTGGAAAGGTATGGTGGGCAAAAATTTGAGTTCGTTTGGGCCTCCAAATATTAATTTTTAGATAGCTAATTCGAATCCCGCATGGACTGGATTCCTGTTCGGACCAGTTGGAGTATTTGGACCATAACTTGAGCTTCCCAACTCCAAATCAGGTGATTAAAAAGCCCAAATTCATTAGAAACTCCAGGGCTACAACTCTTGTTCTTTGCCCAAGTCAAAATTCGGTGGTTTACTAATTCAAAATTAGTTTACAACGTGCTGATTAGTTAGTTGACAGATTTGGATTTTTAGCACATCACATGGGCACGTTTTGGCTTGTTATTTGCTTTGGATAGCTGATGCACATGACTTAGATTAGTTGTTAGATCTTGACCATCTTGTATGCTTGAGTGCCTATAAATAGCAAGAGGTGTTTCAACACCAACACACCAATTCACAAACCAATTTACACATTCATATTCCAACTCCTTCACATCATATCCTTGAGAGCATTCTCCACATTAGTTTGTTAGTATAGGAGTAGGGAGAGGAAGTAGACCTCCAAGGGGAGGCTACTCTCTTCTCTATTTTTATAGTTCAAGAGCAAGCAAGAGATCAACATATATGGAAGCGAAGAATCGAAGGCGAATGTTTGGAGATTGAAGATTGTGATCCGAAGTGACAGTCGGATGTCAAAACATAGTTTTTCTTCTCTAAAATCTTCCTTTATTTTTTATATTCTATTATTATTGAATATCTTGTAAATTATATTTGCATATTTGCTATGAACTCTTCTCTTTTCTTTTATTTAGTTCTAATGAGATGTTGAACTTTTTATACATTATTTGTTCCTTCTTATATGAAGTTCATTCTCGATAATCTATTTTAACTGTTAAATGATATTTATTTTGATTGATTTAATGTGATCAGTTAAGTTAATTTGATTAATATCATCTGCTAGATTAAGAGATAGTATTACGTGTAATTGATATTGTTCCTAATCACAAGTAGCAATTAGTGATACATGATTGTGGTCAAGCTTTTGAGTATTGCTATGATTATTGGAAGACAGGTTAAATAATCCAAGCTTGTGTGATTGTTGCTTAGAATAGTCTAATTTCCTAGTTCTTAATGTTGTT
Organism: Aralia elata; assembly: GCA_034770075.1. Taxonomy (NCBI): domain Eukaryota; kingdom Viridiplantae; phylum Streptophyta; class Magnoliopsida; order Apiales; family Araliaceae; genus Aralia; species Aralia elata. The sequence goes on along the minus strand of CM068387.1, from coordinate 66,473,578 downwards.
ATTATATTAAATCTAGAGAGCTTGTTCTAGGTTGTATAATGGTTAGAATCTTGTGAAGAGCTTGTTTCATTGAGTGATAATTAAGGGGAGTTTCGGATAGCAGAGCTTGTTGTTACCTAGGGCTATTAATTTTATTGAAGGATAAATATTGCTATGATAAGGTGATATTGAACGGAAGAACTAGAGTCTTTATTTTATTCTTATTACTTTAATTCTGTTTCAGTTAATTAGTTAAATAAAATTCCAACCCCCCCTTTGGTTCACAAAGTATAAATTTAGACTAATCATTCTCTGTGGGATCAACTCTTACTTGCACTACTACATTAATATCTTTTGCAGTAAGGTTTTATTTTTGGGTGCTTGCGACAGCACGCCAAATTTTGGCGCCGTTGCCAGGGAATGATTTTAGTTTTATTTTGTGCTTTTGTGAACCTTATTTCATTTTAGTAATTTTCTATGTTAATTTAAACTCGTATTGCTTTTTAATTTTGCAGGGACTCTTGACTTGTCCATGATGATCTCAAGGTCTCAAATAAGAAATAAAGAAGTCGGCTGACAACTATAAACCAAACGCTACTTGGGAGGCAACCCAAATTTCGCATCCCTTTAATCTAATTTTATTTCACTTGATTTTATTTTTATTTTATCTTTTGTGTTAGGTCATTCTACAGTTCCAACGCCCCACGATTATTGACATATTTCCAGGGAAGTCCTTTGCATTTGTTTCGTTAATTGTTTATATTGAGGACAATGTCAATTTTAAGTTTGGGTGTAGTATTTAATATTTGTGTTTTTTATGATATTTAGTATTTGTGTGTTTTTTAAAAAAAAAATATGATTTTTTAAGGGTTATTATTTTTAAAATGTGTTTCTTGATCATTGACTTGATTTAGAACTATGACCAATGATAAATAAAGAAAAAACAAAAAAAACTTGATTGAATAAATTGTAACTCGTGAAAAATGGACAAATATTGCTTCGTCTGTGTGGTTAACTTTTTTGTTGGTTATTACATTGCTTGTGATCCCTACCTCATTTGAGCAGTTATCCATTTGTAATGAACTAGTGGCACACTTAGAGAAGACTTATATACGACCGAATGCTTGTGGGAGATATCAATAAACTCTACAACTCATTTAAACATCACTCGAAGCAATGTAATCAAGTTGATTTGTTGGTCATGTGGTGAGTTGAGATGGAGCGTAAAACGCACTCACTCATAAACACGTGCTTAGGGGAGATAGAGCGTAAAATGCACTCACCTATAAAAAAAAGAAAAAAAAGAAGAAGAAGAAGCAATTAATCGCAAATCTTGCAATGGGATGAGATGGAGCGTAAAACGCACTTGCCCATAAGAGATGACTTATGATAAGATGGAGCATAAAATGCACTTACCTAGAGTTTTTTTATCTCAATTTTTATAATTTCTGATTTGTCTACATTAGCGGTGAGTGATGTGTTAAGCATGTAGTTGTTGGAGTTTATTTTCCTTCATAAGGTAATGTGGTTAGATAAGTTCATCCGAGTTATACTTGGTTTAGTGCAATTGGATACACACACACACGAAAAGGATTTAAAGTGAGGTATGACTAACAAGCAAGTTAAAATCCTAAACGTTGCGATATTTTGAAAGTTTTTCTAAAGTTATAATGTGTTGACATCTTTGAGGTCATTTTTCAAACTTTATGTCTCATTACTCAAGTTAGGATTTATTAGAAGAGTTTTTAAGTTTTATTTTTGTATTTGTTTTGCTTGAGGACAAGCAAAGATTCAAGTTTGGGGGTATTTGATGAGTCAATTTTATACCTATAAATTGAGTATTTTTAGCTTGATGATTTGTGAGTTTTTGAGTAATTTATATTCTTATTTATGTGTTTTTATCTTATTGTTATGAAATATTTCTTCGTATCACTTTTATGTATTTTTACTTTGTTTTGCAGAAAAAAAGAATAAAAGGGTATTTGGATCAATGCCCATAATTTATCATTGACATAGCAGCCCATTGAGGCCCAATTTCGTCATTAGTTCAGCCTTTATCTCTCAACGCTCAAAGAAGAAAAGTTGTAGATCTATTTCTTAGCTTTTCGAATCATCTTGAAACGCCTAAATCGAAGTTCGGATGAGAGAGTTATGACCATTTTACCAACATACGTTAAAACTGAAAATTTCAGGAAATTGAGCTTTTGGACAGATTGACCTTTGGGGCTTCGGTTGAGATTTGAATTGTGTTAGAGTTTCCAAATGAAAATGTGTTCTGTTAGGTTTGTATATAGCGCGAACATGCAATCAAATTACATAAATAGTGCGGAAGCGCGATAAAACGGATTTTAAAATTTTTATACAAACCATCACCATGATCGATCAATGTGCTCAATTAACGATATAAACGAAAGAGAAAGAGAATAAGAATTATACCCTCGTAGAACAAAGCTTCCTCGGGTACAAGTTCAACTCCTAGTCCTTCGTGTTCTCCTCGAATTCAACGGTGTGATTCCTTCCTTTGATCAACGTTAGCCACCCAAGTGTTTGGCCTCTAGAGGTGATCCACCAAGGAAGAACAAGTATTCAAGAAGTTGGGTGTTTGGCAAAACCCTAGTTTCTATCTCTATAGAAATTGCAAGTACTCTCCACAATCTAATGCAAGAGTGTGTAACCTCAATCTATGATAAGACTCTTCTTATTTATAGATGTAGGAATAACCCTTCCCTAAACTATTTAGGATTAGGGTTTATATTCTAATTAAACTCCTTTAATTAATTATGCTCCTAATCCAATTAGGAATTCGTGAGAGAGTACTTCTATTAATTAATTCCCAATCCCTATTAGGAAATAAATAATAGTTCTATTAATTAATTCCCAATCCCTATTAGGATTTAAATAATAGTAAAAGTAATAATAATAATAAGACTCCTCTTATTAATTTATATTTAATATTTTCAAAATATTAAATAATAAATATTAAGCTATTTAATTTATTCTATCTCCATAGACTAAATTAAATACGCTTAACTTATTATTACAATTATGCCATTTACTTCTTAAATAAATATTTTTCTTTTGCGGTGTGACCCTTTAGGTTCTCCATATTAAACCGGTTGTGAATAAAACAATTAGAACAATTCTAATCTTATTTAAATAAATAAATTAAACTATTTAATTCATTTAAATAAATAATATTTATTCTACAATAAGGGTAAGCCCCCTTAGCGATCAACGACTTTCCAGATAATATAGATTTCAACATTAATCACAAAAGAACCTTTGAGTAAATAGTTACCGTACAATTCAATCCTTCCACCATACAATGTCCCAATTAAATATAAGACATGGATTTACTGTCAAGTCTTATTTTATTTAATTATATGTATTTCGATTCTCAAATGCACAACTTTGATTAATGCAAATTAGAAACTCCTTTCTAATTTCATTCTGCCTTGGCCAAGGACTACTGAGTTGTCATTTATCGAGTCACATAGGACATTCACATCTTTTACTAGACGTGGTAGATTCTTTGTTGATCATTCACCTATCTCCATGTACAACTTATTATACCCAATCATACCCTTTGATATACCCAAAAGGTCTTAAGGGACATGTCAAAGTATAACTCATCATACACAAGATACTATGATGATCTCAAGTCCAAGGATCACTTGTACTACTATCACTAAAGGAATTCCTATTGACATGCGAGTAAAACTTCATAGGTATTCCTTAGCGAGCCACGTTCAGTGAACTTATTCTCTAATAAGCACCTACATACTTGCTTTAGTGTCTCCACACAAATGATTATGAGATCATCATCCTCTTCCTAAGAGCAAGCAACGTATGTACTAATCTATCCGGATTCACTAATCCCCAATTTAGTAATCCAACGATTAGGAACAATTTTAGTTTGTGAGCTATCTTGAATTTAGATCTCATTAGCATGATCACCATCATGATTCTAAAAACATTGCTCAAAACTATGGGTTTATCACATTTAATATAACAACACTATGTAGATAATGTAAAATGCCTTTTAAGAAAATCAATTCTTTTATTAATAAATAAATAAGATTACAAAGTATATGCTACATCATATCAAATATGATTAGCTTGTGTGCATACTACTTTCAATCTCCCACTTGCACTAAAACCAATCGCCATGGTATCTAATACTCATCTTCTCTAAATGACGATCAAACTGTTGTTGAGTTAAAGCTTTAGTAAATGGATCTGCAATGTTGTCTTGAGAGTCCACACGCTCCAGGGTGACATCTCCTCTTTCAATGATCTCTCTAATCAAATAAAACCGCCGCAACACGTGTTTAGATTTCTGATGAGAGTTGGGTTCCTTAGCCTACACAACAGCTCCAGTGTTGTCACAAAATAAAGGTATGGCTCCTCTAATGCTAGGAACCACTCCAAGTTCAGTTATGAACTTCTTCATCCAAACAGCTTCCTTTGCAGCTTCACTTGCAGCTATGTACTCTGCATCTGTCACTGAATCAGCAACTGTTTGCTGTTTGGAACTCTTCCAACTCATTGCGCTACCGTTTAAGGTAAACACATACCCTGAAACGGATTTATAGTCATCTTGGTCTGTTTGAAAACTTGAGTCTGTATAGCCTTCTAGTTTCAATTTAGACCCACCGTAGACAAGAAATACATCCTTAGTTCTTCTCAAGTACTTTAGGATGTTTTTCACAGCCTTCCAGTGCTCTTCTCCTAGATTCGACTGATATCTGCTCGTCACACTAAGTGCATGAGCGACATCTGGTCTAGTACATATCATACCGTACATGATAGATCCTATTGCGGAAGCATAAGGAATCTTACTCATCCGGTCTCTCTCCTCAGGTGTCTTTGGGGCTTGTTTCTTGGAGAGATGTATTCCATGGCTCATCGGCATGAGACCTCTCTTGGAATCTTCCATGCTAAACTTCTTTAGCATCGAGTCAATGTACTTTCCTTGGGTCAAGCCCAGCATCCTTTTAGATCTATCTCTATAGATCTTTATCCCCAAAACATAGGATGTCTCACCCAAGTCCTTCATGGAGAAGTGTTTAGATAATCAAATTTTGATCGACTGTAGCATAGGAATATCATTCTCTATCAGTAATATGTCATCAATATATAATATAAGGAATGAAACAGCGCTCCCACTAACCTTCTTGTACCCACATGGTTCATCCTCATTTTTGATAAAATCAAACCTTTTGATTATCTCATCAAAACGGATGTTCCATCTTCGAGAAGCTTGCTTCAATCCATAAATGGATCTTTGTAGCTTACAGACTTGGTTTGTTCCAGCTGTTGAAACAAATCTGGTTGTATCATATATACATTCTCCTCAAGCTCTCCATTGAGGAAGGCCGTTTTCACGTCTATTTGCCAGATCTCATAGTCATAATAAGCTGCAATTGCAAGTAAAATTCGAATGGACTTGAGCATAGCTACTGGTGAGAAGGTTTCATCATAGTCAACTCCTTGTCTTTGTTTGAAACCTTTTGCAACCAGTCGGGCCTTATAGGTCTCTCCCTTGCCATCTGTTCCAGTCTTTCTCTTAAAGACCCATTTACACCCAATAGGCTTAATGCCCTCAGGTGGTGAAACCAAAGTCCATACTTGGTTTTCATACATGGAGTCCATCTCGGATTTCATGGCTTCTAGCCATTTCTCTAAGTCTTCACTACTCATAGCCTCTTTGTAAGTCAATGGATCATCATCATCTATGATGCGTACCTCATCATCATCCTCTATGATGAATCCATACATATCAGGTATCTTCGGTACTCTTCCAGATTTACGAATAGGTAGTGGTACAGTAGGTTCTTCTACTTGGTCAGGTACCTGACTTTGATCCGTAGTATTTTGTGGTTCTTGAACTTCTTCAAGATATATCTTACTCCCACTGGCCCCTTCAAGGATAAACTCCTTTTCCAAGAAGGCAGCGTGTTTCGCAAAAAACACCTTTTGATCATTGGGATGATAGAAATAATACCCTACAGTTTCTTTAGGGTATCCCACAAATCTACACTTGTCGGATCTAGTCTTTAGCTTATCATGCTCAAACCTTTTGACATAAGCTGGACAACCCCAAGTCTTAACATACTTAAGATTTGGTTTCCTCCCTGTCCATATCTCATATGGGGTCTTTGGGACGGATTTGGTAGGTACCTTGTTAAGTAGGTATGCAGCCGTTTCCAGGGCATAACCCCAGAAGAATATTGGAAGGTCGGTAAAACTCATCATGGAACGAACCATGTCCAACAATGTTCGATTTCTCCTTTCAGATACACCATTCAACTGTGGCGTCCCTGGTGGAGTCCATTATGAGATTATACCATTTTCTTTGAGACAATTGAGAAACTCATTGGTCAAGTATTCCCCTCCTCGATTCGATCGAAGAATCTTAATACTCTTACCAGTTTGCTTCTCTACTTCACTTCTGAATTCTTTGAACTTTTCAAACGATTCAGATTTGTATTTCATTAAATACACATATCCAAATCTAGAATGATCATCAGTGAAGGTAATAAAATAAGAATACCCTCATCGTGCATTCGTTGTCATAGGTCCACATACGTCTGTGTGTACCAATGCTAACAACTCTGTAACTCTTTCTCCTTTTCTACTAAAAGGAGATTTAGTCATTTTACCCATGAGACAAGATTCACAAGTTGGATATGATTCGTAATCAGATAGCTCTAAAAGCCCATCTTTATGCAACTTGGATAATCTTGTTTCATTGATATGACCGAGTCTACAGTGCCACATAAAGGTATAATTAACATCATCTCTTCTTCTTTTCTTAGTTTGTTCAATTTGAAGTATATTTTCATGCAAGTCAAGTATGTAAAGTCCATTCAGTAAATTGCCAACACCATATAAAATATTTTTATTATAAATAGAACAACTGTTGTTCTTTATTATAATATCAAAACCATCCATATCCAATATAGAAATTGAAATAATGTTTCTAATGAGTGTTGGAACATAATAACAATTATTTAAACTAATGAACTTGCCCGAAGGCAGTGCTAAACAATAAGTCCCTACAGCCAATGCAGCAACCTTTGCTCCATTTCCCACTGTAGGATGACTTCATCCTTGTTCAGCTTCCTACTTCTGCTTAGTCCCTGCATATTATTACATATGTGAGAACTACAACCGGTATCCAATACTCAAGTAGAATTTTGACTTTCAGAAAAATTAATTTCAATCATGAACAAACCTAGATCGGAAGTCGAAGCTTCTCCAAGCTTCTTTTGGTCCGCAAGATACTCCTTGCAGTTCCTCTTCCAGTGTCCCGGCTTATTGCAATGGTAGCAAATTCCTTTGCTATCTGGATCAGGTTTTTTTTATCCTTTAGCTTCGCCTTGCCCTTAGCCTTCTTGTTTTTCTTCTTTTCAGAAGATACCTTGGGCCTCTTCCTTTTCTTGGAAGAATCATCCACTAGTAAGACTTGGTTCTTGTTGGATGAGAAGTGACCTTCAGCAGTTTTCAGCATGTTAAGTAACTCAGGCAAGCTGACGTCCAACTTATTCATGTGAAAATTCACAACAAATTGTGAAAAGGTGTCCGGGAGTGACTGCAAGATCAAATCTTGGCTTAACTCCCCATCCATCACGAACCCTAGCTGTCCAAGTTGTTCAATCAAATTGACCATCGTAAGGACATGAGTCTCAACAGCAGTGCCCTCGGTCATACGAGATCGGAAGAGCTCCTTAGATATCTGATATCTAGCAGTCCTACTTTGCTCACCATATAACTCTTTGAGGTGCAGCAATATAGTAGGAGCATCCATAGTTTCATGTTGACGCTGAAACTCGTTACTCATGGATGCGAGCATGATGCATTGAGCCAAGATTGCATCATCTTGCCACTTTCTGAAAGTAGCAATCTCTTCCTCAGAGGTTGTTTCTGCAACATTTGCAGGGACTGGCGAATTTAGGACATAAGAAATCTTTTCAGCAGTGAGAACAATTCTCAGATTTCTTAACCAGTCCGTGTAATTCGGTCCGGTTAGTTTGTTAGCATCAAGTATGCTACGCAGTGATAGTGAGTTTGACATTTTTAAATTCTGCATGTGAAATAGACAATATTTTAGCATACATTCATTTAATTAATTACCAAAATAAATTAGGTCTTTATTTTAAATTGGTATCTCCCACTATTTTCATCAAACCATATTACCCTCATTATATAGTTCGACAAATCTAATTAAAGATTTGCTAGTGAGAATAAGGATCTCATTTCAAATGTATATAGCCTTGTGTGACACAACAAACTATATATAAATAAATAGGTAGACGACAACTATTGTCAATTACATCACTATGTAACTCCTTGTATTTTACCTCTTAGATTATTTTGATCAAGTGTGACACATCAGAATCAAAATTATCTAAGTTAAGTCCAACCTAGCACTTCCATATATTCGAAAGAAAAACATTGTCCTTGTGTGACACAACAAAACAGTATCGTTCAGTCTATGTATAAGCATCAAATGTGATAAAGCAACATCTTAAATATTTAATACTTGCCTTGTGTGACACAACAAACTCATATTAAATATTTAATACTCTATCGCTTTACCATGCTAGAAGGCGACGTTCGATATTCCAAATATCTTTGAACGCTTAGGACTTAATATAATTACTTTGAGGGGTTTATTATTATAAGTCTCATCTTGTTTAGCGCGCATGCACATATATATATAAAATACGCGTCATATTATTTTTACATGTGAAGCATGTTGGATAATATATAATATATATATAGTAAGCATGCACATATAGAATACTATATTCTATCCGGATTGATTATGGACTTCTATTCTAGTTTGGTTCACTAGAGCCACCAAGTGAACCAAAAGGTCAAACCTAGGGTGCAAGAATAAATTTAAATATAACTATTACATTTAAACCCGGGCTCCAATACAAACGGGTCTTCAAGCGCTCCTTGCTCCTTTGTCTCCAATTCTTCAAAATTAATTCTAATTAGTCCTATTACATAAACTATTTACAATAAATAGAAACCTTGATCAGCAGTCAAGGGGAAGTACATAGGAGGGAGATAGAATTTACATTAAGAAAAATTAGAGAAGACGAGGTACGCAGATCCCATTTATAAAAAACTCATACATTCAAGCATCCACTAAAATAAATCCAATCACACATTGGTCAACAGTCCATAATCAATCCCTATTTATTATCATACATATCTCTATATGTATCAATAAATAACATTCATCCCATGAATAATAAAACCATTCCATATATGCATTGATATCAATTAATGGGCAAAAATTTTGAAACAAAATAAACTCTTTTATTTTAATCAAAAACCAAATCCAAATTAAACTCCTTTAATTTTAGCAATCTGAAATCCTATTCCAGATAAAATAAACTCTTTTATTTTAAATTTTTATCAATTAAATAAACTATTTATTTTAATTGAGAAAAATAAAAAAAAAATCAAAGTCTGAACACCGGCGCGGTCGCGCTCCATTTTGAACTAGGAGCGGCGCGACCGCGCTGCACCCCCAAAAACGTTTTCTAGGTTAGGGCGCGATCGCGCTCCAGAATGAACTGGAAGCGGCGCGGCCGCGCCGCGACGCAGATTCAGAAAAAATTTTCTTCAGCCCAAAATCCGATCGTATCGCATATCAATTCATACATGGAATCATCAAGATCGATAACTAGCACATGATTAGGCTCTGATACCACTGTTAGGTTTGTATATAGCGCGAACATGCAATCAAATTACATAAATAGTGCGGAAGCGCGATAAAATGGATTTTAAAATTTTTATACAAACCATCACCATGATCGATCAATGTGCTCAATTAACGATATAAACGAAAGAGAAAGAGAATAAGAATTATACCCTCGTAGAACAAAGCTTCCTCGGGTACAAGTTCAACTCCTAGTCCTTCGTGTTCTCCTCGAATTCAACGGTGTGATTCCTTCCTTTGATCAACGTTAGCCACCCAAGTGTTTGGCCTCTAGAGGTGATCCACCAAGGAAGAACAAGTATTCAAGAAGTTGGGTGTTTGGCAAAACCCTAGTTTCTATCTCTATAGAAATTGCAAGTACTCTCCACAATCTAATGCAAGAGTGTATAACCCCAATCTATGATAAGACTCTTTTTATTTATAGATGTAGGAATAACCCTTCCCTAAACTATTTAGGATTAGGGTTTATATTCTAATTAAACTCCTTTAATTAATTATGCTCCTAATCCAATTAGAAATTCGTGAGAGAGTACTTCTATTAATTAATTCTCAATCCCTATTTGGAAATAAATAATAATTCTATTAATTAATTCTCAATCCCTATTAGGAATTAAATAATAGTAAAAGTAGTAATAATAATAAGACTCCTCTTATTAATTTATATTTAATATTTCCAAAATATTAAATAATAAATATTAAGCTATTTAATTTATTCTATCTCCATAGACTAAATTAAATACACTTAACTTATTATTACAATTATGTCATTTACTTCTTAAATAAATATTTTTCTTTTGCGGTGGGACTCTTTAGGTTCTCCATATTAAACCGGTTATGAATAAAACAATTAGAACAATTTTAATCTTATTTAAATAAATAAATTAAATTATTTAATTTATTTAAATAAATAATATTTATTCTACAATAAGGGTAAGCCCCCTTAGCGATCAACGACTTTCCAGATAATATAGATTTCAACATTAATCACAAAAGAACCTTTGAGTAAATAGTTACCGTACAATTCAATCCTTCCACCATACAATGTCCCAATTAAATATAAGACATGGATTTACTGTCAAGTCTTATTTTATTTAATTATATGTATTTCGATTCCCAAATACACAACTTTGATTAATGCAAATTAGAAACTCCTTTCTAATTTCATTCTGCCTTGGCCAAGGACTACTGAGTTGTCATTTATCGAATCACATAGGACATTCACATCTTTTACTAGACGTGGTAGATTCTTTGTTGATCATTCACTTATCTCCATGTAAAACTTATTATACCCAATCATACCCTTTGATATACCCAAAAGGTCTTAAGGGACATGTCAAAGTATAACTCATCATACACAAGATACTATGATGATCTCAAGTCCAAGGATCACTTGTACTACTATCACTAAAGGAATTCCTATTGACAGGCGAGTAAAACTCCATTAGGTATTCCTTAGCGAGCCACGCTCAGTGAACTTATTCTCTAATAAGCACATACATACTTGCTTTAGTGTCTCCACACAAATGATTATAAGATCAATCATCCTCTTCCTAAGAGCAAGCAACGTATGTACTAATCTATCCGGATTCACTAATCCCCAATTTAGTAATCCAACGATTAGGAACAATTTTAGTTTGTGAGCTATCTTGAATTTAGATCTCATTAGCAAGATCACCATCATGATTCTAAAAGCATTGCTCGAAAACTATGGGTTTATCATATTTAATATAACAGCACTATGTAGATAATGTAAAATGCCTTTTAAGAAAATCAATTCTTTTATTAATAAATAAATAAAATTACAAAGTATATGCTACATCATATCAAATATGATTGGCTTGTGTGCATACTACTTTCATGTTCTTCTTAAAGATTGTAGTAGACTTCTCAAGCTTTATGGAAAGGTATGGTGGGCAAAATTTCGAGTTCATTTGGGCCTCCAAAGATTAATTTTTAGATAGCTAATCCGAATCCCGCATGGACTAGATTCTTGTTCGGACCAGTTGAAGTATTTCGACCATAACTTGAGCTGTCCAACTCCAAATCAGGTGATTCAAAAGCCCAAATTCATTAGAAATTCCAGGGCTACAACTTTTGTTCTTTTCCCAAGTCCAAATTCGGTGGTTTGCTAGTTCAAAATTAGCTTACAAGGTGCTGATCAGTTAATTGACAGATTTGGATTTTTAGCACATCACATGGGCACGTTTTTGGCTTGTTATTTGCTTTGGATAGCTAATGCACATGACTTAGATTAGTTGTTGGATCTTGACCATCTTGTATGCTTGAGTGCCTATAAATAACAAGAGGTGTTTCAACACCAACACGCCAATTCACAAACCAATTTACACATTCATATTCCAACTCCTTCACATCATATCCTTGAGAGCATTCTCCACATTAGTTTGTTAGTATAGGAGTAGGGAGAGGAAGTAGACCTCTAAGGGGAGGCTACTCTCTTCTCCATTTTTATAGTTCAAGAGCAAGCAAGAGATCAACATATATGGAAGCGAAGAATCGAAGGCGAATGTTTGGAGATTGAAGATTGTGATCCGAAGTGACAGTCAGATGTCAAAACATAGTTTTTCTTCTCTAAACTCTTCCTTTATTTTTTATATTCTATTATTGTTGAATATCTTGTAAATTATATTTGCATATTTGCTATGAACTCTTCTCTTTTCTTTTATTTAGTTCCAATGAGATGTTGAACTTTTTATACATTATTTATTCCTTCTTATATGAAGTTCATTCTCGATAATCTGTTTTAACTGTTGAATGATATTTATTTTGATTGATTTAATGTGATCAGTTAAGTTAATTTGATTAATATCATCTGCTAGATTAAGGGACAGTATTACATGTAATTGATATTGTTCCTAATCACAAGTAGAAATTAGTGATACATGATTGTGGTCAAGCTTTTGAGTATTGCTATGATTATTGGAAGACATGTTAAATAATTCGAGCTTGTGTGATTGCTGCTTGGAATAGTCTAATTCCCTAGTTCTTAATGTTGCTATTATATTAAATCTAGAGAGGTTGTTCTAGGTTGTATAATGGTTAGAATCTTGTTAAGAGCTTGTTTCATTGAGTGATAATTAAGGGGAGTTTCGGGTAGCAGAGCTTGTTGTTACCCAGGGCTATTAATTTCTTTGAAGGATAAATATTGTTATGACAAGGTGATATTGAACGGAAGAACTAGAGTCTTTATTTTATTCTTATTACTTTAATTATGTTTCAGTTAATTAGTTAAATAAAATTCCAACCCCTCCCCCCTTTGGTTCACAAAGTATAAATTTAGACTAATCATTCTCTGTGGGATCGACTCTTACTTGCACTACTATATTAATATCTTTTGCAGTAAGGTTTTATTTTTGGGTGCTTGCGATAGCACGCCAGTTACTGATACGTTTTCTGCATGTATTTTATCTTTCTTAAATATATATTTGTTGTTGTCTTAATACATTATTAGTGCCTTTACATATTTTATTAATTTAGGTATGTCCAGTAGTCAAAGAGCTGAAAGTTGTCATGCATTTTTCAAATCATATATGTCAAAGAAAAATACCTTGATGGACTTTGTGGTAAGGTTTACTAGAGCATTGAAACGCCAATGACACCAAGAGCTATCTCTGGAGCACAAAGACATTAATTAACATCCTATTACTAAAACAATATGGCGTATAGAGAAGTCAATGGATGAGTTGTACACACAAACAATTTTTTATAAAATTCAGGAGGAGTTGTACCAAAGTATGGCGTATATGGCAACAATTGTTAATGATGGAGAAAACATATGCTACTACAATGTGGTACGAGTTGATGCATGTGACCAAAGTGTAAGGAAAGTTATGGAAGACAAGTTACTGAATCTATTGAGTTGTAGTTGTAGGAAATTTGAGTTATGTGGTTTAGTTTGTCGGCATATATTTTCAATTATTAGCCTCAAGAATCAAGTCCATGCACCACTGTCGGATATATATGTACTACGTAGATGGACCAAATTTGAAAAATCTTATGGAGGCTCAAGGGATGGTAGAGGTACATGTGATTCAAATGTAGTGTTGAATCACAACTCATTGCATCGGCTTGCAGCAAATATTGTTGAGGATGCACTGTTAAATGAAGAAAAATATAAGCTGGCATTTAGTGCATTGGAGTCCCTTAAATGCACATTCAACACCATGTCAAACAATGATGGAGGACAGTCTTCTACACCTAGTATTACTCAGTCAACGTATTTTCAATGAGCCTAAAAAGGTTAGAGCAAAGGGTAGTGGAAAGAGGCTCAAGGGTGGCAAAGAAACATCGACTAAGAATGATAGGCGTTGTAATGGTTGCGGTCAAAAAGGGCAATCACATGACAAGAGAAATTGTCCACTTATTAAATATAGGTAAGCTGATATTGTTCAGTTATTAGAGAAATTGTCCACTTATTGTTCACTTATTAGAAATTGTTGCTATTTAATTCATGCTGCTTTTTTTTTTCTCATGCAGGAATGATACGACATGATCTTGGGGAATTATTCAACTACAAGAACCTATTTAATTCCCTCACTTTGGAGATGTATTAAGAAATAGCATTTTGTAGGGTAATGTTATCAAAATTAATTCCCAAAATTATTCCCCAACTCAAACACTGTTTGTTCATAACCTAACATCCAATTTTTGCCTAAATTTCATTTATTTTTTTAGAGATTCGTATCAGATATACGAAATAATAAAATGCAAAGGATTTGTGATTACCTTTAGACAACTCGAAGATGAGAGATGTGAGCCTATTGTTCCGCGTCGACAGAGAGAACGAGAGAAGAAGACGCGCGTGGGAGTGAATGAAGAGGGTTTAATTTTGAGATCTAATATAGTCCTTTGGTTTGATCCAACGGCTATTAAATAAGTCCTTACTTTGAGTCCTTATTTTGAGTCATTATAAGAGAAAACCTTTATATATATATATACAGAACCGATCTCCAACGGACCCAAAAAAGGGGTCCAAAAAATAGACCGGCTATAGCGACGGACAAAACTGTCACTATAGCATAAATCGTCATCATAGGTCTATGACGACGGTTAAATATTGCGACAGAACCGTCGTTATGGTTTATGCTATAGCGACGGTTCTGTCCGTCGCTATAGCTGATCCGTTTTTTGGACCCGTTTTTTGGGTCCGTTGAAGAACCGGACTATATGTGTGTGTGTGTGTGTGTGTGTGTTCAAAACCAGTAAACTCGTCAAGCAAGCTCTCCAAAATTGATTGATTTGGGCCTTTGGCTTCTTCTAAATATAATAAACAGACAGATAAAAAGGCAAGAGGTCAACTTGGTGAAGGCAACTTGAACAGTTGAAGGTAGGGTTAATAATCAATAGAAAATTAAGTGATTGAAATACTGCAAAAATACAACTCAATCCGGTAGACATATATTCGCTGCTTAAGAAAGACCCATTTAAAAGTCATTATAGTAGTTTTAATAATGCACTCCTATTACAAGTTTACCTTAAAAACAATAAATTATTAAGTTCGTAACAATGGCATGATAATAAAATTATAATAAAAAATTTAAAAATTTTGTGTCATACAAATACATACGTACATACATTGTAGCAGTTTTTGTACTCCTGCTAGACTCTAGAATAATTAGAGAGAGAAAAAAAGAATTTAGAGATAGATTGTAAATTAGTTTTTCATATTCGATAGATAATTTTCAGTACAAGACAGCCTTTTATCGGCTTACCCACTACATTGCATTCTGAAAATGAATCCTAACCTTCCATACTTATTAAAAATATTTAATCCTAGCCCTACATTTGCATATCATGTGCCATTCTCATTATTTTGGGATGGTATTTGAAAATTTGAATTACCCTATACCGAATCTATTCCAAATAGGCCTACCCTTCGTAACAATACTCCACCCTTCAAAACCCACATTGCCCTCAAGGTGGGATTGTGTCCTGCTCCTGAAGATGAAAATATCATCACTAACTTCAAACAACATAGCATGAACTTGAGATTCTATTGAAGACTGCGCTGCATGGTAGTTACGTTCCACTTGTGTAGCTAAGCATTTCAAAAGTGCTAAACCAAATATTGTTCTTAGGTATACCTTTGGTTGTCCTATTATCAAGAGCGAAGTGCTTTGAATGAAATGAAGAATATCTTAACTCCCCACATGAATCGAATCCAATAACAATCTTAGATATGACTTTGAATTCTACTATGGATCTTTGCATGTAATCAAAGTAAATACGCACAGTTCGGTATCTTAAACTCTTTCCTCGGACAGACCCCAAGTGATGCATTCAAAGTTATATTTTCTTTCTTTATCCCTTAAACAAAGTTGAGGATTACCCTGAACAATTTCTGCCACACATCGAAGGAGTAGAATTTGAGTCATCATACCAAAATTTCTTCCATTTTCTTCAACCTGAATAGTTTACAGCCTTCCCTGCTATATTGTGGTGGAGCATGAGCTTCAACTTTGTCTGACCAGTAGCCCAACACAAACCCATCAACAATAAAGGAGTTCACGAATCTTAACGGATTAAGTAGATCATCACAAACAACCATGTCACAATCTATATTGAGAATACCCAGATATAACATCGTGTGTACAAAATCATACATGCTGCCGAAAAGAGCTTGTTTCTTCAACTCTTATGACGAGGTCTCTTGATGGCATTTTATCATTAATAGTGTGAATTAAACTCTTCATCTCTGTTCGAAACTGAATTCCATGTATGAAATGCAGCCAAGGTGAAAAACCACGATGATTCCACTCGGCATTAACATAAAAATCCATTCGAAAATCATGAGCATATAAAGCAGAATGTGCAACCCACTTTATGAACTTAACCAAATCATTTTTACCTTTGAAATTATATCAGTAAAAGAACTGTAGAAAGAGGAACTCATGAAAGTAAAATGTCTCATCAACGTATCTCTGCATTATCAACATGTTCTCCCCTGGGGTGGATTTTTCAGGGGTCAAAAAGAAAGAGAGTAAAATTTTAGGATGTTTAATAAAAAATTTAAAGTTTAGATTGAAAAATATTATCTTCGTTCCAAAATTAGAGATACATTTTGACTTTTTAAAGTCAATTCGTGAAATTCTAAAATTCAAAATTAATATGAAGTTATTTAGTTTTAATACAACAAATATGACAATTGTAAACTAACTATAAAACACTACTAATTATTATCTTTGTTGTTTTCAAAATTTGAACGAACTTATAACAATTTGAGTTTTAGAATTTCGCGAATTGACTTTAAAAAGTCAAAATGTATATCTACTTTTGGAATGGAGGTAGTATTAAATTCTTTAACGTTCATATCCTATACTAGCTTGATTACTACAATACTCTTTGTCTCTCTGTTTCTCATCTAGCGGTTTGGCCTAATTCTTCCCACTAATTCGACTTTAGTGAAAATTCGATATGTTGTATTTTTTTAATTTATAATTTCACAAATTTGGCAATTGCTTTGAGATTTTTTGTAATTTCTTGCGGTTTTTTTAAATTGCTTGTGGATTTTTGTAACTAATAAAAATGAGACTATCATACAATAAATTTAAGTAATAAAGTCTCGAAAAATGTTACTATAAATAATATTTGAGCATTATTTAGTTTTGTAATTTATTTTACTATATTTTGATTTTTTTACGGCAATTTGTTTATTTCAAATTTGACCCCACTAACACAAGAGGCTGGATCCGCCCCTGAGGGTCACGAATTGAGACGGAACGGTGTTGTATGGGGACTGAGTTGAGTTGTTTCTGCCACTAATAAATTTTCATCATAAAACTTGGTCAAACCAATCGCATGATGTAAATTATAGGATTGGGCAGTAAGAACTTCACGCTGAATTTCATCTTTTAGACAAGTAATGAAGCGACCCATTAGAAAATTTTCGCTTAACCTATATATCCTTGTAACTAACAGTTGGAATTGTATATCATAATTAGCTACCGATGTAGTTTGTACGAGCTTAGAGAATTGTATGCCTGGATCCTCATATGGTGAAGAGCTAAATTGGGTTTGCAACGTCGTTAGTCACTACCAGCATAGTCAAGACCATCAGTTTTAGGCTTCTGCCATCGTTCATCAGCTACGCGGATCTGCAATTGATGTTGCCCTATATCAAGTTTGGGTTGAACTTGATTCTTTACCTGATTATCAGTATGTTGCTCTGTGTAAGGAGTGTGACGAGTTTGTTTCACAACCTCCAATTGATGTTACTAGGTGATATCCCGTGCAATGCACGGACTATTTTGAATAATAGATTGAATAATTTGTCAAATATACATAAGCACATTATAGTAATTAGTAAACACTTTTTTATACTTATTTCTGAAACATAAAACATAAATCCAGAAGAAACAAAAGCAAGATTTCCTCATACGAAAGAGGAGATTTACAGGTAGGATACAAATGCAGCGTGACCAAAATATATTGAAGGCATATAAGTAAAACAAATATTCCAAGTCAAACTCGGTAACCAAATCTACTCAAAGGAATCTACTCAAAGGAATCGTCCTCTATTTGGACCTTTTCTTCGCCTTTTTAGGGTAATGACCTCTATTTGGAATAGTTAGACTAACCAATAAAAAATGAGGGAGGAAATAGATTATAATTCTTACCTCAACCGAAAAATAAAACTATTACATTCTTGTATCATTCCAAGTTTGTAAACCTTTTACATTCTTATAATTCATACATGCATGTTTGGAAAATTAACATAAAATAAAAATACAAATACATGAACAAAAAGTCGATTGGCATATGATAGCATTGACGGGTTAAAAAACTGGTCTGCAAGGTGTGTAATCCTGTCCAACATGAATAATTAGGATTTACAAACACTGGAAGCTCTGCTATAGATATAAACCTTCACACAAAAACGTCTCTTCCAGAGCCTTATTATCCCAGGCCTAGAAAACACTTGCAATTGAATCTCAAACTCCAACCATGTTTTCCAAATTGAAGTGAACCACACTGAAGAGGACATGATATAAGCAATTCTACGATATCTAATTATTTCATAATTTATCCATGACTGCATGGAAACCTTACCATATAAGAAAATGCATAATTCTTTAACAACAATTCCACTATAAAGAACTTGCATTTTTTCAATCTAATTAGATATATTCATACGTAAAATCTTAAGGAGCTCATTAAGAACAATTAAACTATTAAAGAGTCAGGAGACATACATTGGCAAGATTCATATTGATAGTCTTCATCTCCATTGGAGTCCTTCAAAGCCCTACATTTCCTACATCTCTTCAGGACTTTTTTGAGCCTCTTGTATTCAACATGAGAGAAAGCATCCAAAAATCCCTCTTGATCTCCATGGATATACTCCATAAATGTCTCTCCAAACTTAATGTTGAAATTCTCTCTATATATATGTATGTATATATAATGAATGAGCAACAAAATTGGAACTTTTTTCAAAATCTTTGTATGGAAAATTATTTTTGAAAAATTAAATTGGGTTGCTATTTATGCGGATAGGAAAATATTGAATCAAAGCCTAGAACATGACCTGAGAATCCGGTATATACAGTACAATTCTATGGATTGATAAGAAGCGTGAAAAGAATTGTGGGCAAGTCGATTGATTTTTCAATAAACCACCAAAATAACAATTTCAGCAATCATACCTCAAGGCTATATTACTTATAAATAGAGTCAGCAATCCATTTGTCATCCCCAAATTTGATTAGAGGCACCTTCCCTTCTGGGTTTGCATCCAAAAGCCTAATCAAATCAAATTATTAATCAGAAAAGATGAAATAATTGACAAACATTCATGATTTTTGAGTCATCCCCGAGCAATCTGACAGTGTGATAGACTCCACGGCACGCTTGCGTGAGGTGGTCGTCGCCCGGATCGTTTCTAGCAAAGTTGAACGGTGGATAGCTTGCAACACCTTAACCCCTCGCCTATATATAGACGGTAATCTTGGTACAATTGCTCGCCTTGGAAATCTGCGTTGAATGGACACCAACGACACCTTGACCCCTCGCTTATATGTAAGCGGTAATCTCGGTACAATCGACGATTAGTGCGGTAGAAGACGCCACACACAACTATGTATTGTTGTATGATAAGTCAAATTTGAATCTCAAAGAAAAACTAGAAATAACCTAGGAATTCTTCAAAGAACCAAAGTAGAGAATAATCTCACAAATAATTGTATTGAATAAATCTAATTGAAGTGTATCAAGTACATCATCTATGTCCCCTATTTATACTACTCAAAATCAATTCTAATCCTAATAGGAATTATAAAATCAACTGGAAACCAAATCCTAACTTACCAAATTAATTTGGAAACCAAATCCTAACTAATAAACAATAAGAAAATTAAATCCTACTTATCAAACATTCTAATTACATTAGGAATCTAAAACATGCTGAAAATACCCTAATAATTAAGGAAATCCGCGTCCAAATTTGAATTAGAAATCTGAAGCCTTCCTCCATTTGGAATTAGAAATCCATTAATTGTTAGGAACCCATTAATCCGTGGAGAACAAAATCAGCTAGTTGTCTACTTGGAAACCGCGTGGCCCATATGATATAAGAAGCTAATATGTTAAGTCCTGAATATGCTAGGAAACTCGCGTGATTGGCTGATTAGAATTGGAATGTCCGTTGCCCCCATGCGAATTTGCTAGAATATAAATTGTCACATGAATTGATTAAAATTGGCCTTAAATTGAACTCCATTTTAAGCATCTTTGAATAAACTTCAGCCCAAATATTTAAAATCGCTTGATAAATTCCCGGGACTTGAGTTGAGTTATTAAGGTTTGATGTGAGTCTGATCAGGATTGTATCATTCCCCTCCTCTTGAAAAAGATTTGTCCTCAAATCTGACATCCCCTCCTCTTGAAAAGGATTTACCCACAAATCTGATCCTACATGAAAACAAATTAAGTTAGTAGCATCAAACAAATCATAATCCCAAAACTCATCTTGCAAACGAAATATATACGCAATATCAACAATGCAAGTAAAGTAATGAAAATAATCATCAAAAACTCCAACTCCTGCAAAGAACATAGCAACATCTGGCAACTCCGACGTATCGACATGAACAACTTGTAAACATCTCTTTCCAAGCAGTGATCGAATCAGCATAACACCCTGCAAACTCCTCGTAACACAACTTGGAAACTTAATCTTTCGATCTCTTTTACTCAAGAACTTGTCCACACCAACACGATGCTCTTCCACACGTAAGCCAAATACTTCCAAATTACTAACTACATCAAAACAAACTAAATAAGCAACTAAAACCATCACGCAACAAAAATTTCTACCTAAGAAATCAAATGCATATATAGTAAAATAAAAGCAAATAAAATTATGAAAAGTCCTATATCCTCCTGGATCAAATATCAGCATGTAGAACTCTTCATGTAGCATAATCTCCCATCCACGAATTCTCGGATCAAAAACCAGCCTGATGATCTTGACCATTCGTAGATAAACCCCTTGACAAATTCCCGGATCAAACGTGAACCTTATGATCTCGATCATTTGTACTAACTTCCATTCCAATGCACCCGGGTCAAATACCAAAATTTGAAATTCAACTCGTTGCATTCGCAAGTGCTCTTGAATTCCTGGATTAAACACAAAACCAAACAAATCAACAAGTACCTTTTGTTTAATCACAAAGAAATCAAATAACTCAAAATCACATGCA
This sequence comes from Aralia elata, assembly GCA_034770075.1. Lineage (NCBI taxonomy): Eukaryota > Viridiplantae > Streptophyta > Magnoliopsida > Apiales > Araliaceae > Aralia > Aralia elata. The sequence continues at coordinate 66,452,134 of CM068387.1, read as the reverse complement.
AAGTCTACTAGAACAAAATCCAAAACACTTCCCTATAGACTCTCAATGCATTGTCCGAATGGATTTATCCAACGATCCATGCTTTTCCCCTCAATGAGTAAGAATTCATCTCGAATCTGCAAAACAAAATTAACCTTTCTCTTTCCATTGACATTAACAAATTTAAAATCACGTAATATCATCAATGGAATAAAAAGGTCACTTCCAACTTCACAAGATGAAAACTCAATAGCATATTGACGATGATCACAAACAAACTCAACAAGTGCTAAAGAATTTTCCCAAGCATTGACAAAAATAAGAATATCATCAAAACAAATATGAACAAATTTTTCCATGAATGAATGCAAAATATGATTTAATTTGAAAATATTTATTGCACTAGTTAATCCAAATGATTTAACTAGACATGAATATAAACCATATCTCACTCCAATCCGATGATAAACACTTTTCAAATCAAAACCAAATGATAGTAATTCTTTCCCATCCAAGACAACATTCTCAAAATCATGCAATGATAATAACTCTAATGGAAAGACATTACCAAATGATAGCAAATCATGTAATGAAGATTTCTCTACTGAAGAACCATGATCACTACCATTATCAATTAACGACATGTCATGTAAAGATTGATTAACATGAAAACCTAATTCAACATGTGAATGAAAAACCCTAAAATGAGTTTCATGCAAGTACAAACGTTGAAATCGAGAATACCCACAATAATCACTAGAATAAATTCTACAAAGATATGCACTTTGACAATGAGAATTTACCAAAGGATAGTAAGAATATTGACAACGAGAATATAATGCATACTCATAAACTAACTCGACAAATATCAAATATCCTCCATAGTTTATGATAAAGACGATTCTACCCTCAAAATAGCTAACAATAAATTTATCCATGGAAGCATGTAAAACATGTTTTAAATAACTCATGAAAACACTAGATGCATTAGTTAATCTAACAGAAATAACTATCCACCTATACAAGTCACATGTTAACACAATTTTCCATTTATCACTTTCACTCATGCTAAATTGACTAGGTATTGTCATCACATGGTCATTATCAACAAATGCAGATAAAACGCAAGTACTATGCAATTTATTAAACATATTATCTAAGTAAAGAAAATAATAACGATACTTGTTTACCAATTCGAAATCAACGAACAAGCTCGACATTCTATCTTCCTTAGGTACTATGATCTCATGAATAGCACATGCACTAACGTTTTCTCCTACGATACCCGCTTTGATGAAGTTGGACTTCATCAACTCTCCAACCCGCCTTGGTAACTCCGTCGTCTCCTCGGGAATTCTACAAGTTGGCTGATATGGAATGATAGCTCGGGGTATATCATCAACAACCTGTACAAGAGACAAAACAAAACTAGACAAAGAAGAGTTAATCTTGTTAGTATTCAAAAGCGCCGTCTTGTACGAATGTACAGTCATTGGCTTTTCAAAATACAACTCACTTTCTAACTCACTCTCCTCTCTTTTTTCACTCTTACTCTCCACTGTTTCTTTCTCTCGTTTATTTTCACTCTCATTCTTTTTATTCTTTCGTTTTCTTTCATTCTCTTTTTCACACTTTTCTTTTTCACACTCAATCTTTTTTCCAATTTCCTTTTCACTTTCTTTTTGTCGTTTACTTTCACTTGTATTTTCTTCCTCGGGATCATGAACTTCATCTTGAACATTAGAATCTAACAACTCTCCTTGGACTGCATATTCTATTATCTCTTCTTCCACCTGTCTCGATTGATCTTGCTCCTTTTGCGCCTGTCGGGCGTTTTGTAGTTGCTTCGCCATCTCTTTAAATGATCCCATGACTTCTTTTTTTTCTTTGGAAAATACTGGTTCCCTATACACCTTAGGAGTATCTTGTGATTGTCTCCGATGCAAATCTCCATGCCTATGATCCATCTTTTCATCATCCCAATTTGAACACCTTAAAGGTTGATTGTCATATCTTGGAGTTGCATATTCTTTCCTCCTGTTAGGCTGTACTGGGGCATACCGCTTTCTCATCACGGTTTTTAACTCTTTCCATGTATCGATCGGATGCTCTCCACATCTTCTCCTTTCACGTTCAAATTGAGCCCACCATGTAGTTGCATGACCCGAAAAATCTTGAACTGCAAGTTTGAACTTCGTGTGCTCAGAATAATTATGATAGCCAAACTCTCGTTCCTTCCTTTCCTCCCAACTCAAATAAGCTTCTGGATCCGCTCTACCTTGAAAAGATCTCTTTTGCCACTCATAATTATTTTCACAATTATATCCATACATGATTACTGCAAAATAAAGGTTAGTAGATAAAGAAAATTTTTCTCACACACTCCCTTACGTGTTTCGCTCAAACAATGTATCACACAATTATGAAAACACTCGTGTATCACACAATTAGGCTTTTACCCTCAATTGATCTCACACTCTAGCCTTTTACCACTCTAATTCCCACTTATAGGTTCTTTTTGAATTCACCAAATAAATATCACAGTTTCTTTTTAATTCAATAAGAACTTATCACAAAACAAAATATAGCAAGTGTGACGTCCGATAACCACCAAAATTTTACGATCACCAATTAGAATCCTCTTAAGTGAAATCCCAATATCCTCAAATTTCACAAATTCCAACAATATAACCAAATGATAGCTTCTTCAAAATAATCCCAATATTCACAAAACTTATGAAACCCAAGCAATTGCAATAATAATAATTTTTTTTTTTTTTGTACTCACGATTTTTTTTTTTTGCACTCACGAATATTTTTTTTTCACGAAGCTCATTTTTTTTCTATTTTTTTTGAACTTTTTTTTCAATATATATTCAAACACAAAAAAATAAAGGATAAGTAACTCGCTAGGAACTTAGCTCTGATACCAAATGATGGACTCCACGGCACGCTTGCGTGAGGTGGTCGTCGCCCGGATCGTTTCTAGCAAAGTTGAACGGTGGATAGCTTGCAACACCTTAACCCCTCGCCTATATATAGACGGTAATCTTGGTACAATTGCTCGCCTTGGAAATCTGCGTTGAATGGACACAAACGACACCTTGACCCCTCGCTTATATGTAAGCGGTAATCTCGGTACAATCGACGATTAGTGCGGTAGAAGACGCCACACACAACTATGTATTGTTGTATGATAAGTCAAATTTGAATCTCAAAGAAAAACTAGAAATAACCTAGGAATTCTTCAAAGAACCAAAGTAGAGAATAATCTCACAAATAATTGTATTGAATAAATCTAATTGAAGTGTATCAAGTACATCATCTATGTCCCCTATTTATACTACTCAAAATCAATTCTAATCCTAATAGGAATTATAAAATCAACTGGAAACCAAATCCTAACTTACCAAATTAATTTGGAAACCAAATCCTAACTAATAAACAATAAGAAAATTAAATCCTACTTATCAAACATTCTAATTACATTAGGAATCTAAAACATGCTGAAAATACCCTAATAATTAAGGAAATCCGCGTCCAAATTTGAATTAGAAATCTGAAGCCTTCCTCCATTTGGAATTAGAAATCCATTAATTGTTAGGAACCCATTAATCCGTGGAGAACAAAATCAGCTAGTTGTCTACTTGGAAACCGCGTGGCCCATATGATATAAGAAGCTAATATGTTAAGTCCTGAATATGCTAGGAAACTCGCGTGATTGGCTGATTAGAATTGGAATGTCCGTTGCCCCCATGCGAATTTGCTAGAATATAAATTGTCACATGAATTGATTAAAATTGGCCTTAAATTGAACTCCATTTTAAGCATCTTTGAATAAACTTCAGCCCAAATATTTAAAATCGCTTGATAAATTCCCGGGACTTGAGTTGAGTTATTAAGGTTTGATGTGAGTCTGATCAGGATTGTATCACAGTGGTATAAGGAGATTAAAACAACAACACAACAGATCCATTTTCAGCGTCCACTGGAGCCCCAAAGCAATCAACACATATCATATCTTATTCTAATTATTGTGTATGTATTGTCCTGTCTCTAATGATAGAGAACATAAAATTCCAACCTTTCCACACAAACCTCTTCAAATCAAATACTCCATCCGTCCTAAATTATATAAAATTTATGCACTCGTACTATGTAAACTGGATAACATTGCACATTTGAAAATTTCAAAGCAACACCAAACTTAAAACTGGTTCCTGCCAACCATTTAAAAGCCTCTTAAAAAAATAAAAATTTTGACATAAACAGGACCAATAAATATGTGGCTAAACTCGACCCTTTTAAACTATTTGCATTTGCAAACAGAATATAAGGATAAATGCAGAATAAATTAGAGATTCATCAAAATGATTAACTTAATAGATGATAAAATAAAATTCCTGACAAACAAACATATCCGCCAAACAAAATATTAAGTAGGTATTCCCAGTTAAACAAAATATTCACATCCAAAAATAAGTGAAACATGCACAATTTAGAAAAGATTACACATAAATTGGGTCACGGGAGTAATAGAACAATTACACCAAACAATGATAAGTCAGGTATCATACCACCAATTAATTTCAGAAATTTGTTCTTTTGTTTTCTCTTTTATAATCACTCTTTCTGATACCTCAATCAGATTTGGAATTATATCAGGCTCTACTTTCGCCTTTGCAAGTTGTGCTTGCTTCGCCTTCAACTCTTTGGCTTGTGCTTCTCCATATTGACTCTGCAAAATCAATAAACAATTTTAAAAAAAATAACTGGGAGGGGAGCAGATCAATAGCATAAACACTTGAGCAAAATTACCTTTAGCTTGATTATTTCTGCATCTTATGAGCATTTGCCTTCCTCTACAAATTGAAAATTCATCCTCTTGGGCGTCAAAAAGTTATTTTTTTCAATAATACCCATTCTCGCATCAAATTTGGGATTTTTCTCTCATTCTACTTCTAATTCAGGTTCAAGAATTTGGAAGGCATCTTTTTTCTTCTTGTTAATGTTCACCTGGATAGTTTAATAAACATTAAAAGAAGTACCAAAAAGAAAAGAGAGAAGAAGTACACAATGAAGACAGACATTGACATCAGCAGGGCAAAAAACTAACAAGCCTTTAGGGTGCTCAGAGTGTTTAATTTTGGAACATTTAACACATTTCTTTGCTCATCTATTTCCCTACCCAATGCATCCAAACGAAGAACGGTAGCCTTGGCAGGCTTTGACTGGACAGTAATCTCAGGTGTCATTTGTCCAAGAAACATGTTTATTAGAGCAGTAAATTATGGGTCATGTTGAAAGGCACACCGCTTGCAAGTGACTTCATAGAAGCAGCAGAAGAAACACGTAAAATTGAAGTCAACAATAAATTGCAAAGAAAAATATATATATTTGTGGGTATATCACCAAAATATGATCCTACAACTACCCAAAATTTATATGTGATAAATCAATCAAGCTTGAAACATATAATGTAAGCAGCATTACAAACAGAGAAAATGGGAAAGGGAGGAAATACCTGCAACTCCAGCTGCTGAACTGAAAACTAAATAAGTTGAGAACAACCGAGTGGGAGTCATTCTTCAATCTGTTCAAATTTCACCCTACAGATAATTTGTGATCCTTCCTTTTCTCTCTCCTCCTTTTTCTCTCTCAATACACAAAAGAAGCTTTTGATTATATAAAGGACCCAGTGTTAAGTGTCAGCACTTATCTCTTTGAAGCTGATGTAGTAGCCGATAAGCTACATATATACATTATTACTATTCATATATTATAATTCTATATATGGAATATGGATGTGAAAATGGAAGTCAATGTTTTGCACATGTTGTTTTTTGCCTGAATCTGACTATTTGAGGTTTAGAAGTACGCCTAAACTGAGGGATGTGGCTTTAGGTCCCTCCTTCGAACCCGCCAACGAATTAGCATCTCTGTTTGGACCAACGCCCTTGCCATGGGGATCTATAGAAAAATAGTCCAAAATTATATATTATGTGTAATATATAAAGATACAAAATATGACCAAGCATTGTTGCCATTGTAGAATTCACTCCCAGATAGTATCAATTTTGTATCTTTTGGAGGATTAATAGTTAACTACAGAAATCATCAAATTATTCTTCAATTGACAATATGAATTACTTAAATCCAAATTATAACTGAACTAAACTACTAATACGAAACAATTGGACCGAGGAGAAGGCTCTCCTTCCATTTCCTTATCACCGAAACAAAAACTCATTGCAAGTAATGTGAAAATTAGCTATACAAATCAAAATTTTCAAATAGAAAGATCCATTTGTTTTCATCTTAATTATTGCCTAGGAAAATACAATCAGAGATTGTTATATTAGTATACATTCAAGGCATTATGAAATACCAAAGTATATTCCTTTTTGGCATTTCATCAAACATGTAATGTGCACATCATACCGATAAGGATAAGCATAGACATATGCCTGCATCAATAGAATCTCATAGCATATATTCAGTTTGCAGCAAGCATCTACACAACAATATATAAGCATACATCATAACATATATACAATTATAAACGTCAAAAGACCAAACCTTGTTACCATTGTAGAATTCACCCACATATAGTATCAATTTTGTCTCTTTTAGAGGATTAATAGTTAACTGCAGAAATCATCAAATTAAACTTCAATTCACTAAATCTAAATTAGAACTACTCATACTGAGCAATTGGATCGAGGAGAAGGCTATCCTTCCATTTCCTTATCACTGAAACAAAAAACCATTGCAAGTAATGTGAAAATTAGATATACAAATCAAATCAGATGGAGAAATCAAAATATATGGAGATGGAGTGAAGAAAAATAGCTCAAGTACCTCAGCTTTTCTACATGAGGGCAATGCCAATTCCTAAGAATTATTCCCTTGCAGGTTGCTTTGCATCTAAAACTAAAACTCATCCTGGTTAAACAGGACAAAAAAAAGGTATTCGTACTTTTAATGTTTTATTTTGATATGAAAGGAAACAAAATGCAAAAGCAAAACTTAAAAACCATGCAACTCAAATTTTGTAATACTATGTTGAGACTAAAGAAAATATAGCTTACCTGAACTGCAATAAACATCGCTAATCAATTAAACTAATCAAGTAGACATGATTAATAGCAACCACCTTCGTTCTGAGTTGATATTTGCCCCTAAACAAAATTACAATCAGATGGACTCAAAAAACCATATACTATATTAGTCTAAATTATACATAGTATTATATATACAGAGAAATTATTTACTATGAAGATTTTGATTCAGAGAGAAAAAGCTTTCCAACGCTTGGATCGAAGATTCTGAGGAACGGGCATGGGCAAAATTGAAGAGGTCTGCTACACCCGATCTGGTCGAACATTTGGAGTGATTGAAAAGATTTGATGTGAAATCGGGATTGGACTGCATTAGGTCGGATTCAGAGACGGTGGCGATCTGCGATTCGGCGGAGATTGAGACGATTTCATGTTGGGGGTTTAAAATCAGCTTCCTCTTCATTCTTCTCCAAACTCCCAACATAAGCCCTAACAGACTTTCTTCTTCTAATTTCACTACTTTTGTCGCCGCCACTTCTCCTCCATCGTCGATTTCTGATCTAGCTGAAACCAAACTCCACTGCCTCACCGTCGAGTTCTAATCGCACTTCCAATTAATGAGGTCTTATACCACTCAAGTGTTTGGAAGATAAAGAGAATGGGGAAGGAAGATGAAGAGAATGATTGATGAGGCAAGACAGAACTGCAGACATCGCAAAAGGCAGGCGGAAAAGGAATCGACAATTAAGGGTTGAGATGAGACCAATTCGTAACGAATTAACCGAGTTAACTCTTAATTATTTAAAGGTTGACTCAGCGAGTTTTTCAATTGATTAAAGATAAAATCGGCTGTCCTGCTTTTATATATAATAGTAGATATGACCGTGACCATGATAGGACAAAACTGATTTGTAAATTGGGCAAAAATTGCCTCGATAGAGTTAGGATAGGCCATTGAACACTCTCAATGAAAGCACTAATATAACAGTTTTTGTAGTCCTACTAGATTCCATAAAAATTAGAGAGAGAATTGGAGAATTTAGAGATTGATTGGAAATTGATTTTTCATATTCGATAGATAATTTTCAGTACAAGACAGCTTTTTATAAGCTTACTCGCTACATTTCATTTTGAAAATGAATCCTAACCTACCGTACTTACTAAAAATATTTAATTCTGGCCATATATTTGCATCTCATATGCCATTCTCTTTATTTTTTGATGGTATTTGGAAATTTGAATTACCTTATATCAAATTTATTCCAACACAAAAAGAATATTATTATTTTTTTAGTCAATTTATGAAATTTTAAAATTTAAAATGATGTAAAAATGTAATTGATTTTAATTAATGAATATTTAATATTGTAAACTACTTAAAAAGTATTACAAAGTACAAATTTATTATTTTAAAATAAATTTACATAACAATTTAAATTTAAAATTTTCACAAATTAATTAGTATCAAAATAAAATAGGACTCTTTCGACAAAATATATTAAAGAAAGACTTTGATCCTACTAAGCAATTGCTTGACTAGAGGCAACTAATAATTGAATTACTGTGAACGATGGATCCAGCTATTTTTCTATTTTTACATTTAATCAAACCTCTCTCTCTCTCTCTCTATCTGTCTCTAATCATGTTTATTCTATATAATTATCAGGGGCGGATCCATGCCTGGGGCAAAGGGCACCTGACCACAATGAATTTTCAGGGGGTTAGGGAGGGGGTCAAATTACATAAATTGAATATAGTTTCTCTCTTGGTATGGTTCATATTATGCCAATATTTTTTTGGGGTTCTTTACAGAAATATACAACAATTAGTTAAAAATGACAAGATTAGTGCATAAATAAAATAATTACAAAAAGAGTGCAATAAGGACAAATTAATTACAAAAAGAGTGCAATAAGGAAAAATAAGGAAACCGAAAATCAAGGAGAAGTAACTGCCATATTCGGCAGTTACCAAATCTTTGCGATCTAGAAACCAAAACAAATCGAAGAAAAAGAAGAAGAAAAAGAAGCCGCAGATACCAACGCAAAGAGAATTCAAGAGCAAGAACATATAATATACGGAGTAGCCGAAGTTCGAATAGATCGAAATCTGCAATAATACGGGATCGAAGTTCGAACATATACCATGAATTCTAAAATTTTATAAAAAGTAATAGAAAGAAAGAAAGAAAAAGACCATCAGAGGAAAACAATAATACGGGATCATTCTTTCCCAAGGACCATCAATAGATTAATCAAAAGACAGAAATGCAGGTTTGGTTACCTTGGTATGAAGGTTTGGTTACCAACTACAATATGAAAAAACTACAGGTGTTGAGGTGGATTGGTTACCTTAGTATGAAGGTTTGGTTACCTTGGTATGAATGTTTGGTTACCTTGATATGAAAGTTTGGTTACCAACTGCACTATGAATGTAACCTAATAAAACTGAATTAGTTACCTTGGTATGAAGGTTTGGCTACCAACTGCACTATGTAAAAACTGCAAGTGTGGATGTGGATTGGTTACCTTGGTATGGAGGTTTGGTTACCTTAGTATGAAGGTTTGGTTACTAATTGCACTATGAAAAAACTGCAGGTGTGGAGGTGGATTAGTTACTTTGGTATGAAGGTTTGGTTACCTTGGTATGAATGTTTGGTTACCAACTGCACTATGAAAAAACTGCAGGTGTGGAGGTGGATTGGTTACCTTGGTATGAAGGTTTGGTTACTTTGGTATGAATGTTTGGTTACTTTGGTATAAAGGTTTGGTTACCTTAATATGAAAGTTTGGTTACCAAAATTATCTACTTACCTTAAGTTCTCTATACCAGAATAACACTGAGTAGAAGTCTCTTGCTGTTGAACAAAAAATAATATGAACAGACCTCCAAAATGCAATCATGCTTTAAATGAATCATTCCAAAGAGCCATGTGACCAGTAGTTTCAGAATGATTGGTTGAACATGTAAATTCCCTAATGTACTTGATTTTCCATTCCCCGCAATACTTGTGTAACATGTCATCGATGCCCAACTTCTCTTGTTCATAATCTCCGGCGGGTTTTTTGATTGGAGGAATGAGCAGTCAAATTATTCATCTATCTCTGTGCTAGGCTTCCATCATTGAAAAAATACCAACAAGGATTGTAGAGCCCTCTTCTTATTTTACAAAATAAAATTCATGTCCTTGCAGTTAAAAGAAATATAGTTGACTTGTGATATATAGTAGTTTTCTCCACCTATTAAAATTTTTAAAAAACACTGTTCATCATTTTATAGTTACATAAATCATAATTTGACATTAAATTATGACAATTTCATAGACAAGTGTCCTCATAATCATTAAAACATACACTACCTTTGTCCTGAAATGAGAGCCCCATTTAATTTCTTAAGACTTTTCACAAAATTGTACCTTAATTAGAGTGTGGACACCAATTTTTGGACATAGGAGAACAAGGAAAGTGAATACTCCAATACTGAATTATATGATCATCTATCAGAGTTCCAATACTCCATAAGTAGCTGCTTAATTAGATGTAAACATGCAAAGGGTGATTATAGTTGATTACTGAACAATTGGCTTTATTATCAACTGATAGTGGAGGACGAGAACCGGAGGGGAAAAACTGAGAAGGAAATGGGTGATGGAGAAGATGCAGGCGATGTAGTGACGGTCATACTCTTTTCCTAAAACACTCACGTGATGGTTGGGATATGCAAAAATGATATAGAAGTAATTTGAATAAGAAAGTAATTTGAATTTTGAATTTTGAAATGTGCAATTAAACCACCCAACTAAATTGAAGGGATAAGAATGCACTAATTTGTAAATTTAATATTGAAGATGCACTAATTTTGTAAATATTTTATGTATACACTTTTGTTGTAATATTTTCTAAAAATGTACTAATAAATGTAATTGTCCCTATTTTGTTTCAACTCACTATATCAATGTCCAATGGCCGCATTCCTGGGCCTCAGTTCAACCCAGCAAAGACTATATCATAGTATTGATGCCACATGTTTGCAATTGTACGCGCTTTTTTTGATTGGACTTATAGTAAGTTTCAATCTTTTGCTATGAAATTCTATCATGGACTGACAGAGCCTAGACGTAATTCATGAAATTAAATTGTGAAAAAAGATTTTAAAAATTATCATGAAAGGAATTACTTATAGTAAGATGAGTCAACCCACCATAAAAAAAGAAAAACAATCAAGTGAACAACAATGAAAAATAAAAAGCAACAGATTATTGTGAGTTTCTTTCAACATAACTCAATTAAGGAAATTATAAAATATTCCTAAACTATTTAATGAGTCATGCTATGTATTATAAAAGATTTTTTTTACTAAAATACAATTGCGACGTATATCAATATATGAGATTGTATAAGATTATAAAATTGACTTACCATATTACATATCTGCTTAAAAGATTTATTATTCTTTCCGTTTTAAAATTAGAGATACAATATTTGAGGATTATTTAGTTCTGTGATTCATTTTATTAAATTTTATTTTTAAAGAATTTTTTTAAAAAAATTTGATCCCACTGAACTAAGAGGCTGGATCCGCTCCTAATAATTATGGCAAACTTGAATATGACCACTAAAGCTGTACCTACCAAACAATCACAAGAATATCCTTTATTCTGCATGCAATGTAATCACGTATTCTCGTATATTTTGGTTATGTCTTTAATGAGAAATTTAAGTTCATTTACCCTTAAAAGGGTCGTTATCACATGTCAAGAGAAGGTATAACTTTTTTCCTTTTTTTTTGCCTATTCAAGCATACATAAGAGTCTCATCTGATTTTTTTAAATTTTTTTTCACACATTAAAGAAATATGATAAATGGATTTTACTTTTATTCATTTGTATTTTATTGTAAAGTTAAAATAAAATAAATTTAATTCTATACGTATATGAAGTTCATTTATTAGTTCCTTTTGATATTTGCGCTCAATGTTTTTTTTAAAAAATTTATTACTATTATTATTATTGTTATTATTATTGTTGTTGTTGTTGTTGTTGTAGTAGTAGTAGTAGTAGTAGTGATTTTTTAATTTTTTTTAATTTTTTTTTGTTTATGCTCAAGTTATACTTTTCAGATTATGAAGAATGACATATTAGCCACTCATATGTCTGTGTGTGTGTATATTGTAAAATATGATTTTTTTTATATGAAAGTCTAATATGTCATTTGAAAGAATGAAAAGCCTAAAGCTATGATCTTGAATCGAAACTTGAAGATTATGATCATAAATTCATAGTGATCAACTCATCTTATACCATCAACTATAAATATTAACCCAATTCTATGAGTCTATGGATGTGATTTAGTTATATATGGGTGATACTATTTAAAAGTCCAAGAATCTGGAAACCCAACTTAATGTGAACTTAAATTGGATATATCTAAATCCTAAAGTGTTATATAAAACTTAGAAAGTACTTACAACTCAAATGGCTTTTTCGGCCCAGCCCAAATCTTACTTCTAACTTCTAGGTACATCAATTCAAAGTTACTTATTTCTATGGAAAACATCTATATCTAAAATTATGATATTCAATTGAGTAAGTTAATTTAATTAGTCGAATTAACTCAAATAAGTTGATTTTTTATTTTCACTTCCATTCACGTCATCTCTCAATATTAAATTCTTTTTCTTTCTTTTTCCTTTCTTATTGAATAGAAAAATACAAAAATTTAATACTTTTCAACTTTATCAACACATACATTCACAGTATTAATAATATACGTTGAATAAAATAAATATAACCATTCACATTTTCAATTTCAAATTCATATATTTGATTTTTTCTCTCTACACATATTTTAAAAGTTACAATTATAATATTTAGATAAATTTTACATAGTAATCTATATTATTGAAGGAGAACAAAGTAGTTGGACTCTTTTGGTGCATTTACCTTAAAATTTCAATTATATCCCATTTTTAAACTAAATTTTTTTAATTTAATGGTTATTATCATAATTTAAATACTCTCTTTTAGTAACTGTCATCGGTAGATCAAACTCACTTACAACTTTCAAAATAAATCATTACCTATCAACTTCCTCATTTTTCTCTCCATTTATTTGTTTAACTTCCCTAAGTAGTCTTAACTCTTATTTTTATTTAGTATCTTGCAAAATTTGACTTTTACCAAACAAAATTCCACGTTAATTTTACATATACGTGAGTGTGTGTCAAAATATTAGTATTCAAATAGACTCATGTCTCATAGAGTTCACCTACTAGTAATAACTATTCATCACCGAGATTAACACTATTTTCAATATTTTTTTTTTTCAAATTGCCTTCATTTATAGAAACATCAATCCGTGAGAAAATATTTAATTTCCGAATTTTTTTTAAATAATTAAAATTTTATATATAATAGTTCTGAAATTCACTTCAATCTAAAATTTGTTTATATTATATTGTGATGTGCATTATTCAAATTTTCAAAATTACAAATTTTGTACGTAGCAAAACTTTAAAGCAATTTACAATAATAACTATTGAACTAATTAAAATCAGATAAAACAAAATTAAATTTGAAATTTAAAATTAGAAATTTCATTAAAAAACAATAATCTTAAGCACTCAAGACACAGAATCAAATGATGTGAAGCCCGTGGTTACAATGCCGCTTCCAGCATTCCCCCTCGGCCACTTAACCGTCCCTTGATCAAAGAAAGCTGCCCGCTTTATGGCCCAAAAGCTAGTTGATCCCGATTTCCATGTTTCTTCGTTTAGTTAAACTGTTGATAAGTGAACTTGGACGGCGTAGAATACAATGTGATACTATTAGTCTATTACTCACTCTCCCGTTTTACAAAAAAAAAGAAAAGGATATTATTAATTTATCAAATCCTAAGATTTATATTGTGACACATATTAATTTAATTTTTAAACTCACAATGTTTTGAGTAATTTAATTATTATATTAATTAAAATTAAATATATTAAAATTTTTAAGTAATTATTATAGCTATTTATTTATGATAAGATTAAAATTTAGCCCCTATCCGGTATATACCAGCCTACAATAAAATGAATAATGCTATAAACGCACATCATATACAATAAATTATGCACAAAATGACATAACATATGATTATGCAAGTATTTGAGGACCTGATGAGTGAGTTTTATACCTACGAATTGGATATCTTTTAGGCTCAATTCTTTGCTATTTTTAAGTATTTTTAGTATTATTTTACTTGTTATTTCATTGGTTTGGTAGGAGGCGGCTTTGGATGGGCATTTGTGGAAATATTAGACTTTAGTGGCATTTTGATAATTCTGCAAGAAATGGTCCCGCGCCGGGGCCAGCTCCCAGGCCAAATCTGGCATCGGGGCGGGCTCGTCGGGAATTTGAACGGCTGGCTTTGTCTCGTTCTGCAGATAGTGGGAAGGCTTGGGAGGAATTTCAGGAGCTTGATTGAGACTAGAAGAGAAAGAATGGTCAGATTATTGGGCATCCAGGGAGTGCAAATCAGATTATTCAACTAAGGTTTGAAATTATTGAAGCTAGGGTTTGAACTAATAAGGAGAAGAACAAAAAAGAAGGAAGAACCACCATAACATCACAAAAAGAGCTAAGGATTACAATTTGGAGAAACAAAGCTAGGAAAGAAGATACTACCAAGCACCAATTCAGGATTCAATCTAAAAAAGGGTTTTATCATTCTATTTCCTTGTATTTCATTCTTACTTTGTAATTCCACAATCATGTTATATAAATTGAATATGATGTTATTTAGAGCTATCATGAACTAATCTTTATTTTTTAAGATTCTAATGGAACCCAACTCATAGTTTGTATTGAATGCTCTCTCTTTGAATAATAGTTAGACTTTTGTGAATTGGATTTCATAACCTATGCTTATGGATTAATTGCTTGGCCTGTAATTACCTTGGTAACCTATATGAAATTGAGAAATGGAATATAGTGTTAAGACCTAGTTATGAATTCATGTGAAAATTGGACATTCTTATGGATAATTTATGAGATTATATGACGTGAGTCTTATGTATTATCCTCAATAATAGATAATTTGATTGTATTTAGAATAGACATATACCTAAATACCACGTGCATTCAATTGAGAATATATGCTTAATGATTTCTATTGCGAAAGTTGATAATTGATAGAGTAGTTAATGAGATTTTACCCATGACATGCATCTTGTTAATTATTCTTGATATTAGATTCTTGATTGTGTATAGAATAGAGATATATCTATACACCGCATTAGGGAATACATATTTGACCATCGAGAGAGGCTTTTATATAAATGTGATTTCTCGGATGATAATTCTTGTGTTATAACTAGTTGTAAAAGAGAGAGCTGTGATATTCAAATAAAGAGTTGGGGGAAGTTGTAATCTTAGATCTTTTTATCTTTAATTCTATCTGTGTTTCATTTAACTTTTGCTTTCTTAATTATCTTTATTGAGTTTTAATTATCAACAAAATCAAATCATATAATCATTGTTTAAATAGGATCAATTTGTCATGCGATTGGTAATTGGTAGTTATTTGACATAATTTCTCGTGGGTTCGACACTCTACTTACTTTATATTACTTGTGGACCGCGTATACTTGCGCGTGTTTTATTGATTGTGAAATCGAGCAATAAGTTTTTGGCGTCGTTACCGAGGAATTATTTTACAATAATTTTACCAATATTGACTATAGTCGAATTGATCTTAATTTAGACTTGTATATAAAATTTTGTTTTGTAGATACCCTGGATTTAAACTTGTATAGTTATTTTCTTATTAATTTTTATCAATTTAGTTTACTTAATTGATGTTAATTTTTATGTTTTGATGCTTTACGAGGTACACCATGGACAACTATAATGATAAATGGCCTTACACGTACATGAGCCATCCAAGTACGGCATGGAGGTATGAACTCAAAAAGTTATCACCACATATGGAGTTAATTTTGAGGAGCGTTGAGGCTTTAGAAGCACAAAATATTCAAAATATGGCGGTGATGTGCGATTATTGTGTTGGAAACCATTCGAGTCATATTTGCCCCATCAATTTCGAGGCGATACTGTATGGTTGCAATTTCAGCGACTACCCCGACTACTACACCTATCCCAACAATTATCATCAAGATGAGGGGTATCATCTGGGGTTTTCATGGAGCGACAACATGTAAGATCAAACCCTTGATCTAAGCCCCTCATACACTCTTGAAGCTCAGGATCAAGCTCTTGCTCAAGAAGAAAGAATGTCCAATTTTGAGGAACTTTTGTATAAGTTCATGGCCTCAAATGATGAGATTATGAAAAGTCAGGAGATGTCGATTCGAAATCTTGAGAATCACCCGCAAGGTGAATGGCCCAATGACATGGTTCCCGAGATTGACGAACTACCCACGCCAATGTTGCAACTGGACGTGTCAATATATGAGGAATCTATGGAGGAGGAGAATAATGGGGAACAGGAAATGAAGGCCAGCAAAGATCTAGCCTTGAGCCCCAATGATGATAAGCTAATTTCGATTGTGCCCCATATGCCTTCTCCACCCAAGCTCAAGAATCCGGGTGGTTTTGTTGTCCCGTGCCCATTGGGTAGTCATATCGTCGGCAAAGCTCTATGTGACATGTGAGCTAGTATACAGTTTAAGCCATTATGTGATAAGGTAGAGGTTTATGAAAAGATAGATGAGGATCCACTTGTGTTTGAGAAACTTAATTTCACTTTGCCATTCACAGACACAATAGAGCAGGCTCCTAGCTATTTTCAGTTCATAAAGGAGGATTTATATAAGACTAACAAGCTAGGTGAGCTTGAGACAATAGCCCTCATCGAAGCAACGCCCTCAGATGTTTCACCACTACTAACGGATAAAGCGGATGGAGAAAGTTTCTTTTTACCGATGGATGAAATTGTGTTTGGGGGTCATGCCATGCAAATCAAAGAAATGACAGCGAGGAGGCATGCTATTGTCATTTTTGCAATTGAGTCAGACTGAAATGAAACAGAAAGCTAGTCAGGCCGAGGACTGTAAACCAAGCGCTTGATGGGAGGCAACCCATTGGTTCTATCTGTATCCTTTATATTCAGTTGTTATATTTCAATTACCACAAGTTTCAAAGTTTCAAGTTTCTAAGTTTTCAATGCATATGTTTTTGTTAGTTTAGCTTGTGAGCTTAATTTGCTCTAAGGCTTCGTTTTTCGCTCAATATGTCTGATATATGTTTGGTATGTCGTAATATATTAGGTGATGTGTATGGAGGTTTAGTGCAGCATTGGAATTTGAAAAATCAAATTTTTTGGAAAATCAGGCGAGCTCGCCCCGGCGGCAAATCCAAGCACATTTTCACGCCCCGACGGCGAGCGCGACCCAACGGCAACATTCAGTGCAATTTTCGCGCCCCGACGGGAAATACGGATTTCAGTTTTTAAAAACTCTTTCCAGACAACTCATTTTTCATTCTTTTTCATCTCATTCTCAACCCAAACTTTGCAACCTCTCTCCCAATCCATCCGAACTCCAATTAAACACACACCTACACCTACGATCCTTCCCAATTCGGATTTCAATTTCAATTCCACCCGATTTCCATCACTTCCAATCGATTTGAGGAACTTTTAATTGGGTTTTGTGAGGAATTTGCACGGATTACATCTCTTTTGGACATCAGAATTCCAGTTGGGTATTCAAGCAGCTAGGGGTCCTCATTGTGATTCATTTCTCCATCCTTCACTGGGAATTCCAACATTAAGCAAGGTATCTATTATAAGTTGCATTACAGTAAGCTTATTTGGAGTTTATCACTGTTGGTATACTCTGATTGAAATATTTTCTTGCTTAAATTGTATTGGCTATAATACACTCATGCATTTGGATTTATCGATTATATTGGATTCCTAATTGAGTTTGTGTTGGCTCAATTGGATGATTGGGATATATATTGTTTGTATAGAGTGTTTATTGCAGTGATTGGCAAACTTTTGGTTTGAATTGATTTTGGAGGAACTGTTGCAAGTGAATTTCTGCTAGTGCACGCTAGGTGCTTGTTTTATTGCCCCATAGAGAATTTTAGCTGTTTGGACATTATTTAGTAAGAACTTTGGGCACAGTTTACTGGGTTTGTAATCATGCAACCTAAGAGATATAAAGGTGAGGGTTCTACCTCAATACCAGCACGGGCTTATGATCACAACAGGTTTGTTAGTGCTAAGGCAACAGAGAGGTTTGAATCATATATAGCGGGTAAAGCTCTAACTCCCGAGCGTGGCCTCTGGCCTGACGCAGTGTTTAATGGGGAAATGGATCAACAGATCACTGAGCAAGGATGGGACACTTTCACTGATCACCCTGATCCAGCAGTTGTGGCTTTTGTCCAGGAATTTTACGCCAATGCACAGGACAAGCCACCATATGTAGTTATTGTGCGGGGACGAGGAATCTCATTCAGTGCCCATGCTATCAATGATTACTATAATTTGGTTACTCTGCCAGTATTCTCAGTTTTTGCATTCAAACCCAGATTATGGCAAGATCTTAGCTGACTTATGCAAACCAGGGACCACATGGGTATCTAAGGGCAACCGGGGTGCCACACTTTTCCACAACAAGGATCTGAGCTTATATGGAAAGATATGGTATGCTTTCTTGTGTGCGAAGCTTATGCTATCCCAGCATGTTAGTGATGTGACTAGAGACAGGGCAGCGTTGTTATATGTCATAGTTATAGATTACACTATCAATGTGGGTCACATTATCGAGGGCAGTATTCGCAGATTCTTGAGGAGTCACATTCAGGGAGGGTTGCCTCACCCTCCCTTATCTGTGGACTGTGTTGGGCGGCAAGGTGTTTGGTGGGCTGATGATGAAGTAGTTTAGCAGCCATTGCAGCTTCTCGACCACAAAATAATTAAATGATACAAGGTCTGGGGTGGAGCCGACTCACACCTGAGGGGACGAGGTTTTATCCTCAATTCTAGTTTCGAGGACGAGGAGGATCCAGATGCACCTGCACCTTCCAGCTCTCAGCCTAAGGCCCGTTTAAGTACTCAGTTCAGGAACTTGCAGCTATACACTAACAAGCGTGCTAAGAGGCTAGAGAGGCAGAACAGGAGACTAGCAGAGCGTCAGGAGCATATATACAACTACCATACGAGCTTCAATGCTGCTTTAGCTGAACAGTTTGTACGGATGAACCCCGATGCCCCTCTAGTCCAGTTTCCAATACCTCAGCCCCTTCCTCCTTATCCACTTATCGACTCTAATGATGATGATGTTGGTCAAGCATGACTCTTGACCTATCAGGGAAGTCCGCAGTTTTCAATTCTGTATTCTATAGACAATGAGGACATTATCCAATTTAAGTTTGGGGGTGGGTTTGTATCTTATAGTTAGTCGTATCATATAGTTAGGCATGTTTAAATGAATTATCATGGTAGTTGTATTTATTTTCTATGTTTTTAAGTATTGACATTGTTAGAAATAATCATGTGAAATATCATCAAAATTTCATGTGAAATATCATCAAAATGACTTTTCTTGTTATAAATTTTCATATTCGATATGTGAATTGCATTTTGATGATCTTAGTTTGCGAAAAAAAAAATTATTATTATTTCTTAGTTAATTGCATTTAGGAGCATTGCAGCAGTTTATTTTAGGAAGGTCAATGATATGATATTGTTCAATTTTCTAATGGCATTCAGTATTACGGATTAGGATTGCGAAGTTAGGAATCCTAACTGTTGCTAGTTTTGTTAAAATGTTTGACCCTTTTGATCTCATATTACACAAGTCAATGCTTTGAACTGGTTAGATTTTAGTCCAATTTGATGAATCTGGTGCTCATTAAGGATAAGAAAACCTCTATCATTTGTTGGAACTCAAAAATTTGAATAATGCTTCGATGTCTGTCTAAAATGCAAGAAAAAGTAGAAATTGACAAAATGAGAATAATAGACATCTATGAGCACATCTTGGCTAGTTTATTTTTATAGCCTTTGTTATTCGAACGAGTAAGCCCTTTGGAGTGTCTCTACGCTCGGTGCCCTAAAACCATCTAGTTTAGGATTCATCGGTGGAAAGTTTGCTACATGGATGACATTGAATAGCCTAATAAAGATAGACATTGCACAATCAAGAATAAGACAAATAATCAACGAGATGGAGCGTAAAACGCACTCGTTCAATTTTTTTTATTTAAAAAACGAGTGAATAAGAAGGGTGCTAAGAGTTGTCTATTTGTTGTCTTATCTTTATTCGAACACTGTGATTCATGGATTGGAATGAGATCTTGATTGGTTTGATCTATTGACTACACACACTCATGTAAGGGTTATATATTTGATGAGATTAGTGTGTTGTATTGACTGCATGAATTTGATGTTTTGCAGAAATACTATTTCCTTTGTATTTAGGCCTGATATCCATTTCCTATATTGGTTTGCTGTTGTAGGTTTATAGATCATGCATTTGCATTCATATAGTTAGGTTGCTTTGAGCATATTTATCTCTCTTGTTTTTGCTTGAGGACAAGCAAAGTCTTAAGTTTGGGGATATTTGACGAGTGGGTTTTATACCTATGAATTGGATATCTTTTAGGCTCAATTCTTTGCTATCTTTAAGTATTTTTAGTATTATTTTACTTGTTATTTCATTGGTTTTGTAGGAGGCGGCTTTGGATGGGCATTTGTGGAAATATTGGACTTTAGTGGCATTTTGGTAATTCTGCAGGAAATGGTCCCGCGCTGGGGCGCGCTCCCCAGGCCAAAACTAGCGCCGGGGTGGGCTCGTCCTGAATTTGAATGACTGACTTTGTCTCGTTCTGCAGATAGTGGGAAGGCTTGGGAGGAATTTCAGGAGGTTGATTGAGACTAGAAGAGAGAAAATGGTCAGATTATTGGGCATCCAGGGAGTGCAAATCAAATTATGCAACCAAAGTTTGAAATTATTGAAACTAGAGTTTGAACTAACAAGGAGAAGAACAAAAGAGAAGGAAGAGCCACCATAACATCACAAAAAGAGCTAAGGATTGCAATTTAGAGAAGCAAAACTAGGAAAGAAGATACTACCAAGCACCAATTTGGGATTCAATCTAAAAAAGGGTTTTATCATTCTATTTCCTTGTATTTCATTCTTACTTTGTAATTCTAAAACCATGTTATGTAAATTGAATATGATGTTATTTAGAGCTATCATGAACTAATCTTTATTTTCTAAGATTCCAATGGAACCCAACTCATAGTTTGTATTGAATGCTCTCTCTTTGAATAATAGTTAGACTTTTGTGAATTGGATTTCATAACCTATGCTTATGAATTAATTGCTTGGCCCGTAATTACCTTGGTAACCTATATGAAATTGAGAAATGGAATATAGTGTTAAGACCTAGTTATGAATTCATGTGAAAATTGGACATTCTTATGGATAATTTATGAGATTATGTGACGTGAGTCTTATGTATTATCCTCAAGAGTAGATAATTTGATTGTATTTAGGACAAACATATACCTAAATACCACGTGCATTCAATTGAGAATCTATGCTTAATGATTTCTATTGCGAAAGTTGGTAATTGATAGAGTAGTTAATGAGATTTTACCCGTGACATGTATCTTGTTAATTATTCTTGATATTGGATTCTTGATTGTGTATAGAATATATATATATATATATATCTATACACCGCATTAGGAAATACGTATTTGACCATCGAGAGAGGCTTTTATATAAATGTGTTAATTTCTCGGATGACAATTCTTGTATTTTAACTAGTTGCAAAAGAGAGAGTTGTGATATTCAAATAAAGAGTTGGGGGAAGTTGTAATCTTAGATCTTTTTATCTTGAATTCTATCCATGTTTCATTTAATTCTTGCTTTCTTAATTATCTTTATTGAGTTTTAATTATCAACAAAATCAAATCATATAATCATTGTTTAAATAGGATCAATTTGTCATGCGATTGGTAATTGGTAGTTATTTGACATAATTCCTCGTGAGTTCGACACTCTACTTACTTTATATTACTTGTGGACCGTGTATACTTGCACGTGTTTTATTGATTGTGAAATCAAGCAACAGGACCCTTTTATGAGAAAGTTTGATGGTTGAGATGAACTTATGGTAGGTTAGCCTACTGAATACTTACAAATTAAATCATATAGCGTATCATTTTGTGCATAATTTGTTTTTGTATGATTAGTGTTTATAATATTACTCAGAAAAAAAGAGTCTTGTTACTCATTGCGATAGTTTTATGCCAAATTACAATTACGAAATAATCAAAATATGAAATTGAATAAAATTATAAGAACAACAAACTATATATATCATTTTTATATACAAATAAAAAGGTAGCTTCCGAAAAAAGAAAAAACAATTGGTATGAATGACACGAGTAACGACTAGTCGACTAACGGCTCTCCGATTTCCAATCTTCATTGACCGGACCATCGAGGTATGAGGCGCAGGATAAACCAAAACAAACCGAAGAGATGACAGAAAGAACACAGCGCACCACAAAGAGAGACGATACTTCATGCATCTCCCATGAAACTTGAAACCAACACAGAGGAGAGAGGAGAGAGGAGAGAGAAACAGATTAATAATACGCCAATGAATTTGGAAATAGGAGACCAATTGACACACGTCGCTCGCAGCCCAATGACAATTAATACTAATTCTACCCCTAATTACTCCTTATTAATAACCTTAATTCCCTCTACTGTTTCATTCACAAACAATTCATTACCTTCTCCTAGTTTTAGACTCAATTTACAACTTCTCAAACGTTCCTCTTCTGTTCCTCCATTAATTCCTCTGGTAATACCTTTAGCCCTATTTACAAGTATAGATATGTAGTGGATTGATTTTGTGTTATCTCTGTTCTTAATTTTAGTGGAAAAAGCTATAAATGTATGCACTACATGCTATGTTGTTCTTATTGACTAGCGTAGACATGTTTGTAATTTCATTTTGATGCAGATTGTTTGGATTGGTTCATTTCCTTTGTCCTTGCTTGCTATATATTGTTTATTATATGAATGGATTAATATTTACTATAGCTCATTCTTAAATCTTCTCGTTCTTAAGAGGCGAGACAGAACTGCGTTTGAATTGAAGAAATTGAATTAATGAGAGAATGAAATAGAGAAGAAAATGGGATGGAGAGAGTAATGACTCTTGTAAGGAATAAAATTCACAAATTTGATTAATGGAAATGGTTTATTCCTCCATTTCAATAGAATATCCATTTCAATGGAAACGGTTTAGTCTTGAAAAGTACAAGAATGGGACTTGGATATACTAATATACTATTATTCATACTGTTCAAGGTAGCTAATAGAGGGTGTAATCGTGTATAATTGTAGCTGAAAAGACTTCTCATAGCTCTGATTCCATTATTTAATTATTCCATTTTTACTTGGTACTTTTCTTAGCTTCCCTGTTTCTAAAATTCTATATTGATCAATTTTCATGTATGTTTAGTTGCTAGTATGGATTCAACTATCGTATACCCTTTACATCGGACTAAAACTATTCACCTGGTTCGTGCCCCTTTTATCCCCTTCCCCCATCGTTTAGTGGTAGACTTTAAAGGCGTATTACATATTTGATGCTTAAGAGTTGAGACTACCAAGTTGCAACTCCAATGCACACGTTTTATTTATAGGTGAGACATGCTCAAGGTATTCATAATGTAGAAGGAGAAAAAGACTATAGTGCCTACTTATCTCAAGAACTCTTTAATGTACACCTTACTCCTCTTGGCTAGCAATCGGTAATTTCCGTAGAATACGGTTCAATGTTTTAATTATTATTGTTGTTACTTATGATCACTTCATCCTCATCCATCTTGTTTCTAAATATCCATTTGATGTCAACCACTGGATGATCTCTAGGCCTTGGAACTAATCTCCATAATTTGCTTTTTTTTCAAACTTGTTCAGTTCTTCTTGCATAGTTTCAATCAAGTTTGAATCTTGCAAAGCTTCCTCAATCTTCTTTAGTTCCATTTGAGATAGAAAACTCAAATAGAAGCACTCATTCTAAATTGTTGATCTGGTTTTGAGTCAGTCATTTAGATCACCAATGATTAGGTCTTGAGTGTGAACTTTAGCCCATCTGCTTCCAGTTGGAATATCAGTGATAGGTGCATAATATTTGATTATTTTTATTTCTTTGATGCTTAGTTTAGTTGCATGCTATTTGTTATATGAATTGAATTAAGGTGTTTATGGATCTTTGGAAGGATTAGAGTGATTTGGTGAATTGTGCAGTCTAATGCTGAATTTTATGTTGTTTTGCAGAAATACTCTACGATCAGCATTGGTACTCTACGATCGCAGGAAGGCTAAGCGGAGTTATTTGACGATTCCTAGTTACACTCTACGATTGTGAGATTCACTCTATGGCGAGATTTCTATTTGACGATTAGCATACTCTACGACGTTTGACTCTACGATGGTCGAGACCTGGTACTCTACAATTTCGAGAGAATAACTCCACTCTACGATGGTGCTGACAATTCGACGATCGTCCCAGTTCACTCTACGAGACTTTGCAGGAATCCTATTATGAGTAGGATTTGGAGTATTGGAGTGCTAGAGTTTGATTCGTATGAGGATTTGGAGATGGGATTACAATCTTACACGGAAACTACATCTGATTATGGAAATAGAATCTGATATGGAATCTGAGTCAAGGAACAATATGGAAATTGATGCCGAACTGGAAAAGAAAACTGAGGAAGACTTGGATTTGGAAATTAAAATCTAATTTGATAAGGAAGCTGCTTAAAGCTGAATTTCAGAGATTGAAAAGGATTTAGAATCCTACCATACTTGCAAAGTGAAGACTTCCGAAGTAAAATTGGATTAGAATTCTTCTAGGCTTTAGAGATTCACCTATAAATACTTTCACTTGTAATTATTAGAGATCATCAGATCATAGAGAGAGTTTTATCATATTCAGAGAGTTCATAGAAGCATGTCAGGCTAGTTTTCTTTTATTCAGTTTGAAGGGGGCGTGGATCCTTAGTAACAGTTTATGGTTTGATTGAATATACAATATTTTATTCCTTCTTATATGAAGCTTATTCTAATAATCTGTTCTAATTGTTAAATATTATTTAATCAACTGATTTGGTTTCTGCAGGATTAAATTGGTTAGTTGATAATATATGCTAGATTCAGGAATAATATTACGTAATCGATATTGTTTCTAATCAGAAGTAGCAGTTAGTAATACTGATTGTGGTCAAGCTTTTGGTTTATTGCTATGGTTATCAGAAGACAGGTTAAACAAATCGAGCTTATGTGTTTGTTGCTTCGAATAGTCTAATTCCTTAGTTCTTAATGTTGCTGTCATATTAAATCTAAAGAGCTTGTTTTAGGTTGTATGATAGTTAGAATCTTGTGAGGAGCTTGTTTCATTAAGTGACAATCTAAGAGGAATTTTGGGTAACAGAGCTTGTTGTTATCTAGGACTATTAGTTTCATTGAAGGGTGAATATTGTAATACTTAATTGATCTATTACTCTGATAAGGTAAACTGAACTGGAAAGTTGACGTTTTAATCCACTAGTTAATTTTATTATTTTAAATCTATTCTTGTTAATTAGTTAAACAAATTCAAAAACTCCAACCTTTTATTTACTTTTAAAATTGTTAAAAGTATTAAGATAAATTAAAATTAACATTGTTCTCTGTGGGATTGACCCTTGCTACTGTTATACTGTGTTTAAGTTCAGAGTTCGTAGAGTTGAGTGAGGTTTTTATTTTTGGCAGCACCGATGACAACTCCCAAATTTTGGTGTTGTTGCCGGGGAACAATTAGTGTTTTGATTTATTCTTTGTTTCTTTATTAGTTTATGACTCGATCTTCTCAATCTGGTAGTTTGAATTTTGATCCAGAGATTGAGAAAACTACAAAAAGGCTTAGGAAGCAGAATCGTAGAGTGCAACATACAACTGCAGAAGAAACTGAAGTTCCATCACCTGGCCTTAATATAACACTTGAATTGCTTCCCAACAACTCATCAACTGAATCTGAATCAGATGAAGAGATGGCTGCTGGAAACAACAATAAAACTTTGAAGGAGTTGGCAACTCCTAATTTGAATCAACAACCTTTATGCATTGAATATCCTACTTTAGATGCTGCTTTTGAACTTAAATCAGGACTGATACACCTTTTGCCTACTTTTCGTGGTCTTACAGGTGAAGATTCATACAAGCATCTGAAGGAGTTCCATGTAGTATGCTCTACCATGAAACCTCAAGGGATAACTAGAGAGCAAATCAAACTGAGAGCCTTTCCTTTTTCACTAGGAGATCTAGCTAAGGACTGGTTGTATTATCTTCCTTCAGGGTCAATATAATCATGGACTGATATGAAGAGGCTATTCTTGGAGAAATACTTTCCTGCTTCAAGGGTTGCCAACATAAGGAAAGAGATCTATGCAATCAGACAGTTTAGTAGGGAGACACTCTACGAATACTGGGAAAGATTTAAGAAGCTTTGCTCAAGCTGTCCACCTCACCAAATTGATGAGCACCACTTGATCCAGTACTTTTATGAGGGACTAACACCAATGGGTAGAAGTATGATAGATGCTACAAGTGGAGGAGCATTGGTAGACAAAACACCTGAGGCTGCAAGAAACTTGATTGCAACCATGGCTGCCAATTCGCAGCAGTATGGGACTCGGATGGATCATGCACCAAAAAGGGTGAATGAGGTAAATACAAGTACTCTTGAGCAACAAATTTTTGATCTAACTGCTATGGTGAAACAGATGGCTGCAGGAAACATGCTAGCTGCAAAGGGGTGTGGGATCTGTTTAGAGTCAAGCCACAACACAGATGCTTGTCCAACACTGCAAGATGATGAGACTATGCAACAAGCCAATGTAGTGGGGAACTATCAGGCACAACCTCAGAAGAAATATAATCCCTACTCAAATACTTACAATCTAGGATGGAGGGATCATCCCAACTTAAGCTATGGAGGCAATAGACCACCTACACCACCTGTTTTCCTCAATAGACAGCAAGGGTTCCAGCCAACTCAACAGCAGTACCAACCTAGGTAAGCAACACCCACAACCCAAGGAACATCATTAGAGGATATGTTTAAAGCACTCATGAGTCAAACTCAACAGTTCCAGCAGGAGACCCGCACCTCTGTTCAAGACTTGAGGAATCAAATAGGTTAACTGGCTACCACAGTTGGATGGTTGGAATCTCAAGGCTTAGGAAAACTGCCATCCCAAATAGTTGTCAACCCAAGGGAGAATGCAAGTGCTATTACTTTAAAAAGTTGGAAATAGTTAGCAGTGCCCCAAGATACTATGGAGTTTGATGAAGAGAAAGCTAAGGAGGAAGCTGGACCATCTAAGGTAAGTCCTAACTTTGTGATTCCAATTAAGGCTAACCCCTACCTTTTCCACCTAAAAATCACAGGACCTCAAAGAAGGATGGGCAAGAGAAGGAGATTTTGGAGACCTTCATAAAGGTGGAAGTTAATACACCATTGTTAGATGCAATCAAACAGGTGCCAAGATATGCTACATTTTTAAAAGAGCTATGCACTAACAAAAGAACGCTGAAAGATGATGAAAGAGTCATTGTTGGAAAAAATGTATCAGCAATACTTCAAAGAAAGATGCCCCCCCAAATGCAAGGATCCAGGCATGTTCACCATACCATGTAGGATAGGTAACACCAGGTTTGAGAAAGCTATATTATATTTAGGAGTTCAATTAATGTCATGTCTTTATCTATATTTGCTTCTTTAAATCTAGGTCCTTTAAAACAAACTGGTGTTATTATTCAACTGACTGATAGGACCAACACTTACCCTTAAGGGGTAATTGAGGATGTTTTAGTACAGGTGAATGAGCTGATCTTTCCTCCAAAATTTCAGATAAGTATGCAGTCAATTCTATTTAATTACCTGCCACTCATCAAAAATTGTTACCATCTGTTATGCAGGCCCCAACCTTAGATTTAAAGTCATTACCTGTGCACTTGAAGTATGCATACCTAGGAACTGATGATACATTGCCAGTGATAATTGCTAGTAACCTAACCAATGTGTAGGAAGATAACTTGCTCAGAATTCTTAGGGATTACATCACTGTTTTTGGTTGGACAATAGCAGATATTAAAGGTATAAGCCCAGCTATGTGTATGCATAGAATTCTTTTGGAAGAAGGAGCCAAGCCAAGTGGGGAAGCACAAAGAAGGCTGAATCCACCTATTGTAGACACCCAAATTTTGCGTTCCCTATGCTAACCGTGACAGGAAGGCAAAATCGTCAATTGAACCAGCCTGCGGGAGCGAAGAATGGGCATAAATGCGAACGCTCGACGCCACCACGACGATTTGCAGTCAAAACCGACGTGACAACAAGGCCATCCGAAATGAGCATTCCCGAATAATGTGTCACGTCTCACAGTAATTCCCGGACTGCAAAATACAAGCCTTTCGGCGAAAACCGACAGCACGATGTGAGAATCGAGGTGCGGTGCGAAAACCGAGGAGAATTAAATAACTAAAGTGCATGGCGGGCTAAGGCCAGCCGCAGATTGATCTACGGCCAGCCGCAGATCAATCTGCAGCTGGCCTTAGCCAGCCTACTTCAGCACATTTCCTTCATTCAGTGATACAGAGAGAGTTGGATCAGGCGAGAGAGAAGGAGAACAGCAGCAGCAAGCTCGAAAATAGGGAGGAAAATAGCAAAATTTTGCAACAAAATAGGAGAGAAAGGGAGAAAAAAAGAGAGGAATAATTTCTTTTGATTTGATTGTATCACATATACTTCTTCTTCTATTCAAAATATACAAGTTTACATCCACTTTGATCTCATTTGCAAGGTGAAAATCTCCTTATTTTTGCAATTTCTATCATATCATTTGGTCAAATTAGATGTAGTTTTCATGTAATTTATGGTGGAACAATGAATTAGGGATTATTAGTGAGGGTTCCATCGGAACAAAATTCTTCCTAATAACCCGATGATATTCATTTATTGATTTTTTGTTTTGTTTTACGGTGCTATATTGGGCGTGGTTCCTTTAGATCGCTATTTTAGGATGTCTTGGTATTGTTAGATTATCCGTGTTGATTATTTCTTGTAATATCCGGTTGTGGGTGTGTGGAAATTCGGGTGTGAGCCTAGGAAAGCGACCCCGTGGTCCAAATCCGATGATGGACGTCTTTTGATGTAGATCGTAGAAACGATGTAATCTTCATTGTGAACATGTAATCTTCGGGCCTTAAAACGACGCCAAGGCGAGAATCGTGTTTAAGGCCCCGACATAGTGAAAATATGTGATTGTGGGCGTTCGGGGTTATTTGGATGGCTTACATGCCCATGAATAGCCTCAACGCATTTTAATGTTTTGATTTGATTTATGACACAAAATTGATTTCAAAGCTAAACGATAAGATTTCCATAAAATCAATCAAATTAGGTTATTAGAACCACGAGGCTAAAAGTGGGGAGTGCTAATAAATGTCGATCCCTCTTTAACGAAAAGCTAAAGAAAGTCGTTTTTCTAAGAACATCACGAGAATGGTTTTTATACAAAATAAATAATGTCTTATTAAATCTTTGTGCATAGGGTTAAAGAGATTCTAGAAATTGCCCGATAGAAATTGCCCGATCGTTTCACGAAAGCAACGTATAGATCTCGATTCCTATTTTGATGAAGGTTTAGAAAAAACTCTCGTTTTGCCAAAACAACACCTAATGAAATCTCATAGTTTTGACAATAAAAATCAAATCTTTTCTCATAAAGCTTTCTCGTAAAAGTCGAAGGACATTCTAAAGCACTCCCAAAAGAAAACACGATTTTTCCGAAAACACAAATGACTTCTTCATGTAAAATCACCACGACATTCACGTAGGCACACACACACACGCACACATACACGTTTCATGAATTGAAGGATAGGAAAGTATCAAGATTGCGGTAACCATGTTTCACGGAAGTCGGGGGGTGCTTAGCACCTTCCCCTCGCTTAAGCAAGCCCCCGAACTCTATGAAAATTTCAGAAAATTGAGCTTTTGGACAGATTGACCTTTGGGGCTTCGGTTGAGATTTGAATTTTGTTAGAGTTTCCAAATGAAAATGTGTTCTTCTTAAAGATTGTAGTGGACTTCTCAAGCTTTCTGAAAAGGTATGGTGGGAAAATGGTCATAATTCTCTCATCCGAACTTCGATTTAGGTGTTTCAAGATGATTCGGAAAGCTAAGAAATAGATCTACAACTTTCCTTCTTTGAGCGTTGAGAGATAAAGGCTGGACCAAGGACGAAATTGGATCTCAATGGGTGCTATGTCAATGATAAATTATGGACATTGATCTAAATACCCTTTATTCTTTTTTCCTGCAAAACAAAGTAAAAATATATAAAAGTGATAGAAAGACATATTTCATAACAATAAGATAAAAACACATAAAAAAGAATCTAAATTACTCAAAAACTCACAAATCATCAAGCTAAAAATACTCAATTTATAGGTATAAAATTGACTTATCAGTGCCTAACACCTTCCCCTCGCTTAAGCAAGCCCCCGAACTCTACGAATCTCGGTTCGCAGACCAATTAATTCGGAGTCACATATGAGCCAGCGATTTACAAAATACGAAAACTTGGATGAGTTGGTACATCCATTTCAAATATACCAACTGGCGACTCTGGTTAATTGGCTCATCATAAAAAATGATCTTTCAAAACCCCGTCGACATTTATGCCGACCTTTTCCGAAGAATCATTCAATCAAAAGGCTAAAATTGGAAAAGACGAAAACCGGCGTCGACAGCTGGCGACTCTGCTGGGGACAATAGAGGGCTTAAGCCGCGTTCAAATCTTGATGGTATCCTATCCTTTAAAATTCATAAATATGTGTGTGAATGCGATATTTTGATCTTTTGTACTTTTGTTGTGTGAATGTGTGTTTTGTCCAATAAATGAATAATTGAATGGAATGGCTTTACTTTAAAGTAATCACTTGCATATGGTGAGGACGATGAATGTGAATGCATGTTGAGAGTGTACCTTCTCCTGAGGCGAACCTGTCGGTTGCTTATTACTGGACTCGAAGGGGCTGCTCCCCGGAGATGGCTCAGGAAACGCGTCACCCAAATCCGCTCCAATCGAAAGGACTCAGACGAGTAGATTGCGAAGATTTGGGGACCTTCATGCCAAAAAGCCCGCGAGAGTAACCTTAGGATAGGTCAGCCGCAGATTAACCCAACGCAGGAAAAGTCTCTTCATGCCTTTTTACGTTCGCGCATATAAATGTCATGATCCCATTCAAAATTCATATATGCCTCCCCTTCTGTCAAGAGAAATTACTAACCTCTATGTTTTGCAGGGAACAACTGGGGAAGCATAATAAAATCGTGTTTAGCATTTGTTATTGCATTAAAGGACTACTAACTTTCTGTTTTACAGGGAAAGATTAAAAAACCCAAAAACACAAAAGTTACAGTTTTAGCATGCATCCACATTTTTCATTCCCCAGGACTAAACTTCGAACCATTGTTTCTATAGGATTGCTCCTCAAACGCGTTTGCAGTCTAAAAGAGCCAAAGACTCTACATCTGAAATGGCTGATCTCCCACCTACTAATCCTGGTTCCATATCTAGGGAGGAATTTGATGACTTTAAAAAGCAGATGTTGGAAATGGCCATGATGTTGAGGGAACAATTGCTACCTAGGCAGGATCCACCTAAAGAGGATCCACCCCAACCTAAGGGCGAGCCAGTCGTCCCAAAGGCCATTCCCGTACCTAACAAGACAGTGATTACTATCCCGGAAGAGGGAAATACGGATGACCTGCGAAAGAAAATGAAACAAATGGAGGAAACTATCCAATCTATGAAAGGCATAGGGTCCCTAGGCAAGGTTAATTATTCAGATCTATGTGTCTTCCCCGGAACCAGATACCCGGAGAAATTTAAAATTCCCGAATTTGAGAAATACAATGGGAAGGGGGATCCTTATACCCATATGAAAATCTACATTGGAGAGCTGGGATCTTATGCAGAAGACGAGGGTCTAAGGATGCAATTATTCCAAAAAAGCCTGATAGGAGAGGCGAGAATCTGGTATGCCCGTCTCGATAATGCCCGGATTCACAATTGGGAAGAGTTGGCCCACACCTTCTTAACACAGTATAGCTTCCAGGCACAAATGGCCCCTGATAGATATCAAATGACAAAAATAAAGAAACAATCAAGGGAATCTTTCAGGGATTATGCACAGTGATGGAGGGGCATGGCTGCACAGGTGAATCCCCCAATGAGTGAGTCGGAAATGGTGATGACCTTCGTGGATATTGAAGAGGCCCCTTATTATGAGCGGGTTATATCAGGGATTGGTAGGCCTTTTGCCGAGATGATTAAACACAGAGAAATGGTGGATATGGGTTTGAAGTCTGGCAAGATTCGGGATTTCACGGCTTTGGAAACAGCTGCAGAACAAATACAGAGTGGAAACTATGGCAGCACTTCCCGTAGGGTCCAAAAGAAGAAGGAAGAAGATGTTTCCCTCATCCTGTAGGGGTCATCTAGAAAGACAGAAAACAATCCTCCAGTACAGGTGCAGAGGGTGGGGCCATCCCGACAGCCTAACTTCACTGATCAGAGGGCGGAAGGGTGAAGGAGATTCGAGACCTCGCAAAATCGAGTATTCACCCCACTCGGGGATTCTCTTGAGCGGATTTTAGCGGTATTGATAGCCCAAAAGAAGATAGTCGATTTGGCACCCCCAAGTGACCCGAAGGGAAGAAGGTTTGACCCAAGCAAGCGATGCGCATACCACTCAGGTTCCCCTGGTCATGATACGCAGGAATGTTGGACGCTGAAGCACATAATTCAGAACTTAATTGATAGTGGGGAAATTGTGGTGGAACAGCCAGACTCCCCAAATGTTAAAATCAATCCCCTGCCTACACATGATGGAGGGGAGGTCAATGTGGCAGAAGCCAGTGAAGCCGAGGGGCCGCCAAGGCTGAATTATGTGAAGAAAATTGATGAAATGATCAACATGATAAGTGATCACGGGAGTGCATAGGGAGCGCCTATTAGGTTGATGGGTGTAAGTAGAAATACCACGGAGGGACCTGTCAAGTTGGCGGCTCCGAAACCCCTCATCCTTGTAGCGAGACCGCAAATCCCTGTTAGCAGTCTAAAGATGGTACCATGGAATTATGGGGGGATGTCAGAGGAAGCGGCCAGTTGTGCTTCTGTGACAATAAGGGGGAATCCTTTGTATCTTCCTGGACGAGTCCTTGAGAACAAAACGAAGAAAAATGAAGAGATCTCCGAGGAGAAAGCCATAGAATTCTTGAAGAGGATGGATCATCCGTAAGCAAGAGGGATCCAGATATTAAGCGAGGAGTCGACCCTGACATCAATCATGTACTTGGTGTTATCGTCCAATGATCACTGCAAAACCCTGGCGAAAGTCCTGGAGGAGGCATGCGTTCCCAAAGAAATTAGCAAGGAAGGTTTCGGCCATCTGGTGGACCACCTGTTGGAGAGTGATGTAATATCATTTACAGATGACGATATCCCCAAGGAGGGAAGGGGGCATCGAAAACCGCTACATATTACGGTAATCTCCTCAGGTTATATCATGAATGAGGTGCTGATTGATGGGGGATCGGCGTTGAATATCTGTCCCCTCAGTACATTGCAGAAGATGAACATCAATCCCAAGCGCCTGCGGGCCAGTCATGTAGTGGTGCGAGCCTTCGATGGTTCCCAGAGGGATACAATTGGAGAGATAGAATTGTCGGTGGAAATAGGACCTTTTACTTTTGATATCTCTTTCCAAGTCCTAGACATTGCGGCCAGTTATAACCTGTTATTGGGAAGGCCGTGGATACACATGGTCGGGGCAGTTCCTTCCACACTACACCAGCAAATCAAACTTATAATCGACGGGAATCTGGTGACGATCTCGGCGGAGTGTGATGACCCTTCTCCTTCCAGGAATTGCCTGCCTGTGATTAATGTGGACGAGTCGGCGGCACCTGCCAGTTTTCAGGCACTGGAAATTAGCACTCCCCACTACAGATGCATGGGAGCTCCAGCCATGAAACCTAAGGTCTCTCCAGAACTTACCTTTGTTGCAAAGGAAAGGATGAAAATGAAGTTCCAACCTGGACAGGGGTTAGGAAAGAGCAGTCAAGGAATCATCGAGCCCATCCAACTACCACAGCAGATAGGTAAAGCAGGGTTGGGATATCATGAAGGCGTAGCCCGGAGACACCGTCAAGGTGCGGCTCCGACTCGACTGGCTGGAAAACCGGTGACTAAGGTCAACAATGAACGAGGGACTAGCAGGACTGTGATTGGGGCAGGGGATGAAGAATTAACCCCCGTAAGTGATGAGTCGACCAAGAGGGAAAGTTTCCTACAAGAGGTCGCGCAAAAGTTTGAAACTAGGTGCTATATCCCCAGATAAGTAACAAGCAATGGAGAGGGGACGGATGTTGTCACGCCACCAGGAGCCCAACAAGGTGTGCCTGTCATCGATTGGGCAGGGTTAATTATTCCTGAAGAAGGTAGGAAGAGGGACTCAGGTGATGTAGCCATAGTCATCGGGGAAGTTTTCGATGTGAAGCCCCCTTTTATCCAGCGCATTTCATCTGACCTGACCGTCGACAACTGGACCATGAAGCCAGTGATTTCCAAACAAGGGTAAAACCCAACATCAGGGTGGTAGACCCCAGAGGATGGGAGGATGAAGAAGTTTATTTTTTTGTTGTTTTGTATTTTGCATAATTATGTCGTTTCTTCATGTTATCTGAAAATGTGATCGTTGTGAAAAATAACTTATATATGACAAGTATTTTGTTTCATGTCAGGTGTACCAATTTGAGTAATCCTTGCCTAACAAACGGTCTTTCAAATTTGAATGATGATTATGATTTTGACATTGAGCTGGATTTCGATTTAATGGGCATTGAGCAAGACGAGACAGATTACGACGACGCGCCTGACGAGATAAAAGGATGGGTCGAGGATAAACCCAAACCCAACTTAGACCAAACCGTCACCATAGATATCGGAACCCCGGACAAGCCAAAAGAGCTCAAGATAGGGACAGACCTTACCCCTAGCCAGAAAGCAGAAATAACTGAGTTGCTAAGCCGGTATGAGGATGTCTTTGCCTGGTCTCATGAGGACATGATCGGTTTGTCCACAGACATTGTGGTATACCGGTTGCCCATCAAGGAGGGTTTCAGGCCTGTCAAGCAAAAACTAAGAAAGTTGAAACCAGAGTGGAGCTTGAAGGTGAAGGAAGAGATCATTAAATAGTTCAGGGCGGGAATCATTATGGTATCCACTTACCCAGAATGGTTGTCCAATGTAGTCCCAGTGGCTAAGCCTGGAGGGAAGGTGAGGGTATGTGTAGATTATAAAGATCTAAATAAGGTCAGACTCAAGGATAACTTCCCGGTGCCTTTCATACACATCCTGGTGGATAACACAGCCCAGTACGAGATGTACTCTTTTGTTGATTGCTTTGCGGGGTATCATCAGATAATGGTGGCGGAAGAAGATCGGGAAAAGACCGTGTTCATCACCCCTTGGGGCACTTTCTGCTATAGACGGTTGGGTTCTCACAAATGCGGGGGCTACTTATTAGAGAGCCATGATGGCCCTGTTCCACGACATGATGCACAAGGAGATAGAGGTCTACGTGGATGACATTATCGTGAAGTCAAGGGTAGAATCTGATCATATAACCCATCTCAAAAAGCTATTCGATCGGCTCAGAAAGTATAATTTGAAGCTCAATCCGGCGAAGTGTGCTTTCGGAGTGCAGTCAGGAAAGCTCTTGGGATTCCTGGTTAGTGATCGGGGCATTGAGTTGGATCCGGCAAAGATTAAGGCCATTGTGGATATGCCAGCACCTCACACTGAGAAGGAAATACGAGGATTCCTTGGAAGAATAAACTTCATCAGCCGTTTCATATCCCACTTGACGACTACATGCGAGCCGATTTTCAAACTATTAAGGAAAGATACCTCCCAAGAGTGGAATGAACAATGTCAGGAAGCCTTTCAGACCATTAAAAAACAGCTGACAGAGGCACCAGTGCTGGTACCCCCGAAGGATGGGATCCCTCTGTTTATGTATATATCGGTCAATGCCATTGCGATAGGATGTATGCTGGGACAGAAGAATGAGGCAGGTAAAGAGCAGGCTATCTATTATCTCAGCAAGAGATTTAGCTGATGTGAACAAAATTACACTCCCATCGAGAAGACCTGTTGTGCTTTGGCATGGGCTGTAGGGAGATTACAACATTACCTCCATGGGCATACTACGTACCTGATATCGAGAATGGATCCCCTGAAATATATTTTTGAAAGGCCCATGCTGAATTCTCGACTGTCAAGATGGCAGTTAATCTTACAACAGTTCGACATGGTATACGTAACTCAGAAAGCCATGAAAGGGCAGGGAATTGCGGATCAGTTGGCGGAAACGCCGTCAAGAGGGATGGAGCCGTTATAACTTCCTCTGCCGGGCGAGGATATATTTTGGGTATCACACACGAAATGTGATGACGAGGGGCAGTTCTGGAATCTGTATTTTGATGGTGCCATGAATGCTGAGGGGGCAGGAGCCGGAGCGGTCCTGGTCTCTATCATCGGAGAGCAATATCCTATGGCCACTAAATTGCAGTTCAGCAATTTGAACAACACAGTTAAGTACGAAGGATGTATATTGGGACTCCGTTTTGCCCGCGATATGGGAGTGAAGAGACTAGCGGTGTTCGGGGATTCAGAACTGGTAATCAGACAGGCGATCGGGGTGTACAACACAAAGGAGCTCCGGTTACTTCCATACCATCGTTGTGTTATCCAATTGATGCAAGAGTTCGAGGATATCGCTTTCCGACATATCCCCCGGGGACGAAATGATTTTGGCTATGCATTGGCAACTCTGGCTTCCTTAATCCACGTAATCAAGAGCAGGGACGTTCCGCAGATTAAGATAGCAGTACAGAATGCCCCGGCATACGAGGAACATGTTGCAGTATTATCAGACGAGGTGGTTCTGCCAAAGCAGCCTTGGTATCACGACATAAGGGAATATCTGAGGGATAGATCCATTCCCGACCAGGCAAGCCGAGCTGAGAGGATGAGCATTCAAAAGATGGCAATGAAATTTTACCTAAGTGGGGATTCACTCTACAAAAGGGATGCTAGGTTGGGACTGTTGCAATGCGTAGATAAGACACAGGCCCAAAGGATTATGAACGAAATACATGGTGGAGTGTGCGGGCCACACATGAGTGGACCGATGCTGGCCAAAAAGATCTTGAGAACGGGGCATTATTGGTTAACGCTAAAAGCCGACTGCGATGATCATGTCAAACGGTGTTACCAATGCCAGGCGCACGGTAATGTGATCCATACGCCTCCCAATGAACTGCACTGTATGACTTCCCCGTGGCCATTTTTAATGTGGGGAATGGATGTAATCGGACCGATAGAGCCCAAAGCAAGCAACGGACACCGATTCATTTTCGTCATGATCGATTACTTCACCAAATCGGTAGAAGCAGCTTCTTTCCCCAAAGTAACTCAGGAGGTCATCGTCGGTTTCATCAGGAATAATGTCATTTGTTGATACAGGCAACCTGAGGTTTTGGTCTCCGACAATGCCAAGAATTTGAACAACGCCCTTATGAAGGGATTATGCGACCAGTTTAAGATCAAACACCTCAATTCTATCATCTATCGTCCTAAGATGAATGGGGCAGTGGAGGCTGCAAATAAGAATATCAAGAAGATCATGGCGAAAATGTCTGCTAATCATCGGGGATGGCCGGATCTGTTACCCCTCACCCTGCTGGCATACCGAACGACAACGCGTACTTCTACAGGGGCAACCCCTTACGCTTTGGTGTATGGAATGGAGGCTGTTCTGCCAGTTGAGGTTGAGATGGCGTCCCTCAGAATAGTGATCGATGCTTAGATAAGCGAGGAGGATTGGATGCAAAGTCGATACGACCAATTGGCCCTAATTGATGAAAGGAGGGTGGCTGCTGTTTGGCACGGTCAGTTATATCAACAAAGGATCTCTCGATCATACGACAAAAGGATAAGACCTCAGAAGTTCAAGGAAAATGATTTGGTGCTAAAAAGAGTCATGCCTTGTCAAGACGAAGCCAAGGGGAAGTTTGCCCCGAATTGGGAAGGACCATTTGTGATTAAGAAAGTGCTGTCCGGAGGAGCCCTCATATTGCAAGAAATGGATGGTGAGGTATTTCCACAACCCCTCAATTCCGACTCGGTGAGGCCGTTCTACGCTTGAATCATCAGTTCTCCTTTTTCTTTGAGGAACGAACTACGTAGGACCTGATCTCCCAACTTGTGGGGGTACGTAGGCAGCCATCATGGCACGGTCCGATTCCTTAAAAATAATACTTTCCCTAAACAAAACCAATTCCCAACAGCCAGATAAACCTTCCTACACCCTCAAAACCTTCCTGAAACCAGCCGCCTAATCTGCCTCATCTCAAATGACATAACCCTGATCCAACCGAAACAGTTAGCCAAAAATCTAAGACCCAATCCGATGAAATCGACAGGGGTACGGCAATATCTGTCAGATCTCCATCAAGACTTGAGAAGAGAAAGAAAGTAAAATGTCAAAATCATGGTCAGCTAGATAAAATGAGGATCCAATGAAAGGCAACGATACGACAAAAAGGGAAAATGACTAAATTTAAATGCATGTCTGTATATATAAGTCATTTTGTTACAAGATTTCTCTTTCGATAACCAATGAAACTGACATAGTCTATGCAGGAAATAAAATAATCTACAAATCTGAAACTAGTTGAAGCAAGATGGATAAAGTGGTGGATAGATCTGAAGCATCAGCATCCCCTGCAATCTGCTGCCCCATCATGTCGATGCGGTCCAATAAAGCAGTGGCTCGGCCGACAGTCCCAGAATGAGCATCTATAATTGCCCTGGTTTAAAATACAATGGCGTCTCTGTCAGCAATGGCAGCGTCTCTAGCCAGAATGGCATCATCTCTCTCAACAAGAGCGGCATCCCTCTCAGCTTCAGTAGTAATCAAGGCCAGGCGGAGTCGGGTATCCTCAGTAACCCGACTTGGGGCAGAATCAGCTGAGATGGAATGATCTGTGGTATCATCTGGAAAAATCACTCCAGAGTCATCAAAGGCCCCAGTCTGACTCAAACCAACCGGATCCGAGTCTCCGCGCAACCACTGCACGTAAGCAAATGTTTGGATGTGGCAGCTCTCACTATATTCGGCAAAGACCCTGCGAGACCAAAGATCGTATACCCGCAGTAGATCCATCTCTGTCTGGGATGATATAAGGAATCGGTAGGCGGCTACACCCGTGAAAGGGTGAAAATCCTGTGTCTGATCAAACTGCCCTGTAACCGCCAAGGGATGATAAGTCGTCACGCCTCTCAAGCCAGCAATAGGGATGAAATCCAGGTTGGGCACGTGAGTCAAGAAGCTCATAAAGGAGCAATAACCCGAGTAGATCAGGAGATGAAAAGGATCCCCAATAACCGACAAGAATTCTACCCAGGAAGCCGCATCAGTACAGCTCGGGACAAAACGAAAACTGCGTGGCTATGTCATGGCTGAAACAAAACCCTTGGCGACGGAAATGGCCGATAGGACTGAGATGACTCATGAACCACACATACAATAAGGTCGAACTCCCTCTGAATACTCTGCCTCGGAAAGACTGACAGTATGAGGCTGACATGTAGGTATCTGCCAATATCATGGGAAGGACGGTGTGACCCTCCTGAAGGGCTCTAACGGCCGCGACAACTCGCATATCCAACTGATCGGGTCCGGCTGGCAAGTACAAGACTGAGATGACACATGCCATCAAAACATCTACTCTCAAAGCGCCCCAGCACTCCTCAGACACGGAAAAATCACCCGAGAATAGGTGAAAACTGTCGGGTGAGCAGAATCGGTCAATCAGAAAATGTAGGGGAACTAGATGATCTGATATGATCACCGGTAACAAAACTGTCCTCCGCAAACCGGTGAAGGTCAAGAACTGACGGCGCATAGAATCAGCTGTGACCCTGGCACAAGGACCATCCAAAGACAAGCCGGTAAAGTGAGCATACTCCTCGAAAGTGGGGGTCAGGTCCACTGTCCCTAATCTAAACACCTGACGGGCAGGTGCCCAATAGCTCAGAATACCATCCACAAAGCCCGCAGGCACCTGAAAGGATAATAAGGACCAAGAATGTCCCAAAAGGCCATCTGAGATAACCCTGTCGGCCGGCGATAAACTGTCCAACCAGCGGAGGAGACTGCCGACCAACCCTGTGGGAGGAATGGGATCCAAACGTACCAGGACGACATCTGTAAAAAAATAGTATCAAAAAGACTATACAGGGGTCATTTTTTATCCATAAATAAAAAGCATGCATCGTACAGATAATAATAAAACAAGTGAATTTCATAAAGATAAAAATTGTGCATAAATAAACAAATGAGTTTAATACATAGTGCATGAAATAAAAATAATAAACATCTAACAGGTCCAGGTACAAAAAGCCCTATCCTAGCCTGATCTAGTCAAAAGTAATGTCGTCTGTGAAATCCGGATCCCCGAACTGATCCCCTGGAGTGGTCGAAGTCGAAGGACCGAAGTTCATATCCGGGATATAAGGCGGCACTGGGGCATCAAATGAGCTCGGGCCTGTGGTGAAATCCGCACTGTCAGGATCATATGCGTAAGCATCCTCTAGAGTCCGGCCCAACACCCGAAGATACAGGGATAACTGCTCCACCTGGCGGGTCAAGGTGTCAATCTGCTCAGCGTGAGTGGGACTCCGAATGCAGGCAGCCCAATCGGTCATCATCACCGAGCCGGGAACCATGTCTCCAAGAAAGAATGTGGCCCGAGTCTGAGGACTGATGGTGCGGGGCACCCACCAGATGCGAAAGGCCTCGCTCGTACTGGGACCCGAGGATAGTGTCTGGCCATCCTCCCCTGCGAGCATGATCTCCGAAGGCTGAGAATCCAACGGCCAGGAGGTAGTGAAAGGAAGGGAGTGCGGGATGCGGATCTCTCCAGTCACGCATCTGAATGCGCGCTCTCCCAAATACATCACCCATCCTCCGACACTCTGCAAAGTGAGACGACGGGTGGAAAGCGTGAACTCCGGGCCGGAAGGATACCCATCTGTAAACCCCACAGCCAGATGCTCCGAAAGATAAGGAGTCCAGACAACATCTGCAGCGGTGATCAGCTCCAGCTGAATGCGGTAGTGTGCAAAGCTGCCAGATACCGGAACCTCCTCCAAGGTGCTGTGGTGCTACCGACGACCCCTGGGATAAGTGTCCAAGCCAAGAGTAGTGACAGGCCTCAGGCACGGAAGTCGCTCGTAGGCCCAGAACTGTGAACAGAAATAAGGAAAGGCATGAGTAACCAACCAATGCAGAAAAGAGAAATGAAATGAAAGGAAGTACAGTAAGAAAAGAGGAAGAGAAGGCTCACCAGCAGAAAGTGGTAGAATCCGAGCCAGGCATCTGTCTGTCCCTCCGAGCGCAGGCGAAGACCGTAGAGGAAGTAAGCAAAGGTGAAGGACCCCCAATCATAATCGCCAATCCGGTCTACGTCCCTGACAGCTCCGACGACGCTGAAATGGATGGTAGAGGAGTTGTTCCCTAGGAAACAACCCCTCATAATGGTTAGGAACAGACGTCGAAGCAGAATATCACGAGTGGCCCGATCTGCTGGGAATGGCACCGCATATATGCCTCCAACAGTGTCCACGACCAAAGATCCAGACCGAATGCTACGGGCCTTGAAGACCCGGTCATCGGCAGTGAAACCTAGTAAAGCTCTGACCTCCGCTGGAGTGGTGTCAAGATCCAGAGGGACACGGGATCCGGTGAACTCGATGCCCGTGATGTACCTCCAGTCCCAGGGAGTCAGCACGACCTCGCAGTCCAAAAGATGAAGGGACTAGGTCTGG
Source organism: Aralia elata (assembly GCA_034770075.1). Classification (NCBI taxonomy): domain Eukaryota; kingdom Viridiplantae; phylum Streptophyta; class Magnoliopsida; order Apiales; family Araliaceae; genus Aralia; species Aralia elata. The sequence continues at coordinate 66,410,025 of CM068387.1, read as the reverse complement.
TGAAAGCATCTCTCGGATAGAGCCCGTATATAACCCCAGGGACACTGGCGCGGAATGATGGTGAAGAAATGACGAAAGCCCTAGGAATCCACCACCGCGCGGTAATCACTGTGCAAGGCGGTGTAGAGGGAGTAAATGTTGAACCAGTTACCCCTCGACTGAGTGAACTCGGGCACCTGTGATAAAAAATGAATGGATCAGTCCAGATCTAAACAGAATTTGGGAATAAGTTCAGAGGAGTACTTTAAGCATACCTCATTAGCCACAAGAGATGCGGAGGGGTGACGACTGAGATCCCGACCCAACAGATCGTGTATCTGAACAGAGGCGCCAGATAGAGCGCGATGATGAGATGGAGCTGGTGTGCTGGAGGATGGCCCCTCTACCGCAACGTCCGGAAGAGTAGCCTCCTCAACATCGGGATGATCGGGCCTGATGACAGCCTCCGTCAGTCGGCGAGCCTGGCGGGTCCGGGGTAAGGCAGGGGCAGGTGCAGCCCTACGGCGGCGAACGCCCGAGGTCCGAGACGCAGTGGAGCTACTAAGAGTGTCAGGATCCATAGCTGGAATAGAACAGGAGAAAGGGAAGGTAAATTCTATTTTGAATTGTGTCACAAACATTCTAATTTCCTATCATCATCATAAGATTAATGCAGCATGATGCATGTTTACTAAAAAAAAAAAAAATCGGCAGAGTTTCGTCTATAAAATGGGCATCCCATGCATAGCCAAGCATGTTTTTCAATTAACCCAAGCCACAACAGATCAAAATTGCATTTATATGGATAATTGCAGCATGAAAAATGACCCTAATGCATGATTTTCTTCCAAAAAGAAACCACAAGAATGTGGGACCGCATTATGAGCATAAAATATGACTTGCGCAGTTCATACATAGCATATACATGCAATAATACATGGCATAGCATGTCAAAGCATACATTTATATCTCTAAACATGCAGAATAGCAAATGTATAGCAAACCATTGACGAAATTGGAAAACAATCGGTCAAAGTGTTACCTGTAGCGCGTAGATCGATCTAACCAGAGCGGTTTTTGCAAAAAATGTTGGAAAACTCGGCAAAAGGGCGTGCAAAGGTTTGAAAATCGCGTGGGGTATGAATGAAAGTGACAGATTTGGGAAGCGGTTGGCCGCCTATATGCCCGATCTTGGCCGCAGATCAATCTGCGGCTGGCCGCAGATCCATCTACGGCTGGGCCCAATGGCTCCTCCCTTGTCCATTGCAGGCTTAATCGATTCTAATGCCCGTTTGACTCATAATGTGGCAATAAAATACGAGATTTTGATGAATTGGGTGTCGAACACGACGTCTCGATTCGACCGAGCGACCGGAGACGAGACCCGACACTCACAAGACAATCGACCGGAGACGAGACCCGGCGATTACGATCGAGCGACCGGAGACGAGACCCGGCACTCACAAGACAATCGACCAGAGACGAGACCCGGCGATTACGACCGAGCGACCGGAGACGAGACCCGGCACTCACAAGACAATCGACCAGAGACGAGACCCGTCGATTACGACCGAGCGACCAGAGACGAGACTCGGCACTCACAAGACAATCGACCGACGACGATAACCGGCGATTACGAGATGGGTGACCGGCGACGAAACCCGGCCCCGATAAGACGATCGACCGGCGACGATAACCGGCGATTACGAGATGGGTGACCGGCGACGAAACTCGGCCCCGACAAGACGATCGACCGGCGATTACGAGATGGGTGACCGGATACGAGACCCGGCCCCGACAAGACGATCGACCGGCGACGAGACCCGACGATTACGAGATGGGTGACCGGATACGAGACCCGGCCCCGACGAGACGATCATCCGCATTGACACCCTTTTACGAATATTTTGCATGCCTTACATCTTACGTTGCATCATAAGTCATATGTGTTACATCACGTATGTATTGTCATTCTTGTGCACTGTCATTCATGCATCGAGTGTCTATTCTTTATCCTGTTCATTTCATTTAACATTGCATAAACATGATAAAGAGGGGCAGCTGTAGACACCCAAATTTTGCGTTCCCTATGCTAACCGTGACAAGAGGGCAAAATCATTAATTGAACCGGCCTGCGGGGGCGAAGAATGGGCACAAATGCGAACGCTCGACGCCACCACGATGATTTGCAGTCAAAACTGACATGACAACAAGGCCATCCGAAATGAGCATTCCCGAATAATGTGTCACGTCTCACAGTAATTCTCGGACTACAAAATACAAGCCTTTCGGCGAAAACCGATAGTACGACGCGAGAATCGAGGTACGGTGCAGAAACCGAGGAGAATTAAATAACTAAAGTGCATGGCGGGCTGAATGCATGGCGGGCTAAGGCCAGCCGCAGATTGATCTGCGGCCAGCCGCAGATCAATCTGCGGCTGGGCTTAGCCAGCCTACTTCAGCACATTTCCTTCATTCAGTGATACAGAGAGAGTTGGATCAGGCGAGAGAGAAGGAGAACAACACCAGCAAGCTCGGAAATAGGGAGGAAAATAGCAAAATTTTGCAACAAAATAGGAGAGAAAGGGAGAAAAAAAGAGAGGAATAATTTTCTTTTGATTTAATTGTATCACATATACTTCTTCTTCTATTCAAAATATACAAGTTTTCATCCACTTTGATCTCATTTGCAAGGTGAAAATCTCCTTATTTTTGTAATTTCTATCGTATCATTTGGTCAAATTGGATGTAGTTTTCATGTAATTTATGGTGGAACAATGAATTAGGGATTATTAGTGAGGGTTCCATCGGAACAAAATTCTTCCTAATAACCCGATGATATTCATTTATTGATTTTTTGTTTTGTTTTACGGTGCTATATTGGGCGTGGTTCCTTTAGATCACTATTTTAGGATGTCTTGGTATTGTTAGATTATCCGTGTTGATTATTTCTTGTAATATCCGATTGTGGGTGTGTGGAAATTCGGGTGTGAGCCTAGGAAAGCGACCCCGTGGTCCAAATCTGATGATGGACGTCTTTTGATGTAGATCGTAGAAACGATGTAATCTTCATTGTGAACATGTAATCTTCGGGCCTTAAAACGACGCCAAGGCGAGAATCGTGTTTAAGGCCCCGGCATAGTGAAAATATGTGATTGTGGGCGTTCGGGGTTATTTGGATGGCTTACATGCCCATGAATAGCCTCAACGCATTTTAATGTTTTGATTTGATTTATGACACAAAATTGATTTCAAAGCTAAACGATAAGATTTCCATAAAATCAATCAAATTAGGTTATTAGAACCACGAGGCTAAAAGTGGGGAGTGCTAATAAATGTCGATCCCTCTTTAACGAAAAGCTAAAGAAAGTCGTTTTTCTAAGAACATCACGAGAATGGTTTTTAAACAAAATAAATAATGTCTTATTAAATCTTTGTGCATAGGGTTAAAGAGATTCTAGAAATTGCCCGATCGTTTCACGAAAGCAACGTATAGATCTCGATTCCTATTTTGATGAAGGTTTAGAAAAAACTCTCGTTTTGCCAAAACAACACCTAATGAAATCTCATAGTTTTGACAATAAAAATCAAATCTTTTCTCATAAAGCTTTCTCGTAAAAGTCGAAGGACATTCTAAAGCACTCCCAAAAGAAAACACGATTTTTCCGAAAACACAAATGACTTCTTCATGTAAAATCACCACGACATTCACGTAGGCACACACACACACGCACACATACACGTTTCATGAATTGAAGGATAGGAAAGTATCAAGATTGCGGTAACCATGTTTCACGGAAGTCGGGGGGTGCTTAGCACCTTCCCCTCGCTTAAGCAAGCCCCCGAACTCTATGAATCTCGGTTCGCAGACCAATTAATTCGGAGTCACATATGAGCCAGCGATTTACAAAATACGAAAACTCGGATGAGTTGGTACATCCATTTCAAATATACCAACTGGCGACTCTGGTTAATTGGCTCATCATAAAAAACGATCTTTCAAAACCCCGTCGACATTTATGCCGACCTTTTCCGAAGAATCATTCAATCAAAAGGCTAAAATTGGAAAAGACGAAAACCGGCGTCGACACCTATGATGGAGGTAGTCAAGAAAGAAGTTTTGAAGTTGCTAGATGCAGGCATAATATACCCCATCTCAGATAGTCAATGGGTGAGTCCAGTCCAAGTAGTGCCAAAGAAGTCTGGAATTACAGTCATCATGAATGACAACAATGAGCTGGTGCCAACAAGAATGCAAATAGGATGGAGAGTGTGCATTGATTACAGGAAGCTAAATGTAGTAACTAGAAAAGACCACTTTCCCCTTCCTTTTATTGATCAAATGTTAGAAAGATTAGCAGGCCATGCTTATTATTGTTTTCTAGATGGTTTCAGGTTACAACCACATTGTGATTGCACCAGAAGACCAGGAGAAGACCACATTCATATGCCCATTTAGAACTTTTGCTTATAGAAGAATGTCTTTTGGCTTGTGTAATGCACCAGGTACTTTTCAAAGATGCATGGTAAGTATTTTCTCTGATCTTTTAGAGAACTGGATTGAGGTTTTTATAGATGATTTCACAATATGTGGTGATTCTTTGGATGTTTGTTTAGATAATTTGACTAAGTACTTGATAGATGTTTGGAAACAAATCTTGTTCTTAACTGGGAGAAATGTCATTTTATGGTAGAACAAGGGATAGTACTTGGCCATGTAGTTTCAGCTAGAAGATTAAAAGTTGATAAAACTAAAATAGAAATCATTGTCGTATTCCCTTACCTTGCAAAGGTATAGGAGATTTGTTCTTTTCTTGGTCATGCAAGTTTCTATAGTAGGTTTATCAAGGATTTTCCAAGATAGCATTGCCATTATGCAAATTGCTGTAGAAAGATATGGAGTTCCAATTTACTGTTGAATACAAGGAGGCTTTTGACAAATTGAAGATACTGCTAACCTCAGCACCAGTGATTCAACCACCAAACTAGATGTAGCATTTTGAAATAATGTGTGATGCTAGCAATTATGCAGTAGGAGCTGTATTGGGCCAAAAAATCAACAAAACTGTCCATGCTATCTGCTATGCTTCCAGAACATTGAATGCTGCTCAGATAAACTATTCTACGACTGGAAAAGAATTGTTATCAGTTGTTTTTGCTTTAGATAAATTTAGATCATATTTACTTGGTACTAAAGTTGTAGTTTACTCTAATCATGCTGCTTTTAGGTACTTGCTGACCAAGAAGGAATCCAAGCCTAGAATCATTAGGTGGATTTTGTTACTGCAAGAGTTTGACTTGGAGATAAAAGACAAAAAGGGAGCTGAAAACTTGGTAGCAGACCATTTGAGCAGAATAATCAAGGAGGAAGAGACACTGCCATTACAAAATTATTTTCCAGATGAGTATTTATTTTCTGTTGATAGTACTTTTCCTTGGTATGCTAAGATTGTTAATTATTTAGCCAGTGACTTTGTCCCAAAAGAATATTCTAAAATACAAAAAGATAAGCTGAGATCAGATGCCAGTGACTTTGTAGTGATGAGGTTGTTAGGAGGTGTGTACCAAATAGTGAATTTCATTTTATTTTATCTTTTTGTCATTCATATGCATGTGGAGGTCATTTTGGACCTAAAAGAACAGCTCACAAAGATTTAGAATCTGGTTTTTATTGGCCAACTATTTTTAACGATTCTTATCTGTTTTGTAAGTTATGTGCAAACTGTCAAAAGACTGGGAATATCTCACATAAGAATCAGATGCCACATACCCCTATTTTAATTGTTGAAATCTTTGATGTTTGGAGAATTGATTTTATGGGACCTTTTCCTTCATCTTTTGGTAATACTTATATCATGTTGGTTGTTGATTATGTCTCTAACTAGGTTGAAGCTAAGGCTACAAGGAGTGATGATTCTAAAGTTGTTGCAGATTTTGTTCAGTCTAATATTTTTGTCAGGTTTGGAGCCCCAAGAGCCATTATCAGTGATAGAGGGATCCATTTTTGCAATAAGGTGTTGGCATCACTGTTTTAAAAGTACAATGGGATGCACAAGATTTCCACATCATACCATCCCCAGAGTAATGGCCAGACTGAGGTGTCCAACAGGGAGATCAAATCCATTTTAGAAAAGATAGTGAAACCTAACAAGAAGGATTGGAGTTTGAGGTTGCCAGATGCATTATGGGCTTACATAACAGCTTACAAGACTCCTATTGGTATGTCACCATATAGGATAGTATTTGGAAAACCTTGTCACTTACATGTGGAATTGGAGCATAGAGCTTTTTGGGCTATTAAGCAGTGCAACATGGATATGGATCAAGCTGGAGAGCATAGGAAGTTGCAGTTGCAGGAACTAGAAGAGTTATGGAATGAAGCCTATGAAAGTTCTAAGATTTACAAAGACAAAACTAAAGTCTTTCAGGACAAACAGATTTTGAGGAAAATTTTTGCTGTGGGACAGAAAAGTTTTCTTTACCATTCAAGGCTTAAATTATTTCCAGGTAAGCTGCGTTCTAGATGGGTTGGACCTTTTGTGATTACTAACATTTTTCATCATGGTGCAATGGAAATTTTGAGTGTGGGGGAGAGGTTTTAGGATATTATTTTAGTTATTAGGTTATTATTTAGATATGATATGCTAGATATAATGTTATGCTCTGAAATTTTTTGAATTTTGAAAATTTTTCTGACTCTACGATCATAGTGTTCTGCTAAGTTTTTAAAGGATGAGATCGTAGAGTAAATATTGATGCTTATTTGTAGGATTTGATTTGATGCTTTATTAGCTAATGAATAATGATGACTTAGTTGGGATCCATAAGTTGATTTTGAATTGGAATTGCTTTGCATGAGTACTTGAATATGGGATAGATGATTACTTGACTCAGTTATTTGTGGGATTATACTTTATGCACTGATTTTGAGATTTGAGACTTGTTTAAACTGTTATTTACAGAACCTTGTGCAAGAAAAATGTTTGAAAAAAAATGAGAAATTGTGAAAAATTGCAGATTGAAAAAAATACAAATGTCTTGTGGTGAGTTGACATGTAGCGTAAAACGCACTCACCCATAAACACAAGAGCGAGATAGAGCGTAACACGCACTCGCTGGGAAGCAAATAAGTGAGATGGAGCATAAAATGCACTCACTTGAAAGAAAAAAATGTGAAAGGTGAAATGGAGCATAAAATTTATTCACCTAAGGAAAGTTAATTTCTGCAGGTTTTGTGGGTTAGAAATTTTTGCAAATTTTTGCAGGATATTCAAGTTTTGAGTTTTGAGTTTTGAGTCAGTGTGCACAGTTGTTGTTCCATATAAACTGGGTTGGGTATTTGTGTTGATCATATGATAGATATTTGTGTGGATATATTCTGATTTGGAGGATGTTCTGTGTGGGAAATGACATAGTTGTTATTGTAAGTTGGTTAATGAGGAATTGGTCAGGTTTCTATGATAGGTGTTATTATTCCATGATGTTTATTTGGAGACCTTTGAAATCTTGGTTGAATAAGTCAGATAAAGTTTTTTTGATATGATTCCTGTTTAGTTTACATGAGGACATGTAAAAGTTAAGTGTGAGGGAATTTGATAGGTGCATAATATTTGATTATTTTTATTTCCTTTATGATTAGTTTAGCTGCATGTTATTTGTTATATGAACTGAATTAAGGTGTTTAATGATCTTTGGATGGATTAGAGTGATTTGGTGAATTGTGGAGTCTAATGCTGAATTTTATGTTGTTTTGCAGAAATACTCTACGATCAACATTGGTACTTTACGATCGCAGGAAGGCTAGGTAGAGTTGTTCGACGAATCCTAGTTACACTCTACGATTGCGAGATTCACTCTATGGCCAGATTTCTGTTCGACAATTAGCATGTTCTGCGACGTTTGACTCTACGATGGTCGAGACCTGGTACTCTACGATTCTGAGAGAATAGCTCCATTCTACGATGGTGCTGACAATTTGACGATTTTCCCAGTTCATTCTACGATGTCATGATTACTCTACAAAGTGCTAGTACGGAGTGTTACTCTACGATGTCGGTCGACTTTGCAGGAATCCTATTATGAGTAGGATTTGGAGTATTGGAGTGCTAGAGTTCGATTCGTATGAGGATTTGGAGATGAGATTACAATCTTATATGGAAACTACATCTGATTATGGAAATAAAATCTGATATGGAATCTGAGTCAAGGAACAATATGGAAATTGATGTCGAACTGGAAAAGAAAACTGAGGAAGACTTGGATTTGGAAATTAAAATCTAATTTGATAAAGAAACTGCTTAAAGCTGGATTTCAGAGATTGAGAAGGATTTAAAATCCTACCATACTTGCAAAGTGAAGAGTCCCGAAGTAAAATTGGATTAGAATTCTTCTAGGCTTTAGAGATTTATCTATAAATACTTTCACTTGTAATTATTAGAGATCATCAGATCATAGAGAGAGTTTTATCATATTCAGAGAGTTCATAGAAGCATGTTAGGCTAGTTTTCTTTTATTCAGTAAGAAGGGGACGTGGATCCTTAGTAACAGTTTATGGTTTGATTGAATATACAATATTTTATTCCTTCTTATATGAAGCTTATTCTGATAATCTATTCTAATTGTTAAATATTATTTGATTAACTGATTTGGTTTCTGTAGGATTAAATTGGTTAGTTGATAATATATGCTAGCTTCAGGAATAATATTACGTAATCGATATTGTTTCTAATCACAAGTAGCAGTTAGTAATAATGATTGTGGTCAAGCTTTTGGTTTATTGCTATGGTTATCAGAAGACAGGTTAAACAAATTGAGCTTATGTGTTTGTTGCTTGGGATAGTCTAATTCCTTAGTTCTTAATGTTGCTGTCATATTAAATCTAAAGAGCTTGTTTTAGGTTGTATGATAGTTAGAATCTTAATTGTGAAGAGCTTGTTTCATTAAGTGACAATCTAAGAGGTATTTTGGGTAACAGAGCTTGTTGTTATCTAGGACTATTAGTTTCATTGAAAGGTGAATATTTTTATACTTAATTGATCTATTGTTGTGAGAAGGTGAAACTGAACTGGAAAACTGACGTTTTAATCCACTGGTTAATTTTATTATTTTAAATCTATTCTTGTTAATTAGTTAAACAAATTCAAATACCCCAACTTTTTATTTATTGTTAAAACTGTTAGATGCATTAGGATAAATTAAAATTAATATTATTCTCTGTGGGATCGACCCTTGCTACTGCTATACTGTGTTTAAGTTCAGAGTTCGTAGAGTTGAGTGAGGTTTTTATTTTTGGCAGCACTGACGACAGCTCCTAGTCAGTCCTTGTGTCTTCTTGTCTGAAACCTTCAAGATCTGGATCATCTTGCTCAGGTTCAGGAGAATCTTCTATTCATAGAGGTCCCAACTCAGGAGCTTCTGACTCTACGACTTCTTACTCTGGCTCTATGATTGTTGGCTCTTTGGTCGTAGGGTTCTCCTGTTTTACGTTTTCTTGATCATGTACTACGATTCCATCAAACATGGTAGCCTTACTTGGCTTCTTGGTGTCAGTTTCATCAAATGTAACATGAATTGATACTTCAATATTTAATAATCTTTTATTAAATACCCTATATGTTTTACTATCAATAGCATAACCAAGAAAAATATCTTCATCTGGCTTGGCTTGAAATTTAGTCAAATAACTTTTATCATGTTAAGAATATAACATGCACAGCTAAAGATATGAAAGTAACTGATATTGGGTTTCCTCCCTTTCCACAACTCGTTGGATATTTTCTTGAATGAATAATAAATAAGAGATCTGTTCTAAGTGTAGCAAGCAGTGTTGACAACTTCAACATAGAAATACTTAGGTAGCCTTACTGCAGCTAGAAGAGTTCTTCCTGCTTCTATAAGAGTTCTATTTTCCTTTCAACTACTCCGTGTTGTTAAGGAGTTCTTGGTGTTGAGAAGTTGTGATGAATGTTATTGTCTCCACAAAACTTATCTATTTCAAAAAAAAAAATAACAAATTCTCTTTCATGATCACTCCTGATAGTTTTGATCTTTTCACCCTTCTCATTATCAACTAGTCTAAAAAACTTGATCAATTGAGAGCTAGTTTCATCCTTATAGGCTAAAAAGAAGACCCAAAGACCATTCTCTCCTTCAAGAGGAGAAAGAGAAAGTATAAGTGGAGTTGAAAACAGCTCTACAAAATGCTGGCTCTTTCTCCAATCTTGAAACTAAGAATGAAATATTGAGAAAGATAACTGAACGATCGTCACAGAGAGAATCAACTCTGGTTTCTAAAATCTAGGGGAACTAGAAAAGGCCATCTCTATGTGGAATAAGTCTTCTTCTTCTATGAAATCCTAGATCAAAAGTCAAAGAGCAGACTCAGACAGATCAAGTTTAGGATTTGGGGAGCCATTGTTGGTCGATTTCACAACCGATAAACTTGCGCAAGTATACGCAGTCCACAAGTAATATAATGAAAGTAAAAGTCGATCCCACGAGTAATTATCACTAATGTTTAACCAAGTACTAACTTTATATCGTCTCAACCTTATTTAAACAACATGATTTAAGTGATAAAAACCAAGATTACAATTAAAATAAATAACATAAATAAATAACATAAGTAAAAAAACATAAGTATATAGATAAATAATGAGCTAAGAGCACAATTTCCCCACACAAGCATTTTGTCAAACACTTGGTGTGCAATACTTCATTTACATCTCCTAACTCTCTAATTGATCATAATGGTCACGATGATTTGTCAACCGAGAATTCTAATTATTCATAAGCCTCTTCCGATAGCCATATGAAAATCACCCTATACGGCACATAGGTATATTCCTATCCTATATACTAGCAAGTCATTCAATTCTAAAAATAATAACAAGACACATGTCAAAGAAGCCTTAATAATCATTCCTCAAATGAATAAACTTTCACATAGCGAGTCATTAAGCTTAGATTATCAAATTGGCTACACATGGCATATAGGTATATTCATATCCTACATACAAATTATGTATTCCATCTCATGTAGAACAAGCATAATCACATGTCATTATATTCATGGCCTAAATCCACAATCCATTTCCCAATTTCATATAGATTACCAAACCAATCACTAATTCCTTAGAGATTAAACATTAAGCACAAATATAATGAACCAACTCATATGGTGCCAATCAAAAGGAGAAGAAATTTAATACAAACTAGCAAAGGGTTCAATTACATTCTTTGTTCCAAAACTAATTAATTACAATGGAGAAAAAGAAGAAAAAGAAAACAAGGATGGCTTCCCTTTGTTGCTAGACTCCATTGGAGCACCTCCCATGAAGATTTTGAAGAACCATGGCCAAAGGCCATGGCCTTCCTTCTCTATGCCCAGCTGCCGCCTGCTCTCTCTCCCTTTCTTTCTTGCCAAAAATGAAGTATGGATGATGGATCCCCTTTTTAGGTCATTAGGTTAGGCATTTATCACCCCTGTTCTGCCCAGAAATCGTGTTTGGCGCTGCGGCGTGGTTCATGACTTTGGCTACTATTAGTTGGCGCTGCAGCATGGCCATTTACACTAGGAATTCGCACTGCAGCGAGGGTCTAAGAGTCTGGATTTCCAGCTTCGACGTCTGTTGAAAAAATTACCATAACCTCATCTTCTGAACTCGGATTAAGGCGATTAAAGAGGCTATGGAAAGCTAAGAAGTAGCTCTACAATTTCATAATTGGAGCTTGCCGAGATAATGGCCGGAGAAAGTCTCAAATTGAGCTCGAAGCAACTGCTGTGTAAAATTCATGCCAAATTCGATGGTAAAATGACCATAATGCTCTCATACGAACTTCAAATTAGATGATTCTAGATGCTCTGGAAAGCTAGGACAAAGATCTATAACTTTTGTTCTTTGAGTTTTGAGAGATTCAGATTGAATTATGGGTGAAATTGAGAAACAAGCAGCTGGAATGCCAAATTCAAGCAAAAAACGCATCGATCCAAGTGGCCTTTATTTCAATTTCTACAAAACAACGTAAAAATACATAAAAGCATACAAAAGCGTATAATAGAAATACAAAACTACATTACATAATAATAAGATGAAAACACAAAACCAAACGAAAAAGTTAAAGACTTACAAATTATCAAGGCTAAAAGTACCCAATTTGTGTGCATAAAACACACTCACACTCATCAGCCATCCTCAGATCGTAGTGTAAACATAGCACTAGAGATTAACAATAACAGTACATCTACCTCCCATAGAAGCATTGTGTTTGTGAAATCCACAGAGGTTGTAGAGTCGATTATTCTAAGATGTACGATATCTGTTGATCAAGTTGTGATCCCTGAGTACAACAGATCACACACTGGTTTAGGGTTTAAGAAACAGCAGGGTAAGTCAAACACTACCTTCAAGCCTCGAAAGATCGTAGAGTCAGGTAATACTTACTCTACGAACCAACCAGGCAAGAACTGTAGAGTTGACTTTCACCCTATGAAATCTCAGAATCGTAGAGCAGTGTGGAAACATAGAGTATGAGCCCAGAAGAAAGGTTGTAAGTATCTATAGTCCACACGTGTCCTTAAAAAGAAGGAATCCACACACACACAAGCATGCATCACATAATATGTTATAATTGTCATGAGTATAGACATTTTGCTGCTTTGTGTCATAATGATTATTATCCTGTTCATTATAGACCTAGAATCAAGCAAGTCTGGGTCCCAAAAGGAACTAATAAATTAGGACCCAAGAAAATCTTGGTACCAAAGTAGAAGTTAATTTTTATTGCAAGAAAGGAGTTTCACTAGCTCAATATGATATCTTGATAATGGATGCTCGATGCACGTAACTGGAAATAAGGCTCTCTTGTCGAACTTCAAAGAAAATGATGATCTTGCAATTATCGTTAAAGACAACAACTCTGGAAAAACTTAATAACGACAAGAGAAATCTGACCAAGTTTCAACCCAAGTCAGTTGAAGGAATTTTTCTTGGATATTTTGTAGATAGCAAAGCCTACAGAGTGTTCAACAAGAAATCATTGAGTGATAAACTATCAATCCATGTCACCTTCAATGAATCTGACTTAGGGGATCCAAGAAAAGTCGTGTCTTTTGATGAGATCATAGAGCAGGAACCAGCAATCGTAGAGCAGGAGAACCCTACGATTAAAGACTTAAAAGTTGTAGAGCCAGAACCAACGATCATAGTGCCAGAGCAAGATATTGAAGAGTCCATAGTTCTTGAGATGGATACTCTATAAATTGAAAAGATTCTACTGAGCAAGAGCCAAAGCTTGAAGAACTCAAACAGGAAGGCACAAGGACTGATGTTCCTACTGGAAGTAAGTGGGCAAGATATCACACCCAAGACCTGATTATTGGGGATCCCAATATAAGAATCAGAACTAGGTCAGCAACTCAGAATGAATGCTTCTTCCTAAGCTTTCTCTCTTATATGGAGCCTAAAAAGATCGAAAAAGCCTTAGAAGATTCAAGCTGGATCGAAGCTATACAAGAAAAGATAAATAAGTTTGAAAGAAGTAGAGTTTGAAGAAAACTAATTTTGTAGGAAGAAATCGTAGAACAGTTAAGTAAAGCAAAGTTTGTAGAGTGCTTCGCAAAGTAAAGAAGTTCATAGAATGCTTCGTAGAGTGGAGAGGTATCTAGAGTAAAAATGCCTTACAAAAGGAAGCTCTACAATATCTATCATATCGTTGAGTAGATAAGGGAAAGTTACACCGCGTGCATGTCAAATCCAGATCAAGTGAGTGAGATGAAGAAATAACTACACAATAACTGTAAATGGCAGTTAAGATGTAACGTGCACCCAATATCCGCTCAAAACATGTCCCACTCAGCCGAAATAGAGGGAAGTACATTTATATATTTCAAATTGTTAATTTGACCTTTCCTATTCATCTGATCTAAAACTCTTTAACTTTTAAATTTTTTCTCTTTTTATCAAGCCTTAGTTTTCTACAAATCTGTAAACTTAGACAAACTTTGTTCTTTTGTAGATCAAATCAACACCGCGAAAGATGTCGACCTACCAATTTATTTATTGAAATCAACTATGCTTCAAAAAATTTGATAGAGTTGATGCTCAGTTCAGAGCAACTGAACCTTGTTCGGAAGGCATGATTCTATGAAGCTTTAAGCACAAACACAAGGATCTTCATTAACAAGGTTGAAGAGTTCTATCTTAATGGCTTCTGTGTTGATGGGGTCATTGTCACAAGGGTGAAGGATGTCAAGCTCACCTATGAATAGATGAACCACCTCCTTAGGTTCATCAATAAAGGAATTTCTACATTTGAAGAGGTAAATGTGAAGGCTAGGCTGGAGCTTATGAGGTATAAAAAGAACCCAGAGCACAAGGGAATGAAAAAGAAAGAGTTCCTCCAGAACTATGAGTTCCTTGTCGACATCATTGAAAAATGTATTCTCTACAAGGACTCAGCCCATGATTCTTTTGGCGAACTCCAACTGAAGATTATGTCAGCTATTGTTATGGGGAAACAAACAAATTTTAGAGTAGTTTTGATGGATTGGATCTCCAAATGGTTCATTGACGCTGAGAAGAAGAAGAAAGAGGGAAAGTCTCTTCCCAAGATGTTCTATGGAAGGTTCATCAACATTCTTCTGAAGAAGAAGCTGGAGAAACGCCTTGATAACATGAAGGGAGATGTTCTAAATGTCAATAAGAAGATAATAAAGAAACTCTTCAACAACCGGAAGAGGAACCTAGTTGAGATCTTGAGGTCAAGGCAGCCTGAGGGGAGTGAAAGGACCCTTAGTGAAGTCTAGAAGCCCGTAGTGGCTATGGCGATAAGGAAAATTGTGGAACATAGAGGAAAAAAACTCTAGGGCCTCTGCAGCACCTAAAATCAATGGGCATTGACTTCAACTGCTAAGAAGCTTCCTCAGAAGAAATTGAAGAGGAAGGAAGGAAGAAAAGACATTCTTTAGGATGAATCAAATGTTCTTGAGACAAGGGATCTAAGCAAGGAAAACATGGATGATTGGGTACTTTTGGCCTTAATAATTTGTAAGTCTTTGGGTATTTTATGTGATTTTATTGTATTTTTATCTTATTTTTAGACTTTGTGGTTTTATATTGCTTTTATGTGTTTTGTATTGTTTTTATGTGTTTTTACTTAGTTTTATAGGAAATAGAGCAAAAGCTAATTGAACGTCAACGTTTGGAGTGCCTTGAGTGCCATTTTCAACTCAACATTGACATAGCAACTGCTTGCGGCTCAATTTCAACTATGATCTAATTCGTATCTCTCAAAACTCAAAGAACAAAAGTTATAGATATTCTCCTCAGCTTTCCGGAACATCTTGAATCATCCCAATGCGAGTTTGTATGAGAGAGTTATGGTCAATTTACCAACGGATTTGACATGCATTTTATATAGCAGCTGCTTCTCGCCCGATTTGGACCATGATACAACCATTATCTTTTCGAACTTCAGTTATGAAAGTTGTAGAGCTACTTCTTAGCTTTCCATAGCCTCTTGAATTGCCTTATTTCGAGTTCGTATGAGAAAGTTAAGGTCATTTTACCAACAGACGTCAAAGTTGAGTCGGGCGACAGTAGGCAGGCGCGCGGGAATGGGCGCGGCTGCGCTAAATGGGGCAGCATGGGCGCACCAGTAAGCAGCGCGCGCGCGAGCGCGCCAGCTAACGTGCGGGCACGCCAAATCTGTCAGATTTCGCGATTTGAGTGGTTTTTTGGTCATTTTTCGTGGGCTATGCTAAGGTTTTTCATGGAGGCACTATAAAACATCCTTATGGGCATTCATTTCAGACCTAATCCATCTATTGCGGCGGCTAGATTTCAGTAATGGAGCTCTAGTGCAAAAACATTTGTAACACCAATGGAGGCAAGGAATTGAAGGAGGCTTGGAGATGGAATATGACTTCACAAGAGTTTTTCTTCTCTAACTTTTCTTTGATACTTGTATTATCCTTGGATGATTACCTAATATTTGGAATGGTTTGGTTTATTTGCAACAAATTAAGCTTCTATGTTGTTTCCCTTTTGATTGATACCACATGAATTGATTCTTTATATTTTGTGCTTAATGTCTAATTGTTAAGGAATTGGTAATTAGCTTTGTAATCTATATGAAATTGAAAAATGGATTATAGATTTAGACCTTGAATATAATGACATGTGATTATATTATACATAATTTGTGTATTGTCAATTCTATGTGGTTAATTGATCTAAAAGGGGGGCTTTAGGGATTTGAACAAAGTGATGCACACCAAGTGTTTGACAAAATGCTTGAATGTGAAAATTTTGTTCTTAACTCTTTATCCATCTATCTATGCTTTGAATTTTTGTTATTTAGTTAATGGTAATATTAATTTGCCGTTTCAATAAATTATCTAAATAAGATTAAGACGAATTGAAATTGGTATTGGGTTACATTAGAGATAATTCTCTATGGGTTCGACAACTCTCTTATCACTGTATTACTTATTGACTGCGTATACTTGCGCGTATTTATCGGTTGCAAAATCGACCAACAATGATTTTGTTTCTCTCTCAGTTGGTCAAGAAAAAGGGATGGAAAGGCAAGAGATTAAGGAAGACCACTGTTTAGCCTCCTCCGAAGACCACTCGAGAACAAGCTGAAGACTACCATGAAGAGCTCAACAGAAGACACACAGAAGAAGCTGCAAAGGAAGGCCTAACCCTAGTCGAATGGGAAAGGCAACAAGTAAAGAAATGAAGGTCTGAAAAAATGGCTAAGTCCGACATGATCGTTTCCATTGAAGATTCTGGATCTGCCGAGCCAGTCGTAGAGCCTCCTAGCTCTCCAATCGTAGAGCTTAAAGAAACAGCAAATGATGATGAGATGGCTGAGAAGGCTTCTGAGCCAGAGCCAACAAATGTTGAAGAGACGGCTAGGATGACTGATATGTCGAAACCACATCAAGAGGATAGAAAGATGGTTGTAAAGGTTTCTGAACCTGAGCCAAAGAAAAGGAAATTAATAAAGAAATCTGAGAAGAAGAAGAAGAAAAAGAAAAAGAAGATGAGAACCTCAGAACTAGCTAAACTTGGTGAAGCTACTTTTGAATAGGAGCAGGTAATTCCAAGCTCTTCTATTGATTCCTTAGAGCTAACAAGGATCATTGAATTAGTCATAGAGGACATCAGAATAAAGCTAAGCCAACCTGGTTCAGAGCCCGTCAATGCTACAACTCAGGGGGGAGAAATTTAAGGTTGAATCTGAAGATCTCTCTTTTTGAAGGAACAGAAACGGAACCTATCAATTTGGAATTCTTGGGCCCTGGAGCTACTGCTAATCTTGAAGGCCTAGACAGAAGTACTATTTACTTCCCAAGTAATAATGACTTACTATTTCTATTTCTTTCCAATAATACCTTGGCTGAAGGCTCTTATGCTAAGGGATCTGAGCTACATCACTTGGACACTCTCGTCATATCCTAATGTCCAAGTGTTATCTCAGAATTTTCCTAGAGTCATCAAGTATGCCAGAAGAACTACCTCTGATGGTACAACTTCTTCTTCAGGTATATACAATAAATTCACCTTCATCCCTCATTTTTTATTTTTTCAAACCCTAGCCCCTTCTCGCAATGAAGTAATCGTAGAGTCCAAAACTACGAGTGTCGAGCAATCGTCGAGTCAACACACTAACTCCCTGATCGTAGAGTCCCAACACCCTACGATCGATGTACCCAGTCCTAACTCTTCAATCGTGAGTCCCAAAACGATCGAAACATAAATTGACCCTTCTATAAATACTCAAACCACTGACGATACAGATGTAGGGTTTCCAACACATAAAGGCAGCGAAATTTAAATTTTTTTTAAAACTATTTCGAAACCCTAAAACAGGATCCATGCGAAAAACAAATTAATTCAAAGGTTTAGATTTGTTTTACCGATTATCCGAGCTTGAATGGAACGATAAAATTCTGAACGGCTTCGAATCTCCAACGCAATCCAACGGAACTGCGTCTCTACGGTATCCACACGAATGTCCCACAAATCGTCACACGATCTGCAACAAAGAGAACTCCGGTACTAGCCGTCAAGATCTGGATTTTACTTAAGTTTTCTCTCAACTCTCTTTTCTAAAAACGGTTAGGGTTTTTCTTTCTTTTGGTCTCAAGTGCCTCAGACTGCTGATATATCAGATATATATATCATCCAACAAAACCCTAATCCTATTAGAAAAGTAAAATCCGAATTTATATATATTATATTTTAATTAAGTCTTACTTAATTAATATACGTATATACAAATTATCCTGTTAATTTAAATTTGTAATTTAAATACTATCAATCATATTGACATAATTAAATCCTTACAATTTAAATTAATTCCTTTTAAATTACGTTCTAAGTGTGTGACCCTATAGGTTATTATTATATTGGCAATAATTTTAAAATCATATTATAAAATTATAAACAGTGAGTGACATCTAGTAATGCATCACTGCTACCCAAATAATAATAATAAGATCGGTGACTCGATGTAATATTTTCGTGACCGATGTTTCAATGTAATTTAATCCTTTTAACCTTGACATCTTAAATTAAACTCGAGCCACGGAATGTGTCATACTCTTCATAATTTAATCTGAGTTTTCTTGATCAATGAGTAGACTATATGAAACAAATCACTATTTGAGCATGGCCATGCATTTCATAGTCGTACTCAATCAAGAGGCCTATGGATATCACCCCTAATATATAGGAGGGTTAAATTCCATCTAGATCACTCATATTCCTCACACGATTCATGATGTACCCAATAATCACCTTTATTGTCCACCCTATTAAAGGTGACATTTGATGATATCAAAGTACATAAATTCTCGTATAGTAATATAGTGATTTCAGGTCGGAGGACCATTACATCATTGTCACTATGAGAATTGCTTATGACACTTTGCATAATGCTCCACGTAGAATTCTCATGATGGGTCTGTCCAGTACATTGTTCTCTAACATGTACAGTCCTTATATTGAAATTGATGTAAAAGGACTAAGAATAGGGATCAAACTTATTAGGTTGATCCAATACTCAACGTTCGTAGAGTGAATACTTAGTATAGAACTAAGTCAGGAAACGATCGTAGAGAAAGATAGTGAAGTAGTCTAAGATCGTAGAGCTGACTGCTAAAAAGCTAGAGTTCGTAGAGCAATAGTAGTGAATGATCGTAGAGCATACTAGTCAAGATCGCAGAGTCTATCAAAGATCGTAGAGCAGTCTTCTAAGAGACCGTTAGTCAAAATCGTATAATTTGCCAAAGATAGTAGAGCAACCTACTCTAAGATCGTAAAACAAGTTGAAGATTGTAGAGTCTGCCAAAGATCGTAGAGCTGTCAACTCAGAGATCGTAGAGCTCATTGAAGACTGTAGAGTCTGTCAGAGATCGTAGAGCTCATTGAAGATCATAGAGTCTGTCAGAGATCGTAAAGCTCATTAAAGACCGTAGAGTCTATCAGAGATCGAAGAGCTCATCGACCGTAGAGTCTGTCAGAGATCGTAGAGCTATCTACTCTAAGATCGTAGAGCTCATTGAAGACCGTAGAGTCTAAAAGAGATCGTAGAGCTCATTGAAAACCATAAAGTCTAAAAGAGATCGTAAATTTGTTCTTAAATAAAACTAACTTTATTAAATTCATTTACATTTGTTACTTACATTCTTGTTGTAAATGTATGGGAAGCTTATGCCGAATTGGGAGGGTCCTTATGAAGTTGTTGAAGTGCCGAAGCCAGGGACCTACCGGCTTCGAGCAATGAATGGTTCGGAGATAAAGAATATGTGGCATGCTGGTAGACTTCGAAAATACTACCAATGAAAATATGCGTACTCTCTTATTTTGAGTTTCTTACAATAAGAGAGTGGGGGGCAATGTTGGAGTATAATGCACACCTTCATTTAATAAATATGTTGGTGGGTCACCAGTCTTTTCATTTTTCATTTAAGCCGTTCCATTCTCTTAGCATGCTTCTTGGGAACATGTGATATATCTATATAAAAATACTATAGTGGTTGGGTTAGAAGGTGAGAGGTTTAAAAAATGTGCTTTGGAATATGGAAAGGTAGAAAATGAAATGAAAGGAAAGAACTTCAGGAGTTGTCATAAAGAAATTAATGTACAAGTCCTTTCATTTCCTTGGCAGACTTGAGACTACAAATATACACTATATATATGATGCGGGAAAGGGAGAAAAAGGGGACACACCCACACCAATATACATGAATTCCCATCAGATGGTTTAGAGAGAGAAAGATTAGAAAAATTAGAGAACAAATATCAACTTTATTTATCAGTTGAGAGCTTGTATTTCCTTATTATTTTTATAGTGGATTTCTGAGATTTCTCCACGTGGTTTTTCCCAATTGGGTTTCCACGTAAAATCCTCGTGTTATTATTTTATTTCCACGTGTCATTATTTTATTCCACACACTAAAACAAATACATATCCTCCACCGTTAAACGTCTTTTCGGCTCGTTATTTGGTGATTTGGCGAGCGGTCAGAATTTGGCGTTAACATTGGCGCTAGAAGGAGGGCCTAGTGCAGCATAATAGACAATCACTCAATAGTATTTGATCAGAAATCATGGTGTCAAACAATACAAAAACGACATCGACACAGAATACATCAACGACCAATACACTCCAACCCCGTGGGTCGGTCAAAGATAGGTTGGGGCCATCGAAGAGCATCTCGGATAGGCTGGGACCCCAAAGTCGCTCGGTGGGCCAATCCGACTCCCGAACAGCGATTGTCAGAAGGAGATTATTCTATACCACACAAAGGACGGGTGGTCCTGGTGATGGTACCGATGACCAGAACTCCGAGCCAGATCGAGGTCGAGACAAGAGGGAGTTGATCCTGGCCAGAAAGATGCAGCAGAACAAGGATGCTATAGAGGCCCTACGCCTTCAACAGATGAAGTTGGACAAACAGTTAGCGTCTTTGCTACACGGAGAAGAAGTTTCCTCCAGCCAGGATCGGCATCCGGAAGATTCTTCAGGAGACCGATCCAGGACACATCGTCTGAACGATTCTCGACGAGAAAGTAGCAGGCCGAAGAGCCGCACCCCAGTTCGCGGCAGGCACCGAAACCGCACGCAAGACAACAGCAGGCCGAGAAACCGCACACCAGTCCGTAGCAGGCACCAAAGCCCCTCGCAGGACTTGGGCAGGCTGAGAAGCCGTTCTCCGATCCGCATGAGGCATCATAGCCACTCGCAGGACGATAGCAGGCCGAAGAGCTGCACACCAGACCGGGGCAGACGTCGGAGCCGTTCTAGGGATAATTCAAGAGTTAGGCCCGAACGGACTCTTCAGGAGAACAGGACCGATTCCTTAGCGGAAAGGTTGAAGGAAGTAGAACAGAGGCTGGCGGCAGCAGACCAGTTGAAAGAATTGTCGAACAATGCCATGTCACCTTTTACTCTGGAGATAAAGCGGGTAAAGGTTGACACATCGAAGAAAATGCCCTCATTGGAGACTTATGATGGCACTGAAGATCCCTATGACCACACACATGCTTACAATCAAATTATGGATTATTATGATCAACCCGATGCCGCCAAGTGTCACATGTTTGTCACTACGTTGAAGCATGGGGCTCGGGAATGGATGGCGTCTCTTACCCCGAATTCTATCGGCTCATGGGAACAGTTATGTGACAAGTTCCATGCGCGCTTCGGAAGTAATAAGCGGAGGGGAAAGCTGACAACATCCTTGATACAAGTCAAGCAGCGTTTCGATGAAAGTCTTGGCCAGTACGTGAAGAGGTTTAGGGAAGCGGTCGGAACTGTGACCGACCTGAATGTGCAGCAGGCTGTGGGATTCTTTACCACAGGGTTAGATCTTATAAAGTCCAAAAAGCTGGTTAAAGATCTCATTCTTAATCCTCCCGGAGACCTATCAGAGGCTTATAATCGGGCTGATGGGTTTATTATACTAGAGGAAGCTATTGGGAGCCTGAAGCCACAGGAACGCTCGGAAGATAGATCAAGGGACCGGGATCGGAACAATACTCCCAGGTCGGATAACCAGTCGAGGCGAGGCTTTAATGGAGGAGGTTCGGGGGGAGGTAGACCCCCCTTTCCGAACAAAAATGTGAATAAAATCTACACTCCTCTAAATACCGATCGAGCAAAGATACTGGAAGAGATCAAGAATAAACCGTATTTTGAACCCTGCCCAACGAACACGAAGTCTTATAGGGGAAATCATAATCGGTATTGCAATTACCATCAGACCTACGGGCATGCCACAGAGGATTGTTATAATTTGAAAGATTTGATAGAAAAGAAAGTCCAAAGTAGAGATTTGGTTCAGTATGTTGCGGGTCGGCAAGGAAACGTTCCGGCACGGCAGGAGTTGACAGCTCCCGAACAAACAAGGGTTCAGCAACCGAATCAAAATCCACCGGCTCGAGGGGTGGTAGATGTCATAACCGGAGGATCCCACGGAAGGCTAGCGGGAAAAAAGAGGAGAGCCGTGCTAGACGCAGTTCTGTCAGTCACTGAACAACCTGCCAGGAGAGAACGAGCTTATCCTGGCATGATTATTTCTTTTTCAGATCAGGACTACCCATCCGAGCCGGTAGAGCCACACGAAGGAGCCTTGGTGATAACGGCTCAAGTCAGACCAGTGGATATGAAAAGGATGATGATAGACAACGGCTCTTCTGTAGACATTTTGTATACTCATGCGTATCAGAGGTTAGATTTGGGAGGACAGAAATTGGAAGTTGGCCAAGAGGGCCCTTTGTACGGGTTCAGTAATGACCCAGTACACGTATCGGGAACAGTGGAACTACCTGTCATCTTCGGGACGGCTCCTCAACAAGTCGAAGTATTAGTCAAGTTCTTTGTTGTACGGGTGGATTCGACTTATAACGCCATCCTCGGCCGACCAACTCTGACCGCTCTTCAGGCAGTGACATCCATTCCGCATTTCAAAATCAAGTTCCCGACGCCGAATGGGGTCGGCGAAGTCAAGGGAGATCAGGATCTGGCTCGACGGTGCTACAGAAATTCATTGATCTCAGGTGGGGTTGGGGTCAGCAAGCAAAGGCAGGCCATGGCGATAGAAATGGAGCCGTTTACCGAAGGATCTACCGAACCCCTAGCACTTCCCGCCGAGGAGACAGAGGATATTGAGTTGATACCGGGAAGGTCCGATAAGGTGTTGAAGATAGGGTCTAAGCTTCGGGAACCCCTTCGGACGAATTTGATAGAACTGTTGAGGGTGTACGCCGATATATTTGCTTGGGAGCCCAAGGATATGCCGTGTATTGATGAAGGAGTGGCAATCCACAAGTTGTGCGTCGATCCTACTAAGAAACCAGTTCGGCAAAAACGGAGGATATTCGCCCTAGAAAGGCAGAAAATCATTGATGATGAGATCGCAAAATTGTTGGAGGCCGATTTCATCTTCGAGATAGATTACCCCGAATGGCTGGCAAACGCGGTTTTAGTCAATAAACAGAATGGGAAATGGAGGATGTGCATCGATTACACGGATTTAAATAAGGCTTGCCCAAAAGATTTCTATTCATTGCCACACATTGATCAGTTAATTGATGCGACTTCAGGGTTTGCGATGTTGAGTTTTATGGATGCTTTCTCAGGGTACCACCAGATCTCAATGGATAAGAAAGACATCCCAAAGACAGCCTTCATCACCCATCAGGCAATATACGCGTACAAAAAGATGACCTTCGGGCTACTGAACGCAGGGGCGACATATCAACGCATGATGAACTATGTTTTTCGCAAACAACTCGGGCGTAATATGGAGGTATATGTAGATGATATGATAGTAAAAAGCCCGTCAGCACGTGATCATTTGGACGATTTGGAGGAGTGTTTTCAGACTGTTCGAGAACATCGGATGAGGTTGAACCCGACCAAGTGTACCTTCGGTCTTGGTTCGGGTAAATTTTTGGGGTATTTGATCAGCAAAAGGGGAATTGAGGCCAACCTTGAAAAGATACAGGCG
Organism: Aralia elata; assembly: GCA_034770075.1. Lineage (NCBI taxonomy): Eukaryota > Viridiplantae > Streptophyta > Magnoliopsida > Apiales > Araliaceae > Aralia > Aralia elata. The sequence continues at coordinate 66,386,015 of CM068387.1, read as the reverse complement.
ATAATGGATATGAGATCACCCCAGTCTTTCAAGGATGTCCAACGGCTTACTGGGCGGATCGCGGCGCTTTGGAGGTTTATGTCAAAGTCGGCTGAAAGGTGTCTTCCTTTTTTCGACACACTGAAAGGCCCGCAGAACAAGATGACATTTCAATGGACGTCAGAATGTGAGGATGCTTTCCATGGGATTAAAAAGTATTTATCTTCGGCGCCGCTGTTGATGAAGCCGATCCCAAAAGAGCCTCTATTTCTATATCTTGCAGCGAGTTCTCTAGCAGTCGGGGCAGTTCTAGTCAGAGAATCGGGAGGAAGTCAGTTCCCGGTATATTATGTCAGTCACGCATTACGGGATGCTGAGACACGATACCCGAACCTGGAAAAGTTCGCTTATGCGCTAATTGTGGCTAGCAGGAAGCTTCGGCACTATTTCCAAGGCAGACAAATAGTAGTATACACCAACCAGCCCCTAAAAAAGGTTTTGCACAAGCCAGACGTTTCGGGACGATTAGCTGCTTGGGCGATGGAGTTAACTGAATTTGCGTTGGAATACCATCCCCGAACGGCGGTAAAAGGTCAGGCATTGGCCGACTTTGTGGTTGAATGCTCGTTCTCCGAGCCGGATGAACCCGAGGTAGTAGTGGTTTCGGTTGCTGAAGTCCCTCCTATCCAGACATCATGGACTCTATTTGTAGATGGATCGTCGACTTCGGATGTTAGCGGAGCGGGTGTTATCCTAACAAGCCCGGAAGGGTTTAAAGTCCAGCAGGCTATCCATTTTCGATTCAAGGCAACGAATAATGAAGCCGAGTATGAGGCTATCTTGGCCGGATTGAAGTTGGCTCAAAACTTGGAAGTTCGGCGGTTAATTATTTTCAGCGACTCTCAGTTGGTTGTCAAACAGATATTAGGGGAATACGAGGCTCGGGGGGCGAAGATGACTAAGTACCTGGCAGAAGTGAAGGATCGGCTTCACTATTTTATTTCACACAGTTTCCAAGGGATAGATCGTTCGAACAATACAGTGGTCGATGCTCTAGCCAGATTAGCGACGACTGAAGCAAGTTCTTTCAGCGGGTCAGTGTACTTGGAAGTTTTGGATGCCCCGAGTTTCCAGAGGGCAGAAGTGTTAGCATTGGATCGGTTGGATTGTTGGCTTATCCCGTACATATCGTACCTTAGTGATGGGATTCTACCTTCTGATCGATTATTGGCTAAAAAAATCAAATATAAGAGTTCTCACTTCATCTTGATTGATGGGGATCTATACCGACGCGCCTTCTCCCCTCCATTATTGAAATGTCTGACACCTTCAGAAGCTAATTATGTTCTTCGGGAGGTACATGAAGGGATCTGTGGCAACCATATGGGAGCAAAATCACTGGCGTATAAGGTTCTTCGGTAGGGTTATTACTGGCCAACTATATTTCAAGAAGCTAAGGATTATGTGAAGAAGTGCCCGAAGTGCCAGTTGAACAGTCCGATACCACATCAACCCCCGGAGGAATTATCTTCAGTTCTTTCCCCGATCCCATTCGCTGTTTGGGGGATCGACATTTTAGGACCATTGTCGAAGGCTAAGGGACAAGTCAGTTTTGTGATAGTTGCCATTGACTATATGACCAAGTGGGTCGAAGCCAAACCACTTCGGACGATATCGGAGCAAGAATGTTTAAATTTTTCAAGGAGTTTGTAGTGTTTCGTTTCGGGATCCCAATGGTGTTAGTTTCGGATAATGGGCGACAGTTTGTGGGAGCTAAATTCGAAGAGTTTCTGACAAATTTGAAGATACAGCATCAGCGGACTTCGGTGGCACATCCTCAGTCGAATGGGCAGGTAGAGGTCACGAACAGAACCCTGCTTAATGGCATAAAGCGAAGGCTAGATGAAGCTAAAGGTCGGTGGCCGGAGGAGTTACTAAACGTCCTGTGGGCATATCAGACGACTCCAAGGTCGACTACAGGAGATTCACCGTTTAGGTTGGCTTATGGGACCGATGCTCTAATTCCGGTGGAGATCGGGTCTCCTTCTCTTCGGGTTAGCCAGTTCAAAGGTGTATACAATGAGGAAGGATTGCGGTTGAATTTGGACTTGTTGGAGGAAGTCCGTGAGTCAGCTATAGTGCGATTGGCGAATTACCAACAGAGAACGGCTAGACACTTTAATAAAGGGGTGAAAGTACGGAGGTTCGAAGTTGGTGATTTTGTTCTTCGGGAGGCTGAAGCATTTACTCCCCAGAATACAGGGAAGTTTATGCCGAATTGGGAGGGTCCTTATGAAGTTGTTGAAGTGCCGAAGCCAGGGACCTACCGGCTTCGAGCAATGAATGGTTCGGAGATAAAGAATACGTGGCATGCTGGTAGACTTCGAAAATACTACCAATGAAAATATGCGTACTCTCTTATTTTGAGTTTCTTACAATAAGAGAGTGGGGGGCAATGTTGGAGTATAATGCACACCTTCATTTAATAAATATGTTGGTGGGTCACCAGTCTTTTCATTTTTCATTTAAGCCGTTCCATTCTCTTAGCATGCTTCTTGGGAACATGTGATCTATCTATATAAAAATACTATAGTGGTTGGGTTGGAAGGTGAGAGGTTTAAAAAATGTGCTTTGGAATATGGAAAGGTAGAAAATGAAATGAAAGGAAAGAACTTCAGGAGTTGCCATAAAGAAATTAATGTACAAGTCCTTTCATTTCCTTGGCAGACTTGAGACTACAAATATACACTATATATATGATGCGGGAAAGGGAGAAAAAGGGGACACACCCACACCAATATACATGCATTCCCATCAGATGGTTTAGAGAGAGAAAGATTAGAAAAATTAGAGAACAAATATCAACTTTATTTATCAGTTGAGAGCTTGTATTTCCTTATTATTTTTATAGTGGATTTCTGAGATTTCTCCACGTGGTTTTTCCCAATTGGGTTTCCACGTAAAATCCTCGTGTTATTATTTTATTTTCGCGTGTCATTATTTTATTCCACACACTAAAACAAATGCATATCCTCCACCGTTAAACGTCTTTTCGGCTCGTTATTTGGTGATTTGGCGAGCGGTCAGAATTTGGCGTTAACACTAATCAATCCAAACAGCTCGAAAACAGATAGCTAATTAATCTTTCCCTGTCTGGATTACATCTGTGAAATTTTTTAATCTACACACACACCTATTATCCCCCCTTCGGGTTTAGGGTTTCCATTTACATTACCTTTTCTTTCCATTTATATCTCCATTAAATTACATTTGCATTACCTTTACCTTTCACTCCAAAATACCATTACGTTAACAGATATATTAAATTTGTTCTTAAATAAGACTAACTTTATTAAATTCATTTACATTTGTTACTTACATTCTTGTTGTAAATGTATGGTATAAAAGTCAACTGTTGACTTTGACCATAAAAGTCAACCCCTACGCCCCATTGTGTTTGCAGTCTTTTCTTACAAAATTTAACATTCCAAACTCAACGACGAAGTCCACGTTTCAAAATTTCAACCGGAACTCAATTTTAAGTTTTAGGATGTTATAACTTTTCTTTCTTTTCTTTTCTTTTCTAGTTACTTTTAATTCGTAACTTCAATTTATATATTTAATATGTTAGGGTCTAAAATCACCTTAGAATGACATTCTTAATTACTTTCGTAATTATATTCTCGTTTAAGGTTTCGGGATATCACATACTATACCACTTTCACTATAACATATCTTTTTATTTAATGTACTTATTTGGGAATGTGAGAGTTACAAATTAAAAAAATGTATCTAGAGAATTAAATGACGTGGGAAAGAGTAATTATTGGGGTCATAGAAAAGTAAAGAAATACTTCAATTAATAAGTAATTAAAAGAATAATTTAGGTAAAAGAAAAATTTATTAATCAGTTTGACGAAACTAATTAAGATGTTTATTTTGAGACGGAGGGAGTATATCTCCAACTATATAAATAAGAGAATAAAACTTCAAAGACGAAGAGACATGGGTAAAACATCCCATGCCTGTTCGTTTTTCGAGTTTCATGAATGCGTTAGTAAAACATTATAATGGACTTTTATAAAATATAACAAATTTACACTTAGTACAAAATAAAATCTTACTATTATTTTATATTTGAACAATTACTATTATCTTTATTTAGATTATTTTGAATTCAACAAATTGTTATGCAATTATTTATTACATATTTGATTACATAATTTCAATAACTAACTATACATAAAAATTATTGAATAATCGTAAAAAAATTATAAAATAACAACCAAACAAGGTCCGTGCCTCGCACGGGCTAAAAGACTAGTGTTAGACCCTTGTTGGCTTGATATTGGTTTTGGCATGTCGGACGGCTTGGCAGCATGTCAAGACATGGGCTTTGACAACTAACTCAAGTGGCAAGACATTTGATCAAACAGTTGGTGGGTATACCCAGGAGGTATGCATTATGACTACTCAAGCACACTGGACGTCTGTTGGTGACAGTTAGGATATTTTCTTAATGTCTACTATAGCGGAGGGGTGGTCCGTGAAGTTCACCCAGGTTGTGGACAGGCTATCATAGCCTATACGTGCGCGACATTAGGGCATTGTTGGGCTCCCCTAACAACAATGTTAGCATACGATTGGTAGCTTGGATTGATCAAATAATATTGTGGTTTGACATTGAATGTGGGCAACATGAAGGCTGCGTGTGCGCAATGCACGCATCTCTTGCACATATGGGCAGGTTTTGAAGGCAAAGTTGTGGGCTTAATTATGTTAAGATGGTGTAGCATTCAGCGGCAACAAGGAAGACCAAGGCTTATGGGGCAAAGGCTTGGCATCGGTTGGGACATGGCATAGGCAAGGGCCTAGCGTGTTAGTGCATGCTTGGACGTTGGGCTGCATGCGGCAGCAAGAGACATCAAGGCTGAGCTTGGTGTAATAGTTGGGCGTATGGGCTAAGCAGCATGGCAGGCTTGAAACATCATAGGTGTCAGGCAGCGTTGGGCGTTGGGCACCAGATAACATTGGGCAACGTTGTGCCATTGGGCTGGAGCATCATGGGCTGGGCCGGGTATGGCGCACTAGTATCCCGGCACTCGTATTCGTGATGTTTAGCATGGAAACTTGTAATATGAACTGTTAATGATTATTTGTTTATATGATTGTTTGTTTAATTTGAGTTTCTACTTTACAGGATTGTGGATGGTAAATATCACAAGGAGTTGGTGTCTAATTTGAGAAAATGTGCTGCAATCCTCATCAAGGGGAAACAGTATAAGGGTGATGTGCTAAAGGATTTTTTTTTCCAGTTATTCTTGAAGAATGTGCATCTTCATCGATTAGCAATCTCAACGAGGTGGTTTTTTTTTTTTTTTTGGGTTGGGGGAGGGGGAGGGGGGACTCGAATATCCATAAGCAAGCTTCAACGCAATTGACCAGAAATTTTCTAATTCATCTTCCATATGCAGTTTGCACGCAGTGTTTGCTGTTCCACTTTCTCAAACCGAGCCTATCAATTGTCGAACAAGGTGGAGATAGTAAGATTTATACTGCATTATCTGAGGAAAAGTTGCAAGGTAATCATATGAAACTTTAAGTTGACTTTCCTTGATAAACAATTAATCTTTCACGAATTATCTCTGCAGTTTGCTGCAACTTAACATGTACTTTGTCTGTCAATGAATAGCTGTCCTACTTACCATTTTAGGCTGTCCAATATGAATGTCACCTTCACATCATCACACATACTTTCACCAAAACTTTGTAGTCAACCTTAATGAAGAATGCTTACACCTTGAAAACATAAACCCATCTTTTGTCAGGGGCCACTATTTTAACATGTTTTTGCCATGGCGAACACATAAGCAGAAATAGAGGGTTTATATCTTCTTCCTCCTACTTTTAGACTATGCCCTTTGTTTGATTATTTGGGACTCTTTTTTTTAATAATTTTAAATGCATACATTGACTGACTGATAATGATAAGGTGGAAGATTTCTTAAGATTTGTCCACGATTTCATCGTGACATTGCGGACTGCAAAGCAAGATTTTTGTCATTCAGTTACAGAATATTTCAACTAAGTAGCATCTCATTTTAAAATGGTACCATCTTAAACTTTAATTTAATAATATATATAGTCGTATATGCAATCATGTGTATTCTTGTTTTTGGTCAAAGCTGTAGTAACAACAAACTAAAAGAAATAATTCTTGTAGGTTCCGAAGCTTAAGTCAGTATGTGTCTAAAATGATAGTCTAAGAAGCTCTAGAGGCTTAGGAGCTTAACTAGAGCAAGTATGCAAATGAAGGAACTTACCTTAGAAATGGAGGAAGCACACTTATTTATAGGGGTAGATTGGTGGCGAAAGGACTACTTTGCCCTTTCGTGGGAAATTCCCAGGTTGCTTTCAAGTCGGGGTGGAGATGTCCACATTGCCCTTAGGAAGAATAAATGCCTAACATACCCCTAGGTGTGGGAGTAAATGTCTGCTTTGCCACGTGTCGAGGCATATTGGGTGGTTATTTTTAGTTTTATCAATTGAGATTTTATTTTCAACTTGTTCAGGCACTTGAGAAGTATAAGACAAACTGCAATCTTGACGACCATTTATGTAGGAAAATGAAAACCTCAGTCAAGGTTATGCTTTTAAAACCTTTGGAAACCGAAAATGTTTATTTTCTTAAATATAAGCAGCTAGTGAAGAAAGGAAAGACTTCACGCTCACGTGGTCGTGGAGTTTGAGGCAGGAGCGGATCCCGAAGTCGGGGGGGGGGGGGGGGGGGGGGGGGGGGGGGGGGGGGCGGGGAGGGGGAATTTGAAATAAATAAATTATCGTTAAAAAATAAAAAATATAGTAAAATAAATTACAAAACTAAATAATTTCCAAATATTATTTATAGTAATATTTTTCGAGACTTCTGTTGATTTATATTATTTTAGTTTTAATGATGACAAGTTGTTTTGTAGTGTTATTATATTTTTACAGCTTTGGACTTTGATTGAAGACATGAAAGCTCGAACAAAAATGATTGAGTCTTTAGAAAATTAATGTAAGATTTTAACTTTAGTTATCCCTCGATCAAAGCTCTAGATTTGCATTGCATGAAAATAATTATACAAATAGTTAATTAAAACTATTATTTAATGAGGTTTTTCGATTGGCCATCACTTATTTAAATGGAATTAGCAAAGTGACTCATTCACTCCCACTAAAAAAATGAGAACATGAAGCTTAAAAGAAGGGAAATAGAACATTTTTTAATATTGTCCATCAATCCATCATCTCAAAATTAATGCATAATGAACATAACACTTGCAGGTCCTATGTTTAGGAATTAAGAATGCTAAATTAGCATGATAAACAAGTATACACATCTATCACATGCTTTTAGTGGAAAGTGGAGTGGAATATGGAAAGTGGAATTGGTCCTTGAGGATTTTTAATGTGGGAAGTGGAGTGGAATGTGGGAAGTGGAATTGATCATTTATGATTTTTAAGTCTAAAGCATAAAATTTCATTTAATACCTTTCTAAAGTATTTTTTTATAAGAGCCCCTCAAAGTTCAGGGGGGACAGGTGACCCCCTGCCCCCAAGTAGATCCGCCCCTGAGCTGAGGGTCATAATGAGGGTATGAGGGTATGAGGGTTATGACAGAAGCAATTTTCATATTGGCTCGAATCTGGCTGCCATTCCCTATCTAAAAACAAACATTAATTTTTCCAAATCTCTGAAACATGAAGGTACAAAGGAGGTACAAAGGAGTGAAGTAATGATCATATTTTAATAATAAGATGGAATAAATAATAATAATAATAATAATAACAATAATAATAATCATTATTGTTACTATTTTATTTTTATTTTTTTGCTAAATTTGCATTATTGTTACTATTATTATTGTTATTGTTGTTGTCGTCGTTATTATTATTATAAGCAACTCTTTCTTGAGTTTCACACATAAAGATGCATAGTTTGCAAGTAACCTTAGAAATTCATCAAGGTGATGATTAAGTTTCTTCCGCTGATCCCATTGTTGCCTTGTCGTTCTTACAATATGTGTATCCTCCTCTAGGATATCTTTAAACTCTGGAGCAAGATCTCGAATAATGATAGGAAAAAAATTATATGTACCACCACTTTGTACTGTTGTAGATTTGGATTTAACTTCTATTTTCGAATCCACTTGCAGAATTACGGAAAGTGCATGGTTGACCATTTGAGTTCATACGGGATAACATAATCCACACACAAACATTAGGGGCCTGCTTGCAAAACAAACTAGCACAAGCCTCTTCGAGCATACTAATTACATATTATATTCTGAGGAAGCTCCTCAAAAAACTTCAAAACGAATTCTTCAAGATCAGCAAGAAATTCGGGTGCAAATCTGCAAAAATAAAGGGTTATAAATTTAGTTAATTGTTGTGTTTTGTATGATTGAATACTTCACTGAGAGGAAATCCAACCAATACATAATTGATTTGCAAGATGTAGAGCTTGAATAGGAAGAGCACTGGAAAAAAAATACATTAGAAGATGAACAATAGCATGAAAAATAGTCTCTCTCTAGTACAACTTTACACGGCATTAATTGACCTATAGTACTGGACTCCTGATCCAAAACAAATAAAGGACAAGGACAAGGGATATCCACTAGAACCTAATAAAAGAACAGAGAAATAAATGTTTGCTTAGTCTAGTTGCGTGTAAAGGTGTAAAATGAACCAAATAGTTCGAGTTCAATTCATACTCGTTTGATTAAAAGTTAGATTCGAGCTCGACTCGAAATATAAATGATTTAAATATAAGCAAATTTTAAAGTTCGATAAATTACTTAAACCTCTTCAAATTGCAATTTTCTATTGATACTAAGATCATATTCGCTCAAATATTTCAAACTGCTCGGGCTCGATTCGAGATCGTGCTCGACTCGGTAGCTAAACGAGCCTCAATCAAACCTTATTTCATACTCAATAAATTTTGTGAATCAAATCTGAGTAACTCAATATTCGGTTCGACTCGATTCATTTACATTCCTACTTGCGTGAACATAAAAAAAACCCTATATATATATAAAATATTATCTAAAGCATGCCTTAGTCAAACTTGATTAATACTACTTAACAAAATGATATAGTTTTCCCCATTATGGTTAAGTTTTCCATTTTAGGGTTTTAATAAAAATAAAAAAAAGACTTAAATTATAAATTTTAAATCAAATTACGTAGCTTGAACCAAACTTAGCTAAATCATGCCTTAGATTACTTTTTCATTAGATATATATGATATATAAAGGCTTTACCAACCCTGCCCCCTAACCCCCACCAAACACACACACACACACACACATATATATACTATAATTAAACAGATAATTTGGTTTGTCCAACTTTTTTTGGTTTGACCTTTTCTTTTGTGTTAGGTTAACTTTTGTTATTTATCAATCCAAATCAGAAACTAGAATTAGTAACATAGTTTTATAAAAAAAATAAGAATTAGTAATACTACCTCCGTTCCAAATTATAAGATCAATATTGACTTTTTAGAAGTCAATTTCAAATATTTTCAAACTCAAAATTGATGTGGATTCATTTAGTTTATGTTAATACAATTATAAATATCATAAACTACATAGAAAATACTACTAGCTATAAGATTTATTGTTTTCAAAAAGTAAATGAATATATCATGTTAATTTTGAGTTTAAAAATGCCTCAAATTGACTTTTCAAAAATCAATATTGATCTTATAATTTGGAACAGAGGGAGTATAATTTTATAAGGAAACAATCAAAATAAGATTGTCTTGCATAATATTAATTTGTTAATTTTATTAAAATATTTATACAATAATGCAAGTTTAGTAAAATTATATTACATCTTAAATATAGTCTGAGAAGAAAATAAAATTACCACAAAGATTATCTTACCTAACTTGAATTTGTTATTGTTATTAAAATACAAGTATTATTATAGTTTTGAGTATAAGTAGAATTTATTTTTAATTAGATAATGTGATTTTAGAAGAAAACTATTTTCTTACAAAAATCTGTTGCAATATTAGATTAATAGTCAAAGATTCTCTATTGTAATTCT